>OY856368.1:2532500-5032500 GCA_963693475.1 Ectropis crepuscularia | reverse complement strand
TAATGTTTGCAACTGAAATAAATTAACAAGTTAGTAATTAAAAAGAGGTCCAGCCATTTTAATATGAATGACAGCAGTGATTTTTTTATTAGAACCTATTTAGGTTTTTTATTTATTTGTACAAGGCAAGGGATTACTAGGAAAAGGCCTCACGTACTCTGCTACCTAGGTACCGAACTTATGGGGTAGTTAGTCTTATGCACATACATAAAAAAAAGTCTAAAATGTAGTCTTATACATTATAAACTCTATCCACACTCGGCATTCTCAGCAGTATGATTTATAAGGATTTTCAGAGAGAAGATTCTCCCATTATACCCAAGTGAGTGAGGTTACAATCTGTGACTAAAATTGAAGCGAATTATACGTAAATATATACACGATCAGAAATTAATGATAGAGAAGTAATCAAGTAATGAAGTAATATATGCTTCAATTTATACTACTAGTTATAACGTGGATTTATAAATAATTAAACGGAATCCACAGTTTCGCAGTCCCGAAAATCATGAGATAGTTTCTATAACACTTACGTTGCCTGATGTCAATGAAAATATGTTGTGAGAGATATGCCGTAAAATTCAAAATCTCTTTTTTTATTTTAAACTGCAAATTTCACTTTAGAGTTCTATTTTTTATCATAAAACGAATAAATTTACCATCGTGCAATTTAACAATTTATTTGTTTACGTTTAGATGACATTTAAAACGAAATTGGCGGGAACAAACCAACAAACAACAGTGTTTTTTTTCGTTGATGTTTGGAAACGGCGCATTGCTTTGCACTGCACAACGATACTTGGAAGAATATCTTTATCGTCTGGGTAGCGATTCTGAAACCAGTCCAGCGCTGGATTCGGTCGCTGGACTGGAATCATGTAAACGGGGTATTTTTTTTAAAGAAACAGTTTTAAACAGTTTTCACTTCTATCGCCATATCGGAAATTCCTATAACTGCCTTCTTTGTTTACATGCCAAACAGATAAGACAAAGACCGAGAGATGAGATTCCGTGTCGGATGCAACCGAATGGTTTCAGGGTAGCGATTCTGAAACCATTCGGTTGCATCCGACACGGAATCTCATCTCTCGGTCTTTGTCATGCTAAACAGATAAGACAAAGACCGAGAGATGAGATTCCGTGTCGGATGCAACCGAATGGTTTCAGAATCGCTACCCAGAATCGCTACCCTAGTCTTGTTTTGATTATTTGATTATTGTAACATTTGTTTTTTTGTTTGTTTGTTTTTTGTTGTTTAGTTAACTACCTGATTTTGTAGAGAATGCTGTAAACACCTGTTAAGGGTATTCATATCAGGAAATATTGCATAATTGTAATTTCACCTTTAACTTTTTTAATATGTATACTGTTGGTGTTTCTTTACATAAATAAATTAAAATAGTATCAATGCTATCGAAAGTAAGTAAAACTATTGATACTATTGAACAATGGATACTATTGAATTATCGATACTTCAGTAACCGCCGATAGTATTACTTAATCTTTTTGAAGTGAAAACTTCTTTAGGTGCGCCTAGACAGATTTTTCGTGGGCTGTCAATTAAATTAATTCGTCACGCTCGGGTATGATAAGAAAGCTTCGGGTAAACTCGGAACCATGGCTATTGGCCATCTAGAAATACGTCAGCCAATGGGAAATGCTGAAAAGGCGTGGACAGGCCATCGTGGCATGGCCATCTAGAAACGCATCAGCCAATGGGAAATGCTAACGCATTTCATGATGGCGAGGCCACGCCCTCCGGTTGCAACCGTGTAGTTTCCAAGGTAAGCTATCAAATTGTGAGTTAAAGGTTTTCACTTCTATCGACAGTTCCTAGGACTGCAAATTTTTTTTTAGTTTAACCTCAGGGTAGCGATTCTGAAACCATTCGGTTGCATCCGACACGGAATCTCATCTCTCGGTCTTTGTCATGCTAAACAGATAAGACAAAGACCGAGAGATGAGATTCCGTGTCGGATGCAACCGAATGGTTTCAGAATCGCTACCCAGGTGTCGCATTGCTGGGCAAAGGTCTCCCCCAATTCCCTCCACTTTATCCGCTCCTGAGCTACCATCGTCCAATCATTTTTAAACCCTCCGAGCTCGTCCTTCCATCGCGTTGGAGAACGACCCTGGGGTCGACTGGCCGATGCCGTCCACTCTGTAGAAACCCTGGCCCACCGATCGGGGTGCATTCTGGTCACATGACCCGCCCACTCCCATTTAAGCTTGGCAGACCTAAATCCTACATCTGTAACACCTGTAATGGAACGCAGTATGGTGTTGCAAACAAGGTCTTGTCTTTTAATATCTAAAATATTGCGTTCCATTGCTCGTTGGCAAACTCCGTGGCGGAACTTCTAAGCTTTAGTTAAGGAGCGTCCCCTAGCAAAACGAGTTTTTTGTCCAGTTTTAAGAGCTATCTACTCATTAGCCAAAATAAATATCAACTGGTAAAAAATACATTAAATTTCTACAACTTCTTGGCTTCAAAATGGTAGTTTTATTTTTTTGTTAATGTACTTATTGTTTAAGTAATCGCCTCACAACAAAACCATGAAAAAAATAAATAATTGTAGTTATCATGCATCTCCTCGAAAATCGACCATTATTTTGATTTTGTACTTACACCCACGGATAGACAATTCTATTACTAACATTTTGGTAGTTTTGTTTTTTCAAAAAACCAAAATCTGATTTTATAAAGAGTTTATTCTAAAATTTGAGCGTAAAACAGCGACAAATCCTACTGTTTCTCTCTTGCTCTTTCTTGCGGTGTGCGATAAGGTAAGAAATACTCAAGGTACGCTCGGGGTACGCCCTTAACGACCAAGTCTGCGCACCTTAGGTTAGGATGGGCAAGATACATATGTCGAGCAGTTAGGGCTTCAGGAAGAACGGAAGTTTTCCCTTCATTAGCTCTTTCATGAACCAGTAGCTCTTCCAGGCGTTGTCTATTCGACGACTGATCTCCTTGTCTTGCCTGTTATCGAAATAAACTATCTGGTCCAAGTAAGTGTACTCATTGATTGTGTAGAATTGACTGCATATTTTCATTACTTTATCGCGGCTATTATGTTTTACTCCAGAAATGTCCTGCAAACTATTGATTTTACATCTACACGTAAATATACCCCGTTTTGCTATTCTTAACGAAGTGTTTCGTTCTATGGCGGCTTTTACTACACCTAAACCTACACCCGTGTCACAAGTATAAGGATCTACTCAGGATTTCTCTCTCTGCCACACGATGGACCCGGCACCAGCACGGTGAATCCATGGAATGCTAAGAAGTTCGTCTCTGTCTCGCAATTGGGTTTTCTGATATCGTACATCGTACCGTATACCATTGAACTTGCTTGTCTATTTTCCTGTGTTCTTCGGTGCCTATCTCATTATACTGTCTTTCTTCAATAATTTTTTTGGATTTTTCAGTTAGTTTTGCATTCTGTGTTTTAACGGGTTTAATTTGCATGATGCTGTTTTTGATTTGGCTTGATGTTATATTATATTGTTCGTTTACATCATTAACCTCTTTCAAATTTAAGATTTGGAAAGAGTCGTTAAGTTATTATGTTAACTTTAAATTATTAGTTAAATTATTATGTTAAATTCATCGGAATGTTGGAGGAAATGAAGTTTTGAGTGATTTTTTACTGGTTTTTTAATATTTTTGTACGATGAATTTTGAAGTCGAATTTAAGTTTTCCACGTACTGGTTGATGGTCCGACCTGAATTTGATCTTATTGAGGTAGGATACATCTTTTATTATCTGCAAGTCTGATGATGTAATGTTATCTCTCTCGATTTTTGTCATGCCATTAGGTCCCTTCCAGGTCCAGCGTCTTTGAGATTTATTGTGAAAATATAAATAAATATTGGTGGACAATTCACACACAACACCATCTGACCCCAAACTAAGCAAAGCTTATACTATGGTGGCCAGATAGCTGATATAATACATATATAGTTTTAAATACATACTAATTATACATAGAGACACCCATACACAGTGCAAACATTTGAATTCATCACACAAATATTTGCACTGGGTGGGAATCGAACCCACGACCCTCGGCTTCGCAGGCAGAGCTACTTACCACAAGGCCACAAGGCCAGTCAGTCAGAAAATATGAATAAGCAATATATAAGTTTTGACCGAAGGTGAATGAATAAACCTAGCGCCACGATCATTGCGGATTCCATGACCGTATTTACCGATCATATATCAAATAGAAGTTTTAAAACTGAGTAGTGTATACCCACACGAAAACTTTAGCAAGGTTTAGGTTGTCATGTGATATAAAAGTGATTCTGTATTAGAAGCGATCGGATTTGATTTGTAGAGGAAGGTTAAGTACTAACTATGTCACTGCCGATTTTTGAAAGGCAAAACTGTTGTAGTTTATTTAACTATCGATAGTATGAGATATCGATACTATATAGAAGCCAGAAATGAATCGAAGATGAGGAATCAGATGACATAAATAAAAATCAGAAATTAATAGAAGATGAGGAAGAAGAAGAATTTAATCAGCTGACTATTATTTAAAAAAAAATTTTTTTTTTGTTTTTATTTAAAAATTAAGACTAACAAATTGTCTTGCCAGACATATTGCATGCCTCTCGCAGAGGCCAGTTTGTATGGGGCAACTTTTAAAATGTTTTGTATTATCTTATCTTACCTACAAACAGCAATAAAGATTTTTGTCTTTGTATTTGTATTTGTATCGATAGTATTGCTCATAAAGATTCACTGGCGTTCGATACTATCGATACAATAATTGAAGCTAGCTTCAATACTATCGATAATATCGTAACCATCGAAGCGAATAGTTGCGATACTATTTCTGTTTTTAATACTTATGCCCTGTATTACACTATCGGTATAATCGATACTATCGATAAGATGTCGATACTATTGAAATGATGTCACCTATCGATATATATCGATAGTTAAGCGATAGTCCACTATCGTAACAGTGCAACACTAATTCCATAGCTCATTTCGGAAACTACGCGGGTGAAACTGGAGGCCGTGACCATGACCATGGGCATGGTCTCGAGTTCATCCGAAAATTCATTATCATTCCCGAGCGTGACGCTAGAATTCAATTCACAACCCACGAAAAATCTGTCTGTGTCAAAAGACGTATTCAATAATAATTTAAATGACTTGCCTTCAGAAACTGTGTAGGTACATTATATTTCGTGCTGGGAGTCTCAAATATTCAATGGGTGCCTCCTAAAACGTAGGCGTAGATATTAGTTAAGTTAGACGTGTATCATGGTTTGTGGAAATCTACCGAGGAAAACATAATCGAAATGGCTGAACTGATTTTATGTATCTTTAAAGCAGAAACGTGAAATTCATCATTGTTTTCTGTGAAACTACAGATCGAGTTTTCTAAAGGTCAGTACTCACATACGGTATTACTCGATAGTTTTACTCGAAGTCGAGTAAAAATCAACGTGTGGACCGCAAAACTCACAGCTCGAAGGCTCGCACCGAGCCAGCTCGATGGAATTAAATGAAAGTGATTTCCTTCGAACCTACTCGAAGCGAGCCGTCAATCTTGACTCGTACGTGTGTACGTGACTGCGAGTGGCGCGAGGCGAGCGTCAGTCTGGTATTGTTTATCGTGATTGAAACACTTGTTTTTAAGAGAAATGGATTTGCGAGTTTAACCCAGTACCTCTTTTACGTTTTTTCTTTTCATTTTCTTTGATTTTCTTATAAAGCACTGTGAGACTTGCTAAATACAGCCACCGTCTCCCTTGTTGCACAGACATCCTTTGGCTCGAACGGTTCGGTGAATACTGAACGAGGCGCCTCACTCGATAGATCAATGCTCAATGTGTGGACGAAAGCCCATGCCATGGGTTTTACTCGACAGTTTAGCTCGATCGAGTAATACCGTATGTGAGTACTGACCTTTACGTATGTATGCGGATGCGGCCAGCTTGCGGCCAGCCATATTGCGAGCACTCTAGTATTCGATTCACAGATAACGAAAAGTCTGTCTGTGGTCAAAAAAAGTTTTCACTTAAGTATCGAACTTGGCGTGCCTCTGAAAAAAATATTTAATCTTCAATGTACAGAATTCCACTCCTACGTATTCGTTTTCCGTATTCGGACATCTGAATGCATGGAATCAGTAGAAAATAGGTACATTATTTGACGCACACGTTCGCTTTTTTTCGAACGGAATAAGTTCCGAACGTACGTTTCGTTTGCAAGCCGGCGCGGCGTGTCCGGAGAAACCTACTCGAAAAAACCTAATGACGTCATGCGGAACGCAGCACTTGGATACATTTTGTTTGTGCCGGCGCACACGTTCGGAAATTTCTATTCAGTATCGCGCCCGCACCGCGCGCATCGGACGTATCTATTGGTAAATTTGTAACACGATAATGTGTGAGCCAGAAACATAAATTGAGAAACATTAATATTAGCGGTTGAAAAATACCCCTGCCTGTGGAATATTCATGACAACGATTACCACAATAGAGATGTCAAAGATTTGGCCTGGGAGAATGTATTCAAAAAGGTTATAAAGGTTAAAGGTTGCTAATAAATCGTCGTCCTCCATCGTCGTGCGTTCGCCACGCTATCACTACCGTACTTAAGTAGATACATTCCAAATGAAGAATAAAGTAGCCAAGTGCGAGTTGGACTCGCCCATGAAGGGTTCCGTTCCAGCAAGTAACATAATATACATAGTACACATAGTTCTTGTAGTTCGTTGTAACTTTGATCGAAGTTTTAATAATAGTGTGTGTATTTATGACGTACTAAAAAAAAACTACTCATCAGATCGAGTTCAAACTAATTTTCGTTGGTAGTTTTCATGGTAATGTACATCATATATTTTTTTTAGATTTTTCATTCTCTTACTTTAGAAGTTAGAGGTTGTGTCCCCCCCACACACATTTTACCACTTTGGAAGCGTCTCTCGCGCAAGTTATTCAGTGTAGACAAAAATTATATTAGAAACCTCAACATCATTTTTTAAGACCTATCGATAGACAACCCACACGTGTAGGTTTGATAAAAAAAAATTTTTTGAGCTTCAGTTCTCAGTATGGGGGGCACCCCTAATTTTTGTTGTTTTTTTAAACTTTTGTAAAAATCTTAATGCGGTTCACAGAATACATCTACTTACCAAGTTTCAACAGTGTAGTTCTCATAGTTTCGGCAAAAAGTGGCTGTGACATACGGACAGACAGACAGACAGACAGACAGACAGACAGACATGACGAATCTATAAGGGTTCCGTTTTTACGTTTTACGGAACCCTAAAAACGAATGTTTGCGCTAGCCTCACGGAATTCCGATTCGAAATTACGCATTCGGAAAACGAAAACGTTTTACGTATGTATGCGGCCAGCTTATAACTCTGCGCGTAGCAAAATTTGGAACTAATTGACGCGCCGTCATCTTCTTGTTTACGTCAGGTGACAAGAGTTTGTTTACATTCGCTGTTTTTATTCATTTCTAAAGTAATTAATGGATTGATACGGTGGCGGCTATAACCTCTGCACGTGTTATTGTGTTTTTGTGTAATTTATTTATTTATTGGTGAGTGGTAGTATATAATTTTGTTCTGTAGTAGTTAGTAAAGAATAATGGACCATATTCCCCCCACTCCGGTGGCCCCGGAGCCCCCGGACCCTCCTGATCTGTCGGATTCAATGGATATCATTGAACCAACACCCCGCCTCAAACTAGTAAAACGCCCCAGAAACCAGGACCCGGTACATTCTTCAACAAATAAGAAAGTTATATCAAGCCCGGAATCGGCAGCGGCATCCATACAGACCATATACCAACACCCTGCGATGACCATTTTGGGCATCAGACAATACGAAGATACCGATGCTGGCCCCTTTATCGTACATGTATCCAAAGTGGAGGCAACCTTAACCATAGGCACAGTTATTCGCCCTATTAAATTCGGTCATTTTTTGTTTACCAACAACATTCAAAATGTGTGTAGAGATGGTATTAAAAAGGTAGGACGAAATAAAATATCAGTCCAATTCAAAAATGCTGCCGCGGCTAATTCGTTTATTGAAAATCCAATCCTCAAAGCCAATAACTATGATGCTTCCATCCCCACATATAATGTCACCCGCATGGGGATAGTAAGGGGTGTCCCAATTGATTGGTCTCTGGATCAGTTTATTGAATCCCTTCAAATCCCGGGAGACACATATGTACTGAAAGCAAGAAGACTAAACCGCAAGAACAAAACTGATGGAGTCATAAATTGGGAACCGACCCAAACTGTAGTTCTTACATTCAGAGGGCAATGCTTACCAGATAGAATTTTCTCATTCTATTCCTCACTTATTGTAGAAGCATATCAATTTCCCACAATACAATGTATGCACTGCCTACGTTTTGGACATATCAAATCCCAATGCCGTTCCCAGCCCCGCTGTTTCCGTTGCACACAGCCTCACTGTGGGGACAACTGTGAAGTGCAGGAGTCGGAGGCTACTTGCCTCTACTGTCAAGCGCGACACTTCTCCACAAATAGAACCTGTCCTGAACAGGAACGACAACGCAATATAAAAGCAACTATGGCTCGTGAAGGTATTTCCTATCATGAGGCAAACAGTAAAACTCCCAAAGTGACACAACGATATAGCCAAGCTGTTAGAGAGACGACAGTCTCCTATGATTTAGGTTCACAGCCTATACCTTCTACATTTTCCGCTACTAGACCATCCCAATCCCACCAAAAAACTGTTTTCCTCCCTCCCAGGCCTAAGCCTCTTCCTGGGAAGTCATATGACAAAATCGCTCACCAAAATATAATTGCTGAATGTCCCTCTGTTCTTCCAAAGGGTCATGCCCTCCAAGCAGCTGAATTCCAAAACACCTCACCTCCATCAACAAATGAACTCCGCATCCAACTCCTGTCCATCATCATTAGCATGATCTCCCAAGATTCCAATAAACTACCGTCCAACGTTGCCCAAATGATTTCCCACCTCTCAATACTAACAGGCCACCATGGACCTGTGTCCCATAATTCAATGGAACACCAGGAGCCTTCGACGTAAGGTTCCTGAACTATCTATTCTCATCACAAAATACAGTCCCATCTTGGTGGCTGTTGCGGAGACATGGTTTGTCCCTGGGGTTCACTACCGGATCCGGGGGTTCTCATGTCTTCGTGATGATCGTCAAGATGGATCAGCTGGCTCTGCTATATTTATAAACCTATCCTACCCCTTCACCCAAATTCAACTCCCACCCTTCAGCCCAGAAATAAATTCTGTAGCTGTTCGGGCATTTAATATATCCTTTATATCTATGTGTATATACATCCTTACCCTCGATTAATCCCAGACATAGTCTTAATCATATCCTCTGTCCCCCAACCAGTCATGCTAATGGGAGATTTCAATGCCCATCATACTTCCTGGGGCTCACACCACTGTGATTCTTTTGGCAGACTTTTACTTGAGGCATTTGAAGAAGCAAACCTGTGCGTATGTAATGATGGCTCCCCTACACGAAGGGTCCTACCTTCCCAGAATCCCAAATCAGCAGTTGACCTAACCGTCTGCTCCCCTGTTTTACTCCCATCCTTATCATGGGAAGTCCTACCCCTCAGTAGAGGTAGTGATCATTTCCCCATACTAGCTAGCTTAGGCATGAGAGTTTCTCAACCCCCACCTCCTACCCTCTATTAAAATACCGTCTCTCAGGTGCCCAATGGGATTCCTACTCATCTATTCTCGGCCAAAAATTAAATTCTGCTCCCAATCCCACAGAAGAAAATCCCCTAATTTGTTATTCTAAATTACTAGATGCCATGTTATCTTCAGCTGATGAATCTATCCCACTTAAAAAACCCATAAACAATCGGTTCTCCCCTCCCTGGTGGGATCCTGAATGTACGGAAGCTGTCCAAGAACGCAACTGTGCTGAGAAGACATATAACAGGTCCATGTCTTTAACAAACTACCTCAGCTACAAAAAAGCAGCTGCAAAGTGCAGGAAAACACTGACAGCCAAAAAGAATCTGGTTGGTTGAAATTCTGCGAGAGTCTGTCACCGACAACTCCATCCAGCACAGTATGGAAGCAAGTTCGCAGATACAGGGGATCATATAATTCCCCTAATCCAAGATCCAATGATCCTAACTCCTGGATTGAGTCTTTTGCAGACAAGCTGGCCCCTTCCTCTGCTCCTCAAAACCCCAATCTCAATACCCCCAACCACAATTCATCCCACTTTGATCCCCATTTTGATCCCCCTTTTTCGTTTGAAGAACTGAAGTTGGCTCTAGATGGATTGACCGACTCCTCCCCAGGAGTCGACGGAATCCCTTATTCGTTCATCACTAGAGCTAATGAAGACTTTAAACAATATTTCCTAACATTAGTCAACACATTTTTTGAACAGGGATTTATCCCTGATTCCTGGAAAACCCAAATTGTAATACCCATCCCCAAACCTGGAAAAGATCCCTCAGATCCCAACTCATATCGGCCCATTGCCTTGTCCTGTGTAGCATCCAAGATCACCGAAACCCTAATTAAAAACAGATTGGAATGGTTTATTGAGAATAAGAGAGTTCTTCCCCAGTCTCAGTATGGCTTTCGGAAGGGTATGAGCACTACAGACAGCCTAAGCATCCTCACTACTGATATTAGGATTGGATTAAAAAACAAGGAGTATGTAGCAGCAGTATTTTTAGACATCGAATCAGCGTATGACAACGTCCAGCTCCCAGCCCTCAGAAATAAGCTTTTACAGCTGAGTGTCTCGGCGAAGATGGCTCGTTTTATTAACCTTTTTCTGACGGAGAGAACAATCCATATTAAAAACAAAAACAATGCTGATATCACAAGAACTATTTGGAATGGGCTTCCACAGGGTTCGGTCCTCAGCCCTATATGGCATATATACATACGACTTAGAACTCTCTGTTGCTCCCTTCACTCAAATACTCCAATATGCTGATGACCTAGCGCTCTATGTGAAATCTGAGAAAATAGAGGAAGCCGAATCACTACTAAACTCTGCCTTATTCTATCTTGAGGATTATCTTAATGATAATGGAGCATCCATATCTCCATCCAAAAGTCATTCCATTGTTTTCACAAAAAAGAGATCTGTCCCCAATATTCACCTTAGATGTAATGACCAACCCATTCTTCAAAAAAACTCTATTAAATTCCTAGGTTTATGGCTCGACACAAGATTAACAGGAGTACCTCACTCTGAACATGTAGCTGCTAAATGTGAGAAGAATTTGAATATCTTACGTTCCCTTTCTGGCGTATGGTGGGGCTCCCATCCATTTTCACAAAAACTCTTATACAATTCAATAATTCGTAGTCACTTTGACTACGGAGCGTTCCTACTAGAGCCTGGCAACAAATCTGCACTTAACACTCTAACCACTATTCAAGCCAAATGCCTTCGGATTATCTTAGGTGCAATGAAGTGCACTCCTACTAATGCCATCCAGGTAGAATGTGGAGAGCCACCCTTACCACTACGAAGACAATTCTTGGCTGATAGGTTCTATTCTAAAATCCTCCAAAATTCAGACCACCCTCTATGGCTAAAATTACAAGAACTTCATAGACTCACTCCCCCTCTAGACATCAGACACCAAATAAACCTTCCCTGTATTCTTCGTAGTTATGTAAAGTTTTCTAACCTACCTTTCGCTGTTGCTCAGTTCTCTGTTAATCCTCTGTTTACAACTAATTACCAAGCCATAACCTTCCAGCCTCGCATAATACTAAATTTGGGTATTGATAAAGAATCCGCGCACTCCAACCGCAAGTTCTGTGAAATAATGGCAAGCTATTGGAGTGATTGGTTACCAGTATATACAGACGCATCAAAGTTGAACCAAAACGGAGATGTTGGAACAGCAGTCTGGATCCCTAAATACAACATTGCTTTAAGGCACAAATGCCCTCCTCTAGCCTCGGTGTTCACTGGAGAGGCTATTGCCATACTTGAAGCAATAATGTATGTTTCGTCACACTCCATAGCTAAATCCATTATTCTAACAGATTCAAAAAGTAGCTTACAGGCCATATTGTCCAATCAATTTAAAACAAAGTTGAAATTTCCCGTTGTACTTAAAATTAAGGAGGAACTGCTGAAAGCACAAAATCTAGGTCTTCAAATAGTTTTGGCATAGATACCAGGGCATGCTGGTATTCTAGGAAACGAAAACGTAGACTATCATGCCAAACAAGCGACAGTTACTGGTAACAAAGAATATTACCACATTTACACACATGATCTTTCCTCAATGTGCCAACCCCAGCTATTGGAGTCCTGGAATAAAATATGGCTACAGTCCAAGACTTTTAAGGGAAAATTTTATAGACAAATTCAAGAACCCATTCCACCTAAACCCTGGTTTTTTAAATTTAGAAATATGAATAAAAGAATAACATCCACAATTTGTCGCCTACGGTTAGGTTTTGCCTGTACTGCGGTATTTTTAAGAAAGATAAAAATTCGTGACACTTCTATATGTGAATGTGGCCTGGCTGACGGCACCACCGACCACATTTTCCTGGAATGCTCCAGATATCCAGATTCTCTTTATAACAAGATCCCTCCTGACCTTCCCCGCCCAGCTAATTTCTCCAATCTCCTTCCTTTAGTATATTCTCCGTTTGTGTATGTCCTCAGTAAATTTATTAAAAGTAATAATATCAAACTATAATTCTTGTTATAAGATATTTTATATTCTTATTAATATTCACACCCATACCTTTTTTTTATGTATGCATATCTTGTGATGTTCATCTTTGTGTTTGTGCATTGCAGAGGTCTAATGTAATATACAAATACTAACCATTAACAAACAAATCTCTACTGCACCGACCAACTGCAAGAGCGACTAGTATTCAAGCTGAATACCGACCAAATTCCAACAGAGCATCCTACTGAAACACATGACATTGGCGAAATTATGGTCATACAACCGAATGGAAGCCAGTAATAAAGAAGAAGAAGTAATTAATTGCTTTAATTATGCCGAAAGTGATTAAAAGTGCTGGCCGTGACTGGTTCTTGAAAATCAATCGTGGTTGTAGAGAAGAACGACACAATAACGAGCCAAAATGCAGTTTTCCAAAATCAGAGTTATTTGACAGCAGCAGCTAATATGTAGGGATACCATAGCAATCAAATCTCCACCTATTATCAGCATTATATTTATAAGCTGAGGCTTTAGTTTTGAGGTTTGATTATTTTATCGCCAATTGGGTAAATTGCGTGCGAAAAAATGTGAGTGCTTAAGACCGAATGTGAGAAACTAGTTATGAATGTATTGTTTTTTGTTTCATAACATACAAATCAAAATAGAAAACACAGTAATATAGCAGTGAAGATCAGCTATGTTAGCGGTTATATCATTCTCGCTCGGGTACACTCGGCGGTTCCATGTTCACCCGATCGACATTTCCCCTAACAGCGTCAGCTTCATTTACGACTTAAGGGAAAATCTGTGGGCGGTGCGCCAAAATAAATTTTACTTAATTATTTTTTCAACGTTGGCTTGGATGCTCTTTTATCATTTACTCTGTATTAATGACTGTATTTTTATTATAGGCGTTTCAGAACGTACTGGCACGTGGTAATGGACAACGCATACACTGTGCAACAATGGGCAATATAAAAGAAGAAAGCCAAAAGTGGCTTAAGAAAATTTAATTAGGTTTCGACGATTGTTGGACAAATCCGCAGTTACTCGAATAAAGAGGCACAAAGAAGACCCACAATACCAAGTAGAATAACTGTTAAAGGAACATGGAGAGGAAGTTTTGCGGTTATCGCCGTGATTCATGGTGATTTTAATTATATTGAAATAAAGTGGCCATGAAGGGTTCCGTTGCAGCAAGTAACATAATATACATAGTACACATAGTTCTTGTAGTTCGTTGTAACTTTGATCGAAGTTTCAATAATAGTGTATTTATGACGTACTTTAAAAAAAACTACTCATAAGATCGAGTTCAAACCAGTTTTCGTTGGTACTTTACATGGTAATGTACATCATATATTTTTTTTAGATTTTTCATTTTGTTACTTTAGAAGTTAGAGGGAAGTTAGAAGAACACACATTTTACCACTTTGGAAGTGTCTCTCGCGCAAATTATTCAGTGTAGACGAAAATGATTTTAGAAACCTCTACATCATTTTTGAAGACCTATCGATAGACATCCCAAACGTCTAGGTTTGATGAAAAATTTTTGAGTTTCAGTTCTCAGTATGGGACCCTAATTTTTTTTTTTTTATTTTTTTTTGTTTGAATCTTAATGCGGTTTACAGAATACATCTACTTACCAAGTTTCGACAGTGTTGTTCTCATAGTTTCGGCAAATAGTGGCTGTGACATACGGACGGACAGACAGACAGACATGACGAATCTATAAGGGTTCCGTTTTTACGGAACCCTAAAAAGAAGATTCCATGGAAGCCATTGACTCATTAAAGAAGCATTCATGCGCCAAATTTTCAAATTGTGTTATTTATGGTCTAAATAAAAGATTTACAAGTTTAAATTTAATTCTTGTTATTTCGATGTTGGTGTAGGTTGAAAATGACAGATTTTGGATAATAAAATAAACCATAATTGGTGGTAAGAGACTCAGACAGCCTGTACCAATTACCAATGATACTTGGTCATACTGAACCAAACCAGCACTGCAACAGCGTTAATAACTTCGAGGCATTCGTTCTTGAGTCTCAGTTGTCGTGTAGTTACTTATATTGCTTCCCTGAAAAATCCCTTCCCGTACCTGTTTTGTGAAGTTGTAAGTTCCCAATGAACGAGAAGAGAACCTATTAGCTTGACCTGGCAACATTAAGTACGCCACCAGTCGCGCGCAGACTTATATTGCGAGCACTATAATAGCGCTCACGCTTTCATGTGCGGGGATGGTAAGTCATTTTGGGGTGAAAGCGGGACCATGGCCATGGTCATGACCACGCCCTCCGGTTTCACCCGCGTAGTTTCCAAAGTGAATTATAAGTTTTTACTTCTATCGGCAGTTCCTTTGACTGCCATTTTTTTTCTTGCATCTGTGTCTGCCTGTATGAGGTAGACGTATCACGTGTGTTGCTACCACTGCTACCACTGCTTCTGGGTAGCGATTCTAAATCCATTCGGTTGCATCCGACACGGAATCTCATCTCTCGGTCTTTGTCATGCTAAACAGATAAGACAAAGACCGAGAGATGAGATTCCGTGTCGGATGCAACTGAATGGTTTCAGAATCGCTACCCTGGTGTAGGTACCTATGAAAAACTGAATTTAGCCAACTTTCCCTCATCAATTTTTTTTTAAATTCTATTTTTTTCTTCTGCGTGTTGTTGTAATGCCAAACCTTTGATAATGTCAACATCACGGTATGCTACGCAACTACGCAATCTTCATAATTTCAACTTCATTAGAGCACATGTCATAACAAAACGTCAGTCCTGAATGTCAAAAGTAAACTATTTCACTATTTTAAGCTTTAACATTTTCAGTTACAGCTTTTGATTTGCATCTTGTATGTATTTTTGAAATGTTTTTAATTAATTAGAGTATACTTTGTTGTGTTATATAGTATAAAAAAACTTTAACAGACATTAAATCAGTTTGCCGTTTCTCTAAAGTGGCGCCCTCGGTAGTGACTTTATGAACCAAACTAAAAAAATAAAATGTCAACTTGTGTCGTCCATGTTACGAATGTGGTGTGATTTAATTATTTTTTTGTTGTGCGTTAATTTTCTCAATAATTTATTAAATGTGAAATGCACCAGCATGACGTGCTATATTTCCATATAGTGTTAAATTGCTCCGGCTGAATGGATCCCGCGGTCGCGTGGTATCAGCCCGAGCAGGAAGGACCCGCGAAGCGCCTGTGGCTTCGTATTTGGGAAACTCAGAGTGAAATTGACAAAATGAACTTAAAAAACTTAGAAAATGCAAATCCAAATGTGAATAAAGCTCCAGACTTTATACCAATAAATGACGTGAACGGTGAAAGTAGGAATAACAATTATTTTAACCCCGCGCGGAGGAAAGTGAATGATAACCGCGCGTCAACTTTTAACCTGAACAAAAACCACGATGCGCTCATAGGTGAATACGGAGGCTGTCCGTGGCGGATACCGAGTTATGTATATAAACCTGGAATACTGGGGTGAGTTTGTTTTTACTTTCCTAATAATATCGTAGTTAGAAGTGGTCAACGTGTTTGACATTTTGGTTAGGTTTGGCAAATCGCTGTGAAGGTACGTTCCAATATTGTACGTCGCAGGCAAAATCTATGCGATATTTCGTTAGTAGCATGATTTTTGGTCATCAATAAACTGTTTTAGACGGTTTTTACTAAATGGCTGTTGAAGTCCACAATATGAGAAAAAATAAAATTTCGTCTATATATGTGCATTTCAAGTTAACGTCGAGAAATCGTATTATTATTATTATTACTAAAATGTTCTGCGCCCTACATGATATTTTATAATTAATTGTCCCCATGACAAGGAAGTGTTTTCATTCATCTTTGTTTGTATTGAGTAATGTTATGTGTGTGTGAGTCAATTGCATGTGCTGTCTCTTTCACTCCTCAGACATTGGAATGTATCATGAATTTTGAATAATATTGTAAAGTTTTAAAAATGTATTTATTGGTACATACGTTTCTTCTGAGATTCTATTTATTTGAATTGTAATAGGTATTTAAAAAAACTTACATTTAATTTTTCATACATTTAATGTTGTAAAATAAATGGTCCTAAAGTGTCCTAAAGGCAAGTGTCAATGTAAAACAATTATATCTTGTCTTGTTTGATTTTGAGATTCACTGCACTTTGAGATAGCTCTATGTTGACAATTTTTTTAAAAATTTACATTGGTCCTTATTAAACCAACAACTCTCCTGAGGGTAAGCGATGGTGTGGTCGTAGGTTATGTATAGACCTAGAACATACCGATCACTCTGACCTTGAAAAATTCCATATAATATATCTCACACAATAGTGATGCTGGCAACTGCTATAATAAATTCAAAAGTCAATCAGCATTATCATACTTCGAGGTTTGTTCTAGTTTTTTTTTTAAAAGGTCCTGTGTTCGGTCATCTCTACTGCCCACCAATAAGGTACAATCCTTAAAAACCTAATTGTCCATCAGTTTGATTGTAAAAAAATATTGTACACATCATTTTTCTTTTGTTTCACAAACAAAAAATGACCAGGATACAGTGTTTAGAAGTTTTGTGAGACGTCACTTGTGGGTATGATTTTTACCCACTAGTGCCATCACAACCACTCTAGAAGTTTGATGATCTATATCGGTGTCAATTTTTAACAATAATTTGATAAAAAAAAAATGTGTCCCATATTTGTCAATGATCTAGCTGGCATACTAATTAAAATGGTTAATTTTTGACCCAGTCCACTGTTCTAATGTTTATTCTAGGGTTAATATGCTTACAAGGTATTGTAATATAGGTGATATGAAATGCCTTAATAGAGGACTAGTTGATAGCCAATTTATTGAACCATTTTTCTACCAATGTCACCAGGTTACTAGTTCATTGGGTCTTGATAGAATTGGGACAAGAGTAATTAAATAGGTACATGGTAAATCAGATTGTATCTGTTAATTAAAAACTTGCACCCAGGTGGTTCTAGAGTGAAAAATAAAAATATTTGTAGATATTAAATATCTAGTAAAAATATATAAAAAAAAAAAAAAAATTTTGGTGGACAATTCACACACAACACCATCTGACCCCAAACTAAGCAAAGCTTGTGTGATGGCGGCCAGATAGCTGATATAATACTTATATAGTTTTAAATACATACTTGTTATACATAGAAACTAGAAACTCCCAGACACAGTGCAAACATTTGAATTCATCACACAAATATTTGCACTGGGTGGGAATCAAACCCACAACCCTTGGCTTCGCAGGCAGGAGTTACTACCCACTAAGCCACGAGGCCAGTCTGGCCATTGGTTCATTGGGTCTTGATAGAATTGGGACAAGAGTAATTAAATAGGTTATGGTAAATCAGATTGTGTCTATTAATTAAAATCTATTGGACCCAGGTGGTCTAGAGTGAAAAATTAAAATATCAGTTATGTATCTAGACAGCATTCATTTGTATTCGTCAAATACATTTTTTAATAAGTATTACAATGTAAAAGTTTGTGCATGTGGATGTATGTATGTATGTTTGTTAATCCTTACAAATACGATTTTATGATTATAGTCTGGTATAAAACTTAGGCTGATTTTTATCATTGGATAATTATATTGTAATATTGTTTACATGTATTTTCTCATAAGAAAATGTTATTTTTTTTGAAAAAATAAATATCTTAAACCACAAACCACGAAATTATACAGAAATATTATAAATTACATCAATTGGAAAATATGTTGCTACAATAGTCTCTCATCACTTGAATGAAAATGATTGATTTAATATTTCAAATTACTTTTATTTCATATTCCATAGTCCTATGTTGATAATTATTTAATCACCTACAAAAATTAATATTGGTCGGCATTTTGTCACACAGCACCATTTAGTTCAAAACTAAGTAAAACTCTGGAAACTTGATAGATGATATAATTCATACACAATTAATTTACAATACAGATTTATGATTCATAGACAAACCCAGACACTGGACAAACATTGTTTATATCACACAAATATTGGTCCTAACTCCTAACCAATCCTCATTAAACAAACTCAGACTAGTTAGCAGATTAATAAAACAAATCGCAGTTGCCTTAGCTTGCTTATAGGTACTTAAAACAATTCATCTAAATTTAAATACCAAAGTCCTCTATAACTAATAAATTCCTGATATCAATATTTCAATTCAACTGCGTTTTTACTGTAAACTTGCAGTTCACTTGCAATTATTTTATTTTTATTTTGAATAAAGAGTGACGAGACGAGCAGGATATGTGCCTGATGGTAAGCAACATGCCTGCCATATAACAGCATAGCAACATGTAGCTATTGGAGCATGAAGAATCCAAATCATTACCTAGCACTGCACTGCACTTGTTACCCAGAGATCTAAATTGTTATATCTAATTGTTACTCTAAGCCCAGTAGTTTCTCTGCAAACATTGCCCTTCAAACCGGAACACAGTAATGTTTGCACATTACTGCTTGGCTGTAGAATAACTGGCAAAGGTGTGGTCCTTCCCCAGGCGGACTCTGCCGAGAGCCGTACCACTACAAAAATTGCAATTGCATCCATACAGGCAACCAATTGCACAATAACTGCAATCAGACTTCAACTTGACCTGACACTAATTGCAGTAAGTAGGGTAGCTGGGTAGTGTCATTAAGTTATATAAATTGCATTCAAACTGTTTTCACATCTGCAACATTGCAATCAAAGTAGCAAAGTAGTTAAAAACTTTGCCCTTGTGTAATAATCTTGTAGCAGATGGACTTATTTCAACTATTTTCCGGTAGCAATGATGTAGATAAAAGTTGAAGTTGACTACAGTATGCCCACTGTATTAGATTTAGTATAAGAGAGACGTACTTCTTAGCATTCCATGGATTCACCGTGCAGGTGCCAGGTCCATCGTGTGGCAGAGAGAGAAATCTCGAATAGACCCCAAGACTTGTGACTCGGGCGTAGGTTTAAAAGGGGCCCCTTATATTGACGTACGTCAACACTCACCTTCACTATTCGTATTTCTCTCCCTGCCCAGCCAAATCCGATATTGTCCTACTAGTGCAGTTGCTATAAACGGACGTCTCTAGATTAATTGTATTTTAAAACTCCACAAATGCAGTCCATCTAGAGCTTGGAGCCCTAGATCAGTTCATTGCACGAACATAAAATAAAATATGTACAAATTGTCTGACACAAATTGTACCTGTCACATAATAATTCCGGAGCTGAAATGTCAGACAGATATTATACCTATTTGGAGTGATAGGACTCATTGCAGAGTATGATAGCTTTTTCAGTTCTTCTACCACCAAGCACAAATGTGCAAAGATACAGAGGCAATGTTTCTAGAAAAAATCTTCTTAAATATCAGGCTGACGAGTGCAGTACTGGACATTAATTTGGATTCATTATGTTTAAATAGCCGTGTGGCTCAGTTACAATGGGCAATCATGTTGCTTACCCAGAGCACATGTTTTTCTCGTCCCATCACTTAGAGAGAGACAAACTTCTTAGCATTCCATGGATTCACCGTGCGGGTGCCGGGTCCATCATGTGGCAGAGAGAGAAATCTCAAATAGACCCCAAGACTTGTGACTCGGGCGTAGGTTTAAAAAGGGCCTCTTTTGTTTGTTACAATTTTCCCCTGAAAAAACAAAAACTGACTTCAACGGGGCTTGTGTCTGAAATGTCCACCAATGTTTATTTATTGTTTATACATGGCAATATTTATTTATCTTAATTAAAAAACTAAACTTTTACACTCAACTAAATTTCTATGATAAAGTCATCTAGATAAATGTAAGCAAATTTTACTGTTGAGATTTCAAAAACCATTTTCAATAAAATTCTTCAATAAGATCCATATAGGTACACCTTTGAACTACAATCTACCAAACAAAAAAAGATCAATCAAAATTGATTCACAATTGGCAGAGTTATCACGTAACATGCATCAACATCAATATCAACAGCCCACTAATGAATGTTACCACTGCTGGGACTCGGGGCCTTCTCTCGCAAGGAGAGAGTTAAGGCCATAATCCACCACGCTGGCCCCAGTGCGGGTTGGCGGATGACACATGACTTCGAAAGATTCTAGGTACATGTCGGTTTCCTCACAATGTTTTCCTTCACCGTTTTAAGTTAGCGGGATTACGCACATGACTTCGAAACTTTTGTAACATGCATACAAAACAAACAACTAAATTGAAAACCTCCCCATATTTTGGTAGTCAGTCAAAAGGAAAATTAATATGAAATCTCTTCAGCTTACAAATGCAGAAATATTTATTTAAATTAAAAAAATATATTTGTTAAGAAAAAAAGTCTTGATACTCTAGTACTGTTGATAAACATTGTATCTATATTGAGAACTAATCTAAACAAAATAAAGCACATTTCAGGTTGTTGACACCGCACAGGACACCTGGCTCTTGGCCAGTACCAGTTGAGAATAGATAGCCAATTAGCTCAATGGCTGTGCTCCACTGATATCTAACATACTAAAATGATGGTATTTTTGAATTTTATTCATCATAAAAATTCTTTGGAATTTGAAGAGACTGCATATTTTCACTCTCCTCTAAAACAAGGATGAAAAAGAAGCTGTGATTGCATAGTAGTGAGATTGTCCTATTTCACAGTTCTGACTTCTGAGGTCTTAATTTCAAATGCTGTGTACATCTCTTGAGTATTTTCTTAGAGTAACTAGCTGAACGCGCGCGCGTTGGTACGCCATCTATCGAAAATCGATCGTACCAATTCAAATTTTGAACAAATTCGGTTGCTTTAGGTTCTAATGACGCAACCTTTAAGGGCAGGTAGACCAAGCGAAATAGGCATTTAACGCTACCAAGAGTTTCCCGCGATTGACGCAAAGCAAGCCGTGCGCTCACATCGCGGGAAGTGTCACATTACAGATAAGCAAGCAGTAGGTCAACTTGACTTACTGATTTATTAAAAAAAAATTAAAAATAAGAGATTTGGTTTATTAAAAGCTTGTTTTTAGGGTTCCGTAAAACGTAAAAACGGAACCCTTATAGATTCGTCATATCTGTCTGTCTGTCTGTCTGTCTGTCTGTCCGTCCGTATGTCACAGCCACTTTTTGAACTGTTGACAGCCACTATGAGAACTACACTGTTGAAACTTGGTAAGTAGATGTATTCTGTGAACCGCATTAAGATTTGAACAAAAATTTAAAAAAAAAAGATAAATTAGGGTTGCCCCCCATACTGAGAACTGAAACTCAAAAAAAATTTTTTCATCAAACCTACACTGAGGGGTGTCTATCGATAGGTCTTCAAAAATGATGTTGAGGTTTCTAAAATCATTTTCGTTTACACTGAATAATTTGCGCGAGAGACACTTCCAAAGTGGTAAAATGTGTGTCCCCCCCCCTCTAACTTTTAAAGTAAGAGAATGAAAAATCTAAAAAAAATATATGATGTACATTACCATGTAAACTACCAACGAAAATTAGTTTGAACTCGATCTAATGTGTAGTTTTTTTTTTAGTAGGTACGTCATAAATACACTATTATTGAAACTTCGATCAAAGTTACAACGAACTACAAGAACTATGTGTACTATGTATATTATGTTACATGCTGCAACGGAACCCTTCATGGGCGAGTCCAACTCGCACTTGGCCACTTTATTTTATAATTTATAGTAACCACGATATTTTTTAGTAACGTCTTAATTTTTTTTTGCAATACATTAATTTGAGTAGGTAGGTACATATTTTAAATTAAATAAACTGTAAATTATACTTATTAAATTAATTGAAGTTTTTGATTCTAGGTCGGATGTTCCAAATGCAATAGCTATAGAGGACTATAATATAGAATAGATATACCTACAGGAAAAGTTTTAACCACTGCGTAATTTTTTTTGGTGGCTCAGTGTGAGTAATAGAACACATTTCCATTTTTAGTTTATGATTTTTTTTTTCTCATTTTTCCACCTTGTCCCAATTTGAAATAAGCAAAACATGGACATATTTAATCGTAATACTATGAATGAGTAATATGAGTATGAATGAAAAAAATTGCGCACTGGTTAAAACTTTTCCTGTATAGGACGCGGGTGCGGGTGTCACAACTCACAACACTGCCACCATGCCGTAAAGATCGCGTTGGATCGCGCGATAGAGTTGTGCGTGAAACCACTCTTACGTAAACTCGGAGTGTTCGTTAGCCACAATTTATGTTGAACAGTGTTCTAATGACATTGGCCAAGAAAAATTGGATAGTTAAATAAAATACAAATGTGAAAAAAAAAGGTTTATGTTTCATAATTGTGACACAAAAATTATTGGTTATTGGACAACATTTTTCTTTCTTATCAATCAGTTGAAAGTATTGAACGTGTTAATATTATTTAGGTAAATTGTTCCAGTCCTTCGAAGTAGGCTATACAAACGACGCACGAGGCGATATGCTCAGTTCCAACCTGCCCTCGTATACAACTATATTCAATTCATTGCCCTTAATTGTTTCAAAATCCCCAAAATGTAATTGATTTGTGCTTTGTCTCAGTTGCAAATTATTAGGGTCCACGTTTTCGTTTTCTTCAGGATACACAATTTCATTATCTTGGAGGGATAAATTTCACGGCTTTTTTTTCCGGCAAATAAGCCATTTTTATTTCGATTCATTTTTGAACTGAAACAAAGTTATAGTATTACAAACAATTTGATTTCTAGATTAGATTAATGTACCTAAGTCTAAATATACGGGCGATACAAAGGCGACAGAAATAGAAGTCACAGACCCGATATAAATTCAAAGAGGAAAAGTGAAGCACATATAACTAAAATGGGATTGACTTCTGTACCGATTTATATGTTGTGCGGGCGGTATCATCCGACATCAAAAGCATTTCGCTACTTACTGTAGGGGAATAATAAATTTCGTAAAACTGTAACAGCTAGGGCCAATAGGAATAAATGAATCAAAATCATAACTTACCATATTTTTTCGCGATTTTTTTTGCCTTCAATCGTGATTTAGTCCTGATTTTATTTCTTTTATTTGCCATTTTCACTCAATCTCAAAGAGGTATAAATTGTCTTGATAACAATTATAAAGTACAAATATTTACACAATGAAAAATATTCAAAATCTAAACTATGGTATTTTTAGGTACAATATTATTTGATTTCGAATCAATATTATTTACGCAACAGAAGCGAAGCGCGCGCGCAAAAATTTGACACAGGTCCCTCCTCGGTAACGTCCCGCGGGACACTTGCATGACTGGCAAACGAAGCGTGGATCGAAATTTGCTTCAAAAAATCGATTAAAAAAAAAAGTTAATTTAATGGAAAAAACGATCGGGTAGAATCTATTCTAAAATGAATTACCTATAAATTGATATTATTTATAAAATATTGAGTATTATAGTACTCGTATAAAATGAAATTTGCTTGTAAAAAAACTGCAAATCGAAGTTATTTCAGTAATTTTTTCTATCTAGAAAATTGTATTGTGTCGTGTATTGAACCAGTACATGGTAAAGAGGAAGAATGTATCCTAAGTATATATTTATTTCAGATTCAAAACGTTATGATTTGTCTGTCAAAAGTGAATTCTAAAACAGGCAAAACCGGGAACACCTATCCTTAAAATATGACATATGCTGTCACGCAACGAAAGCTCTCAAAAAGCTATATTTTTTCCCGTTTTTGTTACATTTTTCATTCCCGCTCGGCTCCTGTTGCTATCAACAGGAGCCGAGCGGGAATGAAAAATGTAACGTAATGTTAAATAGCCTATAGCCTTCCTCGATAAATGGACTATCCTACAAAGAAAGAATCGTTCAATTCGGACCAGTAGTTCCAGAGATCCTTGCGTTCAAACAAACAAACAAACAACCATACAAACAAACTCTTCAGCTTTATAATATTAGTATAGATTGAGTAACAAACATCCTTTTTATACTGGGAAAATAACATTAAAAGGGTAACTATGCAAGTAAAACCATGGGCTGCTCCTATCCTACTAATATTATAAATGCCAATGTATGGATATTTGGATGTTTGTTGCTCAATCACGTCCTAACGTATGAACGGATCGGGCTGAAATTTGAAACACAGATAGATTATAGTCTGGAAGAACACAAAGGCTACTTTTTATCCCGGAAAAACAAAAGGAACGGGAACTTCGCGGGTAACACCACGGGGCGCTGCTAGTTAGTTTATATAGAGAAGGAGTGCTGTATGCTATTTGTTACGGCTGGTCTAGTCGGGAGAACGGCGCCTGCCGATTCGGAGACCCCGGGTTCAAACCCCACACGCACCACTGGCATTTCGAAGTCATGTGCGTAATGCCGCTAACTTAAAAACGGTGAAGGAAAACATCGTGAGGAAACCGATATATACCTAGAATCTTTCGAAGTCATGTGTCATCCGCCAACCCGCACTAGGCCAGCGTGGATTTTATGCGAAGATTATGGCCTTAACTCTCTCCTTGCGAGAGAAGGCCCCGAGTCCCAGCAGTGGGAACGTTTAGTGGGCTGTTGATGATGATTGATGATGATGCTATTTGTTTATTTGAATTACTAGTACTCTAAACACATACTACCACATATTTGACACCCAGAAACACTTTTACAAGACTTCACGCAGACTTAACAGTAAACAATTATTGTTGCAAGTCTGTGGTCGAATTCTGCATAGATAATATTGCTCTAAGGATTTTTAACTACGTGGCGACCGCCAGTAAAAAACAAAAACTTTTACAAAGCCCACTACCTTTTTTTTTTTTATTATTTTATAGCATAGAGTGACCTACTCATCATCATCATCATCATCAACAGCCCACTAAATGTTCCCACTGCTGGGACTCGGGGCCTTCTCTCGCAAGGAGAGAGTTAAGGCCATAATCCACCACGCTGGCCCAGTACGGGTTGGCGGATGACACATGACTTCGAAAGATTCTAGGTACATGTCGGTTTCCTCACGATGTTTTCCTTCCTACCTACTCACCTACTCACTACTGACCTACTCAGAAAGTCTTTATTACGAGAAAAATTATCAAACAATATTAGTTAGAAGTGAGGAGTTGTTTATTATTACGGCTTAACATAATCATTCCGATTAAGGCGACTAACACATTGCCACGCACCGCGCAGCGTAGCGCGCGAATGCGTGATTCTAATGTTCTTTGTATCTCCGTTTGCGTCTACAAATGCATCCCATAGATCAGGGGTCGGCAACGTTTCGGGAGCCGTGGGCCACATGGTGAATAAAGGTCGCACTTTTGCAATTTTTTAATATTACACCCCCCCCCTGCGAAAAAACTGCGTTCGCTATAACATAAGTAGCCAATTAATACATAATACATTTATTTTGTTGTACAAGTAGCTGTATAAATTAGTATATGCAATTTGTTAAATTTATAAGATAAATGTGAGCCGGAAATACGAGTAAACTATTAAATTTAACACCCTTTCGGACCTTGCGGGCCGCACAGAGGCAGGTCGCGGGCCGCGCGTTGCCGACCCCTGATGTTATGCGCCTACAAGTTCTGGACAAGACGCAAGGTATGGTGTACCGTACACCGAACAGCGTGACTTTGGAAGGGCTTTGAACAACATTGAATGAAATGAGTCAGAACCGGGGTGAATCCACAAAACGTAACAACGCGTGCGAGTACGTAAAAAACTTGCACTCCCGCAAGTATTTGTAGTGGTAGGACTCTTGGCAGAGCCCGCCTGGGGAAGTACCACACCTTTGCCAATTATTCTACCGCCCAGCTGTAATGTGCAAACATTACTGTGTCCCGGTTTGAAGGGCACTGTTTCCAGATAAATTTAAGGGCTTAGAGATATACAGATATAACATCTTAGATCTCTGGGTGACGAGCGAATGCAGTGCTAGGTAATGATTTGGACGCTTCATGTTTCAATAGCTGCATGTCACTGTGCTGTTATGTGGCAGGCATGTTGCTTACCATCAGGCACATGCCCTGCCCGTCTCGTCAGTCTATACTATAAAAAAAAGTATGCACGTCATACGTCGATATGCAGCGTGGTGGCATGGCAGTGTGTTAATCATCTAACGTTAGCTGACTAACAAACATTTGAAATGTCCATTGAAGACGCAGAGATTTCTTTTATGATATTCCAAGCTGCCATTGAGTTAAGCCTGGTGTAGTCGGGAGAACGGCAACTGCCGATCCGGAGCCCCTAGTTCAAATCCCTCGCACGCCCTGTCTTTTCGAAGTTATGTGTTACTAACTCAAAAACGGTGGAACATTGGTAAGGAAACCGGCAGTTTCTAGATATGTTTCGAAGTCATGCGTGATGCACCAACCATCCCTTCTACCGCCTAACTGAATCGGCTTTGGGTTTGCCATTGCCATCTCTATCATTTCAAACGAAAAGAAAAGAGAGAGAAACATCAAGGCTAAGACAGTTTTCGTTCGGCGGTTTAGACCCCCCCGCACTGTGTCACTTCCTGGTCTTCAATCTCTCTTGTTGCGAAATAAGAGTCCCAACGGTCCCAAGGGAACGTTTATTGGGCTGCTCATGTTTTTTTAAGCTGTCTTTATCTGTGGAAACATAGTCCGAATGAAATTCATGATTACAGTTGGTTTTGAACTAATTGTGCGCCTTTTCAAAACATTCCACACGCAAAGCGTGATTGCCATATTTTTATCCTAAACCTTGCAACAATACAATCAGTGTAATAGAGAAATAGAGCCCATGTATCGATGGTAGCGCATTAAAAAATTGGCAGTCGTAAGAACTGCCTATAGAAGTGAAAACTTATAACTCAGAATTTGATTGCTTACTTTGGAAATTAAGCGGGTGAAACTGCAGGGCGTGACCATGATATGACCATTCAGTCTGAACCAATGGGAAATGCTGACGCATTTCTAGATGTCCTATGGGAAATGCTGACGCATTCTTAGATGGCCAATGGCTATTGTCCCGAATTTACCCGAAGATTTCTTATTATTCCCGAGCGTGACGCTAGAATTCAATTCAATCTGTCTGGCGCGCCAAAAGAAGTTTTAACTTCAATTACGTAATTCGATCCAATTACACCCCCCCTTACCTATCGGAACAAACCCCACTCAGGCAAAACATGCCACAGTATAGACGTTATTTTTACAAAAGTAATGTCAAACCTCTTTGTTCGAGTTTTTGGAACGTAAACCATGAAACGATGTTGCTTTTTCGAACCACCAGCAATCCGATAGAAAGAAGGCCAAGTAATGACCTTGACCAACATCATAAGAGAGTTTAGGTTTTCCCTAAACGGTTGGATCAACGACCAGATGCAAAAGGCTCATAGGTATTAAGATTGAATAAGGTTAAATAGGCTATTTTTATCCCCGGAAAATAACGGGATCGGGAACTAAGCGGGTGAAACCGTGGGGCGCTGCAATAATAATACATTTCTGTTAAAACTTGCACCATCTGCCCTAGCCCAAAGTGTGGGGAGTGGACCCCATCCGGGGTTATAAAACAATTTCTAGGCATATACGTCATTACCGAGAAAATAAGATATGCTGTTGAAACATTGTAATTAACCTACATAAATCTTTCTACCGCAAAGTAATACCACAAATCCTTTAGATATGAACAGCGGTCATTGCTCCTCTTTCGTTTATTTTCCTAAAACTTGTATCTAGTACTGTTATGGCTTTCTTACGCTCCCCAGTTTTTGTCCGAATTCAATTACCTCTAGCGGATCGCTCCCAATGTATTCCGGCCAAGCTCGAGTCCAAATTGCAGTGAAACGGTCCCGTACGAATAAAAATGGTTTATAAAAAATTGACAGTCGTAGGAATTACCGATATAAAAGCCGGGTCACACAGAGGCGATCCGATAGCGATAGCGATCCGATAGCGATCCGGATCGTATCCGAGTTTGGGATCGCGCCCGCTTGCTGTGTGTCAGGTTGCATACAAATTCGAACATTACAAAAAATCCCGTCTCGGATCGCTATCGCTATCGCTATCGGATCGCCTCTGTGTGACCCGGCTTTAAGCGAAAACTTATAAATCAACCGATGGTTACAATCTGGGTGTCTTCAAATCGAGAGTGAATCGGTTTCTTCTAGGTAAGCACGTTCCATCGTAGATCGCATCGTCGCTTAACATCAGGCGAGATGGTGGTCAAGTGCGAACCTATTACAGTTAAAAAAAAAAAAAAAAAAAACTCGGAATTTGATCTAGCTTACTTTGGAAACTACTCGGGTGAAACCGGAGGGCGTGGCCATGAGCATGGCCATCTAGAAATGATGACGGTGGCCAATGGCCATGGTCCCGAGCTTACCCGAAGGTTGATTATCATTCCCGACCGTGACGCTAGAATTCAATTCACAGCCCACGAACAAATCTGTCTGTGGCGCGCCTAATGAAGTTCTCACTTCAAAAACTAGCAGCACCACGTGGTTTTACCCGCGTAGTACCCGTTATTTTCTCGGGATAAAAAGTATAGCAAGTATATAAAGAATAGTCTGTGTACTATTCCAGGGTATATTCTAACAGTTTTTAAATTTAGCCGGATCCGTTCGGATGTGATTGAGCAACAAACATGCAAACTTTTAGTAATTATAATATTAGTCGGGGCAAAATATGATTAAGTAGTAGATTCATTTCCCGTACAGGACATACTATTTATTCTGTGATGAATACTAATGATTGTTCTGTGGTTTGAGTGTTTTTATCTTAGATTTGGGGTTAAGGCATAAGTTCGCGCTGAGACCGCGACACGAGACCGCGACAGGAGACCGCGACCGGAGACCGCGACAGGCACTTGACATTATGGACTTGTATGGGCGCCAGTTCGCGCCGAGACCGCGACAGGAGACCGAGACAGGTCGCGATCTCGGCGCGAACTGGCGCCCATATAATTCCATAGTGTCAAGTTCCTGTCGCGGTCTCCGGTCTCGGTCTCCGGTCGCGGTCTCCGCGCGAACTTGTTACCTTTAGATGGTGTTATGAGGAAAAGTTTAGACCAATCTTAATTTTATTTCATTTATAACATTCGTAAGTACTTAATCAGGATTTGAATTTGAATTTAATTACTGCGACGTTTCGAGTGGTCAAGAAAAAATTCTTCTCCTTCCGAGTTAAAATTGCGAAAATTTAAAAACTAATCGTGTATCATAATAGAATCTGCATTGAAACTAAACCAGACCAATCAGGGCTTTTGGGCTTACATTTTGGAATGTACGGAATTCTAATGAAAGGTTTTAAATTCGCAAATAAACTATGAAATAAGATCGTGTCCGGCAAAACGTTTCTTTTCGAAGGAAAAAAACCGAACAATGCTTAAGATCTATTTCAGTGCTCGTGTACGCAAAATAAAGCTAACGGCACACGGATTATTTTCACTAGACACACACTATTAAAGGCAACGACACTCTTGTGCGAAAAAGACTGGAACATCGCCGCAAAATTGCTAGCTTATCGAGTTTTTATCGGATACATTTCGGAGAGTGTCCAACTGATCCACAGAACCTTATACCACTTTGAATTTTTTTCTATCAGATTACTCGTTGCTCGAAACAGAGGCATCGTTTCATGATTAATGTTCCAAAGATACGAGCGAAGAGGTTTGAGTCTACTTATGTGTTACGAACGTCTAAGTTGTGGAATGCGTTGCCTGAAAGGTGTTTTCCCGATGGTTATAATCTTGGAGTCTTCAAATGTGAATCGGTTTCTTCTAGGTAAGCACGTGCCATCGTAGACCGCATCGTCGCTTAACATCAGGCGAGATAGCGGTCAAGTGCAAACCAAAAAAAGTAAAAAAAATACTGTTACATAATTAGTACTTCTCAAAACAGGACAGTGACATTTCCTTCAAAAGCATAACAACAATGAGTCATGCGAAGAGAATGCGCGAGTGTGCGGTCTAGACCAGACAACCACGGCGACCTCGTTTCCAGTACAGCTCGCTGTTAGAACGACCGCACACGGCCTGTGACATAAAATATTAGACTACAGGCCCGGGAACAAAATTTACGGGTCAAATGAACCACCAGGAGACCTATGTAGGATGATAGAAGGGTATAAAGTAATAAGATTCAGCACTATGCCGTCACTTGTAAGCTGTCCAACTGAGTACAGTCGAAGAGGGGGGGGGGGGGTATTTGCAACCCTCGATAATTTCTCCTTGTCGCATTATTTTGTACGGCGTTGCTGAATAATAGATTAGAAGAGGTATTGAAACTATACAAATTATAAATTTTAAGTTTTTAATCATTAGTTTGTCAGAAAATTTAATTATTTTCCGATGATTTACAGATTAAATTTGGGCATTTGATTATGTACAGCATTGGTTCCATACAGTTTCAATACCTCTCCTAATCCATTATTTCGTAATGCCGTACAAAAATCACGCGACAAGGAGAAATGATCGAGGGTTGCTACTTTGCAACCCCCCCTCTTCGACTGTACTCAGTTGGACACTTGGACAGCTTACAAGTGACGGCATAGCGCTGAATCTTATTATTTTATACCCTTCTATCATCCTACATAGGTCTACTGGTGGTTCATTGTAATCTATATCCCTACTAATAAAACTGCCACACCTTTGCCGGATGTTCTGCCGCCAAGCAGTTCTAAGCGAGCGTGGTCTACCTTGCAAGATACGGGCTTTTTGGCTCGGTCGGGAAAACGGTTTTTGTAGTGGTAGGACTCTTAGCAGAGTCCGCCTTGGGAAGTACCACACCTTTGCCAGTTATTCTACCGCCGAGCCGTAATGTGAAAACATTACTGTGTTCCGGTTTGAAGGGCAATATTTCCTGAGAAATTGCAGGGCTTAGAGATAAAAATCTGTGTGTGGTGAGCCAAACACAGTTTTAACAAAAATACTCATTAGCTTATCAACCGCGTCGTTTCTGACTTTTGTCGTATCATTGTACACGCGTGTTTCCTTGCCCCAAATACTAATATGCCAAAAGTCGCCCCCCAAGCGGCCGTAGTACGGGTGAAAGGCTTGTCTGAGGTATCTTAGTGACACAGCCCACGAAAAATCAGTATGTGGTGAGCTAAAAGTAGTTTTCACTTCAAAAATACTCATTAGCTTATCAACCGCGACGTATCTCACGTCTGTCGTATCATTGTGCACGCGTGTATCCTTGCCCCAAATACTAATATGCCAAAAGTCGCCCCCCAAGCGGCCGTAGTACGGGTGAAAGGCTTGTCTGAGGTATCTTAGTGACACAGCCCACGAAAAATCAGTATGTGGTGAGCTAAAAGTAGTTTTCACTTCAAAAATACTCATTAGCTTATCAACCGCGACGTATCTCACGTCTGTCGTATCATTGTGCACGCGTGTATCCTTGCCCCAAATACTAATATGCCAAAAGTCGCCCCCCAAGCGGCCGTAGTACGGGTGAAAGGCTTGTCTGAGGTATCTTAGTGACACAGCCCACGAAAAATCAGTATGTGGTGAGCTAAAAGTAGTTTTCACTTCAAAAATACTCATTAGCTTATCAACCGCGACGTATCTCACGTCTGTCGTATCATTGTGCACGCGTGTATCCTTGCCCCAAATACTAATATGCCAAAAGTCGCCCCCCAAGCGGCCGTAGTACGGGTGAAAGGCTTGTCTGAGGTCGCGTAGTTACCACCTGGGGATTCCATTGGCATTTGTCAATGTCCTCGTGTCTCATATCATTCACTGATTGTGCCCAGAGATTTTTATTGTTTTTTTTTTAAAGGTAAACTTCTTTTCGGGCGTTGTCGAAAAATTATAGGAGTAAATGTTTAAGATGGACGGATCGTGTTGAAATTTAGAGCACAGTTAAATTATAATCTGAATAACTAGAATTTTATTTAATACTAGCGGCCCGTTCCGGCTTCGCTCGTATAATAACCTAGACACCAATTGCAGCGCCATCTGCCGGGCTGGTTTGTGAATCTAAACCATCCATGACAACCCTAAACCTTAATAAAAATTAATGTTTATTTTTATAAAACAATTTTAGATTTGCTCCATAAGCTCCGGGAAATTTTAATCGAAAAAGAGTGAAAAACATTTACAAAAAAGACGATAATTGATCAGTTATCGAGCGGGATGAAAAATGATTAAATTACTAAAATGGCTATTAAAAATACCCCTATTTTTTGGTGATAAAAGGGTAAAAAGTTAGGGTTGTATGTATTTTTTAATGCCACATAAAAAAAATGTCCAAAAATTAAAAAAAAATTTAGGGTATACACCCCTTATCACTTATTGTCCGAGATCCCAGAGCTCCCAGACGTCACCTATTTTCTGATGAATGAAATGTGGACGATTGAGTAGAGTTCGTAAGTACCAAGAACACTTGCTTACTCGCTAACTTGCTTAGACGGCCAATTTTGAGATACGGGGTAAAGAACATATAAACATTACTTACTTCACGTATTTTCTAATAAGTGATTTTCACGTATGTTGTAGACAACATCCTTAAAAACAAGGTTCCAATACTCCCAGACACTTTCCGTCGGCTGTTTTGCTTAACAACTCCAAAATAATAATTTAACTTCACCTAAATTCTCATGCTCCATTTGTAAATATTATGTTCGTCAGACAACTATTTTAAAGCTTTTTCCAATAAAACAGACCAATCTAAGGGGCCAATCATCCCCTAACATTGTGACACGAGATTTTTATATGATTTAATATTTTTAAAATATCTGCAATACTTTTTATCACGCAAAAACAACCGGGACTAGAACCCCAGAGCTCTCCTAGCAATAGAATATATTGCGATCGTTTTCGTAGCGTTCAAAAGGCGACGTCTATTTATTGAACATCAATATGAACCTACAAGTTTAAATGTAAAATTATTAACAAATTAGTACGTTGCACCTGGTCTGGTTTTATCTCGATTTCTTTGTTGCCGTGGGATGGCAGTTAAAACTGCACTAGAGAAAGAGGGTTCACTCCAGATAAATCCTGTGTAACCCCAGGGATTTACCACCCCACAAAGTGACTATGAAATTGCTATTGTTATGGCAGAAAAAAATGTTAAAATGATTAATCTCTCTTCTGTGTAATTTCTGTGAAAACCCCAATTTTTCCCTCAAAGCTTGCGCTTACGAATGACTTGTCCGTATCTGGCTTATGCAGACGATATAAAGTTGTACGCTGAAATAACTAGCAAAGACGACTGTCTGTTACTTCAGTATAACATTAACGTCATTAATGAGTGGTGTCGGTGGAATGGTATGCCTTTAAATATAGACAAGTGTCAGTGCATTACTTTCACAAAGAAGAAAACCATAATGAATTACCAGTATTTAATTGATGGAATTGAACTGAGTAAGGTTGACGTTGTTAAGGATTTGGGTGTTTGGCTGGATTCTTCTCTAAATTTTAAAACCCATTACAAAACTATTGTGGCTAAGGCCAGTAGAATGTTGGGTTTTATAATGCGAACGGCAAAGCCTTTTAAAGAAATTAACTCTTTCAAAACACTGTACGTATCGTTGGTTAGGTCACAGCTCGAGTATTGTTCGTCAATCTGGGCTCCTATTTACAATGTGGACAGAGATAGTATTGAATCTATACAACGTAGGTTTCTCAGACAATTATGTATCAAGCAAGGTTTACGGAGAACTCTTCCTGAGTACGAAGACCGCCTAGCACATTTTAATTTAGACAGTCTATTACAAAGACGCCATATCACTGATTTGTGTTTACTTCATAAGATTGCGAACGGGTCACTGGGTAATGAATTGGTTGCCGCTGTGAATTATTCGACTCGTAAAATATCGGTCCGCAGACCTACTCGTGGGCTTTTTGATATTCCACCTACCAAAAACAATGTGGGGCGTAATAATCCACTGTATCGCATGTGTGATCTATATAACAATATCTGTTCCGACAAATGTGATGATCTCGATATCTTTTATCATAATTTTAATAGCTTCAAAGCATTGCTGTACTCTTCGGATATTTAATTATTATACCTATCAGATACGTCCTAAGATGAAATCATCGCATAACAATCATTGAATTTTTTTCTTTGAAAATATTTTTATAAGTTGTCGTTGTCTTATTGTAATATTTGTTGTCAATGCCGTGTACGACATTTAGGTGAACAAATTTATACAGTTAAGTTTATCATAAGTAGTCTATTTAAGTTTCAATTTGTTTATTGTTATCGTACCAATAAAATAAAAATAAAATAAAATAAATAAAAATAAAATAAAAATAAAGTACACAGTAATCTGCTCAATCAAATCAAATCATATTACTGCTTGGCGGTAAGATAACTGGTAAAGGTGCGGTACTTCCCCAGACGTACTCTGCAAAGAGTCCTACCATAACAAGTTAAAAGAAAATGTAGGTCAATCAGAACGAAACAATATCAGTTTAAATAGAAGTATTTAAAATTGATTGTTCCAAAGCACTTAAGTCGAAAAGAAAGTTAAGTGTTTTATAAAATTCCGGAGTTTTATTTTTGTACTCACACTTTCATAAACACATTGCAGCTAAGCAGAGCTAAAGTTAAGCTAACGCTTATGATTAGCTAAAATTAGCTCAGAAAAGAGGCAAATCTGGAAACAAAAAGTGTCAATTTACTTACGGAATTCGTTTAGCCGAGAACTGAAGACTTACAATTACCGGTCGAGTGTATCCACGATATAGTAAACACACATTTCTGCTGTTTACATAATTATTATCAGTATTAATAGATTAATTTAATCGATAATTCCTTCTTTCATTCTCTTTCATAATATTAACACATTAAAATAGTTATAAAATAAACTCCGATTATCGAGGAGTCGTAATGAATCTCGCATGAAATAATTATGTAGATAAGTTCGTCCTTCGAGCTCAGCGTCCAGGTTACTTTTGGCCAGGTTACCTAAATCGGTTTTGGCTTTGCTAATGCGGTCTCTATCATTTCAAGCGGAAAGTAAAGAGAGAACATAAAAGCTATGTAAGGTAGTATCTAGCAAACGAGCGCAAGCCATTCGCTTAGCGTGCGATTCGCATATTTCGTACGTTAGGCAGTAAAGGCCACCTGCTAACTGCTCAAAACATCCCTTATAAAAAATCTCGTACTTTTTGTGTGAAAACAATACAAGCGACAAACGTGCGCGTTCAAAATAAGGACCCTTCACTGATCAGCCGGGCGGAATGCCAGCAGAAGACGTTTATCAGTGCAGTTTAGTTAGCAGTTTGCGGTGGAATGGCGGCGATTTCGCGTTGCGTACCGTTGCGCAATTCGTGTAACGCGTAAACAAACATCGTAATGTTGTTCTTTGACAATTCGAGCTGGATTGATGGCCTTCTTTAAAGCTACTTTCATTTGAAAAATTGCTATATGATTGCATTTCAGAAGAGACAAAAGTAATAAACAATATATTATTGCCGCTTAAGAGTGCGCCTAAAGCCAGGAAAAAAACAGATTTCACCCGCGCGACGCGTTTCTTAATGTGATGTACATAAAGTCGAGAATATGTGTATATATAACTGTGTCATGCAGTTTGGAGGAAAAATCAATATTTAATCAGGAGTCCATTTTTGACCAAGTTTTATTTAATTACTCAATAACTAAACATAAATTTAAAAAAGTGTTCGGTTACTTTACCAGAACGTACAAATAGGAATTTTATTACCAAATAAATAAAGTAGCCAAGTGCGAGTTGGACTCGCCCATGAAGGGTTCCGTTCCAGCAAGTAACATAATATACATAGTACACATAGTTCTTGTAGTTCGTTGTAACTTTGATCGAAGTTTTAATAATAGTGTATTTATGACGTACTAAAAAAAAACTACTCATCAGATCGAGTTCAAACTAATTTTCGTTGGTAGTTTTCATGGTAAAGTACATCATATATTTTTTTTAGTTTTTTCATTCTCTTACTTTAGAAGTTAGAGGGGGGGGGGACACATTTTACCACTTTGGAAGCGTCTCTCGCGCAAGTTATTCAGTGTAGACAAAAATTATATTAGAAACCTCAACATCATTTTTTAAGACCTATCGATAGACACCCCACACGTGCAGGTTTGATGAAAAAAAAATTTTTGAGCTTCAGTTCTCAGTATGGGGGGCACCCCTAATTTTTGTTTTTTTTTAAAACTTTTGTAAAAATCTTAATGCGGTTCACAGAATACATCTACTTACCAAGTTTCAACAGTGTAGTTCTCATAGTTTCGGCAAAAAGTGGCTGTGACATACGGACAGACAGACAGACAGACATGACGAATCTATAAGGGTTCCGTTTTTACGTTTTACGGAACCCTAAAAATAATGTGGGGTCATCGCTGATAATTTCGAGTACTTGAATTAAAACGGGTTTTTTCGGTGTCATTTTTATTTTTTTATTGTAAAAAACTCTGCTCTATTTTTAAAATTCTATTCGGTTATTGTGCTTCTTCTTGATTGTACGCACACGTCAATATTTTTTTTGTCATAGTTTTTAGTTTCTTAACTTCAGTGAGCGGCGTCGAAAATGTCCTTTTTTCGTTTTCTGGCTTTAGGCGCCCCCTTAACATGACTTGGAACATATTTGTTGAAATATAAACATTGGCATGTTTTACACATAAAACCCCAAATTCAAATGGAAAATTTGTTTTGTAATCTATAATCTATACACACGTATTCGTTTTTGCTTTTGAGATTGCCTTTTTTAGGGTTCCGTTGCCAAATGGCAAAAAACGGGATCCTTATAGATTCGTCATGTCTGTCTGTCTGTGTTTGTCCGTTCGTATGTCACAGCCACTTTTTTCGAAACTATAAGAACTATACTGTTGAAACTTGGTAAGTAGATGTATTCTGTGAACAGCATTAAGATTTTCATACAAAAATAGACAAAAAAAAACAAATTTTGGGGTGCCCCATTGTATCTGACAAGTGCATACCTATTTTATCGGTAAAAATGTACTTAGGACTTACAATTTCTTTTTTTTACCAACTTTAAAAAAAAAACTATTGGCGAACCAAAACTAGTCGATCATCTAGTTATATAGAATCGGTTATTCAGAAAACCTCATAAGAAAAACTTTAAAAAGTGGATAGTTGTTAAAAATCGTCGTTTAGGTAACGAATTTAACGTGATACAGCTAATCTTACTTGCCTGAGAATGCCAGTCCAGAGTCGAGTAGGGCGTGACGTCAGTGGCATCTCATGGAAAACGTCACGATTCCGCGTCGTCGCATCGTGCTGATGCCGTCATCTTCAAAAAATAACTTCAACGTAATATTTTTTTCTGTTGGCAATCCCATAATACTTCTTTTCTAGACTTACTATTGATTTGTGGATCTGAGTAGAAAAGATGTAAAGTCTGCAAAATCTATCAGCGGTGTTTGAGCCATTAGAGGTTGGTTGACCATGAAGAGTTCAAAGTTTGTTGACAAGCAAGTTTCTTCAACATGTGATCAGTCTCGAAGGAGGTCTTTCTCGACATTTGTTTCTTTGCCATTAGGATAATAGACCAGGGTAGAAGCCTTTAAAAATAATAAAAAGTGAAAAAAAATAGTAGTAGGATGAAACCCATTGGAAAAGGAGGGGAGTATTATAAAAATTAAAGGAAAAATAAATTACGGGCGATCTGAGGTCGGGAAGGGGATGGGGGTGAGTTTTTAAGGGTAAAAAACGGTTATTATCGATTTCCGGCAAAACTAAAAGTCCTATTGAAAAAAGTTACATGGCAAAGTTGTAGGTAATAAAAAGATCTAAAACTTTTGTTTACACACTTTTTTCACATAACCTCAAAATTTATGTGAAAAATTCAAAAAACCAAGTTTTTGGTTTTTTATTTTTATCTTTTACAAAAATATTTTTTTTTTAACGAAGTTTGGTGAAAACTTATCTTTTTATGTCCCAAATACGCTGTAATTTATTTGATCAAAAATATTAATTTTTTCACATTATTTTGAATGAATATCGAAAAAAACACCCTAACATTCAATCGAAAAGTCACCCGTCAAAATATCAGCTTTTTTCAAAAATTTGGTATGTTTTCTATTCGTTGAAATCTCTACTTTCCGATGGTGAAAAAAAATAAAAATGTTACCATAGTAAATCTTCTCAGAAAAAGCAAAAAATCGAAAAAAACTAGAATTTGATTTATTTTTTTCATTATTATAAAAAAAATTGAGCTATTTATTAAAATTAACACTTTAATTACTCGAAAAACGTTAGATTACATGTTACATTGATAAAAAAAGAAAATTGCAAATAAAAATATACTACTATAATTAACAAACAAGTAAGTTAATAAAATTAATATTTAATAAGACATCTACAATATTTGGAGAAAGTTGTCGAATCTTCTTTAAATTATATGCGTATACTAGCTGTTACCCGCGACTTCATCCGCGCAAAATAGGTAAATAAATACTAAGGTAACTCGGCAGTACCTATTTGTATACCCAGACACATTTATGGTTACTAAAAACAGCTTATAATAGAACAATTTTATACAATTTCATCAAAATCGGTTCAGTTGTTTAGGTGTGAAAGCGTACCTAAGAGACATTCGTCCCCCATTTCACCAATTTCATCCCCAACCCCATACAGTTCGAAATTACAAAATTGCTAGAACAAACATTTAATATTGGCTTCGTGCCAAGTGCCTATATAAAGAGTTTCACAGTTTTACCTTCAACGATTGGGAACTCCCATATTGACATTCATCCCTAATTTCATCCCCGTACAGTTCGAAATTACAAAATTGCTAGAACAAACATTTATTTGCTTCGTGTTAAGCGCCTATATACAGAGTTTCGTGGTTTTATCTTCAACGGTTGGGATCTTCCATATTGACATTCATCCCCCATTTCAACCCCAATTTCACCCCCGTACAGTTCGAAATTAAAAAATTGATAGAACAAACATTTAATAGCTTCGTGTCAAGTGTCTAGATACAAAATTTGATAACTTTGAAAATCACGAATTTTCATACAACCGTTCATCCCTTGTTTCACCCTCTTAGGGGTTGAATTTCGCAAAACCCCGTCTTAGCGAGCGCCTACGTGCTAAAAAGAACCTCCATGCAAAATTTCAGATTCCTAGCATTTGTAGTTTCTGAGATTCCTTGATGAGTGACCTTTCGCTTTTATATATATAGATGTCTATTTATTACTATTTTAAGATAAATTAATTATATACCTGAGTGACCTACGAAAAATAGTAGCCCATCAAAAGGTATTTCATGGAGAAGTGGGGAAGGGGCTAGGCTGCTACGAAATAGTAGGTATATATGTAGTAAGACCCAGACCCGCCTAGCCCCTTCCCCACTTGAAAATACCTTTTGATGGGCTACTATTTTTCGTAGGTCACTCAGGACGTCTACTCTAATTCAACGAAAACGTAATTTCGTAATAAACTCGCCATTTTCCAACTCCGATTCTACTTCGATCCGTCGTTTTGTCCGTTTGAATGTTCTAAGTCTACTCTAATTAGAGTATGCTTAGAACATTTAAACTTCAAACAATGTTGTATCGGACGAAACGAAGTAGAACGAGAGTAGGAAAGTCGCTAGTTTTTTTTCAAAATTTCGTTTTCGTAGAAACAGAGTAGACGTCCAGGTATATAATTTATCTTAAAATAGTAATAAATAGACATCTACGCATATAATGTAAAGAAAATTCGACAACTTTCTCCAAATATTGTAGATGTGTTATTAAAAATTAATTGTATTAACTTATTTGTTTGTTAATTATAGTAGTATATTTTTATTTGCAATTTTCTTTTTTTATCAATGTAACATGTAATCTAACGTTTTTCGAGTAATTAAAGTGTTAATTTAAATAAATAGCTCAAATTTTTTTATAATAATGAAAAATAATTATCAAATTCGAGTTTTTTTCGATTTTTTGCTTTTTCTGAGAAGATTTACTATGGTAACATTTTTATTTTTTTTCACCATCGGAAAGTAGAGATTTCAACGAACAGAAAACATACCAAATTTTTGAAAAAAGCTGATATTTTGACGGGTGACTTTTCGATTGAAAGTTAGGGTGTTTTTTTCGATATTCATTCAAAATAATGTGAAAAAATTAATATTTTTGATCAAATAAATTACAGCGTATTTGGGACATAAAAAGATAAGTTTTCACCAAATTTCGTTAAAAAAAATATATTTTTCTAAAAGATAAAAATAAAAAACCAAAAACTTGGTTTTTTGAATTTTTCACATAAGTTTTGAGGTTATGTGAAAAAAGTATGTACACAAAAGTTTTAGATCTTTTTATTACCTACAACTTTGCCATGTAACTTTTTTCAATAGGACTTTTAGTTTTGCCGGAAATCGAGAATAACCGTTTTTTACCCTTAAAAACTCACCCCCATCCCCTTCCCGACCTCAGATCGCCCGTAATTTATTTTTCCTTTAATTTTTATAATATTCCCCTCCTTTTCTAATGGGTTTCATTCTACTACTATTTTTTTTGGTTTTAAAAATTATCGACCCTGGTCTATAAGTTGCGATGACAAATTTGTACTTGTACTTGAAAAAATGGACAGAGGTTCAGGATTTAAATCTTGACTTCACAATATAGTGGAATGAGATGTCTTCGTCTTTAGGCCACCACGGCTTCGTTAAAGTCCGACATGCTAAACGAGTTGGAGTAGACATATATCATCATCCACAGCCTTCTTTATCGTAGTGCTTGGTAAAAGCCTCTCTTTAATCATGCCATTTCTTTGGTCCTGTGCCAATTGAGTCCACGTTCGACCCGCGATAAATGTAATATTCTTGACCCATCTTGCACCCTGTATTCTGGCTTTTTAGGGTTCCGTACCCAAAGGGTAAAAACGGAACCCTATGGATTTGGCTGTCCGTCCGTCCGTCTGTCTGTCACCAGGCTGTATCTCAAGAACGGTGATAGCTAGACAGTTGAAATTTTCACAGATGATGTATTTCTATTGCCGCAATAAAAACAAATACTAAAAATAAAATAAATATGTAATACAACAAACTTGATTTTTTACCGTTTCTTGCTCGTTTAGTCCGTTCAAAACAAGCTAGATGACGCCACTAGTACATTAAGACGTGCATTCGACCTCATCGTTAAAATCGTAAGCTAAAATCAAAATTTTAGAAAACTTTTGGGTAAAGGCCTGTCTGTGGAAACTGCGATGGTTTATGTATACGGAATTCAAATAAAGCCAGAGGTTTTCACCGTTTATTTGCTAATGGTACGGAACCCTTCGTGCGGGAGTCCCACTCGCACTTGATCACTTTTATTTTTTCTATACTATAGAGTGTATAGTGACGAGACAAGGAGGACGCGTGCCTGTTAGTATGGAACACGCTTGCCTGTAATAGCAGTGTCGCGCAGCCATTAAGAGTCTAAATCATTACCTAGCACTGCACGGCGCTCGTCACCCATAGATATAAAATGAATTATCTTTATGCCTTGTAATTTCTCTGGAACCATTACGCTTCTACACAGCTAGGAACACAGCGATGTTAGTTTGAATTAACTGGTAAATGTTTGGTACTACCCCAGGTGGACTCTGCAAAGAGTTCTACCACTACAAAATTTATCACGCCATCTTCGGACCTGTGCCAATCAAGTCCACGTTCGATAGACCTAGAAATAATGGTCGACCCATTTTGTTGCTGGAAGTCCTCCGGCTTAATATACAGGTTCTGAAGTAAAGTTGTTCCCTTGCAGGTTACACGAAGAAATCGAGCACTTCTTCATGTACATGTCGCCGACGGAGACGGAGCACATGGTGCGGTCGACCGTGGTGAACCGCATTAGAGGCGCAATCCTGGCGCTGTGGCCGCAGGCGCGGGTCGAGGTGTTCGGCTCATTCCGCACCGGCCTCTACCTGCCCACCAGCGATATCGACCTCGTTGTTATTGGTGAGTTGCTTTTTCAAAGCCCATTTCAAATTGAGACTGAAAAACGGCAAAAGGATACCACTAATTGTTCCCATGGGAATGAGACTCGGTGCCTTCTCTCGCTACCACTGCTGGGACCTTCCTTCTCAAGGCGACAGTCAAGGCCATACGGTCGAATGCGGTTTCTTCCTGACATACAGAGAATGATCAAGAGTTCTGATTGCCCTAGGCTAATTATGAGAACGCGTCCTTTTCAGGTGTGTTAAAACCAGGTACTCCCAAACTTTTTCAGTTCACAGCACATTTAGCGTTAGTGTTTTGTTTCGGTCAGTTGACATATGTAGGATGGATGGCATTACGCTCTTGATTGCAATCCTGGCGCTGTGGCCGCAGGCGCGGGTCGAGGTGTTCGGCTCATTCCGCACCGGCCTCTACCTGCCCACCAGCGATATCGACCTCGTTGTTATTGGTGAGTTGCTTTTTCAAAGCCCATTTCAAATAGAGACTGAATAACGTCAAAAGCAGACCACTAATTGTTCCCATGGGAAAGAGACTCGGTGCCTTCTCTCGCTACCACTGCTGGGACCTTCCTTCTCAAGGCGACAGTCAAGGCCATACGGTCAAGTGCGGTTTCTTCCTGACACACAGAGACTGATCAGGAGTTCTAACCGTCCTAAGCTAATTCTGAGAAGTCGCCCCTATCAGGTGCTATAAAACCAGGTACTCCCAAACTTTTTCAGTTCACAGAACATTTAGCGTTAGTGTTTTGTTTCGGTCTAATTGACATATGTAGGGTATTACGCACTTGATTGCAATCCTGGCGCTGTGGCCGCAGGCGCGGGTCGAGGTGTTCGGCTCATTCCGCACCGGCCTGTACCTGCCCACCAGCGATATCGACCTCGTTGTTATTGGTGAGTTGCTTTTTCAAAGCCCATTTCAAATAGAGACTGAATAACGTCAAAAGCAGACCATTAATTGTTCCCATGGGAAAGAGACTCGGTGCTTTCTCTCGCTACCACTGCTGGGACCTTCCTTCTCAAGGCGACAGTCAAGGCCATACGGTCGAGTGCGGTTTCTTCCGTACACACAGAGACTGATCAGGAGTTCTTACCATCCTAAGCAAACTGAGAACGCGCCCCTATCAGGTGTGTTAAAATCAGTTACAGCTTTTTCAGTTCACAGAACATTTAGCGTTAGTGTTTTGTTTCGGACAGTTGACATACGTAGGGTTGATGGCATGACGCTCTTGATTGCAATCCTGGCGCTGTGGCCGCAGGCGCGGGTCGAGGTGTTCGGCTCATTCCGCACCGGCCTCTACCTGCCCACCAGCGATATCGACCTCGTTGTTATTGGTGAGTTGCTTTTTCAAAGCCTATTCCTAATAGACTGAAAAGCGTCATAAGCAGATCATTAATTGTTCCCATGGGAATGAGATTCGGTGCCTTCTCTCGCTACCACTGCTGTGACCTTCCTTCTCAAGATGAAAGTCAAGGCCGTACGTTGGCCGAGTGCGGTTTCTTCCTGCCATACAGAGAATGATCAAGAGTTCTGATTCAACATCATCATCAACATCAACAGCCCACTAAACGTTCCCACTGCTGGGACTCGGGGCCTTCTCTCGCAAGGAGAGAGTTAAGGCCATAAATCCACCACGCTGGCCCAGTGCGGGTTGGCGGATGACACATGACTTCGAAAGATTCTAGGTACATGTCGGTTTCCTCACGATGTTTTCCTTCACCGTTTTAAGTTAGCGGCATTACGCACATGACTTCGAAAAGACAGTGGTGCGTGTGGGGTTTGAACCCGGGGTCTCCGGATCGGCAGCCGCCGTTCTCCCGACTAGACCACCGTAACTTATACGTACGAGTTCTGATTGCCCTAGGCTAATTATGAGAACGCGCCCTTTTCAGGTGTGTTAAAACCAGGTACTTACTCCCAAGCGATTTCAGTTCACAGCACATTTAGTGTTAGTGTTTTGTTTCGGTCTAGTTGACATATGTAGGGTGGATGGCATTACGCACTTGATTGCAATCCTGGCGCTGTGGCCGCAGGCGCGGGTCGAGGTGTTCGGCTCATTCCGCACCGGCCTCTACCTGCCCACCAGCGATATCGACCTCGTTGTTATTGGTGAGTTGCTTTTTCAAAGCCCATTTCAAATAGAGACGGAAAAAACGTCAAAAAGAGACCACTAATTGTTCCCATTAGGAGTTCTAACCGTCCTAAGCTAATTCTGAGGGCGCGCCCCTATCAGGTGTGTACCACCCCTACCAGGTACTCCCAAACTTTTTCAGTTCACAGCACATTTAGCGTTAGTGTTTTGTTTCGGTCAGTTGTCATAAAATGTAGGATGGATGGCATTACGCTCTTGATTGCAATCCTGGCGCTGTGGTCGTAGGCGCGTGTCGAAGTGTTCGGCTTCTTCCGCACCGGCCTGTACCTCCCCCCACCAGCGATATCGACCTCGTTGTTATTGGTGAGTTGCTTTTTAAAGCCCATTTCAAATAGAGACTGAAAAACGGCAAAAGCAGACCACTAATTTTTCCCATTGGGATTGGGACTCGGTGCCTTCTCTCGCCACCACTGCTGGGACCTTCCTTCTCAAGGTGAGAGTCAAGGCCATACGCTGGCCCAGTGCGGGTTGGTGGATGACGCATGACTTCGAAAGATTCTCGGAACATGGCGGTTTCTTAACTATGTTTTCTTTCACCGTTATTAAGTTAGTGATTGCAATTCTGGTGTTGTGGTCGCAGGCGCGTGTCGAAGTGTTCGGCTTCTTCCGCACCGTACCTCCCCACCAGCGATATCGACATCGTTGTTATTGGTGAGTTGCTTCCTGAGACACCTTAACCTCATTTCAAATAAACTGAAAAACGTCGTAAGCGGATCACTAATTGTTCCGACTGGGACTGGGGGCTTTCTATCGCAAGAAGAGGGTCAAAACCATACTACACTGGCCCAGTGCGGGATGGTGGATAGCTTATGACCTCGAATGATTCTTGGAACATGGTTCTTAGCTTCTTTTCCTTCACCGTTTTGCACCGGCCTTTACCTGCCCACCAGCGATATCGACCTCGTTGTTATTGGTGAGTTTCTTCCTGACACACACATACTGATTAGGAGTTCTGACCGCCCTAGGCTAATTCTGAGGACGCACCATTATCACGTGTGTTAAAATCAGGTACTCTCTCAAGCCTTTTCGTTAGTGTTTTGTTTCGGTCCCGTTGAAATTAAAATGAAAAAAAGTTAGGCGTGTTCTGAACTTTCATAGGTTTACACTTAACCGCCATCTTGCCTGATGCTAAGCGACGATGCGGTCTACGATGGAGCGTGTTCACCTAGAAAAAACAGATTCATTCTCGATTTGAAGATAAAGATAGGTCATAAGATACCCACGTATAGGGCCAAGGATTATTTTCTTTCCAAGCTTAGTGATTACTGAAGCGAGTTCTTATCACGACCAAATAAGGACATTATTACCGTAATCTTTAAGTAAAAATACGCCTCTTATCTATTATTTCATATCTGGATAAGTAGTCGTGTTAAAGATAGGTAGCTCGGCCACAAATCTTGTCAATCTTATCTAATCCCATTCGATAATTCAAAGATTCCAACAATACAGATAGATATAGTTGTTAAACTTTTATTTAGGCCTCTACAATCGATGTTTTTATACGAGTATATACATTCGGCATAGCAACAAGAAATGCATTAATTTGTGACGTCATGTTAAACTTACTACTCAGCTGTCGTAGACTAACTTCACCTTAAGGTGTAACATGCGGTAGCTTACCATCAGGCACATGCACTGCTCGTCTCGCCACTATTTATTAAAAAAAAAAACGCTATTTTTAACGGGATAAAAAGTAGCCTATGCGTGTAGCATCAGGCGGGATGGCGATCAACAAACCTATTATACGTAAAGAAAAGCAACGCCGAGTTGTATAGCTAAGCCAAACCCTGATTTTTAGGGTTCCGTACCCAAAGGGTAAAAACGGAACCCTATTACTGAGACTTGGCTGTCCGTCCGTCCGTCCGTCCGTCCGTCACCAGGTTGTATCTCAAGAACGGCGATAGCTAGACAGTTGCATTTTTCACAGATAATGTATTTCTATTGCCGCTAAAACAACAAATACTAAAAATAAAATAAATATTTAACGGGGGCGCCCAAACAACAAACTTAATTTTTTTACCGTTTCTTGCTTGATTAGTCCGTTCTAAGTAAACTAGATGGCGCCACTAGTACACTAAAATGCCCATTCGACGTCGTCGTTAAAATCTAAATTTTAGAAAAACTTTGGGTCGAAAGCCTGTCTGTGGAAACTGTGATGGCTTATGTATACGGAATTCAAATAAAGCCAGAGGTTCGCCGTTTAGTTGTTAATGGTACGGAACCCTTCAGTCTCTGACACACAGAGACTGATCAGGAGTTCTAACCGTACTAAGCTAATTCTGAGGGTGCGCCCCTATCAGGTGTGTTAAAACCAGGTACTCCCATTCTTTTTCAGTTCACAGCACATTTAGCGTTAGTGTTTTGTTTCGGTCAGTTGACATAATATGTAGGATGGATGGCATTACGCTCTTGATTGCAATCCTGGCGCTGTGGCCGCAGGCGCGGGTCGAGGTGTTCGGCCTCGTTGTTATTGGCGAGTTTCTTCCTGAGACACCTTAACCCCATTTCAAATAGAGACTTGAAAAACGTCGTAAGAAGGTCACTAATTGTTCCGACTGGGACTGGGGGCTTTCTATCGCAAGAAGAGGGTCAAAACCATACCACACTGGCCCAGTGCGGGTTGGTGGATAACACGTGACCTCGAAAGATTCTTGGAACATGCTTCTTAGCTTCTTTTCCTTCACCGTTTTGCACCGGCCTTTACCTGCCCACCAGCGATATCGATCTTGTTGTTATTGGTGAGTTTCTTCCTGACACACAGATACTGATTAGGAGTTCTGACCGCCCTAGGCTAATTCTGAGGACGCACCATTATCACGTGTGTTAAAATCAGGTACTCTCTCAAGCCTTTTCGTTAGTGTTTTGTGTCGGTCCCGTTGAAATTAAAATGAAAAAAAAAAGTAGCCAAGTGCGAGTTGGACTCGCCCATGAAGGGTTCCGTTCCAGCAAGTAACATAATATACATAGTACACATAGTTTTTGTAGTTCGTTGTAACTTTGATCGAAGTTTTAATAATAGTGTATTTATGACGGACTAAAAAAAAACTACTCATCAGATCGAGTTCAAACTAATTTTCGTTGGTAGTTTTCATGGTAATGTACATCATATATTTTTTTAGTTTTTTCATTCTCTTACTTTAGAAGTTAGAGGGGGGGGGACACACATTTTACCACTTTGGAAGCGTCTCTTGCGCAAGTTATTCAGTGTAGACAAAAATTATATTAGAAACCTCAACATCATTTTTTAAGACCTATCGATAGACACCCCACACGTGTAGGTTTGATGAAAAAAAAATTTTTGAGCTTCAGTTTTCAGTATGGGGGGCACCCCTAATTTTTGTTTTTTTAAAAAACTTTTGTAAAAATCTTAATGCGGTTCACAGAATACATCTACTTACCAAGTTTCAACAGTGTAGTTCTCATAGTTTCGGCAAAAAGTGGCTGTGACATACGGACGGACAGACAGACAGACAGACAGACAGACAGACAGACAGACATGACGAATCTATAAGGGTTCCGTTTTTACGTTTTACGGAACCCTAAAAATGTTTGTCTGTAAAGTCGGTTTACTGACGATAGAACGTAACAACGTCTTAAGAAAATACTGATGGAATGGTAGCATTTTTGAAAAGAAAATTTTAATATCATTTGTTTAATAGATTTGTATGTAAAAAGTAATCAGTAGAATTTAGTAATTTTCAATCAAAACAATGCAAAAAAGCTTTTAGATGCCGGGGATCGAAACCGGGGCATTTCACATGCAAAGCGAACGCTCTACCACTGAGCTACATCCCCGCTTGAACTACTGGTCGAAATAATTAATACAACTGTAACAAACATGCGCCGAGGTAACGACCGACGGTAACGCCGTAACAGTACATGACGTCATGTTTTGTGGGCGTGCAGCCGGCTTCATCGAATTATAAGACGTTATCACGTCAATCAGGCACATGCACTGCTCGTCTCGCCACTATTTATTAAAAAAAAAACGCTATTTTTAACGGGATAAAAAGTAGCCTATGCGTGTAGCATCAGGCGGGATGGCGATCAACAAACCTATTATACGTAAAGAAAAGCAACGCCGAGTTGTATAGCTAAGCCAAACCCTGATTTTTAGGGTTCCGTACCCAAAGGGTAAAAACGGAACCCTATTACTGAGACTTGGCTGTCCGTCCGTCCGTCCGTCCGTCCGTCCGTCCGTCCGTCCGTCCGTCACCAGGTTGTATCTCAAGAACGGCGATAGCTAGACAGTTGCATTTTTCACAGATAATGTATTTCTATTGCCGCTAAAACAACAAATACTAAAAATAAAATAAATATTTAACGGGGGCGCCCAAACAACAAACTTAATTTTTTTACCGTTTCTTGCTTGATTAGTCCGTTCTAAGTAAACTAGATGGCGCCACTAGTACACTAAAATGCCCATTCGACGTCGTCGTTAAAATCTAAATTTTAGAAAAACTTTGGGTCGAAAGCCTGTCTGTGGAAACTGTGATGGCTTATGTATACGGAATTCAAATAAAGCCAGAGGTTCGCCGTTTAGTTGTTAATGGTACGGAACCCTTCGTGCGGGAGTCCCACTCCCACTTGGCCACTTTTATCCTAATATTATAAATGTCATTGTATGGATGTTTGTTGCTCAATCACGTCCTAACGTATGAACGGATCGGGCTGAAATTTGCAACACAGATAGATTATAGTCTGGAAGAACACATAGGCTACTATTAGACTTTTTATCCCGGAAAAACAACGGGAACGGGAACTACGCGGGTAACACCGCGGGGTGCTGCTAGTTATCAATATAAACGTCATTAAAACTGTCAATTTTCCGTAAAGCAGTAATGTCCAAACATGACTATGTTCCGTTCTGAACGCGTTAATCTCGGGAACTACAGGGCCGATATAAAAAAAAAAAGGTTGTCTGTAAAGTCGGTTTACTGACGTTAGTTGAACGTGACAACTTCAACTACGCCTTAGAGCGAGGTAACGCCGGCGGCGAGGTAACGGCGGTAACGTTACATGACGTCATGTTTTGCGGGCGTGCAGCCGGCTTCATCGAATTATAAGACGTTGTCACGTCAAAAATCTTGCACCATTGGATATGTACGTGATCCCTGATGGATAATAGGCTATTTATTTTATGATATACCTCGAGCGAAGTCAGGACGGACGGCTAGTGTAAAATAAAGCTTCCCCTTCAGGATACGGCCTATTGGATAAATATCTATTGCAGACTTGGTCCTAGACGTCTACTCTCTTTCTACGAAAAACGTAATTTCGAAATAAAGTCGCGATTTTCCGGTTCTGTATTATCTGTTCTATGGTTCTACTTCGTTTCGTCCAATCGAATATTGTTTGACGTTTAAATGTTCTAAGCCTACTCTAATTAGAATATGCTTAGAACGTTTAACCATTTTAAACCAGGGATTTAACGGAGGTCATTTTATCGGAACCAAAGGCGGAGCCGGAGTTTTAAAATTTGATTTATCGGAGTCGGAACCGAAGTCGGAGGCACAGGCAGGGTCAGAAGTGGTGGCAGGAGAGACATTTTTATTAGGGATATTTTTATTGCCAAACACGTGGACACGATAAACATTGACGAACAATTGATTCAAGGGGTTGGGATTTTGTATTTCCATTTAGTTTCCACCACAATAAAGGATTATCTCAAATGTTTATACTTCTTACCTCCGATTAAAACCTCCGTTTTAAAAGTTTCGGAGCCGAAGTCGGAACCGAAGGTGTAATAAGAATCGGAAGTTCCGACCTAGGCCCAATTTTCACGGAGCGGATTCCAACCGCGCCCGCGCGCGGGCGACTGTTTTGTTTCAATACTCACGAGACCGCAGGTTTTCGCGGTTTCTACTGCGGAAAGCTACTGCGCAAGAATCGCGCGCAGCCACGCGGGCGCCGCGCAGCTGCTGCAGCCGCCGCGGCCGTAAACCGCGTCGTGAGTTTGGGATTCAATTTTACATACAAATCAGTCGCGCCCGCACGCGGGCGCGGTTAGCAACCGCTCCGTGAAAACCGGCTCTTATGGGAGTCGGAGTCGCGAGTCGAAGCTCCGCAATATCCCTGATTTAAACGGACGAAACGACGGATCGAAGTAGAACCGGAGTAGGAAAGTCGCGAGTCTATTTCGAAATTACGTTTTTCGTAGAAAGAGAGTAGACGTCCAGAACTTTCTGCTTCAGATATCGAGTGAAAGTGATACGAGCGTCCTCGACCGAGTGTGTTCAACTCTCAGCCTAAATACCTCGTTTTATTGGCTCTATCGAGTTTACACGCGGACGCTATTTCGCTCTGTTTATCTTATCCGCTTGTAATTAAGTTTCGCGGAAAAACGATCTAGTTTTGGTTGCATTAATTCGGTTAGTTTTTCCGAGTGACAACTGGCTTAGAGGCGTTGAGCATTTTTTTTTTTTTAGGAAGGCAATGTCTTATGGTTTTGTGTCACTGATAGTACATATAGATAACGCGCGAGTTGAATGCAGAGCTTAGGAATGCGGAGTGCTGTGACCGCGACAGTGACAGCACTATACACTGCAGGCGCGTGAGGTGGGGCGTGCGGATAGCGGGGGGAGATGCTCCCGCTCTTTACCTCAGACCCCGACTGCATTCAACTCGCGCGCTATCTGTAGGTGCACTGGCATTGGGTTTCGCCGACGATTCGTTTTGCACTTTTGTGTCCGACAACTTCAGTTACCCCGCGCTCGAATAGACGCACTCAATATTCCATAGGATAATTAGGATACATTTTTTTTAATTGTATTTTGTTTTTTTTTTGCGTAATAGTACGAGCTACTGAAAAGAAATACTTTCATTTCTTAACATCTATAATGAAACATCTATACATATTAGGATAGTAGGATTATCCGAGCGAAGCAAGAACAGACCGCTAGTTAGCTTTTTAAAGAAGGAGGATCCAGAAAACCATGGAGCATGGCGTTGCATGAAATACATAATAATTATGTTTATTCCAATCAAAGTAAAGTAGGAAGTATCGTGTCAAATCAAAATCCTATTAAACTTGTCTAAGAAAATATAAAAAGATCAAAGTCTTGTCACAAATATTGCGATGTTTGAAATATTTCGATCTCGTCCGCGAGGCGGCCTTCCTTGTTTTGTTTTTATAGCTTATCGTGTTATTTATCACCCGGATATTTACTGAGTAAATTGTGGCAATCAGTTTATATGTGTTACTACAGGAACCACGGAAACTACCTGTGGTTTCGTTCACGATTGAAAACTAAAAACGAATGCTGAACTGGACGTCTACTCTCTTTCTACGTAAACGTAATTTCGAAATAAACTCGCGACTTTCCAACGCCGATTCTACTTCGATCCATCGTTTTGCGTTATGTTCTAAGTCTACTCTCAATTAGAGTATGCTTAGAACATTTAAACGTCAAACAATGTTGTAACGGACGAAACGAAGTAGAACGAGAGTTGGAAAGTCGCGAGTTTTTTTTTCGAAATTACGTTTTCGTTGAAACAGAGTAGACGTCCTGACTAATAGTAGTGGTAGGACTCTTTGCAAAGTCCGTCTGGGGGTAATACCACACCTTTGCCAGTTATTCTACCGCCAAGCGGTAGTGTGCAAACATTTCTGTGTTCCGATTTGAAGGCCAATGTTTCCAGTGAAATTACAGAGCATAAAGATAGAACATCTTATATCTCAGGGTGACGAGCGCAGTGCAGTGCTAGGTTATGATTTGGACTGTTCGTGTTCCGATAGCTGCGTGTCACTGTGCTGTTATGTGGCAGGGATGTTGCTTACCATCAGGGACATGTCCTGCTCGTCTTGTCACTCTGTACAATAAAAAAAAACTAACGTAACTGACTGAACTGATCTAAACAATAGGCATGGCGACTAAAAATACTAAATTAGTCCGCCAGTTTGAATATTAAAAAATATTGTTCACGTATTTTTTCTTATAATATGTAACACAAACAAAACAAAAAAATAAGATAAAACAAAAAATACGTGTCTCGCAGATATTGGAATGTGAAGAGTCCAAATCGTTCGTCATCCAGAGATACATAAATCTCTATTGACTAAAATTTATCTGGCAACATTGCCCTTCAATCCGGAATACAGTGATGTTTACACACTATAGCTTGGGGGTAGAATAACGTGCAAAAATGTGGTACTATTCACTCCAGCAGGGAGAATCTGGAAAGAGTTGCCAGTATAAAGTATTGTCTGATACTGTTAACGTGCTTTGTGTCTGTCGGCCTTGGGACGGGGTTTATGGCTTACCGTCTGGCCTCGGCTTAGCCCCAGGCGCGGTTTAAAACAATAGAAACTACGATAGTAGCTATACTAACTTAGCAAATTCCAGGACTAAAATGTACGGAGAAGATGTTGTTAGAAGGTTTCAAATTTTGCTCCAAAAATGTAAATGTATCGGATACACTTTGGAGAGGGTGCCTCTGATCTAATACCACCTTGCCATTTCTTCTATCGGACTTCTCGTATCTCAAAAAAAGCGACATCGTTTCATAGTTGTTGTTCGAAAAACACGAACGAAGGGATTTGACTCCTCGTCTAGGTTGTGGAATGCGTTGCCTGATTGGGTTTTTCTCGATTGTTACAATCTTGGTGTCAACAAATCGAGAGTGAATCGGTTTCTTCTAGGTAATCACGTTCCATCGTAGATCGCATCGTTGCTTAACATCAGGTGCGATGGTGTTCAAGTGCGAAACTATAATAGTTAAAAAAAAAGTTTGTATGCGCATGGCATATTGGTATTAAGATATTTCTTCATATCTGGTAAGGAAATGGTGACGTATTTCAGTAAATATTTATTTCGTAGATAAATAGAATGCGTTGTCTGAGTGGAGTTTTCCGGATGAGTACTATCGCGGTGTCTTCAAGACGGGAAGTATTGGTTTTTATCAGATAAGCGCTCTGCATCGCATACTGCATTTTCAGTTAGAATCAAGCGAAATAACGATCCAGCCTAGCAAAGATTAAAAATATGTTTTTAAGATAACTCGCGCTTAGGTAGCGAGGGGCATTGTGTCTATGTTAGGGAGATTTTTTTTTTAAATAACGAGTGACAAGACGAGCAAGACATGTGCCTGATGGTAACCAACATACCTGCCATATAACAGCACAGTGACACGCAGCTATTGGAACGTGAAGAGTACAAATCATTACCTAGCACTGCACTGCGTTCGCCACCCAGAGATCTAAGTTGTTCTATCTCTAAGCCCTGTAATTTCTCTGGAAACATTTTGTTTCAAACGGGAACACAGTAATGTTTGCACATTGCTGCTTGGCTGTAGAATAACTGGCAAAGGTGTGGTACTTCCCGAGGCGGACTCTGCCAAGAGTCCTACCACTACAAAATCGAACATTCGATTGTAAGCGGCATTCGAACCTATCACCATTGTGACGTCAGTCGTTTGCGACTACTGTGTATTTCCCCAACTGCAAAGTTCTTCACTATCACTGGTTTCAACACTGAAGGAAAACAGACATGTTTCAAATAAGATATATTTCGAGAATATGTGTGGTCTGCCAAACCGAAATATAAACAAATAAATAAATATTGGAGGACAATTCACACACAACACCATCTGACCCCAACCACACCCCGGACACTCGGCCTAAACTCCATTCAAACGGTCCAGTCGACCTACCTACTCTCCACACAACAACGCAGATGTTGTTCGCACATATTTACGCATGTGTGCGTGTCGGCTAGGGTTACTGAATTATTTTATGGAATAGTTAGATGTGACCCGTGAGTTAACCTGCCAGTGTTAAGTGGCCGACAATCTTACCGAGTGTTGAATCGTTAATGCAAATATAACTTTTTAAATCAGAAGGGAGAAAATTCAAACCAAAAAAGTAAAAAGTATTACCTACCTATTGATTTTTAGTAGGTACACATTTGAGACTTACCTACTTACCCAAGGAAAAAACTTTGTTCTGACCAAATATTAATCACTCCACACACACACATACCTATTTCGTTGTAAATCACAAAACATTGTATTAAAAAAAAATTCATGCATACGTTGGTTGCATTTTGTAATCTACGTAGGTATAACGCGCATTGTAATACAGTTCACTCAAATCATACACTAAGTTACAATGCACACACGAATTAGGTATTCACATCTAATACGGTAGCGAACAGTACAAGTATTTAATATGTTTTTGCAACTCAAATAAAAGTTTGTAAACATGAAACTATATTTATACTTATACGCGCGAAATGCAACAAATTGGCAGAATCAGTCAATCAGCCGGTTTGTGTTGCCAGTTCCGGATTTAATTTTTTTCCGAATTGCTTTAAGAATCACTTATTTCATGTCAAATGGCGAATTACATATTATTCACATTTGTTGGAAGGAACGCATACAATTTTAAATGTTGCGAATAGTGTAGTGATAGTGTATCTATATTCAAAGCACACTATAAATTAAAGTATAATCGCCTGACATAAAAAACTAGAAGTAGAACAAGTGAAGCTGTATAAGTCAAACATAAGAGCCAATGTCAAAGTCAAAGCTTAAAATAACTTAAGAAGTTTTATTTTTAACCGACTTTGAAAAAGGAGGAAGTTCTCAAATACATTTTTATTTTTTTGTATGAATGTTAGTGTATAGCTTCGCCAATTGTTAATAGATTTTGCTAGATCTTTTTTATTGTTTGATAAGATTATTGTTCCAAGGTTTCCATTCCAGCTCCATGCGATTTTGGATTGAAATCGGTGTGGCAGTTTTCGCAATTACGACAAAAATAACTTGAATTTAATTTAACTGGACGACGCTATTGTAGATATCACAGAAATTATATAATGTAGTCTAGTGTCTGTTTAATTTTAAATTGATGTCAGTTTTTGTATTTTCGGTAAAAACTTAATTATTAGCATATAAATAATTGTAGTTATTATTATAGTGTATAGTACTCAACTCCTGTCACTTGTTTTTTGACACGCCTGTTACAAAAACCAGTTAATAGACCTTTAGTGAGTCTCTATATCAAACCTAAACTACACTACATTTACTAAGCATAACTGAATTAAGTATCCATATACCGATGAAATATATGGACGATTTACAAATAATCAAATAAATCTAGCCTGCTATCAAATGGAACTATAGGATTAGTATTTATGAACGTACATAAAAGTACATACAGTCTTTCCTCTCCTCCTAACTAACCTCTTTCTATTTTTGTTGGTTTTTATAACCAACAGCTGTCAATGTATCCTTTTACTTGTTTATTGACACGGCTGTTACGATATCTTAAATAAGTACCTGAACTGTACTGAAACCGTATATTCAGTGTTCACTATCGACGGACATATCCATGGACGCACATAAAACTACATATAGTCTAATATAGAACCTTTTTCTTTTTTTTTGGGTCGTTTGAACGCTAAAAAATAATCACTCACCAAGAAATCTGAATTGCAGCAATCTTAGTAAATAAATCCACTAAATTGGTAACACTCTAGTGATTTTGTAAATTGTGAACTTGTCAAAACACAGTACATTACAGTATATTAAAGAAATTCTTATGAAATTAAAAATCTGTTATTCTTGTTTCGTTTAACAGATGAAAAATTTGGTACCTAAATAACACAGCAACACAGCATCATGGTCGTATTCTCATAGAAAATTGTCGTCCGATATAACCCTTCGTTGAGTGCTTCTCGCGTTCTTGAGGGGTAGGAAGCTTGAAACTGGCGGGGGGTGGGGAGTGTCCGTTCTATCTGTATTATCTATTCTATGCCCCAACCTAAGCAAAGCTTGTACTATTGCGGCCAGATAGCTGATATAATACTTAACTATATAGTTGTAAATACATACTTTTTTATATATTATAGTGACGAGACGAGCAGTACATGTTCCTGAAGGTAAGCACATGCCTGCCTGCCACATAACAGCACAGTGACACGCAGCTATTGGAACACGTAGAATCCAAATCATTACCTAGCACTGCACTGCGCTCGTCACCCAGATATCTAAGATATTATATCTCTAAGCCCTGTAATTTCTCTGGAAACATTGCGCTTCAACTATAATTATTCAAATTGTAACTTATTATACATATAAACACCCAGACACAGTACAAATATTTGAATTCATCACACAAATATTTGCACTGGGTGGGAATCGAACCCATATGCCAGCGTACTGGATTTAATTAGGCTTTCCTTGTTGAAAAACGGTCCCAGTCCTAGGGTACATTAAGTGGCTGTTTACGATTGTTGTTTATGCTCATTATGTCCTTGTAAAAGGCCTTGAATCTATAGACAGCGTAATTTAAGAGTGCGCCTAATGCCAGGAAAAAATCAGATTTCACCCGCGCGACGCGTTTCTTAACGTGATGTACATAAAGTCGAGAATAGCATGACACAGTTTGGAGGAAAAATCAATATTTAATCAGGAGTCCATTTTTGACCAAGTTTTATTTAATTACTCAATAACTAAACATAAATTTTAAAAAGTATTCGGTTACTTTACTAGAACGTACAAATAGGAATTTTATTAGTTTTCTGTGTCATTTTTATTTTTTTATTGTAAATACTCTGATCTATTTTTAAAATTCTATTCGGTTATTGTGCTTCTTCTTGATTGTACCCACACGTCAATATTTTTTTGTCATAGTTTTTAGTTTCTTAACTTCAGTGAGCGGCGTCGAAAATCTCCTTTTTTCGTTTTCTGGCTTTAGGCGCCCCCTTAAGCAATTCATGTTGCTACTGTTTGACAATAAAGTGGGCTATTACATGCCACGATTTACAAACGATACCATCTGTACTCATGTGTTGTGACAAAGTGTAATCAGAAAATTCCTTTACAGCAAAAGTGCAATATTATGCTTCCGTGCATTTTGCATTGTAATCTTGTATCATGTTATCTAACTGCAACTGTTTACTATCCTGTGCCGGCACAGTGCCCCCGAAACTAATCTAAAGTATGATAAATCGTAGTTTTTATCTCTATATACAATAAGTAGAAAAAATTTAAAAACATAAATGCTGGCATCTTTTCGCGCAAAAAGTTGAGCTAGCGATGGCGGATACTCTCGAATTATTCTTGGAAGATGTCGGTTTCCTCACGATGTTTTTTTCACCGTTAAAAGCAGTGGTGGTGATAAATTTGCACATCCGCACTTGATAAAATACTCGAGAGATACGAGCGAGATTATAACCTACGACCTTAACAAGCATCCCCCTAAATGTTCCCACTTCTGGGACTCGGGGCCTTTTCTCTGAAGGAGAGGATTCAAGGTCATAATCCACCACGCTGGCTCATTTGACACGCGGGTTGGTGAATGACACATGACCTCTAAAGATTCAAGGTACAAATCGGTTTCCTCACGGTGTTTTCCTTCACCGCTTTCAAGTTTGCGGCGTTACGCACTTCGAAAAGACAGTGGTGCGCGTGAGATTTGAACCCGGGGGCTCCGGATCGGCTCCGATAATATAATTAATAGGTATAAGTAATATAATAATTTTTCACAGCTACGTTTGCCAAAATGTTAACAAATTTATTTTTAGATAATTTGTGTGAAAGTTATTTATCAAATTGACACAGATGTGTTAAACAGATCACATAAGTTAATTAAACAACGAATTTAAATTGATGGACTTCGTAGTACGCAGGCGCTAAAATACTTGTTCTTACAAATAAAACGAAGACGAGTACAGTCCGCGAGGTATAAGCTGAGCTTTGCATTAGTGTGAGTGATCACCAAAAGTACAGTCAGACGCAGGACGCTGTGACCATGTTCTCTTAATGAGGTGTTTCTTCAAACCAGAAGTGCTGCCATCTGAATATGATTTTGATGAAGTGTGAGTGGTGTCAATATATGTTTCATCGGTATAAACGATAGGCCTGCCCTGAATACGGTATTCGGAAATTTTAAGTAAATAAGTTATACGTAGGTGACGGATCTCATGCTTTTCCATTAAAAATTTTCTGTTATTCTCTGTCCTTGACCATTTGAATCCTAAAAGAGATACTTCTTTTCGCAATGACCATATTGATCCTGGATAGTTAATGTCAGCTTGTTGTTTAAGAGTTTGTTGTCTGACTGTACTTTTGGTAATAGATGCGTATGCATGTGATCACTCACACTAATGCAAAGCTCAGCTTATACCTCGCGGACTGTAAGCTTATATATAGGAACACTATATACTTCTATCTATCTCATTCTCTCGCAAACCAAATCCTATTTCTGACTATGTTTGTCTCTTTTTGGTGTCGTTTCTTCGTTTTATCGAAAATTTTAATCGCAACGTTGCTATAGAAGTTTCATTATGTAACTGTAGTGGTAGGACTCTTGGCAGAGTCCGCCTGGGGAAGGGCCACACCTTTGCCTTTGGTTAATGTTTCCAGAGAAATTACAGGGCTTAGAGATATAACAACTTAGATCTCTGGGTGGCGAGCGCAGTGCAGTGCTAGGTAATGATTTGGATTCTTCATGTTCCAATAGCTGCGTGTCACTGTGGTGTTATGTGGCAGGCATGTTGCTTACCATCAGGCTCATGTCCTGCTCGTTTCGTCACTGTTTATTTAAAACAAAAAAATTTTTTTTTTGCTCGAATATTCGAGAGAGAGAGAGAGAGAGTATCATTAAAGTGACGACCATTTCAGTTTTGGAGGTGGGTTACGAGTTACGAGTCCTGATTGTAAACGCGATCCGAACGGCTCTCAAATTCGCAAGGACAATACCTGTCTCTGTCATTCTAAACACATAAGACCGAGAGGTCAGATTCCGTGTCGGATCAATTCGACTGGGCTCAGAATCGCTACACCGGTACCCAAAATTATAACCAGTTACATAAACCACAAAACGAATAAGCTTATAGTGACTTCAACTCAGTTGTGCGCGCGGGCCTATGTGTGGGTAAGCTTGTACATATACAGTTACTTTGTATGCTCGTCACGTTTTGCTCGGACGACGACTGCCGCGCCACTGCCACACAAATGAAAGTTGTATAATTACAAGCGCACGCACACATAGCGCCGCGCGCACAGATGAGTTGAACTATCTGTACACACATACAAACATCCCACTAAATGTTCCCAATGTTCAAATGTTCTGCTGGGACTCGGGGCCTTCTCTCTCAAGGAAGAGTCCAGACCATAATCTATCACGTTGGCCCAGTGCGGGTTGGTGGATGACACATGACTTCGAAAGATTCTAGGTCTCGGTTTTCTCACCATGTTATCCCTTCACCGTTTTAAGTTAGCGGTATTACGCACATGACTTTGAAAAGACAGTGGTGTGCGTGTGTTTGAACCCGGGGTCTCCGGATCGGCAGTGGCCGTTCTCCCGACTAGACCAGCCGTAACTTAAGCTAACACACGGTGCACCCTAGTTTCTTTTGTGCGATCGACTCGAGCGGTGATAGATTTTTGGCCAATACGAAAGGTAAGAGCGCCCGGGCGTTTCCTCACGTAAAAATAAATGAAAAAATAAAAATAAATGAGGAACTAAAACTGCGCGGGTAAGGTCAGCACTAGCAGATGGCGTATTATAAACGCGCGGACGATATATTACGCGTTTCAAACGAGATTCGAACCCAACTGAAGCACATGGAGCGATCGTGAACGATGTGTCTCCTGCGCGTATACGTGTAGACAGCGGTACAGACGCGCTGTAGTAGCTGGTTGCTTCCGCATTTTGATCAATAGGGTACCGGACTGGGTCAAAAATACACCATCCTAACTAGTCCGTCAGCTAGATCATGGAAAAATATTGGACACGTTTTTTTTGTTTTTTCATAATATTAAAAATCGTCAAAGATATAGACCATCAAACTTCGAGAGTGGGGGGTCGCGACGTCACTCGTGAGTAAAAATCGTACTCACAAGTGACGCCACACGAAACTTCGAAGCGCTGTATCTTCGTCATTTTTTGTTCGTGAAACAAAAGAAAAAAGACGTGTGGCACTCGGGGACTGCCGCGGTAAAGCTATTGCATGCATTTTTTATCAACTTATGCAATTATATTTTTTTAAATTTGATTTCTACAGTATTTTTGGGATAATGTTGAGTCTGAATCACATTTGTTTTTATCATAATCAATCTATTCTATGTCATAATGCTGGAAAGGTTGAGTACAAAATAATATAAACTCATTAAGGTAAAATTTCTACAAAAGATTTAATACAAAATGCTACTTATTTACATTAAGGTTAAAGTTATACAAAGAGATTAAGTACAAAATATCACTTATTTACAGCAATTATTCAAAACAATCTCAAAATCAAATGAGTCAAACAAACTCTCTTACATCTTCATACTGTCATATACTTCTCTTAAAATTAATCACACTAACTAAATAAATATTGGTGGACTATTCACACACATGAAAATCTGACCCCAAACTAAGCAAAGCTTGTACTATGGCGGCCAGATAGCTGATATAATACTTATACAGTTTTAAATACATAGGTACTTGCTACTAGCTTTACCCGCAACTTCGTCTGTGCAAAATAAATATTAAGGTAATAATACAATTTCATCAAAATCGGTTCTGTTGTTTAGATGTGAAAGCGTAAGATACATTCGTCCCCCATTTCAACTCCAATTTCATTCCCATACAGGTCGAAATTACAAAATTGCTAGAACAAACATTTATTTGCTTCGTGTCAAGTGTCTATATATTATACAGAGTTTCATGGTTTTATCTTCAACGGTTGGGAATTTTCATATTGACATACATCCCCCATTTCAACCTCAATTTCACCCCATACAGTTCGAAATCACAAAATTGATAAAACAAACATTTAAGTGCTTCGTATCAGGTATCTAGATACAAAATTTGATAACTTTGAAAATCACGAATTTTCATACAACAGTTCATCCTTGTTTCACTCTCTTAGGGGTTGAATTTCGCAAAACCCCGTCTTAGTGAGCGCCTACGTGTTAAAAGGGACCTCCATACAACATTTCAGATTCCTAGCATTTGTAGTTTCTGAGATTCCTTGATGAGTGACCTTTCGCTTTTATATTTATAGAAGACTAGCGGCCCGCTCCGGCTTCGCTCGAATAATAACCTAGATATCAACTGCAGCGCCATCTGCCGAGCTGATTTATGAATCTAAACCTTCCAGGGTCCTACCCAAATATATACAAAAAAAACATTCAAATCGGTCCAGCCATTTAGGTGGAGTTTACTAACAATGAAAAGTGGCATTGATTTATAAAGATAGATAAAATATGAAGAAACACCCAGCCACAGTGCAAACATATTTTTTTTATAATGTGACTCATCACTCTATATTATAAACGAGCAGGACATGTGCCTGATGGTAAGCAACATGCCTGCCACATAACAGCACAGTGACACGCTGCTTTTGGAACATGAAGAGTCCAAATTATTACCTGCAGCACTGCACTGCGCTCGTCACCCAGAGATATGAGATGTATTATCTGTATGCCCTGTAATTTCACTGGAAACATTGCCCTTCAAACCGGAACACAGTAATATTTGCACATTACTGCACTGGGTGGGAATCGAACCCACAACCCTCGGCTTCGCAGGCAGAGCTACTATACCCACTAAGCTCATGGCTTCTAATTCGCTCGCCAGTCTAATTCACTAACATAAGATTATTTTTATTAGTTTATTATTACTTCATTATACAACTGTTAATGTTTAATTTTTTTATTTTCCTGTTCAATTCAATTCATTTATTCGAACCATAAATACATAAGAACATGTGGTAATGTCATTCACAAAAAATCAAAGAATCTGTGTACATAATAAGATAACCACATAACAGCACAGTGACACTCTGCTTTTGGAACATGAAGAGTCCAAATTATTACCTGCAGCACTGCACTGCGCTCGTCACCCAGAGATATAAGATGTATTATCTGTATGCCCTGTAATTTCACTGGAAACATTGCCCTTCAAACCGGAACACAGTAATGTTTGCACATTACTGCACTGGGTGGGAATCGAACCCACAACCCTCGGCTTCGCAGGCAGAGCTACTATACCCACTAAGCTCATGGCTTCTAATTCGCTCGCCAGTCTAATTCACTAACATAAGATTATTTTTATTAGTTTATTATTACATCATTATATAAGAACATGTGGTAACGTCATTCACAAAAAATCAAAGAATCTGTGTACATAATAAGATAAAATAACTAAGGTATAATACAATTTTGTGTTTATGGTGTGCTTTAGGATTCAGATTTAATTTCTGCCATTGACTTTGATTTTTTCTTACATACATTATACATTGATAAATATATGTACAATGATCCCTTCATTGCTATCATACTAAAGTTGTTATGTGGTGAAAATCTCCCGTACTGATTCTCTAGCTGATAAATTATATAAACCATGGATTGCTCTCTTTTGCAATATGAAAACATAGTTCCTGTCCGCAGCCTTTGGCTGTAGCTTCTTCCACAGATTTATCATAGGCACAGGTATTTTCAGATGAAGCTGCTCCTTATCCCATATCCAAGGCTGTTTCATATTTTATTGTGTTCAGGACATACGCGACACTTGACAGTACACACATTTAGATCTCTTTTTATTTGGACATATCCAACAGCATCTGAAACAAGCAAACAAACGCTTATTATATTTTACGCACATAACCTAACTTTGTAAACAGTGTTAAAGATGAAGTTCTAAGCCGAAAATCATCTATTACATATTTATGTACTAGGCTGCTTTATGTATTATACAGAGGTAAATAGTATTAAACGTAAAACTGTACTTACAAAGATGTTTTCACGTTCATGAATTATTCTGAACTACAAAAGTCTTTGTTTCTTGATTGCAAAAAAGTTTGCCTTCTTTGGTTAATTGGAACTACCTATTCCCTTTAGTAAATCCAGATTCCATATTGTTAAGCCAAAACATCTCAATTATAGCACGCTTCTTGGAACATGAAGATTTTCAGCTTTTTCACTATATTTTGCTTTTATGGCACTTTGTTTTTTGTTTATTCATATTTAGTGACATTGACATTCATGTACATCCAAAAATTTTAAACGTCGCGAAATCAGTGTTCCATCTACTCAAAATATTTATCCCTAAACTTAAGTTAAATTAAAAATCCCTAAAATTGATTAAATAGTGAGCTAGTGAGCTTTTACGCTGACATTATTGCTTCATTGATATACCTATTCCAAAATATGCTATGATAATAGCCGTTAGAAAGTTATTTTCCCGTTCTCTACGTACTCAAATCCACTACGTATCACGGGAAATCCGTTAAGTTGGCAACATTGCTAAGAGCATTTAGACTGTAAATGTAAAACCATAAGATTGAAAGTCGAATGACCGAGTGGGGAGGACGGCGTGACAGTCTTCCCTCCCTCTTTTTTTGTGAACATAAGAAAGAGATGCACCATTAGTAACAATCGGTCTCCAGGCCCGCGATAAAAGCTATGCAATAGCTTAAAAATACGCGTACAATATTTTTTGGCAATCTAACTAACGGGCTATTTAGTTTTTTTGAGGATTGTACCCTATTACTCCCCGTTGTACAATGACGCCTCGCCTCTGCCCGTTCTCCGTGCCTTTGTACGCGCGTTAAACGAGTTTCGAACCCGCTTCAAGCGCGCGTGTGTATCGCGTTTTACGCGCTTTTGAATCTATAGAAACGCAAAAATCAGCATCTACGGCGCAGCGGCATTTACGATACGCCGTGTGCTTAGGCCCTATAACCGCGTGGCGCTGTTAGTGAATAGTTATCTTTGTATACCTCTAGATATATCTTAGAATTGCAACAGTAGTTTAAGGAATAATAAGTTTTTTCGGATTCCCATTGCTTGCACGCATGCCATCCCGTTCTGGGCGGCGGTCGCGGAGTGACGTCACTTGCGCGTACGCATGCACTGCGCGTTGTACTCGCGACTCGCGACACACTCGTCTAATCACACGCTATTTATATCTCTAGGTAACATTCTTGTCTGCATTGAGCATTTTTACGCAACTGCCCAAAAAGGGAGTGTTTCGTTACGTTTATAAGTTGCAGTATAAATAATTAATAAAGTTACATTATTTGAAAATTCCTTCATAACTACTCTTGAAAACCTGAATTATGTGACCAACTTAGCGTAGCTACAACGTAGCAATTTTCTTCTGGTTAAAATTTGAAACTTAAATATGTACGGGATAAGCACAGCGTACCCTATAATTTCGAACAAATGCAGAGTTTCTTAGAAACTTTTTTTTTTCAAAGATGGAGTGGTGAGACGAGTTAGACTAGAATTATGCCTGATGCTAAGCAACACTGTCTATAACAGCACAGGGCGGTTTGAACATTTTTTTTAATTTTTTTTTTTACCTTTTATAGGTTTACACTTGACCGCCATCTCGCCTGATGTAAAGCGACGATGCGGTCTACGATGAAGCGTGTTTACCTAGAAAAAACCGATTCACTCTCGATTTGAAGACACAAAGATTGTAACCATCGGGGAAAACCCACTCAGGCAACGTATTCCACAGCCTAGACGTTCTTATCACAAAAGTAGAGTCAAATCTCTTCGTTCGTGTCTTTGGAACATCAACCATGAAACGATGTCGCTTTTTCGAGCTACGAGCATTCCCATAGAAAAAAGGACAAGGTGGTATTAGATCATGTAAATCAGTCGCACACTCTCCGAAGTGTATCCGATAAAAAACCGATAGACTAGCAATTTTACGGCGATGTTCAAGACTTGAACATGAATTGTACACACCTCTGCTCAACGTTCCCTTGCGCACTTCGCCCGGAGATATAAGATTTTTTATCCCTTTTGCCCTGCAATTTCATGGTAATATTGTCTTTCTAACCGGAATACAATAATGTTGGCACTTTAGCCTAATTCTAGTCTTTAATGGTAGGACTCATTTCAAAGAAAGTTGACTGCCAAAGGTATCCCCCAATTCCTTCAACTTAATCGGGCCCTGAGCTTCCATCTTCCAATCTCTTTTGAACGCTCCGAGCTCGTCTTTCCATCGCGTTGGAGGACGGCCGAGGTCGACTAGCCGGGTGGCGTCCGTCCACTCTGCAGAAACTCTGGCACATCGATCAGGGTGCGTTCTGCTTACATGACCCGCCCGTTCCCATATAAGCTTGGCAGACTTAAAATACGAAAGAAAAGTAAAATATGCAAAAAATCCAGAACGCCCGAACCAATTTAAATATTTTTTTAATTTTGGTTCGGGCGTTCTGGAGATATCAGGTAACATACATAAAAAAACAAAAACATGGTGGTCGAATTGATAATCACATTGCTTAGGCAGTTGTCCCACCGCCGGCGAGAAAACGAGTAACTATCGACTCCTCAAGATGACACGATCTCGCCCAAGAAAAGTACAATAGATACAAATTCCGTGTAAATAATCATTCATCGCTGACTGTTCACACTGCCGGCGAGACCTCCTTTCACTAGTTTGTCGCTGAGCGACAAGACCTTTGAAAGAACACTCGCTCAGCGATTCTCGCTCGTCTCACTCGCACACTGCCGGCGAGACCTCGCTTCACTAGTTTGTCGCTGAGCGACAAGACCTATGAAAGGTAATACTCGCTCAGCGATACTCGCTACTCGTTACTCGTTACTCGCTACTCGTTACTCGCTACTCGTTAATCTCTACTCGTTACTCGCTACTCGTTACTCGCTACTCGCTACTCGTTACTCGCTACTCGCTACTCGCTACTCGTTACTCGTTACTCGCTACTCGCTACTCGTTACTCGCTACTCGCTACTCGTTACTCGCTACTCGTTACTCGCTATTCGTTACTCTCTACTCGTTACTCGCTACTCGCTACTCGTTACTCGTTACTCGCTACTCGTTACTCACTACTCGTTACTCTCTACTCGTTACTCGCTACTCGTTACTCACTACTCGTTACTCGTTACTCGTTACTCACTACTCGTTACTCGCTACTCGTTACTTGTTACTCACTACTCGTTACTCGCTACTCGTTACTCGTTACTCACTACTCGTTACTCGCTACTCCTACTCTAGTACTTGTAGTACTAATTGCGAAATAATGTTGTGAATGTATTATATTTTAGGTCCCTAGAACTGTATAGAGCCAATTCCTCTTAGTGGTTTGGATATGGATGCGTATAATCTAAACATTAGAGATGTTATGGAAATGATATTTCGTATCTGGATATGGATATACCTATGAATAAAATTATATCGGAATCAGATCCGGTTACGGATATGTAATTATTTCGGATTATCCGTTAGTTTCGGATAGTTTCGGCTACGGAAATTAGATTGAAAATAGTTATATTAGTCGAAACTGAGCAGAGGAAGAGTATATGAAGAAAAGTATTTTTGCAGCCTAAACACCTGAAAGTCGATTTTATCCGAAACTTGTGGAACGGATACGGGTTTATACATATTTCGGATATCCGAAGGTTTCGGCTACCGTTACGGAGCTCCATAACATCCTTGCTAAATATTAAAACGTGAAGCAAAAACTTTGTACCCGTTTTAAAGAAAATTCACTCTCGACTTGAAGACATCAAGACCTTACTGACCTTTTAAATTAATTCATGGGGAAATCTAAACATTTTACAGCCACCTTGTACGTCAAGTAATTTAGCCGGATTTTCCCTGATTCATTTAATTGCACAATGATATAATTTGGTATTTCGAGCGCTGGGTGGTAATGATATCTTTAAACGAGGATACGTATGATGCCTATACTAAACGTGAAAAGTAAGTCGTAAGTTGCGGCTGGTCTAGTCGGGAGAACGGTGACTGCTGATCCAGAGTACCTGGATTTAATAGATAGATATATTATACTCTTTTATTGTCCACAATACATCATCCTCATCAACAGCCAACTAAACGTTCCCACTGCTGGGACTCGGGGCCATCTCTCGCAAGGAGAGAGTTAAGGCCATAATCCACCACGCTGGCCCAGTGCGGGTTGGCGGATGACACATGACTTCGAAAGATTCTAGGTACATGTCGGTTTCCTCACGATGTTTTCCTTCACCGTTTAAAGTTAGCGGCATTACGCACATGACTTCGAAAAGACAGTGGTGCGTGTGGGGTTTGAACCCGGGGTCTCCGGATCGGCAGCCGCCGTTCTCCCGACTAGACCACCGTAACTGTCCACAATACACAAAATGACATATCCTTAAAGCTAGTCAAACAAATGGCGACGTTATCGCTAAAAGCGATCTCTTCCAGGCAACCGGAAGATGGAGAGAAACATGAATCTCACGCGCACCACTGCCATTTCGAAGTAATGTACGTAATGCCACTAATTTAAAACGGAGCAGGGAAACGACATGTGCAGTGTTACCAACTCCTGAAAATATTTACCCCTAAACCTAAGTTAAAAACCCCTAAAATTGGCACATTTACTTGAAAACCCCCCTAATTTTTTTTTGTAAAATGGAAAAATTATCACTTTTACTGAAAAAAATATACATCAATTGAAAATCACAACAAATAGGAAAACTAGTTGGTTGTATTCCTGAATTTATTAAAATAATGTTTATTTGTTATTTTAAGTAATTTTGTGTAACAGGATTATTAAGAAATTTAATTTATTCAAAAATTATGCAAATAATCTTACTAATTTATACATACCCATTCCAAAAAATGCTATTAAATTACTTCACCTTTCAATCTGGACCTGTTTATTCTTGTCCTTACTTCTTGTCCAAAAGAATGAAATAAATAAAAAAAACAAACAAATATTATAGGGAAAAAATCCCTAAAAATACCCCCAAAAATAAAATGCCCCTAAAAGATCCCAACCAATTACCCCCTAAATTTGGGGGGAAAACCCCTAAAAAGTTGGTAAGACTGGACATGTGTCTAGAATCTTTCGTGCCCGCACTGGGCCAGCGTAGTGGTACAACATTGTATCCCTGGAGAAAACTAACCTGAGAAAACCTGGTAGGACTCTTAGCAGAGTCCGCCTGGGGAAGTACCACACCTTTGCCAAATATTCTACCGCCAAGCAGTAATGTGCAAACATTACTGTGTTCCGGTTTGAAGGGCGATGATTCCAGAGAAATTACAGGGCTTAGAGACATAATATCTTAGATCTCTGGGTGACGAGCGCAGTGCAGTGCTAGGTAATGATTTGGACTATCATGTTCCAATAGCTGCGTGTTACTGTGCTGTTATGTGGCAGGCATGTTGCTTACCATCAGGCACATGACCTGCTCGTCTCGTCCACTCTATGCTATAAAAAAAAAAACGGGAACTAGAACCACGCGGGTAAAACTGCGGAACTCAGCTATTATTTAATATGGAAAGCATTGCCACCATGACTTTTACCCAGCGAGCAAGACGGAAGGGAGTAGCCTTAGCTAAAAAATATTGTTCAAATCTTTCTGTCATTTCTTGCGGGAGGGGAAGTTTCACACTAGCGCAAAGCCGCACTATTACATACAAAACATACCTGTACCGATCCATTGCCGATCATACTCACACAACCAAATCACTAACACATAAAAAATAAAGCACCATTCACAAATCTAGCCCCGCCCTCACGCCACAGTATATTATCAAACTCCATGGTCCACGTGGACTTGTACTTTGACAGAGGGGAAACGCTGTGTATGCCTACTCCCTTCCGTGTTGCTCGCTGCTTTTACCACACATTATTTTAGAACCACACAGTACATACCAACGAAGAAGCAGCGACCTGCTCCAATGTTTGACCTTCCGATTTGTTTGTCATCAATTTATGACTATATGATTTATATGTCTCATCATCATCATCAGCCCGTAATCGTCCACTGCTGGACATAGGCATCTCCTATATTTCGCCACTCAGCCCGATCCTCAGTCTTACGTTTCCAACCGCCACCAGCCGTCTTTCGTATATCGTCACTCCATCTAGTCTCAGGGCGTCCTACACTACGTTTACCGATTCGCGGTCTCCTCTCCAGAACCCGTCTACCCCAATTTTAATATTTTATTTATATTTTATATTTATATGTCTAGTCGTTTAGAAATTGTTAGTCAGGCTAATACTTTAGTCTAACTTCAAAGCTACTGATATAACTGGGGATCACGTAGGTAATCATCACCATTAATCATTATGAGGCCGTATAGTTATACTCACATTAAGGTTTTTTTGGGTAAGCGCGGTCCATAACATAACATAACTGCATGGTCGCTAAACTTCAGGCTAGATGGTGGTTGAGCATGACCCAATCAATGTTTAACAAACATAACCCTTCTTGCAGTCGGGTAAAAACATAGTTTAGTCGATCTGTAGTGGTAGGACTCTTGGCAGAGTCCGCCTGGGGAAGGACCACACCTTTGCCAGTTATTCTACCGCCAAGCCGTTATGTGCCAACATTACTGTGTTCCGGTTTGAAGGGCAATGTTCCCAGAGTAATTACAGGGCCTACAGATGGAACAACTTAGATCACTGAGTGACGAGCGCAGTGCAGTGCTAGGTAATGATTTGGACTCTTCATGTTCCAATAGCTGCGTGTCACTGTGCTGTTATGTGACAGGCACATGTTGCTTACCATCAGACACATGCCCTGCTCGTCTCGTCACTCCTTATTTAAAAATAAAATCAGACGGATACTTATCCACGCATGCCTCTGATGTATGTACGTGATGTCATCGACCCATACTACAGAAGGTCGTCTGTCAACGGTAGGCTAGTTCAAGATCGGAAACCTTTTCGGTCAAGGATTTAATTTACTCGCTTTTCTAACTTCACCTGGGTTTTTTCTACGTATAATAAGTTTGTCTTTAAAACTATATCTTATACCTTTAAATGAGCAATTCTTGTACCTATATATGTATATATATATATATATATAACCTGAATTTCGGAAACGGCTGGAACGATTGTTATGAAATTATGTATGCAGGGGGTTTCGGGGACGATAAATCGATCTAACTATGTAGGTTTCATTTAAAAAAAACGCATATTATGCGCGGTTTTAGGCAATGAAATACTGTCACATTAGACATTAGAATGCGAAGGTACATTTCGCCGCGTGACGCAACATCATAATTAGCTCGGACGGGAAGTCGGGCGGTCATAGCGGTCACGAATTAGTAGCTCCGGGTTCGAACCCAGACGGCTTCTCTTATTTTTTCAATTTTTTTAAAGAAAATCTATTTCTTGGAGTCTTGTAATCTGTAGGTATCTAAGTATAAAGTATATTTAGTATTTTAAACCGAGCAAAGCTCGGTCACCCAGGTACTAAGTATTATATCAGCTATCTGGCTTCCATAGTACTGGATTTGCTTAGTTTGGGGTCAGATGGTGTTGTGTGTGAAAGGTCCACCTATATTTATTTATTTTTCCATTTCTTGCCTCTGCTGGGCTGGAAATCATAAGTAACTACATTTTATTAGAAGTTTCTAAAGTGGGCTCAAAACTCGGGTCATGATTTGGTCATTTCAATGCCTCTCTGGGTATCTAACGCCTGACTTAAATGGTGTTGGGTTATATGCTGGTCTCTTTATTTTCGCTTTGAAATTATAGGTAGAGCATTAGCAAGCATATACCCGTTTTAGTAGGGCGGGACTGCATCCTGTGTCAAAGCACTGATGGCACCACCCATTTTGAGGCTAGTTATGGGCAGTGTCATTTCCTTTTTTTTTTTTTTACCATTTACAGGTTTACACTTGACCACCATCTCGCCTGATGTTAAGCGACGATGCGGTCTAAGATGGAGCGTGCTTACCTAGAAGAAACCGATTCACTCTCGATTTGAAGACACCAAGATTATAACCATCGGGAAAAACCCACTCAGGCAACTCATTCCACAGTCTAGACGTTCTTATCACAAAAGTAGAGTCAAACCTCTTTGTTCGTGTTATTGGAACATCAACCATGAAACGATGCCGCTTCTTCGAGCTACGGGAAGTCCGATAGAAAAAAGGGCTAGGTGGTATTAGATCATGCAGATCAGATGCACACTCTCCGAAGTGTTTCCTTCGGTTATCGAAATGCATAGTTGTCCTTCCCAAGAGTTCCGTATTCCGCTTATAACACCGATATTTACTCTACAAATACTATCTTATTGTACATTACGTATGTACTCTAGTGTCGTGTAAACGTTATTTGGAGCTGCGTAACATACAATAATGGGCATGTTGCACTAGAGTAACCTCCACTCGTTTTAAGGGGCTGATCGACGTACGAGCCTTTGGTTTTTAAAACTGCCATCTCGCCTGCAGGCCTTGCACAAATATATATAAATAAACTAGCGGCCCATTCCGGCTGCGCTCGGATATTGTCATTTAAAGACTATTAATCGAAATAAAAACTATCCTATCTCTCAAGTTGGACCGGACTGCTCACGGTGTGCCAATTTAATTTAAAATCGGTTAAGTAGTTTAGGAATCCATCGCGGACAAACATCGTGATAGGAGATTTATATATATTAAAAAGATAAATAAATATTGGTGGACAATTCACACACAGCACTATCTGACCCCAAACTAAGCAAAGCTTGTATGATGACGGCCAGATAGCTGATATAATACTTATATAGTTTTAAATACAAACTTATTATACATAGAAACACCCAGACACAGTGCAAACATTTGAATTCATCACACAAATATTTGCACTGGGTGGGAATCGAACCCACGATCAAAATATGTTTTCGGTTTTACTCTTAGTTAGGTAAGTTTAACTCATCATCATTTCGACGCGATTTTCTAAACAATACATTCTTGGTATTTGTTTAAAACGAGTTTATTGTGAACTAAATCTAAAAGGCTCACGACAGTTGTCTTTCTAGACCGACACACGGCAACCAAAAGATGAAAGAGTAAGCACGCTTAACGGCTTCGTCGGTCGTAGTATTTAAAACCTTGGTTTAGCACTACTAGACGAGCCAAAATCGTCTTTGTTTTCATATTGCTGGCTTTATTTTCGATTGAAATTAAATAGAGAAGAATAGAAAAGCCATAACCGGTTTAGTTAGGCGGTCGAAGAGCGAAATCTGTGATGATGTCGAGTTTGCCCGTGGACTCTGAAGAAGTATACACGCTAGTGGCTCGCTACTCACCAGCCAGGTTTGCACCTCCATTTTGGGGTATAATAATTGCCTCAAATACCTACCCAAACATTGGTGTCAGCTCTCGGAATATAATCATTACAATTATCAAAGGACATTGTTCATTTATAAGGGACTTTGGGCTAAACGTGGCTATTGACTGTCACTGATATCATATATTAAACTTGATGGCTTCTAGCAGTTGATATCAGAATATTATCTTTTGGTAGTAGCAGAAAAATTACTTACGCATATTTCCCATAAGTAATGCGAACGTTGACGAGGTTATTTTTAAACAAAACTACAACATTTTGTACCATCGGAAAGCCAGAGTCGTTATTGGACGATGCCATTGATTTACGAGGGTCAGCTAGGGTCCCAAGAATGTATTTTCATCAACAAAAAACACATCATAACACAATTTCCAAATACGAAACACATGACACAATAAACATAAACAAACAGCTGATAACTACGCATTTTGCATCGACGTATGCAGTGGTGCCATTGTAAAAAATATATGAATATCGAATTAAAAAAATCGATAGTGATCGTGTGGATAAAATCGATGCAATTCTATTATGGTGGCTGCTGATAAAAATAATAACTAAAATATTCACAAGTTAGTGGTTAAAATTAGTAGATGATTATTAATACTGCTCTACGGAATTATTGTTTACTGTTTATTCAGCATTAGGCAGTCGTCTCACCGGCAACGATGAACGAGTAAAGCTAGAATTAGAAATGAGTTGTCGAGCCGCGGGGAGCGAGTGCGTAGTTCCCATAGTTGTGTACCTCGGCTCTATGTGAGTGTGCGAGTGAGGCGAGCGATTACTCGCATCACTCGCTCGCGGCGTAAAATGACGTGTACGTTCAGATTTACACTGAATAGACAGAAATGAACCGCTGGTTGCTCTCTCGGCGTGTTCTAATGTTTTTTTTTAATATAGAGTGACGAGACTAGCAGGTCATGTGCCTGATGGTAAGCAACATGCCTGCCACATAACAATACAGTGACACGCAGCTATTGGAACATGAAGATCCCAAATCATTACCTAGCACTGCACTGCGCTCGTCACCCAGAGATCTAAGTTGTTATATCTCTAAACCCTGTAATTTATCTGGAAACATTGCCCTGCAAACCGGAACACAGTAATGTTTGCACATTACTGCTTGGCGGTAGAATATTTGGCAAGTGCTCGCCGGGAGTGTGAACAGTCAGCGATCAACTGTTTGCATATGCATCTCTTTTATTTAGGTACACGGAATGTATATCTATTGTACGTTTCTTGAGCAAGAATAGTCGATAGTTACCCGTTTTCTCGCCGGCGGTGGGAAAACTGCCTAAGTAGATGATTTTGTTTTTCGTGGTGTTGTATAGTAAAAGCGGGTGCGACGAAAAACCATTGCACAAAAAAGCTAGCTACAATGTCGCTTGAAAACAACTTAAATACGATATCAATTGTTTATTTCACGCATAATTATTAAGACGACTTTTTCTATCGATTTACAGAAATCGATTTTATTCGAGAAAAAAATTGACATCATTCAAAGCTTATAGACTGGCAATATAATTGGTTGAGAAGTCGGAAATAAAGATTAAATTACTTATATAATGAACTTTTTGTCTATTAATCTAGGTACTAAAATAATACATCATAATTAATTACAAAAATAAATCGATTTTTTGACAAAATCAAATTATCAAGAACATTTTGTCCACGGATAGCCCATTTTGAACAATGTCCTTTGTTGACATTTTGAAAAGATAAATAAATAAATATTGGTGGACAATTCACACACAACAGATGAATCGAGTTCTAAATCAATTTGCAACAGAGACTCGCCGTCGAAACGATTTTCGAGTTTCTTTATTAACAATCGTCTGACAGGTGATCGAGTGGGATCATGAACCGGCGAGCTTACTCGCCGCGGTCTTACTCGCACGTCGATTATCCGCTTTAGCACAGTGAGTCACGGTTGCAAACTTGGCCAATTGACAGAGTTCGGGAAATACATAAAAAAGTTCCCGACCTAGTCATCATTGAGCGTCAATGCATTCGATTCACAATACAATTCGTTATGTTAAGAAATACTTAACATATGCTTTGATTGAATTATATGTATTTCGTTTTATATATATTATAGCTAAACTTGAGTCTTTGATTGGCTCATTTATTGCAAGTTTGTTTTTTAGTTTCACTTGTCTGTATTCAAATCTAGCAAGTTCAATTTGACTCACTTTTAGTTATTCAATCTACTTGAAATTTTCCATAGAATATTATATAGTAAGAAGTAGTATGGTACGATCATCTGAAAAATAAAGTTGACAAACACTGGTCACAAGCAGTTTTTACGCTAAACTTCCGTTTTTATTTTTTTACGGTTTAGCCTCACATTTTTAGGGTTACGTACCCAAAGGGTAAAAACGGAACCCTATTACTACTAGACTTGGCTGTCCGTCCGTCCATCCATCTGTTACCAGACTGTATCTCAAGAACGGCGATAGCTAGACAGTTGAAATTTTCACAGATGATGTATTTCTATTGCCGCTATAACAACAAATACTGAAAATAAAAATAATATTTAAGCGGGGCTCCCATACAACAAACTTGATTTTTTTACTGTTTCTTGCTCGGTTACAAGCAAACTAGATGGCGCCACTAGTAAGAATAAAACGCGATATCGAATTCGTGGTCAGAATCATGAGGCAAAAATTAAAATTTTAAATTAACTTTAGACTATCTGCGGAAATTGCGATGTCCACGAAATTCGAAATTTTATTTTTGTTCGCGCAGCAAACTCCTTGTCTCCTCCAAGCCTGCCGTTCCAACAAAATCAACTTCCTACTGTGTTCCAAAAAAATTTAACTATTAAATTTATGCCTATTTTCTATTTTCTATGTTTGGGCCCAGGTCAATGGGAGAAGCTGCCGCTCTGGACGCTGGAACGAGAGCTGGTCGTGCAGGACATCGCCGAGAAGGAGAGCATCAAGGTGCTGGAGAAGGCTACCGTGCCCATCGTCAAGATGACCGACAAATACTCCGATGTTAAGGTACGGACCGAAGGCGCTTTTCACCCCCTATAACCCGTCAAGCGGCCATATGGGCTCGGCGTCGGATATGACTCATCATGTGAAAAAAAAAATCTACCCTCAAGAATTTTGAGGTTAGTTTTGACAAAACATATCGTAAGTTAAGCTTTATCATCTAAACATTTCTGTGGCAGCAGTATAACAAAAAATGGTTGTCTGTAAAGTCGGTTTACTGACGATAGTTAAACGTGACAACGTCTTAAGAAATCAGTACGCTGATAGCGCGAGTAGTGATACCGCTCGACTCGGCGGGTGGCGCCCTCAGCGCTCAGCTTCGTCCGCATGGCACTGACGACGAACTAACGGTAACGGTAACGTTACATGACGTCATGTTTTGCGGGCGTGCAGCCGGCTTCACCGAATTATAAGACGTTATCACGTCAAAAACTATGAACGAGTGAAATCAGTCAATAGGATTTGTCTTAAAATGAGTCTCAACTGACGGGTTAACGGTTTCCGTCCACCGGTGGTCACTCGCTCACTGTTAATTTAAATCTAAATTCCTGTAGATTGAGTCTAAATTTGCTTAAATGGGCCTTCTTTCCTGCCCATAAACAGGTTGAAAGGAAATGCCACTGTCAAGTCCATTTAGGAAATACCATACTATTTATGCTTTGAGTATTTACCATAGGAGGACGCAAGACATTTATTTGGCTTTTTCAAGAAAACTTTTTCACATTTTTTTGCGGGGCGCGGTACAGTCCGCGAGGTATAAGCTGAGCTTTGCATTAGTGTGAGTGATCACATGCATCTATTACCAAAAGTACAGTTAGACAATAAACTCTTAAACAACAAGCTGACATTAACTATCCAGGATCAATATGGTCATTGCGAAAAGAAGTATCTCTTTTAGGATTCAAATGGTCAAGGACAGAGAATAACAGAAAATTTTTAATGGAAAAGCATGAGATCCGTCACCTACGTATAACTTATTTACTTAAAATTTCCGAATACCGTATTCAGGGCAGGCCTATCGTTTATACCGATGAAACATATATTGACACCACTCACACTTCATCAAAATCATATTCAGATGGCAGCACTTCTGGTTTGAAGAAACACCTTATTAAGAGAACATGGTCACAGCGTCCTGCGTCTGACTGTACTTTTGGTGATCACTCACACTAATGCAAAGCTCAGCTTATACCTCGCGGACTGTACCTGCGCGTATATTTCACACATTTTTAAACATGAACTCACACAAGAGCAACAAACCTCTGTTTGTACTAAGACAAATGCTACACACCTAAACAAAACATGCGTTTTGCGTTTCGTAGATGTGTACGAAACGCTTAATAAAACGCGGTTGACCATTTTTGACAATAAAGCACATTTGACATATAGGCCTCAACCACAGTACGGGCCTAAGGCGGGCGCGGAAATTTCAAACATACGAAACGCGCCTTTGCGTCCACAGTGCAGCGGGCCTAGCGCGGCGGGCTTGAGCGACTAAGCGGGCGGAGTTGTCAAACGTTTTTTGGATGTTTTCCTGCAAATGACAACAATTTACCACATTTTTCTCTATTATAAATTATTTCATGTACGTCATGCAAATGGTCGCCTATAGTTTGCGACACCTGACGTACGTCGCGCGCCCGCGGCTCACTGTGGCCACCGCCCGCACCCGCCTTAGGCCCGTACTGTGGTCGAGGCCTATGGGCACGAAAGGGGTAAATTAGAACTAGGCTCGTCCCCTAAGAATAGTTGGTATGAGTATTTATGTACCGATTAGTATTTTTTGTTGTAACATTTGTAGGTTACACTTGACCGCCATCTGGCGTGCTTGTTAAAGGCCGGGTCACACAGAGGCGATCCGGTAGCGATAGCGATCCGATAGCGATAGCGATCCGATAGCGATCCGAAACCGAGTATGGGATCGCGCCCGCTTGCTGTGTGTCAGGTTGCATACAAATTCAAAAAATATCGTCCCGCTATCGGATCGCTATCGCTATCGGATCGCCTCTGTGTGACCCGGCTTTTAGCGACGATGCAGTCTACGATGGAGTGCGCTCGCCTAGAAGAAACCGAATCACTCTCGATTTGAAGACACTAAGATTGTAACCCAGAGATATAAGATCTTTTATCTCTATGCCCTGTGATTATTTCACTGGAAACATTGCCCTTTAAATCGGAACACACTGCTTGGAATTTATGGTCAAAATTAATTAAATTAACGAATTAAATAATTCTTTATTATATTTTACCTCTCAAAGTTAATTTTATTCATAAAATGTTGACCACACTTTTCTGACATAAAAACTCTTTACTAAGATTTAAAAAGGTACCGTTCGTTTTAGACGGAGCATATCTCTCTACCTAGTCTGTGGACGGAGCATTTTGAAACCGTGCGTTTTACATTATACATTACAGCACAAGTACGTAATAAGATACATTACGATACAGAAATTGGTCCAATAAGAGACCCTTTACGAGCAAATATGTTATATGTTATTATTATTTATAAATCGAAGTCAGTTGGTATTTAATTGAAAAGTTATTAAATTACTTGTCGACAGGTGGACATTTCGTTCAACATGAGCAGCGGGGTCAAGAGTGCGGAGCTTATCAAGAATTTCAAGGTCAGTGTGTTACGTAATCTTATTTACTACAATGTTATGTTGCTCTGGTTATTTATCTGCAAATGTGTTTTTTAGGGTTCCGTAAAACGTAAAAACGGAACCCTCATAGATTCGTCATTTCTGTCTGTCTGTCTGTCTGTCTGTCCGTCCGTATGTCACAGCCACTTTTTGCCGAAACTATGAGAACTACACTATTGAAACGTGGTAAGTAGATGTATTCTGTGAACCGCACTAAAATTTTTACAAAAAAAAAAAAAACATTAGGGTTGCCTAGAACTGAAACTCAAATTATTTTTTTCATCAAACCTACACGTGTAGGATGTCTATCGATAGGTCTTCAAAAATGATGTTGACGTTTCTAAACTAATTTTCGTCTACACTGAATAATTTGCGCGAGAGACACTTCCAAAGTGGTAAAATGTGTCCCCCCCCTCTAACTTCTAAAGTAAGAGAATGAAAAATCTAAAAAAAATATTTGATGTACATTACCATGTAAACTACCAACGAAAATTGTTTTGCACTCGATCTGATGACTACTTTTTTTAGTACGTCACAAATACACTATTATTGAAACTTCGATCAAAGTTACAACGAACTACAAGAACTATGTGTACTATGTATATAATGTTACTTGCTGCAACGGAACTTACGGAACCCTTCATGGGCGACTCCAACTCGCACTTGGCCACTTTATTTTATAGTATTGATTACAAGACGGGAAGGATATGTGCCCGATGTTAAGCAACATGCCTGCTCATAACAGCACAGTGACACGCAGCTATTAGAACACGAAGAGTCCAAATCATTACCTAGCATGCGCTCGTCACCCGGAGATATAAGATGCTTTATTTCGAGGCTTGTAACTTTACTGGAAACATTGCCTTTGAAATCGGAACACTTGCCACTACTACCGTAGACGGTTTTTGCAAAGAGTTCTACCACTATGTTACCACTAAATTAAAGAAAATGGGAAGTTAGGGGTCACCAAATGGCGGACCGCGGTCACAGAATAAATATTAGTACAGAAGCCACACTTACCAATACCAATTATATAAATAGCGACTCTTGCTGGGACACAACAAAGTTCAATTCAGCTCGCAATACCTGTCGCGATTTACAAATAAACATTTGCGCTCTTTCTAACGCGTAACTCTGTCCCTGTCTAGCGCGGAGGGTTTACGACATATCTAATAACAATATGCGCGGGAAACGTTTTGCGCGAGCGCTCAGCCGGTGCGTCCAACAACCGACTGGCACTTGTTCCCTGTGAGAAACGGTCTAGCTGTAGGCTAAAACCGCGCGACCTTGAGCGAGTGAGGGTGCACTGCCGCGGTCCTCATCCGGACCCATTGTGTGCGGACTGAAAAAATATATCCCCAGCAGTATTTTTGTTGACGTCATGTCAATAGGCACCAAATTCACTAAACTTCAGACAGATAATAATCAGCAACAAAAAATTACACTTTTCTCATTGATAAGTAAATAAATACCTTTGTATATGTTACCGGAAATCCTAGGAAATGTGTACAATTCCGATACTATTTGGGAAATGTATTAAATATTGTTTGAAAAACTATTTAATTCACAGATATCCTGGGAAATGTATAAATTTCCTCGGAATTGTATATAATTCCAATACCGTATTAGGAAATGTATAAAGTAAATGCAGAAAGCATAAAACTCTAACCTAACCTAACTTATTTTGTTAATTAGAAGCCCAGGTCCGACAATCAAACGTATCAAATAGCGTTTGAACTGTTGGGAAACCATGGAATCGGGACACAAAACATAAGTTGTGAGTCAATAGCAACCTGTAAGTTTTCAAAACTCGAAGCGAACAACCTAAATAAAAATAAAAAAACCTAACCTCACCTAACCTAAAGCAATACCCTCCCCTCGTCCCGCTGTCCCCGCGTACCCACAAATATCTTAAATGTTTTACATTTCCGATTGCTATTTAGAAAATGTATAATTTCCTAGGAAATGTGTATAATATAATTAATTTATTTCACACATTTCCGTGCGATTTTAGGAATTACATACATTTCCTAGGAATTGTATACAATGACGGATTATAGACATTTCCGTTAACATATATATTTATAATTTCTGTAATTACCTTTTTTTTAATAAAACGTGAAGACCGCGAATGTCATCTGTTCATCATTGATGATGATGATGATATATAATTTCCATAAAAAATTACCTTTTTTTTTTAAATAAAATGTGAAGACCGCGAATGTCATTTCATTTCTTAAAATGGACCCCGAGCGAAACTAATTGGTGACCCCTGATGTAGTGTAACAGATGAACGATGAATTGGTGTGTCTGTCCTCAGGAAAAGTACCCGGTGCTGTCGCGGCTGGTGATGGTCCTGAAGCAATTCCTGCTCCAGCGAGACCTGAACGAGGTCTTCACCGGCGGCATCTCCTCCTACTCCCTCATCCTCATGTGCATCAGCTTCCTCCAGGTACAATCACCGGGTACAGGGTACACAGGTAGAGACGAAACTAACTTCTTAGCATTCCATGGATTCATCGTGCGGGTGCCAGGTCCATCGTGTGGCAGAGAGAGAAATCCCGAGTAGACCCCGAGACTTGTGACTCGGGCGTAAGTTTAAGGGGCCCCTTTCTGACGTACATAAACACTCAAGAATGATATTCAATCCTAAAAAAAACGAATTAGTCCGTCAGTTAGATTGCTAAAAAATATTGTACACGTATTTTTTCTTATGTTTCACAAACAATAAATGACGAAGATACAGCGCTTAGAAGTTTCGCGTGACGTCATTAGTGGGTACGTATTTACCCACAAGTGACGTCACGACCGCCACTCCGGAAATTTGATGATCTATATCTGTGTCGGTTTTTAATAATTTAATAATTTACGTATCCCATATTTTCCCATGATCTAGCTGACGGACTAATATTAGATTGGTTTATTTTCGACCCAGTCCGATGTCCGATGATACCCTATTGGCCGTGGACCAGTGCTGCCAACTTTATATTTTTCATATGATCGTACCTTAAATAATGAAACCAAGCAAAATTTTTTTATGCAAATTGTGTTGCTTCAGTATCATGGGAAGGAATTTCGTTTCTACCGATGCTTCTACCGCCTAACGAAAAACGCTTTGACGAATGAAAGAGACGTCAATGCCAAAGCATCAAAGCGTTTTTCGTTAGGCGGTAGACCCCCTGGTGTCCTATGACACCAGATCTTCTAGAAGTGAAAACTTTTGGCACACCATCACAGATTTTTTCGTGGGCTGTGAATGAATCTCATCACGTTCGTAAGTGATAGATACTTTCGGGTGGACTCGGGACCGCCGAGTATGCCAGAGCGAGAAAGATAGTTAGCTGCTGTCTGCTGTCACTTTTAAAACATTTTTTTTGTCTTTGGATACTAGTCCTTTAGCCGCATCTGTTTCTGTCGTGTCTTTGTGTTTACCATATTCAATTTATATGTACCTAATGGTTTTCATTATTATTTATTAAAATTATTCAATAGTTTTTAATAGTTATTTCTTATTACTTAGTTGTCTCTTCTGCCATGTGGTCTTAAGCACATACCCTTTTCTTTTTTGAAGTGAAAATGTCTTTCGGCGCACCACAACGACAGATGTTTCGTGGGCTGTGAATTGAATTCTAGCGTCGCGCTCGGGAATGATAAGAAATCTTCGGGTAAACTCGGGACCATGGCCTTTGGCCATCTAGAAATGAGTCAGCATTTCAATATGGCCATACTCACGGCCACGCCCTCCGGTTTCACCCGCATAGTTTCCGAAGTAAGCTATCTGCTATATATGTATGTTTGCACTAGGCGCGAGCTGCGCTCGCGCCACCCTTGCTGTTGCTAATAAATCAAGATCAGTACGCTTCTAGCCAGCTGTTTTACTAGACGTCCCGTAGCACCTCGTATTGTATAAGAATACACAACAGTGGCGACGAACGAACCCAAAAGGAAACAAGATGGCAGCGGGAGCATTTGGCATGCTGGAAAGTTTCAATCATGAAGTTCAAGAATGGCAGACGTATAAAAGCAGAATATTACAGTTTTTTATCGCAAATGACGTCAACGATACCTCGGACAAGTCGGGCATTAAAAGAAAAGCAATTTTGCTATCTGCTTTCACAGAAGGCTCTTTTAAGTTGGCTAAGGACTTAGCCTTGCCTTCCGACGTCGACGCCTTGAACTATGAAGCTGTACTCACTTTATTGGACAATCATTTCACCCCAAAGCGATGTGGATTTGCAGAGCGTTATCGTTTCTACTCTGCGACGCAGCGCCCGGGGGAAGGGCACCACGAATGGGCGGCTCGCATTAGAGGACTCGCTGCCCATTGCGGTTTCAAAAGCCTGGAAGAGGCCTTGCTAGACCGTTTCGTCATGGGCATGGCAGCTGGGCACGAACGCGATAAGCTGTTCGGCAAAGACCTGCAAGATCTAACTCTCAGCGCGGCCGTGGAGCTGGCCGAGAGTGTCCGGTGCGCGCGGGAGGGGGCGGCCCTCGCCGCGCGCGCGCCGCTGCAGGAGGCCGGCGTGCACAGCATCTCCAGGAAGGAAAAGTGCCACGTGTGTGGTTATGAAAACCACAACTCGTCTCAGTGCAGGTTCAAAAACTACAAGTGTAAGGCCTGCGGTAAAAAAGGCCACCTACGCAAAATGTGTACAAACCATAAAGTAAAGCATATCGAGGAAGGTCAGATCGAGTCAAGCGATGACGGTGAGTTATTGTGTAATATTAAATGCTCGCGGGACGCTCCTATGATCGAGACGGTGAATGTCGGTGGTGTTATGTTTGAATTTCAGGTAGATAGTGGTTCGCCGATAAATGCAATCTCTCACCTAACGTACAAAAAGTTCTTTAGCAGTTTTCCATTGTCTCGAACTACAAAAAAATTCAATAGCTACACGGGCGATAAACTGCATATAACCGGTTGTATCACCGTCCCCGTCTCGTACGGCGGCAGTGCGCGTGCACTGGATATCTACGTGATACGTCACGGCGGACCGCCGCTACTGGGTCGTAGTTTTTTGTATGCGTTCGGACTGGAGATCGCGCCCGCGACTAACAATGTGTATTATTGCGACACTGGTGATGACCCCCGTATCGCCGAGTTAATATCTAAGTTCCCACATTTATTTTCTGGTAAACTAGGCTGCTTCAATAAATATGAAGTAAAGTTGTACCTAAAACCAGATTCAATGCCAAAATTTTTCAAAGCGAGACCCGTAGCCTTCGCTTTGAAAGATAAAGTAAATAAAGAACTCGATCGGTTAGTATCATTAGGCGTTTTAAAACCAGTCGAGCACTCGGAATACGCTTCACCTATAGTTCCCGTTTTAAAAAATGACGGGAATGTAAGGCTGTGTGCAGATTATTCGGTTACTATAAATAAACAGCTGGTCATAGAAAAATATCCACTGCCCACTATAGATGAAATGTTTTCGAAGTTGCATGGCGGTAGGTACTACTCAAAGGTTGACCTTTCTATGGCCTATAATCAACTTTGTTTATCCGATGACTCGCAAAACCTGACCTGCATCAATACGCACCGGGGCCTATTTAATTTCACTCGCTTAGTTTTCGGGTTGTCGAGCGCGGCCGCCATATTTCAAAGGGCGATGGAATCTATCCTCGCCGGCTTGGAAGGGGTCCTGGTATTCCAGGACGATGTTCTGTGTAGCGGAAAAACCAAGGTTGAAAATTTAGAGCGGGTACATTTAGTCCTACAACGATTACAGGACGCCGGGTTAACGGTTCAAAAAAACAAATGCGAATTTTTAAAGACTGAAGTCCGCTACCTGGGACACGTCATCGATGCGCGCGGCATTCGTAAGTCGAAAGAGAAGGTCGCAGCCATCGTGAACGCTCCGGTACCTACTGACGTGTCACAGCTACAATCTTTTTTAGGACTCGTTAACTACTATCGTAATTTCATTCCCGGTGCTTCTACTATTTTGAGTCCCCTCTATAGCTTATTGATAAAAAATGCTAAGTGGGAGTGGACTTCTGATCACACGGACGCATTCACTCAAGTAAAAAATATTCTAGCTTCCGATCGAGTACTGACGCATTTTGATCCCGATGCCAAAATTTATCTAACCGTCGACGCTTCTCCGACGGGTCTCGGTTGTATTCTGTCGTCGTTAGGTCCGGACGGGCTAGAGAGACCGATTTCGTTCGCTTCCCGGACGTTGACCCCTGCAGAAAAAAAGTATTCGCAGATTCAAAAAGAAGCAACCGCGATAATTTTTGGCGTCAAACGTTATCATCAATATCTGTACGGACGAGCTGACCCTTTCGTTCTCCGCACGGATCATAAGCCCCTTATCACAATATTCGGTCCGCATAAAGGCATACCAGAAGTATCGGCTAACCGGCTGCAGAGGTATGCGATTTTTTTAGGGGCATATAACTACACGATAGAATACGTGAAGAGCGCCGATAACAGCGCCGATTTCCTATCTCGCGCGACGCCGCCGGCCGCCGGGCCGGTGCCGGCGCCGGCCGCTCCAGAACGCGCCGCCTACGTTAATTTTGTCGTAGACGGAAGCCTTCCTGTGACATTGAAGGAATTACAGGACGAAACCGAACGCGACTGAAACCCTTTTATGATTGTAGGCTACAGTTATCATTAGAAAACGGTTGTTTAATGCGGGGTCATAAGGTCGTAATTCCGAGCCGGCTCCGCGATAGGGTGTGCGCCGAACTGCACAGCTCTCATTTCGGGATAGTGAAACTGAAAGCAGCCGCCCGCGCGCGACTCTGGTTCCCCGGCGTGGACGCGCGGCTGGAAGCGCTCGTGCGCGCGTGCACCGTGTGCGCGCGCCTGCGCCCGGCGCCGCCGCGCGCGCCGCTCGCGCCCTGGCCGTTCCCCCCGCACGCCTTTCATAGGATACACCTAGATTTTTTAGCGGTTTTTAGCAAAACATATTTGATAGTCGTGGACGCTTTCTCCAAGTGGGTCGAGTGCTACTGTATGGGCAGTAATTACGGGTCTAAAGCGGTTATCAATAAATTAAACGAGCTGTTTTCCCGAGTAGGCGTTCCAAACACTATCGTGAGTGACAATGGCACATCCTTTTCTTCGAAGGAATTTCACGACTTTTGTACTTCGAATGGAATACGACAGATGTTTTCTCCCGCTTTTAACCCGATCAGTAACGGTCAAGCCGAAAGTATGGTTAAAATTGTAAAAAGAGGCATCAAATCGATCGCCTTGTCCGACAAAACTAACTGTATCTCGGAAGAAAAGATCTGGAAATTTCTCTTCGACTACAGAAATTCAAAGAATAGCACCACCGACATGTCCCCGGCGGAGGTCCTGTACGGGCGGCCCCTGCGCGGCCGGCTCGACCTGCTGGCGCCCGCGGCCGCGCCCGCCGCACCGACATCCTCACCTGACCTCTCTCGCGTGCTGTCCAAACAGTGCTCACAGGCTAAATATTATAAAGGTACCGAACGGCCCGCGTTCAAACCGAACGACCTGGTGTGGGCAAAAAAATATACCAGAAACAAGTTTTATTGGGTCAAAGGACTCGTTACAAAAGTTTTAGGTAAAGTTGTTTATATAATTTACATTCCTGAGCTGAAAGCGTCTGTAAAGAAGCATCGAAATCAACTGTGGGCGAGAAACGAAAACTCAGATCCTCCGACTTCAGACCGAAATCCCTGTTCGTGGTCGGATTCAACACAGGATGCGGAGGAGGAACCCGCCTCGAGTGATGACGCAACGAGTCCGGAGCAAGCGAGCCCGGCCGTCGCCGGCCGGTTGCCCGGCACGCCGGCCACCGCCGCCCGGTCGCCCGGCACGCCGGCCGCCGCCGCCCGGTCGCCCGGCACGCCGGCCGCCGCCGCCCGGTCGCCGCGCTCGCCTGAGGACGGAGCCGCCGCGCCCCCGCCCCGCACGCCGCGCTCCCCGCGGGTTGTGACCCCGCGCGTCACGGAACAGTCCCCGTCGTTCCACACGCCCTCCGCTAACGTAACACCAGCTCAGGAACCTGTGTCAGCTAGGTCTAAACGTCAACGACCTAATGTTAATTATAGAATAATGTTCTGAATGGTTAATTGTCGATTAGTCTCCAATTTAAAGAGGGAGAATTGCTATATATGTATGTTTGCACTAGGCGCGAGCTGCGCTCGCGCCACCCTTGCTGTTGCTAATAAATCAAGATCAGTACGCTTCTAGCCAGCTGTTTTACTAGACGTCCCGTAGCACCTCGTATTGTATAAGAATACACAACACTATCAAATTCTGAGTTATAAGTTTTCACTTCTATCGGCTGTTCCTATCACTGCCAATTTTTTTTGTGTGTTTTACTATCCTTATTATTTTTTCTTCTAAAAATGTACCACTCCAAGATGCCACTATTATCTCTTACAAACGATCGCATCCTTCCAGTTGCACCCGCGCCCCGAGCGACTGCGGCAGCCTCACAACCTGGGCGTGCTTCTGATCGAGTTCTTCGAGCTGTACGGTCGCAAGTTCAACTACGTGAAGACGGCGATACGGGTCAAGAACGGCGGCTCGTACGTCTCCAAGGACGAAATACAGAAGGTGACGACCATTGTATTTTCAGCTCTACGTTTATAACTATAGAGTCGTTTTTAGAATGACAGACTGTTGGTTTAGTGATCGGTCGCAAGTTCAACTACGTGAAGAGTGCGATACGGGTCAAGAACGGCGGCTCGTACGTCTCCAAGGACGAAATACAGAAGGTGACGACCATTGTATTTTCAGCTCTACGTTTATAACTATAGAGTCGTTTTTAGAATGACAGATTGCTGACTTAGTGGCCACAAGTTCAACTACGTGAAGACGGCGATACGGGTCAAGAACGGCGGCTCGTACGTCTCCAAGGACGAAATACAGAAGGTGACGACCATTGTATTTTCAGCTCTACGTTTATAACTATAGAGTCGTTTTTAGAATGACAGATTGCTGGCTTAGTGACCGTCCGTTAGTGATCGGTCGCAAGTTCAACTACGTGAAGACGGCGATACGGGTCAAGAACGGCGGCTCGTACGTCTCCAAGGACGAAATACAGAAGGTGACGACCATTGTATTTTCAGCTCTTCGTTTATAACTATAGAGTCGTTGTTAGAATGACAGATTGCTGGCCTAGTGACTGTAAATTAGGATGAAACACAGAAGGTGAGGCAACCATTCTGTATTCAATTCTACGTTCTATATCCATAGAGACGTTTTTAGATTGACATATTGCTGGTTTAGTGATCGGTCGCAAGTTCAACTACGTGAAGACGGCGATACGGGTCAAGAACGGCGGCTCGTACGTCTCCAAGGACGAAATACAGAAGGTAACGATCATTATATTTTCAGCTCTACGTTTATAACTATAGAGTCGTTTTTAGAATGACAGATTGCTGGCCTACTGACTGTAAATTAGGATGACATACAGAAGGTGAGGCAACCATTCTGTATTCAATTCTACGTTCTATATCCATAATCCATAAGAGTCGTTTTTAGAATGACAGATTGCTGGTTTAGTGATCGGTCGCAAGTTCAACTACGTGAAGACGGCGATACGGGTCAAGAACGGCGGCTCGTACGTCTCCAAGGACGAAATACAGAAGGTGACGATCATTGTATTTTCAGCTCTACGTTTATAACTATAGAGTCGTTTTTAGAATGACAGATTGCTGGCCTACTGACTGTAAATTAGGATGACATACAGAAGGTGAGGCAACCATTCTGTATTCAATTCTACGTTCTATATCCATAATCCATAAGAGTCGTTTTTAGAATGACAGATTGCTGGTTTAGTGATCGGTCGCAAGTTCAACTACGTGAAGACGGCGATACGGGTCAAGAACGGTGGCTCGTACGTCTCCAAGGACGAAATACAGAAGGTAACGACCATTGTATTTTCAGCTCTACGATTATAACTATAGAGTCGTTTTTAGAATGACAGATTGCTGGCCTAGTGACTGTAAATTAGGATGACATACAGAAGGTGAGGCAACCATTCTGTATTCAATTCTACGTTCTATATCCATATATACGTTTTTAGAATGACAGATTGCTGGTTTAGTTATCGGTCGCAAGTTCAACTATGTGAAGACGGCCATACGGGTCAAGAACGGCGGCTCGTACGTCTCCAAGGACGAAACACAGAAGGTGACGATCATTGTAAATGAAGCTCTACGAACTATCTCCATAGAGTCGTTTTTAGAACGACAGGTTGCTGGCTTTGTGACAATTTATTAGGATCAAATACAGAAGGTGATGCAATCATTCTATATTCAGTTCTACGTTCTATATTCATAGAGTAGTTTTTAGAATGACAGATGGCTGACTTAGTGGCCACAAGTTCAACTACGTGAAGACGGCGATACGGGTTAAGAACGGCGGCTCGTACGTCTCCAAGGACGAAATACAGAAGGTGACGATCATTGGATATGCAGCTTTACGATCTATCTCCATAGAGTCGTTTTTGGAATGATAGGTTTTATAACCATAGAGACGATTTTGGAAAGGCAGATCGTTAGTTTAGTGACCGTCCATTAGGATGAAATACAGAAGGTAACGACCATTGTATATTCAGCTCTACGTTCTATATATCCATACAGTCGTTTTTAGAATGACAGATTGCTGGCTTAGTGACCGTCCGTTAGTGATCGGTCGCAAGTTCAACTACGTGAAGACGGCGATACGGGTCAAGAACGGCGGCTCGTACGTCTCCAAGGACGAAATACAGAAGGTAACGACTATTGTATTTTCAATCCTATGCTCTGTATACATAGAGACGATTTTAGAATGATAGGTTGCTGGCCGAGTGACCGTCTCTAAGAACGAAACACAGAAGGTGACAACCATTCTATGTTCAGCTCTACATTTTATCACTATAGAGACGATTTTGGAATGACGGATTGCTGACGTATTTTTTATTTATTATTAAGGACGGATTTAGTGACCGTGCATTAGGATAAAACACAGAAGGTGACAACCATTTTATATTCAGTTCTACATTCTATATCCATAGAGATGATTTTGGAATGATAGATTGGTGGCTTAGTGACTGCCTATTAGGATGAAACACAGAAGGTGATGCAACCATTCTATATTCAAATCTACGTTCTATATCAATAGAGACGGGCTTGGAATGACAGATTGCTGATTTAGTGACCGTCCATTAGGATGAAATGCAGAAGGTGATACAACCATTCTACATTCAATTTTACGTTCTATATCAATAGAGACGGTTTTGGAATGACAGATTGCTGGTTTAGTGACCGTCCATTAGGATGAATTACAGAAGGTGATGCAACCATTCTATATTCAATTCTAAGTTAAATCGCAATAGAGTCGTTTTTAGAATGACAGATTGCTGGCTTAGTGCCTGCCTATTAGGATGAAACACAGAAGGTGATACAACCATTCTACATTCAATTTTACGTTCTATATCAATAGAGACGGTTTTGGAATGACAGATTGCTGGTTTAGTGACCGTCCATTAGGATGAATTACAGAAGGTGATGCAACCATTCTATATTCAATTCTAAGTTAAATCGCAATAGAGTCGTTTTTAGAATGACAGATTGCTGGCTTAGTGCCTGCCTATTAGGATGAAACACAGAAGGTGATACAACCATTCTACATTCAATTTTACGTTCTATATCAATAGAGACGGTTTTGGAATGACAGATTGCTGGTTTAGTGACCGTCCATTAGGATGAATTACAGAAGGTGATGCAACCATTCTATACTCAGTTCTACGTTTTATCAAGGACGAAATACAGAAGGTAACACACCTCTTTTTTTTTTATTAACCTGTTTCTCCCACTGCTGAGAAAAGGTCTCTCCCAATTATGGGCCAGACCATATTTATGTCGATAGAGAGAGCGCAGAGAGCCTTAATCAAGGTAATTCTCCGTAAGCCTTTTCGTATTTTTTTTTTTTTTTTTAACTTCTTTAGGTTTACACTTGACCGCCATCTCGCCTGATGTTAAGCGACGATGCGGTCTACGATGGAGCGTGTTTACCTAGATGAAACCGATTCACTCTCGATTTGAAGACACAAAGATTGTAACCATCGGGGAAAACCCACTCAGGCAACGTATTCCACAGCTTAGACGTTCTTATCACAAAAATAGAGTTATCCCACCCGTAACACATTATCCCACCACATTGTCACACGTTATCCCACCAACTCGCTTTATGAAGAGTTTAAAGTCTTGCGTGTACGACAACTCTTTCTGTACAACGCTGCTCTGACAAATCACGTTACATTAAGGGGGCGCCTAAAGCCAGAAAACGAAAAAAGGACATTTTCGACGCCGCTCACTGTAGTTAAGAAACTAAAAACTATGACAAAAAAAAAATTGACGTGTGGGTACAATCAAGAAGAAGCACAATAACCGAATAGAATTTTAAACATAGATCAGAGTTTTTTACAAAAAAAAAAAAAAAATGACACTGAAATACCGTTTTAATTTGAGTACTCGAAATTATCAGCGATGACCCGACATTATTTTTTGGTAATAAAATTCCTATTTGTACGTTCTAGTAAAGTAACCGAACTTTTTTTTAAATGTATGTTTAGTTATTGAGTAATTAAATAAAACTTGGTCAAAAATGAACTCCTGATTAAATATTGATTTTTCCTCCAAACTGTGTCATGCTATTCTCGACTTTATGTACATCACATTAAGAAACGCGGCGCGCGGGCGAAATCTGATTTTTTCCTGGCTTTAGGCGCACTCTTAAGAACAAACGCGCTTTCTCATGTGGAATTCCAATACCACAAGTGAGATCATAAATTGCGAAGCGTTCCCCTTCGTTTTCGCTCCCATACGTTTACAACAACATTTGTAGACAACTCAAAAAGGGTCACTACAATCTTCCACTGTTCTCATTCAAAAAAAGTGTTAGAGATCTACTGTTTAGTCAAAGTCAAATTCAAAGTGCTTTATTCATAAATGTACAATTTACACGTCAATAAATAAAAAATAAAAACAAAAGAAAGAGCATACAAATTGTATACATTTTCAAAGTTTGAAATGACTACTTTACGCTGTCATATGAAGAAAATGAGAGTATTCTCCGCGGTATTTTCAACTAAAAATTATATAGCCACTAACTATGGTGCAGAGATGAGGTAGCTATTGTTATTATTATCGTCATGCATTCGTTAGTAGTGGTAGGACTCTTAGCAGAGTCCGCCTGGGGAAGTACCACACCTTTGCCAATTATTCTACCGCCAAGCAGTAATGTGCAAACATTACTGTGTTCCGGTTTGAAGGGCAATGTTACCAGATAAATTACAGGGCTTAGAGATATAACAACTTAGATATCTGGGTGACGAGCGCAGTGCAGTGCTAGGTAATGATTTGGGCTCTTCATGTTCCAATAGCTGCGTGTCACTGTGCTGTTATGTGGCAGGCATGTTGCTTACCATCAGGTACATGTCCTGCTGGTCTCGTCACTCTTTATTCAAAAAAAAAAAATTTTTACTTCACGGCTTAACCGTAAATGCATAATTTGTAAAAAAATTCTTTGCAACTTAGTTTTCAGCCCAGGAAGATTTGTATTACTTTGCACCAGGACCCCAAGATACGAGCTCGGTGCTTAGTTTGGGGCCCGCTAAACATCTTTCATATACACAAATACTGTAATGATATTGTCAACCTTTTCTGCTATCCTGTGAAGTTTTTGTGTATGATGTAACTTTCTGTGTGTAAATAAATTATTCTTATTCTAATTCCCACAACGGAATCCTCAATTCCCGGTTCTAAACATCCCTCGCCCAATCTTTCTGAAGTGATAACTTTTGGCGCGCCACGTACAGATTTTCCGTGGGCTGTGAATTGAGCTCAAGCGACACGTTCGTAAATGAAAAAAATCTTCGGGTAAACTCGGTTGATCTATATGGCGGTTCGGGAATGGTCATGACCACGCCCTCCGGTTTCACCCGTGTAGTTTCCATAGTGAGCTATCAAATTTTACTTCTATCGGCAGTTCCTATGACTGCCACTTTTTATGAGGTCGTTTTTCCAGCGTGCTGGGAGGACGAGAGGAGTTGGGAGGAGGACTAGCCGATGGTGTCCACTCTGTAATAAACTCTGACCCATCGATCAGGGCGCATTCTGCCCACATGACCCGCTCATTCCCATTTAGGGCTCCCACACAAAATTGCGATGCGATGCGCCGCCGCATCGATCGGAGGAAGAGCTCCTACACAAAGCTGCGACGAGATGCGATGTGATGCAAATTGTTCCGATGCGGCGTCGCATCGCATCGCAGTTTTGCCCTTAAGTTTGGCAAGCCTAAATCTTACATCTGTTACACCTGTAATACTTGTAATACTACCTGTAATACTTGTAATACTACCTGTAATTCTTGTAATACTACCTGTAATACTTGCAATACTACCTGTAATACTTGTAATACTACCTGTAATACTTGTAATACTACCTGTAATACTTGCAATACTACCTGTAATACAACCTGTAATACTTGTAATACTACCTGTAATACTATATTATGAATATTTCGATGTCCACAGGAAATGAACGAGGGTCATCGTCCATCGCTCCTGTGCATAGAAGACCCGCTAACACCGGGGAACGACATCGGACGTTCCAGCTACGGTGCTATACAGGTCAAGCAGGTGAGCATCGATTCAATCATTAATAGCTTAGGTGAACTAGCTGGAAAAAAAAGTATCGATCAGGCGCGGTACCAGCCTCAAATTTTGGGGTGGGGTCACGAGTATTAATACAATATTATGTCGAGTAAAATAGACTTTTACCCGCTTTGTACCCGTCCCAATTGTTTTCCCGAGTTAAAAATAGTCTGAAGTCACTTTTAGTAAAAGTCACAGCAGGACATGTGCGTAGTAAGCAACATGCCTGCCACATAACAGCACAGTGACACGCGGCTATTGGAACATGAAGAGTCCAAATCATCACATAGTACTGCACTGCGCGCGCCACCCAGAGATCTGAGTTGTTATATCTCTAAGCCCTGTAATTTCTCTGGAAACATTGCCCTTCAAATCGGAACACGGTAATGTTGGCACATTAATGCTTGGCGGTAGAAGAAATGGCAAAGGTGTGGTCCTTCTCCAGGCGGACTCTGCCAAGAGTCCTACCACTACAAAAAGGTGGGGTGGGGTCACGAGTAGTAATAAAATATGTCGAGTAAAATAGACTTTTAACCGCTTAGTTGCCGTCCCAGTTTCCCGTGTTAAAAATAGTCTTACCAGAACATATTTTGAAGAGTTTTTTAGATTTATAATTTAACGTATACGATTTGGGGTTGGGATGGACCCGAAGGGTTTGTCTGGGTTTGACTAGTAGAATACATTATGACAAATTTCAATTTCAAGATGGCTGCCACCACAAAATGGCGTAATACATATTTTTTGTCACTACTCCCTCAATAGGGTACCGGACTGGGTCAAATATACACCATCCTAATTAGTCCGTCAGCTAGATCATGGAAAAACATTGGACACGTATTTTTTGTCTTTTCATAATTTTAAAAATCGTCAATAATATAGACCATCAAACTTCGAGAGTGGGGGGTCGCGACGTCACTCGTGAGTAAAAATCGTACTCACAAGTGATGTCACACGAAACTTCGAAGCGCTGTATCTTCGTCATTTTTTGTTTGTGAAACAAAAGAAAAAATACGTGTACAAATATTTTTTGGCAATCTAACTAACGGGCTACTTAGTTTTTTTGAGGATTGTACCCTATTATCAAATGAAATAGCTGGACTAGTAGAATGTTGTACAGATTACAAACCCGAGGTATTCGGGGGTAAATTAACTTTTTTTTTGTTTTTTGTTAATTTATACGCTGTAGAAATAGGAGCGAGAGGTATACCAGCAAAATCTCTCTATAACCTGCTGAAAGACCTTGGCTTGTCCAGAAGTGCAGTAAGTTATATACTAGAACGAGTATCTAAAGCTGCACTAGTAGGATCATATCGGATTTGGCTGGGCAGGGAGAGAAATACGAGTAGTGAAGGTGAGTGTTGACTTACGTCATCAAAAGGGGCCCCTTTTAAACCTACGCCCGAGTCACAAGTCTTGGGGTCTATTCGAGATTTCTCTCTCTGCCACACGATGGACCCGGCACCCGCACGGTGAATCCATGGAATGCTAAGAAGTTCGTTTCGTCTCTACCCGTGTACCCTGTAACCTGTGATTGTACCTGGAGGAAGCTGATGCACATGAGGATGAGGGAGTAGGAGGAGATGCCGCCAGTGAAGACCTCGTTCAGGTCTCGCTGGAGCAGGAATTGCTTCAGGACCATCACCAGCCGCGACAGCACCGGGTACTTTTCCTGAGGACAGACACACCAATTCATCATTCATCTGTTAAACTACAGCTTCGCCATATATTCTTTCATTTAGGGATCATTCGAGTATCACGTAACGCAATTTTGAAAGATTTATACCACCCCTCTCCCCTTAACATTTTTAACACCCTTCCTCTAGACCTCCGTAAACATTAGGTGGCATCCAAGTGATCGTTTTTACTCAAAAGTCACCACACAAGTTGCCAACTAACGAGATTTTAAATTCCCGGCACCCGCACGGTGAATCCATGGAATGCTAAGAAGTTCGTCTCTCATTTAGTGTTTGTTTCGCAGGCGTTCGACTACGGGTACATAGTGCTGCAGCAGGCGGTGTGCGGGGGTGGGGGCGGGCGGCACTCTGCGCTCGGGCGCGTGGTGCGCGTCACCGACCACGTGCTGCAGTACCGGCGCTGGGTGCGCGACACCTTCCAGCCGTACTTCTTCCCGCGCCAGCCCGAGCCGCCGCCCTCCGACCCGGACTCCGAGCCCTCCGGTAACACACTCCCACACTCACACACTCACACACACACAGTACCGGCGCTGGGTGCGAGACACCTTCCAGCCGTACTTCTTCCCGCGCCAGCCCGAGCCGCCGCCCTCCGACCCGGACTCCGAGCCCTCCGGTAACACACTCCCACACTCACACACTCACACACACACAGTACCGGCGCTGGGTGCGAGACACCTTCCAGCCGTACTTCTTCCCGCGCCAGCCCGAGCCGCCGCCCTCCGACCCGGACTCCGAGCCCTCCGGTAACACACTCACACACTCACACACTCACAGTACCGGCGCTGGGTGCGCGACACCTTCCAGCCGTACTTCTTCCCGCGCCAGCCCGAGCCGCCGCCCTCCGACCCGGACTCCGAGCCCTCCGGTAACACACTCACACACTCACACACTCACAGTACCGGCGCTGGGTGCGCGACACCTTCCAGCCGTACTTCTTCCCGCGCCAGCCCGAGCCGCCGCCCTCCGACCCGGACTCCGAGCCCTCCGGTAACACACTCACACACTCACACACTCACAGTACCGGCGCTGGGTGCGCGACACCTTCCAGCCGTACTTCTTCCCGCGCCAGCCCGAGCCGCCGCCCTCCGACCCGGACTCCGAGCCCTCCGGTAACACACTCACACACTCACACACTCACAGAACCGGCGCTGGGTGCGCGACACCTTCCAGCCGTACTTCTTCCCGCGCCAGCCCGAGCCGCCGCCCTCCGACCCGGACTCCGAGCCCTCCGGTAACACACTCACACACACATACACCTTACTCAGATGTTACAACACTCGCACGCTGATCCCCCAGCCAAACATTACAACAATAACTCTGTGACCCCTTTTTAGCTTTCCGTAACACGTTAAATCGGAATAACGGAACTGTCTGTCCGTCCGTATGTCACAGCCACTTTTTTAGGGTTCCGTAAAACGTAAAAACGGAACCCTTATAGATTCGTCATGTCTGTCTGTCTGTCTGTCTGTCTGTCTGTCCGTCCGTATGTCACAGCCATTTTTTGCCGAAACTATGAGAATTACACTATTGAAACTTGGTAAGTAGATGTATTCTGTGAACCGCATTAAGATTTTTACAAAAAAAATTAAAAAGAAGAAAAATTAGGGTTGCCCCCAATACTTAGAACTGAAACTGTACATTTTTTTTTTCATCAAACCTACACGTGTCGGATGTCTATCGATAGGTCTTCAAAAATGATGTTGAGGTTTCTAAAATAGTTTTTGTCTACACTGAATAATTTGCGCGAGAGACAGTTCCAAAGTGGTAAAATGTGTGTACCCCCCCTCTAACTTCTAAAGTAAGAGAATGAAAAATCTAAAAAAAATATATGCTGTACATTACCATAAAAACTACCAACGAAAATTAGTTTGAACTCGATCTGATGAGTAGTTTTTTTTTAGTACGTCATAAATACACTATTATTAAAACTTCGATCAAAGTTACAACGAACTACAAGAACTATGTGTACTATGTATATTATGTTACTTGCTGCAACGGAACCCTTCATGGGCGAGTCCAACTCGCACTTGACCACTTTATTCTGAAATTATGGAACTATACTGTTGAAACTTGGTAAGTAGATGTATTCTGTGAACCGCATTCAGATAAAAAAAAAAATTTGGGGGCCCCATACTTAGAACTGAAACTAAAACATTTTATTTCCATCAAACCCTTACTTGTTTATGGATAGGTCTTCAAAAATGAGGTTGAGGTAAAATAATTTTCTTCTCTACTGAATAATTTGCGCCAGAGACTCTTTCAAAGTGGTAAAATGTGACATGACATATGTTTCATAATGCTGGGGCCACACAAACGTTTAGTGTTAATGCTCATTGTAGCGATAATTATTGCGAAATTTTTTAACGCGTTGAAGTGGATGGCTACACTTGAACGGGCAACGTGAATGTCCATTGTTGGTTGGAATGTCAAACATGAGAAAAACGGCAAACGGCAATGTCATTGCCGTTGACAAATTAACGCGTTAAGTTGTGGCCACAGCTACGGTTAACGTCCATTATCGCGATAATTAACGGCATTTCTCGTTAGTGTGGCCCCAGCATAAGACTCATTTTTTTTTACTCCAGCAAGAATAATAACTTGTTGAATATCATTACAATGTTGTATGTTCACCCCCCAGGTGACGAAGCCCCCCCTCCGCCCGCGCCCGCGTCCCCCCCTCCGCTGTCCGCGCTCCAGTGCTCGTCGCCGACGCCGCGCCGCGTGTCTGCGCACCAGAGCGTCATCATCCACCACATCACTTCCAACTCGGACTTCAACAACATACCCTCCGGTAACGACACACTTTATCTACGTGATACATAGACCCGTTCTTGTTCAACATATTCATATACATAAGTTTAAGGCCGGGTCACACAGAGGCGATCCGATAGCGATAGCGATCTGAGACGATATTTTTTGTAATGTTCGAATTTGTATGCAACCTGACACACAGCAAGCGGGCGCGATCCCATACTCGGTATCGGATCGCTATCTAGCGATAGCGATCCGATACCGAGTCGGATCGATATCGCTATCGCTATCGAATCGCCTCTGTGTGACCCGGCTTTTAGAGGAGCGTGCTCCGAAATTCTGCGCGGGCGCCGCGACGTCGTACTAAAATCGTCGGCCACATTTGGCCGTTTAGGATTCAACGGGGTAACCTCATGAGCCAAGTCAAGTTACTTGCTAAGCTTGTCCTTCTCGGCTTTCACGAGGTTCTCGTCATGTGGTACGGTGATATCGACGATCACAGCCTGGCGCTGAGACCGGTGTACTAATATACGTATGGACACGTGTAATATAGTCGGTCAATTCGATTCCAGTCAAGATGTGTAACAACCACGTTAATTTTAATACAAAAAATAATTAGGTATTGTCTATACTAATATTATAAAGAGGAAAGATTTGTTTGTTTGTTTGTTTGTAATGAATAGGCTCCGAAACTACTAGACCGATTTCAAAAATTCTTTCACCTTTGGAAAGCTACATTATTCCCGAGTAACATAGGCTACGGCAGATGGCGCTGCAGTTGATATCTAGGTTATTATTCGAGCGAAGCCGGAGCGGGCCGCTAGTATATCATAATTTAAGCACTATACAGGACTTAATAATAATCTAAATTAAATAAATAAATTAATTGAAATAATTTATTAATTAAAATAATTAAATTAATCTAAGTTATAATTTAATTACCTCGACGTTTCGGCAGCGTTACAACCGCCGTGGTCACGAGAAGACTAAAGAAATTACGGATCCTCTCATTATGGAATGAGGAGATCTCTAATAATCTCGCATCTACCCTCATTTGGTATTCAAAAATAGCAGGATTTAAAAATAATAATTTAGATCGTGGTTAAGTAATATTTAAAAAATATTTAATGTTGTTTTATTGTATTTAAATAGTCAATAGTTAATCATGGTTAAGGTAATAATTTTATCTCTCCTATTTAACTTTTAAGTTGGTTTAAAATTAAAGTGTACTTTTTGCTTATCGTGTAATTTTGTTGTGTATCAGGTGTGATCCAACGTTACGGGTCCGGCGACGGCGGCAAGGGTCGCGGCGGCGCGCGATCTTTCTCGGTCCGAGCGCGCCGCTACACGTCGCCGCCGGCGCAGCGCTACCGGAACGACGCGAGACACAAGAAGCGCCGCGCCGCGCCCGCCGAACCGCCGCGATGACCCCGCCCCAGGCGACTCACCAACAACAATAACTGATAATACAGCTAATTCAGTGAAGTGTTTGTAATATAGGGCGTTTTGACTAAAATGTGTACTTTTTCCACTTTCTGGAAAATTCCATTTTGTGACCAGAGACTCTTACCGTCTCAAAATTCCATTTTGTGACCGGAGATTCTACCGTCTCAAAATTCCATTTTGTGACCGGAGACTCTACCGTCTCAAAATTCCATTTTGTGACTGGAGACTCTACCGTCTCAAAATTCCATTTTGTGACTGGAGACTCTACCGTCTCAAAATTCCATTTTGTGACCGGAGACTACCGTCTCAAAATTCCATTTTGTGACCGGAGACTACTGTCTCAAAATTCCATTTTGTGACCAGAAACTCTACTGTCTCAAAATTCCATTTTGTGACTAGAGACTCTACCGTCTCAAAATTCCATTTTGTGACCGGAGACTCTACCGTCTCAAAATTCCATATTGTGACCGGAGACTACCGTCTCAAAATTCTATTTTGTGACCGGAGACTCTACCGTCTCAAAATTCCATTTTGTGACCGGAGACTACCGTCTCAAAATTCCATTTTGTGACCGGAGACTCTACCGTCTCAAAATTCCATTTTGTGACCAGAGACTCTACCGTCTCAAAATTCCATTTTGTGACTGGAGAGTCTTAACTAAAACTGTCTTAGCTTTGATATTGCTCTCTCTTTTGTTTTCGTGTGAAATTATAGAGACAGCAATGGCAAAGCCAAAGCAGCTTTAGTTAAATTTATTTTTTCAAGATTTGTTTTGCATAACAGTAATACTATCTGTCTACTATATGATTGTAAACAAATGTAAAACAAATTTTGGTATAATATCGAGTCACAAAATGGAATGGTCCGGAAAGTGAAAAGTGACAAGAGGGGTACACATTTTTGTGAAAACGTCCAATAGCATTTAGTAAGCTAATAGTAAATTCAGAAGCGATTGAGAGGATTGCTTGATAAATTCAGTCGACTAAATTTTAAATGTTGATTAAGCCTTTTTATATTCAACGCTCCGCCGAACCGCCGCGATTACCCCGCCCTAGGCGAACCAACAACAACTGATAATACAGCAGTTCATTATAGGTGATTTTCACAAAAATCTGCACTTTTACCACTTTCTGGAAAATTCCATTTTTTGACTGGATTTTATACCAAACTAGCTGACCCAGCGAACTTCTTACCACCGTAGCTTTTGCCATACAAACATTATCCAGACAATAACGAATACATAAAACTATTAATCATCCAATTTGGTGCAGTCATTGAACAGTTATGAGCGTATTACATACATTTCAAAGATCCATTTTTATATGTGAGGATTTATTTCACAGTAGTAACATTTGTTTCGTAATGTCTGTCTATATTTTTGTATCGAAACAAATGTTAGTACTGTAAAACAAATTTGGTATAAAATCCAGTCACAAAATGGAATGGTTCGGAAAGTCATTGGTGGAAACACATTTCTGTGAAAACACCCAATAGCATTTAGTAAGCTAATTCTAAAGCAAAGATTGCTTGCTTCTGAATATAATCGAACCATGCTTCTAACTTTGCTACTGAATTTAGTCGATTAATAAGCATTTTATATGCAACAGTCACGTTAGTTTTCGTGGCCAATTTCACAAAAATGTATACATTTCTTCTTACTTCACACAATATTGATCATTCCATCAAACTAGTGACTTTCTCCGTGGTATAGATATGGCTTATAACACTCAGGGATCTCGTACATATCCAATGGTGATATAATTTTTGAAATCAATCCAGTAGTTCTTAAATTTAGCGAGTTCTAACAAATAATCTCTTCACCTTTGTAATCTAATTAGTTGTACCCTGCGCGCGTTGCTACGCCACCTGTCAGAAATAGGTCATACCAACTCAGAAACCTTTTTTGGGTCATCCACAATAACTATGCTGAAGATCTTCACATGATCAAATGCATAGTTTACGATTCTGTTAAAGACATTGATCATTCTGGAACATTCCACTTTGTGACTGGATTTTAGCACGGGCGCAATGCTATAGATAAGTAGCTGACCTGGTAAACGTTGTTTTGCCATATAAATGATTTCTAGGTAATTTCTAGTGATAAACGATAATTGATCAGTTATCGAGCGGGATGAAAAATGATTAAAATTACAAAAATGGCCATTAAAAAATAGGGGTTGCTGATAAAAGGGTAAAAATTTTGGGTTGTATGCATTTTTTAATGCCACATTTAAAAAAAAAAACAAAAAATTTTGTTCAAAAATTAAAAAAAAAAATTATCACTTAGGGTTATGAAAAATAGATAGTAGCCGATTCTCAGACCTACTGAATATGCATATAAAATTTGGTAAAAATCAGTAAAACCGTTTCGGAGGAGTAAGGTAACTAACATTGTGACACGAGAATTTTATCATATCATCATCATCATGTCAGCCGAAAGACGTCCACTGCTGAACGAAGGCCTCCCCCAAGGATCTCCACAAAGTCCGGTCTTGCGCCGCCCGCATCCAACGATTCCCGGCGACCTTCACCAGATCGTCAGTCCATCTTGTGGGAGGCCTGCCAACGCTGCGTTTTGCGTATTGCGAGAATTTTATACATAAGATTAATTTTGGTTATCCCTAAAAGGTAGACATTATACCATTGCACACTTTTCTGTAACCCTTTTTAATACAATTCTGAAGCACACCATTTTGATCTATAAATCTCGTAGGGTTCAGCCGTCAGTTCAGCGACAGTGGGAAGTGACTTTGTTTAATACTATGTAGTGATTTGTTTTACAGTAACAAACAAATGGACAGATAGTAGTAATATTAGTTTCCAAACAAATATTACTACCGTAGATCAAATTGATGTAAAATCCAGACACAAAATGGGGAATGTTCCAGAATGATCAATATTCGGCGAAGTGAGAAGAGTGGGTACACATTTTTAAGAAAACAGCCACAAAAACTAACATGAGTGACTGTTACATATAAAAGGGTTAATTCCTTTCAACTTAATTTAAAATGTTAATAAACATTTTAAATTAAGTTGACAGAAGCATATTTAAAAGCAAGGTTTATTATGACTGAATTAAGAAGCCAGTTAGAATCAAGCAATCCTCGTTTCTGAATTCAGTATGCTAACTTACTGAATGCAATTTCACTGAATGCAGTAGAGACTAAATTTAGCCAAATGGAATAGGCCGTTACGCTAATTACTTTATTGAAAAATCGTTGGAGCCATTTCTGGAATTCAGATTTTATACACAAAAATTGCTCGTTTGAAGGTATTAAGATTTAGCGAAAATTATAACTGTTTTCGACAGATCTGTTTTCTCTGAAAACGTATAATTCAAGTAACTCATGTTTTATATGATCAGTCCACTTAAGTTTCGTTGACTGGACGTCTACTCTCTTTGTACTAAAAATGTAATATTGAAATAACCTCACGACTTTACAGTTCTACTTCCTTTCGTCCGACCGAACGTATTTGACTGGCCCCGTGGCTTAGTTGGCAGTAGCTCTGCCTGCGAAGCCGAGGGTCGTGGGTTCGATTCCCACCCAGTGCAAATATTTGTGTGATGAATTCAAATGTTTGCACTGTGTCTGGGTGTTTCTATGTATAATAAGTATGTATTTAAAACTATATAAGTATTATATCAGCTATTTGGCCGCCATCACACAAGCTTTGCTTAGTTTGGGGTCAGATGGTGTTGTGTGAATTGTCCACCAATATTAAAAAAAAAAAAAAAAAATTAGCTTGACGTTTGAATGTTCTAAGCCTACTCTAATTAGTGTAGGCTTTGAACATTTAAACGAATGAAACGACAGACGTAGAACCGGTGTATAGGAAAGTCGCGAGTTTTTTTTCGAAATTACATTGTATGGTACAAAGAAAGTAGTCGTCCTGGACCGACTATATCATCAGTGAGTTATACATGAATCAATTTAAATGTGTAATTAAATTAAACCCATGTTAGTTTTCATACGATATCTGTTACTCGACGGAGCGAAGTCAACCTCTATCACCTAACCAAATGGTTTCGCTATTATTATATAGGTCACCGTATAATAGGGTACAATCCTCAAAAAAACTAAGTAGCCCGTTAGTTAGATTGCCAAAAACTATTGTACACGTATTTTTTCTTTTGTTTCATAAACAAAAAATGACGAAGATACAGCGCTTCGAAGTTTCGTGTGACGTCACTTGTGAGTACGATTTTTACTCACGAGTGACGTCGCGACCCCCCACTCTCGAAGTTTGATGGTCTATATCTTTGACATTTTTAATATTATGAAAAAAACATAAAATACGTGTCCAATATTTTTCCATGATCTAGCTGACGGACTAATTAGGATGGTGTATTTTTGACCCAGTCCGGTACCCTATTATAAAAACCGTCAGATTATAATCAAACGTCGCTAGATTATGAAATGTCAGTATTTATAACTTAACAAGTGCACCGACGTCGCTCTGCCGATTAACTGTCGTCGCTATGGCCTTACTATATCTCTCTCTCTCTGTCTTTAGTTTTAAAGTTAGAAAGAGAAGGAAATAACAAGGCTGTTATCATTTGAGTGGTAGATACTCCGATCTCGGCCGTGACATGTACTGAACTATACGTTGCTCGGGTAATACATTTGTTTTATGTTGAATGGGTACTGAGTACGAATTGATATGTAGCGTCTACGTTATCGAATAAGACTATTCGGTCTAAACGAAAACTCTGGTCGATCTAGGCGAAAGCTCAGGACGTCTACTCTGTTTCTACGAAAACGAAATTTCGAAAAAAAACTCGCGACTTTACTAATCTCGTTCTACTTCGTTTCGTCCGATACAACAGTGTTTGACGTTTAAATGTTCTAAGCATACTCTAATTAGAGTAGGCTTAGAACATTTAAACGGACAAAACGACGGATCGAAGTAAAATCGGAGTTGGAAAATCGCGAGTTTATTTCGAAAACTACGTTTTCGTTGAATTAGAGTAGACGTCCAGTTCGGTCTTGGCGAAAGGTCGGTGTCGTCTAGGCGAAAGCTCTATTAAGTTCTGGAAAAAGCTCTGTTCTGTTTAGGCGAAAGCTCAGTCCGGTCTTGGCGAAAGCCCACTTTGGTCTAGGCGGTCTAAAATGGTCTTTACTATTGATTTTTTCTTTAAAACTTCAAATGTCATTAAAGAGAGAGCAATATTAATGTCAATACCATTTTATTTAGGCGGTGGAAGACCCTTTGGGTCTTTAGTAAATACTGTTCGTAAATGTTACATGCCCCGTTTCAGTATGGTACTCATTCTACATTACCCTGCATTATTCTATCAATATCCAAGGCTTCATGAATCAACCAATATGATTTTTTTTAAACATTTACGATAAAAAACTAATTATTCATTGATTTCCAAATTGATACAGATTGTAACTATACACATAAAACTATATCGGAAACTTATGTTTTGAATCGGAGCCTTCCGTGTTCGTTTTCTAACCGAAAGTCTGCAGGATTGTTTCCGAACATCAAATCTCAGTTTCGGGTTAGAATCGTTTCTTTCGGAATCGGAAAGTTGTATTTCGAATCTCAAGCTTTTCTTTCCAATCGCAAATTTCAATATCGAATCGTTAGCTTCTATTTCGAACCGAAAAAAAGTATGTTTCGAAACAGAATCGACTTTTTCGAACCCAAAACTTCTCTTTCGAATCGAAATCGTTTATGAATTTTCATAGTTTTTTGATAAGAACACCTTAAAACCTTGAGCCATAGAATACTAAAGTCTTAAACTTTAGAATATCTAAAGTTTTAAACCTTAGATACCTAAAGACTGAAGTCTTACTATATCTAAACCCTGAAGCCTTAGAATGTCTAAAGCCTTAAGACTTAAGACTACCTAAAACCGTCTTACTATATCTAAAGTCGGAAGCCTTAGAATGTCTAAAGCCTTAAGACTTAGACTACCTAAAACCTTAAGCCTTGGGACACCTAAAGCCTTAGGGCCTTAAAGCCTTAGGGCCTTAAATCCTTAGGGCCTTAAATCCTTAGGGATTTAAAGCCTTAGGGCCTTAAAGCCTTAGGGCTCTCGTTCATGTCACGAGACCGCCGACGGAGGCGCGGTGCCTCCGCGTCCGCTCCACCCCCCCTGTTGGAGATTTCAAGTTATTCGTGATGGTGCGTGTTGATCGCCCGTGGTACGTACGCACGCGACGTCGTAACTCTTCTTACTCTTGAGCCGTCGTGGCGTTTTTAAGCTTCACTGACCGCGGTTTAAACTCATACCTCTATGTAAGGGTCTAATTCTAATTCAGGATGGGGGTGATTGGCCTGCTCTACCGCATAACTAAATCGGCTTTGGCTATGCCATTGCCGTCTCTTTCATTTCAAGCGAGAAGAAAAGAGACAGCGATATCAAAGCTAAGGCAGTTTTCGTTAAGGGGTAGATCCCGGCTAGGGGTGTATTGTGCACTTCCCCCCAGCCAGCCTACCCAAACTAGCCTCCTCCTTAAAATAGCCGAGGACGGCCTTGGGGCCCTGGCCCCAATATCAGTTCCAGTCCCATGTAGGGGTAGAATATATACAAATATTTCTCTAATACACACTACACACTATGTTTAAAAAAAAATAATTAAATAATTCCCAGTATACCGTTCAGTATATCGTTTTTAGTTTGAGAGTCTTCAAATTTGACCTCGAAAGAGAACGCGCATAACGTAATTTTCGTTTCGTCTCACTCGTTCTTAGAAACTCTTCATGTACAGTTTCTAGTATTCCTTCTTCCACATCAGCCAGCCTAGATCCTTGAAGTAATAAAATGAGGGTCGCTGAAATAGATGCTTCAGTTTAAAAATAACACTATTTATGCAATTTATTTGTAGTTGAATGACTAATCACTGATATAACTACATGAATCGTACCGACCAACAGCCCATATCATAATAATGCTGCATCTATACAGAACAATCCTGAGAATAGTCTCATTAACAATAATCAAGACCCTGGCGAAGTTGTGGTACATACAGAAGCCAAAAGGTAAAAGTTGGACCATACATTTGGATAAAATAATGTTCAGTTGTCAGATAGACGCCATCTTTCGTCATTTTTTAAATCAAATTTTAGTCTCGTTTGAAAACGAATAAATTCCCAAGAACGCCCCTTTTCGGCTGAGTACACACAGCCATGTATTGCATAACTGTATAATACATATTTACTATAGTGAATGACTAGGCTTCGGAACTCTAGTGCTGTGACTGTATGGAAAACGCGACTATCTTACGTTGACGTTAAAGTCTTATATTGAGTGACATACAATTATGAACCAGTGAAGATTTAAATGCAATTCCGATAACGTTATGACGATATTCCAGCATTTTAAGCTTGGAAGCTAAAAAACTGCTTTTAAACAACATCTATGAATAAACTGTCAAAATGTGCCAATGACGTCGCACCTTTATTATGCCATAAAGATGACATTTCGTTTGTCCGTTTTGACAGATGATTCCTAGATGATCTTTAGACCTTAATATAGTCATTCCGTGCTTTTCGGTAAGTCTTAGGGTTGTTCATGTATGAGTGATGTAACACAGAAGATGATTTTTAAAAGCGCCTATGTGATTACATTAGGATATGCATCTCAACGATAACACAATTCAAAATCGTGCTCTAGTTATGTTAGCGTTCTTCGATAGCTTTTTATTACCATATTCTGTTCACACACGAAATTGGCTGATATTAAAATCTGCTCTCAGAAGAAGGCCTAATAATAATAATTAATACAATTTGTTTTAGCGTTTCAAAGAAAATATAAAAACGCTGTGTAGTCATTAGATTATATTTTAACAAATAATAGCAAAGACAGTTATGGAATTACCAATGACAAGTCAAAGTACATTTGACCTTGAAACAAAGCGCTCCTATTGGCTGTCCGCCATGTTGCATTACATCTGTCAAAAATAAAAGGTGACGTATATCGGACAGATGGATACCACGGTAGCTTTCGCCTTATTACAGTAGTTTAAAAACTGTTTCGGGGCTGTTTAGAAAAGGTATCACTACGTAACAAGTGCAAACCATTTTCGTCTTTATGAACATCATTTGCTGTGAGATCGACTCTGAAATCGCTAGCCAAATCAACTGCTCCATAGGTGTTTGTATGGAATTGCGTATATTTGCTGGTATTACAGGATTGACTTTATAATTAGTGTTTATTTTGATGAAATTACGCCGTTTCGGCTCATATTTTAGAAAATTGACGACAAAAACCCTGCAGAAATTTAGAAATATAATTGGCGCGACAGCAGTATATATATAAATATACGTGAGCTAAAACTAAGATTCCTGACCTCTAAATCAGTTTAGTTCAAGATTTTCGCAAAATCTAACTTTCGTAATCTATACATACTTGTATTTTTATTCGATTGAAAATGTTGACTAAGAGAATTTCTTGTGATAAAGACATAGAATTGGACTATGAAACTCGACACCAGTTATTTTCTGTGATAAAAAAAAAAGGTTACTTCAATGTCCAATCTTTAGGTAGGAGATACTACACAAATGGTTGTTATAAAAATTAAAATAAAATAAAAAAAAAATATAAAAAAAAAACTTAATCTTAAATACGAATCGTATAGATTGTCATTTTCAATACACTCATGACTGGCAGTTGACCTCAGCTGACAACTGAGTAATGATTAAAAACCAGACTTTTGACCAGACCATTGACTGGCGCAGAAAGCGCATGGCCCCAAAAGGTTTTTTTTTTTTAATTTACTAATATTTTGTATCATTTATTTATACCAAAAATTTAGACATACAATGGATTTTTGCTAACTTTAAAAATGGATTAACGCACGCTACAACACGCATCTAATATCTTAACACAGTTAACTAGCCCTTACAGAATCTTATGAAATGAAAACCTATTAGATAATAATAAATGTCTATGGTTAAACTAAAAAATATATAAATATATTGCACTTAAACCGTAGTGTCTATAATATTGAAACTTTGATGTCATTGTCCATTAGACCCTTTCAATATCAACTTCAGCGAACAGTGATCACTGTGCACACACCCACATATTATTTTTATTTTTTTCCAAAAATAATAAAAATATAATTTTATTTATAACTTCACATTCGGATAGCCTGTGCCTGTCTGTGCCTGAGTGGCATAATGAAACAGCTTTGCAATGAACACCTAAAAACCAATACACATATATATACATTGTAACTTGTTCTTCACTATGATTAAATACAATAAAAATTCAGCATTAACACTTTGGATGTTTTTTGAAGCTGTCACAGGTGTTCAATATCATAATATTTGAATTTAAATACTGGAAATTTCGCTCGAATAACGATATATTGATGCAAGTGCCCCTGAACAAAGCTGATAGAAAAATATTTGAATATCAGTTTGTCTAAAGAGTAATTTATTCAATAATCTAGAGTGAAATGTATGTAGTCATAACATTGTACGGGTGGAGGGTGGATCATTGTTATGGTCTATATTCGTTTAACATTAAATAATTTTTAGGGTTTATATTGGGCTATCTTCAGTAAAAAAATACTGGCAATTCAATATTAAATATCGCAATGATTTGTAAAAAAGTCAAAAAAGAAATTTACACAAATATTGTGTTTTATACAAGGTATTTAGCACCAGTTATGTTAGAAAATATACATTAAAATGCAATGCCTTACAATCGATTACAATGACCAACGATCTGACCATCAAGTCATTTATATCGATTTTAAATAAGTTGATGTTGAAATGGTATAATGAACGGATACTTTTAAATCGAATATAATTATTTTCTCAAAATTCAATCACAATATAATTTTATTATAAAATGGATACTTTTAAAAGTAGTTTAAATATTGTGAACTTTTTTGTTTTAATATTTTTACTAAACTCATTCCTATAATATGGTCTATACGGAAAGGTTCTTTCGAAGATGTAATTAATCTGTCGCCGTTCTATTCACTTTAACTGCAACAAAAAGGGACAGCGATAAATTAATTTTAGAATGAGTCTTCAGGATAGGCCCGCATTATCCAGTGACATTTTATCAGTCGAGTTTATGCGAACACATAATTATTATTAATAATATTTATCCATAAAATATTTAGTTAAATGTGTGAGATCAATAAAATATATTTTATTAGGGCTTATCGGATCTTTGTAATACTATGTAAGAAACTAGAAAGTTATTCGCCGTACAATATAACGTTCTACGTTATTGCCGAATATGGACAAATACTATTACTTATAATAATTATTTATAATATAAAAAGAGGATATTCCAGCATCTTTTTATATGGTTTTTTCAATAGTTACTGTGTATGATCTATGCCGATGACCTATGCTCCAGAGTTTCTCTGAGATATCTTGTCTGTATTTGGAATGAAGTGGTCCGTCAGAGAACCAAGGTTACCGACATAGCTCAACGTATTAGCAAGCTGAAGTAGCAATGGGCTGGTCGTATCTGTCGCAGAGTCGATAACCGTTGGGGTAGCCGTGTACTACCCCATCGCAAATCGGCAAACGTAGTGTAAGATCCCTGAAACTCTACGAGTGACTTTATACGTAAGGCTGTATACCTACACGCTCAACTAGAAGGACCTTTGGTTTACTCGAGATTTGAAGACTGGTTCCACATATCTTGAAACATACTGGCAATGTTCCAAAGTGTTTCAGGGAGTGTGAAAAAGGTGGATTCAAAGGTCTTGGTATGAATCTTGGGAATATACGGCATATTCTAAGAAATAAGTCTTTAGAGGACAAGCGTCATCCGCCCACCCTCTCTTGGCCAGCTTTGTGGATTACAATCTTCATTCTCTCCTTGCGATAGATGGTCCCAAACCGCTGGGAAGCGATGGGAACATTGGGTGTAAATGCTTACAATGAAAGAAGTTGTGATAGTTCGGTGGTTAGAGTACCACAGTTCCAAGTGTTTTGTCCTAGATTAGATCCTTACTCAAGATCTATTTTTCCACGTGCGAATGTTCAAGTTTGTCATCATCATTTGACAGATAAATTCAACCTGCATTTTCTATCAATATCTTTTGCTGCCATCTGACATCTGGAAGCAACTGCATGGTACTTCACCAGTGCCGTGGATTACAAGGTTGAGTTTCTCCCCCCTCAAGTCCCAGTTGTGGGAACATGAAAGTGTTTTCGTAAAGTATTTTCGTTGTATTCTATCTAAAAAAGTACACTTGCTAATAGAATTTGTCCATGGCAAATGTAGAGATGTGCTGTGACCGTAAATTGCCTATAAAACGAAAACCTACAATTGTGAGTAATTTCAACACCAATTTGATGATAAGTTATTCGGACGTTTTTAGAATAAAATAGCGATTTAAGTGAATTCTGCTGCAATGATCTAAACAGTGCCTCTTCTACCGCCTAACTAAATCGATTATGGCTTCGCTATTGCTGTCACTAATTTCAAGAGAATAGAAAAGAGATGGCGATATCAAAGCTAAGAAAGACTTTTGGTTAGGTGGTAGACCCTCCGGATTTATTTACAACATTATTTCGTTATCGGTAGATTTCAACTACTGTAAGACCAAGATCGCATGATTTTTCGAAACTTTTCAAATGGTATAGTGTCATTATATTCGAATCGAGTCAGTCGCTTTTTACTGTCACGTGATGTGTTTAATTGTCTAAACCAGGAGTCGGCAACGCACGGCCCGCCACATACTTCCGTGCGGCCAGCGACAGTATTAAATAAGATTAAAAAAAAAAATGCTTTCTCTCAAATATCCTATAGGTATATTTCACAAACAGTTTTTGCAAAGGTAAACAGTAAGCGGGCATTCTATGAGTGACTCCTCAGCAGCAGGGGGAACTTTCAACAAGTGCGGCCCGCTTTGTTCTAGTTATTTCACCATGTGTCCCATGGCTTTCGTTAACGTTGCCGACCCCTGGCCTAAAGTGATAGGGTAATTATGATAGCTGTCACTGTTGAGGACAGTCGCGTCATCGTTCGTCGTGGTGACGCAAGCAGAATGACACGATTCCCATTACGTTTGAGAGCTAACATAAAGGGCCCTGTACACCCACTAACAAAAAAAAAAATGTGAATTAGCGACACTGCCCTAGATTGTAGTACAAAACTAATAATAGGTATATCATTAATACGCTTGTACATTATGGTGTTGTAATAATTGGCAATAATTTATTTTGTAATATATCGGAAGATATAACAGTGATGTGGGTGTGGGATATAGATTAAAGGTGAATTATGAATATTGATTGACAAAGTTCATATAGTTTTCAAAAAATAAAAGGCCAATTCTGACGTTTGAGAAAAACTAGAATGTAACTTGGAATGATTATGGTGCCTCGGCTACATTAGCGGGCTACGGCGAATATTCGTGTTAACGCGATGAATGTGGCCGGGTACATCGTGTCATCGCGTAGTATTCGGGCGAAGACGATGTAGTAAATGTCCTCGTCCGCCTTAAATGTAGACAACACGATACTGAATCTTCGCCCGCTAATGTAGCCGAAGCATGAAAGGAAGAATGAAGTGACTGTTAATAAAATAAAGTGACATCACTAAACGGTCACATACATTAATTCATTTTAGGTTACATCACTAGTGACGTCGCGATGGCAAATGTCAAAACGGAGTTTTTTATTTTTTGATGACTATAGCGGATTCGTATTTCGCCAAGGGTTGTCGATTACGTTGCCAGTCATTGTAAACCGATCACACGACATGAAATTATATTATTCAACGTGTAGTGTGTTATCGATTTTCTTTGACAGTTATCGTAATCGAGAACCGAATTCGATCCACTGGAACAATGTATGATGTGAAATCAAGTGCCTCGCTAAATGTCGTTAGATATTTGTGTGAACTTGTGTCAAAATAGTAATAGTCGTAAAAGTAGATCTCTTATTATAATAATTTATTGACTATCCGTTTGCATAGTTGCATTTTTAAACTACTAGAAAAAAAAAAAACACTGCTAAATATTTTAAGATATATAAATTACAATTACGGTATATATTATTGTATGATGCATGTTACCGATACCTGGGGGTCTACCGCCGAACGAAAAATGTCATCGCTTTGATGATTCTCTCTCTTTTCTTTTCGCTTGAAATGATAGAGACAGCATTAGCAAAGCGATAGCCGATTTAGTTAGGCGGTAGTAGCGCTGGACGTGTCTACTCTTTTTCTACGAAGAATTTATCTCTATTTTTAAATAAACTCGCGACTTTCCTACACCGGTTCTGCTTCGACCCGTCATTTCGTCCGTTTGTTTTAAAAGCATCTCTCTCTTACTCTAAGGCCAATTGTACACGTAGCTGCACGACATCCGCACGATTTCGACAATTGTCGGATGCAAGACGAATGCTTGCATCTTGCGTACAAATAATGAAGTCTGTGTCCACGAAACGACAACGACACGACAGCACGTCTTGCATTTGTTCGTAGGATGCATGCATTCGACAAAAGACGCGTGCGTGGACAGTAGGCCTAATTTAGAGTAGGCTTAGAACATTTAAACATCAAATAATGTTCGATCGGACGAAACGAAGAATCGGAGTAGGAAAGTCGCGAGTTTATTTCGAAATTACGTAATTTCGTAGAAAGAGAGCAGACGTCCTGAGCTATATGAAATATATTAACAGGAATATTTGATAGCCTGTTCATGGTTACCTAGTATAAAAGAGATGTAAGATAACGGATTGGCGAGAAATTAAAACTCGATTATTATGATAGATACAAGAGTACATTCGAGTTTTAATTTCTTGTTCCGGACTTTTTATTATGGTGTGCTGTGTGATAACGAACAGAAAACGTAACAATGTAATTCCCAAATGTAACGGAGGAGTTTTATAAATATTGTACTTATCTGTTTAGTCCGCGTCATTACTCCCGTTTTAGCAAGAAGCGCTACTATCGTTGTTATTGTGATACTCCAAAGATGTTGTATAAAAATAAAAGTAGTTCAACTTTTTAGTCGTTGATATTGATTGGTGGCGCGGACTAATGATTTAAAATTACGCATTTGACGTCTTGAAGTCAACAATGATGTTTCAAATCACATTGTCGTATGTTATTTGTAACCGTATAAAAACCGTTGAACGTAAAGGTTATGCGAAACCAAGTTTTAAAAACTGTACTGCAAGGTCTAAAATGGTTTACGTTATTCTTGTTCTCATGATAAAGGGTTTGTTTTAAACGCATTGTAATGTAAATCTTGTATTTGGATTGTAACGACATTTACCCTTTTTTTTACTTTATATGGCATAACAGTAGTAGACCAGTGATCCAATCGGAACTAGTGATTTTGTGCTGACGAGCTCTCATTGGTCGTTGGTACGCTGTCATTGGTCTCCCTTCCGACAGAAATACTGTTGAAATAGGTTAGTCATGACAACAAGTTCTTTGTTTAAGAAATGAACGGGATATATTTATTGAAACATAAATAATAAATAGATTGAAGCCTACGTTATGCTAATTAATATCATAATAATAAACAACAAAAAAAAGTTATTTATACGAGTGCAACTAAAACTACTGTATATTTATAAATGCGCCTACACAGCAGTGAAAAAAACAGATCACGAAATCTATTTGATACTCCCCGATGTTTAACGTAATCAGATTGCTACAAAAAATATGCATTTATTAATTAAGGTGGTGCGTTTTTTTCACCGCTAGTCGTAGAGTGTGCGTGTTTTGTATATCAGTGTATTGTAGGTTTAAGCTTGTGCTACACGCTCGCTAGACCTAAACTCAACCGGACCATGACGACCTTGGTTCTAGCGACCTTGGTTCTAGCGACTTTGGTACATTTGTTGACGATTTCTATTTTTCAGACTTGGTTGAATACCTGTTACAATTATCGTAATTTATGCAATGTATTATAGTAGCAATCAGTTCTTTCTTAATTTTTTTCCGAAGACTATTAAATCGTTTTGTATTTTGCGAAATCATGCGAGATAATATTTTTAAATTTAATGTTTTTACATCCCACTTATTATTACCATACAAGTTGAGATAAACGGATATCCATTCTAAATAAAAAAAATGACCCGTTTACTTGTGATTTTAAGTATGTTAGAGCTTACCGTGTTTGACTGTGACTTGCCTGGTAATTTGTCATTAAAATTAGATTTTGTGTATCTAGATGGTGACCTTCTTACTCTTGATTTGAAGATTTTTATCACGTACTACATTACTACATGATTGTCCTCTCTTTGTGTTCATTTTGAACAAATCTTCTTGATCGAAATGAACAACTTCTTGATTTAAATAAAGAAGGTTTCTTTGGTTGAAATTGACAAGTTTTCCTTGGTCGAAATGGAAAAGGTTTCCTTGGTCGAAATGGACAAGGTTTCCTTGGTCGAAATGGACAAGGTTTTCTTGGTCGAAATGCAAAAGGTTTCCTTGGTCGAAATGGACAAGGTTTCCTTGGTCGAAATGGAAAAGGTTTCCTTGGTCGAAATTGACGAGGTTTCCTTGGTGGTAAGGTTTACTAGCGATCGTGTAGCACAGACTGTAGTAGCGATACTTTGTTTTAGATATAACCATGTTGTTGTACATAGTGACTCATGTACATACTACACTTGTACATAATTTGTAAATACACCTCGAGATATATATTTAATTAATATTTAATATTAAAATTGATTTAAAGAGAAAGTTTCAAAAATAAATTTATAAAAATACAAAAAAATAAATAAATGCAGGAGAGTATGAAGTGGAAAACGCATTTTGTCTTTTATTTTTATCCTGAAATTAAAGTGAAAACAATAATTTATATAGTAAGTGGATAAGCTTGCCAGTTTCATTGTATACTGAAAGAAATAAAAGGATTCTTAAGAATAGTGCGATGGCTTCAGTTCACAATAATTTTTTTTAACTGTTATAGGTTCGCACTTGACCACCATCTCGCCTGATGTTAAGCGACGATGCGATCTACGATGGAGCGTGCTTACCTAGAAGAAACCGATTCACTCTCGGTTTGAAGACACCAAGGGGACTATCGGGGGAAACCCACTCAGGCAAAACATTCCACAATCTAGACGTTCTTATCACAAACGTGGAGTGTCTTCGTGTTTTTGGAACATCAACCATGAAATGATGTCGCTTTTTTGAGATACGAGAAGTCCGATAGAAGAAAGGGTTGATACAATCGGATTGATCTCGACTCGGAATCAAACCTCTCGGTCTTTCTTTTAATTTAGAACATCGGAATAACAGACGAGGATTGTTATTCCGTGCCGGAATCGTTCCGACTGCGTTGTGAATCAGCACCCTGATGATCTTGTAGCGGTAGATCTCTTAGCATAGTCCGCCTGGGGAAGTACCACACCTTTGCCAGTTATTCTACTACTAAGCAGTAATGTGCAAACATTACTGTGTTCCGGTTTGAAGGGCAATGTTTCCAGTGAAATTACAGGGCTTAGAGATATAACATCTGAGATCTCTGGGTGACAAGCGCAGTGCAGTGCTAGGTAATGATTTGGACTCTTCATATTCCAATAGCTGCGTGTCACTGTGCTGTTATGTGGCAGGCATGTTGCTTACCATCAGGCATATGTCCTGCTCGTCTCGTCACTCTTTATTTAAAAATAAAAAATAAATCTATACTGGCCACCGGAGTTTTAATCGTTCCTTCGGTACGCACACGACCGGGTGGGGCGGTTCGATCGATTTGACCGCATCAGTAGGGCAAAGGGAATCTTATACCACAGTCTATTAAATCATACAGTCGTTCGACGAAGCCGTCTAGACGGGGCAATCGTGCGGGGTGAGACGCGGGAAGCACGCTCCTGCATTGCCTACATTACAAAGTTAGTATAGCAGGAGCGCGACTCAGGGGCTGACGCCTTCCGTGTGTTTCTGTAAAATTCTTGTAAAATATTGTAATAAGCATTTGTGTTTGCGACAATCCTACCCGTGTCTAGACATTATCGGCGTTTCTCCCAAGATCAGAGGACATGAATTAGGTACTACTGGTAGTATTTATTTATACTGTGCTTAAACTAGCAACGCATACGGAGGGCACAAACGCAGCTTGGTGCCCGCGCCTCTACCGCCTAAGGAAAAACGCTTTGACGTTGCCGTCTCTTTCATTTCAAGCGAGAAGAAAAGAGACAGCAATATCAAAGCATCAAAGCGTTTTTCGTTAGGCGGTAGACCCCCTGGTGGACACTGATGGCACGGCGTGTGCCATATAGATGCTTGCCGTGTATCGCACAAACCAGTTTGTACCTATGCAGTAAGGCGAATAACACCGCCCCCGCGCGCAAGGTATGGCACACAGAGTCCCGCATTGAATTAAATGAAGTAATGTTTCATGGTTGATGTTTCAAAGACACGAACGAAGAGTTTTTTTTTAAATAAAGAGTGACGAGACGAGCAGTACATATGCCTGATGGTAAGCAAAATGCCTGCCACATAACAGCAAAGTGATACGGAGCTATGGGAACATCGGTCGGTTCGTGCGGCGAGCGTTGGCTGCATCACAAAAGACCATTCGAGATTTCAACCTACAAATGGCAATTAGAGACAGAAATGCGGCCGTAGTGGAGAGGCTCTGGGCCGGGAGGTGCCGGCTTAGGCAAAAGACGATGTCGAGTCGATTACTATCGGAATCCTAACCGGTAGTGATCGGCTCAACAGACGAAATCGGACTGACTAGTACTAGAATTAGGTTTGAAATGTTCACCCCCCCCCCCTCTACTCCCCCCTTATTTTCCTTTCTCTTTTCTCTTAATCCAAGAACTATGTAAATAAAAAAAGATTACTGTAATGAAAAAAGTCACGGAAACCGGAGTCTGTGGAGTGTTTAAATTAAAGAAAAACATGAAGGGTCCAAACCTTTACTTAGCACTGCACTGCGCTCGTCACCCAGAGATATGAGATGTTGTATCTCTAACCCCTGTAATTTCTCTGGAAACATTGCCATTCAAACCAGAACAAAGTAATGTTCGCACATTACTGCCTGGCGGTAGAATAACTGGCAAAGGTGTGATACTACCCCAGGCGGACTCTGCAAAGAGCCCCACCACTACAAAACTAAGATTTTTTTGTGATAAGAATGTCTAGGCTGTGGAATAAGTTACCTGAGTAGGTTTTCCCCGATGGTTACAATCTTTGTATCTTCCAATCAAGAGTGAATCCGTTTTTCTAGGTAAACACGTTCCATCGTTGACCGCATCGTCGCTTAACACCAGGCGAGATGGCGGTCAAGTGTAAACCTATAAATAAAAAATAAAAATGAGTCAGAGCCGCCGCGAACTGCCACTGCCATAAAACGCAACAATGCGCGTGAGTGCGTAAAAAACCCGCACGATGACGCAGATCTGCACTCCCGCAAGTACGCACGTAGATACCTCGACATGCAGCGTGGTGCGTGGTAGTGTGTTAGTAGCCTAAAGGTACAAGGTACAAGTTCCCGCGGAGACCGCGGCAAGGCACTTGACATAACAGACAGACAGACAGAAATACCTACTTTATTATGGATACTAACATATTAATACAGTGAAAAAACAATAGCAAATAAAATAACTTATAACTAGTGCCATAAATGGCGGCCTTATCGCTTATAGCGATTTCTTCCAGGCAACCATTAATAGAAACCAATAATAGAATTGTATGGGTTATGTATTATATGGTATGGGCGCCAGTTCGCGCCAAGACCGCGACAGGAGATAATGATTTGTTATTCACATAATAGATATATAAATATAGGTGTGCATAAACAGCCCACTAATTGTTTCCACTGCTGGGCCTTCTTTCGCAAGAAGATAGTGAAGGCCATAATCCACCACATTCATGACGACAATATGACACATTTTAGCTACACGTCGGTTTCCTCACGGGAAAATAGTCTGCCTACCACTTGATGGCTGCAGAGGACAGGGAGAGTAACGCCCTGAAATACAGGCATTTCAGAGTCCCACTGCGTCCCCCATCTCACGATGGCGACGGTATCAAACCCGCAGCGGGCAGAGAGAGAGCGTTGTGCCGAGACCTACTCTCCTCTACCGCTGCGGCCTTCACCACAAAGTTACACAGAATAATAGGGTACAATCCTCAAAAAAACTAAGTAGCCCGTTAGTTAGATTGCCAAAAAATATTGAACACGTATTTTTTCTTTTGTTTCACAAACAAAAAATGACGAAGATACAGCGCTTCGAAGTTTCGTGTGACGTCACTTGTGAGTACGATTTTTACTCACGAGTGACGTCGCGACCCGCCACTCTCGAAGTTTGATGGTCTATATCTTTGACGATTTTTAATATTATGAAAAAACAAAAAATACGTGTCCAATATTTTTCCATGATCTAGCTGACGGACTAATTAGGATGGTGTATTTTTGACCCAGTCCGGTACCCTATTCCGGCCCACCTCAGTGGCAGTAATGGGACTATTATAGCCGCATCGTTTTCAGATTAGAGGCTAAGTCTAGGCGCGTTCGTCTAGACTTAGCCTCCAATCTCAAAACGATTTCTTTGTGGTTCTAGTGCCGTTGCACTACCACAGTATAAAGAAATACTACCGACAGTTCATCGCCTTTGATCTTGGGAGAAACGCAGATAATGTCTAGACACGGGTAGGGTTGTCGCAAACACAAATGCTTTTTAAAATATTTTACAAGAATTTTACAAAAACATACGGAAGACGTCAGCCCTGAGCCGCGCTCCTGCAATAATAACATTGTTCTTTTTTAATAAAGAGTGACGAGACGATCAAGACACGTGCCTGATGGTAAGCAACATGCCTGCCACATAATAGCACAGTGACACGCAGCTATTGGAACATGAAGAGCCAAAATCATTACCTAGCACCGCACCGCACTGCGCTCGTCACCCAGAGATCTAAGTTGTTATATCTCTAAGCCCTGTAATTTCTCTGGAAACATTGCCCTTCAAACCGGAACACAGTAATGTTTGCACATTACTGCTTGGCGGTAGAATAACTGACAAAGGTGTGGTACTTCCCCAGGCGGACTCTGCTAAGAGTCCTACCACTACAAAAAAGTAATGTAGGCAATGCAGTAGCGCGCTTCACGCGTCTCACCCCACACGCCCCGCACGATTTCGTCGAACGGCTTTATGACTACTAGGTACATACTGGGTACATCGTGGGCGACCAGCCAACGAGTACTGAGCCCCCAACCTACACAAGTGGATTTGTCGATGGTGGCACCATTTGTGGTATTTGCAAGACATGCGTTTTGAGTAAGGATTGCTTAACATCAAACATATAACAGCACAGTCTCATATCTCATACCTACGTATTTCAAAGAACCCAAAATCACTGATTAGCACTGCACTGCGCTCGCCTCTTAGATATTAAAGACCATTTATTTTTGCCCTGTATTATCCGTGGAAACATTGCTTCTTTAACTAAAATACGCATGTATGCATGTACTCTTGAAAAACGAACCCAAATGAGGCTACTAAATAATGTCCTGGTTGTGTAACTACCGATTTTCCTCCTACAGTAACAGACATACCTTTGTAACGGGAGCGTGCTAAATATTTTATTTACTTTGGAATTGTCGTGGAAACTTTGACCTTCTAATCGCGATACTGACTGATGGCTAAAGTAATGATAATAATTTCAGTCGGACTTTGTCTCCACCATAACAAGACAAAACGAACTTCTACTATTTTCCGGACGAATAACACATCTGAAAAGATGTTTATAATCATTCGACTATCTTATCCTGCGGTTTTTTTCCGAATTTTTTCTTTCATTCGAACTTTTGTTCAATAATAAGAATAATCGACCTATTTAACGAATGGTATTCAAGTTGCGATACATACATACAGGGCTTAGAGACATAATATCTTAGATCTCTGGGTGACGAGCGCAGTGCAGTGCTAGATAATGATTTGGGCTATCATGTTCCAATAGCTGCGTGTTACTGTGCTGTTATGTGGCAGGCATGTTGTTTACCATCAGGCACATGACCTGCTCGTCTCGTCACTCACAGCTATAAAAAAAAAAAAAAAAAACATACCGTTTTTATCCTTATCCTTAAACCTTATACAGATTTATCGATTTATTTTTCTTTCATAAGAACTTTTGTCCAATCAGAATAATATCAACGTATCCAACGAATCCTCTTCAAGTAACGATACATATAGTCTAAGATCCCAGAGCTGCCAGACGTCACCTATTTTCTGATGAATGAAATGTGAACGATTGAGTAGAGTTAGTAAGTACTAAGAACACATGCTTACTCGCTAACTTGCTTAGACGGCCAATTTTGAGATATGGGGTAATGAAGGTACATACAAACATTACTTACTTCACGTATTTTCTAATAAGCGATTTTCACGTATGTTGTAGGCAATATCCTTAAAAACAAGGTCCCAATACTCCCAGACACTTTCCGTCGGCCGTTTTGCTTAACAACTCCAAAATAATAATTTAACTTCACTTAAATTCTCAAGCTCCATTTGTAAATTATCTGTACATTTGTACATTATCTATCTCCCTAAACATAGAAATGTTTAGGGAGATAGATAATGTCGTATAGAAATTTCCACCTATTCCAATTTATCCAATATTTATCCAATATATCCAATAATTTCCAATTAATCCACCAACCTGCACTGGGCCAGCGTGGTGGATTATGGCCTTAACTCTCTCCTTGCGAGAGAAGGCCCCGAGTCCCAGCAGTGGGAACGTTTAGTGGGCTGTTGATGATGATGATGATGTATAGAAATTTAAGCGATTTTACAACGTAAATAAAATCCTGTGAATCGGATTCTTCTTACACTCCATCGTAGACCGCATGGACGCTTAACATCAGGCGAGATGGCGGCCAAGTGTAAACCTATTTTTTTCTTATATTATTCGTCATGTCACCTTGGATCCTAATACTTATTACAATATAGCCAAATTTAAATTAAAAGTTTTTTACTTTTATAGTGTAAACCTATAAAAGTAAAGAAAAATCAAGTTAGCTATAAGTCTCTGAATTTGTAGACCGCTTTTTTTTTTTTTTTTGTTTTTGTGTCCACATTTCAGCGCCGTAGGTCTTTTTTCTTTTTCTTCATGGCTTCCATTCGGTAATGCTACCGTAATTTCGCCAGCGTTTAACGTTTGAACCACCGTAGGTTATAAGAGGTAGGACACAGTGACTTTACTGATTTGTGAGAAATTGTGACAAAACTAAAAATCATTTTCGGTTTTTATTTTTTGTTTGGAGATAATATAGCATTTGAACTCTCGCTTTGCTAAGCAAGGTTTTGTTTGAATTTTTTTTTTAAATAAAGAATGACGAGACGAGCAGGACATGTGCCTGATGGTAAGTAACATGCCTCCCACATAACAGCACAGTGACACGCAGCCATTAGAACATGAAGAGCTAAAATCATTACCTAGCACCGCACTGCGCTCGTCACCCAGAGATCTAAGTTGTTATATCTCTAAGCCCTGTAATTTCTCTGGAAACATTGCCCTTCAAACCGGAACACAGTAATGTTTGCACATTACTGCTTGGCGGTAGTACTTCCCCAGGCGGACTCTGCTAAGAGTCCTACCACTACAATGGAACAATTTAGCTGTCTCTTTCTAAGCAATGCTATATATATACAAGGTTACTGATAATCAGCCTGCATCCTTCTAAGGGGATGTTAGGGACATTAAATACGACAAGTTTTGTTCTACAGTTTTTTAAAAATTCGTAAACAATACAAAATAAAAAAAGCGTATTGTTCATATACGCTTTTTAGGGTTCCGTAAAACGTAAAAACGGAACCCTTATAGATTCGTCATGTCTGTCTATTATTTATTTATTTATTCTGTGAACCGCATTCAGGTTTGAACAAAACAATTAAAAAAAAAGATAAATTAGGGTTGCCCCCATACTGAGAACTGAAACTCAAAAAAAAATTTTTCATCAAACCTAAACGTGTGGGGTATCTATCGATAGGTCTTCAAAAATGATAATGAGGTTTCTAAAATAATTTTCATCTACACTGAATAATTTGCGCAAGAGACACTTCCAAAGTGGTAAAATGTGTCCCCCCCCCTCTAACTTCTAAAGTAAGAGCAAGAAAAATCTAAAAAAATATATGATGTACATTACCATGTAAACTACCAACGAAAATTGGTTTGAACTCGATCTGATGAGTAGTTTTTTTTAGTACGTCATAAATACACAATTATTGAAACTTCGATCAAAGTTACAACAAACTACAAGAACTATGTGTACTATGTATATTATGTTACTTGCTGCAACGGAACCCTTCATGGGCGAGTCCAACTCGCACTTGGCCACTTTATTTATTTTCTAAAAGCATCGAATTTTTCGTAACAAGATCGCACGCGCTGTTTGACGCTCGCTAAATTACGTGCCGAAGTGAATAAACATTAAACAGCCGCTAAACAGTGTTAGAAATGACAACAAAGATTTTTTTGGATATGTCATCATCATCATCATCATCAGCTGCAAGACGTCCACTGCTGAACATAGGCCTCCCCTAGATTTCCACACCGAACGGTCCCGCGCAACCTGCAACCAGCGGTTTCCAGCGACCTTTGTGAGGTCATCTGTCCGTCTAGTAGGAGGCCGTCCAACACTGCGTCTTCCGGTTCGTGGTCGCCACTCGAGAACCTTTCTTCCCCATCGGTTGTCAGTTCAGTTCAGTTTGACTATGTATTGAGTTTTAATAAAAGTCGTAGAATTAAAGTTGTTTGTGTAGATGTACAGAACATGCCCTTACACGGATTCAGGCTGATAACCAGTAACCTTGAATATATATAGCGTAAAGTCACCGTAGTGTAGTATTCAGGATGAAATGTCAAAGTATTATAATCGTTACGTTGCCTAATTCGATGTCGTATGCAAATAGGTAGTGGTAGGACTCTTGGCAGAGTCCGCCTGGGGAAATACCACACCTTTGCTAGTTATTCTACCGCAAAGCAGTAATGTGCAGGCGTTACTGTGTTCCGGTTTGAAGGGCAATGTTTCCAGAGAAATTACAGGGCTTGGAGATATAACATCTTAGATATCTGTGTGACGAGCGCAGTGTAGTGCTAGGTAATGATTTGGACTTTTGATGATTTATTTCTTCATTTCTTCATAGCTGCGTGTCTCTGTGCTGTTATGTGGCAGGCATGTTGCTTACCATCAGGCACATGTCCTTTTCGTCTCGTCACTAATTATTAAAAAAAAAAAAACCTGCCGTGCCCTTGTTACCTAGTAGCTCTATTAAATCACAATACATACAACAAACGGGCCCAGCAGCGGTCAACTGAACGTTTAATTACGTCAATATTTTCGAAAATCAGCGTTTTGTCTTTACGCCTGAGAAGATAGTACGATGTAGTTTGGTAGGAATACAACGAAATCCTGGTAACAGTTTCAGTCAAAATAAAAGTGGCCAAGTGCGAAGAGTCTTACCACTTTGGAAGAGTCTCTCGCACAAAGTATTCAGTTTAGAAAAAAATAATGTTACAAACCCCAATATCATTTTTAAGACCTATCCATAGACACGTAACGTAATGATGAACATTTTTTTTTTATGATGAACGTTTCATTTTTTTATATATATTATTTTTTAGGGTTCCGTAAAACATAAAAACGGAACCCTTATAGATTCGTCATGTCTGTCTGTCTGTCTGTCTGTCCGTCCTTATGTCACAGCCACTTTTTGCCGAAACTATGAGAACTACACTGTTGAAACTTGGTAAGTAGATGTATTCTGTGAACCGCATTAAGATTTTTACAAAAGTTTTTTAAAAAAACAAAAATTAGGGGTGCCCCATACTGAGAACTGAAGCTCAAAAATTGTTTTTCATCAAACCTACACGTGTGGGGTTTCTATCGATAGGTCTTAAAAAATGATGTTGAGGTTTCTAATATAATTTTTGTCTACACTGAATAACTTGCGCGAGAGACGCTTCCAAAGTGGTAAAATGTGTGTCCCCCCCCCTCTAACTTCTAAAGTAAGAGAATGAAAAAACTAAAAAAAATATATGATGTACATTACCATGTAAACTACCAACGAAAATTAGTTTGAACTCGATCTGATGAGTAGTTTTTTTTTAGTACGTCATAAATACACTATTATTAAAACTTCGATCAAAGTTACAACGAACTACAAGAACTGTGTGTACTATGTATATTATGTTACTTGCTGGAACGGAACCCTTCATGGGCGAGTCCAACTCGCACTTGGCTACTTTATTTTTATTATTGTGTGAAAATCTTAACGCGGTTCATAGAATACAAACATGTACTTACCAAGTTTCAACAGTATAGTTTCGGAAAAAAGTATCTGTGACATACTGCCGGACATACTGATATGACGAATCTATAAGGGTCCCGTTTTTGGCATTTGGCTATCATCGTCAACATCATCAACAGCCCACTAAACGTTCCCACTGCTGGGACTCGGGGCCTTCTCTCGCAAGGAGAGAGTTAAGGCCATAATCCACCACGCTGGCCCAGTGCGGGTTGGCGGATGACACATGACTTCGAAAGATTCTAGGTACATGTCGGTTTCCTCACGATGTTTTCCTTCACCGTTTTAAGTTAGCGGCATTACGCACATGACTTCGAAAAGACAGTGGTGCGTGTGGGGTTTGAACCCGGGGTCTCCGGATCGGCAGCCGCCGTTCTCCCGACTAGACCACCGTAACTTACATTTATTTATTACAACTTACATTATGGATCCCTAAAAATGATGATTTCTGAAGTGAACTTATTTAGCCAGCTTTTTGTCACCGACAAAACCACCGTTTGCTTTTTGTCAGTGCCATGCACTGTGCCGCTCTGTAGCGCTTTGAGTATTTAACATAGGAAGATGCAAGACATTTAGCTGGAATAACTCATTTTAGGGTTTTCAGTTGTGAAAACATAAACACAGTTTCCTGTTTTTAACCTAAGGTTGTAACAATGATAACCAGACGTGAAAAGAAAATTGCAGGCAAAGCAGGTTTATATAATACTCATATCGCACTCAAGTTTCGAAGAGCAAAGATACTCTTTCCGAGGTGGTGGGGTGAAACATTCTTAACAAGTTTTCTTTCGACAGTCCCTACGATTACCAATGTTTTTGCTCACAAAAGTATAAGTTCAGGCTCCAAGTTTAACATAAGTTTCCGTCCAAGTTTTTTATTTTCCACGTAACAGCGGCGGCACCGGATGTGACCCAGTTGCAAGCGTAGACCCTCGACCATTTCCCGGTTGAATGAATGAATTTATAATTAAAAGGTCATATGACCGGCCACTTTCCCGTTAAAAGGACATCCCGACAAACAGCATGTCAAAGGGGACTGCTTTGTCGCTATTCTAGTCTTTATGTCGAAGGTATAAAGCCAAAAAGAGTTATAGAAATCATATTCTATAGAAAACAGTTGAATTCGCGCGTGCGCGGTTTGTCGTAAACACGGCCAGTCTTACGGCGAGGATCGTTCGGGAAGGTTGTGTTTGAGATCCTTTGCGCCCTTCTATCGCGTGGTTAACCTGTGCATACCCCATTGATTGGACGTTCCGACCGCAGTGTCCGACCAGCGAAGGTATTACCAGATTTCTTGGGGTAAGTACTGCTGAATGAACCTCGGTCATCGGCGCGTGGTGCTATGACCTGATTTCGGATTATAAATAATCGTTCAGTTTGTCACATCGGCGAATATGGGTCGTTTTATGTAGTTCGTTATCACCGCATATGTTACGGCTATAAAAATAATGTAATATTGTTGTTACTACAGAAGTCTACTTAAAGCTTTATGTGAAATTAAGCGCCTGGTTTTTTGTTCTTTTGTTTCACGATAGTTTCAGAAAGTACACCTCAAAATTGAGAATTATTTATTGTACGTATATGAAAGTCCAATTTACTTATGCACAAGGCTATTATAGAGGTATAAAGGTCATTTTGGATTAAAGGGTAAAGCCGCAAGGAACAGCCACTAATAAATTACATACAGCTGAAGAGTACGTTTCTTGTTCCAATCCTGTAACCTCTGGAAGTATCAATTGCATTTAAACATTGTTTTTATTGACATTAGTAGATCAGATCATAGGAGACACAGCTAACGAGTTTGTTGTAATACCTATTCCTTGGTTAGAACAAGTTAATCTTCTAATACTATTTAATGTTATGTTTGCTTTTAGTAGTTATTTATTTACTCTACGTTTGTAAACTACTACTTACTACAGTTCTGTTCTATTTTGTAACCATTTTCTGTAGTTGCTTGGAACATATCGTTTTTTAGCGACCAGGCCGTCAATTATTATTAAATTTTTATGGCTTTTTCTTAACAACTTTTTGTTTAACTTAATACCCCGTTTACATGATTCCAGTCCAGCGACCGAATCCAGCGCTGGATTGCTTACTAGAATAATGGAAACCGGCACTGGAATGCATCAATCCAGTGCCAATGCATTCCAGTGCCGGCTTACATTATTCCAGTAAGCAATCCAGCACTGGATTCGGTCGCTGGACTGGAATCATGTAAACGGGGTATTAGAGCAATAAAGAGATTATCTACGAGTATCTAATGGTATCCGAACAAAAGCACAGAGCACACATAACCCTATTTATATTATAAACTAGCGACCCGCCCCGGCTTCGCACGTGTGCAATGCTGATACATACATAGGCTGAAACATACTTATAAAAATAGTTATTGTGGATTATCCCTAAGAGATATACATATTACATATACCATACTGCGCTTTTTTGTAGACCTTTTTATGGTGTACAATACAGCTATACATTACTTTGATCTATCTCGTAGGGTTCAGCCAGCGTTTGCAATTTAAGCGCAAAAATTGTGTTTATTTATGACATCGTTTTAGAAATCTTTAAAATTATCAGTGTATCTCTACTGTACTATGCATGTATTCTACATAAAAACCTTCCTCTTGAATCACTCTATCTATTAAAAAACCAGCATCAAAATCTATTTGGTAGTTTTAAAAATTTAAGCATACATAGGGATATAGGGACAGAGACAGCAGCTTTGTTTTATACTATGTAGTGATGTTAAATTAAATTCATTTATTTCAAGTAACATAAACTCATAAACTTAATTAATAAAATTAATTTCATCACATTACATTCGAATCACAAGTAATTCAATTTTACATTATTTTAAACTTTGGATGTTTCTACATTTGTTGCTCAATCATGTTGAACCATCTGAACGGATCAGGTTGAAATTTAGAACACAGTTACGTTATAGCTTGGAATAATACACAGACTACTTTTTATCACGTCAAAATAACGGGAATAAGAGCTGCACGGGTAAAACCACGGGGTGATGGTAGTGATATAACATTCTACATTTGCGTGTCTTGATACCGGTTGATGACGTATGAACCTATTTACAACGATCGTCTTTATGGGCATGTAAAAGCCTGAATATTGTATAGGAGTTACACTATATTTATATGTCTACTTCTACTAGCTATGCCACACGATTTCACTCTTCAGTGCTGTATGCTTATCTAGTACTTGTGATTTGGCCATCAGCAAGAAAACTACATCATCAACAGCACACTAAACGTTCCCACTGCTGGGACTCGGGGCCTTCTCTCGTAAGGAGAGAGTTAAGGCCATAATCAACCACGCTGGTGCGGGTTGGTGGATGACACATGACTTCGAAAGATTCTAGGTACATGTCGGTTTCCTCACGATGTTTTCCTTCACCGTTTTAAGTTAACGGCATTACGCACATGACTTCGAAAAGACAGTGGTGCGTGTGGGGTTTGAACCCGGGGTCTCCGGATCGGCAGGCGTCGTTCTCCCGACTAGACCAGCCGTAACTTACTAGACCCGCCGTAACTTAGAAAACTACATAGTTTTTCTAATTTGATTGACAGTTACCGATGTTAAAGCGTTCAAGTAATCATAAATAAACTCAAAAGCGCTATACGAGTATTATGCAAAGTTCTTCAGTGTATGTATTGATACAAAATAGGCCAGTCATTTAAGACATTCTATGATATTAATGTCGAACAGTAAATATTTTACTGAACAATCACATTTTTATCTAAGTCTAGCCGAGTACAAGTTCAAAAGTTTTTACCAAAAAATTCGCATATTTGATGTCCTTTATCTTGAGACCTATTAGACATTGTAATCCTTAAAACTGAAAAAAAGTCCGAAAATTAAGAGGCACCACGCTCATGCTCGAGAAACGAGCACCATGAAGTTAGGACAGGTCTTTTGAGGTTGCAAATTTGGTTTTACACTACTGGTATCTATTCAATTCTTTATTTGCGCATATGGGTATTTACAGATGTATATAAATAAAAACAGAGCTCCATATTCTGCCTTTCAGCATGCAAAATCACTAAAACAAAACTTAGCAATGATAAAATATGTTGCATGATTATAAAGTAGACACAAATTTATGTCATCGTGATTAACAATTATTAATGTCAAGGTCAAATGCCAAAATTATAAAAATAATAGTATGTGTATATAAAAGTAATAAATGTCAAAAATGTATACATAATATTTCATATCCATACAACCACTTTTCACATTAGATCAAGTCAAGCAAACAGATTTGTCATTAATATACTCTTCAACACTGTAGTATGGCCTTCTCCACGAGATAGCAATTTAGTTTGTATTTGAATACATGTTCTACATCTATGTCAAGAAGACATTTAGGTAGGTGGTTATAAATGTCTATCCTAATAACATCCCCAAAAAATCAGAACCTGGCTATAATTTGCGACCTAACGCGTTTTTTAATTCTATGGTGACTGGGCTAAACGTAAAGTAGCAAGAAGTGTACTCTTAGGTACTATTAAAACAATTCCGAAACAGGGAAAAAATCAGCTATACCAATTGTTTCCCAAGTCCAAGGTACAGTAGGGTACAATCCTCAAAAAAACTAAGTAGCCCGTTAGTTAGATTGCCAAAAAATATTGTACACGTATTTTTTCTTTTGTTTCACAAACAAAAAATGACGAAGATACAGCGCTTCGAAGTTTCGTACGATTATTTATGTATTATTTCGTACGTTAAGTACGATTGTTCCTATAGACTGGCCTCGTGGCTTAGTTGGTAGTAGCTCTGCCTGCGAAGCCGAGGGTCGTGGGTTCGATTCCCACCCAGTGCAAATATTTGTGTGATGAATTCAAATGTTTGCACTGTGTCTGGGTGTTTCTATGTATAATAAGTATGTATTTAAAACTATGTAAGTATTATATCAGCTATCTGGCCGCCATCACACAAGCTTTGCTTAGTTTGGGGTCAGATGGTGTTGTGTGTGAATTGTCCACCAATATTTATTTTATTTATATATTTATTTAGTTTCAGTATAAGTTTTTTACAATGGTGTAGTCTAGTTCCTTAGTTGGTAGTAAATCTGTCTGTAAATCCGTACGTCGTGGGTTTGAATCCCGTCCAGTACAAATATTTGTTTGATGAATAGAAATATTTATTTTGTGGCTGGGTATTTCTACGTACAATACAATACAATACAATACAAACGTACAATACGTATCTCTATAACATGATTGTATGTATTTAAAACTATATAGGACTAGCGGCTCATTCCGGCTGCGCTCGGATATTGTCATTTAAAGACTATTAATCGAAATAAAAACTATCCTATCTCTCAAGTTGGACCAGACTGCTCCCGGTGTGCCAATTTAATTTAAAATCGGTTAAGTAGTTTAGGAATCCATCGCGGACAAACATCGTGACACAAGATTTACATATTATATTAAGAAGATATTGTAGCAGCTATCAGACTTTCAAGCTTTACAACTTTTTTTTAATATAGAGTGACGAGACAAGCAGGACATATGCCTGATGGTAAGCAACATGCCAGCCACATAACATCACAGTGACACGCAGCTATTGAAACACGAAGAGTCCAAATCATTACCTAGCACTGCTCTTGTCACCCAGAGATATAAGATGTTTCATATCTAAGCCTATAGATGTTTTATATCTAGTATTTAATTTCACTGGCAACATTGTTTTAAACTTTGGTTAGTTTTGGGACTGGATGGTGTTGTGTGTGAAATGTTTACCAATATATATTTATTTATGATAATAACGTATAAAACGAACTGTTTCCGACTTATTTGATGTTTTCATAGTAAAAGATTAAATGAATATTGCTCAATCACGTAAGAAGTGCTGGAAGTCGAACTAATCTGGATTATCATTGTATATTAGAATATAGGCTCCAATTCACTTATTTTTTATTATTTAAATAAAATGAGTATTTACACAATATCAAACATGAATATTTTTTTTAGTAAGAATAAGATTTTTAAAATAGTAAAGTTTCTTTTACTCTCTATATTGCACTTTTTTCAAGCAATATCTATTATGTAGTAACTAAATATAAGATTTGTTGTGCGGGCAAAGTCACGGGCAATAACTACTATGTTCTTAATAAATCGAATCGGAACAGACGAAAGTCCAAACTGCGTAGCTGCTCTACGGAAGCTCTACGAAACGTTCGATCCGCTACGCAATTCCTACTGCGTAGCTCACTGAAAAATGGATACCATTATAATAATTGTAATGTTCGGTCTTATACTATAAAGTGGTTATTATGGATGTTTGTAAGGATTTTAGTAGTGGTAGGACTCTTGGCAGAGTTCGCCTGGGGAAGGACCACACCTTTGCCAGTTATTCTACCGCCAAGCAGTAATGTGCAAACATTACTATGTTCCGGTTTGAAGGGCAATGTTTCCAGAGAAATCACAGGGCTTAGAGATATAACAGCTTAGATCTCTGAGTGACGAGCGCAGTGCAGTGCTAGGTAATGATTTAAACTCTTCATGTTCCAATAGCTGCGTGTCACTGTGCTGTTATGTGGCAGGCATGTTGCTTACCATCAGGCGCCTGTCCTGCTTGTCTCGTCACTCTTTATTTAAATAAAAATGTGGTAAAGGTTAAGGGTAATTTTAACAGACTTTAAAAAACGAGGAAGGTTCTAAATTCAGTTGTATGTTTTTGAAGGGAAAACTTTTTTTTTTATAGAATAGAGCGACGAGTCGAGCAGGACATGTGCCTGATGGTAAGCAACATGCCCGTCACATAACAACACAGTGACACGCAGCTATTGGATCATGAAGACTTCAAATAATTACCTAGCACTGCACTGCGCTCGTCACTCAGAGATATAAGATGTTTTATCTCTATACCCTGTAATTTCACTGGATACATTTTCAAACCGGAACACAGTAATGTTTGCACAGTACTGCTTGGCGATGGGATAACTGGCAAAGGTGTGATACTTCCCCAGGCGGACTCTGCCATGAGTCCTACCACTACTAAACTAACTTAGTTTAGCGCACCACCTACAGATTTTCCGTGGGCTGTGAATTTAGCTCACGCATCACGTTCGTAAATGAAAGAAATCTTTCAGTAAACTCGGATTATATAGATGGCCATGGTCATGGCACGCTTTCTGGTTTCGCCCGCGTAGTTTCCAAAGTGAGCTATCAAATTCTGTGTTATTAGTTTTCACTTCTATCGGCAGTTCCTATGACTATCGATTTGATAGCTCCGATAATCGATTTTGATGATTATTTTTGATCTTTCTGTCTATCTTCTATGCTGTTTTGTTAAAGATAATTAATTACTTCTCACCTCTTTTGACGTGATAACGTCTTATAATTCGATGAAGCCGGCTGCACGCCCGCCCGCCCGCTGCAGTACCATTCCATCAGTATTTTCTTAAGACGTTGTCACGTCCAACTATTGTCAGTAAACCGACTTTACAGACAACCATTTTTTTCTTTAGATAAATTACAGTCCATTAAATTTCGAGAAACCTAAACTGACGGTGGTACCGTACAGTCTTTTTTTGGTGAGAGATTTGATGTTTTTTTTTATCAGTTTTTCAAAAAAAAATTGATTTATGTAATCGTTATGCCTGGTGCCCATGACACAGGTTGCCCTAGTGTGGGTACCAGTGTACGTGTGTCCCAACATATTTTGTTTTTATGATTTAAGTGTATACTAATCTGTTTTTTAAGTAACTGTGTTTTTGAACCAAATAAATTTCATTTAATTTAATTTTTTTGTTCTATAGAAAATACTTCAGAGGTCATATCATCATCCATCCATCCATCATCTGGATCATCAACATCATCATCAACACCCCACTAAACGTTCCCACTGCTGGCACCCGGGGTCTTCTCTCGCAAGGAGAGAGTTAAGGCCATAATCCACCACGCCGGCCCAGTGCGGGTTGGTGGATGACACATGACTTCGAAAGATTCTAGGTCCATGTCGGTTTCCTCACGATGTTTTCCTTCACCGTTTTAAGTAAGCGGCATTACGCACATGACTTCGAAAAGACAGTGATGCGTGTGGGGTTTGAACCCGGGGTCTCCGGATCGGCAGACGCCGTTCTCCCGACTAGACCAGCCGTAACTTCTAATGAAAGTGAAAGTTCTAATTTTCAAATTTTAATGAAAGTGGTTGGGCTTAAATATCAAAGCAAAAAAAATTGGCAGTCATAAGAACTGCCGATAGAAGTGAAAACTTATAACTCAGAATTTGAAAGCTTACCTTGGAAACTACACGGGTGTAACCGGAGGGCGTGGCCTCGCCATCATGGCATGGCCATCTAGAAATGCGTCAGCATTTCCCATTGGCTCACGCATTTCTAGATGGCCATGCCATGATGGCGAGGCCACGCCCTTTCAGCATTTCCCATTGGCTGACGCGTTTCTAGACGCCCAATCGCCAAGGTCCCGAGTTTACCCGACGATTTCTTATCATACCCGAGCGTGATGCCAGAATTCAATTCACACCCCACGAAAGATTTGTCTAGGCGCGCCTAAAGAAGTTTTCACTTCAAAAAATCGGCATAAAAAGTTTCATGTGTATTATTCCAGACTAAAATCTAACACTAAATGAGAATACATATTTTTGGCTTGCGTACGTAATACCTTAGTTCTTTGCTTGATAAATACGCTCTGTACCTAAAACCTGTGTTATTTGCTCATTTGTCTAGCACCTGACGTTCTCTCTCGCAATAACTTTATATTAAATAAAATTAGTCCATGAATTCTTAGTTTATCTTACTATCTAGCTGATGCTTGGTATTAGAGTATCCTAGTAATATTATTTATAACATATTTGCTCGTAAAGGGTCTCTTATTGGACCAATTTCTGTATCGTAATCATAGCTGGGCACCGTTAATCAAATAGTTAACTTCGTTAATCCGTTACAAAAAAAGTTAACTTCGTTAAACGTTAAAGCGTTACATTTCGTAAGCGTTAACGGAAGTTAACGTTAATTGTTAATCCGTTAATATGCGTATTGGATTTTTATATCGTTGCGTTAGTGAACTTATAAAACCTGTTGGTTTACCTTCTGGAAGTTAACAGGTTAGGAAAAAACCAAATACTTGTAGAGTTTAATTTTATTATTGAAGTGAAAACTTCTTTAGGCGCGCCGAGACAGATTTTTCGTGGGCTGTGAATTGAATTCTAGCGTCACGCTCAAGTATGATAAGAAATCTTCGGGTAAACTCGGGACCATGGCTATTGGCCATCTAGAAATGCGTCAGCCAATGGAAAATGCTGAAAGGGCGTGGCCTGGCCAGCATGGCATGGCCATCTAGAAATGCATCAGCCAATAGGAAATGCTGCTGTTTTTCTAGATGGCCATGCCATAATGACCAGGCCACGCCCTCCGGTTACACCCGTGTAGTTTCCAAGGTAAGCTATCAAATTCTGAGTTATAAGTTTTCACTTCTATCGGCAGTTTCTATGACTGCCAATTTTTTTTATTTAATTTAATGTGTAATTTAATCGTCGGGCATAATGCGCATAGGTATCTATTTCCTCTCATGAACATTATTAACATGTCGAAGTTCTCGTCTGAAAGCGAGGCTCGCTTTGGTGTTAAAATGTCTTTACCCGTGGATAGCAGACGTTCAACTGCAGCGTTTAAGGGCTGTTTTCAAAATTTCAACCCAATCCTTTCCCGTTCCCAGACGTTCTGACGTGATGAAACAACAAAATTGCCATTTATAATATTAGTAAGATGTTAAATTTTCATTGTATACCTCCATTTCTTCATTCTTATACATTGATTTGTTCATTTAATTTAACTTTTCTTTGGTTAGTTGAAATGAACTACCACCGATTTTATTAAAAGAAAGTTACAATACAGATAAACGATCGAAAAAGTATGATTTAATTTATCGGGGAGTTTCCCACTAGTTATGGATTACTATAATCTACTTTGTAAGCGTCAGTCAAATTCGAGTATGTCTATGCTCAAATTTTCAGCCAAAAAGAACTCGAGATTATAATTATAATTGATATATGATTATAATTAATATTTTTTTTTTTTTTTTTTTTTTTTTTTTTTATAGCATAGAGTGACGAGACGAGCAGGTCATGTGCCTGATGGTAAGCAACATGCCTGCCACATAACAGCACAGTAACACGCAGCTATTGAAACATGATAGTCCAAATCATTACCTAGCACTGCACTGCGCTCGTCACCCAGAGATCTAAGATATTATGTCTCTAAGCCCTGTAATTTCTCTGGAATCATTGCCCTAAAAAACAAAACATAACAAAATTATATATGTTTTCATATAACGTCAACCGGTCATGGCACAGGCTAAAATGACGCCTCAATCCTGCCAAAATTGCAGGAACCCGCCACATATGGTCACACTGCGCCCAGCACTTTTCGTTTCATACTTGTCGGAACCTGTTTTTTGCGCCGCGCCGAGGTGCCGTGCGGTAAATAGTAAGCATTGGATTAACGATTAACGGACTTCTGCATAATTTATAAGTAATAAGTAATAAGTTAACATGTCCGTTAACATTTTTAAAAGTTAACTTAAAAGTTAATCCGTTAATCAAAATGTTAACTTCGTTAATTAACGATTAACGGATTAACGAGTTAATGCCCAGCTATGATCGTAATGTATCTTATTACGTACTTGTGCTGTAATGTGTAATGTAAAACGCACGGTTTCAAAATGCTCCGTCCACAGACTAGGTAGAGAGATATGCTCCGTCTAAAACGAACGGTACCTTTTTAAATCTTAGTAAAGAGTTTTTATGTCAGAAAAGTGTGTTCAACATTTTATGAATAAAATTAACTTTGAGAGGTAAAATATAATAAAGAATTATTTAATTCGTTAATTTAATTAATTTTGACCATAAATTACTTTAATTGTTCTGTAACAAAACACAAAAATATTAATTATAATAAAGTATCGGCATATCGGCTGGTTCTGTGCCGTTGCTTAAAAAAAAGGCGCCGATGCGCGCGCATTTGTAATCTGTGATCCATAGTGATTACTTACTCTGTGCTGTGATCTATGATCATTGATTAAGTAAATATTATCCCGCGCCTTTTTTTCGTTGTAATAATAATAATAATAATATAACACTTTATTACAACAACAAATCTTAAAATAGCTCATAAACATTAATAACATTACAAATAAATAAGTTTGCAGAGTAATTGGCGGCCTTATCGCTTAAAGCGATTTCTTCCAGGCAACCGTCGAGTGAAGTGGAGGTTGTATTGTTTTTATTTGAAAACGTCGTCAGAGTTTTGTTTATTTCCTCGCAAATATGTTATAAAGCGTCGTATGACATACGTGCGCTTTGATAATTACAGCCTCTGTTAAATTATAGCTCGAGCCGAAGGCTCGAGCTAGCAATAAAACCTCGGTTGTAATTATCAACTTAGCGCACTTATATCATAATGTACTATAACGTGAAAATTTTCATGATTTATGCTCAATCACGTAAACCTACTAATATAGTGGTAGGACTCTTGGCAGAGTCCGTCTGGGGAAGTACCATACCTTTGCCAGTTATTCTACCGCCAAGCAGTAATGTGCAAACATTACTTGTCTTCCGGTTTGAAGGGCAATGTTTCCAGAGAAATTACAGGGGCTTAGAGATACAACAGCTTAGATATCGGGGTGGCGAGCGCAGTGCAGTAGTGCTAGGTAATGATTTGGACTCTTCACATTCAAATAGCTGCCTGTCACTGTGCTGTCATGTGGCAAGCGTGTTGCTTACCATCAGGCACACGACATGCTCGTATAGTTACTCTTTATTAAATAAATATATATATATATTATAAACGCGAAAGTCTGGATGGTCGGATGTTACTCTTTCACGTAAAAACTACTGAACGGATTTGGATGAAGTTTGGTACATAGATAGATAATGGTCTGATATAACATATAAAATACTTTTTATCTCGGGGAAATAACTGGAACGGGAACTACACGGGTGAATCCACGGGGCGCTGCTAGTAAGAAATAAAAGGATTATTAAGCTATAATTTAGAACTCAAATAAGTTATATCTGGAACACAGATTACAGAAATAAAACGATCTGGAATAACATAGACTGTTTTTCTAAGAAAACTAGGGAACCACTTTTTTGTAGAGGTAGAACTCTTTGCAGTGTCCACCTGTGTACCACACCTTTCCCAGTTATTCTACCGCCAAGCAGTAATGTGCAGAAATCACTGTTCTGAAGCTTTTGCTAACTCACGGTTGCTGCTTAAAAGATAATGTTCTTAAGCTGCCATTTTTTATAATAGTTCATAAGTATTTAACGGACTTCAAAAAGGACGAGACAATTTTACTGTAATGTTTATTTTTGTTTGTGGTATCTATGTAATAAGTATTTTATGGTACAGTTTCTGATTAACCCAAGGCCGCTGGATATCGTAAAATATTGCGCTAAGCCATACTCAGCTATGAACTAGCTCTGAAAGGGTAAAGCTGCCTATATTGTATGCTTTATATCACCCCTTCCTAATATACTAGTGGCCCGTTGCGACTTTGTTCCGGTCAAATAACAATAAGTGTATATATATCTATCTATATATCTTCTTATATATAAAATTCTCGTGTCACAGTGTTTGTTTCCTTACTCCTCCGAAACGGCTTGACTGATTTTTACCAAATTTTATATGCATGTTCAGTAAGTCTGAGAATCGGCTACTAGCTATTTTTCATACCCCTAAGTGTTAGGGGTTGTACACCCCAAACATTTTTTTTTTAATTTTTGGTATTTTTTTTTTGTTTTTATTTTTTATAATGCGGCGTTAAAAAATACATACAACCCTAAATTTTTACCCGTTTATCACCAACCCCTGTTTTTTTATAGCCATTTTATCATATGACAGTGAACTCCTAAACGACGGGACCGATTTGAATGTTTTTTTTTGTGTGTGTATTTGAAGATGGCTTAAATTCACAAATAAGCCCGGCAGATGGCGCTGCATACAGTGTCTAGGTTATGTCCGAGCGAAGCCGGAACGGGCCGCTAGTATATATATATATAGTAGCTGACCCGGTGAACTTCGTACCACCATGTTTTTTTCGTCTACATTTTCTAGACTTTCTGCTGTACAAATCTTGTCCCGACAATAACAAAGAAAGAATTATCCTATTTGGTGCAGTCATTCAAAAGTTATGAGCGTACATACATTTCGAAGATCCATTTTAACGGTTCTGTCAAACGTACTAACTGGACCTTATGGGTTTGTCATGTTTGTCTGTCTGTCTGTCCATCCGTATGTCACAACCATTTTTTTCGAAACTATAAGAACTATACTGTTGAAACTTGATACAGTTAATAACATTTTACTTCAACGTATATATATAAGCAATTAAAAGCAAGTAATCCCTTTATGCAGAATACAGAAGACGCACCTTGTGGCGTTCATTAGGAGAGGCCTACGTTCAACAGTGCGTCCACTGTATATTAAATAGGCTGATAATGATGATGAATCTCTTTATTGTTAATCAAGTTATTACCAAAAATCAGTTTTATTTTCATTGTAGTGCTTTGTGATATACGATGTTTTTTGTTTGATTCCTGGCACATGGACAAACAAATCTGATGGTTTTCGAACACGGGAGGGAATATGCAACATACAATTGACCATGTGAGAATCATGAGTTTTCTAGATTAATACCACAAACACTATAACACGCTCAGCACCTTGGGCATACACAATGTCATAAGAAGTGTGTATAGTTTATGATACACACTCCCCATTTCAGTTAAAACAGTATGTATCCGAAATGCGCACGCTTTCTACACATTTTCTCAGTGGTTTTGGGTTGGGAATCGGACAATCAATTAAGGAGATATTAAGAGAAAAATAAAAATGACCTTGAAATAATTTTATTCAAAAAAACGAAAGTTACTTAGAAACTTACTTATGAGATAATGTTTTCTATTAGACGGTCTTCTTGTCATAATAGGGGCTGATGGCAGTTCATCTCCGGCTAACTGAACAGATCGTTTTAGTAAAACTACAATTATTTGTTCCCTGAATTGAGTGATAGTAAGTTTCATGAGATAATATTTGGTTGAATAATAAATGTGCATTCAAGAGAGAAACACAGAGAAATAATATTACGAAATGTGTTTCTTTATTGATACACATGGCCTGGGCAATAGTTTATCTATATACCTTAAAGTATTTCCCAGGCCACGTGTATCAAAAAATATACACACCGGTAAAAAATGGGATGATGGGGGAGGGGGTGTGATTATTTTCTATACTACTTTAACACCTCATAACTCACAACACTAAAAAAAACAAAAATTAAAAGTTGTCAAAATTTGGTAGTATTTCCGTAGAGGGCTTGGCGCTGAGCGTGTTAAGGTTGCCCCTGGGACTTGTTTATGATCATAGCAAAAGCAAGCCGCACTGGAAACTGTAGTCGTTTAAACTCAAATGGTGCATCAGTCGGAATCATTGGGATGCGTGGTATCAAAACGTCTTCTCCTTTATACTTTCCTTTCAGTATAGTTGCTTCTATCACGTTATTCAGTATTTTTTATAGCTAACCGTGTGCCGTTGTAAAGACGCGGTTCGTTCATATTTCACAACATTTTAACTACCGATCCAACTTAAAGATTAGGTATGAGGTCAATCCTGGAAAATCCAGCGAGTTCAAAAATTCCGGTGGATAGGTAGTTGTTGACGACATCATCTTGAATCGAATCAACTGATTTATAAATCCTCAGTTTGCCTGTAATTTGTTCTTGAATTTTAATTCATTTTTAATCTATTTGATTTACATAATAGGTATTAATATTTATTTATCATGTGGCTGTCTTGTCCCAATATTGGGCAACGCCTTCCATACCCTCCTTCCACTTTTCCCTTTCTATGGCTAATACAGTCCAGTCTTTCCGATATTTGTGGAGGTTGTCTTGACATCGTTTTTTTGGTCTGCCGCGTCGTCGTTTGCAATCTGGCTTCCTCCGCGTGGTAATTTGACCCAATAATCATCCGTAAATGCAGCAAACGTGTCCAGCCCAATTCCACTTTCAAATTGGCTGCTTTTTTAGTCATATCGGCTATTCCGGTTTTGGAACGCAGTATGGTGTTTCGTATTCTGTCCGTTAGTTTTACTCCAAAAACATTGCACTCCACAGCACAAACATGTGTATTCAAATCATTTTGCACAGATAGGGATATTAAATCAATAATTCAAAATAATAAAACACTTTTTTTTAATTAATGGCTCTATGTGGATTAGTCAATAAACACTTTTGGTAACGCGGTTTGTGTTTGACTGACACTTGATTGATATAATGACGTGAAAACTGACGCATTTTATATCGCGTGCCGAAACTAAATCAAAGTAAATAATATCGTGAAGCCGACCAAATTGAAAATCAGTACTAATGAGTCTTACGTTTTGTGATTATTCAATTTAATTTGGTTCGCGATATTATCGTTTTTGTTGAGTTTCTTCTGAGTGGGTTTCGAAACGTGACATTAGATCCTCCTATCCTCCAACTGTTTTGATAGACATGATGGAATTTGAACTTTGTGCAGCGGGAATAAAATGCAAATTGACTCCTTGACGTTACGAACTGCTTAGACATAAGCGAGTGCTTGTTTTTTAATATGAACTTTATTTCGTAGCAATAAAGCTCAAATTGCCTTAACATTTTAGTTAGAAAACGTTTGTATGGGAAAGCACTTCATTTAATATGATTTTCATCTAATAGCAATGAAGCTCAAATTGCCTTAACATTTTAGTTAGAAAACGTTTGTATGGGAAAAAGAAAAGGGCTTTTTTTAGAGTGGTCCCGGCAATTATTTGATTTTTTCTCGCCGTAAAAACCATCCTTGGACTTCAACGAACATTTAAAATAAAGAATTGTTCAAATTGGTCCAGGCGTTGTTGAGTGATGCGCTTACCAACACATTTTGCGATTCATTTGAATATTATAGATTTTAGATTTGCCATAAGCTCCGGAAAATTTTAATCGAAATAGAATGAAAAACATTTACAAATAAAAGCAGCCAAGTATTTATGACGTACTAAAAAACTACTCATCAGATCGAGTTCAAACCAATTTTCGTTGGTAGTTTGCATGTATATTATAAATTTTGTTTAGTTTTATCATTCTCTTATTTTAGAAGTTAGAGGGGGGGTGGGCACATTTACCACTTTGGAAGTGTTTGTCGCGTAAATTATTCAGTGTAGACAAAAATTATCTTAGAAACCTCAACATCATTTTTGAAAACCTATCAATAGAAACACGTGTATGTTTGATGAAAAAAAATTGTTGAGTTTCAGTTATATAAGTATAGGGGGCACCCTTTTTTTAAATTTTTGTACAAATCTTAATGCGGTTCACAGAATACATCTACTTACCATGTTTTAACAGTGTAGTTCTCATAGTTTCGGAAAATAGTGGTAGTGACATACAGACGGACAGACAGACAAACAGACAGACACGACGAATCTATAAGGGTTCCGTTTTTACGTTTTATGGAACCCTAAAAATACTATAATTGATCAGTTATCGAGCGGGATGAAAAATGATTAAATTAATAAAATGGCTATAAAAAAATAGGGGTTGGTGATAAAAGGGTTGTATGTATTTTTTAACGCCACATTATAAAAAAATTAAAACAAATTTTTTTGTCCGAAAATAAAAAATTTTTTTTTTGTGGTGAACAACCCTTGTCACTTAGGGGTATGAAAAATAGCTAGTAGCCGATTCTCATACTTACTGAATATGCATATAAAATTTGGTTAAAATCAGTATAGCCGTTTCGGAGGAGTAAGGAAACAAACACTGTGACACGAGAATTTTATATATAAGATATAGACTGGCCTCGTGGCTTAGTTGGTAGTAGCTCTGCCTGCGAAGCCGAGGGTCGTGGGTTCGATTCCCACCCAGTGCAAATACTTGTGTGATGAATTCAAATGTTTGCACTGTGTCTGGGTGTTTATATGTATAATAAGTATGTGTTTAAAACTATATAAGTATTATCAGCTATCTAGCCGCCATCATACAAGCTTTACTTAGTTTGGGGTCAGATGGTGTTGTGTGTGAATTGTCCACCAATATTTATTTATTTATTATTATTTATTTACATACATATCTTAATATATATAAATCTCCTGTCACGATGTTTGTCCGGGATAGATTCCTAAACTACTTAACCGATTTTAAATTAAATTAGCACACCGTGAGCAGTCTGGTCCAACTTGAGAGATAGGATAGTTTTTATTTCGATTAATAGTCTTTAAATGACAATATCCGAGCGCAGCCGGAATGGGCCGCTAGTGTATATATATAAAATCAATGCCACTTTTCGTTGTAACTGAACTCCTCCTAATCGGCTGAACCGATTTGAATGATTTTTTTTGTCTACGTTTGGGTAGGGTCCTGGATGGTTTAGATTCACAAATCAGCACGGCAGATTACGCTGCAGTTGGTATCTAGGTTATTTTCCGAGAGAAGCCGGAACGGGCCGCTAGTATAGTTATACTAATGTTATGGAGAGAACGCAAAATTTACCAGGATAATTTCTTAAGTAAATCTTTACTTTACTTTAAAATTCAAGTAATCTTCAAGACCATTGCATTAATAAAGATAAATAAATCATACTAACACATCAAAAGTGTGGATGTTTTTTGCTCAATAACGTCAAAATGGCAGAACGGATTGGGTTAAAATTTGGAACACGATTACATTACGTGTGTCACAGAATTTCACGCGTGTTGGATGATGGGCTAGTACATAGACTACTTTTCATTGCTGGAAAATAACGGGAAAAGGAACTCTGCGGGAAAATTAGCTGCTCTTACAATATTCAATTATACATTACTAGCTGACCCGGTGAACTTCGTACCACCATTTATTTTTTTCGTCTACATTTTCTTAATTTTCTGATGTACAAATCTAGTCCCGACATTAACAAATACATAGAACAAAGAATCATCCTATTTGGTGCAGTCATTCAAAAGTTATGAGCGTACATAAATTTCGAAGATCCATTTTGACGGTTCCGCAAAACGTACTTACTGAACCCTTCTGGGTTCGTCATGTCTGTCTGTCTGTCTGTCCATCCGTTTATCACAACCACTTTTTTTGAAACTAAATCAAAATATATTATTTATTTTGATTTAGTTTCGTGAAGCCGCCCAAATTGAAAATCAGTACTAATAATTCTGAGTGGGTTTCGGAACGTGACATTAGATCCCTCTATCCTCCAACTGTTTTGATAGATATGATGGAATTTGAACTTTGTGCAGCGGGATTAAAGTGCAAATTGATTGCTTGATGTTAGGAACACACATATATTGCTTAAACATAAGCGAGTGCTTGTTATTTAATACGAATTTTAGTTCATAGCAATAAAGCTCAAATTGTCTTAACATTTTATTTACAAAATGTTTGTATGGGAAAAAACTTAATTTAATATGAACTTTATTTAATAGCAATAAAGCTCAAATTGCCTTAACATTATAGTTAGAAAACGTTTGTATGGGAAAAAGAAAAGGGCTGTTTATAGAGTTTTACCGGCAATTATTCGATTTTTTCTCGCCGTAAAAACGATCCGTGGACTTCAACGAACATTTAAAAAAAAAAATTGTCCAAATTGGTCCAGCCGTTGTTGAGTGATGCGCTTACCAACACATTTTGCGATTCCTTTTCATATCATAGATTTTAGATTTGCCATAAGCTCCGGGAAATTTTAATCAAAATAGAGTGAAAAACATTCACAAATAAAAGCAGCCAAGTATTTTTGACGTACTAAAAAAAACTACTCATCAGATCGAGTTCAAACCAATTTTCGTTGGTAGTTTGCATGTACATCACATATTTTATTTAGTTTTATCATTCTCTTATTTTAGAAAATAGAGGGGGGGGGGGGGGGGGGTACACATTTTACCACTTTGGAAGTGTCTGTCGCGTAAATTATTCAGTGTAGACAAAAATTTTAGAAAGCTCAACATAATTTTTGAAGCAAAGTACAGGGGCACCCCTTTTTTTAAATGTTTGTACAAATCTTAATGCGGTTCACAGAATATGTCTACTTACCAAGTTTTAACAGTGTAGTTCTCGTTGTTTCGGCAAAAACTGGCTGTGACATACGGACGGACGGACAGACAGACAAACACGACGAATCTATAAGGGTTCCGTTTTTACAATTTACGGAACCCTAAAAAGACTAAAATTGATCAGTTATCGAGCGGGATGAAAAATGATTAAATTACTAATATGGCTATTACAAAATAGGGGTTGGTGATAAAAGGGTAAAAATTTAGGGTTGTGTGTATTTTTTAACGCCACGTTATAAAAAAATAAAAACAAACAATTTTGTCCAAAAATTAAAAAAAAATTTTTTGGGGTGAACAACCCTTGTCACTTAGAGGTATGAAAAATAGCTAGTAGCCGATTCTGAGACCTACTGAATATACATATAAAATTTGGTTAAAATCAGTTAAGCCGTTTCGGAGGAGTAAGGAAACAAACACTGTGACACGAGAATTTTATATATAAGACGAGAATTTTATATATAAGATTAGTAGTGGTAGGACTCTTCGCAGAGTCCACCTGGGGAAGGACCACACCTTTGCCAGTTATTCTACCGCCAAGCAGTAAGTAATGGGCAAACATTACTGTGTTCCGGTTTGAAGGGTAATGTTTCCAGATAAATTACTGGGCTTAGAGATATAACAACTTAGATCTCTGGGTGGCGAGCGCAGTGCAGTACTAGGTAATGATTTGGGCTCTTCATGTGCCAATAGCTGCGTGTCACTGTGCTGTTATGTGGCAGGCATGTTGCTTACTATCAGGCACATGTCCTGCTCGTCTCGGCACTCTTTATTGCATACATGATGCATAGGTGTCATGTAGATCATGTAGGTGTTGCATAGGTGATGCAATTCATAAGTTTTCTCTCGCCAACAATGATTCAAGCGTGCGAAGTTTTCACTTCAAAAACATAGTAATCTGATTGAGTTTCCAGTGGGTTCTGTACCTTCAATTATTTCGCTTTAACACGTTATTTGTCGCAAGTAAATTTAATTTTAGAGCTGGGGGGAGTTCGTTAAGTAGGACGTGGAGTACTCGTTTGCGTCTTACGGTGTGGAAATTGGATGTTTTCTGCACGTGTCTAAACTGATTATTCAAATAAATTACGGACGGATTTTGTACTGGGTTTGTGGGAAATGTCCACCTTTATACAAAGGCTGTTTTTAAATAGCTTAAGCTCAGACAAGCAGTCGGTCAAGCGCGAACCTATACAGGCAAAAAAGCGGCAATGCGCGAGTCGGACTTGCCCATGAAGGGTTCCGTAGCAGCAAGTTACATAATACATAAGCATGTTTGTAGTGTAGTTTGTTGTAACTTTGATCGATGTTTTAATAATAGTGTATTATGACGTACTAAAAAATACTTACTAGTTCGAGTTCAAACCAATTTTCGGTGGAAATTTACATGGTAATGTACATCATATATATTTTTCGTTTTATCTTATAATCTTATTTTAGAAGTTAGCAGAAATGTCTCTCGCGCAAATTATTCAGTATAGAAAAGATGATATTCGAAACCTCAACATCATTTTAAAGACCTATCTATAGAGACATATATTTTCTTCATCAAACCTATACGTGTGGGGACACGTAGATATAGGTTTGATGAAAACAAATATATTGTTTGTATGTAGGTATATTTTTGTGTAAAAAACTGAAATGCGGTTCACAGAATACATCTGCTTACCAAGTTTCCATAGTATAGTTGTCATAGTTTCGGCAGAAAGTGGCTGTGACATACGGACGGATAGACAGACAGACATGACGAATCTTTAACGGTTACGTTTGACGGAAACCTAAAAAGGAAAAAAATAACAGTGTTGGAAGGTGGATAAAGCTGACTGCACTCCTGTTTCAAACAGCCAACGAAGTCAATTGGAAATAACTAAATATTTAATTGGTTGAATGGCAATTGATTGAACCGTGTGAACACGGCCTGCTATTGAAATTGCCTGGCTATTTTATAAAATACACATGGTAGGGGAGCCCAAGAGGGGAATTTCGGGATTTACTCCAGCGCGGCAGATTAATATACAGTTGGAACTTGTATCCGCGGCTAAGTATCGTAACCAAATATGAGCCCCATAAATAAGGCCGATTAAGAAAAAAATATTTTTGATCATCAGAAATTCTCGAGCTCGTCAGACTAAGGTAGGGCGAGTTAATTACATGCTAAAAAGTGTATATTCCACTAATCTGATAATTCTACAGTGACGCAAAGAAAGTAGAGGGCTACAGAGTTTTTAAAAGGTCATCTCTATATTCTAAAGCGTGGCTATTTTATTTAAAAGAAAATAATTCAAGGATAACGTAAACTATAATATCTAAGGATTCCACAAGCCGAAGTAACAAAATTCATAGCTAATTAGCTCATAAAGCATTCTATAGCGGCGCCCCCCACTGATGAAAAGGTAATTTTTTTTTAAATCTTCTTATTAGGTACCTTAGCTTTGCAATCCAATAGGTCTCTATGACGCTCGAGTAACTCCCCATTTAGCATCGTGGGCTCCCGTACCAACAGGACACCGTGACAAGTCGTAGTAATTGATTGACAGTTTCAGTAATAGATTTTTTTTATAGTACAGAGTGACGAGACGAACAGGACATGTGGCTGATGATAAGTGACATGTCTGCTACATAAAACAGCGCAGTGACTAGCAGCTCGCAGCTATTGGAACATGAAGAGTCCAAATCATTACTTAGCACTGTACTGCGCTCGTCACCCAGAGATTTCGGATGTTTTATCTCTATGCCCTGTAACTTCACTGGAAATATTGCCATTCAAACTGGAACACAGTAATGTTTGCACATTACTGCTTGGCGGTAGAATAACTGGCAAAGGTGTGGTACTTCCCCAGGCGGACTCTGCTAAGAGTCCCACCACTACTACTTACTACTTGGCAGACCTTTTTGTAATATATTATGTTAACAAGATAAATATGATCCTGATAGCAGCAGCTTGCCTACCCATACAGCAACGCGCATCTATTTGACCAAAAAGAGACAAACTACTATCTACTATTGAACTGGCACATTTACAATTTACAATTGATGTACTGAAACCTACTCCCTTATCGAAGTCCATTAAAATCACTCTCTAATTTATGAGTGAAGGAAGGGCCAATCTAGCTTTGGCTCCAAGAGAAGGGGGGGTATCACATGGGTCCAAGGGGGGTCACATGGTCACAAAACTTGCATGCTTTTAAATTAGTGGTCCACCTACATCCACCAGAAATGCGGCTGTAGTGGAGGCTCTGGGCCAGGAGGAGGCGGCTTAGGCAAAAGACGATGTCGAGTCGATTACTATCGGAATCCCAACCGGTAGTGATCGGCTCAACAGACGAAATCGGACTGACTAGCACTAGAATTACGTTTAAAATGTTCACCAGCCCCCTACTCCCCCCCCCCCCCCCTTATTTTCCTCTTCTTCTCCTAACCCAAGAACTATGTATATGAAATAAAGTGGCCAAGTGCGAGTAGGACTTGTAGTTCGTTGTAACTTTGGTCGAAGTTTCAATAATAGTGTATTTATGACGTACTCAAAAAAAACTACGCATCAGATCGAGTTCAAACTAATTTTCGTTGGTAGTTTACATGGTAATGTACATCATATATTTTTTTTAGATTTTTCATTCTCTTACTTTAGAAGTTAGAGGGGGGGGACACACATTTTACGACTTTGGAAGTGTCTCTTGCGCAAATTATTCAGTGTAGACGAAAATGATTTTAGAAACCTCAACATCATTTTTGAAGACCTATCGATAGACACCCCACAGGTGTAGGTTTGATGAAAAAAAATAATTGAGTTTCTGTTCCCAGTATGGGGGGCAACCCTAATTTTTCTTCCTTTTTTAATTTTTTTGTTCAAATCTTAATGCGGTTCACAGAATACATCTACTTACCAAGTTTCAATAGTGTAGTTCTCATAGTTTCGGCAAAAAGTGGCTGTGACATACGGACGGACAGACAGACAGACATGACGAATCTATAAGGGTTCCATTTTTACGTTTTACGGAACCCTAAAAAGATTATTGTAATGACAAAAGTCACGGACGCCGGAGTCTGTGGAGTGTTTAAATTTAAAAAAAAAAACCTATATCCACCAGTCCACTAGTACCTACTGGACCTAGCCCATGACCATCCTGGATCCGCGCTTGATCTTACCAACACTTTTGGGCTATACTCCAGGATTTTCATACTAATATTGTAATTCTCCTTGTTTTATGATTTAAGTCGACGTTGTCGCGCCATCTTTTTCGGGCCTCTCGCCTCAGCTAACCGCCTAACTAAATCGGGTTGCTATTGCTGCCTCTATTATTTCAAGCGAAAAGAAAAGAGAGCAATGTCAAAGCTAAGACAGTTTTAATTATAGATAGCGCGCGAGTTGAATGCAGAGCTTAGGAGTGCGGAGTGCTGTGACCGCGACAGTGACATCACTATACACTGCAGGCGTGTGAGGTGGGGCGTGCGGATAGCGGGGGGAGATGCTCCCGCTCTTTACCTCAGACCCCGACTGCATTCAACTCGCGCGCTATCTGTAGATGGTAGAGCCACTGGTCGACTCTGGAATTGTAACTCACGTTATTTTTCAAAAATAGAACAATATTAAAATTAAGACAATTACGATAATGTCAGTCTTTTCCACCATGATCGATAAAGGGGTTAAAGTTCAAAGCATGTCTATTCGTGTTCGTTCTCATAAAATTAACACAAACCTATACTTTAACAACCCTCTTAAAGGCCTGTTGAAACCTAAGCGGTATTAGCTGCCGTCTGCGGTAGAGAAAACCGAGTGGGTAAGCGGTAATATTACTGTTTACACCAAACTGGATTTCGCCGCCTGCGATACCAGCAGGTCTACTACGAAGTCCGATAAACGATATATCGGCCGAACTTATGGACGTTTCTTACCTCGATAGACAATCGATCGGTTGATCGAATCGGCCGTTTCGTTCGATCTGACCCTCATCCGACCTAAGTCTATAACTTCCGACCGAGATGTATCGATCCGAGTGTTTGTCGTGGTAGGCTACAGATCCGATTCAGCTGTCGGTCGGATCCGATCATTCGGAGTTTGTTTTCGTAGTAGACCTGCTGAACGTTTCGCCAAACAAGCAAAAAATACCGCCTACCCAGGCTGCTTTCGCATTAGCCGCTCCCGCGGCTACGAAGTCCCCTTCGTACATCCCGCGCGGTATTTACCTCTACCCACAGCGGTAGCGAATACCGCTCCGGTGTGAACAGGCCTTTCTGTTCTCTGCCTGGGATCTTGGGGTTTCTATGACAAGGGAAGCGAGAATATTCGTCCACTGCATCGACCAAGTGCGAGTTGATGGACAATAACAAACAAACAGCAGTATAAATAAATGAATAGTTTTGTGACTTGAATATGTGAATTTCCCTGATAAGCCAAAGCTGGATCTGATCATTCATAAAGGGGAATGCTTATGTAGTTTTGTTTGTGAAATGTCCTAGACATTTACAACACCGGACACAAGTCACAAAACTGTGCGATAAGTGCATGCATGTTTTTTAATCAGTGGTCCACCTAGGTACTGGACCCAGCCCTTCATTTTTTGACGTGACAACGTCTTATAATTCGATGAAGCCGGCTGCACACCCGCAAAACATGACGTCATGTGCCGTTAATGCCGTTACCTCGCCGCATGACGTCATGCGGCGTTACCTCGCACTAAGGCGTAGTTGAAGTTGTCACGTTCAACTATCGTCAGTAAACCGACTTTACAGACAACCATTTTTGAAGTGAAAACTTCTTTAGGCGCGCTATGGACAGAATTTTCGTGGGCTGTGAAATGGATTTATGATCACGTGATCATCACGCTCGGATATGATAAGAAATTTCGGGTAAGCTCGGGATGCTAGAGCGAGAAAGATAATGTGGTCAACAAACGTGCCAGACCGAGAAAGCTAATTGTTGGAGGAGGACATGGGACAATAGATACTCTCTCTCTCTCTCTCTCTCTCGCTGCTCGCTACCGGTTACCAGTGTTGACACTTTAGCGACTTTGTCGCTGAAACTGGCGAATTTTTAAAACCTTTTAGCGGATTTAGACGACGTGTTACCGACAAAGGGGAATATACTAGTGTAGTGTAGTAGGTTGGAGAAGGAAAACGCTTATGTATTCTTCCAGACTGTTATTCCCTTAATCATTCAATCAAAACCGGCGACTTTGTTTCATAACTATTTGGCGACAAGCTCAAAATCATAGTGGCAACACTGACGGCTACCAACTCCAAAATACTTTTCTTTGGGCGGGAAAACACGACGGGTGCTTTATAATTTTCACAATCAAATTAATTAGTTTTGCTGTGTAAATATTTCGTTTCTTTCGTGTAAATATTTAATTTTGTATATAGTCAATAGTATAAATAAATATGAGCGTCGCTAGCGACGGGGGTGACCCCGTCGAACAGACCAGAAAAAGAAAACTATTGAAGCCAAATCCAAGTGAAAATGTTTCTTACAAACTATTTAGAAAACCCCTTTATAAGAGAAAGAGATTATTCCCAGAAAATCGTAGTGGAGAATGTGTAGTGTACGTGGAATCGACGGAACAGGAGAAAGTCGGTAACAAAAATCCTATTACACTCGCCAACCTTTTTGCGGACAATGTTAGGGGCATCATAGGGGTGCACCGTGTGAATGCATACAAAGTTGGAGTAACTTTTAAAAAGCCGGCCCCGGCCAACAACTTTTTGAACATGGACACTTTTTTTACTAACCATAAATGTGTATACAATCTGGGTGTACAAATAAGTACTGCCTGAGTAACCTTAGTATTTATTTCGCGCGGACTAAGTCGCGGGTAACAGCTACTTTGTATATAAATAAAATTTCAATAAATATTTACTCTAATTTCTGGCTTGTTTTACTCGTTTATTCAACTAATACGATCCATAATATTTTATTATAATACGACATACCTACCTAATACAAAAATCAGCTAATGAAGTTTTCACTTCTGCCGTGTGGTCTTAAGCACACACCTTTTTTTTTTTTATAGCATAGAGTGTGACAAAACGAGCAAAACATGTGTCTAATGACAACCAACATGCCTGCCACATAACAGCACACTGACACGCAGCTATTGGAACATGAAAGTACAAATAATTGCATAGCACTGCATTGCGCTCGCCACCCAGAGATCTACGATATTATTATATCTCTAAGCCCGGTAATTTCTCTGGAAACATTGCCTTTCGAACCGGGACATAGTAATATTTACACATTACTGCTTAGCGGTAGAATAACTGGCAAAGGTGTGGTACTTCCCCAGGCGGACTCTGCCAAGAGTCCTACCACTACAAAACTACTTCATGACCCCCATGACCCCCCCTGGAACCACCATTGCCTTTATGTTCCTTCTGAGAAGACCCAGGGCTTTCTTTCACAAGGATAAACCTAGTTATTTTATTAACAGAAAAAACGACCCACTCTGTTTTCGTATAGAAATTGAATCATCTGAGGAAAATTGGGCGCTGCGGTTCTTATGAGAAATGATTTCCGATATCAAAATATATGTCACATGGCGCATGAGAAAATCATTTCACAGCTTGAAAAGGTAAACCGAATATGACTTTTTTCAAATAAATAGCTAGAAATCGGACATATTAAATACATGTCTTTTCAATAACATGATGATTTTGTGTAGTGATAAAACTCTTTGGAGAATCTCTTTTTTTTTAAATAAAGAGTGACGAAACGAGCAGGACATGTACCTGATGGTAAGCAAAATGCCTGCCACATAACAGCACAATGACATGCAGCTATTGGAACATGAAGAGTCCAAATCCTAGCACTGCACTGCGCTCGTCACCCAGAGATCTAAGTTGTTCTATCTCTAAGCCCTGTAATTTCTCTGGAAACATTGCCCCTCAAACCGGAACACAGTAATGTTTGCACATTACTGCTTGGCGGCAGAATAACTGGCAAAGGTGTGGTCCTTCCCCAGGCGGACTCTGCCAAGAGTCCTACCACTTCATACTCTTCGCCGAGTGTCTCTAGAGAAGTCACCACACCTTTACCTATTATTATTCCTACTGCTAAGCATTGATGTTTAAATATTAATGTATGTCGGTTAGACGATCGATATTTCAATAGAAATTGCAAAGAGACAAAGATAATTAATTCAATTTGTTATTACTTTTTTTAATATTATCTTGTGCTTTTTTTTTTTCTCAAAATTGCTACTCCACAGACTACAGACACAGAAAATAAGGGGGGAGTTGGGAACATTTTAAACCTAATACTAGTTAGTGCTCGTCTGTTGAGCCGATCACTACTGGTTGGGATTCCGCTAGTAATCGACTCGACATCGATTCTTTGCCTTATTGCCATTTGCCTAAGCCGCCTCCTCCCGGCCGAGAGCCTCCACTACGGCTGCATTTCTGTCCCTGATGGCCATCTGTAGGTTGAACTCTCGGATGGTCTTCGGTGATGCAGCCAACGCTCGCCGCACGAACCGACCGATGGCGTCGTCGGTGTCGTCAGCGTAGTACGTGAAGGTCCCAGTGTGCCGTGAGATTGCAACAACCGCATGGGGCACGCTCTCGCGCAGCTTCATGTTTGCCTTGGTTTTTATTGCGATTACCGACTCATATGTCAGTCCCTGAGCTTCATCTTGTATAAATTACAAAACATACTACTTATTATTAATCTGTCCCGTGATCGTCAGATCAGTCGCCCAAAAGTGCACATTAAGCTTGCGGCGTTCACACGCTGGATCGCCAGGGAGACATTTTGAAATAGAAAACGACCAGACCGTGGATCACACCCCTTATCTCTCAGGAGTCGACCCAACGAATACACGAAATCCTTGTCCTCCGCACCCCATGGGCCCGCCGTTTCTACCGCGAACGGAACAAACTCATATGCAGACTCCAATGCGGAATACTTCAGGTGTTTACCTCTAGTGGCCGCTTCTGCACCCGCACCTGCAACCCGCTGAGTTGCAGGGAGATGGCAAGACGCAAAAGTGCTGACGCACGTGGCGTCCCAAATGAGGCAGCGACCACGTTGCCAAGGGATTAACTTCAATTTACAATTAACTTCAGTTACACGACCACATTCCGTAAGAAACTACCACTCAAGTCTTCCAGATAAATAAAAGCAAAGTTTAGGTATTTGTCGATATAAATTAAATATGGGACCACATCTAAACTATGATCTACCGAACAAAGAAATAAACATCAAAAACGATTTTCAACAGCCGGAGATATCGCGTAACATGAAGGTATACAATAGATAAGTAGTGGTAGGACTCTTAGCAGAGTCTGACTGGGGAAGTACCACACCTTTGCCAGTTCTTCTACCGCCAAGCAGTAATGTGCAAACATTACTGTGTTTCGGTTTGAAGGGCAATGTTTCCATAGACATAACTGTCTCTAAGCCCTGTAATTTATCTTAGATCTCTGGATGACGAGTGCTAGGTAATGATTTACACTTTTCATATTCCAATAACTGCGTGTCATTGTGCTGTTATGTGGCAGGCATGTTGCTTAACATCAAGTACATGTCCTGCTCGTCTCGTCACTCTTTATTAAAAAAAATAGATGAAAAAAAACATACAACCGAATCGAGAACCTTCACATTTTTTGAAGTTGATTAAAAAAAAAAACTGACCACCTAGTTCCTTCCCGTTTGTTTCATAAACATATCAAATAACAGATGATATCTTTTGAAATTTTAGTAATAAATATTTGTAATCTATCTGTACATATATAAGAACCGAGATTGTTTTAAATTATCCTACAATTCATTTGCGTTCTATCTAAGCGTTTAGTAGAACCGGAATGGGAAAGTCGCGGTGCTAGTTTTTGTCAAAGAAAATAAATAATGTTTTTGTGTAAAAGTAACTATCGTTTATTGTAATCGCAGTAAAAACTGTGAATAGCTTTAGCAAATGTCTACTCGACAGAAATAGGTAGGATGTGAGTTTCGCGACGGGGGTTGGGTCGTCTGGACGACCCTTTTTAATTTTAGCCTCTGACACATCTTTTTACCATTATTCTTACCTTTTACCGCAGTATTAGGGTCTTTTCTGAAGGTCTATTCTATATTGGCCTCGTGGCTTAGTTGGTAGTAGCTCTGCCTGCGAAGCCGAGGGTCATGGGTTCGATTCCCACCCAGTGCAAATATTTGTGTGATGAATACAAGTATTTGTTCTGTGTCTAGATTTTCCTATCTGTGTATTTACAACTATCGTGTCAGCTATCTGACTTCCACAGATTTGCTTAGTTTGGAACTAGATGTTTTTTTTTAAATTAAGAGACGAGACGAGCAAGACATGTGCCTGATGGTAAGCAACATGCCTGCCACATAACAGCACAGTGACACTCAGCTATTGGAACATGAAGAGTTCAAATCATTACCTAGCACTGCACTGCGCTCGTCACCCAGAGATTTAAGATGTTATATCTCTAAGCCCTGTAATTTCTCTGGCAACATTGCCCTTCAAACCGGAACACAGTAATGTTTGCACTTTACTGCTTGGCGGTAGAATAATTGGCAAAGGTGTGGTACTTCCCCAGGCGGACAGTGTGTTGTTTCCTCACACACCAATACCTATGCTTAAATTTATTTTAATGTTTCATAATCTGTGTCATCAAAAAAAAAACAAAGAGACGTTATTGAGCTTAAGTAAGGTTCTATAATTAATAGCAATTGGCTCGAATGATAGAAAACATCGCGAGGACACCACTATGTAGTGGTATTGTAGTGGTAGGACTCTTGGCAGAGTCCGCCTGGGGAAATACCACACCTTTTCCAGTTATTCTACCGCCAAGCAGTAAAGTGCAAATATTACTGTGTTCCGGTTTGAAGGGCAATGTTTCCAGAGAAATTACAGGGCTTACAGATATAACATCTTAGAGCGCAGTGCAGTGCTAGGTTATGATTTGGACTCTTCATGTTCCAATAGCTGCGTGTCACTGTGCTGTTATGTGGCAGGCATGTTGCTTACCATCACGCACATGTCCTGCTCGTCTCACCAATCTCTATAAAAAAAAAACCTGTCCTCGCATGTCCGAGGACATGCGTTATTCGCTAACCCCGCATTAGGCCAGTGTTGGTGATTATAGCTTATACCCTCTCCTTGTAAGTACATGCTCCATGACCCAATACTGGGAACATTTAATTGGCCTCTTTTGCTATGCTTGTGAAGGCTGTATAGGTATAACAAATTTAAAACAATCTAGAAAGACAAAAATACAAAAAAAAAAAAAACAAATACACGGGTAACTCACGTAAAATATAGTCAGAACAGTGCTAAACGAGCTGAGAACACGCGCGCGCACTCACCTTGAAGAAGATCGCAGGACGCGATCGAAACTCGAGCCGGACTGTTCTGACTATTATTATACGTGAGTTACCCGTTTATATTTTTTAAAATCTGTAATAACCACGTTAGTTTTCATAGAAAAATACAAAAAAAACTTCTTTAAACAAACATAATCTCCAAATCTAAAATAGTTTTTCAATCAAAATCGTTTACATTTTATATGCAAATAAAAAATTATATCATAGATTTTATTTCACATTTCGATACAAATTGTTTATCAATGTGTGTGACCTTTTAATAAAAAGTTATGAAACATTTTTCGAACTTTTAAATTATTCATCAAAGTCGTGTTACCCTGGCCGTCTATCAAAACACATGTAGCTAGGGTTGCCACATTCATTATTCTACTAACATTAAAAAAGTGTGATTAAGAATGTTTGTTGCTCAATCACGTCGCAACGGCTTTACGGGTTTGGTGAACATTTGCAACTTTGTTTGAATCTTTTGATCGATGACGACCAACCTGTATCTCAAGAACGGTGATAGCTAGACAGTTGAAATTTTCACACATCATGTATTTCTATTGCCGCTATAACAACAAATACTAAAAATAAAATAAAATTAATATTTAAGGGAGGCTCCCATACAACAAACTTTATTTTTTTTACCGTTTCTTGCTCGATACTAATAACGCTGACAGGTAGACGCTTTAACTATTTACAGAATATTTAGTTTTATGTTGTCTTCACTACATAGTATAAAACAAGGCACCTCTCTGTCCCTATGTATGCTTAGATCTTTAAAACTACTAAACAGATTTTGATGCATTGCATGCAACAGATTTTTTAATAGATGGAGCAATTCAAGAGGTTTTTTGTAGAATACATGCATAAGGCAGTAGAGAGACACGGATAATTTTAAAGATTTCTGAAACAATGTCATTAATAAACACAGTTTTTGTACTTAAATTGCAAACGCTGGCTCAACCCTACGAGATAGATTAAAATAATGTATCACAGTATTGTGCACCGTAAAAAGGTCTACAAAAAAGCTCACTGTGGCATAGGTCTATGTCTTAGGGATAATCCACAATACCCATTTTTATTACTATATTTAGCATCAGCATTGGGCCCGTGCGAAGCCGGGGCGGGGTACTAGTTAAATATAATGAATTAAAATATGTACATAATATTGTACGGAACCGTTCGAGCGCGAGTCCCACTCTCACTTGGCCGGTTTTATTAGTATTTAAAGTTCAAATAAGTTTTTGCCACCCCTATACGTAGCTCACCTCGTGTCAAATTCTCTCAATTTTCCCTTGTTCAAAAGTTATAATGCGAAGCAACGTAAGTTCGAGTTCGGTTACGAAACCATCAAAAGCAGTTACGTAGAGTTTCAGCCAGTTGCTGTCAGAGTCGACCAACAAAACGGGTTTCCAATTAGTGAACCACAGTTCCCTAGTTGTCGGGGTACAGAATATATTGAGACTGTATTTCACGGACAGAAATTATAAATTTCTGTTCCTTTATTGCGATGTTAAAGCTGAGGGATTTTTGTTGTTTCTACTCTCGATGCAAAAAGAAGAGAGAATGGAAGAGATAGTGTCCTTGGATGAGGGATTTTTTTGACGTGATAACGTGTTATACAGGGCCGGATTTAGAGGTGTGGAGGCCCCGGGGAGGAGCTTTGTTGGGGTCGTTGAAATACACCCCCCTAGGTTAACATTTCTCAAACAAAAACCCGGGACTACAAATGGTTTAAAGTTAACGTAAAAGCTGTTTACTGTCGAAATTTGAATATGTTTTCCCAGAGTATCTGTTGTGGAGGCCCTGGGGCTTATGCCCCGTTTGCCCTCCCCTAAATCCAGCCCTGGTGTTATAAATCGATGAACACCGGCTGCAGGCTATCAACAAGATGTGTGCTAAAGTCAGCAGTGCGTGCTTTGCGTTGAGACGAGTATCCCGAGTGGTGTCTGCGGATGTGTCGCGGGCGTGTTACTTTGCCGCAGTGCATTCTCGGTTACAATACGGCGCCGAGCTATACGCGCGCGCTGCCGATTGGGAGTGTGCGTTCCGCGCCCATAAACGTGCCGTACGTGCTATCGTTGGCGTATCGCAATGCACATCCGTCAGACCATATTTCAAAGAGCTTGGCATACTTACGTTACCTGCTATATTGAGCTTCCAGGTGGCTGTGTATGTCAGAAATAATCTAGAATCATACGATACGCGAGGAGAGAGACATTCTCGTAACATGCGTAACGCGGATAAGCTGGATGTTATACCACACTCTCTCACGAGGTCACGGAAGTTAACTCACATTATGGGACCTGAAGTTTATAACACGCTTCCCAAAATAATTAAATCTGCCCCAAGTTTCGGCAGCTTCAAAAATAGATTAAAGTGCTGGCTTTTCGATCAAACTTTTTATAGTTACACCGAATTTTTAGAGAGTGATGGCAAAGTCCTATAAAAATTAATGCAAACATTTGACATGGAACATATTATACTCATATAATGCTTGACAGTTTTCTGTACAATAATTATTATAATACAGTAAAGTAGTCATTTTAAACTTTGAAAATATATACAATTTGTATGCTCTTTCTTTTGTTTTTATGTTTTTATTAATTGACGTGTAAATTGTACATTTATGAATAAAGTACTTTGACTTAGGCACGAAAAATGGGTATGTTCCACCAGTCTTATCTGTTTAGCATGACATAGACCGAGAGATGAGATTCCGTGTCGGATGCAACCGAATGGTTTCAGAATCGCTACCCTGAACCGCGCGCGCAAGCTAGAGCGCGAAACAAACAATAGAGAGGCTTGTTGTTGTTGTTCAAGACTTCAAAGTCTTGAACATCGGCGCAAAATTGCTAGCTTACCGGGTTTTTATCGGATAGACTTCGGAGAGTGTGCAACTGATCTGCATGATCTTATTCCACCTTGCCTTTTTTCTATCGTACTTCTCGTAGCTCGAAGAGGCGACACCGGTTCATGGTTGATGTTCCAAAGACACGAACGAAGAGATTTGACTCTTCTTTTGTGATAAGAACGAACGCCTGAGTGGATTTTTCCTGGTAGCTATAATCTTGGTGTCTTCAAATCGCGAGTGAATCGGTTTCTTCTAGGTAAACACGCTCCATCGTAGACCGCATCGTTGCTTTACATCAGGCAAGATGGCGGTCCAGTGTAAACCTATAAAAGTTAAAAAAAGAGGCATGATCAGCCTAAGCATTCGGCTTGCGAGACGCATCTATATACTATAACTAGCGCTCCTCCACGGCTCGCTCGTGGTTCATCTATGTACCTATACTACCAGTCAGAATTGAAAGATTCTTTCTTTGTTGGATAGTCCATTTATCAAGGAAGGCTATGAGCTATTTAACATCACGCTACTATCAAAAATAACCGAGCATGATTGAAAAATGTAACAAAAACGGGGGAAAATATTGCTATTTGAGAACTTTCGTTGCGTGACAGCATATGTCTATCTTTGAAAGGTTGCGTCATTAGAACCTAAGGTAACCGAATTTGTTCAAAATTTGAATTGGTACGATGAATTTACGATAGATGGCGTAGTAACGCGCGCACGATTCAGCTAGTATACATATATATAAATTGGAGTGATTACTCGTGTAGTCATTTTAATTTACAAAAAAAAAATCTTTAGTAATATTTCGCTATAGTTGCACAAGCTGTCTCGGCCACCGAGCACATCAAATATTCAAAAAGAAAACCCGGCGTCGTGAAAACACTGAAAAATACTAAGGGGAATATGCAAATATCTGGATTCTTTTCTGACTTGGCTGTTTATGTAGGAATACGCCTTTCTAAGTATTCCAACAATTTATTACGTTTACTGTAGTTAGTAGAACAACAAACAAATACAGTTTTTCGACGTGAAAACAAACAGATTTTCGTGCGCTATGAATTGAATTCTAGCGTCACGCTCGGGAATGAGAAGAAATTTTCGGATGAACTCGGGACCACGGCCAATGTCCATGGAGATATGCGTCAGCATTTTCCATTGTCCATCTAGAAATGCGTCAGCAACAGTTCTTCTCGGTGAAACTCGATTCTCATCGCGTGGCTCTTACGATGAAACAAAAAATAAATAGTGATATAGGTGGAAAAGATAGAGCAACATGGCGTAAACATAGATTGTTTATTTCGAGTCAGACTTCTCGTGCGAAAAAAAAATATTCAAAAATCAAGCTCATGTACCTATGTGTCACAGTTGTATAATCCGCCATAATACATTACGGCTAGCCGTTTTGAAAAGCAGGGCCGGTTTTTAAAGCGGCGGCTTAACGATTAGCCGGATTTAATGCGGCTGATTAAAGAACAGCCGGAATGTATTCGACGCCATAGTACGTCATTTAACATGGTTTACCGTAATGTAACAAAGCGAGAGATTAGCCGCCTCCTTGACAATTTTTAGTTCCAATTCTTAACACTCATGGCGCTGCCTTACATAACAACAACTATGGCGTTGAAAACAATAAGTGTGTTGCTAAATTGCTAAAGTGACAGTGGATTCTGGAGTTCAGAGGAATCGTATACAATATTATTGGGGTGTCACTTGTCATCCTGGGTGTTACTTAGAAACTATTTCGTTTCTACCGTCCACCTTGTTAAGAATAAATCGAACCGGGTAGGTTACATAGGACCCAGATCCGTCTAAAGAGCACCCCAACTCCACCTAGTCTTGTCACTACTACCCCTAGAGTGTATTTAAAAAAAACCAAAGCGAGCCGGCGACCTCCGTAGTGGAGCGCAGCCCGAGTATGGAGAAGCGACACTCGGGGCTGACCACAAAGCTTCTGGCGGGAGCCCACCCGGAGTCAAATCTTATTGTAAATGTTGTAAAAAATACAAAGGAATATCGTAAGAAGTAATCTGTCAGCTTTTTCTGATGAATATAATTTTATTAATTTTCATTTTGTTTATTTTGTAAATATGGTCACCCTAAAAGCAGTAATACAATGCGGCTAAACGTGGGACGTCTTATTGAAAAACGTATTAATGACAATGCAGCTAATCGTTGAACCGCCGCATAACAAAACGGCCCTGTTTTTATGAGCGGCTAGCCGTAATGTAATACGGCGGATTATACGATACGGCTGCAACATGTGTACGGATATACTTCGCTTTTCATACCTGCCTTCGGCACTCGCCACTGATGTTAAATTTAATTTAGTTCCTTGAAGCTTTCCTACGGTTACACCCGCGTAGTTTTCCGGGGTTACACAAACATTCAAACATTTAAATTTATAATATTACTAGCAGTACCCCTCGGTTTTGCCCGCGAAGTTTCCGTTCACGTTATTTGGGACAAAAAGCTTATGTGGAATTTCAAATCGTAATCTATCTGTGTTACAAATTTCATCCCGATCCGCGCTTCTGCCGCCTAACGAAAAACGCTTTGATGCTTTGACGCTTTGGCATTGCTGTCTCTTTTCTTCTCGCTTGAAATGAAAGAGACTGCAATGCCAAAGCGTCAAAGCATCAAAGCGTTTTTCGTTAGGCGGTAGACCCTCCGTTCATACGTTATGACGTGATTGAGCAACAAACATCCAAACATTGGCATTTATAATATTAGTAGGATAGTAGGCTAAATAGGTACATAATTTTACTAACAACTAGATGCTAAGGTTACAACTATAGGTGCATTAGATTAATATATTACCATTAGAACAGAGGGTATTACAATTTTACATTATGTTTGTTCGCTATCATCATAAAAAATCTTTTATGGTTTAATAACACTTATATAATATAAATATTCAAACTTTCTTTAAGCATATATTGGTACGACATTACGTTCGTTTTTATAGCTTAAGAGAAATAGCTGTAAATATTGATTAACGAATAGAATGGACTGTTTTTTGTACAAAACTTTTGCGTACTCGAAAATCTATCATGGAACTTTATTCTGACAAACAGTTTCTGTGGTGGTAGGACTTTTTCCAGAGTCCCCCTAATGATGATACTTTTTTCAGTTATTCTCAATCTATTATTCCGCAACGCCGTACAAAAATCATGCGACAAGGAAAAATGATCGAGGGTTCCAACCCCTCTCTATGACTGTACTCAGTTGGACAGCTTACAAGTGACGGCATAGTGCTGAATCTCATTACTTTATACCCTTCTATCATCCTACATAGGTCTCCTGGTGGTTCATTTACTACGTACATTTTGTTCACGGGCCTGTAGTCTATAAGGTCTTAGTCTCACCTTTTTTTCAGTTCAGTCGCGCAACTGAATTCCTATTTCCTCTAAGCCTATAAATGTTTCAACAAATGTTTTGTAAAAATATGTAATAAATTGGCATTAAAGATGGATTATTGGTAATTCAACCCTTAGGGGATGCAAATTCCATCGGGTAGAGGCTCGCAATAAATAAAATTACAAGGAAGGGCCAAACTGATATTGACTTTTACCTACAATCAATCAATCAAATTTGTTCATGGCCAATTGATTATTATTACAAATTTTGGTACTAATATAGGAATAAAGAATTTCAACAAATATACAATTTATGGTGACTCAACGGCGAGAATGTATTTTGTTACTATAATAGGTTCTACCGCCAAGCATTAATGTGCAAGCATCACTGTGTTCCGGTTTGAAGGGCAATGTTTCCAGAGAAATTACAGGGCTTAGAGATATAACAACTTAGATCTCTGGGTGGCGTGCGCAGTGCAGTGCTAAGTAATGATTTGGACTCTTCATGTTCCAATAGCTGCGTGTCACTGTGCTGTTATGTGGCAGGCATGTTGCTTACTATCAAGCACATGTCCTGCTCGTCTCGTCACTCTTTATTTTAAAAAAAAGCAGCGCGGCAGCCGCGCGACAGTAGCGGATGCCTTCTCATTACAAATACAGCCGTGCGACTTGCTTACGTGTCGCGCGACACGTAATTGTAAGCAAGTCGCGGGCATCCGCTGCTGTCGCGCGGCAGCCGCGCTGCTTGCGACTTAATGTGAAGGCGCCCTAAGCGGAGAGATGCCATCGCGTGCACTCATTGTTGTTCAAACCTTCAAATCAAACAGTGCGCGCTTTCACGATTTCTCGTTACACATTTCCGTCCCTTTTTTTAAGAAAATTTTCACACGAAAAAGTATCCAGGAACCGAGAAAAATGTTAGAAATAAGAAGTGTGTATATACGCACGCAAGACGTTGTGCCCAGGGCAGGGGCGCCGCTAATAAAAAAAAATTGGCAGTCATAGGAACTACCGATAGAAGTGAAAACTTATAACTCAGAATTTGATAGCTTACCTTGGAAACTACACGGGTGTAACCGGAGGGCGTGGCCTCGCCATCTTGGCAAGGCCATCTAGAAATACGTCAGTATTTCCCATTGGCTGATGCGTTTCTAGATGGCCATGCCATGATGGCCTGTCCACGCCTTTTCAGCATTTCCCATTGGCTGACGTATTTCTAGATGGCCAAAAGCCATGGTCCCGAGTTTACCCGAAGCTTTCTTATCATACCCAAGCGTGACGAATGAATTCAATTCACAGCCCACGAAAAATCTGTCTAGGCGCGCCTAAAAAAATTTCACTTCAATAATATATTCAATGGAAGAAATGTTACCCTGAAGTTTGTTCCAATGTTTACTCAAATGTTGATTGTTCTGTTCGGAAACTGGCTGTTCAGGGTGACGGCATTTCGTGACGTAACAAGTAACGACATAATACCTCTTCTAATCCATTATTCCGCAATGACGTACAAAAATCAAGCGACAAGAAGATACAATTGAGGGTTGCAACCCCCTGTCTTCAACTTGCACTCAGTTGGACAGCTTACAAATGCCGGCATAATGATGCATCATATTTTATACCCTTTTATCATTCTGCGTAGGTCTCCTTGTGGTTCATATGACCCATACATTTTGTTCACGGGCCTGTAGTCTACTACTATAGCTAAAGATTACGCATGCGAACTCACAAGATTTCATCCATTCGAAAAGTGTTTGACGCGCATGTCCCGCTCCGACGCTACGTCACTAGATTAAAATGTCGGTGACACGTCCTATAAGATTTATATCATCAAAAAATGCTCAAAGCGGCTACAGAATTTTTCCTTTAAAAAAAAAACTTATTAGTAATCTTGTCAAATTAAGTATTATTCTACCTTTTTATGACACTTTGTATTTCGGAAGACACACAACGTGTATTTTCAGTTATTCTCAAACAACGGTAGGTATATTATATGTCGGGGAGCATCCCGATCTGAATTCCCTATTTTTACAGTCTCACAGGCTGCGGAGAAATATCAGTTATATTATACAGGCAGGTTCAGTCGAAATATATTTCGGCTTCTCCCCAGCGAAGTAAATTCAGAATAACAAGGTTTGTTTTTTGGCCGAAACTCCGTCGCAATCAAAATTTGCTCTACTGTGTAAGTATCTACTTATATATATCTGTGGACTAGCTGAAGCCGTGAGTTCGTTCATTCTACATCAGGAAATGTATTTTGTTATGTTGCAAAGTAATCTATCACAGATGCATATCTGTCTCACTAACTTTATGTTTTTAACTGGTTTCAACCATGGACGTATAAAAAAGTCGAACGCTCGCTAAAACAAAAACTGTGTCCATCGAGTCGGCCACATATGCACGTTTGCGCTGTCACATGCCTACAGGCTGACACGCACACATCAGTGGGTCATTACACGCACTACTTGTGTGTACGTGCGTGTCAGCCTATCAGTGACAACCTGACACGTGCACGTGCAAATGTGGCCGACTCTAGTGACACAGTTTTTGTTTTAGCGAGACTATGCCCGACTTTTTTATCCGTCCATGGTTTCAACTTGTGAATTATTTTCATTTTAGTGTGTTTAATAAAGTGTATTTACTTATCTACATATATATGTATTGCAACTAGCGGCATACTCCGGCTTCATTCGGGTAATGTCATTTAATAAACAAATAATTTCCAATCTATACTAATATTATAAAGCAGACAAGTTTGTTTGTTTGTTTGTATGTTTGTTTGAACGCAAGGATCTCTGGAACTACTGGTCCGAATTGAAAGATTATTTCTTTGTAGGATAGTCCATTTATCGAGAAAGGCTATAGGGTATTTAACATTACGCTACTATCAACAGGAGCCGAGCATGAATGAAAAATGCAACAAAAACGGGAAAAATATTGCTTTTAGAGAGCTTTCGTTGCGTGACAACATTTGTTACATGTTAAAGGTTGCGTCATTAGAACCTAAAGTAACCGAATTTGTTCAAAATTTGAATTGGTACGACCAATTTTCGAAAGATGGCGTAGCAACGCGCGCGCGTTCATCTAGTACAAAATATTGCGACTGTAAATTGACCTGAAACTATACAATCTCTCAACTTCGACCAAATTGTAAATACCAGCTTTCGTGACCATCTGACTTGGAGAAGAGTTAACTGGGAACAAACATCCAAAGTACTGGATTTTTATAAATCAGGACGTCTAACTCTCTTTCTACGAAAAACGTAATTTCAAAATAAACTTGGGACTTTCCTACTCCGGTTCTACTTCACCTCCGATCGAACATTGTTTTAGAGTAGGCTAAAAACTTAAGGTAGCAGGTTCAGCAAGTTCCTTACAGAAAACGAAAAACCTCAACTTTTTGAATGGATTTTTCGATATTATGGCGTCGTTTCGCTCGTGTCGGTCCTATGTTACTGCCCGCCCTAGCGCCCCATGCGGTCGTCGCAATATCACGGCAGACATAACTTCACATTACATTTCTTTTTTTTAGATAAAGAGTGACGAGACGAGCAGGACATGTGCCTGCTGGTAAGCAACATGTCTGCCACATAACAGCACAGTGACACGCAGCTATCGGAACATGAAGAGTCCAAATCTTTACCTAGCACTGCACTGCGCTCGTCACCCAGAGATCTAAGTTGTTATATCTCTAAGCCCTGTAATTTCTCTGGAAACATTGCCATTCAAACCGGTACACAGTAATGTTCGCACATTACTGCTTGGCGGTAGAATAACTGGCAAAGGTGTGGTACTTCCCCAGGCGGACTCTGCTAAGAGTCCTACCACTACAAAAATACATTCTACGCTGACGACACCGACGACGCCATCGGCCGGTACGTGGGGCGAGCGTTGGCTGCATCACCGAAGAACATCCGAGAGTTCAACTCACAGATAGCCATCAGGGACAGGCTGTCGTAGTGTAGGCAGGTCTACAACGAAAACAAACTCCGAATGATCGGATCCGACCCGACAGCTGAATCGGATTGTAGCCTACCACGAAAAACATTCGGATCGATACATTTCGGGTCGGAAGTTATAGACTTACATCGGATGAGGGTGGGATCGAACGAAACGGCCTGTTAATGTCTGAAAATTGTCTTTCGTGGTTGGAAACTTCCATAAGTTCCGCAGATATATCGTTTATCGGACTTCGTAGTAGATCTGCTGAACCGGGACTAGGAGACTAAATAGCAAAGTCGAACTAAAGAGCTCTAGAATTAGACCGAAAATGGTCCCTACTTCCCCCTATTTTCCTTTTCTTCTCCTAATCCTACTAAAATCAAAAATTCTAAAGCTTGTTTTTTATTTTATTGGTGGACAATTCACACACAACACCATCTGACCCCAAACTAAGCAAAGCTTGTACTATGGCGGCCAGATAGCTTATTTAATACTTTTATAGTTTTAAATACATACATACATAAAAACACCCAGACACGGTACAAATATTTGAATTCATCACACAAATATTTGCACTGGGTGGGAATCGTACCCACGACCTTCAGCTTCGCAGGCAGAGTTACTACCCACTAAGCCACGAGACCAGTCTGGATGTTTGTTGCTCAATCACCTCGTAACGCACGAACGAATCGGGTTGAATTTTAGGACACAGATACATTATAGCCTGGAAAAACACATACGCTACTTTTTATCCCAGAAAATGACGGGAAAGGGAACTAGGTATGTGCGTAAAGTTTCAGAGCACTGTTAGTCTAAGATATATGTAAAAAAATAATGTAATTTGACAAAGGTCATGGACCTCAGAGCCCGGAGTCTGAAAAACAGCTATATTTTAAATTAAAAAAGGCTCTAAGTATATTTCACTGATTTCTGTAAAATAGCGAGTTTCGTGCGTAGGCTATCAGGGTTTTCTTTTTTACGTTCAAAGTGATTGGCTAAATAAATAAGTAAAAACACAAGCGTGGAAAAGATTTCTTGGATATTGAAGAAATATGCGTAAAGAAAATGAAAATCTAATATTGTACAACGGTTTGTTGTTAAGAAAAAAAGTTGGAAGAATTCTTTGAAACGTACTTAGGAGATGTTAATGTGAAACGTTTAAATAATAATTACATAACTTTTTTATATTATATGGCGGCCAGATAGCTGATATAATACTTATATAGTTTTAAATACATACTTATTATACATAGAAACACCCAGACACAGTGCAAACATTTGAATTCATCACACACATATTTGCACTGGGTGGGAATGGAACCCACGACCCTCGGCTTCGCAGGCAGAGCTACTACCAACTAAGCCACGAGGCCAGACAAATACATAAAAATTTACATTAGATTAGATTACATATAAATTTAATTTAGAGGTAGCAACACAGCGACACGGCAGTAACAAATGCGGCTGAAGGACTAGTATCCATGGTCAAGAATAAATTTAAATAAAGTGGCCAAGTGCGAGTTGGACTCGCCCATGAAGGGTTCCGTTGCAGCAAGTAACATAATATACATAGTACACATAGTTCTTGTAGTTCGTTGTGACTTTGATCGAAGTTTTAATAGTAGTGTATTTATGACGTACCTACTAAAAAAACTACTCATCAGATCGCGTTCAAACCAACTTTCGTTGGTAGTTTGCATGGCAATGTACATCATAATATATATTTTTAGTTTTTTAATTCTCTTACTTTAGAAGTTAGAGGGGGGGGGGGGACACATTTTACCACTTTGGAAGTGTCTCTCGCGCAAATTATTCAGTGTAGACAAAAATTATATTAGAAACTTCAAGATCATTTTTGAAGACCTATCGATAGACACCCCACACGTGTAGGTTTGATGAAAAAAAAATGTTTGAGTTTCAGTTCTCAGTATGGGGGAAAACCCTAATTTTTCTTTTTTTTCTTTTTATTTATAAAAATCTTAATGCGGTTCACAGAATAAATCTAATTACTAAGTTTCAACAGTGTAGTTCTCATAGTTTCGGCAAAAAGTGGCTGTGACATACGGACGGACAGACAGACAGACAGACAGACAGACATGACGAATCTATAAGGGTTTCGTTTTTATGTTTTACGGAACCCTAAAAAAGACAGTGACAGCAGACAGACCTATCTATCTTTGTCGCTCTGGGACACTCTGCGGTCCCGAGTTCATCCGAACATTTAGTTTATTTCCTATTAACCCTAAGCTTCATTCACAAAGCCCTCGATAAATCTGTATTTAGTGCGCCAAAATAAATGTTCACTTCAAAAATTTCGTTAACGAGACGTTATCAGAGAATTAAATACTCCCAAACAGATTAAAACCAGCGGTCACATTTTCCACCTAAGTGAGTGATAGAATTAACAATCTTTCACAAAGTTGAAATGAGATAAAAGCAAAGGTCTATGTTAATAAGGGTGCGTCACATTTGTCGCAGAAGGTTCGTACTAAGACTTCATTTAATTTGTCGCGGAGTTCATAAGTAATTTAATTGTGGCATCCCGTTTCATCTGGCGCCAAAGTTTCGCGTTTGAAGTCAAAATAACGCTCGATGATCGTATATACTCTGTCTTATTACAATTTTGTTAAGATAATGTCATGGTTATTTAAGGTTAAGGAAGTTACGGCTGGTCTAAGTTACTGCTGGTCTAGTCGGGAGAACGGCGACTGCCGATCCGGAGAGCCCGGGTTCAAACCCCACACGCACCACTGTCTTTCCGAAGTCATGTGCGTAATGCCGCTAACTTAAAACGGTGAAGGAAAACATCGTGAGGAAACCGACATGTACTTAGAATCTTTCGAAGTCATGTGTCATCCGCCAACCCGCACTGGGCTAGCGTGGTGGATTATGCCCTTAACTCTCTCCTTGCGAGAGAAGGCCCCGAGTCCCAGCAGTGGGAACATTTAGTGGGCTGTTGATGATGTTCATGTAACTCAGATGCATTAATTTGGTACGATGTAGCTGATCTGATGTTGGAGCTAGAAGAATGCCATGGGAACTCGGTAATCAAAAGACAAATCCCCATCGAATTTGGGCTCGTATGATTTGTCTTGGCAAGTACTTTGATGCTAGATGGTCACCAGGGTCTGATGACAGAGCTGGAAAATGGCCATTAAGTTTTAGTTTTATTTATTAACGAGTAAGTAATAAAAGCCAGATTTAATTTTTTTGACGTGATAACGTCTTATAATTCGGTGAAGCCGGCTGCACGCCCGCAAAACATGACGTCATGTAACGTTACCGTTACCGTTAGTTCGTCGTCCGTGGCATGCGGACGAAGCTGAGCGCTGAGGGCGCCACCCGCCGAGTCGAGCGGTATCACTACTCGCGCTATCAGCGTACTGATTTCTTAAGACGTTGTCACGTTTAACTATCGTCAGTAAACCGACTTTACAGACAACCATTTTTTTTAATTTAAGCTTGTTTTAACATTGTTACTAATTTGAGGTTATTAATATGTCTTGCGTTGAAGATAATTATTGTCTATTTTATGGTTCAGTTCTTAGCAAGTGAATAAAAAAGAAGTGAAAGAAATATGTGTGTGTGTGTACACATACACACACACACACACACGCACGCACACTCGCTCACACGCAAACACACATACTTTATTTAGTTAATATACACATGTACCGACTTACATTTTAAAACATTCTTATTTTTCCCCTATGTACTTTTTTTTTAAATTAAATTTTGCCTCTCCACAGACTTCGGGCTCCAGGACCATTTTGGTTCTCTTTTTTTAACATATTTCTTGGATTAAGAGAAGAAGAGGAAAATAGGAGAGAGTTGGCAAAATGCCTTAGTGGCCTAGCGGTAAAAACGTCCGATTTCATAATCAAGAGATCGAAGGTTCGAATCTCTCTTACATTTTTGAGTATTTTTCCAAGTGCCATTGTATGTGTTTTCGAGGACATAATATGTACTCGTATGTCATCCATCTTGACTCTTTTGACTTTATCCAAACAATTGCTGTTGTGTTTGACTGTACAATTATTTAATTTATCTGAAGAAACCAACACTGACTTCAATTTTTGAATTAAACTCTTGTCACCCAACGAAACTTCTTTTTTTTAATTAACTAAACACACTATTCTGATGAGACAACGGAGTTAACAAAAACATAATTGATTTTAGCAAATTTGAGTTTTTTGTTGAATTTTCAAAAACCCATTTCGATAAAATTTAAATAGGTGGTCCCATTTAAATTTTACAGAAAGTATGATCTACCAAACAATAAAAAAAAAACAAACAAAGTCGATTTACAACATGTCTTGTAACACAAATGCTAAAACCCACATAGCCGATCAAAAAATCTCCTTTTTTGAAGTCGGTTTCTAACTATCGAATCATTCAGTCGATTTTCCTTCTAAATATATAATTTAGTCTCATTTATTTAGATAAATAAATGAATTGTTGACCTTTCTGAAACAAAGAGGTCAGGTTACTCATTTGTAAATATAGCCCAAAATTAATTGTATTTTGAATAATTGGAATCCATTATTAAATGTAATTAATTATTTAAATATGGCAGTTGAAAATCAACTCCTTGTACTTTAGATCTTCTTGTACTTGTACTTTTATATAAACACTACCTACAGCACACGATATGTTTAAAAACAAGTTCTTGCCTGGAAGAGATCGCTTCAAGCGATAAGGGGCCTTATCGCTTGAAGCGATTGCTCTGCAAATTATTGAATCGTACATTGTATCTATTAGTGTTAAATGTATTGTAAAATTGTGGATGTAATAAAGAATGATATTTTTATTATTATTTTGGTTTACACTTTTGTGTTCTCTCCGTATAGGAGGTAATTATGGCACGGGCCGAAGCCAAGTGCTTTTATAAACTTAAACATTTTCTGACGATTCTACTCGTGTTTAGAATGACTGCTTTTTGCAGGTGTTTTATTGCAGATGTGTGAATATGTCGTGTTTCGAGACTCATGGACAAGGTTTTGGGTATTACACCTGTGGTGGAGAGTACAATGGGTATAGTGCTAGTGCTATTTATTTGCCATTGTGTCTTTATTTCTATCGATAAGTCTGTATATTTAGCTATTTTTTCGGTATATGTGGTTTGTAGGTTATGGGTGTTACAGATTGCAATGTCGATTAGGTAGGCTGTTTTTTTTGTTTTATCTAGCACAGTTATGTCTGGTCTATTATAATGCACAGTTTTATCAGTGATGATGGTTCTGTCCCAATATAACTTATAATTTTGGTTCTCAAGTACCGATTCGGGTTTGTATTTATAGTAAGGAACTTTTTGTGCAATAAGTTTGTATTTATAAGCAAGTAGTTGATGGATAAATGAAGCTACTTGGTCGTGACGGTGTTTATAGTCAGTTTGAACTATTGCTTTGCAGGCTCCGGTTATATGCTGTATAGTTTCAGAGCTGCTACTGGATCTTCTACAAGTATAATTTATGTTGGGGTGACGTATTATAAATTTTCTGTAATGTCTAGTATCAATAACTTGGTCTTGGATTGCCAACATGAACGCTTCGGTCTCCGGGAAGAGTTCACCACCTCGCAACCATGCGTTCGACGCCTGTTTGTCGACATGTGGTTGCTGTAGGTCGTGATAGTGTCTTCCGTGGAAAGACTTTTTCTCCCATGCGGCAATTTTTTCTTTGGGATCAGTTATTTTTTCATTGCTTTGTGTGTTTCTATTGGATAAGTTCAAAGGAGTATATCGTTTGTCAGAAAAAGCTATTATTTCATTCGAGCGTTTGAAAAAGAAGTCCCTAAGAATTTTTATCTGTTTGTTGTGTAGATTTGTGACATCTATAATACCACGTCCCCCTTGTTCCCTTGGCAATATTATTATCTTCAATTTCTCAGCAGGACGAAATGACCGTCTATAATACGCCTATTCAACGTAAAAGCAACAAATTATGTCAGGTTACGCAAGAAGGGCATGTAATTAATGCAGTCGTCTACTAATCACGTGATGTTTTTAAGGTACTTTTCAAACCTCGTCACTCATAGTGATTTGTGGCGAGGTTTTAGACTACCCCTGGCCCATACCCAAAAACCACGTGTATTTATTTGGGACGCTGCTTATTTTTAGGGTTCCGTAAAACGTAAAAACGGAACCCTTATAGATTCGTCATGTCTGTCTGTCCGTCCGTGTGTCACAGACACTTTTTGCCGAAACTATGAGAACTACACTGTTGAAACTTGGTAAGTAGATGTAATCTGTGAACCGCATTAAGATTTGAACAAATATAATTTAAAAAAAAAGAAAAATTAGGGTTGTCCCCCATACTGAGAACTGAAACTCAACAATTTTTTTTCATCAAACCTACACGTGTGGAGTGTCTATCGATAGGTCTTCAAAAATGATGTTGAGGTTTCTAAAATCATTTTCGTCTACACTGAATAATTTCCGCGAGAGACACTTCCAAAGTGGTAAAATGTGTCCCCCCCCCCCTCTAACTTCTAAAGTAAGAGAATGAAAAATCAAAAAAAAATATATGATGTACATTACCACAGATTACAGAAATAAACACAGATGGAACCTTCGTGAACAACACTGTGAGGCCCGTAATTGGTCATGTTGACGTAACATTGTCAAATCAACGTTGCAAATTACTTGTATAATGTTGTCAGTCTTAAGAAAAAAGTCCCACTATTGTTGTCTTAGCTTGGGAAATCTTCACGTATAATAAACACATCAATTGATATTTTAAAATATTAAAATTATTACACCGATTATGCAAGGATTTCTTGTTACTACTATTTCCATTCTATGAAGAAAATAATTTTGATTTTGCATGCAACTAGAAATTAACTTGAATCGCAAATAATAAAATTAGTGTAATTTACTCGCTTAGATAGGTTAAACAAAAATTAAAACAAGCATCTTTACCACCAAGCTATTTTTGATAAAATGCATATATGCTACCTGTTTGTTATAGGTCCAAACAACAAACAAAAAAAACTAACACAATAATCATTTTAACAGTTCACTTATTACTCACCTTTTTTTTGACAAAACAAGACTTTAAAATCAAGTAACCGTATAATATTAAAAAACTTTACAATTTAAAAATATTTCATTTTACAAACAACGTTATGCCTAATATTAACTTCAAAAATATCTTCCTTTAACAAATGTTTTATTTTATGAACCATCATTTTATAACCAATTATATAGCCACCGTTTCACTTAGATAATATACCTATCGAATGACATTACAATATAATACAAAACACTTTATTGGCACCATAAACAAAGTTGACAAGAAGTAACACATATAATAACAAATTGTTTTGTTATTAATGGGCACAAAAGGCGATCTTTTCGCTAAAAGCGATCTCTTCCATATAACCTTTTGATTCATGAGGAAACAAAATTTGTAATATTTTGGGCAGTGGTGCAACTAACGAAATAAATAAATACACAAACAAATTTTATGATGTATTTATGATGTTGTTTTTTGTACATTTTTATGTCATAAATTACTCATTTTACAAATTTAATATTTAACAAAATTAAATTAAATTTAATAATACAATGCCCATCAATAATTTGGTGTACGAGTATCTAAAAAATATATAATCTATATTTTACCCTAAATTCAGGTAAAATAATTTCCATTTAGTATCGCCACACTAACCTATTTTCGTTGAGGTGTTGTGTTCCATTCATCACCAAAATGAAATCGCCTAAATTATATAAATAACAGTAAAAATATTCAATTTTTCCTATGAAATTATATTCCTCTTTCCTTTTTTTGTTTTTGGGAACATTGTTTGCAATGTTTGAAGACACAAGACGGCATATTTTAAAACAAAACTTAAAATCACACGGGACGCCCGTACAACACGGAAGTCCGTTTCATACTGACTGGAGTTTGTATTTGTTTCGGTGTTTGTATTTCCTTTGTCTGCTTCAGAAGCTCTGTTCTGCGTGCTCCATCTGGTTTTATTTCTGTAATCTGTGTACATTACCATGTAAACTACCAACGAAAATTGGTTTGAACTCGATCTGATGAGTAGTTTTTTTAGTAGTAGTAAATCGGCAGCTCTCACAAAATCACCCAGGGACTACGAGGGAATCCCTTTGTCCTACGTCAAACGCAAAATCCGCGAAGAATCGGTCAAGAAATGGCAAGATCGATATGAGACCTCGGACACTGGAAAAGTCACCCAGACGTTCCTCCCCGATATAGCAAACGCATATCCAATGATGAGAACCATAAAATAATTGACTCCCTTCCAGGTACAAGCGTTGACGGGACACGGAGGAATAGCAGAATACCTGTACAGATTTAAGCTCAAGAGCGGTCCTGGATGTGAGTGTGACTCCGACCAACCCGAAAGGATCTGGCACGTGCTAATCGATTGTCTCCGATTCATGGTCGCAAGACATGAACTCGAATCTATGATCGACAGAAAGCTGGTTGTCTCGGATCTCCATAACATCTTAGCAGATCCAGATAACAGAACACGGCTCCTGTCCTTCATGGAAAGCTCATTCCGCATAGCGGCCAAGAGAAACTCCACAATATCAAATACACGCCTCCCCTCGCCACTACACCCTGATCCGCTGCCCGTGGACGCCACGTGGAATGTGGTTCCCGCCCAACATAGTTCCTCGAAAAGTACCTCCATCCAACAACTACTGGAGAACGCAGACCGAGGAGAGGCAGGGATCCGTATCCGTGGAGTGGCTCTCTTCATGGACAGCAACAAAGAAAGATTCGGAATAAGCTTTTGCTTCGCCTGGGAACGGAAACGAGCCCGTTTGTCACCTGGATTGTCTTGCCTGCTCAATGGGAGTACCGCAAAAGTCACAATGAAGCGGAAAACCTATGACGCCATGCCAGTGTGCGAGGTAGATGGCCACCGATTTCGGCTGGTGCGATCTAAAAACAAAACGATTGCACTGATAGAGTACTCGGAAGGTCGGACCCCTTTCACACAGGCAAGTGCGCTGCTCGAACATCTGAGCAGAAATGCAGGTGAAACACCCCGGGTGATAAGCGTGGATGCGATGGCAATCGAATACTCAAGAGCGCGAGTCGCAGACCGGCTGGGTTGCATTGAGGCCTCTAAACATCATGAGGTAGTCGTATATGAAGACAGGGGAGAAAATCTGAGCTTCCTCAGAGCCCCTTCACACGACCAAACACATGCAACTGACAGCTGGGGACATCCTGTTCCTAGTTCGACCATCCAAACCGGCTCCGAAAGAGCACAGCAGAGGGCAGCCACGGAAAAAGCCGCAGCCAATAAAAGCGGCAGCCGAGGCACCAACACAACCTTCGTGACTGCCTTCAATGCAGCAGCAAGGAGCATGCTCCGAATCTCATCCCACTCATCACCCCCCTTGACGTCAAGGACCCCCAACGTAGCTTCACAGCAACAAACGAGCCGAACGAGAGCCGACATGGGACAGGTTGAACCGCCCCGCTATGTCATGGCTTCGGAGCCGCGGAGTCATGCACGTAACGCCTTCATCGAATTCCTAGCCACACTGAGAGCGACAAGACAAGTCAACCTCAAGACCTGCGAAAACATCATGCAGTCCTATAGGCTAGGAAGTGAAAGCCTCTTAAAGGCGAAACTCGAGGAGGCCGAAGCAGCCATTTACAATAATGTCACTTCCCGGGTCATCCAGGGAACCATGACAGGAAAATGTATGGCAGCTTACAGTGTAGAAAATGGCTTCGTGACACTGAACAAGAAAGAGACAGAGCGCGCGGGAATGCCAGTTTATGCGACACCACCAAACGACCCAATCGTAGTTACCGCCCGATGCACCAAGATTATGCTGGACGATAGGATCCTTGAGATGGACAAAACCATCGAAGGGAACTCAAACGTCAAAGCGGGTTGGGAAAACTGGGAGGTACCGAGAATACAGTGGGTCAACGGAGTTCCAGGATGTGGAAAGACAACATGGGTGATTAGACACTTTGATGTGGACAAGGACGCCATTATCACTACAACAACTACAACAACTGAGGCAGCAAAAGATCTAAGAGAAAAGCTATCGCACCGTATCGGAAACCTGGTCAAAACCAGAGTGCGAACCATGGCTTCTGCTCTGGTAAATGGTTTCGGAAGAGAAAGTTTCAGTCGCCTCATGGTGGACGAAGCTCTCATGAACCATTTTGGAGCCATTGTGATGGCTTCAAGGCTGTCTGATGTTGGTGAAATTGTCCTCATCGGAGACGTCAATCAGTTGCCTTATATCGACAGGGAAAATCTCTTCGAAATGAAGTATCACCGCCCAAACCTGGTAACAAAGATCAGCCAGGAGTTGTTCTGCACACATCGCAATCCGATGGATGTCGCATATGCGCTGAGGGAAATATACTCAGGTATGTACTCCTCAGCACCCCGTATAAAGTCCCTAGAGCTGAAAAGGTACAAGGGAGCGCAAATACCCAACACCCTACCAAACACCCTCTTCTTAGTTCACACTCAAGAGGAGAAGGAGACCCTGACAAACCAGGGTTATGGGTCAGGCACCGGGTCACGTATCCTCACCATCCATGAAGCTCAGGGACTGACATATGAGTCGGTAATCGCAATAAAAACCAAGGCAAACATGAAGCTGCACGAGAGCGTGCCCCATGCGGTTGTTGCAATCTCACGGCACACGGAGACTTTCACGTACTACGCTGACGACACCGACGACGCCACCGGTCGGTTCGTGCGGCGAGCGTTGGCTGCATCACCGAAGACCATCCGAGAGTTCAACCTACAGATGGCCATCAGGGATAGAAATGCAGCCGTAGTGGAGGCTCTCGGCCGGGAGGAGGCGGCTTAGGCAAATGGCAATAAGGCAAAGAATCGATGTCGAGTCGATTACTAGCGGAATCCCAACCGGTAGTGATCGGCTCAACAGACGAGCACTAACTAGTATTAGGTTTAAAATGTTCCCAACTCCCCCCTTATTTCCCTCTTCTTCTGATTATCCAAGAAAGATGTAAAAATAAATAAGATTTGAAATGACAAAAGTCACGGACCCCGGAGTCTGTGGAGTAGCAATTTTGAATAAAAAAATAATAAAAAAAGTAGTTTTTTTTACTACGTCATAAATACACTATTATTGAAACTTCGATCAAAGTTACAACGAACTACAAGAACTATGATGTGTACCTACTATGTATATTATATTACTTGCTGCAACGGAACCCTTCATGGGCGAGTCCAACTCGCACTTGGCCACTTTATTTTAAACTATTGTGGGTTTACACTTGACAGCCATCTCACCTGCTGTTAAGCGACAATCCGGTCTATAATGCCAACATGATCGAATTCATTCAATCAACATGATTCTGATGATCTAAGACGACGGCCAAAATTTTAACAATCGGGATAAACCCACTTGTCACATCGTTCTTATCCCAAAAGCAGAATCAAACCTCTTCGTCAAGCAATCAAATCAAAAGTCATTGGAACGTCAACCGTTGAACGATGTCGCTTTTTCGAGCTACGAGCAATCCAATAGAAAAAATAATGCAAGGTGGTTTTAGATCATGAAGATGTAACACAAGTGGTAAGTGGTACACACTCCGACATATATTTATTTATTGAATAATAGGCGAGCAGCATTAGCTGATATGGCTATATCTCAGTGTTGAAATAACAAATTATAGGTAATTGTCTGTTAAAATGATTTTGTCTTTAACTATCCATTTGTCCAATCTGTTCTTGAAAGAGTTTAATGACTTTGCTGAAATAACCTCCTCAGGTTCCAGTTGTAAACCACTCTGTTGCTGAGGATGTGATGTGCAGTGTTTGTCAGTGATGGTGCGTGGGACAACTGGGACTTATGACGCCGACTGTCTCTCTTATGCTCCTTTAATCTGTACAGGTTCTTTATGTGAGGGAAATCCATTCAGTATTTTAAATGTTTCGATCAAGTCTCCTCGTAACCGTCTCTCTTCCAATGTAGTGAGGTGTAGGGCTTTTAATCTGTCCGTGTAGGATTTACGTCGAAGGGCATATGGCCATTTTGTCGCTTTTCTTTGCACACTTTCAAGCAAATCAATATATTTTTTTTGAAGTAGGGGCTCCAGACTTGATAACCATATTCTAGTAGCGGCCTCACATAAGTTTTATTTATTTTAAGAAACATCTCTACAGTTATAGATTGAAAGAATTCACGAATGTCATAAATAAAAGAGTTTGCTTTCTTAACTATTGCAGAAATATGTTCTTCCCATTTTAAATTTGATGTAATTATAACACCAAGGTCTTTTTGCTGATTCACTGAGGATAAAGCAACACCATTGAGATAATAGGTTATTAGTGGGTTATTCTTGCCGAGATGTAAGACCCCACACTTTGCAACATTCAAACTGACAACCCAATCCATGGTCCATACTTAAATATCCCATAAAAAACCGATTAGCAAATTCAGAATAGCCGCCGAAGCGATGGTTGTTGTGGTGCGCGGAAAAATTGTTCCATAGCGACGATTTGTCAAGTTCACACTCTTGTTCTCGGTTTAGAAATCCCACGATAATTAACACACGTGATATCTCCCTCCTATAGGGTACAATCCTTAAAAAAGCTAAGTAGCCCGTTAGTTAGATTGCCAAAAAATATTGTACACGTATTTTTTCTTTTGTTTCACAAACAAAAAATGACGAAGATACAGCGCTTCGAAGTTTCGTGTGACGTCACTTGTGAGTACGATTTTTACTCACGAGTGACGTCGCGACCCCCCCACTCTCGAAGTTTGATGGTCTATATCTTTGACGATTTTTAATATTATGAAAAAACAAAAAATACGTGTCCAATATTTTTCCATGATCTAGCTGACGGACTAATTAGGATGGTGTATTTTTGACCCAGTCCGGTACCCTATTCCCTACTGATATTTCGTGTTTCTTTTCGAATCCTTCCCCGTCTGTCGTGCCTCACGTGGTTGATGGACCCCTAAAGGACGTTGTACTTAGTTTAAAAAATATTGTATATTATTTTTACCTCTCTCTTCTTCAATGAATACTGTGAAACCTTGAGCATCGCAGTAAAGTTGCTAGCCTATCATACCTATTTTTAATAGGATACAATTCAGTGAATGTGCTGTGGATCTACATAATCCATCACTAGCTTGCCCTTTTTAGGGTTCCGTAAAACGTAAAAACGGAACCCTTATAGATTCGTCATGTCTGTCTGTCTGTCTGTCTGTCTGTCCGTCCGTATGTCACAGCCATTTTTTGACGAAACTATGAGAACTACACTGTTGAAACTTGGTAGGTATATGTATTCTGTGAACCGCATTAAGATTGAACAAAAAAATTAAAAAAAAAGAAAAATTAGGGTTGCCCCCCATACTGCGAACTGAAATTCAAAAAAATTTTTTTCATCATACCTACACGTGTGGGGAGTCTATCGATAGGTCTTCAAAAATGATATTGAGGTTTCTAAAATCATTTTCGTCTACACTGAATAATTTGCGCTAGAGAGACTTCCAAAGTGGTAAAATGTGTGTCCCCCCCCCTCTAACTTCTAAACCAAGAGAATGAAAAATCTAAATCTAATTTTTAGTACGTCATAAATACACTATTATTGAAACTTCGATCTAAGTTACAACGAACTACAAGAACTATGTGTACTATGTATATTATGTTACTTGCTGCAACGGAACCCTTCATGGGCGAGTCCAACTCGCACTTGGCCACTTTATTTCCATCAGGCTGCTTGTAAGTAAAAAAAGCGCCATCATATCATAGATGATGTTCCAAAGACTCGAACGAAGAGATTTATCTCCATTTTCGCAACAAGAACATATAAGCTATGGAATGCGTTGCCTGAGTTAATTTTACTCAATGGTTTAAATCTTGATGTCTATAGGCGAATCAGTTTCTTCTAGGTAGGTACGTTCGGTCGTAGACCCCATCATCGCTTAACATCATAATGAAGAACAGAGCGACCGGGGGGTCTACCGCCTAACGAAAAACGCTTTGACGCTTTGACATTGCCGTCTCTTTCATTTCAAGCGAGAAGAAAAGAGACAGCGATATCAAAGCGTCAAAGCATTTTTCGTTAGGCAGTAGACCCCCAGGACGTTTACTCTCTTTCTACGAAAACGTGATTTCGAAATATACTCGCGACTTTCCAACGCCGATTCAACTTCGATCCGTCGTTTTGTCCGTTTAAATGTTCTAAGCCTACTCTAATTAGAGTATGCTTAGAACATTTAAACGTCAAACAATGTTGTATCCATAGAAATCTAAATTGTAAACCTTATTATTTAGATTTCTGTGGTTGTATCGGACGAAACGAAGTAGAACGAGAGCAGGAAAGTCGCGAGTTTTTTTTCGAAATTACGTTTTCGTGGAAATAGAGTAGACGTCCGGTTCGGAGCAAATCCCATTGCAGCTTCTGTTGCAGTCTCTCATTGGTTTGACTGTTAATGTTGTAACTCGGAAAATAATTACAAAAGAAACAAATGAAAACATTAAAAAATAAATAGTTTTAGATCAATTTTTTTCAATTTAATTTAAAATAAATAGATTTAGTTCAATTTTTGACTAATTCTACAATTAGTCAAAAATTGAACCACTGACCCGATAAGAAGAAGAATGGCGCAGAGCAATATTTGCGAGGTCAGATAATATTTTATAACTCATCTGATACAGTTACGAAGCAAACAGGTAGATTCCTTAATAGTATTTTGAGGAAGGGAATATTCCGAATCATATGACGCAGTGATCCAATTAACCTTTTATTCTTCCTAAATATAGCTTTAAATCAAACTAGTTTTGATATGAGCCTTGACGCACGCTATAGTGACATTTTGAGTCCAGTTTTATAGTAGGGGTCATAGGGTATACGCTGATTTTTGTATCGATGCCGTTTTGCTAAGATATTGGATGATTTATCTCTAAACCTTGTAATTTCTTGCACACTGTTTGCACATTACAATTTTTTAAATGCACTTGATTATTCGGAGACTGAAGACTTGCTAAATGTTATATCTTGATTTCTTCTTTCGCTTTCTTTCGTTTCGTTAGCTTTCGCTGTGCCATTTATTCCTCTATTGTAAATGTTTTGGTAGATAGAATTGGTTTTAAAACATCTTTTTTTTTTAAGCAGAGCATTGATGTTGTGCCGCCCATAAACATAAGCTATACCTACTTTGTAAAACTTGACTTGCTGGATAACCATGTTTATGTTTATGTAAATAAATGTTTTTTCATTTCAATTTTTCATTTAATTACTGCTTGGGGATACAGTGTTTAGCGAAGCAACACGTTTATTTCTATGCGAGCACAGCAAATTTGTCCTACCACTACAAATTACTTAGATGTTTTTAATTACGGTATTTCTATTGCATCTGCTAAAACATCTTTTTAATATGTAACAAGGTTGTCGTCTTGGCTTTAATGCTCATAAAATGCAATGGGTAGAAATAGTCTGCATTCAGTTACAAATAACAAAGTAGTTTTTTTATTTATTTGACATTTAGCAACTCCACAGACTCTCTGAACTTTGTCATTTGGTTTCTTTTTTAACATAAGTATATTTCGTAGAAGAAAAGGGGTAGGATATTTTCAATCTAATTCTAGTGCTCTTTGACCCTATTTTGCTATCTTCTAAGTCACGGCCTTGCAGCTCAGAGTCATCACCACAACCACATTTCTGTCCCTGATGACCTGTAAGTTGAATTCTGGAATGGTCTTCGGTGCCGCCGCCAACGCTCGCCGAACGAACCGACCGTTGACGTGGTCGATCTAGCAGAACAACGACAAAGTCATACAAGCCATATAAACCAATAAATGAACTGACGTTGTCGATGTCGTCAGCAAATAACAAAGTAGTGTGCACTGAACTGCGGTCGTGGTAACCTAGTAACGAATCTTCGTCGTACTTTGCGATTGTACCTCTGTGTATTATAACAAGGGCAATTATACAATTTGGTCATCCACACTGGTTTTAAACGGTAAAGGATAACACAGTCAGGAAACGAGCATGTTCCAAAAAGGCATCTTTTCAGTACATTCGTCATCAGCCACACACAATCTACAATGCTGGCCAAGTCTGGCATTCCATACTGACATACATAGTAGATTGTGGCCTTGAATCACTCCTTGTGGTAGAATGACTTGATTCCTGGTGCGATAATATTTAGGAACATTTAGCCAACTATAGCTTATATGTGTACAGAGAGACCAAAATGAAGTACCCTAACATTATGCATCTATATCTAGACGTTAACTAATATATATATATATTTAAATAAGGAGTGACGAGACGAGCAGGACATGCGCCTGATGGTAAGCAACATGCCTGCCACATAACAGCACAGTGACACGCAGCTATTGGAACATGAAGAGTCCAAATCATAACCTAGCACTGCACTGCGCTCGTCACCCAGAGATCTTACATATTATATCTCTAAGCACATTACTGCTTGACGGTAGAATAACTGGCAAAGGTGTGGTACTTCCCCAGGCGGACTCTGCTAAGAGTCCTACCACTACAAAATATAGTATCATAATCTCATTCAGCATCGTAACCCTATCTGCTCACCCTTGTCTACTCGAAACGTAAAAGCAACAAATTGTATACTTACCTTATCAAGATCTTGTCCGTTCAAAAGGTCTGCAATCAGCGGGGAATCGAAAGTAAAAACAGTGCGGGGGTCGTGACAGGGGAGGCGGAGAGGAGGGGGGGAGGGTAATTGAAGGTTCTAGAGCTCCAGGTTGTAGGGGGACATTGACACTGTAATGTTGGGAGCGGACTGAAGGTTCGCAGCGGAGGCTTAAATATTTTGTATCTATACGAAATTGGACTAAGATCTAGAAATAAATAAATAAATTTCTTTATTTGCGAAAATGGGTAATTACAATAAGATCTTATATGTTTACATTGAGAACTCCATAATCAACCTTACGGCATGCAAATATTAGGTTGCCTACTAAATTGTCGTAATTTGATAAAAAAACTTTACAATATTTTTTTTTCTTAATTTACCATTCTAAACTGCCTATTCAAGGACTACCAATTTCACATTGTTATTGAAATTGAAGTTACTGTTGTCTCTGTTACTGGGTTGGAAGATATTATACATACTGCTTTTTTTTTTAACTATTATAGGTTTACACTTGACCACCATCTCGCCTGATGATGATGCTTTTGGAGAGCTTGGAGATGGTAAGAGGGTTTTAACGATGGGAGCGTCAACGTCATCCAAATTGCGAGACACGATGAAGTTAATTGCCGGGCTGGCCCAGTGGCTTAGTGTAAAGGTAGCGTTTCGCGCCGCGACCGCGACGCGAGACCGAGACCGGAGACCGCGACCCGAGACCAAGACAGGCACTTGACACTATAGAATTGTATGGGCGCCAGTTGGCGCCGCGACCGCGACCGCGACCTGTCTCGGTCTCCTGTCGCGGTCTCAGCGCGAACTGGCGTCCATACAATTCTATAGTGTCAAGTGCCTGTCGCGGTCTCGGGTCGCGGTCTCCGGTCTCGGTCTCGCGTCGCGGTCGCGGCGCGAAACGCTACCTTAAGTCTGCCAGCGAAGCCTTGGGTCGTGGGTTCGATCCCCACCCAGTGCAAATATTTGTGTGATGAATTCAAATATTTGTACTGTGCTTGGTGTTTTCTATGTATAATAATCTATGTATAATTATGGGACCTGAAGTTTATAACACACTTCCCAAAATAATTATACCTATCTGCCCCAAGTTTCGGCAGCTTCAAAAACTGATTAAAGTGCTGGCTTATCGATCAAACTTTTTATAGTTACACCGAATTTTTAGAGACTGATGGCAAAGTCCTATAAAAATGTATACAAAAATTTGACATGGGTCAGTACAATTGTTATAAAAACATAATATACTCATATAATGCTTGACAGTTTTCTGTACAATCATTATTATAATACATTAAAGTAGTAATTTCAAACTTTGAAAATGTATACAATATGTATGCTCGTTCTTTTGTTTTTATTTTTTATTTATTGACGTGTAAATTGTACATTTATGAATAAAGTACTTTGACTTTAACTTTGTATGTATTTAAAAATATATAAGTACTAGCTGAACGCGCGCGCGTTGCTACGCCATCTATCGAAAATTGGTCGTACCAATTCAAATTTTGTTCAAATTCGGTTACTTTAGGTTCTAATGACGCAACCTTTAACATATTTATGACAAATGCAACGAAACGAAACGCAACGAAAGCTCTCTAAAAGCAATATTTTTTCCCGTTTTTGTTACATTTTTCATTCATGCTCGGCTCCTGTTGATAGTAGCGTAATGTTAAATACCCTATAGCCTTCCTCGATAAATGGACTATCCTACAAAGAAAAAATCTTTCAATTCGGACCAGTAGTTCCAGTATCCTTGCGTTCAAACAACAAACATACAAACAAACAAACTCTTCAGCTTTATAATATTAGTAAAGATTACATCAGCTATCTGGCATCCATAGTACAAGCTTTTCTTAGTTTGGGCTCAGATGGTGTTGTCTGTGAAGTGTTAACCAATATTTATGTTTATAATTGAACGTTGTATCTTCAGAGTTATTTTTTACGATTTCCGCACACACATGTTATTTGTGCGTTTTTGAGGATATAATATTATACCAGTTGGTATCTATTGGCCTTTACTAACTTTGGGCTAACGTAGAAAAAATATTAGTTGCTTTTTAAGATAAAAAAAAAAATTGGCAGTCATAGGAACTGCCGATAGAAGTGAAAACTTATAACTCAGAATTTAATTGCTTACCTTGGAAACTACACGGGTGTAACCGGAGGGCGTGGCCTCACCATCATGGCATGGCCATCTAGAAATGCGTCAGCATTTCCCATTGGCTCACGCATTTCTAGATGGCCATGCCATGATGTCGAGGCCACGCCCTTTCAGCATTTCCCATTGGCTGACGCATTTCTAGAGGCCCAATCGCCAAGATCCCGAGTTTACCCGAAGATTTCTTGTCATACCCGAGCGTGAGGCTAGAAATTAATTTACACCCCACGAAAAATCTGTCTAGGCGCGCGTAAAGAAGTTTTCACTTCAAAAAAATACTGGAACACTTATTCTAACCTAGTTTTGCATCACCATCACAGTTTATTGTATTGGTTTGTCCGCTATAATTTCAGCTTCCGAGCTGATGGTGAGATCCTCCTCGACCTATTTATTATAACTCGACGGACGAAACCAGGACGGACCTATTGTATCAACATAAATAAAAACCTACATATTATTATCCAATATAGATTGATAAATAGATAGATACACTTTATTGACACACCAAAATAATAGGATACACAAAAAGAATTAAATATAAATTTAAAACTCGTGCGACAAGTCGGAGGCCTTATCTCTAAAAGCGATCTCTTCCAGGCAACCTTGGCATGGAAAATAATTTTAGGGAAAAGTGAGAAAACATATGCAAATACAATGTTTTTATTAACGCAACATAAGCTAGTACAAAAAAAATGGTTGTCTGTAAAGTCGGTTTACTGACGATAGAACGTGACAACGTCTTAAGAAATCAGTACGCTGATAGCGCGAGTAGTGATACCGCTCGACTCGGCGGGTGGCGCCCTCAGCGCTCAGCTTCGTCCGCATGGCACGGAAGACGAACTAACGGTAACGGCGGACCGTTACAGTTTTGCGGGCGTCATCGAATTATAAGACGTTATCACGTCAATAATAGTAAAAGGTATAATAAACTTGTATTAAAAAATATAGAAGTATTACATATTTTATCAGTTATATGGCTCTCATAGTACAAGCTTTGCTTAGTTTGGGAATAGATGGTGTTGTGTGTGAAATGTCCACCAATACTTCCCATGGGGGCCGGGAGCTCACCTCATCTTCATTTTGTAGTGGTAGGACTCTTAGCAGAGTCCGCCTGGGGAAGTACCACACCTTTGCCAAATATTCTACCGCCAAGCAGTAATGTGCAAACATTACTGTGTTCCGGTTTGAAGGGCAATGATTCCAGCGAAATTACAGGGCTTAGAGACATAATATCTTAGATCTCTGGGTGACGAGCGCAGTGCAGTGCTAGGTAATGATTTGGACTATCATGTTCCAATAGCTGCGTGTTACTGTGCTGTTATGTGGCAGGCATGTTGCTTACCATCAGGCACATGACCTGCTCGTCTCGTCAGTCTATGATATAAAAAAAAAAAAGCCTTTCCGAGCGGTTGGTCGACGCGACGAGTGACCAAAATGCTGGCGTTTATTTGACCCAACGCATAAGTATGCCATTCTGCGTGGCAATGCCGCCAGCATGCTGGGTACGCTTCCAATTGGTAGTGGGCTTGGACATCTTGTAGTATTATCTGTAGATCTTCATTGGTCTATGGATAATTCAGGTGGGTTTAGTGTCAGTAGTTAGTTAGGTATGTAGCGTAGTGTAGTTCTCATTGTATTTTTTTTAATAATAGCTCTGCCCATCAATAATAATACATTATGATATAAGTGCGCTAAGTTGATAATTACAGCCGAGGCGTTATTGCTAGCTCGAGCCGAAAGCGAGAGCTATAATTAGCAGAGGATGTAATTATCAAAGCGCACGTATGTCATACGACGTTTTATAACATATTTGAGAGGAAATAAATAAAACTCGGACGACATTTTCAAATAAAAACAATACAGCGAAGAAAAAGGATGCGTTATAATTTGTATTTGTTCACAGATTAGCAATGCGCGCGCATCGGCGCCTTTTTTTAAGGAACGGCACAGAACCAGCCAGTATGCCATTAGTAATAAAGTAAATTATTATTTTTCTGTCTTGTTACAGATATTTTATATTGTTCGAATTTATGGTCAAAATTAATTAAATTAACGAATTATACAATTATTTATTATATTTTACCTCTCAAAGTTAATTTTATTTATAAAATGTTGACCCCTTTTCTGACATAAAAACTCTTTACTAAGATTTAAAAAGGTACGGTCGTTTTAGGCGGATCATTTTGAAACCGCGCGTTTTACATTACATTACCGCACAAGTACGTAATAAGATACATTACGATACATAAATTGGTGAAATAGGAGACCCTTTACGAGCAAATATTTATGTTATAAAAAATATATTTACTTAGGTATTTATTCATTCTCAGAACTTAGTAATGCAAACGTAACCTTATAGATAATAATACATGATGTGAGATAATACAAGACCTGCGTAAGCAGGTGTTGGAAAAATACGTCTATATTTAAACTCGCAATCAGGTTTATTAAGTGGTATTTATTTCTAAATTTAGAAATACTTACTTAGTTTCTTGTAAAACTTTTTGCAGTTGAGAACTGGTTCAAAGGTTGTATTTTGCACGTGTTGCTATTTTGTACTAATGTGATATCCATTAGCATCGTCATTGCCATTTTTAGGGTTTCGTAAAACTTAAAAACGGAACCCTTATAGATTCGTCATGTCTGTCTGTCCGTCCGTATGTCACAGCCACTTTTTGCCGAAACTATGAGAACTACACTGTTGAAACTTGGTGAGTATGTGGATGTATTCTGTGAACCGCACTAAGATTTTTACAAAAAAAATTAGCAAAAAAAATTTTAGGGATGTCCCCATACTTAGAACTGAAACTCAAAAATTTTTTTTTCATGTAACCTATACGTGTGGGGTGTTTATCGATAGGTCTTCAACAATAATGTCGAGGTTTTAATATCATTTTTGCCTACACTTAATAGTTTGCGCGTGAGACACTTCCAAAGTGGTAAAATGTGTCCCCTTCTTCTAACTTCTAAAATAAGAGTATAATAAATTAAAAAAAAATATATGATGTAGATTACCATGTAAACTTCCAGCGAAAATTGGTTTGAACTCGATCTGATGAGTAGTTTTTTTTGGTACGTCATAAATACATTATTATTAAAACTTCGATCAAAATTTCACCAAACTACACGAATTTATTTATTATTTTACTTGCTGCTACGGAGCCCTTCATGGGATCATGGGTGAGCCCAACTCGCACTTGACCGCTTTTATTCTATATTCCACCCCTGCGCATAGGCCTCTGTTTTTAAACATTCTCATTTCAAAGTATCTTTTTTAAACAAGAAGGGTTTACAAAGGACAATGCCCACGTCTCATACATTGAAAAACCTGGCCAACTTTTTTTGATTCTGAAAGTGTATAGAGATGAATAGTATCTAATTAGGATTGTTAATGCTTCTATAAACGTCTACTGTTGGTGTTTTTCATTTCCTAAATACCAAAAATGAGTTACAGTTAAACGAAAAGTAAGGTTATGTTTACTGTCAAAATATTTTAGAATTATGTTTTCTTTTGGATTAGAACAGAAAAGAAAGGAAAGAACTATGGTATTGTCTTTCAAAACATATTTCTTATGAGAATAAATAGGAATAATAGTACTTCTAACTACCAACTGATTACCATAAAATAGATCTCGGATGGAATTATCATAGGCTACATAAGGCTACTAACTAAGCGCAGTGCATGTTCTAATAATTTATGACACTGTCTTGTTATATGTTAGGCACATGTCTCACTCATCCTATCATTGTTTACTAAAAAAAATACTTAAATCAGTGTAGATAATACTGTTCACCGATATCTTTCTACTGAATCTATGTTCAAACCAATGCAATAAAGGAGAGAGGATAAATAAAATATATTGTTTGCGATTATATTACATATATTTCTCATTTGATAATAATTAATGTTAAACAAACAATATTTAATAGCCCAAAACTCCTACATAGCCAAAATACGCTGCTCGGGGATTTATGTGGTCCTGCTGTCTGACCATCCTAGAAATCTCACGAAGAACTCTGCAATGCAAGTACAGCAATACTGAAAGATGGCCTCTGCTGGCTGTCCTTATCATTTTCAATTAAAATATACATATTATATATATTCTATTTGCTTCAGCAGTAGTCAGCTTGTGTCTGTCTTCTATAAGCAACTCAGGGTTTTAAAATTGGTAATTGCAAATGTTTTGTAGCAAGTTAGCGCTCTCCCCGAATTTCCTGTAGAGTATGAATAATTCATTTGCATAGAAATATTGTCACAGACGGGAATATCTTCATTGTGATATAAATATTTAATTATTTTGGTATTCAAGACAGTGGCCTTAGGAGGTCCATAACAATCGAGCGTTTCCATCAGACAACACAAGGATATAGGTATATGGTTTTATGTAATTATTACCACAATTATGTAAGTAATAAGGAGCACTGAATCACATAATTCCCAGTTTTGTTAAAACCAATTTAAACAACAAGAAAACCAAAGTTAGGAAGAAAACCACGCCTTTTGCTTGTTTACTTTTTTTTTGATTTGTCAATTTGACATTGATCTTTGAACAATTTGGATTTGGTGAAAATTGCATGCCACCTTTTTCCTCGTTTACGTTACCAAAAAAAGCTTTGATAGTTTCTTTGTCGCCGTATTTATATATATCGTTATTTAAATATGTAAAAGTAGTAAATAAACGACATTGTGAAAGAAATTGATATACATAATATCTATTTTCAATCTAACGCGGATCACTAAAACGAAACGCAGGTACCGTTTCGTTATTGCAATATTTTACAAGTCAGCTTTGTTGGTAAATGGTAGGTTTAATTTAAACAAATGCAAATTATTTTATTTTGGAATGTTAGAAAGTTATATAACTTCGCACACGAGTACAACAAAAAATCACCATTTTTTTAATATATAACTCATATGTCTACACGACAACTATTTTAGCGGGTCAAAAATGGGCATTGTCCTTTGCACAAATACCAGTGTGAATATATCCTAGCAGTACAAGATAATGTAAGATTAAAATTTTGTTTTTTGAGTACAGTAGCTCACTTATAACTTAGGAATATGTTAATTACAATTTGATCGTGCATAATACTTCTTTATACATTTACTGCGTAAGGTATCTAATAAGTAAAGTTAGCTTTAGTTTGAGATGAATGTATTTAAACAATTTCGAAAATGCAGTGATTTTTTTTTGAGAGAATAGATATGAGTGATTTTTTAAAATGCGCGCGCACAACGACGCTTACATTCAGTTTATTGAATTGAATTCAATTAGTTGCGTATTTCTTTAAAATACCTATGGAATTTAGCCGCAAGTGCCCTCTGCAGCCTAGCCTACTTTGGGCTGTCGCAGTAGGAGCGTTAGTTGTGACTCAGCGTTAGTAATACTAAAACTTCTTAAAATTTAAAAAGTAATTTTTTGCGTGCTTACAAAAGTACACACACATAGTTTTTTATAGAAACTAAGTACTATGTTGTTGGGGCCATTTTAATTTGAAGAAAATTCAACCTCTTAGAAGGTAACGATATTAGACTACAGGCCCATGAACAAAATTTACGTATTAAATGAACCACCAGGTTACCTATGTAGGATGATAGAAGGATATAAAGTAATAAGATTTAACACTATGCCGTCACTTGTAAGCTGTCCAACTGAGTACAGTTGAAGAGGGGGGGTTGCAACCCTCGATCATTTCTCCTTGTCGCATGATTTTTGTACGGCGGCGGCGTTGCAGAATAATAGATTAGAAGAGTTATTGAAACTATAAAAATTATAAACATTAAGTTTTTAATTATTAGTTTGTCGGAAAAATTCGTGATTTTCCGAAGATTTACAGATTAAATTGAGGCATTTGATTATGTACAGCATTGGTGCTATACAGTTTCAATACCTCTCTTAATCCATTATTTCGCAATGAAAAATCATGCGACAAGGAGAAATGATCGAGGGTTGCAACCCCCCTCTTCGACTCAGTTGGACAGCTTACCAGTGACGGCATAGTGCTAAATCTTATTACTTTATATCCTTCTATCATCTCATATAGGTCTCCTGGTGGTTCATTTACTATGTAAATGACTGTTCACGGGCCTGTAGTCTATATAGGATGAAGAATTTGACGGCGTTCCGTCCTTTCCGTGTTCGTAGTTTTCCAGGATTACCCCAAAACTATGTTTTGGTATGAAGGGCAAGGTTTCCAGAGTCATTGCAGGACAGAGATAAATCATCTATCTCTAAGTGATGAGCGCACTGCAGTGCGTTATGTCAGTAAAGTCTAAAAGACTGTACGAATAAAAAATCATACAGCGCAAAAGAGGAATAAACTGCCGGCATAACTGTGTCTGGTAATTCTGGGGTTAGTTTTGAGATTTTTATTCAACAAAAGAGTTGATAAAAAATGGTTGTCTGTAAAGTCGGTTTACTGACGATAGTTTAACGTGACAACGTCTTAAGAAAATACTGATGGAATTTGTGTTAAGCGCCATCTAGGTAAAACATTCTGAAGCTTTTTGAAAAGCTGTTCAAAGCGCCATCTCTGGGTACATCATTGTACTAGCACAAGTTATTAACTTCATATCGTCGCTTTTCTAAAACATGGACAGACTCCTTGAACGTGATACACATTTAACTCACTAGGTGGTGCGAAAAGTAATAAGGCGAGGTAACGGCGGTAACGTTACATGACGTCATGTTTTGTGGGCGTGCAGCCGCCTTCATCGAATTATAAGACGTTATCACGTCAAAATCTCATAAAATATTATCACATTATGCGAACTTGTCGCTAAAAGTAATCTCTTCCAGATAACCTTAGCCAGCCTGCTTAGATAATCAGTTAGCGTACATCACCTTTGACCACATCGTCATATAGGTACTTACTACCATAAGCGTGTACACATTATATATGTGTAGAAATGTACAATGCTTCCAGCACTGCTAGAGTTTTTTATACAAATGTCATGTATACGCGCTCATAGTAGAACGCGTATTGTTTTCAACATCATATAATTTTATCCGCAAAAACTAAATGTGACTTCAATTTAAAATTAACTAAGACACTAACCTACATTTAGGTAGGTATTTCCATATTTTTTGTTCCAATGAAACAGCAAATTTCGATAAAATTATCAAATAATTATCAAAATCAATTCACAACTGCCAAAGCTACCGCGTAACATACATATAAAAAATTAAGTGGCCAAGTGCGAGTTGGACTCGCCCATGAAGGGTTCCGTTGCAGCAAGTAACATAATATACATAGCACACATAGTTTTTTAGTTCGTTGTAACTTTGATCGAAGTTTTAATAATAATGTATTTATGACGTACTAAAAAAGAACTACTCATCAGATCGAGTTCAAACCAATTTTCGTTGGTGGTTTGCATGGTAATGTACATCATATATTTTTTTTAGATTTTTCATTTTCTTATTTTAGAAGTTAGAGGGGGGGTGGGGACACACATTTTAGCACTTTGGAAGTGTCTCTCGCGCAAATTATAACAACTAACAACTAATATATTACAACTAAACTAAATTAGAAACCTCAACATCGTTTATGAAGACCTACCGATGGACACCCCACACGTGTAGGTTTGATGAAAAAAAATATTTTGAGTTTCAGTTCTAAGTATGGGGGCCACCCTAGTTTTTATTTTTTTAATTTTTTTTTTGTAAAAATCTTAATGCGGTTCACAGAATACATCTGATTACCAAGTTTCAATAGTGTAGTTCTCATAGTTTCGGCAAAAAGTGGCTGTGACATACGGACGGACAGACAGACAGACATGACGAAACTATAAAGGTTCCGTTTTTACGTTTTACGGATCCCTAAAAACAACCGAATTAAGAACCTCCCCTTTTTTAAGTCGGTTAATGACTCCCACTCAGTATACACGTAGTAGTGACCAAACGCGGACCTGTGTGCGTCAAAGTTATGCTAAAATCCTAATTACGTATTCGTTTATATACATATCTAAAAAGTATTCGTTGTGGATATCAAGTATTCATTAATATATTTTGCGTCTGCTAAAACAGGCGGCACGCCCTGGGTTTATCCGTCTTACGTACGTAATTATTTAATATCACTGATAAAAAATACTATATTTATAGAGTGTGCTCTGACTCCTCAACATTTTTGAATAAATATAGACTGAGGTGTGATTCAATAAAAGCAAAACCGTGAGCAAAACCCATAACAAAACAAAAACTACAATTCATAGTAACAGTTTGTTTATCTCTCTTTTTAAATTGGAGGAAATGCATTTTCTCATACGTTTATTATTTTTTAATTCTTTAAACATCAAACTACAATACATAAATGTTGCATTTTGACTCTCAAACATACTTTATTATATCTTTACTATTGAGCAAAAAACTAAAATAAAAGTTTTTAAAAATATTTTTTTTTAAATAAAGAGTGACGAGACCAGTAGGACATGTGCCTGATGATAAGCAACATGCCTGCCGCATAACAGCACAATGACACGCACCTAGTGGAACATTAAGAGTCCAAATCATTACCTAGCACTGTACTGCGCTCGTCACCCAGAGATCTAAGTTATTATATCTCTAAGCCCTGTAATTTCACTGGAAACATTGCCCTTCAAACCGGAACACAGTAATGTTTGCACATTACTGCTTGGCGGTAGAATAACTCGCAAAGGTGTGATATTTCCCCAGGCGGACTATGCCAAGAGTCCTACCACTACAAACATATATATTGAGCAACAATTTTTTTTGGGTTAATTTTGACCAAAAATTTTTGCTACTCACCAGCCAGGTCTGTACCTCCGTGTACCCCAAGGTATAATAGGATATTTATGGGACAAGTTTTCGGCTTGATTCAAATACCTACCCGAAATTTGCTGCCAGGTCTCGAAATAAAAGAGGACAGTCGGGTTATGTCTCCACGAGTGGTGGACTTACCGACTAAAATCTGCACGGGGTTCCACCTTTGTCCCGACTCCCAAATGGAACCGCGGGAACGCTCTCGCATTCTTTCGCAAATTTAATCCCGTTGTGGCCTGCTCTTTCCTACCTTTCAACCGCCTAGCTAGGCGACTGTGGCTTTGCTAATGCAATCGAGAAGAAAAGCGAGAGCGATATTAAAGCCAAAACCGTTTCCCTTAGCCTGTAGACTAACCTTAGGGACAACGCCCTTAGAAGCCAAAAACCCAGAAATTAATGAAGTAGAAAACTTTCATCGGTAGACTATTATTGAAGTGAAAACTTTTTTAGGCGCGCCTAGACAGAATTGAATTCATTCGTCACGCTCGGGTATGATAAGAAAGGTTCGGGTAAACTCGGGACCATGGCTATTGGCTATCTAGAAATACGTCAGCCAATGGGAAATGCTGAAAGGGCGTGGACAAGCCATCATGGCATGGCCATCTAGAAACGCAGTTGTACGGGAGAACTGTGAAAATGTTTTGTATCATCTTATCTAACCTGCAAACAGCCTAATCTAATCTTAGTCATATTCATATTCATAAGCAGCTCACTAAATGTTCCCACTGCTGGGACTCGGGGCCTTCTCTCGCAAGGAGAGAGTCAAGGCCATAATCCACCACGCTGGCTAAGTACGGGTTGGTGGATGACACATGACTTCGAAAGATTCTAGGTACATGTCGGTTTCCTCACGATGTTTTCCTTCACCGTTTTAAGTTAGCGGCGTTACGCACATGACTTCGAAAAGACAGTGGTGCGCGTGGTTTTGAACCCGGGGTCTCCGGATCGGCAGGCGCCGTTCTCCCGACTAGACCAGTCGTAACTTAAGATTTTAGTACCTATTTTATTTTCCCCGTCGGCGACGCCACGCCGGTGCATCTGAACACAAAACACGCCGGGACCACCTCGGGAACCAACCGGTAAATCCAGATACAGGGTATCTAGTTTTAGTTACAGATAGACATAAGTAAAAAGCAGTTTCAGTAACTACTTACAATTATATTCAATTTATATATCTATTTATGTAGAACTTACCGTACCGTGGGAAACGAATATACCTAAAGACCACGCGATGAAACAAAATAAGTATTATGACCTTCAAAACGAATTAACAAAAAATGGCTATGTAGTTAATTTATACGCTGTAGAAATAGGAGCGAGAGGTATACCAGCAAATCTCTCTATAACCTGCTTAAAGACCTTGGCTTGTCCAGAAGTGCAGTAAGTTCTATACTAGAACGAGTATCTAAAGCTGCACTAGTAGGATCATATCGGATTTGGCTGGGCAGGGAGAGAAATACGAGTAGTGAAGGTGATTGTTGACGTACGTCACTAAAAGGGGCCCCTTTTAAACCTACGCCCGAGTCACAAGTCTTGGGGTCTATTCGAGATTTCTCTCTCTGCCACACGATGGACCCGGCACCCGCACGGTGAATCCATGGAATGCTAAGAAGTTCGTCTCATAATATTTCGTTATGAATTACTCTACAGTTTTAACTAGTCATCTTCTACTTTAACCACAACGATTCCGTAAGACTGAATTCAGATTTGAGTCAGAGTTGAGAAAATCTGTGTCTAAATAAGTTATCACTTTTAAAAAAAATCGTAAATGTGATGAATTTGTGTATTTTTAAATGATACACTTCTGGGAAGGCGGTGACTTTCGATGCGCTGGAGGTATTTGAATACTTTGGAAGCCGAAGTCATGTTCTTGAACTAAGTCGCTTAACATTAGACGAAATGGTAGTAGAGTAAACCAATCCTATAAATGCGAAAGTTGGGATGTTTGTTGCTCAAGCACGTCGCAACGGCTGAACGGATCGGGTGGAAATTTGGAATATAAATATGTTGTCTATGCTTTGGACTACACATTGAACACATAGACTATTTTTGATTCCAGAAAAATTAGAGGAACGAGAAAACCCCAGGCGCTGCAAGTAATACGAGTAAATAAAAAAAATCGGTGGCGTAATAATTTTTATAACATATTTGCTCGTAAAGGGTCTCTTATTGGACCAATTTCTGTATCGTAATGTATCTTATTACGCACTAGTGCTGTAATGTGTAATGTAAAACGCACGGTTTCAAAATGTTCCGTCCACAGACTAGGTAGAGAGATATGCTCCGTCTAAAACGAACGGTACCTTTTTAAATCTTAGTAAAGAGTTTTTATGTCAGAAAAGTGTGGTCAACATTTTATGAATAAAAATAACTTTGAGAGGTAAAATATAATAAAGAATTATTAAATTCGTTAATTTAATTAATTTAGCCCATAAATTACTTTATTTTTTCTGTAACAAAACACAAAAATATTAATTTACTTTATTATTAATGGCATACCGGCTGGTTCTGTGCCGTTGCTTAAAAAAAAGGCGCCGATGCGCGCGCATTGCTAATCTGTGATCCATAGTGATTACTTACTCTGTGCTGTGATCTGTGATAACGTAAATATTATTCCGCGCGTTTTTTTTCGCGGTATTGTTTTTATTTGAAAATGTCGTCAGAGTTTTGTTTATTTCCTCGCAAATATGTTATAAAACGTCGTATGACATCCGTGCGCTTTGATAATTACAGCCTCTGCCAATTAAAGCAATAACGCCTCGGCTGTAGTTATCAACTTACCGCACTTATATCATAATGTACTATTATTTACTTTCCTTTGTTTAGTTTCACATACTTATTCCTCAAATCTGTATGGGATTTCATTTGGAAATAACGGGTTGAAAAGCAAAGAAATTGAATAATACACTAAATACGATAAAAAAAAACCACTTTATTACACTACAAAACAATACAGTGGTTAAATTTAAAATAAAAATATTTTGGACATAAAAGGCGATCTCATCGTTAATAAGAATCTCTTCTAGATAATTTGTTATTACCTATTTTCTAAAACTATTTCTACATCACAGTATATAAGCTACATGTACATTTTAAACATTTTTATTATGGAATATCTATAATTTGTTATTATACTAAGTGCAGATTACCGAGTTACATCCGATAGTTTTCATTACTTAACTAAATTAATTAACGCATTTCTCACATGTGATGTGTTCGGTCCATCGCTTCTTAAGTTTCAAAAAACTCTTGTAGCCGAAAGGATAGTTTTCTACTTATTTTAGACTTTCACTACAACTCAATACAGCTATTACAGCTTCCGAAAATCCCAAAAAAAAAACAACTTTTGCATACAAACATATAAAGGTCGCGGCAAAATGGAAAATGTCAAACAAAGGTCTTTCTTGTAGGTCAAAAATTTTTTCCATATAATATTAAGTTTGATTTCAAAGTAAAAGCTGACTGGCCTTGTGGCTTAGTGGGTAGTAGCTCTGCCTGCGAAGCCGAGGGTCGTGGGTTCGATCCCCACCCAGTGCAAATATTTGTGTGATAAATTCAAATGTTTGCACTGTGTCTGGGTGTTTCTATGTATAATAAGTATGTATTTAAAACTATATAAGTATTATATCAGCTATCTGGCCGCCATCACACAAGCTTTGCTTAGTTTGGGGTCAGATGGTGTTGTGTGTGAATTGTCCACCAATATCTATTTATTTATTGTTTGTTTACAAGAATACAAGCATCACCACGTGGTTTTACCTGCGTATTTCCCGTTCCCAGTATTTTCCCACAATAAAAAGATATGTGCTATTTCGTACTATAATAAATTATGTGTTCAAAATTTTAACCGACTAATTGATTAATAAAAAGTGGACTTTTGGCTGTTTGTACCTCAATCATATTGAGCGACTAAACGGGTCGATGGCTGAAATGGAGAAAATATATTACAGTAGTGCATATGGCGCTTTTCATAGCGGGAAATTGAGAAATAATGAGAACAGGAAATACGCGGGTAAAACCACGGGTCATCACTGACATAATCTGTGTAATGTTGTGTAAATATACCAGCAGATTAAATATTGATTCAAAAAGTGAAGAATAAAAAGAAAATATGCAATTGTACCTAATTTTACATCAACGTTCCAAATATTTATTTCGTTTAATAAATCAGGTGGTAAGTGACTCAAAAGCTGTATAATTTTTGGGTTCAGCGAAACAAGGATTGAAATTCGACGTTAAAACTAAACAAATGTAAAAAACAAAAAAAAAAAAACGGAAGGACAGCAATAAATAATAATAATCGGTCGATTCACACCAGGGTAGCGATTCTGAAACCATTCGGTTGCAGCCGACACGGAATCTCATCTCTCGGTCTTTGTCTTATCTGTTTACCATGACAAAGACCGAGAGATGAGATTCCGTGTCGGATGCAACTGAATGGTTTCAGAATCGCTACCCTGATTCAATTCTTCACACCAGACTACATAACCTAAGCAAGGCTTAAACATGAAAAACTTGTAGAATGATGAAATATAAAAATATTAAAAAAATACTAACTAATGACACGCAGTTATAGTCAAACGCACAATAAACATCCGTATTCATCACACAAATGCTTGTTCTGGGTGGGACGGCCTAGGACACGTCCCACGACCACGACTCGGTGAGGCCGTGGACACGAAGCCGTAGCCCCACGACCAGACCAAGTCCATTTAGAATAAAATCTAAGTACATATTACTTAAAATAACAATTCAATTTAAATAATAATGATTTGAACAATAGTCAAAATGATAATGATAATGGTTAAAGGTCCAGGTTCGCGCGGAGACCGCAACTTGAGACCGCGACAGGTAGTTAACATTATGGAATTGTATGGGCGCCAGTTCGCATCGCGACCACGCGACACGTATCTCGGTCTCCTGTCGCGGTCTCGAGGAGAACTGGCACCCATACAATTCCATAACGTCAAGTGCCTATCGCGGTCTCCGGTCGCGGTCTCCTGTCGCGGTCTCGTGTCGCTGTCTCCGCGCGAACCGCTACCTTTGGACTACTTATTCCAAGCGCTAGGTCGACACGACGTAATTAGTTAGGTGTGTAGTTTTCAATTTAATTTAGTTTTGTTAAGAAAAGTTCGCCCGTTTAATTATATAAAATTATATTAAAAAATTATGTAAATCAATTTTCGCGACATAACTACATTATTCCAAAATTACTATGTTCTAGAGGAAACTTAGAGTAAAGCTAATTATAACTTCTGAACAAACATTACAACATAAATAATTAACATAAAACCATTGACATCATCATTTCAACACTAATTATGTAGGTACACTTTGTTAACACGATAGTCAGCACTCATTTGCCAAACACAATTATTTAAACACTACTTAAATTACGTAACATATTGTTCGAGACTATGTCATAAATCAGTTAAATTTAACAATAGGATTTACCAAAGAGTTAGCTAGTGACAATAGATGTTGAAGTCAGGCACTATTCACAGATTCAAAGGCCGTAGAAATAGTGTTCCGAATGTTCCAGTACTAGGTATTGTACTTTCGAATATTACTACATTGAGTTGCAGGAAAATGCAGTTGTCACGAGCTTACCTACAACAGGGATGTTGTTTTATTGATTCCTTTTTACCTCATCGCTAGCTAGGGTTGCCAACTTGTTGAACGAGAAATATCAAGATAAAAAAAAACTAGTCCTTTTTAAAAGAACTAGTGTTTTGTCTTTCAGCGCTCCGCGGTTTACCTGCGGTGTTTTCTATAATTTTAGAAATAAAACGCTAGTTACATCTAACGCTAGTTCCTTCAAAATGACATTAGTATTATGAAAATAGGTTATACCCATATAAAGTTACGACTATTTTTAATTCGGGGACGATATAATGATAGCAATCTTTGTTTACTTTTTTATTTTTTTGTTGCAATTAGTAAAACGCATTATTAACCATATTGCAATTTTGTTATTTAAAGATTAATAAAATAATTGGAATAGCAAGTTTGTATTGCATTGTTTCTTGTATAAATTGTGTAATTTAACCACCAACTTGCACATTGCATTATATCGACCAACACGAAGAGTTATGCAGATGCCGCGTACTAAGTTGAAAAGGATTTAGAAGATATTTTTATAACAGTCTCAGATGCTCTCTACTGCCTACTGAACAATTTTTTTAGAACTAATACTATCTTTTGAGCCAACCTTTAAATATAATCTACCAAGGGTTTGATTTTAGGGTTGTGGCAAGAGACACCCGGTTACTACTTTAGGCTTCATAGTAAAACCATTAAATTACGGAAAAAACACAGTCCCATGAATTTTGTCAAGCTTTAATAATTTTGTATTTTTCGGATTTGATATGAACAAAGGTTATCTTCGCAATTTCGGAGAAAGCCCTGTGGTAAAAGTTCTATAAGTAATAATAATAGCACATCCCTTTTGGCTTGGCACTTTTGTTTTGAATAACTCTTTCGGCACACTGTTTCATATGGAACAATCGAAAAAATAGAAGAAAAACTGTTTTTTTGACCTGATATTTAACAAAATATATATAAAAATAAGATTAAACACGATGTACACTATTAAAGCTATTTTTAACTACAATTTATCAATCCAACAATCGGAATGTTTATCTGTTTTATTGAAATTTATAACAAAAACAAGGTGCTTACCATTTCTAAGCCCATGACCAATATCAGAAACCTCTCTTCTACGATTCCGGTAAGACTTTAAACAAATCTTGAATTAAACAACCAAATCATATTCTAAATGTAGCTTTAATAAGCTTTGGGTGGTCAGTCTACATCAACACACATGCCATTAAATCTAATCATTTCTGTGGGACACTGGTCTGCTGCAATTAGTGATCTGTGATTCACAACTACGATTGTATCATTTGGTTTTGCTATTGTTTTTGTCGTTTTCGTTGCTGCGTTACTCCAGATCCATTTATCGTCAGCATTGTCTCCCATTCTCCCTACAGCATTGGATTTTGAAGTTAGCTTATTATCTTCTGTAGATTTCGTTCCCCCTGTCACGAATCTGTCTTCTTCCGTGAATTTTCTAATGGCCTCTGCTTGACTATCCTTTTTGTTATTTTTATTGTTATTAGTTTGCGCGTTGGCCGTTTCAGTGTTCTGTTTCTTTTGTTTCGTAATGCATTTTCCGTTTTTTGTTGAGTCGGTGTTTTGTCCTAAGTTGCTGTAACTACTGCTGTTAATTGCTCGTGCTTCAAAATTGCGACGGCTGTTTGGATTGTTATTGTACTGCGTGTGCTGACTAATAGGATTATGATTACTTTGGACGTAGTTGGAAGCAAAATGTTGTTGATTCTCTAAATTTTGAAATGAAGTTCCTTGCGTATTGGTTCGTTGTTTATATTGAGTGTTCTCTTCAAATATTCTCCTGATATTTTCCTTTCGCTGTTGTGATTGGGTTTTAAATATATTTTTATAATATTGATCATTATTTGTGCTAAATTGCGTATTCAGCGTATGTTTTTGTCCTTCGTTAGAAATCTCTACAGTTTCTGCATTCGGCCGGGTTTCTCGCCATATACTAGGCTGAATTTCAAATTCAGTGTTATGTACTCTCCTCCGCCTTATAGGCAGTGGAACACTGCGTAACCTATATTTTGTATCCCAGAACTGTCCAGAGGCAGAGGCTGCACAAAACATGAGCAAAATACTCATCTCCATTGTAACACCTTAATTTATTAGCACTGGTACAAAATTATAATGCTATTACATTAAAATTTGCACGTCAAATTTCGAGTGCACCCGCGCCGGTTTCGACCACTCAACTGTTGACGTTGACCAGTGTCTGCGGAAAGTAGTCATTTTCCTTTAGCAGGTTAATTCTAGTGATCTAATATACATATGTAACTATGACGTTTGAAAGTACAACTGTATATTCGCAAGTATTGTGGTTTTGCAAACCATTTCAATTTAAATTGTTAGAGATTAAAATTCCTGGACTCGGACTTTTTGCAATTAGATTACAATTTCATCGTTTGTTTTATCAAGTTCGTTGACTTGTTTTGATTGTAAAGAATAATATTATTGCGAGATAAAATGAAATAGTACGTTTAATTCATTGACAGATAACTCAAGTCTGGTTTGGCCGGTATATTATGATTTTAGTTTCATATCATCAGGCGGCTCTTTTCAAGAAGAGTCCACGTGCAAGTAGTACCTAGTCCAACTTAAGTTTAAGACCTTCTTTAGTAGAATCAAGAACCGCTAAAGGATGAAGTTGAAACTTTAGTTCAGCAGGATCAACTATATCACAAGTTACGCGTGAATTTAATTCAATTGACAAATATTTTTGTACTGATCGACTCATAAATTGTAGTATCATCATCATCATCACCCACAAGACGTCCACTGCTGAACATAGGCCTCCCCCTAGACTTCCACAACAAACGGTTCTGCGCAACCTGCAACCAGCGGTTTCCAGCGCCCTTTGTGAGGTCATCTGTCCATCTAGTGGGAGGCCGTCCAACACTACGTCTTCCGGTTCGTGGTCGCCACTCGAGAACCTTTCTGCCCCATCGGTTGTCAGTTCTGCGAGCGATGTGGCCTGCCCATTGCTTCTTCAGCTTGCTTACTCTTTGAGCTATGCCGACCACTTTCGTTCTTTTGCGAATATCCTCATTATGGAGTTTGTCGCGCAAAGAGACTCCGAGCATGGCTCTCTCCATAGCTCGCTGTGTGACCTTGAGCTTTGTTACGAGATCCACAGTTAAAGACCACGTCTCAGTTCCATAAGCCATCACTGGCAACACGCACTGGTTAATGACTTTTGTTTTTAGGCACTGGGGTATTTTGGACTCAAAGATGTGTCGAAGTTTCCCGAACGCGGGCAGCGTTCGGGAAACTCCGAACGCCAGCGTCCAGCGAAGGATCCAACTTGCAAAATCCGAGTTGGATCCTTCGCTGGACCTCTTTGTCAATTTGTATAATTGTATTCCATCAAGATACTATTTTTAAAACTCACAAAAGCTTTCTGAATTAGTAAAATTACAATATCAGTAAGATTATGAAATTCAAGCTGTACACGATCTAATTTAACGGGGTCAATGACAACACGACCGTAAAAGATGTGACTCTTAAATAGTTGGCAGATTTTCTTTTACAAAAGAAACGATTTAAACTAACAATAGAGTCTGCAATCGGATGAATAGCAATGTGTTACATGTGAGGTTGTGAGGTCACCTTCTCTGAACTCTTAAGCAGTCATTGAATAGCGTGCTATTGCTTTTATTGTGTTTATTGCTTACTAGTAATCTTCTTCTTGAAGTAGATGCCCCATTCTAATCTACTGATTCTGATTCTACTGATTTCATCACAGCGATCCCGCAACGCTGCTATTGGAACATGAAGAGTACAAATCATTACCTAGCACTGCACTGCTCTCGTCACCCAGAGATCTAAGTTGTTATATCTCTAAGCCCTGTAATTTCTCTGGAAACATTACCCTTCAAACCGGAACTCAATAATGTTTACACATTAATGCTTGGCGGTAGAATAACTGGCAAAGGTGTGGTACTTCCACAGGCGGCCTTTGCCGAGAGTCCTACCACTACAAGACTGGATGTAGCTCAGATTTCAGTGTTGTATCTATGATATGAGGCACTGAGTTACTTTTAGTTTTTTTTTGCATGAACACCACAATCTGTGGAAATATTAGTCACCTAGTCAGATTTCAGTTATGTATGTCATCTAACCCACCTTAGATAACTAAGGGCATGGGGCCTTCATCAGCGTTCGGTCTATCGTTCTCTAACGGCATGTGGGAATATGGATGAATTTTCACAAGATGGATGATGATAAGATAAACGTATTTTAAACAGGACGTCTACTCTGTTTCTACGAAAACGAAATTTCGTAAAAACACTCGCGACTTTCCTACTCTCGTTCTACTTCGTTTCGTCCTATACAACATTGTTTGACGTTTAAATGGTCTAAGCATACTCTAATTAGAGTAGGCTTAAAACATTTAAACGGACAAAACGACGCATCGAAGTAGAATCGGAGTTTGAAAATCGCGAGTTTATTTCGAAATTACGTTTTCGCTGAATTAGAGAAGACGTCCTGTTTCCAATCATTTTTGGACGAAACAAATGCCCCAATTTATTTTTGGACTCTTCGAGGTGGTCAGAGTCAATTGGTATTGGTTTCATTATGCAGAAAATAGATACTGTAATTGTAGTGGTAGGACTCTAGGCAGAGTCCGCCTGAGGAAGAACCTTTGCCAGTTATTCTACCTCCAAGCAGTAATGTGCAAACATTACTGTGTTCCGGTTTGAAGGGAAATGTTTCCAGAGAAATTACAGGGCTTAGAGATATAACATCTTAGATCTCTGGGTGACGAGCGCAGTGCAGTGCTAGGTAATGATTTTATCTCTTTATGTTCCAATAGCTGCGTGTCACTGTGCTGTTATGTGGCAGGCATGTGCTTACCATCAGGCACATGACCTGCTCGTCTCGTCACTATTTATTAAAAAAAAAAATTATACGCTTGTGTCATTGACAATATTGTGCTTTGTAATAAGGTAGACAAAGTCATGTTTCGAATGACGATTTACTTAAGGCCGATTTACATCAGACGAGCGAATGCTCATTCTATCCCCACTGTATCAAATTCATTTCGTGTAAGCAAACGTAGAACATTCTTTCGTTGTTTTGTTTGCGTTCGCAAAGATTCTATGGAATGTATAATATGGAAAACGCTAAGAACGATCTTTCGTTTACACTAAAAGATCGAGAAAGAATGCTCTTGTTCCAGCTCTAGCTCTATGTTCGTTCAGTTTAAATCGGCCTTTACAGAAACGTGGACGGCAGAGGATAACACTTAGCTTCGTTTTGTTTTTGTTTCCTTGTTGCGATACTGAGGTAATATTATCCAGATTGCAATTTCATTTTATTATTAATGATGAAGATGCTTGCAATAACCGGTTTGCATTATAGTGTTTCTTGCATAACTTGACCTCCAACTTGCGCTTTGCTAGATCGAATAATACAAAGAGTTGCGCAGATGATGTACCTCCTTAGGTGAAACTAATTTTGAAGATCTATGTGAGTAAAGTATCTATTGTAATTGGTCTGTACTCCCTTGTTCCTACTGAACTAATTTTGTAGAATGTAAACAATGGAACCAAGCTTAAAATCTATCCCTGAATTAAAAAAATAAAGTCCATCTGTGACTGGTTAGATTTTAAGGTTGTCTCAAGAGAAACCATTTTACTTATGAATTTTAATAGTGAAACTTGTGCGTAAAAGTCTTCAAAGTCTTGAACATCGCCGCGAAATTGCCGGCTTATCGGATACACTTCGGAGAGTGTGCAACGGATCTGCATGATCTAATACCACTTAGCCCTTTCTTCTATCGGACTTCTCGCATCTCAAAAAATCGATATCGTTTCATGGTTGATGTTTCAAAAACACGAACGAAGAGATTTGACTCTACGTTTGTGATAAGAACGTCTAGGTTGTGGAATGCGTTGCCTGAGTGGGTTTTCCCCGATAGTTACAATCTTGGTGTCTTCAAGTCGAGAGGGAATCGGTTTCTTCTAGGTTAACACGCTCCATCGTAGATCGCATCATCGCTTACCATCAGGTGAGATGGAGGTCAAGTGCGAACCTATATTAGTTAAAAAAAAACAATAAAATTACGGAAAAGATTGACAGCACCGTATTAGTTTTGTCGATTTTGTTTAGGAAATAGATTATTATCGCAATTCCAGAGAAAAAACCGTTAATAGTAAAAGTTGTATTTATAATGATAGGATACACCTAAAACGCATAGATTGATAGATATAAACTCTTTACTGGCCACAATTTAAAACTTAAATAACAAAAAAAGAACTTTTCCTAGAACTAGTGAATCAAGTGGCGACCTTATCGCTACAATCGATCTCTTCCAGGCAACCGAAACATATAATCTCTTTTGGGTCGGCGCTCCTGTTTTGCATTACACTGTTACAAACATATGCAATCGAAAAAACAGTAAAAACACTGGTATTTTGTCTATTTTACAATGATATTTGTAGACACTAATAAATAATAATAAACGCAATATCTACCTACTTACAAAATTTTTAATGATGTTTTAACACTTATTTTTACCTACAATGTATTAACTATGCTATCAAAATATTTATTTGTTTTATTGACGAACGTTTTCAACACAAAACGCTTACGATCAATTAGTACATGACCACCATTATAAACTTCATTTCAATGTTTCGGTAAGAATTTAAAAAATCTTTAACTTCACAAGTAATACCTATTCTAAATTAACCTGTGAGGGTTCAGTCTATATCAACGCAGATGTTGTTAAATCTGATCTGTCCTGTGGGACACTGATCTCTTATAAAGACTAATCTATCCTGCAGATCTAGGATTGCATCACTTAGCTGATCATTTGTCTTTCTCGTTTTCATTGCTGCGTTATTCCAAATCCTTGTGCTGTCAGCATTGTTTCCCATCACTCCTTCAGGATTTGACTTTGAAGTTACCTCACTGGCTTCTGTGAATTCTTTTTCTCCTGTCAGATACCTGTCATCTTCCTTGAATTTTGTAGTCGGCTCTGTATGACTATCCCTTTCGTTATTTATGCTGGCTGTTTCAGTGTTCCGTTTCTTTGGGTTGGAATTTAATTTTCTGTTGTTTTTTGAGTCAGTGTTATTGTAACTATTGATTTCAATCGCGTGTGCTTCGAGACCGCGATTGTTGTTTGAATTGCTATTTTTATTGTTTTGAGTTATCTGACTGATAGGATTATGTTTACTTTGGGCGTTGTTCGAAGCATAATTTGGTTGATTTTCTATATTTGGAAATAAATTTGCATGCGTACCGCTAAGTTGTTTATTTTTAGTGTTCTCTTCATTCATTTTCCTGTTATGGTCGTTTTGCTGTTGTAATTGAGCGTTTAATTGATTTCCATAATATTGATTATTAATTATGTTGAAAGGCAAATACGGCGTGCTTCTGCCATTGTTATCATTATGCTTTCGTCCTTGGTTAGAGATCCTCACAGTTTCGATCTCTCGCCATTTGATGGGCTGGATTTCAAATTCAGTATTTTGTACTCTCCTCATTATAGGCAACGGAACATTATCTAATACATATTTTGTATCCAAAAACTGCCCAGAAACAGAAACCACATAAAACAGGAACAAAACACTCATCTTCATTATCACACCTTAGTTCTTTAGCACTGGCATAAAATTATAATATGTTATTAAAATTCACGCGTCAAACTTTGGTCATACAAACTAGTTTTGAATTACGTCCGCCCGGACCGGCATCGTCCAGGAAACTGTTTACATCTACCAGTGTCTACAGTAGGTAAGTGGTCATTTTCCGTTCATAGGTTATGGCTAGTGATTGGCTATAATAGGTATTGACTGTGACGTTTGCAATAAACAACTGTCTAAGCACATCTGAATTTAATAGGCAGATGAAGGTCCAAAGATCAAAAACTTTTCCGAGCACTGGATTTATAACCGCTGCCGTACCCGTGTTAACAAGTAGTCAACAAATCTCATACAAAAAAAAACATTTAGGCACGGGATCGGCACAGTGCAAGAGAGCGTGGACACTGAGTTAGTACAACATTTTTGAAGTGAACACTTCCTTTGGCGCGCCTAGACAGATTTTTCGTGGGGTGTGAATTGAATTATAGCGTCACGCTCGGGTATGATAAGAAATCTTCGGGTAAACTTGGGACCGTGGCCATTGACCATCTAGAAATGCGTCAGCCAACGGGAAATGTTGAAAGGATGTGGCCTGGGCATCATGGCATGGCCATCTAGAAATGCGTGAGCCAATGGGAAATGCTGACGCATTCCTAGATGGCCATGCCATGATGGCAAGGCCACGCCCTCCGGTTACAACCGTGTAGTTTCCAAAGGAAGCTATCAAATTCTGAGTTACAAGTTTTCACTTCTGTCGGCAGTTCCTATGACTGCCATTTTTTTTAAATGTTCGCGACAATCTATAGAAAAAGAAGTCAGATTTCAGTTGTAGGTATAGCTTCCTTGTCATCAAATCTACTTTGGATAACTAAGGGTATGAGTAGAACCTTCATCATTGTTGGAGAGTTGTTGATTTTCTATAGCAAAATTTGGAAAGGAGTGGCGGAATCTTCATGTTATGAACTACGATAAGATACATTTATATTTATATCTAGATCTAAATGTATGATCTTTTTACCCGTTTTTTTTAAACTTTTTTAGATTTACACTTGACCGCCATCTCGCCTGATGTTAAGCGACGATGCGGTCTACGATGGAGCGTGTTTACCTAGAAAAAAACCGATTCACTCTCGATTTTAAGACACAAAGATTGTAACTATCGGGAAATACCCACTCAGGTAACGTATTCCACAGTCTTGACGTTCTTATCACAACAGCAGAGTCAAATCTCTTTGTTCGTGTCTTTGGAACATCAACCATGAAACGATGTCGGTTTTTCGAGCTGCGAGCATTCCTATAGAAAAAAATGTTTCCAATATTTTTTTTGAAAACTATCCATATCATTATACGAGTATGATACCATAATCTCTTTAGATTTTTCCATTCCCAGGTAGGCTATGAGTAAATGCTGTGGCATTTTGCCTTCGAATTTATATTCTTTGAGTCCAAATACCACTTGACTAGGGTTTTCTAGCAACGGTGAATTTAGATTCAGAATTAAGTGAATAATTTTACTTATCATGAATTATATTTCAAATATTTGTTTTGTTCAGGTTCCGCAGATTACTTACTTTTTAGAAAAGTAAGTAATCTGAGGTCGGCTAAGGTCTAAGGTCGGCTGTAAAATATCGATTTTAGCGATAAGACCGCTGGTTGTAACACTAGTTCTCACAGCTTTTTTATTGACCAGTAGGTGTTAGTCTACTTTTATAAGTAAACAGCTAAAAAATAATACGAACAAAAGAAACGACGTGTAAAATTTGACTGCTTTATCGAAAATGTCATCATCATCATCATCATCATCAACAGCCCACTAAACGTTCCCACTGCTGGGACTCGGGGCCTTCTCTCGCAAGGAGAGAGTTAAGGCCATAATCCACCACGCTGGCCCAGTGCGGGTTGGCGGATGACACATGACTTCGAAAGATTCTAGGTACATGTCGGTTTCCTCACGATGTTTTCCTTCACCGTTTCTAAGTTAGCGGCATTACGCACATAACTTCGAAAAGACAGTGGTGCGTGTGGGGTTTGAACCCGGGGTCTCCGGATCGGCAGCCGCCGTTCTCCCGACTAGACCACCGTAACTTATAGACCAACATATATCGAAAATGTAGCGTGTTTTAAACTTTACTTCCTTTTACTTTACTTTACTTTTACTATACAAGAAACCTGGGTTTTCTTTAAGTCATTTATAGTTTTATTAGGTAAATTGACCTATAGCAAACGCGTTGTCTAGTCTTGTTGTTATGATGATTTAAACCGTTGAAACATTAGCCTATCAATATTAAATGAGACAAAATAACCCGTAAAACTAATATACTATTCATGCCTTTAGTCTACAAACATGGCGACCACGTCATTCACTGTTTACGAATCAAGTTTACCTAATTAAGGCCAAAAGTCAAATTTGGTGATGTAATTGACAGTGACCTTGATATCACGTGTCAAAATATCTACCGTTAGTGTGTTGTCTTTGCCACGGCTTAAGTCATGTGGTGAAATTATTGAACTATGCTGCTATTTTACAATGACTTTACTATAGCATCGTGCAATGCGGTAGTGCTATCAATAGTCAAAGGTCAATAGTGTTGGTGTAGAAACTACTGATACTAAATTATCAGTAGTTTCTACACCAACACTATTTGAGGTCAATTTTTATAGGTTAGTTCTACGCACACGGATTCATCTGAAGAAATACCATACTACTAGTAAATTTAGATAAGGAATCGATAAAAAGCCAGATTTGAACGCTCGAGATGGTTAGTAACTGAAACATACTCATCTCGAAATGAAACAAGTCTGTTTATAATGGCCCCATTTTGCAGAGAATAGACACGATTGAAATTTAAATAAATACTCAAAACTGACAAAAATGTGCTTTGTAATAAGGCTGCTAAAGTAGTGTATCGAAGAACGATTAAATTACAGAAATGTCAACGGCATTTAACATTTCAGGCTTTGTTTTTTTATTTCCCTGTTGCGATGGTAAGGTATTATTAGCCATATTGCAATTAAATTATTAAATATGAATAATTGCAATAGCCTGTCTGTATTGTATTGTTTCTTGCATAACTTGTGTAATTTAACCTCCAACTTGCACTTAGCAATAAATCGAGCAATACTAGGTGTTACGCAAATGCCCTGTACTTAGTTAAAGGGATTATGAAGAACTTTGTTTATGAGAGCTCTATGACTGTCTCAGATAATCTTAATTATCTACTGAACCAATTTTGTAGAACTTATACTATTGAGCCAACCCTAAATTATAATCCATCAAGGGTTCGATTTTAGGGCTGTGGCAAGAACCACCCGGTTACCACTTTAGATTTTACAATAAAACCATGACATTCTTGAAAAAATCCATATAATTCTCGAACTTTACAGATTTTGTGTTGAACAAAGGTTATTTTAGTAATCGCAAAAAAGGTCCGTTGTAAAAGTTCTGTAATGATAGGATTTATAATACATCTCTTTTGGCTTTGCAGTCCTGTTTTGCATAACCTTGTCGTCACATTTTTTCATATGCAACAATCAAAAAAACAGTAGAAAAACTGGTCTTTTGTCTTTTTTTTTAGAATGACATTTGTAGACCTTAAATAAATAAGATTAAACACGTTATGTACTATTAAAGCTTATGCAACATTTAATAATGTTTAGAACTTATTTCTAACTACAATTTATTCATTAAACTATCGTTCATTTGTTTAATCAACAAATATAACAAAACAAAGCGCTTACGATTTACGAGTCCATGACCACTATCGGAAATCTCTCATTCACGTCCCGACTTTATAAAGTCTTGAATTGTACAAAAAATCCTATACTAAATTAAGCTTTGAGTGTTCAGTCTACATTAACGCACATGTTGTTAAATCTAACCTGTCCTGTGGGACATTTGTCTCCGGCAAAAGCGGCTCTGTCATCCACAGCTACGGTTGTATTACTTGGCTTAGCAGTTGTAATTGTCGTTTTTGCTGCTGCATTACTCCAGATCCATTTGTCGTCGGCATTACCTCCCATTCTTCCTTCAGCGTTTGACTTTGAAGTTAGCTCATTGTCTTCTGTGGATTTTGTCCCCCCTGTCACATATCTGTAATCTTCGGTAAATTTTCTAGTAGGTTCGGTTTGGCTATTCCTTTCGTTATTTCTATTGTTGTTTACGTAGGCAGTTTCAGTGTTTTGTTTCTTCGGTTTAGAATTTAATTTTCTGTTATTCGTTGAGTCAGTGTTTTGTCGCGAGTTGGTGTAGCTGTTGCTGTCAATTGCTCGTGCTTCAGGATTGCGATGACTGTTGGAATTGTAGTTGTTATCGCTCTGCGTGTGCTGGCTGGTAGGATTATTGGTATTTTGGACGTTGTTGGAAGCATAATTTTGTTGATTCTCTATATTTTGAAACGAAATTTCTTGCGTATTGCTACGTTGTTCATTTTTAGTATTCTCGTTATTTATTCTCCGATTATTTTCGTTTTGCTGTTGTAATTGAGCATTAAATTGATTTTTATAATATTGATCATTGTTTGTGCTGAATTGTACATTCGGTGTATCTCTGCCATTGTTATCAATATGCCTTCGTTCTTGATTAGAAATCCCCACAGTTTCTGCATTCGGTCGGATTTCTCGCCATATGCTTGGCTGAATTTCAAATTCAGTATTTTGTACTCTCCGCCTTATAGGCAACGGAACACTATCTAAGCTATATTCTGTATCCAAGAACTGCCCAGAAACAGAGACCGCACAAAACAGAAGACAAATACTCCTCTCCATTATCACACCTTAGTTCTTTAGCACTGGTTTTAGATTATAAAACTGTTATTAAAATTCGCACGTCAAAACTCCGAGCGTCATACGAAGTAGTTTAAATAATTATCGTGCGTGCGTCCGCGCCGGCTGCGTTCAGTAAACTGTTTACATCGGCCAGCGTCTGCGGAAAGTAGTCATTTTCCGTTAACAGGTTAAGGCTAGTGATTGGCCAATATATAGATGTGACTGTGACGTTTGAAAGTAAAAACTGCCTATTCTTCACTAGACAATGATTCATCCGTATGTAGGTCTCTTTTGAAGCGTATTGCAGTCTCATTGACCGACCATTGTCCGGAAACCCCCAGTTTTTCTTCCCAACTCTTTAAGCCACATTGAGTTATTATACTATTGTTATGCTTGTTCAGTTCCTGTTCATTTAACGCGAATTGGCGTCGTGATATTATTATAAAATGAGATGTATAGTTGACTTTAATGGGTAATAATAGGTCATTGTGGTTAAATAGATTAAGATCACACTTTGTGGCTCCAATGGGAAGTACGTGGATCATTGACGTATTTATCTGATGCATCTGTATCATCTGTATACAAAATATAATATTACAAAATTACACTACATCTAACTACTTATACTAACCACATCTGAATTATTCAAAGATCGATTACGGTCACGGATCACGGTCTAAAGATGACATCATCTCAATTTTCAAAAAACTTTCCGAGCAGTTGATCGACGCAACTCCTGGCCAAAATGCTATTGTTTATTAACTCAACGTATAAATTACCATTGAGCGTGGTAATGCCGTCAGTTTGATAGTGGGTTGGATTGTCTTAGTAAAATTTTAAGGGACGTGTAAAAGTAAATAGGTGCGTGCCAAAACAATAAACATATTAATATATTAATTAGGAATCCTATCGCTGTGTTTAAATGTATTAGTTTCAAATCAAAAGTCGATTAAGTATGTTTGATCGGTTGGTTGGATATTAGGTTGAAGTAATTACAATTACTTTAACCTAACCCGGGGGTCTCCGCCTAACGAAAAACGCTTTGACGCTTTGATGCTTTGGCATTGCCGTCTCTTTCATTTCAAGCGAGAAGAAAAGAGACAGCAACGTCGAAGCGTCAAAGCGTCAAAGCGTTTTTCGTTAGGCGGTAGAGGCCCCGTATCTGCCTACGTATAATATTACAACTGAATATATTTGTAACTCTTTCATGTCTAACTACTGAATATATCTGTTTGAAATCAGGAACAGAGGTGGATTAAAGTCTGGAATAACGAATGAGCTTATTTTAATTAGACATAAATATAGACTGACCTTGTGGCTTAGTTGGTAGTAGGTTTGCTCGTAGAACTGGATATCGTGGGTCGATGCCATTCAGCACAAATACATATAGATAAGTGGATAATCTAAAAAAACCTCTAAAAATATAAACAACTGTAGTTAAATTAATGTCAAAGTAAATGACGAAAGAGGAGGAAGCATATACCCAGAAGTAGGCTTAATAAGCTGTACGATGATGATTGTTTTTATAAGGAACATTTTGATAAGTGTGGTGACTAAGAGTAGGTAAGCCATATTTTAGACTTTATTTTTTTTATAAATATGTCAGTGGACCTCAATAAGCATTTACTGTTTACTGAACTTTAGGCTAGCGTGGAAGGCACAGGGATCTACTAAACCAATAAGATTATCTATACTGATGCACAATACGCCAAACATACCTGAAAATATTCTATACTTTACATTCTCATGTACTCGACGAGTACCTACTTATCTCGTCGACAAGTCGTCAATGAGGCGAGTGCGAGACAGTCACAACAGCATCTTGAGAATAGTAGCCGAAGACCTGAGAGCTCCCTTCCGGAGGCATTTCGTGAAGATGGTGATCAGGAGTTAGTAGTAATCCATCCTCTTGTAATGCGTCGGAAAATGGGAAATCAAAAATGGTCACTAAATAATAATTTGCTCTCTTGTAAGGTACTAACAATAGTTTAATAAGTATCTTTCTACCAACTCAATGGTTATGTTATATGAAATAAAAATATTTTAATTTGATTTTGATTTGATTATCTCATACGATATTTAGTAGTGGTAGGACTTAGCAGAGTCCGCCTGGGGATGTACCACACCTTTGCCAGTTATTCTACCGCCAAGCAGTAGGTAACGTGCAAATATTACTGTGTTCCGGTTTGAAGGGCAATATTTCCGGTGAAATTACAGGGCTTAGAGATATAACATCTTAGATCTCTGGGCGACGAGCGCAGTGCAGTGCTAGGTAATGATTTGGACTCTTCATGTTCCAATAGCTGCATGTCACTGTGCTGTTATGTGGCAGGCACGTTGCCTGCCACATTTTCCATCAGGCAAATGTCCTGGGCGTCTTGTCACTCTTTATTTAAAAAAAAAAGACTAGCGCACATCAGACGGTCTTGGCTTGGGCTGACCCGTAGGAAAGATCGAAGAACTACCAGGCATCGCCCAAAAGAAAACATGATTCATCTCTGAGTAACGCTTCATTTAGGTAATATCAAGTTTCACACTGTCGCCTTTGCATATTATTATCTCTCAACAAGTCTGTGACGGACTCTTATGACACATACATTTTAATGAAGCCCCATGCCTTAATTTATTCAATTTATTCTCGTTTCTGGACAATTCAATCTGGCTTTTAATAATGTGGTGGAAAGTTGAGAATTGCTTGGGATTCGTGGTCATATGCAGATTGTGGTGATAAAGGTGAGCGGTGCAAATCGTGTCCATGCATAGAGAGTAGTTTTCGTATAAAGATACTAGCGTATTTGTTCCTACGTAAACCTACGACCTTTTTTAAGATTTAGGCCATCGAATGGAAGAAGAATTTTGAAACTCCTACTTGTAGTTCCAAAAATATTTAAAAAAAATGTAGCTTATGCAGCCCATTTAATATATATATTTTTTTTAATGAAGAGTGACGAGACGAGCAGGTCATGTGCCTGATGGTAAGCAACATGCCTGCCACATAATAGCGCAGCGACACCCAGCTATTGGAACATGAAGAATCCAAATCATTACCTAGCACTGCACTGCGCTCTTCACCCAGAGATCTAAGATGTTATATCTCTAAGCTTTGTCATTTCTCTGGAAACATTGCCCTTCAAACCGGAACACAGTAATGTTTGCGCATTACTGCTTGGCGGTAGAATAACTGGCAAAGGTGTGGTACTGCCCCAGGCGTACTCTGCCAAGAGTCCTACCATATTGCTCACCCACTGCTGTACCTTCTCAGTGGTAACCATTATCCACTAGGTTGACAAAGTTTGGATTACGCACATGTCCTTTAAATACGACATTATTTTACCTCGTTTCCTCCCGACATTTGCCTTTAATAGAAAAGGAAAATATTCCCTTAATAGCCAGCGGTGATAAACTCGAACACACTTGGAATAATTTATTTTTCCGATAAAAAAAATAAACTGCTTCAATGAGTGTCTGAATTCAAAATTAAATTCAAACACTCATTACATTTTCACTCACTCATAATAGTTATTTGTTATACAAGAGTGCAAAGTGGCTTTTTAACCGCGTGCTCAATTTTGATGACCGAGCAAGCGAAGGATTCTAAAGTTGAATCACGAGCGTAGCGAGGGATTCAAAAATTAGAATCCTGAGCGTAGCAAGGGAATCAAAAGGGCACAAGGTGAAAAATCTTTGCACTCGAGTGTAACACGTAATTTTTCATCCCCCCCTAGCGAGGAAATTACAAAACGCTTTGCGCATTTTCAGTTTCAGTCGATTCTGTTGGCGTTAAATAAACTTCTTGGTCGCTAGAATCACTTATTATTATGGTATTTCGGTTTTTCACTTGTATTCAATTTTATAAGTTTTAAACTTAAGTTTGTTTAGCCATGGTTAACAATAACAATATGACGTGAAAATATGGAGAGTTGACCGATTGAGGTAAGGAGTTTCATGTGTACATGAAAAAGTGTCCGCCCAAATGCATTAAATTATAGTAGCGCTAAATTTGCTTCAAGGTACATTTTAAAGGAAATTAATAAACGTACTATTCAGAATTCATGAAAGAAAAATATTGGCAGTCATAGGCACTGCCGATAGAAGTGGTAACTTATAACTCAGAATTTGATTTTACTTTGGAAACTACGCGTGTGAAACCAGAGGGCGTGGCTATGAGCATGGCCATCTAGAAATGCTGACACATTTTTAAATGGCCAATGGGAAAGGCTGAGGCATTTCTAGATGGCCATTGGCTATGGTCACGAGTTTACCCGAAGATTTCTTATCATTCCCGAGCGTGACGCTAAATTGACAGCCCACGAAAAATCTGTCTTTGGCGCGCCAAAAGAAGTTTTGACTTCAAAATATATTGTACCTTCATGTTTTCTCAAAATAGTAATTATTTATTTGATGTTAAATTTACTACATTATTTTGTACTGTACACAAGTAGTTGAAATTATCTATTAGTTACTATTTTAATAGTACAATAATATTTAATTATTTAACTCGGCAACTCGGCATACTTCAATTCGATTACAATTTATTCATTCATAGCATTTCAAAATGTTTTGCCATTTGAAATAACATTCTTTACCTCTATCCTCCATACGTGAAAAGAAAATTGCGCGCAAAGCATTTAAAAAAAAGTACACCAAAGAGGTTCCGAGTATGAGTTTTTAACAAATTATAAATAAATGTATGATGAATTCGGCACCAAGGAGGTAGAAATAAATAGGTTAAATTATGTTTTGAATTCAAAACCTCAGTACACACGATGTTCTAAATTCAAATTTACTTTAACCTCTAGAGGGTAAAAACGACTTTTGCGCCCTGATATCGAGGAGCAAAAGTACTCTTTCCGAGCTGGTGGGATGAAAAAGTATTTTTCATTCCACATTTCATAAGAATCTATCAATACATAAGTCATATATAGATAAATAATCGTAGTGGTAGGATTCTTGGCAGAGTACGCCTGGGGAAGAACCACACCTTTGCCAGCTATTCCACCGCCAAGCAGTAATGTGCAAACATTACTGTGTTCCGGTTTGAAGGGCAATGTTTCCAGAAAAAAAATTACGGGGCCTAGAGATACAACATCTTAGATCTCTGGGTGACGAGCGCAGTGCAGTGCTAGGTAATTATTTGGACTCTTCATGTTCCAATAGCTGTGTGTCACTGTGCTGTTATGTAGCAGGCATGTTGCTTACCATCAGGCACGTGTCCTGCTCGTTTTGTCACTCTTTATTTAAAAAAAAACATACAACCTAATTGAACCGAACCGAACCTCCTCCTTTGTTAAAGTCGGTTAGTAATAGTTGAAGTTGCAGCTGGTATTCAAACCTACGACCTCACAATTATAAAATTGGGCATTCTAACCACTACGTCACTACGGCTCCTGGCCAAGGAATTTAAATATATACCAAAGTAGCGGCCCATTTCGGCTGCGCTCGGGTATTGTCATTTAAAGACTATTGTTCAATAATTATCCAGAACTATCGTCTCGGGGCCCATCAGCGAGATTTAAAACATTAAATTAAGTGGCTAAAACCGATTTTAAGTGTCCCCCGTAAATGTACAAATGAATTAACTCACCTATTGTCCTTGGCGCTGTCCAAAACCCAGTTTGGCCGTCAAGGATAAAGGGAACAGGGTCGGAAAAGGAATTTGGAATACCAAACCAGGCGGCGCGGCGTCCGTCGTCTCGAATTCCCGTTCGAGATCCCAAATTTTAGCGTAGTCACAAACACACTATTCAAAGTGACAATATTAAAAGGTACGTCCTTCCAGCAGACTTTAAAAAAAACCAGTGAGTGTCGTTCCCGCGACCAGAGACAACGTATGATTGACAGCCGGCGACCACAGACACGCTAATCGCCGGCCCGATATAATGTTGCCCGATTATACGGAACAAAATGGTAGCAACAAGGGGTGTTTGCTACCGTACGGCAGGTTGGCTTTCCGCAGCCGACCTCCTACGCGCAGAAGACCATCCTGATCTGTGAAAGGATTCAATTTAGCGACCGCACCCTTCAAGCGAGCGCGACCGCAGCGCAGCGCCTCAAGTTCCGTCGGAAACCTCTCACCCTGCACCAGCCGAATGAGGTGCAGCAAGGAACTCCGACGCTCCTCCACAGTGGCGATCTGGTCACACATCTTCTGACGAGGGTTACGACAGTTGTGGATGAAGCGCTTAATCCAGCTAGTTACCCCCAACAGTTTATCCAACTTGCTGTAACGACCCGCCAACCAATCAGGGTCTGGGGGCACTTCCGCCACAATCGCATGCACGCGGACTCCGGGCAGCTCCGCTCGCTCCGAGTCCGCGCCGAGAGCTGGCCAGGAAGCTTCTGGCTCCCGCAGCCAGTCCGGACCCCACCATAAGGGGTGATCAACTAGCTCCGGCGCGGAACAGCCGCGCGAAGCACAGTCAGCGGGGTTCAACTCACCCGGGACATGTCTCCAAACCATGTCCAGTCCAATGTTTTGGATTTGGGAAACCCGATTTCCCACAAAAGTCTCCAAGGTGTGAGGGGCTGCTCTTAACCAGGCAAGTACGACCTGACTGTCTGACCACGCATAGACATTCCGGATGTCTATCGAGGTGGACAGTTCCTGATATACGTGCTTAAGCAGCCGAACAAGTAATGTGGCTCCGCTCAATTCCAATTTCGGAATAGTGAGTCGTGTCCTGATAGGAGCTACCTTGCTTTTCCCCAATAAGAGCGTGACATTAACCTGGCCTCCAGCATCAATTGTACGTAAGTACACAGATGCGGCATAGCCCAGCTCGGACGCATCACAGAACCCGTGCAGGCTGATCCGACTACAGCCTGGTGGCAGAATGCGCCGGGGCAACGCCACTCGATCGACCGTTTCGAGGTCAGATATCAAACGAAGCCAAATATTAAGCGAGTCTCCGACCAGGGGGTCGTCCCATGAGACCTTCAGAGTCCAAAGTCGCTGTAACAGACACTTGGCTGCGAACAGAACCGGACTGATCCAACCGTTTGGATCAAACATCCTGGCGATGGTGGACAAAACCGTCCGTTTTGTCCACGCGCGTGTGGCTTCCAGTGCCACCCGAAAGGTGAAGATGTCAGCAACCGGTTGATACTGCATGCCCAGAACCGCAATCCCGTGCGGATCGTCACCTTCTTCGAAGAGCCCGGAATCCTGCTGGTGATCGTCCGGGATACCAGCCAGGACGTTGGGGTCGTTAGAGAGCCATTTTCGAAGCTCATAGCCTCCAGATGCGAGAAGCTCTGTGAGCTCATCCCGGAGCAACAGAGCGTCCTCCACCGTCTGCGCGCCAGTGCAAACGTCGTCCACGTATAGGTCGCGTTCCAGAACTGCGGCTGCACGTGGGTACCGAGCCCGTTCTTGCTCCGCCAACTCCAGCTGTGAGCGGATTGCAATGAAGGGGCTTGATCTCAACCCATAGGTGTTGGTGTTCAACTCATACACCATCATAGGGTCCTGAGGACTTTCCCGCCAGAGGATTAACTGGAACCTCCTGTCCTCGGGGTGTATGACCGTTTGTCGGAACATCATTCGGATGTCCGCTCCCAACACCACCTGGTGCCTACGGAAATTCAGGATGATGTCTACAATATCCCGATGTAACTTCGGTCCTGCGTGGAGGCACTGATTCAGTGACACTCCTGTCGAAGTCGGAGCGGATCCATCGAACACCGTCCTTTGCCTGTCGACGCTTTCAAAACAGCGTGATGAGGCAAAAAGTAGTGGTCCATGGTCGACCAGTCGTCGCGAGCCGGAGACATGTGGCCCAGTGCCTCATACTCCCTCATGAACTCGATGTACTTTTCCCGAAGTACAGGATCTCGAGCCATGCGTCGCTCCATGGACCTGAGCCTTTTCTCGGCCAATGATCGAGACTGGCCCAGACGCGGGGGGTTATCCCGGAAAGGCAGCCTAGTCTCCAATCGCCCAGAAACCATTCTCCGAGTGTGAGCCTGATAAAAGTTCTCACACTCCACGTGCTCGGGATCCAGCCGAGACACGGTAGGCGGCTCTTCGATCTCCCAGAACCTCTGCATGATCTGAGCGAGGGCCGTTCCCGTAAAGGAAGCCTGATTCGACTGCTGCCACTCATCCACCATTCCCAAAATGGCGTACCCGTAGATGGTGGGCAGCGCCATCAGCGAAGACTGGTCCAACAGTCTAGGCTTCCCATTCATGATGTGACCTAGTACATCAGAACCCAACAACAGATCGACCGGACCCGCCATCCCGAAGCGGGGATCCGCCAACCTGAGACCCTTAATACAGGACAAAAGATCCGGATCTATGTCCGCCTGAGGAAGCCAACCGACAACCGAATCCATGACGGTGGCACTGACCGCAATCCTTTCCGAATAGGAATGTACGGACGAGAAGGAGAGGCGGGTCTGTCCAGCCAACCGAACCTCTGTGTTCCCGACTCCTCGCAACGGAGTCGGCGACGGAAACCGAGCCAGGCCCAGGCGATGAGCAACCCGGGTTGTCACAATGCATCCCTGGGACCCTGTGTCCAAGAGCGCTCGTATCCGGACGTAGTCGCCTCTGGGACCCCAAACCCTTAACCAGAGTGTGGGCAGCAGGACCACCGGTTGATCCTGTGCCAAGGGACCGGACGCTAGTCAATCCCTCCGAGGCCCGTCCGAACCCGTCGGACTACAAGGCCCAGACCAGTATGGCTGCCGAGTGCAAAGGGCCATCGGAGGGGGGGCATATCCAGCCGCCCTGCCATACCGAAAGTAGGGCGGGTGGTAGTCCAGCCTCGGATATTCGTGGTGGGGAGGCGTGAACTGCCTCCATTGCATTAGTCGCTGATCCGGCGGCGGAGAAGGGTAACGCTGGGGAGGTGACCCCAGTGGTGACTCCGGTATCACCCTTCCATCCCTCCAGTTCGCCCGCGTCCGCGCGGGCTGTGCCCGAGGTGACCGAGCCACGTGAAGGTCGCCCCTTGTTGGGCTGCCCGGTGCTGCCGTGAGTTGGGGTGGAGGGGGCGTGCTCCACGCTGTAGCCACTTCATTGTTATACAATGCGTGGCTCTGCGTGAGAGCGCCCCCGCCCGTGGAGGGCCCCCTCCCTGAGGGCTGTCGACCAGCACCATCGCTCCTGGTGCACAAGAGCTGGTGGTGTGGTCCCCCACACCCAGGACATGGCCGTGCCGTGGGGCAGGCATTGAATAAATGACCCCCCAGGCACCCGTAGCACCGACGCAACTTCCGAACGATCCCTCGTCGGTCGGAAGTCGTCCTCGCAAGCAGGGCCGGACACTGCACCAGCGCGTGAGGCTGGCCACAGTTCGGGCACTCCTGCTCCGACGCACTCGTCACCGTCGCCGTCCGCTTCACCCCACCCTGAGTGCGGGGATTCACAGGTCGCGGTCCTGTTCCGGCAGGGCCACGAGCTGAAGCGGCGGGCTGCGCCTCCTGAGGCGCCGACTCGACCATCCTCGCCTCCCACTCCAGGACCCGAAGCAGCTCCTCGAACGTGGGGAAGACCTTCGGGTCGCCGTGAAGGCCCCTTTCCCGCTCGAACCGGGCGCGCAACTCCAGCGGCACCTTGCCCAGCAGAATATGGACCAGCAGAAACGACCAGTGTTCTACTGGCAGTCCCAAGCTGCGCAAGGCGTTGTACGCCACCGTCACGGGCGTGAGGATTAGTGGCCGCAACTGAGACCTCTCAGTCACCTTCGGCAGCCCCAGAATTTGTGACACGTGAGCGTCGGCGAGGAGCCGAGGATTTTGAAACCTCGTCTCCAGCAACTCCATCGCCGTGCCGAAGTTGTCGTCGTCCAGCTCCAGGTGCTGGATCAGGGAGAGTGCCTCACCCTCCAGTGACGTGCGGAGATAGGCCAGTTTCTCCGCCTTCGTCAGATCCGTGCGTGAATCCACGAGAGAGGCGAACATACTCCGGAAGCCGCTCCACTCTCGCAGGTTACCTATAAACTTGGGCAAGTCCAGGGTGGGAAGGCGTCCCACTACACCCGAACCCGCATCCCTGATGACGGGTCCCGAGTTCGCCCTCCCCTGACGAGACCTCTCCAGCTGGCGAACCCCTTCGGAGACCTCGTCGTACAATTCCAGAATGCGCCGCATGTCCGCGTCGATCCGATCTGCTCCTCAGTTGGAGACGGCCTTGCGTCCCGCAGCGATCTTGTGCTCCTCTCAGCGACCTCCAGGCGCCTGTCGAGGTGCGCTGCCCTGTTTAACAGCGCCTCCTCCCGGTCCCTCCGGCCGACCAATCCTTGTAAGGATTTACGGATTTAAGGACAAAAAAGGGGTATTTACGGTTAACCACGCTCCTGCTACCAGAAAATGTTCAATAATTATCCAGAACTATCGTCTCGGGGCCCATCAGCGAGATTTAAAACATGAAATTAAGTGGCTAAAACCGATTTTAAGTGTCCCCCGTAAATGTACAAATGAATTAACTCACCTATTGTCCTTGGCGCTGTCCAAAACCCAGTTTGGCCGTCAAGGATAAAGGGAACAGGGTCGGAAAAGGAATTTGGAATACCAAACCAGGCGGCGCGGCGTCCGTCATCTCGAATTCCCGTTCGAGATCCCGAATTGTAGCGTAGTCCACCGGCACTACGATCCGGCGTTCAACGATCCGGCGTTGGAGGAAGGGGCCCGTCCAGTAGCCCACTTTTACACAATAATAGCAGCACTAATCCAGTAATTGAAAGAAAATGTTATCCAGAACAAAAAAAAACAAGTGAGTGTCGTTCCCGCGACCAGAGACAACGTATGATTGACAGCCGGCGACCACAGACACGCTAATCGCCGGCCCGATATAATGTTGCCCGATTATACGGAACAACTATTAATCGAAATAAAAACTATCCTATCTCTCAAGTTGGACCAGACTGCTCACAGTGTGCCAATTGAATTTAAAATCGGTCAAGTAGTTTAGGAATCTATCGCGGACAAACATCGTGACAGGAGATTTATATATATAAAGGCTCAGGAGGCCCTCATCAGTAAACATAACTTCATACGGCGTGTGGCTTACAAAGTTAAATTTAAACATTTTAAAATTATAACGATTCGTCGTACACACGGTGCGCTTGCCGCCTAAAATTGAAAAGTCCTCTTTCAAAAATGGCCGCCCCGCTACCATAGACACGACGCTTCGCTAGTGACGTCGAAAATCGTCACTTCTCGGTGTTACCATATTTAAGACGCGCCGACACGGCCAATCTGACATACGACCGTCCTCGGGCGTTAATGATTTTCTGAAATGTATATTGTCCACTCAATAGTACACCCGCTCGTTCATCCTGGTACCATAACTTTTTGTCGTCAAAACTGTAAAGCACATTGTCACCGTCATCAGATATAAAGTCATTCAAGTCAACCACATGTCATGGGACCACACTAGAAAGCTCGACAAAGTTCAGATGTCGCACACTAATGTCCATTCAATCAAATTTACATCTGTACCGGACGAGTGCATCCCTTCAACCAATCCATACGGATATGGCCCGGACGACACTGTCCGGCCAGGATCGACTTCACACCATCTGAACCGGACGAGTGCATCCCTTCAACCAATCCCTACGGATATGGCCCGGACGACACTGTCCGACCAGGATCGACTTCACACCATCTGTACCGGACGAGTGCATCCCTTCAACCAATCCATACGGATATGGCCCGGACGACACTGTCCGACCAGGATCGACTTCACACCATCTGTACCGGACGAGTGCATCCCTTCAACCAATCCATACGGATATGGCCCGGACGACACTGTCCGACCAGGATCGACTTCACACCATCTGTACCGGACGAGTGCATCCCTTCAACCAATCCATACGGATATGGCCCGGACGACACTGTCCGACCAGGATCGACTTCACACCATCTGAACCGGACGAGTGCATCCCTTCAACCAATCCATACGGATATGGCCCGGACGACACTGTCCGACCAGGATCGACTTCACACCATCTGTACCGGACGAGTGCATCCCTTCAACCAATCCACACGGATATGGCCCGGACGACACTGTCCGCCCAGGATCGACTTCACATCTGGACCGACCGAGTACATCCCTTCAGCTAACCCTTGCAGGTGTAGCCCGGATGACACTGTCGACCAGGATAGACTACTAGAACTCAACATCTGAACTGGGTCGTGAATCTGGCCAATCACCAAGCAATCCAGGATAGACACAGCTTAACCAACATAAATTTCAATCTCATTCTGTACTTCTCATATCTCAGGGTCAGAGTGTGCACTGAAAGTATCTGATTCAGCAGTAATAGTACTAGATCTGGCGGACATAGTATCCGAACACGCGGTCAAAGTGTCATTATCATCGGTGTAAGTAAATCATCTCTATGAGTTGCATTCTCTTTATTATAATTATTTTTTTTGACGCCGACTCGGTCTCCTTACAAGATTAGCGGTGATTTTAACCAAGATTTTCGTGTCCAAGAGGTACTGAGCGCAATTTCATTAGCATGCTTTAACATGCAATGAGAACTATCTAACTGAATATTGACGTAATAATAAAGGGTCCTTTGAATTTCCCGTCTCTTTGGTTTGATTTTTGTAATCAAAATCGCCTTTTAAAAATGTTTTTTTTTTGACGTTTTTAATGAAATTGTTGAATATCGGATTAACTTGCGTTTTAGATGTTCGCTGATGAATTAACTTGCACCAAATCAAGATGTTAACATTCTTGTTGATCATGGACGTCTCATTTTGTTCTAGACACACCTATTATTGGTTGTACACGAATCCCTAACCTCAGTTCTGTAGGAGAATGTTTTGTTACAGCTGATGCGGCCTATTGTGTAGGTAAGAGTTGAATGTTACCTAATTCATCGCGTCCTTTTTCAAAGTTAAAGTCAAAATCAAGGTTCTTCATTCACAAATGTACAATTTACACGTCAATTTCAAAAATAACTAAAAAGAGCATACAAAGAGTATACAGTTTTTATTCCGAATCCTATCGACAATAGTTAGCCAACTTTTTAGTATTCTCATCATCGTCTCCATTTATGCGTTAGCCCTATTAGACCTTGTTGTGATAAAGTAAAGTTATATCTTATGTTGTGCACAGAAATTTTAAAATCAGAACTTTAATAGCAACGACTTCGGTCAACAATGATTCGTAAGCGCTCCAAAAAGGCAGACTGCCTTTTGTAACGAGTAAATCGCACGCTTACCATCAAGAGATAAGCATGTTCTAGCAGAACATTTTTTTTTGTCAAACCGTTAACAATCACTTAACAATATTCATTGCGATTGCTCTTCCCGCTTATTTTACTCGAAAATCAATGTGGAAGTTGAGCCATGGCACCGCTACATTTAGAATTGAATAAAGTTGAACGGGTTACGCTACTTACGGACGGGTTGATGGTTTGCGAATAATACAAGATTCAATGAACTTACACGTGCATTTCGACATCTCTGCATAATTAAATGTTCCCACTGCTGGGACCCGGGACCCTCTCCCGCAAGGCGAGTCAAGGCCAAAATCCACCACGCCCAGCGCGGGCTGGCAGATAACACACGACTACGGAAGACTCCAGGCGCACGTCGGTCTCCTCACGATGTCCCTCGTGGACGATCCCTCACCGCTTCAGTCAGCGGAATCGCGCAGACGAGCTCGAAAAGACAGCGGCGCGCGCGGTCCCGAACCCGGGATCTCCGGATCGGCTGCCGCCGCTCCCCCGACCACACAACCAGTACCTATTTCTCATAGAGCTTATCTAAGGTTTTGTCGTTAAATTAATGTTGTATTTCATTATGAATGTGATTAAGTACGGCCCAAATTAGGGTACCCAGGAAACTGCCTGGTTTCGAACGATTTTTCTGAATATGATGCCGTCCCTGACATTATATGTTTAAGCTACATATTCAGGAAAATAATTATTATTAAAAGACTTTAAGAAAAGGTCTCGTATATTACTGTCTCGATTTTGTTTCAATCCTGATGAAGTTTAACGTAACTTTCTTTGTGAGTGAACCTTTAATAATTCAAGAAGATAATTTCGCGAGATGCTGGTTACGTGTGTTTGTTCCATTTTCACGTATTGTTTTTATTTGAACGATTTTGAAGAATTGCACTGCATAAAAACTTTAAAATGCCGACGACTACCTACTATCGTCTTCAGCTTCTAAGAGTGACTCGTGACTCGATCTCCGACGATCAATGGCTAGAATATTCGATAACATAAAGTACTTACGTAATTTACTTTTTGCAAAAGTATTACTTCAGGTTCGGTAGAACTGACCTCTGTATACAACTCTGCCAATAGAGTCGGATTAAAAATAGTTAGCACAGATTCTGAAGTGACAATCCACAGTAGGTATTATGTCGTTTCGTATTACTTCGTGTTTTTGAGCTCTTTTAGTTTCGTTAGTGGATATAACTCTCTCCCACAATTCGTATTAATTTTAGAAAAACAGGTATTAAACTGTAAGTACACAAAATTACTTTCATGCTTCCATGCTGCGACAAACATTGTCGTTGTCAATTTTAATACAAAGCCTTTGCTCAAAAATATCCCGGACTATTACCGACTATTACCTAAAGGATTAATTTAACTGGAATCTTTTCATTCACGACATACGTATTGATTTGAGTCGCGCAGTATATAACTGCACCGCTATTTAAATAACAAAGACTTTTACGCGTCGTACAGTTTTCGATCAGAAAAGAGATTGATTGACTCACCAAACGACGACTTCAAGGAGACGACGACGCCCCTAGAAAGGCGGTGTTCTTACTGTTGAACTTCGTTGATCTACCACTGCTCTTCTTGACTGTAAAAAAATAGTCACTACGTACCCGGCGTGAGCGCATACATAGCTGGTCACATTGGTAGTTTCCTCCGTAGTAGTAAGCAATGGAGAACATGTATCTTACTTCAGGCCAATTTCTACACCTTGTCTCCTATATTGGGCTATACGATGACCGGTGGGTCATCCGTCAATCCGCATTAGTGCCACTTATGAGTAAATCATTTCAATGAATGTGCTCGTTTTACATTATTGTCCTTCGCCATCCAGACGTCGTTTATGTAGGTAGTATCCTCCGCAGATAATTCGAAATAGAACGAGTTCGACTCGTTGCGGTTCATGTGTGCAAATTACGGCAAATTCAACACAGCGCAAATATAAAATTATAATAGTCTCTTCAGTCATCATACGCCTTTGATTTCTTTTTGGATGATAATCCATAACAGCAGAGCAAGTTCCGTTGCTGTTTCCTTAGGTTCGACGCGCAAACGTAGCATTTGGTCGAAGTAATTCACGAGTAAATTCACTCCTTTAAGGCGTTTACTTTGCACAATCACTTTACACCAATTATTTGCATCCAAACCTTGTTCCGCTGCTTGGAACTCAGGGAAGTAATGCTTCCATGCTACCCAAAAGTTTCTCAGCGGTTGTGGGTGAATTTTGGTTGGTTCACTTCGATTTACAATTTGTTCTATCCCACTTCTGATAAAGGCTCAGGAGGCCCTCATCAGTAAACATAACTTCATACGGCGTGTGGCTTACAAAGTTAAATTTAAACATTTTAAAATTATAACGATTCGTCGTACACACGGTGCGCTTGCCGCCTAAAATTGAAAAGTCCTCTTTCAAAAATGGCCGCCCCGCTACCATAGACACGACGCTTCGCTAGTGACGTCGAAAATCGTCACTTCTCGGTGTTACCATATTTAAGACGCGCCGACATATATTAAGAAGATTATGTTCAACAAATGTTTTGGAATACAGAGCTTAGTCATAGCCATCTAACCTTATTAGTACCCACATATTAAACTGGAAAGTTCGCGGTATTCCCGTAGCAAGTACGTACTATGGCTTCTTATAGGGATGTGAAAATATCATCGATTAAAATAAATATAATATTTGTGTTGTGTCTGGTTGTTTTTGTGTACAATAAGTGTGTATTTACAACTATATCAGCTATTTGGCCGCCATAATACAAGCTTTGCTTAGTTTGTGGTCAGATGGTGTAGTGTGTGAATTGTTCATGAATATTCATTTAGTATTACTACCTATTATCGAATCAACGGATTTTTTAACGATAACGTTAAGCATTGATGCTGTCTTTGATGAAACGTGCTCGTAGGATATATCTATTCACTATCAACTTGACACCAAGATTATATAGTAAAAAACCCATTCAAGCAATATTCTAAAATTGGTAATGACTATGTTACTGTTGTGTTTATTTTTATTCTATTTAAATTTATATGTATTCATATTATATATATATATATATATATATATATATTATATATTATATATTTATATGTATGTATTTTGTATGTATTTTTAATGTAAGTATTATATTTTTAAGCATAGTGATTATTAACTTGCTATTATAATTTGTTGTCTATTCATTATATTAGGTTACCTATATGAAATACTAGCAGCGCCCCGCGGTGTTACCCACGTAATTCCCGTTCCCGTTGTTTTTCCGGGATAAAAAGTATCTACCTACGTGTTCTTACAGACTATAATCTATCTGTGTTCTAAATTTCAGACCGATCCATTAATACGTTAAGACGTGATTGAGCAACAAACATCCAAATATCCAAATATCCATACATTGACATTTATAATATTACTAGCGGCCCATTCCGGCTGCGCTCGGATATTGTCATTTAAATACTATTAATTGAAATAAAAACTATCCTATCTCTCAAGTTGGACCAGACTGCTCACGGTGTGCCAATTTAATTTAAAATCGGTTAAGTAGTTTAGGAATCCATCGCAGAAAAACATCGTGACAGGAGACTTATATATATTAAGATTAGTAGGGTAGGATAGTAGGATTAAGGGCCGCGTTATTGTACAAAATCATATCCATGCACGGTTACCTGGAAGATATTACTCTAAGCAATAAGGCCGCCAATTAAAATCTCATGTTTGTGTAATAGTTCTTAGTATCTTTTGACATTTTTCTTTTGTGTTATGTCTTTTAACAAAGAGTTTTCTTATCAATCTTATGTCATCTCTGTTATTTTACGGAAAAAGAATGAGGGATATAAATCTTCAATTGTGAGAGATTCATTGTGAGAGATGAAATGTAGGAATTTTCAAGGCCAGAGTGATTAGATATCGCCAAGAGTTAACTTACGTAATCTTTGATAATGTCGTCGCTTATCGTCACGTGAGTTGAAGGCCAAACACGGACGTTTTAATTAGTTACTCATCAGACTAAAACTTATTCGGAATCAATTTGATAAACATAGCTTTGAAACATATTAAACATGGTCTTACAACGTTTCCACATTTATTTTTCCACATTATAGTTGCCTGGGAGACATCTCTGTTGGCAATAAGGCCGAAATCGGGTGCAAATTGTTTCAACTTGTGAGTTATTTTTATTTGGCATTAAAGTTGACATGAGTCAGTACAATTATTGTATTAAAAACATAATTATTATACTTGCATAATACTTGACAGTTTTCTGGACGATAATTATTATTATAATACATAATTATATTGAAGTCCCCCTTATTTTCCTCTTCTAATTTTCCAAGAAATATGTAAAAATAAATAAGATTTTAAATGACAAAAGTCACGGACCCCGGAGTCTGTGGAGTGGAAAATTTGAATAAAAAAAAATTATGTTGAAGTTATTATTAGCTTTGAAAATATATACAAATTGTATGCTCTTTCTTTTGTTTTTATTTTTTATTAATTGACGTGTAAATTGTACATTTATTAATAAAGAAGTTTGACTTTCACTTTGGTTTTTTCAATTATACCTATCTTAAACATAACACAAGACTTCTAAATCTTATACCTTTAAACGAGCAATTATTGTATTGGTGGACAATTCACACACAACACCATCTGACCCCAAACTAAGCAGAGCTTGTGTGATGGCGGCCAGATAGCTGATATAATACTTATATAGTTTTAAATACATACTTATTATACATAGAAACACCCAGACACAGCGCAAACATTTGAATTCATCACACAAATATTTGCACTGGGTGGGGATCGAACCCACGACCCTCGGCTTCGCAGGCAGAGCTACTACCAACTAAGCCACGAGGGCAGCCATTGTATATAATTATATATAGAATCGGAATCTCAGAAACGGCTCGAACGATTTTCATGAAATTATGTGTACAGGGGGTTTCGGGGACGATAAATCGATTTGGTAGATTGCATTGTTAAAAAATGACATTTTATGTGCTTTTTCAGGCATTGAAAAACTCCTAGAATATCATTAGAATACGATAGCAAATTTCGACATAACGCTCAAAGCCTAAATTTATAGCTCGAGCGGTAAGACTGCGCCCTCGGTTTCAAGATACCCCGGTTCGAATGATTACATCTCATCTTTTTTTGTTCTTTTTTTGTACCTATGTTTGCTTAGATCTTTAAAAGTACGTAACGGATTTTGACGTGATAACGTCTTATAATTCGATGAAGCCGGCTGCACGCCCGCAAAACATGACGTCATGTGCCGTTACCGCCGTTACCTCGCCGCATGACGTCGTCAGTACCATTCCATCAGTATTTTCTTAAGACGTTGTCACGTTCAACTATCGTCAGTAAACCGACTTTACAGACCATTTTTTTTATGCATATTTTTTGTATCAGCCTAAATATAATTTAAAAAACCGAGGAAAGCTCGATCAACCGGGTACTTATTATTTAACTAACAACGCAGAGCGCGGTTTTAACTGCGTTCTAGTTCTTTTAAATTTTTCGCTATTAAAAGTAGCCATAAGTAAAACAGTAACAATTAGCACAGTTTTTCTGGGTAATTCTGTATAAATACTTAATTGATAAAGACATAATAAATTAATTATTGATAATCGAATTTTCATTACGGTATAATCGATTTTTATGTTGAAATGTCACATCTCTAGTTGGATGGAAATCTTTGCAGCCGGCGCATGGAAGAATTTGCCAGCACTCAAAGTTGCGGAAAATTCCCACAATTATAAAATTCTCATGATTCTGTTTACCAAAAGCTGATCGCAGCTTTTAATGTTTTATGATAAAAATACATCCTGCTTTTAAGTTTTTATGATTGACAACTGAGCTATTATGACGTTTGATGGTAAGAGATAGTTTGATACTGCGTAGAATGGTATAGTAAGCGATGAGCCGGTAAAAAATAATGCTTAGCTCTCTGGGTGGCGAGCGCAGTGCAGTGCTAGGGAATGATTTGGACTCTTCAAGTTCCAATAGCTGCGTGTCACTGTGCTGTTATGTGGGAGGCATGTTGGTTACCATCAGGCACATGTCATGCTCGTCTTGTCACTCATTATTAAAAAAAAATGCTACTCATAAGTTTTGGACGAAAACTATTCAAACGTCTTCGTGGCGTTGCACTGTGCTCGTCATCAGGAGAGTCTGAGGAAGAGAGAGAGAGAGAAATAGCAGAGAGATTCGTCTAACACATGACACTTCAAACAGTTGGAAGAACATACTTTATTCTTAGATATCAGGCACAACTTATCTTACTAATGTTATAAATGTGAAAGTGTTGGTTGTTTAGATATTTAGACGAGTGTTGCTCAATCACGGCGGAAATACTGTACGGATCGGGCTGAATTTTGTTAAACAGATAGGTTTATAGTCTGGAATGATACATTACGGGGGAAACCACGGTTGAAAATTTGTCTATACAAATAAATAAAATTGAATTGTCTGTTTGTAGAATTAAAATAAACGGCATTTAAAACATACATGCATACATATGAATGAATTGACGGTCCTATATACCTAAATATGTTTTTTTCTACAATTTTTGTTTGTCTGTTTGTATGTTCCAGCTAAACTCCGAAACGGCTGAACCGATTATCACGAGACTTTCATTACCAAATTTCTCATGTTCATTTCTCATGGCATAAAACGTAGGCTCCTATTACTTGACCAAAAAAACCTAATTGAGGTTGTCGTGAAAAAACAGTCATACAATTAAAACACAGGTGAAACCGCGGGCACTCAGAAAATAAACTAATAATTAGTCACACGTGTGAGTAATAAATTACCTCCGTTGCTTACGGGTCATAAGCGATCTTCAAAAAACCAACGATTTTGACGTGACAACGTCTTATAATTCGATGAAGCCGGCTGCACGCACGAAAAAACATGACGTCATGCAGCGTTACCTCGCTCTGAGGTGTTCCATTTAAGGCTTGGAGTTGAAGTTATCACGTTCAACTTTACAGACAACCGATTTTTTGGACTGTGTTGCTTTCAAGGAGACCTCTAAACAATCCTCCTGGGGAATTGTCACATCTTTGCCAGTTATTCCATTCAATACATTTATTCGAATCATTCATTCAAAAGAACATTTGGTGACGTCACTTACAATCTATACCACAGCAGGTCTACTACGAAGCCCGATAAACGATTTATCGGCCGAACTTATGGACGTTTCTTACCACGAAACACAATCAGTCGGTTGATCGGATCGGGCGTTTCGTTCATTTCGAATTTCGACCGACATAGATTTGACAGTTTTAGTGTCGTAAACCTTACTTCAAAAGCATTTAATTACCTTACCGATTATCCGGACAGCTGTCGGTCGGATCCGATTATTCGGAGGTTGTTTTCGTTGTATCTGCAGGTCAGATAAGAAAATAGTTACTTCGTAACTATCCTTCTATTATTGATGTCAATGGCTGGATGTTTGGATGTTTTTCGCTCAATCACGTCATAACGTATGAACGGGTAGGACTGAAACTTGAAACATAGTCAGATTATAATCTGGAAAAACACATAGGCTACTTTAAATCCCGGAAAAATATCGGGAACTGGTGCTGCGAGGGGAAAACCGTGGGGCACTGCTAGTGAAGCTGAAGAGTTGGTTTGATTGCGCTAACACCAGAAACTTTATACGTTACCAATTTCAAAAATTCTATCACGATTGGATAGTTACGTGATCAATTTTAGTGCTGTAGGCTATATTTATAGTTTTTTTATAAGTTACGGCTGGTCTAGTCGGGAAAGTTACTGCCGATCCGGAGATCCCGGGTTCAAACCCCACACGCACCACTGTCTTTTTCGAAGCCATGTGCGTAATGCCGCTAACTTAAAACGGTGAAGGAAAACATCGTGAGGAAACCGACATGTACCTAGAATTTTTCGAAGTCATGTGTCATCCACCAACCCGCACTGGGCCAGCGTGGTGGATTATGGCCTAAACTCTCTCCTTGCGAGAGAAGGCCCCGAGTCCCAGCAGTGGGAACGTTTAGTGGGCTGTTGATGATGATGATGAGGCTATATTTATATGTACAACGAGTAAAACCGGGGTGGACCGCTAGTTTAATAATCTGTGTACGTAATAAAATAATACCAAATAATTTTATTTTTCTTTTTTAAATTACGAGTGACAACACGAGCAGGACTTGTGCCTGACGGTAAGCAATATGCCTGCCACATAACAGCACAGTGACACGCAGCTATTGGAACGTGAAGAGTTCAAATCATTACCTAGCACTGCACTGCGCTCGCCACCCAGAGATCTAAGGTGTTATATCTCTAAGCCCTGTAATTTCTCTGGAAACATTGCCCTTCAAACTGGAACACAGTAATGTTTGCACATTACTGCTTGGCGGTAGAATAACTGGCAATGGTGTGGTACTTCCCCAGGCGGACTCTGCCATGAGTCCTACCACTACAACAATAATGACAAATAAGAACTGGATCAGTTGCAAAGGGGCTTTGTCAATTACATGCAGCTGTAAAAACAATTTGTCATAGTGAAAATAGGTACAAATTATTCTAATAATTGAATACATACAGAACTTCTAAAAATTACATTAATGTTAATTACATTATGCAATGGTTTTAATTCCGACATATACATTTTCCATACATAATAATTAAATCACTTTCATACGAAAAATTTAAATGCGGATTATACAGATGGCTAACTGTTTACAATTTTTACGATGTCAAACATTATTTTGGTTTTAATGCAAACAGGTATAGTCCATATAATTTCTAAAATGTTAACCTGAACTTAATTACTTAACGTACATATTAATTGATGTACACATCACATAGTTTTATTTTTCCTTTTCTATTGTATTAACCTATTATATTGTATTGCCTTTAATATAAGTATTTTTTTGTTGTTTAGATTATAACTTTCATTTTAAAATTCCTTAGATATAAAAACTGTTATTGTAAATTAAGATGTTTGTTTTGAATCTATATATATATAAAATCAATGCCACTTTTCGTTGTTATTGAACTCCTCCTAAACGGCTGGACCGATTTGAATGATTTTTTTTGTATACGTTTGGGTAGGGCCCTGGAAGGTTTAGATTTAGGCGCTGCAGTTGATATCTAGGTTATTATTCGAGCGAAGCCGGAGCGGGCCGCTAGTATTTTATAAATGTGTAACAATTTTTTAAAATTTCGCATGCCTTTTAGGCTGAAATTGTGCAGCACCAAACCATAGTATTTTAAGACCTTATTTGTAACCACAATTTTTGGCGAATAAATTACTTTGACTTTTGACTTAAATAGTCTGAATAGTCCGTTAATTTTACCGTCAACCAGTAATTTGCCAATAGCGCTGTTCTGGCTTGAAAGTCAATTTTTCCTGAGAAATTACAGGGCTGAGAATATTACTAAATCATTTAATGACTTTGGGTGACGAGCGCAGTGCAGTGCTAGATAGTGATTTGGACCCTTCAAGTTGAAATAGCTACGTGGCATTGCGATGTTATACTATTGTTGCTTACCATCAGGCATATGTCCTGCTTGTCTCGTTACTCTTTACTACAAAAAAAAACTTATTATTATAATACAGTAAAGTGATCATTTCAAACTTTGAAAATGTATACAATTTGAATGCTCTTCCTTTTTTTTCTTTTTTATTAATTGACGTGTATATTGACTTTGACTTCGTTTCTACATCTCATACAATTAGGAGTTTTATTACCAAAAAATAATGTGGGGTCATCGCTGATGATTTCGAGTACTCGAATTAAAACGGGTTTTTTCGGTGTCATTTGTATTTTTTTATTGTAAAAAACTTTGATCTATTTTTAAAATTCTATTCGGTTATTGTGCTTCTTCTTGATTTTACCTACACGTCAATATTTTTTTTGTCATAGTTTTTAGTTTCTTTACTTCAGTGAGCGGCGTCGATAATGTCCTTTTTTCGTTTTCTGGCACTAGGCGCCCTCTTAACTTCATTTAGAAGGTGGGCCCTGCATCCCAATTTAAAATCCCAATTTTGGAGGGGGTCACCAGTACAGAGCCTCAGATTTTGGGCCCCCCCCCAAACAACGAGTACAAATACAATAAATCGAGTAAAAAAGACTACTAGTAGCGCCCCATTTTAATATAACGTATACGATGGGGGGGGGGGTCATGTCCCCTGTGACCCCCCCCTCTTCGGACCGCGCATGATCCCAGGGATGTCCTGTGTTGTGGGATTCAGTGTTTTACTCCATATAGTGATGTTGTTAGTGGTGTTGTTGAACTTAGTGACATTAGACATGATTGTACATTCTCGTTCCTGAAAAGAGAAACTGAATAATGAGACAAAAAAGATCAGCGCAAATACAATCAAGTAAAGGCCAATATCAATAAAACAAACAAAAAAATAAAAAATACTATGAATGTAAATATCTCAAGTTCATAGCTACGTATTGTGTGTACGTTTGTGTGTGTGTATGAGAGTACGGGATATTTGTTAAAATCGTGTTGTTTACCAAATTTGTGGTAATCGGTCACTTCTAGGTAATCACGTTGCATCGTAAATCACTTCGTCAATTAACGGTCAAGTGTAAATCTATTATGACGACGAGGAAGTTAAAAATTATTGTTACAAACAATTACAATACCAAAAAATAGCAGATTATGCTACAAATGTTTTGTAGTTGGTGATTACCGCTGTGGCCTTCCACATAAACCAATGGATGTGTCCTGAGCACCTTGAAATTGGTAATAAACTGCGTCTCTGCGTGTATCGTAGTGGTTAGTGGTTTCCAAACTACCAATCTACTTGACCCCTAGACTCGCTAGCGGCGAGATATACTGTGATTCTACTAATTTTGGTAGTTGACAACGAATAGGATAGGTAAAAACGTCCCGCGTCCGCTTCCTGCAAACGACTAGAACAGAAAGAGTGAGCTTACTCTTCCAAACGATGACATGATGAATCCGTGCTCTTTGAAGTTTGTCAGGGCACATCTCTGTATTGAGATCGTTGATTGTAAGTTGCTAAATTTAGCCAAGTGTAATAAGTTTTCTAAGTAGTTAAGTTTCCTAATTGACTTTGTCATAATGTAATGTAGCATAACAATCTAATGTAAAACAACATTCAATTCGACTATTGATGAGACACATAAATAAAATAGTCTTTAGGTTTTTTTATTTATTTGTTGTGCTACTAAATATAGACCTACGTTACATAGGACTCAGATCCGACTCGGAGCATCCCAGCTTCACCTAGTCTTGTCGCTTCTACCCCTAGAGTGTATATAAAAAGTGCGGGAGCCAGAAGTTCAAGGGACGACTATGGAGAAGCGGCACTCAGGGCTGACCGCAGAGCTTCTGGCGGGAGACCACCCGGAGTCAACAAGTGCACCATATTTCTTCTACCGTTCGCTTTCCTCAATGTGTGCCTTTACACTTTATGCTAAGTTATCTTTATTCTATGGTTATGCTAGTAAAAAATATGCGAAAACAGTAAAGTAAATTATCGTGAGTCCTAAAAATTTTATGCCTCAATGTGTGCCTTTACACTTTATGCTAAGTTATATTTATTCTATGGTTAAGCTAGTAAAAATTATGCGAAAACAGTAAAATAAATTATCGTGAGTCCTAAAAATGTTATGCCTCCTTATATTGGGATGACAACAGAGTCAAAAATACACCATTCAAATTAGTTTGTCAGGTAGATTATGGAAAAATGTGGGACACGTATTTTTTGTTTTTATCAAAAATTTACTGAGATATAGATCATCATACTTCCGAATTGGGGAGTTTTGACGTCACTCTATAGTAAAAACCATACCATACCGTGACGTTACTCGAGACTTCTAAGCACTGTATCTTCGTCATTTTTTGTTTGTGAAACATAGTTATTAGACAATTTTTTTTGTATTCTCGCCTATTAGTACAAAAAATTGTTATGCTACCACATATATTATTATTATTAAGAGCCTGAAATGTCCCGATGCTGGGCAAAGGCCTCCCTACCCTCTTTCCACTTGTCCCTATCCTGAGCCAGTGTGTACCAATCCTTAAAATGTTTGTCGAGGTCATCCCGCCATCGCTTAGTTGGTCTACCGCAACGTCGTTTGCGATCTGGCTTCCACTGTGTGGTGATTTTGGCCCAAAGATCATCCAACATGCGGCAGACGTGTCCAGCCCAATTCCATTTTAAACCACATATAGACTCGTAATAAGTAGTGTCTGTTTGTTCCAGATGTGTAGGCCGGCGGAGTGACCACGGACGGGCTGCTCAGCGCCCTGGCTCGCCTGCGCCACGTCCCGCACCCCCCCGCGCACTCCGCACGCTCTGTGAGTACCCTACCCACCTGCCCGGGTGCAACTACCCTCATCTATACAATCTCTTTTTTAGGGTTCCGTAAAACGTAAAAACGGAACCCTTATAGATTCGTCGTGTCTGTCTGTCTGTCCGTCCGTCCGTATGTCACAGCTATTTTTTGCCGAAACTATGAGAACTACACTGTTGAAACTTGGTAAGTATTCTGTGAACCGCATTAAGATTTTTACAAAAAAATAAAAAAATTTAGGTGTGCCCTATAGGTACTTAGAGCTGAAACTCAAAATTATTTTTTTCATCAAACCTGGGGTGTCTATCGATAGGTCTTCAAAAATAATGTTGAGGTTTCTAATTTCATTTTTATCTACACTGCATAATTTGCGCGAGAGACACTTCCAAAGTGTTAAAATGTGCCCCACCCCCTCTAACTTCTAAAATAAGAGAATGTTAAAAAATATGATGTAACATTACCATGTAAGCTGCCAAATTCTATGCTGCCAATGAAAATTGGTATGAACTCGATCTGATGAGTAGTTTTTGTTAGTACGTCATAAATAAATACACTATTATTAAAACATCGATCAAAGTTACACTGAACTACAAGAGCTTATTTATTATGTTACTTGCTGCTACGGAACCCTTCATGGGCGAGTCCGACTCGCACTTGGCCGCTTTTATCAAAGTTACACCGAACTACAAGAACTTATTTCTTATGTTACTTGCTGCTACGGAACCCTTCATGGGCACTTGGCCGCTTTTATTTATAGCAGGGGTCACCAAATGGCGGACCGCGGTTCTCATCCGGACCGCCGACCCATTGTGTGCAGACCGAAAAAACTCTCCCAATTCCAAACTTCAATCATTTAATCAGCAACAAAAATGACACTTTTCTCATTGATACTAATTTCATTTTCGTAATTACCTCTATTTAATATTGATTTTTTTGTAATGTGTGGACCGCGATGGTCATTTCATTTCTTAAAATGGACCCCGAGCGAAACTAATTGGATACCCCTGGTATAGAGTGACGAGACGAGCAGGACATGTGCCTGTGGTAAGCAACATGCCTGCCACATAACATGACAGTCACGTGCAGCTATTGGAACATGAAGAGTCCAAATCATTACCTAGCACTGTACTGCGCTCGTCACCCAGAGATCTAAGGTATTATATCTCTAAGCCCTGTAATTTCACTGGAAACAGTGCCCTTCAAACCGGAACGCTGTAATGTTTGCATTTTACTGCTTGGCGGTAGAATAGCTGGCAAAGGTGTGGTACTTCCCCAGGCGGACTCTGCTAAGAGTCCTACCATTACTAAGGCAGTTGTCCTTTTGGCAGGTCTACCGCCTAACTTAAGGCTGTCACAGACGTAGCTGTAGTATATATTTTCATATTTTCGTGACGTCAGTACATACATATGTGATGTAATAATTATTCACTCTCTCGACGTCTTAAAGGCGCTTTCATATTAGGTCGCAAGCAGCGGGGCAGCCGCGCGACAGCAGCGCGACGATAGCGGATGCCCACGACTTCGCGCGACTGCCGCGCGACTGCCGCGCGACTCGTAATTATAAGCAAGTCGCGCGGCTGTATTTGTAATGAGAAGGCATCCGCTGCTGTCGCGCGGCTGCCCCGCTGCTTGCAACCTAATGTGAAGGCGCCTTAAGACCGCGTGCGGTCTAAAAGACGAGTCTTGAGGCGGTCGGGTTATATCGGACTCAAGACTACAGACGGACATGGTATACTTGCCGACTAAAACATACCTTTTTATACCAAAAAAATTAGAATTCCTTTGGGAATTGCATTTTCTCACAATGTCAATTTTAATTTGCGGGATTTTAACCAACGAGTCACTAGACCACTACTACCAGTAAGTAAGTTATAGTGAAAATGTAAGATCACTTAGGTAAAAAACTGTGGTACAGTGCATAGTGAATAGGTGAATACATAACATAAGCGATATACAGATACAGAGAATTCAATTGTTTTTCCCATTTCAAAAACAGTTCATTTGTTTTGCTCATCTCGAAAAATGCCCGACTCGTTTAAATAAGTTTTCACTTCACTTCAAAAATAGAATCCATTCATGCCGTTCATTCACTTAGTCCGTTCATGCAAATATCATTGCTATGCTACACCGGTTAGCTAACGAGCATTCAGCTCACGGATCCGACACCCGTTTCCTATTTTTATCACTAAAGCCGCCTATACACACTGGCCGAGTGGAGGCCAACGTGAGCGCCGACAAAACGGCACAAGACGAGTGGTAGCATCCACACACTGACCGAGTGCAGGCCAACGCGAGCGCCGACAAAACGGGATATGGCGAGTGGTAGCATCCACACACTGGCCGAGTGTAGGCCAATACGAGCTACGAGCGCCTTTGTTTTGTGCACAAAAACCGACACCGGTCACGAAAGACGAATCAAGGCAAAAGAGTCCTATACACACTGGCCACTTGCGAATTGCAATGCGAATTGGCCACTGAGCGACAGCGAGTGATCACAAGTCATGACAAAACGACCCTTCACACACTGGCGTTGGCCTCCACTCGGCCAGTATGTATAGGCGGCATAAAAGACGGAATTATCTAAGTAATATCGTGTTTTGTTAAGCTAGTCGCGTACTTCAATTGTTTGAGTTTGTTCGCTTAGCTTGGTATTACCATGTGGGACGGAATGATAAGTTGAGTAATTTGTATTATACACTAGGAGCGCCACGGGGTTTTAGCCGCGCAATTTCTGTTACCGTCACTTTCCCGGGATAAAAAGTAGACCCGCGAAGCCGAGGGTCGTGGGTTCGATTCCCACCCAGTGCAAATATTTGTGTGATGAATTCAAATGTTTGCACTGTGTCTGGATGTTTCTATGTATAACAAGTATGTATTTACAACTATATAAGTATTATATCAGCTATTTGGCCGCCATATTACAAGCTTTGCTTAGTTTGGGGTCAGATAGTGTTGTGTGCGAATTGTCCACCAATATTTATTTTATTTATATTTATTATGTGTATATATTATGTCAGCTATCTGGCTTCCATAGTACAAACTTTGTAGTGGTAGGACTCTTGGCAGAGTCCGCCTGGGGGAGTACCACACCTTTGCCAATTATTCTACCCCCAAGCAGTAATGTCCAAACATTACTGTGTTCCGGTTTGAAGGCCAAAGTTTCCAGAGAAATTACAGGGCTTAGAGATATAACATCTTAGATCTCTGGGTGACGAGCGCAGTGCAGTGCTAGGTAATGATTTGGACTCTTCGTGTTCCAATAGCTGCGTGTCACTGTGCTGTTATGTGGCAAGCATGTTGCATATCATCAAGCAAAAAACCGGCTCGTCTCGTCACTATTTAATTTATAAATAAAAGCTTTCCTGAGTTTGGGGCTAGTTGGTGTTGTTTGAGAAATGTCCACCAATATTTATGTATTTATTACTAGTAGCGCCTCGTGGTTTCCCCCGCGTAGTTTTCGTTCTTATTATTTTCCCGGGATGAAAAGTAGTCTTCTAGGCCTATAATATTTTTACACCGATTAGCAAACGAGCATTCAGCTCACGGAACCGACATCCGTTTCCTATTGACGTCATAACGTCTTATAATTCGATGAAGCCGGCTGCACGCCCGCAAAACATGACGTCATGTGCCGTTACCGCCGTTACCTCACCGCATGACGTCGCCGCGTTCGGCAGCGTTCGACATCTATTAAGCAAATGAAATTAAAATTTTCTTTTGAAAAATGCTACCATTCCATCAGTATTTTCTTAAGACGTTGTCACGTTCAACTATCGTCAGTAAACCGACTTTACAGACAACTATTTTTTTTATCACTAAAAGACGGAATTATCTAAGTAATAAGTAATCTATACTAATATTATAAAGAGGAAAGATTTGTTTGTTTGTTTGTTTGTTTGTTTGTTTGTAATGAATAGGCTCCGAAACTACTGGACCGATTTCAAAAATTCTTTCACCTATGGAAAGCTACATTATTCCCGAGTAACATAGGCTACGGCAGATGGCGCTGCAGTTGATATCTAGGTTATTATTCGAGCGAAGCCGGAGCGGGCCGCTAGTAAGTAATATTAATATAAGTAATATGTAGTGGTAGGACTCTTAGCAGAGTCCGCCTGGGGAAGTACAACACCTTTGTCAATTATTCTACCGCCTACAGGGCGTAGAGATATAGCAACTTAGATCTCTAGGTGACGAGCGCAGTGCGGTGCTAGGTTATGATTTGGGCTCTTCATGATCCAATAGCTGCGTTTTACTGTGCTGTTATGTGGCAGGCATGTTGCTTACCATCAGGCATATGTCCTGCTCGTCTCGTCACTCTTTATTTAAAAAAAAATAAAAAAATATCGTGTTTTGTTATGCTAGTCGCGTACTTCGATCGTTTGAGTTTGTTCGCTTAGCTTGGTTTTACCATGTGGGGCGGAATGATAAATTGAGTCATTTATAGTATAAACTAGCAGCACCCCGCGGTGTTACCCGCGTAGTTCCTATTCCCGTTGTTCCCGTTATTTTTTCGGGATAAGAAGTAGCCTATGTGTTCTTCCAGACTATATCCTATCTGTGTTCCAAATTTCAGCCCGATCCGTTCAGACGTTACGACGTGATCGAGCAACAGACATCCAAACAGGCCGCCCGTTGTATTCTGTCCTTACTGTTTTTCCTAAATTTTATCCTATTATAGTGTGGACAATAAAGAATTTTCATTCATTCATTCATTTAAACATCCAGAGATTGACATTTATAATATTAGTAGGATTGTGTATCTTTTTTGTTTTGGTGTGTCAATAAAGTGTCTATCTTTTTTTTTTTATTGTATAGAGTGACGAGACGAGCAGGTCATGTGCCTGATGGTAAGCAACATGCCTGCCACATAACAGCACAGTAACACGCAGATATTGGAACATGATAGTCCAAATCATTACCTAGCACTGCACTGCGCTCGTCACCCAGAGATCTAAGATATTATGTCTCTAAGCCCTGTAATTTCTCTAGAATCATTGACCTTCAAACCGGAACACAGTAATGTTTGCACATTACTGCTTGGCGGTAGAATATTTGGCAAAGGTGTGGTACTTCCCCAGGCGGACTCTGCTAAGAGTCCTACTACTACTATCTATGTATATTCTAAGAATATTTGAAGGTTTTGCATCATCTGCCGACCAGTACTATGCCAGCATGATGGATTACAGCCTCTCCTCTCTCTGTGGGAGAGAAGGTCCTGAAACCCAGCAGTGGGAACATTTAGTGGGCTACTACGTGGGTTTGGGCTGCGTTTAGTAGTGTTAATTACAATAAGGATATTGTAATTGAGTTTCGTTTATAAAAGCTTTGCCCGTTAAGAACAAAATTTAAGCTACAAATAACCTACATACAAACACAAAATATGTACATATTTACCTATTCATAGAGGTGTTAGCAATAATCCCGGGAACACTGTTGCAGTTCAAATAATTTTTATCCTTCTTCAAAAATGCTGAACTAGCCTGAAGAACATTACTTATCTTTCATTTATTTTTTGGTCAAACATAAGGTTAAATTAATGTCTATTTTGCTGATCGATGAATTTTAACTAGTAAAACTGACATTTTTGCTTAGTAAACTAGCTCATTTTTTTTAATTAGTTTCACGCAACATCTCTAACATACGCTAAAGTAACAGAACGATCAGTAGTTGACAAAGCTTGAATAATTTTAAATAAAATAATCAAAAACTGTGTGCTAAAACAATTACCGCCATCTAGTCCATCATTAGAAATGATTGTATACATCTAAAAACGCTTCATTAGGACGACGTTTAGTTTTCCGTGTTGATCATAGATGGCGTTGAACCAACTTAGAACGCACAAACGTGAAATTTCTAAGTTTTGGGGACGGAATCAGAATGTTTGAGCTTTCATGGAATCAAATCAAACATATGAATTTTCTAATTATATTTACCTGTTTTTTTTTTAAATCGCCTCTGTTCCTAATTTCAGGAATCGTGGTGACGGTGAAGATATAAATATGTGTATATAAAAGTTATGGTAAACCTCAGGGGTCCTTGTCAATTCAATTCAGTTAATTTCTTCAATATGAGTACAATGCACACTTATGAAAGTCAATAACAAATGAAAAATGTAACATTATAAAATACTAGCCGTTACCCGCGACTTCGTCCGCGCGAAATAAATACTAAGGAAACTCAGTCAGTATAATTAGCGGTGGGCGATTATGAATGATCGGCATAATCGATTTATTTTGTATTACTAATGTTGATAATCGATTATCGAATTAGTAACTAATATGTTTTCATAATCGAATGATATTAGTAATTAGTACTACTAATCGTGCTTTACGAAGTCGACGACAGTTCTTCCGTGACTTTAGTAGTATCGACATAGGTTTATTTGGTTTCTTTTGTTTGTATTACGGAGCCGGTGGTGTGAAACGTGACACTTTTTACTTATAAATATGTGGATTTAATTAACGGTAAGTTTACCGATTTTTGTATTGATAGTTTGTAAGTTTTAGGTAGCTTTTTCGCTTGCTGTCCCTCTTTTATAGCGGGCCGCTGAGAGACCGCATCGTGTTGTCCCTTTCTCACCCCACGCGGCTATGCTGTGAGTAAATCGAGTCGCACGCGACTAGCGACCGTGCGTGCGTGACTGGCTACTAATTAGTAACTACAAACTGTCATAATCGAGATATCTCGAGACATTCTCATAATCGAATGATTTCATTAGTATATCTCATAATCGCCCACCTCTAAGTATAATACCTTTGTATACCCAGGCACATTTACGGTTACAAAAACAGCTTATAAAACATTTTTTTACAATTTAATCAGAATCGGTTCAGTTGTTTAGGTGTGCAAGCGTAAGAGACATTCGTCCCCCATTTCAACTTCAATTTCATCCCCATACAGTTCTATATGACAAAATTGCTAGAACAAATACTTGTTTGCTTTGTGTCCTGTGTCTATATGCAGAGTTTCATGGTTTTATTTTCAACGGTTGGGTACTTTCATATTGACATTCATCCTCCATTTCAACTCCAATTTCACCCCTGTACAGTTCGAAATTACGAAACTGATAGAACAAACATCTGTATATATTGAATAACAACTCGCGCGATATCTATACCTACCTAGTTTACCCGCGGTGTATCAATTTTCGTGATTTTCCCATGTAGATAAATTAATATAAAATAAATATTGGTGGACAATTCACACACAACACCATCTGACCCCAAACTAAGCAAAGCTTGTATCATGGCGGCCAGATAGCTGATATAATACTTGTATAGTTTTAAATACATGCTTATTTTACCTACATAGAAACACGCAGACACAGTGCAAACATTTGAATTCATTACACAAATTTAATATTTGCCTCGTAAATAATCGAACCCACGACCCTCAGTTTCGCAGGCAGAGCTAGTACCAACTAAGCCACAAGGCCGGTCAATAAGATACTTGTATACTTAGTCTAAGCGTACCTACCTATTTCAAATTTCAACGTGATCCGTAAAGGCATTTCGACTTATTGAGCATCAGACATCGAAACATTCACATATCTAATAATAATACTAGAACTGCTCCGTGGTTTTACCCGGGTAGTACCCGTTCCCGTTATTTTCTAGGGATAAAAAGTAGCCCTATGTGTTCTTCCAGACCATAATCTACATATGCTCCAAATTTCAACGCGATCCTTTCATACGTTACGATGTGATTGACCAACAAACATCCAAGGGAGTTAGGGAGCTCCAAGCCCATTGGATATTCGTCAATTCGTATCTGCGACATTGAGCGATATGACATATCTGGAGGAATTAGAAGCAATATCGCCGAAATAATTGCCGCAATTCGTTGAAATTGCTCCATTAATTGCTCCAGATCGGTCCATTCTTGTCGCCGAGCAATTATTACCCTCGTGTAAGCGCACCTTGATTGACGTATAAATTGCACATTTATGAACAAAGTACTTTGACTTTGTGTTTAATTTTAAGGATTAAATAATAGTCCCTGCAGTCCTGAAGTTAAAAGTTGGCATCTACTGGCTACATCCACTTGGCACATTTCAACTGTTTCTGTGCCAAAATGTTTTTTGAAACTGTAGCTAGCTTGTAGGTATACTAGGGATATTGAAAACTGAATTCTCCAAAGTAATTTTCCGCACAGCTTGTAACGGAGTTTTTGTTTTCCCTTTTGAAATACGGAACATTGGATTTTCAATGAAAAATGGCGTGTTATTTTTATTTGTTGAAAAGTTAGCGTTACTTCCCAAACAGAAACACATGACCAAATTACTTTATGCATTTTGTAGTGCTATGAAATTTGTTGTCATTTACATATTGAAAACACTGAACTAGCAGTGCCCCGTGGTTTCACTCGCGTTGTTTACGTTTTCTTTATTTGGAGCAATGAAAAGTAGCTTATCTGATATTCCAAGCCACAATTTATCCTCGATCTAACTTTAAATCCTATCCATTCAGGAGTTCCGACATCATTAAGCAACAATCATTGATGATGATGATGACCAATTACCTAGTACTGCACTCGCGCTCGTCACCCAGAGATGAAAGATATTTTATTCCCATGCCCTGTAATTTCACCGGAAACATTGCCCTTCAAACCGGAACACAGTGATATTTGCACGTTACTGCTTGGAGGTAGAATAACTGGCAAAGGTGTGGTACTTCCCCAGACAGCCTCTACATAGAGTCATACCGCTACTAACTTCTTGTTCTAAGTACCATGGAAGCCAGATAGCTGAAATAATAGATAATCTCTTATAGTTGTCATACTGCAATTGCTATAAATATAAATAACATATCATTCTATGATAGAACCAATTTGAATAGATTATTGTTGACTATTGATAAAATAATAATTAAAAAACGAATCTCCGAATAACCCACCCCTAACTGCTCCCGGTGCAAAAGTGCCCATGATGCTCGGCGCGTTCCCACGCTGAATGGCAATGGCCAACCTTTGCTCCAGGAACGCGCCAGAGCGAGAGTCACCCGTATTCTCCCTGAGCCTGCGCCCCAATTCTGAGAGGAACCCTTTTATACATTTGTAAATACAACTTATTTACAAATAAGTAAAATTACACAGAACAAATATTTTTTGTAGTCATTACACAAATATATGCACTGGGTGGGAATCGAAGCCACGACCGATGAATCCCAGGCAGATTTACTACCAACTAAGCCACTACGTATAAGTTACGGTGGTCTAGTCGGGAGAACGGCGGCTGCCGATCCGGAGACCCCGGGTTCAAACCCCACACGCACCACTGTCTTTTCGAAGTCATGTGCGTAATGCCAACTTAAAACGGTGAAGGAAAACATCGTGAGGAAACCGACATGTACCTAGAATCTTTCGAAGTCATGTGTCATCCACCAACCCGCACTGGGCCAGCGTGGTGGATTATGGCCTTAACTCTCTCCTTGCGAGAGAAGGCTCCGAGTCCCAGCAGTGGGAACGTTTAGTGGGCTGTTGATGTTGAAGCCACTACGTCAGTCAAAGTGAAAATCGAACAAATATTTCAAGAAGATCGTGAGCTAAATAAAGTGAAAAAACACAAGCTGTGAGGGCATTAGTTTCAGATAGAAACAGGTTGTTACATAAAGAAAACGGTTTTACCGGGACATCAAGAACAGACGGCGTTTGGCGCCAAGACGATAAGGCGTAACGGCGACGTAATAAAATAAAATATGCTTTTGTATAAACTACCCACATTTGGTTCGGGCTACACCGTCAAGCCTCTGCTAAAAGTCGGGTGCCATTCAAAATGCATATTTTTAATTTACTTTATCATAATGAATGTAGCATAATATATAGTGTCATAATGCAACTTTTGCATATTAGTTTTTTGGCATAATGTGTTTTAAGCGTAACAATTTATTGTAATACATTCGATTCAACTATTGATGAGACGCATAATAGTGTTTAGGCATATTGATGAGACGCATAATAGTTCTTAGTAACTTTTTATTTATTTATTGTGTTACTCAATGTAGAACCAGGTTACACAGGACCCAGATCCAACTCTGAGCACCCCGACTCCACCTAGTCTTTTCGCTACTACCCTAGAGTGTTTAAAAAAAATGCGGGAGCCAGAAGCTCACGGGAGCCCACCCGGAGTCGAAAAGTGCATATTTCTTAGGTGTACCGTCTGCTTTTCTCAATTCAAAATTCAAAATTCATTTATTTCAGGTGACACAACCCATATACAATAAAATGACATACAACAATTAACAGTTATCATTTAATCAATGTGTGCCTTTAAATATTATGCTAAGTTATCTTTATGCTATGTATGGTTATGTGTTTAAATATTATGGAAAGTTATCGTTATGTTGTTTATAGTTATGCTAGTAAACATTATGCGTTTAGTAGTTATGGTAAATTATCATTAGTCCTAAAAACGATTTGCCTTCTTAAATTAGTATATTAGTAGATTATGATATAAGTGCGCTAAGTTGATAAATACAGCCGAGCGAGGCTTTATTGCTAGCTCGAGCAGAAGGCCAGAGCTATAATTAGCAGAGGCTGTAATTATCAAAGCGCACGTATGTCATACGACGTTTTATAACATATTTGCGAGGAAATAAATATAACTCTGACGACATTTTCAAATAAAAACAATACAGCGAAAAAAAAGGGCGCGGAATAATGTATACTTGTTCACAGATAAGCAATGCGCCCGCATCGGCGCTTTTTTTTTAAGGAAGGGCACAGAAATAGCCTGTACGCCATTAGTAACAAAGTAAATTATTATTTTTGTGGTTTGTTACTGATAAATTGTTGTAATTTATGGTCAAAATTAATTAAATTAACTAATTAAATAATTGTTTTTTATATTTTACCTCTCAAAGTAAATTTATACGCCATTAGTAATAAAGTAAATTATTATTTTTGTGTTTTGTTACCGATAAATTGTTGTAATTTATGGTCAAAATTAATTAAATTAACTAATTAAATAATTATTTTTTATATTTTACCTCTGAAAGTAAATTTTATTCGAAAAATGTTGACAACTGTTCTGACATAAAAACTCTATACTAAGATTCAAAAAGGTACCATTCGTTTTAGACGGAGCATTTTGAAACCGTGCGTTTTACATTATACATTACCACACAAGTACGTAATGAGATACATTACGATACAGAAATTGGTGAAATAGGAGACACTTTACGAGCAAATATGTTATAAACATTGTTATGCTACCACCTATATACCCCTAAAATCTATTTGTTAAGAGAAACATTTGTTATGATCTTCGGAGCGAAAATTTCTATTTTCGACGACATACCTTCTGGTAGACGAACCCGAGGTACGGTGGTACGAGGTAGGGTGGACCCGGAGGCGCCAAAGCACAGATAAGCAAATAGTTACTTCGTAAGGTGGATCCGCGCTTGGATAGGTATAAAGCGTTGTTGTCTGCATTGAAATACTCGTAATATTACTACGTAGTAATAATTTCTCAAAGCTTGTCTGGTACTTTGTTGCCTATACGTCACAACGCAGTGACTGCGTTTCAATTTTCTATCTATACTAATATTATAAAGCTGAAGAGTTTGTTTGTTTGTTTGTTTGTTTGAACGCTAGGATCTCGGAAACTACTGGACCGATAGGAAAGATTCTTTTTTTGTTGGATATTCCATTTATCGAGGAAGGCTATAGGGTATATAACATTACGCTACTATCAATAGGTACGGAGTATGAGTGTAGAATGTAAAGAAAACGGGGGAAAATATTTCTCTTCGAGAGCTTTAGTTCCGTGAATTTACATTCTCTTTGGTCGTTGAAGTCTGTGACGGCGCGTGTCTACATTTGAAATTTGTGTCATTTGGAGTAATCAAATTTGTTCTACTACAATGACAACAATGCATTGTTGCTTATTTACGTATTTTTAGGGTTCCGTAAAACGTAATAAAGTGGCCAGCAATGGATATTTTAGTATGGATTTTCCTCAAATAGACGCGGGTGAAACCGCGGGGCACAGCTAGTGTATAATAAGTATGTATTTAAAACTATATAAGTATTATATCAGCTATCTGGCCACCATCGTACAAGCTTTGCTTAGTTTGGGGTCAGATGGTGTTGTGTGTGAATTGTCCACCAATTTTAATTATTTTAAGAAATGTGTATTTGATAAGCTCAATTAACTTCTAATTAGTTAAACCGAAAAACTTATAATAAGACCAGGGCTTTAGAGAAGTGGAGGGAGCGGATCTTTAAGAGGGGATCCGGCACCTGACGACTCCTAGAAGCGACCTGAGGAGGTCGCTGCTAGGAGTCTCTGGACCTACTTACTCGTAGCGAGAATGGGCTAGAATATGGAGTAGGTACCTACTTTCCTGACCACACATACCTATGCTCATATACCAGTGTAGCTTTTTTGAGGTTCGGGATGTCTGACAAAAAGAAGAAGATGAAGAGCAGAATAGATGCACACTCTCCGAAAATCGGACTGATAACGAACTGTGTACGTTTGAATCTGAATTATCGTGCGAATCTGAAAGCGTGCCCAACATGCTGGCAGCATTACCACGCTGAATGGCAATGCTTATACGTTGGGCCAAATAAACGCCAGCGTTTTGTTTCTCTGTTTAACGTCTCTCTCGTTTACATTGCTCCGTGAAACCCTTTTGGTTTGGAAGACTGTCGTTTAAAATACAAGATCTAGATTTGCCGTAATGTATTCCATGATAGATTGTGTTGAGCACTGATGTGACATGTACTTATTTGCCGGCAATTTCCCCCGCGATTGAGTGCTCCTTCTCCCTAAATTGGCGCTTTCGTCTAGAAGAGAGCGGGAATTATTATCCGGCCATAACCTGGCAACACGGTGTGATGTGTAAAATTTTGCCGGAAAGTGATGAACTGTACTTCATGTGTTAGGGCTATACTGAAAGGATAAAGAGCGGTAACTACTACATGAAATGCTTTCATTGTTCGAGTATGCTTACAAGTATGCTCTACGTAAGTGCAATGATGTTATTTACGTCGAAAGTTTCTAATAATGGTCAAACATTATTCATGAATTGGTCAAGTTAGTAAAAGTAAGCCTTTAAAAGCCATGGTCGCCTGCCTAGGTCCGCTAGAACGTCTTATTTAAAATATAAAGTCCCGTAAAAATCGGTCCAGCCTTAAAACTGACAATAAGCTTAACCCCGAGGTGTATTCCGCGTCTGCGGTTTACCTAAACAAATTATTACTAAGTTTTTACACTCTTATGGGAATGAAATTACCAATTTTGAAAGTCAGATATTTTGACATGTAGGTAATCAAAAAATAAGCAACCAAGCTTGTAGCTACAAAAATACGAAACTTCCGTCCTCTTTTGCAACCCTTCTTTTGTTGCCGGCTTGGCCCGTCTTTTTAGGAAGAGGGGAGGGGAACACGTCCTCTCTTAGGTTCCTATCTGACCCAAAACATTTTCTGGTCATATGTCTGGTATGGTCTGGTCGTGGTGACTGAATGAATGACCCCAAACTTATGTTTGTTTTAAATTTGACATTTTAATTTGTCACTTCACCTTTTTTTCGCATTAAAAAGTAGCCTATGTCCTTTTTCAAGTTTAGTTATAAAAAAAATATTCTCAGTTCGGCGTAAAAGTGCAACAGACAGACAGGCTATATTCACTTTTACAATATTAGTAGGAAGTAGTAAAGGTGTTCCGGAAAACTTTACCGGCCGATTATACCGCCCATCTCTACGGATAATCTTCCTCATTTCCTGTATTTGCCCAAACAAAGTAAGTATTTACACGAGCAAATTGCTTGCCTGTAGCGGCGCGGCAATAATTACATACAATTACATCTACACAATCAGAATCGGAGACGTGGCGACAAGAATGTAAGGCTGAGTATTCTCTCATCATCATCATCATCAGCCCGTGTTCGTCCTCCGCTGGACATAGGCCTCTTCTATAATACGCCACTCAGCCCAATCCTCGGTCTTAAGGTACAAGTTCGCGCTGAGACCGCGACGCGAGACCGCGACACGAGACCGCGACCGCGACCTGTCTCGGTCTCCTGTCGCGGTCTCGGCGTGAACTGGCGTCCATACAATTCCATAGTGTCAAGTGCCTGTCGCAATCTCCTGTCGCGGTCTCGTGTCGCGGTCTCGAGTCGCGGTCTCAGCGCGAACTTGTACCTTTACGCTTCCAACCGCCACCAGCCGTCTTTCTTATATCGTCACTTCATCTAGTCTCAGGGCGTCCTACACTACGTCCACCGATTCGTGGTCTCCACTCCAGAACCCGTCTACCGCAACGCGGTTATCGGGTCTGCGGCAGATGTGACCGGCCCATTGCCGCTTCATTTTGCTAATACGCTGAACTATGTCGCTGAGTATTCACTAACACGTTTTATTTATTTTCTACAGCACGCTGATTGCGGGATTTATCGAAAACAATACGTGTTCTACCGTGAGAGCGGAAGTATTAGTGCTTATTCACGTTGAATAGCGGGCGCAGTGGCGGATGCGATCACGAAATATCAAACCTATGGCCTAATATCGATCGTTCACGTACAAAACGCACATGCGGTCTAAGTAGCGGACAAGCTAGCAACTTAAACGTGCGACCGCGAGCCCACGATTTACTCGAGATGTCCGGTAAGTTCAAGCAGGTTGATCTTATCGGTATTAAAAACAAAACTACGTTTATATGATGTCATTCAATACATAAGAGTTAATTGGTGCTGTCCAAGCTAAAACTCCGATTTGGCAATTTGTTAGCCATCAAAAAAATCTTGAAGAAATTGGTATTTTCCAAAAATCTTGAAAGTTTTCTCAAATTTTCTTAAAGTATGAAATTCACCTTTCGTATCTTGAGCCCCAAGCGGCCAAATTTGGCCAAACCGGTTTTTGGGACTTTAAAACCTTATTTTTACATGATGTCTATACTCGATGATTAGTTTATTTTGATGCCTAAGAGATAGGATATTATATTAATTAGTACATTGTCGTTTACACACACATTTCATTTTTGAATGATGATTTTTTTGTGTGACGTCGCGACGCCCGCCGGCGGCGTCCATGCACGGGATGATGGGTTAATTTCTTGCACATTTCGTTGTAATTTTTAGCATCTCCCACTTTAGGTATGAATTTCCGGTTAAAAATAAAACAACAGATTCAGATCATTTGTTCACCATTACAAAATGTTAGTCATATAAGGTACGTCATCGTGGTTCAAGTATTCAACCCCTGCCAACACGTGATACCCGCGCCAACGACTAGCGCCTAACATGAACTAAAGTTCGCCACTGCCTTCTTCTGCCGCACCCGCATCCGCTACCGCGCCCGCGCGTTCCTACTTGAACAAGCACTTAAGGTCCGTCCGAGATGGGTTGCAGACTGCAACCGCAGGCGACATTACATTTAGCAGCTGCTGTTCACCGCAGCTTATATTTCCAAGCACGGCGGCGGCAGCATAATTCATAACTGCACAACGCATGTCTCAGTCACTTCATAACGTTTGTGTGAGACAAAATATCTGAAAACGCTAGTTTACTTATCTATATTTTGTTTAGGAACTCTTTAAGATCGCGACACCACAGGTGCTGCAAGGTGCTGCCGAAGGTCATTGCTCGCCGCGTTCGCACGCCGCGTCCGCACGCTGCAGTGTGGCGGCGGTTTAACTTTGAGAAATAGAGGCCACTAAATTCTCAAAGACTTTTAATCAATTTCATAGAGATGCATAAAAACTGTCCTATCCTACTAATATTGGTGGAAGTTTTGGTGGTGGACCATTCACACACAATTTTTATAAATGCCAATGTTTGGATATTTGGATGTTTGTTGGTCAATCACGTCGTAACGTATTTATCCCGGAGAAATAACGAGAACGGGAACTAGGCGGGTAAAACTCCGGAGTGCTACTAGTATATATACTTCATTGGAAAAGATGATCCGAAAAAGGCTTTCTAAAAACCACAAACTCCTAAGCAATACTCCGACTTGAAAAGGTAACGGTGGTATAGAGTCCTGAAATCAATTACTTTCCGTTCCTTTGCTCGCGAGCTTTGAGCTAAGTTGATCTCCAAATAGCAGTTGGATCTAGACAGTGGTCTGGAGTTTGTAAAGTTCCACTGATAGATCAATCTATTCTAAGTCATAAGGGTCCCGAGTTTCAACCGTGTTTAAACTGTTTTGGTTGGCTGGTTGGCGAGTGGCGTGTCATGAGAGAGGCATATGTCCAGTAGTGGACTAGGGTAGGCTGATTGAGAGAGATGTCCAGCAGTTGAATAGGGTAGGCTGATGATGATGATGACGATGATTTGGCTTGTTTGCTGGTGCTAGGCATTTTGTGGGCGTTCTTTTTTGAAAGGTACATAAAGGTGCTCCCTCACCGGGAGCATTCGCGTGTAATGTGACATTATAAATTGGACTTTGAGCGTTACATTACAATACTACCTCCCTGACCGACGAGCGTTCGCGTGTAATGTAACATTATAGATTCGACTTTGAGCATTAGGTACATTACAACACTACCAGCCATGACAAAAAACACCCATTGATGTTACAAAATATTACACTTTGATACAATTTGTATGCGCACAAGGTGCGCATCGTAATGTTCAGTTCTCCTCTTTTACTGTTGTAATGCCCGACTCTGTAACGTTACATTACACGCGGATAGCCCCGGTGAGGGAGCGCCTTAATGTCATTTGGCACTTTGTATCTTTATGGGATGCTATTGTACTTTTAGGGTACATTTTATATGGTGACAAATTTAAACCAGATTACTGTCAGTAATCTGTGACCAGATCCATTTAATTCTTCCTGAGGTATAACAAATAATAACCAACAAATTACCAAACTATCATGTTTAAAATATCAACAGACTATTATTAAATTATTTTTAACAAGCAGAACCATTATTAACAAAACTCAAATACAATGAGAACTACACTACGCTACATACCTAACTAACTAGTGACTACTTACGCTAAGCACATCTGAATTATTCATAGACTAATGAAGGACTAAATATAACGCACTGCCATTATTTATGTACTAAGAGTCCGTGAACCCCCAGACCTTTGTTATTTTATAAAAGTTAACAGTTTGTCAGCGCATGCTCCTATCACACGTATGCTGGACCATTATCAATCTGGATCGAGAGACGTGCCAAAAGGCTCATAGGCAACGACACTCTTGTGCGAAAAAGACTTCAAAGTCTTGAACATCGCCGAAAAATTGCTAGCCTATTGGTTTTTTTCCGGATACACTTCGGAGAGTGTGCTACTAATTTGCATGATCTAATACCACCCTGTCCTTTTTTCTATCGGAATGCTCGTAGCTCGAAAAAGCGACATCGTTTCATGGTTTATGTTCTAAAGACACGAACGAAGAGATTTGACACTACTTTTGTAATAAGAACGTCTAGGCTGTGGAATACGTTGCCTGAGTGGGTTTCCTCCCATGGCTACAATCTTTGTGTCTTCAAATCGAGAGTGAATCGGTTTTTTCTAGGTGAACACGTTCCATCGTAGACCGCATCGTCGCTTAACATCAGGCGAGATGGCGGTCAAGTGTAAACCTATAGAAGTAAAAAAAATATATTATGAAGTTTGGATCATCGTGACTATCGCAGATAAAAGATACTAAAAGCCGGGTCACACAGAGGCGATCCGGTAGCGATAGCGATCCGATAGCGAGACGATATTTTTTGTAATGTTCGAATTTGTATGCAACCTGACACACAGCAAGCGGGCGCGATCCCATACTCGCTATCGGATCGCTATCGCTACCGGATCGCCTCTGTGTGACCCGGCCTTTAAGTTGTGTGAAATACCAGTCCAAGTTCGTCAAATTAAAACGTCAGATTTTTTATATTATAGACTACAGGCCCGTGAACAAAATTTACGGGTCAAATGAACCAGCAGGAGACCTATATAGGATGATATACGGGTACAAAATAATAAGATTCAGCACTATGCCGTCACTTGTAAGCTGTCCAACTGAGTGCAGGTGAGAATTCAAAAGTGCAAGTAGAGTGGGTACATTTTGGTCATTTGTTTCTGTACGGCATTCTTACCATCCAATAGATCCATGAAAAATAATGAGAAAACGCGTAGTGCCGTACAAAAATAGTGGTCCACGAAGTCGGAAACATTATTGATAATCCGGAAATTTTGAGGGAAAATTTGGTCATTTGATACAGTACGGCATCGATTCCATACAGTTGCAATACCTCCTCTAACCCATTATTCCGCAACGCCGTACAAAAATAATGGTCCAAGAGGAAATTATCTGGGGTTCAACTTCCTCTTTTCAGTGATCCGGAGGGGTGATTTGAAAAAGTACGGCATCGGTTCCAAATGATTATCTAGCACTCAAAAGAACAATTAAAAATAATGCCGTCTAAAAATTACTGTGCATTTGAATGTTTTTCGATAATTACCTTAATTTCATCGTATACTTCATTTATAAAGGTAGTAGGTCATTTGATCCTGTACGGCACCTTATTTTTCTACATGACATTGCTAAAAACTATCGTTGTATAATAATGCCGTACAAAAGAAAGTGTTCTAAAAAAAGTTACAGAGGAATACAAAACATGCAAGTTTTCATTTATTTGAATAACCATAGATTAATTAACTATAGCAAAGTTCAACATTTTATCATTGTTTTAAATAGTATTCAAGTAAATAAATTTGAAAAAAATAATGCCGTACATTTTAACCCTTAATCAAACAAAATATGTACCACTTAGTTAGAAACTTGGAAACTCAGAAACTATGTACTTTAGGGCAAACATTATTGAGCTAACTATTGTAGAACATAAAATTTTACACTTTTTGTGCCGAGAAAACTTTTTTGTGAAACGTACCGTTTGCGATTTATGACCCATTTAAAATACCGATTTTTCTATCACGGCGGATAACTCTTGAAATATTTGATTAATCAATAAAACGCATTGAACTATTCTTAAAGATCAGTTTATTTTCTACAACTTTAGTTAAGCGCTTTTTTTTGTAATGTCCATACGTTTTGATTTATAAGACGTTCAAAATCTGTTATTCCGCCTAAAATATGATAAATCGTATTAAAATAAACAATAGTTTTGTTTGTGGTGGGTTATTAGACGATGAAAACTTTGATAAAGAATAAGTAAATAAATAGATCAGGTTTTTCATGCAGATGAGGTGTATGTTAGCTATGGCAATATAGTGATGCGTCCAACATTAAACTTCTTATAACTCAAAAAGCACAGACTTTAAAAAAACAAATTTGGCAAAAGTTGTAGAGAATAAACTGGTCTTTAAACATGGATTGATGCGTCTTATTTATCTAAATAACTCAAGAGTTATCGGCATATCGGCGATAGAAAACCCGGTTCACTAAATGAGCCGTAAACGGTAGGTACTTTTACAAATAAGTTTTGGGCAACAAAAGGTGTAAAATTATATTTTCTACAATAATGACTTCAATATTTTTTGCCCTAAAGTACATAGTGCCCGAGACAACGTTTTTTCAAGATGACGCTTAAAGATCCACCTGAATCTGTCAACATTTCGTGATTTTATGCTCAGTAAGTGATCATACACCTTATAGAAAATAAATTTGGATGGAAAAGTTAAATTTTATTTTTACGGGCGTTTAATATGAACTTTCAGATTTGTACGGCATTAACTTTTCTTAGACATATATTAAATTCAAATAAATTATCAGAATTCCGTTAAAATATCGTACCAACTATCACCCTAAAGTACATTTCGTCATATGCAATGTTCTGGAGGTTTATTGCCATTTACTGACTATTGGACTAACAAAAATGTACGGCACGTATAAAATTTGTATCTATGCACAAAATGCTTTCGGAATAAATTAATTTTACGTTGTGTCAAATCACCCCTCCGGATCACTGAAAAGAGGAAATTGAACCCCAGATCATTTCCTCTTGGACCATTATTTTTGTACGGCGTTGCGGAATAATGGGTTAGAAGAGGTATTGCAACTGTATGGAATCGATGCCGTACTGTATCAAATGACCAAATTTTCCCTCAAAATTTCCGGATTATCAATAATGTTTCCGATTTCGTGGACCACTATTTTTGTACGGCACTACGCGTTTTCTCATTATTTTTCATGGATCTATTGGATGGTAAGAATGCCGTACAGAAACAAATGACCAAAATGTACCCACTCTACTTGCACTTTTGAATTCTCACCTGCACTCAGTTGGACAGCTTACAAGTGACGGCATAGTGCTGAATCTTATTATTTTGTACCCGTCTATCATCCTACATAGGTCTCCTGCTGGTTCATTTGACCCGTAAATTTTGTTCACGGGCCTGTAGTCTATTACCTTCAGAATCTCGTCATTATCTTATTATCATTATCTATTGTTTTTTTATTGTATATGTTTTTCTGGTGTGCATAATAAAGTGTTTCTGTCTGTCTGTCTGTCTGTCATTCATTGGCGAATAGTTAAAATCGTGGTGACCCCTTGACAGACACCCTTAATGAGCGTACCTACTGTTATAATAATTTTTCTTAAAGTATACTATAAAACTGTTTTTTATAATTATAACGTGGATAATAATTAAATGATGTTTCTTCGAAAGCTTTTTGATAATTCCAACCATTTGCTAGACAAAAATGAAAAAAAAAAAGAATTGGCAGTCATAGGAACTAGAACTTATTTACTATTTATAGTTCTATAGCTTTAATAAAACTATAGCTTACTTTGGTAACTACGTGGGAGAAGCCGGAGGACGTGGCCGTAAGCATGGCCAATGGGAAATGCTGACGCATTTCTAGATAGCCAATGGGCACCATGCCCATAGCCTAAGATTTCTTAACATGCCCTAGTTAACCCGAAGATTTCTTATCATTGCCAAGCGCGACGCTAGAATTCAATTCACAGCTCACGAAAAATCACTTCAAAAAGGGTACGTGTCTCAAGAGCTTCTACGTCGTGCACTCTGGGCATCATACAACGACTTGCCTCATATGTTGACAGCTTGTGTGATAGCGAATTTGAGGCGGAAGCGGACACGGGGGCGACCCCGGAAGGGTACTGGTTCGCATCCTATCTCTCACGGTTCACGGGCTTTTACTCTATGTATTCTGATAGAAAATACATTTATTTGGTAAAATAAGAAGTTACAATAAAGTCTATAATAGACGTAGAAAAAATAAATAAAAGTATACATCAAATTAGGTCAAAGAGACCACCGCGCACTGACCCCGTAACATGCCCAGAACACTCGCTGGATTCCCCCTCTGTATGGCCAGGGAGATCTGGACGTCTACTCTCTTTCTACGAAAACGTAATTTCGAAAAAAAACTCGCGAATTTCCTACTCTCGTTCTACTTCGTTTCGTCCGATACAATATTATTTGACGATTAAATGTTTGAGAACATTTAAACGGACAAAACGACGGATCGAAGTAGAATCGGAGTTGGAAAGTCTCGAATTTATTTCGAAATTACGTTTCCGTAGAAAGAGAGTAGACGTCCTGCTGAGTCAAGAACCTACTCGATAGAAAACTACATACCTAGATAGAAAAACTCTTTATTGTATTTACAAAAAGCAATTTTAATGTAACATCTAAAAATCTATATCTATACTAAAATTATAAAGCTGAAGAGTTTGTTTGTTTGAACGCAAAGATCTCTGGAACTACTGGTCCGAATTGAAAGATTATTTCTGTAGGATAGTCCATTTATCGAGGAAGGATATAGACTATTTAACATTACGCTACCATCAACAGGAGCCGAGCATGAATGAAAAATGGAACAAAAACGGGAAAAAATATTGCTTTTTGAGAGCTTTCGTTGCGTGACAGCATAATGTCATATTTGAAAGGTTGCGTCATTAGAACCTAAAGTAACCGAATTTGTTCAAACTTTGAATATTTTAGCCGTTAATTTGTCTGAGGTATCATAGAAAGATGGGAGTAAACAATCAAGAGTATTGTTTTTTTAAGTGGAAACTTCTTTCGGGGCGCCACAAACAAATTTTTCGTGGGCTGTGAATTGAATTCTCGCGTTTCGGGAATGATAAGAAATCTTCGGGTAAACTCGGAACCACGGCAAGTGATCATCTAGAAATGCGTCACCATTTCCCATTGGCCATCTAGAAATGCTGACGTATTTCTAGATTGCTGTGCACATGGCCACGCCCTCCGGTTTCACCCGTGTAGTTTCCAATGAAAGCTATCAAATTCTGAGTTATAAGTTTTCACTTCCTGCAATTTTTTTGATGACCTGACCTGATGGTAAGCACTACCCTTGCCTATAACAGCACAGTGTCGCGCAGATGGAATATGAAGAGTCCAAATCGTTACCTGGCACTACACAGCGATCGTCACTCAGAGCTACAGAAAGACTAGCACCACATTGCGGTTTCACCCGCGTAGAATAAAATTTCACCCATTTCCTTTATTTTAACGGGATAAATTGTAGCCAATGTGTTATAAAATTTCAGACAGTAATCTGTGTGTTTCAAATTTTGACTCGATTCGTTTAGGTCGTGATTGAGCAACAAACATCCAAACATTGTTTATGGATTTATCTTTATGCCCTATATTTTCTTTGTAAGACCAATGTTTGTTCGGTAGCACGAACGGTCTGGCGACGCCCGTAATGAATTCCCATTAATTCGGAAATTGATCAGATTGTCAGCTGCAGTAGTATTTGCGTGCAAATGAGGCGATCGATCACAGAACAATGCAGTTACCGGCTACGTGACGCGTACACCACATCTGAAACAGAATAATTGGATTGGAATCAGCTACGTCATCAATACATTGTAGTACCTATTCGTGGTTACAAGTCTGAGGTGCCCTTGTGCGAGTCGCCGTACGGTTTGTAGATAATAGGGTACCGGACTGGGTCAAAAATACACCATCCTAATTAGTCCGTTAGCTAGATCATGGAAAAATATTGGACACGTATTTTTTGTTTTTTTCATAATATTAAAAATCGTCAAAGATATAGACCATCAAACTTCGAGAGCGGGGGGTCGCGACGTCACTCGTGAGTAAAAATCGTACTCACACGTGACGTCACACGAAACTTCGAAGCGCTCTATCTTCGTCATTTTTTGTTTGTGAAACAAAAGAAAAAATACGTGTACAATATTTTTTGGCAATCTAACTAACGGGCTACTTAGTTTTTTTGAGGATTGTACCCTATTCTCGTTTAGTACGGTAACTGGGTTTGATATATGGCTTTTAGGTTCATACTACATTTATTTATATTCATCTACATTTAATTAACTATTACAAACTAGTGGTTACATATTTGAGCCATTTGGGGTTGAGACATTGGGTCCGTGGGGGCCGGGAGCTCACCTCATCTTCAAAAGCCTTTCCGAGCGCTTGGTCGACCAGACGCGTGACCAAAATGCTGGCGTTTATTTGACCCAACGCATAAGCATTGCCATTCAGCGTGGTAATGCCGCCTGCATGCTGTGTACGCTTCCGATTGGTAGTGGGCTTGCACACCTAAATTATCCGTAGACCTTCATTGGTCTATGGATAATTCAGGTGTGCTTAGTGTAAGTAGTTAGATAAATATGTAGCGTGTGCACATTGAATTTTATTTGTGTTAATAAAGGCTCTGCCAGATTAAAAAAAACTATTACAAATAAATAAATATTGGTGGACAATTCACACACAACACCATCTGACCCCAAACTAAGCATAGCTTGTATGATGGCGGCCAGATAACTGATATAATACTTATATAGTTTTAAATGCATACTTAGATTACATAGAAACACCCAGGCATAGTGCAAACATTTGAATTCATCACACAGATATTTGAACTGGGTGGGGATCGAACTCACGACCCACGATTGTAGATTTACTCTTGGCTGCCATCTCGCGTGATGTTAAGCGATACGGTCTACGATGGAACGTGCTTACAAAGAAGAAACCAATTCACTTTGGATTTGAAGACGCCAAGATTGTAACCATCAGAGAATACCCATTCAGACAACGCATTCCACAACAGTAGAGTTAAATCAAATCAAATTTCTTTATTACTTAATTTGTGTATCACAATGTGGATCTACCGTCTCCGAACTAGTTAAAAACTGTGTTTCGGAGTCCGGTAGCCTCCTCCTAAGGTTACAATTAACAAAAAATAAACTACGAAAAATAAAAAATCGTTTCGTTAGAGCCTTTGGAACATCAATCATGAAACGATGTCGCTTTTTCAAGCTACGAACATTCCGATAGAAAAAGGGCAAGGCAATTAGATCATGCAAATCAGAAGCACACTCTCCGAAGTGTATCCGATAAAAAACCGATAGGCTCTAGCAATTTTTCGGCGATGTTCAAGACTTTGAAGGTATTTTTCGCACAAGAGTGTCGTTGCCTATGAGCCCTTCGGACGTCTCTCGTTAAGCGAATACGGTCTACGATGGAACGTGCTTACAAAGAAGAAACCAATTCACTTTGGATTTGAAGACACCAAGATTGTAACCATCACAGCAGACCCACTCAGACAACGCATTCAACAACAGTAGAGTTAAACTTCTTCGTTCGAGTCTTTGGAACATCTATGAGCAGAACGATAGAAAAATGGACACGGTGGTATCCGATCATGCGGGTCAATGGCAAAGTGTGTGTCTCTCTCCGAAGTGTATTCATCCAATAATCATAAGCTATACTATGTGCCAAATAACACGAAAATAAGGTTCATTCCCTGACCTTCACCACGATATCACAAAATTCATTTATTGTGATGCCGCCTCGCACTACGAAATTCTACCGATATCATTAGGCATAGTTTGTATGGTAAACGATAGAGTTAGCGATACAAGTAATATTTTGCGATATTCTAGGGTAGGCCAGGGAATGAACCTTATTCTCATGTTATTTGGCACATAGTAGTACACACACACATTTAGTAGCACATTTGTAGTGGTAGGACTCTTAGCAGAGTCCGCCTGGGGAAGTACCACACCTTTGCCACTTATTCTACCGCCAAGCAGTAATGTGCAAACATTACTATGTTCCGGTTTGAAGGGCAATGTTTCCAGAGAAATTACAGGGCTGAGAGATATAACAGCTTAGATCTCTGGGTGACGAGCGCAGTGCAGTGCTAGGATGATTTGGACTGTTCATGTTCCAATAGCTGCGTGCCACTGTGCTGTTATGTGGCAGGCATAATGCTTACCATCAGACACATGACTTGCTCGTCTCGCCACTTTTTATTTAAAAAAAAAAAGTACAGCAATTGTACGGAGATGTTCCAGACTTTGAAGTCTTTCTCAAACGAGAGTGTCGTTGCCTATATGCTTTTTGCCACGATTCTCCCTCTGATCTTGCGCTAGTTTTCATAGTACGATATGTAGTACTCATTGGGTTCGGTAAGTGGGTAATATGGTGTACAGCCATCAGGTCTGCTCTACGTGTGTGTGTGTATTAAATATTAGTAGTAAGTAGGTATACTCGTTTGTTCAAATAAACAGAGTATAGTAAAATATTAAAAAGTTTGATGAAAGAAATAAAACAAATCTTTTTTTTTTTAAATAAGTAGTGACGAGACGAGCAGGACATGTGCCTGATGGTAAGCAACATGCCTGCCACATAACAGCACAGTGACACGCAGCTATTGGAACACGAAGAGACCAAATCATTACCTAGCACTGCACTGCGCTCGTCACCCAGATATCTAAGATGGTAAATCTGTAAGCCCAGTAATTTCTCTGGAAGCATTGCCCTTCAAACCGGAACACAGTAATGTTTGCACATTACTGCTTGGCGGTAGAATAATTGGCAAAGGTGTGGTACTTCCCCAGGCGGACTCTTCCAAGAGTCCTACCACTACACCTTAAATCTAGGTTACATATAAAGCTGCACGAATCACACTGACTTATAAAGAATATCTAAATATAAATACGTGAAGCAAAAATGTTCAATCCTTTTTTACCAAAATGGCGCCGACGCGACGGTGGAGTACGAAATTTCCCACACGTATAGTTTATGTAGAGAACGAGTGCAGAATTTATTTCTTCTAAGCATAACTTTTTTAAAGTTTAGCTTAGATTCTAGAATTATATTCTAAAGGCCGATTTAAACTGAACGAACATAGAGTTAGAGCTGGAACAAGAGCATTCTTTCTCGATCTTTTAGTGTAAACGAAAGATCGTTCTTAGTGTTTTCCATATTAAATATTCCATAGAATCTTTGCGAACGCAAACAAAACAACGAAAGAATGTTCTACGTTTGTTTACACCAAATGAGGACTGTAGTGGTAGGACTCTTAGCAGAGTCCGCCTGGGGAAGTACCACACCTTTGCCAATTATTCTACCGCCAAGCAGTAATGTGCAAACATTACTGTGTTCCGGTTTGAAGGGCAATGCTTCCAGAGAAATTACAGGGCTTAGAGATATAACAACTTAGATCTCTGGGTGACGAGCGCAGTGCAGTGCTAGGTAATGATTTGGACCCTTCATGTTCCAATAGCTGCGTGTCACTGTGCTGTTATGTGGCAGGCATGTAGCTTACCATCAGGCACATGTCCTGCTCGTCTCGTCAATCTTTATTAAAAAAAAAAAAAAATGAATTTGATACAGTGGGGATAGAATGAGCATTCGCTCGTCTGATGTAAATCGGCCTTTAAATAAATTATTTATATTTTTTTTACACACACTACCATGTACCTATCTGAACACTGACACACACACACGAATAAACCCACTCTTGTGTTAATTGTTAGTCTGTAGTCGAATTGAGAATAGATTAACCATAAACAGCCCACTAAATGTGCCCACAGCTGGGACTCGGAATCTTTTTTCACAAAGGGAGAGTGCAGGCCATAATCTACCACGCTGGCCCAGTGCGGGTTGGTGGATGCCTCATGACCTCGAAAGATTCTAGGTACATGTCGGTTTCTATGTTCTATGTTCTTCACTATGTTTTCCTTACCGTTTTAAGTTAGTGGCATTACGCATATGACTTCGAAGGGAGAGTGTTGCGCCTTGGATTTGAACCCGGGGTCTCCGGATCGGCAGTCACCGTTGTCCCGACTAGACCAGCCGTAACTTAGAAAAATAGATAATAGAGGAGTGTTGTTTTTTGGTCGAATTATTACACTGAAAGACGTGGAGACAAAACATCTTACATCTCTCAGTGACGAACGCAGTGCAGTGCTAGGTAATGATTATTTAAATGAATATTAAATTTAATATAATTAAATATATTAAATAATATATTGATATATATTAAATTAAATAAGTTCCAATTTAATTTTCATTTAAAATTCTGTTACAAACTTAATTTGCTATATCTCGTTAGTGTAATTGGCGATATGCCGTTCTGACTGATTATAAATAAATAAATAAATAAATGATTTGGACTCTTCATGTTCCAAAAGCTGCTTGGCACTGTCCTGTCATGTGGCAACTATATTGCTTATCATCAGGCACCTGTCCCGCTCGTCTCGTCACTCTAAACTCTAAACCAGTGGTCGGCAACCCGCGGCCCGCGACCTACCTCCTTGCGGCCCGCGACTTTATCAAATAAGATTTTTGTTTAATAATTTATTCCCGGTATAAAAATATTCTATATAAAAACAAATTTATTAATTCACTACTTATGTTCTCGCGAACGCGGTTTTTTTCTGAGTGAGCGCATATAATAGTGAGAGTGAGAGAGTGGGGAGGTACATATAAATTACAAACGTTATTTTTCCTTATTTTAAACTTTTTATAGGTTTACACTTGACTGCCATCTCGCTTTATGTTAAGCGACGATGCAACGACTTTTGGAAATGCGGCCCGCTTTTACCTACTCTTTTCACTATGTGGCCCATGATACCCAAAAGGTTGCCAACCCCGGGTCTTAACTATAAAAAAATTTACCAACTATAAACTATAAAAAAATTTAGGTAACTAGGTAAGACAACTAAACTTAAACTGTGCAAAACTTAAACTTTGGTCCAAACTTCTGAGGTTACTAAGAAACAACTATTGTTTATAGACCGTACAATATAAGATTAATAGTATATCATCAACCGAGGTTCCGACAACATCCGTACATTAATAATGATGTAAGTTTGTATGACAATACCCGCGGGTAGTTTGACGTCGGTCCGTGGTTGTCATGTGAATGTTACGCAGACAACAGGGACGTTATTCACTAATTCACTAAACAAAACACCAAACGACCAGAATAACCTTATGTGGATGCTCAGACCAACTAATGTTAAATCCTCAAAGTGTTGATGCCACCTTTGGCACGGTTCAGCAAAATAGCAGTGCGAACGCATTGACTCGGTAGACCGGCGCGGTGTGCTGTTTGGCTTATAGGGGACTAACGGTCTGTCCTGGATTTGCCCCTGGTACATAATATAGCCTATAGCGCTCAATAATCATCTATATATGTTACGGCTAAAGGTGGGTGTGAACATAAACTTAAGATTAGCCGGCTAAACTTAGGTTTATTTTCGAGGAGGTGTTAATGTTAGTTCCTTCTATCTTTAGCCGGCTAAACTTAAGTGTAACTGCAGGCCCTTGGCTAAAAATTTAGAAAAAAATGAAAAAGGAAACAATGTAATAATGTTTACTATTTTGACACGAATTTTTTTATAAAATATAATCACTCTCATTACACATACTGTTATGTACCTATGTAGGTATTCAAAATTACAATTACAAAATATTAATTATACCTAAGACAGGTAGGTCTGGCGGGAGCCCGCCCGGAGTCAAAAAGTACACCATATTATGTCTTAGGTGTAATTAATATTAGACAATTTCTTCTTATTCTTCTTTATTCTATCGGACTTCTCGTTCCTCAAAACAGTGACATCGTTTCATGGTTGATGTTCAGATGCGATCGAAGAAATTTGACTCCACGCTTGTGATAAGAACGTCTAGGTTGTGGAATGCGTCGCCTGAGTGGGTATTTCCCGATAGTTATAATCTTGGTGTCTTCAAATCGAGAGTGAATCGGTTTCTTCTAGGTAAACACGCTCCATCGTAGATCGTATCGTCACTTAACATCAGGCGAGATGGTGGTCAAGTGCGAACCTATTATAGTTTAATAAAAAGACAAAACCCTCCTCACCTTTATAATATTAGTATACTCGTAGATAGAGAGTTAGTACTATAAAAGTAGTTTTTTTTATTTTTTTATTTTTATAGGTTTACACTTGACCGCCATCTCACCTGATGTTAAGCGACGATGCGGTCTACGATGGAGCGTGTTTACCTAGAAAAAACCGATTCACTCTCGATTTGAAGACACAAAGATTATAACTAACGGGAAATACCCACTCAGGCAACGAACAAGTTCAGCCTTGAACATTGTAGAAAAGTGGCTAGTCTGTCAGTTTTCTGGAGAGTGTGCGGCGGGCTTAAATGCCCTCATATTGCCTTCCCCTTTTCACTACAGGACAAGTCATTAGTCAGCCCACTATCACCATCATTGTGGATAATCCCCTATTACGTACCAGTTCCTTCCGCCTCATTGTTCCCTGACCGATACTATCTAGAATTTTTCAAGGGCAGATTGACCAAGTATCTTTTAGTTAGCGTGCATTTTCTTCGACACATCATCAGGCGGGTTCACTAATGTTTCACAAACATTTTTTGACAAAACATCACTTTAAAATCAACGAATCGTATAATATTCATTGCAAAAACTTTACGATACAAAAATGTTTCATTTTACAAACAACGTTTCGCATGATATTTATTTAAAAAATACCTTACATCAACAAATGTTTTATTTTACAAACCATCCTTTTATAACCAATTGCATGGCAAACGTTTCACTTAAACAATGTATCGAATGACATTTTGTTTATTGTCCATTTCATAAATTATTCTTTTTACAAATTTAGCATTTACTAAAATACAATTTACAACAAATATTTTAAAAGTACCCGAAACATTGTTTATGTAAATTATCAATTCTGATTTGGTTCTGTCATTTACTTTAGAATACCGTTCCGATTAGGGTCTATCACTGAGATTTGACTCCGGGTGGGCTTCCGCCAGAAGCTCTGCGGTCAGCCCTGAGTGTCGCTTCTCCATACTCGGCCTGCACTCCACTACGGAGGTCGCCGGCTCGCTTCGCTCGCCACCTCCCCCCTTCGCTGCGCTTGGCCTCGCATGGCTCGCTCCACTCAGGACCTCCCTTAAGCTTCTGGTTCCCGCATTTTTATATACACTCTAGGGGTAGTAGCGACAAGACTAGGTGGAGTCGGGGTGCTCCAAGTTGGATTTGAGTCCTAAGTAACCTAATCGTACCGCTGTGATTACTTAGATATTAAAAAAATACAATCTAGTTTTTATGCAATTTAATAAATGTTTGTTTTATAAATTGAGTTGTTTCCCAAACAACACAATATAACATGAAAATTTGTCAAGCGTTGGTTTTGTTTTTAAGCATTTGGTAGTTAACAAAAAATATTAAAAGAATAATTTGTCAAATAATACGTTATAGAATGAATGTTTGTCAAATAATTAGTTTGAGATATAACCAATTTGTTAAATATTTTTTTGTATAATAATCATTTCACTACCCGTGGGTTTGTCTAACGTTGGTTATCACATGTCGGTTTGTGAAAAAAAGTTTTTCAAAAGAACGGATACCCATCAGGCGAGTTGGTGTTAAAATGCGCCCAAAACGCGACAAAAAAGATCTTTAAACTCATTGGTATTCTAAGGAATCGTAGGTCAAGTAATACTGGTCCATGTTTGTGTCGGTAATTGTGAATATGGTCCCAGGATCTATCATAAACGGATCGGTTACAAACCGGAACAGATATTAGCTGTTCCACGGATATCATCAATTACCTATTAACGAGGGTGGGAATTGTGTTGAATAACCCAACTCATAACACTGTATCCTTCTCATAATTCTATTGTAGTAGGAAACATTGCAGAGTTGAACAGAATTCAAACAATAGCGAATGAGAATGAAAAAGACGTTAATTTAGACAAATACTGCGTTCGACGTCGTGACGAGACGAGCAGGACATGTGCCTGATGATAAGCAACATGCCTGCCACATAAGAACACAGTGACACACAGCTATTGGAAAATGAAAGTCCAAATCATTACCTAGCACTGCAATGCGCTCGTCACTCAGAGATGTAAGGTGTTTTATCTCTATGCCTTGAACCACTGGAAACATTGCCCTTCAAACCGGAACACGGTAATGTTCTCACATTACTGCTTCGCGGTAGAATAACTGGCAAAGGTGTGGTACTTTCCCAGGCGGCACCAATTCCTAGGAACCCGTCCAAGTAGGTTTCAGCGATTGTCAGATCCTAGTACCAAGAACTGATCCTTAGCTCCAGGGGGGGCGGGAGGGGGGGGGGGGACAAAATCGTGGTCGAGTCACAAAACTGTATGAAAACTACATGTATGCTTCTTAATTAGTAGGCCCCTCCTGGACATGACCCCAATGAAACCCCTTGATCCGCGCTGGCCCAGTACTGCCTAAGTAGGTAGCGAGACATGGAAAAGATCAGGTTCAGCAATGTTTTGCCAGTGTGCACTTGATACCACACTACTTGTGCTATAGGATCCAGATTCCCTGCTAAGTGTAAAGATTTGAAAGGGTTATTCGCTAAAATGTATGGCGGTACGAAGTTGATCGGGTCAGCAAGTTAATAAAATAAGTATAGGCAGTGTTTTGGACTCTTCATGTTCAAATGGTTGCGTGGTATCATGCTGCTATAAGCAGCCGTATCAGTTGCCTATAATTTTCTTGTTTGTTCGACAATGGATGCTGATGGTTGAGTAAATGTTGTATAGCTGCAAAGTCTTGAACATCGCCGAAAAATTGCTAGCTTTTAGGTTTATTATCGGATACACTTCGGAGAGTGTCCATCTGATCTGCATGATCTAATACCACCTAGCCCTTTTTTCTATCGGACTTCTCGTAGCTCGAAGAAGCGGCATCGTTTCATGGTTGATGTTCCAAAGACACGAACGAAGAGGTTTGACTTTACTTTTGTGATAAGAACGTCTAGACTGTGGAATGAGTTGCCTGAGTGGGTTTTTCCCGATGGTTATAATCTTGGTGTCTTCAAATCGAGAGTGTATCGATTTCTTCTAGGTAAGCACGCTCCATCTTAGACCGCATCGTCGGTTAACATCAGGCGAGATAGAGGTCAAGTGTTAACCAATAATTGTAATAGTATTTTGTAATATGTAGTAAGTGACAAAGCATATTTATACGTAGATAGGTATATAAATATAATTAATATTTTTTTATAAAAAGCCTCTATACAGCTTTTAATTTCAATTAAATAATTGTTAATTTATTTTGATAATAGTGCAAATCTGAATGATAAATTAAAGTAAAGTAAAGATATAATAGAAAATGTATTTAAACTGACGAGTTACACATGTAACATTTATTATTGTATATTATGATAATTGTGTATATTTTGTAATAATTAATAATTTCTTATCTTATCTTAATAAATGTTAAAAAAAAAAAGATGACGAATCAGACAGATTTTAGATGAGATGAGAACAACTATGTTACGACGCGATTGAGCAAAAAGGGTAGACATTTTCAAACTTTCCCATTTAAATTAAATAGAACGGAATAATAAAATTATTAGAAAATTTAAATTTAAAATGGAAATCTGGTAAAAATAGCAGAGCTATAAAACCATAGGCTTAGTGAAACGAAGCGCCCTTGGATTTAAAACGAAAAGTACGAAGTTTCCGACTTGGGTAAGCGGAAAACTTATAAATTAATTTGGAATTAACATGAATGAAAGGAGAGCTTTAAAAATTAGGAAGCCGAGTAATGCGAAAGTTATAAGTTAAGTTGAAGAATGGCTGGGGGGAGAGGGGAGGGAGTGAGACTGTTTGGAACCGCAAAAAGTGGAGGCAATGAGCCGTGGTCAAAGCAGAAAATAAATGTATGAAATATTATTAAAGAGCGTAGGTATTTACCTACCTGACCATTATTTTGTTCTATTTTTGGAGTATATGTCTACGTAATCCGGAAACCTTCAGGGATCTACGGATGATTCAGATTTTTTTTTTTAATAAAGAGTGACGAGACGAGCAGTATATGTACCTGATGGTAAGCAACACGCCTGCCACATAACAGCACAGTTACACGCAGCTATTGGAACATGAAGAGTCCAAATCATCACCTAGCACTGCACTGCGCTCGTCACCCAGATATCTAAGTTATTTCTCTAAGCCCTGTAATTTCTCTGGTAACATTGCCCTTCAAACCGGAACACAGTAATGTTTGCACATCACTGCTTGAGGGTAGAATAACTGGTAAAGATGCGGTTCTTCCCCAGGCGGAATCTGCCAAGAGCCCTACCACTACCAAGATTTGCTTAGTGTAAGTAGTTAGTTTAGTAGGTATGTAGTGAAGTGTAGTTTTCATTGAATTTTAGTTTTGTTTATAAAGCTCTGCCCATTTTAAAATAAAACGTAATTTTTATTTAACTCTAGTAGTGTCTAGACGTAGTGTCTAGAATTGCATATTCCTCTTTTATAAAATATCAAAAACCATCTCTCAAATGTTGCCTGGAAGAAATCGTTTTCAGAGATAACTTCGCCTATTGCGGCACTAGTTTTTAGTGTTTTTTTAATCTATAATTTTGGTTGTTCGCGTTTTAACCGACTTAAAAAAAGGATAGGGCTATTCGATAACCGTTTTGATGTGAACAATAAACAGTATTTATCTATCTATGACTGGAATCTTGGACCATGAGAATTCATTTACGTCAGAATTTAAATTTCATTGGCTCAAAATATTTTTGTGGCCATACAGAGTGAATGCAGTCAGTCTGATGGGTACTTTCGGTTGGGGATTAAACGCGCGTGGAGACTAAATTAATAACTCCGAAGTTGTATATGTTTCTATCAGTACCTATTATTTGTCATTTTCATTTAAATTCATTTAAATAATAAAAAATAATCTCATCATAAATCATTTAGAACATATTTTCACTTAAATTTAAATAAAAAAGTCAAATGCTGCAAAATCAAACATTTTGGAAGGAACCTTAGATCTTAGTTCGTCAGGATATCAATGCGAGTTTTCCCTTCCAGATTTTATTATCTGTGGCGCCAACCACCCATAGCCATCAAATTTTCTCTGGTGAACGATAATTACAACTGTCAAAAGATATAAAAAGTTATGACAAAGTATCCTAAAAACGTATTCGTAAAAACGGCCAAAGTTTGATACGGATTAAAATTAGGATAATTTTGTCAAGTTGAATCTTCGTTCCAATAACAATTTTATACTAATACTAGCAGCGTGCTGCGGCTTTACCTGCGCAGTTTTCGTTCCCATGACTTTTCCGATATAAAAGTAGCACATATGTTTATTCCAGACAATATTGTAACCACATTGTAACTGTGTTTTCAATTTCAATCCGATCCGCTCATACCGCTTATACATACTGACCGAGTGCAGGCCAACGCCAGTGTGTGGAGGGTCGTTTTGCCATGACTTGTGATCACTCGCCGTCGCTCGCCTAGGTGGCCGAGTGACGGCAAGTGGTCAGTGTGTATAAGGCTCTTTTGCGTCGACTCGTCTCACTCGTGACCGGTGTCTGCCTTTGTGCACAAAACAAAGGCGCTCGTAGCTCGTATTGGCCTGCACTCGGCCAGTGTGTGGATGCTACCACTCGCCATGTCCCGTTTTGTCAGCGCTCGCGATGGCCTGCGCTCGGCCAGTGTGTGGATGCTGCCACTCGTCTTGTGCCGTTTTGTCGACGCTCGCGTAGGCCTGCGCTCGGCCAGTGCGTGGATGCTACCACTCGCCTTTTTCCGTTTTGTCGGCGCTCGCATTGGCCTGCGCTCGCCCAGTGTGTGGATGCTACCACTCGCCTTGTGCCGTTTTGTCGACGCTCGCGCCGTTGGCCTGCGCTCGGCCAGTGTGTATAGGCGGCATCAACCGTGCCGACGTGACTGAAAAAGAAATATGACTTGACATGACATGAGATGAAGAAACTTGAAAATGAGATTGATTTACTTAATTTTCCTAGTGCTAAACAATAATACAGAAATCACTATATCATATTATCACGGAGTGTGTCCGAAACGAAGCTGCACGACGCTTATTTTTAACGACAGTTCCATTGGATTATCTAACTCATACCTATCATGGCCAACATCGGATATCGTTAAATATATTATAAACATGACAAAACTAGGTCTAGTCAATAGAACCAACCTTCCCTGATATTCTAGTGTTTGTGCTTTATGGTATGTAGAAGTGAGTGAATGTATCCATTTCTTAAGTCTAGTCGTAAGCAATATCTATGTATCAATTAGCGCGACATTTTCGCAACGTGAAAAAGCGCTTGAATAATGATAAAAAATGTTTGTCTGTAAAGTCGGTTTACTGACGATAGAACGTGACGTCTCAAGAAAATACTGATGGAATGGTAGCATTTTTCAAAAGAAAATTTTAATTTCATGTGTTTAATAGATTTGTATGTTAAAGTAATCAGTAGAATTTAGTCATTTTCAATCAAAACAATGCAAAAAAGCTTTTAGATGCCGGGGATCGAACCCGGGGCATTTCACATGCAAAGCAAACGCTCTACCACTAAGATACATCCATATATATCCATAAGATACATACTGGTCGAAATAATTAATACAAATGTAACAAACATGCGGCGAGGTAACGACCGACGGTAACGGTACATGACGTCATGTTTTGTGGGCGTGCAGCCGGCTTCATCGAATTATAAGACGTTATCACGTCAAAAAAAGAAATCCGTGAATCAGTATCTTTCGAAATCGCCAATTTTATATTTGGTTAATATATTGTCACCTCATTCACGCCGGGATATGACGGGATTCCACGACGCCGAAAACCAAAAACCATCCTCCCGATAGAAATTACGATGTTTTATTTACTTTCAACGGCTTCCCGAACTATTCTTCCGTTTTGTTTACCTTGAATTACATTTTTTTAAGTAAAGAAGGACGAGACGAGCAGGTCATGAGCCTGATGGTAAGCAACATACCTGCCACATAACAGCACAGTGACACACAGCTATTGGAACAAGAAGAGTCCAAATCATTACCTAGCACTGCACTGCGGTCGTCACCCAGAGATCTAAGATGTTATATCTCTAAGCCTTGTAATTTCTCTGGAAACATTGCCCTTCAGACCGGAACACAGTAATGTTTGCACATTACTGCTTGGCGGTAGAAAAACAAAGGTGTGGTACTTCGTCAGGCGGACTCTGCCAAGAGTCCTACCACTACAACGCTTGATCACCATCTCACCTGATGTTAAGCGACGATGCGGTCTACGATGGAGCGTGTTTACCTAGAAGAAACCGATTCACTCTTGATTTGAAGACACCGAAATTGTAACCGTCGGGAAAAACACACTCGGGCAACCCACTCAGTTTGCGTAGTACCTTACAAATAAGGTACTACTTAATATGAGTATAAGTAAAGTACCTTATACATAAGGTACTACTCAAATTCAAATCAAAATTAAGTCAAAATATTTCCTCGCAAAATCGCAATACTGTCAAACAAATCCGGTATTAATGGAGTAAGGGAACGTTCATTATGCTGTGATTAATTACAAGAATTAAATACTCGTTACGTATGCGACGCGACGTAAACACCGAATTAAGTATTCGGAAATTATGTATTAGTCTACAGATGAAATCGAAAGTGGCGCTTTATAAAAAAAAATTAAACGATTTAGGTTAAAGCTCTGTTCTAAAGTTTAGGTTTTGTAGTGGTAGGACTCTTGGTAGAGTCTGCCTGGGGAAGTACCACAACTTTGTTTTTCTACCGCCAAGCAGTAATGTGCCAAGATTTCTGTGTTCCGGTTTGAAGGGCAATGTTTACAGAGAAATTACAGGGCTTAGAGATATAACAACTTAGATCTCAGGGTGACGAGCGCAGTGCAGTGCTAGGTAATGCGACCGTTTAATTTCTGAAATAGCTGGACCGAATTAAACGGAAGTTTCAAACTTTATTTTTTTTAATTTTAGTAGGACTATCGAACTACCACTCGACGATATCGTGCAATTAAGTATAATCTATTGTGTAAACGCACAATGAATGACAATATATAGTCGAGCCCTTAAGAGTGCGCCTAAAGCCAGGAAAAAATCAGATTTCACCCGCGCGACGCGTTTCTTAATATGATGTACATAAAGTCGAGAATTTTGGAGGAAAAATCAATATTTAATCAGGCGTCCATTTTTGACCAAGTTTTATTTAATTACTCAATAACTAAATTTAAATTTAAAAAAGTGTTCGGTTACTTTACTAGAACGTATAAATAGGAATTGTATTACTAAAAAATAATGTGGGGTCATCGCTGATAATTTCGAGTACTCGAATTAAAACGGGTTTTTTCGGTGTCATTTTTATTTTTTTATTGTAAAAAACTCTGATCTATTTTTAAACTTCTATTCGGTTATTGTGCTTCTTCTTGATTGTACCCACACGTCAATTTTTTTTTGTCATAGTTTTTAGTTTCTTAACTTCAGTGAGCGGCGTCGAAAATGTCCTTTTTTCGTTTTCTGGCTTTAGGCGCCCCCTTAACATGCCAAGGTACTGCATACCTACTGATTGTATACTGACATAAATACGCGATGATACGTAGTAATTTATCCGGGCTTAGATGCGTACCCATTATACATCATCATCATCATTAACAGCCCACTAAACGTTCCCACTGCTGGAACTCAGGGCCTTCTCTCGCTAAGAGAGGGTTATCCATAATCCACCACGCTGGCCCAGTGCGGGTTGGTGGATGACACATGACTTCGAAAGATTCTAGGTACATGTCGTTTTCCTCACGATGTTTTCCTTCACCGTTTTAAGTTAGCGGCATTACTCACATGACTTCGAAAAGACAGTGGTGCGTGTGGGGTTTGAAACCGGGGTCTCCGGATCGGCAGTCGCCGTTCTCCCGACTAGACCAGCCGTAACTTATACATGCTGATCTAAAATTTCAAGAAAAATAGTTTTAAGTTTTTAACAACAACAGTAAAGTGATATTGTCGCTTTCGCTTTCTTACATGAAGGGTAGTCTGAGATTGTATATACTTAGTAATGTTATATTATTGCAATTAATGTTTTTGAGGAAATATATTTTTCCGTAAGATTTCCTTTGACACGCATTTAAAAGAGAATCTAAGATATTATAATTTATTCATATTTAGTGTAAACACTCTGAGATTGCATGTTTTCTGTAATGTTATGTATTTACTGTTTTTGCGTTATTGTATTTTTTCCGTAAGATTCTCTATTGCATAAAAAAAAATCTTAAAAATAATATTATGATATTGGGTATTCTTAAATTATATACATATACTATTATTCTAAGTTTTCATTGCAATTTCAATCAGATTTAAATTGGCTTTGTTTTTATATCAGAATAAGGTTTTAGACCACAGAACAGAAATCAAGAAGAAGTAGCAAGTAGGCGGGGCAATCGTAGTACTAAGTAAGCGCAATCTCCGCATACTTCGAGAGTACGCCCACTTCCGAATACTTAGTCGTGCTCTGCCACTACTGCAGTACTCTTGAATCCGCGATTTTGAATAAAAAGTAAGCAGTCATGCCGTATTGTGCAGTTATTGAGTGTAAAAACGATAGCCGTGCCAAAACTTTATCCAAAGGAGGCATATCGTACCATCGGTAAGTCCTATTTTATTTATTTTTGATTTTATTGTGAAAATAAAATAATATTAGCTTAAAGAGAGAAATGATTTAAAGGAAGTCAACTTTAAAGTCATTCTAATAAGGTCCATTTTTATTCAAACTATATGTGATATTCTAGATCATTATATGCATGCGAGTAGCGCTACTCAGTAGAGCTACTCAGTAAAGGATGGGACACAAGCTGTTTAAATTGCTAATATCGATATTTCTAACTTGTACAATTGTGTGAAACAAATATATTATCTTTTATTATTTGGTATTTAAATAATTTAACGTTTTATTTGAAAAAAAGTACATTTTATCATTTCAGTTTTCCTAAAAGTCCCGTTACTAAGGAGAAATGGATAGAAGCTACAGGAAGGCAAAATTGGTTTCCTTCCAAAACAAGCACGATTTGCTCTGAGCACTTTTTAGACAGCGATTTTATAATTAATAAAAATGAAATAGGAAAAGTTGAGTGCGTCTACAACTCGCACTTGGCTGGTATTTATTTTTTAAAACTATAGCGTAATTGAGAGGAATTCAGCAGTGAAATTGAAATTTGTATAATTTTTAAACGGTTATGTTGCCCTGTTTTTGTTGTTGATTTTTATGTATAAACTTTTGTCAGTTCGAGTATTGTTTTTACTGAAACCCTGTTCCTTTTCTATATCCCTTTTGTTTATTTTAGTCTCCTCAAGTTTCTATTCATGGTTATAAAAACATCTGGAATTTTTACTGACAACAACTTAAATGACAAGGTCGTCCCTCAAAGAAAATAACTATTTCCTTACATTGTGGGTTCGATTTCCACCCAGTGCAAATATTTGTGTGATGGATTCAAATATTTTGACTGTATCTGAGTGTTTCTATGTATAATAAGTAAGTATTTATAACAGCTATCTGGCCGCCATATTACAAGCTTAGCTTAGTTTAGCGTCAGATGGTGTTGTTGTGTGTAAATGTTTCACCTATATTTATTTATCTTTATCTCACTCAAGAAAAATATAATTCGACTAAAATACAAATTTTAGTGCTACTTGCCAAGACCAATTTCATCATTACTTTATTTACTTAAGATATTTATTTAGTTTCTACGAGTATTTTTGTAATTTCGTCCTAGTAATTACGTTCTTTTACAAAACTCTGTTACGCTACACTCTATAGTTAATAAAATTAAGATGGTACATGAACAAATTTAATCATAATATTATGATTAAATTATACGATAGGTACGTAAACTGAATAACGTAATATCGATAATTTAATGAAAATGTTTCAGCATTGTCTAACATCACTATTAGCACGACCGGCTTATATTTACGAATCCCTTATTTTAAAGAAGGTAGCGTTCATAGTTGCATAAATTACATAAAGTGCCATCTAGTATGAAGTAGCAGAACTAGCACTAGCGAAAACAACTTACATTTTTGAAAGATGATAATAGTTACCTACCACCTTATTCTATTCTACTAAGGTTGAGTTTAGAAAGTTCGTAGCACTGATGTATTCGATACGCCCTAAAAGTCCTAATAATGGTACAAAATAAACAACTTAGTCACATTCAGGATACGGTACTTTTTCCTGTAATTAGACAAAATTGAGTTATCCAAGAAAGTCGTAACAACATTTTGAATAGTTGACAATAACAGATTTATTGTGCTTAGCAATAGGGTTAATTTTTGAGTACGTAACTAAATGCAATACATCATTTTAGGTTCGTCACTATGGGACAAATCACTTGCATTGTTTCAATGTGTTTAAAATATATCAAAACCACGTTTGTGTGCAAACGTGATACGGTGGTTTTCCTAGTGAGATTCAGCTACGAGCCTTCTACTTGATTTCTGTTCTGTGTTTTAGACAAAGCCCATATACAGCACAAATTGTCTATTAAATTAGAATGAAGTGGTCAAGTGCGAGTTGGACTCGCCCATGAAGGGTTCCGTTGCAACAAGTAACATAATATACATAGTACACATAGTTCTTGTATTTCGTTGTAACTTTGATCGAAGTTTTAATAATAGTGTATTTATGACGTACTAAAAAAAACTACTCATCAGATCGAGTTCAAACCAATTTTCGTTGGTAGTTTTCATGGTAATGTACATCATATATTTTTTTTAGTTTTTTCATTCTCTTACTTTAGAAGTTAGTAAAATGTGTGCCCCCCCACACATTTTACCACTTTGGAAGTGTCTCTCGCGCAAATTATTCAGTGTAGACAAAAACTATGTTAGAAACCCCAACATTATTGTTGAAGACCTATCGATACTATCGATATTGATAGACCCCACACGTGTAGGTTTGATGAAAAAAAAATTTTGAGTTTCAGTTCTCAGTATGGGGGGCAACCCTAATTTTTCTTTTAATTTAATTTTTTTGTAAAAATCTTAATGCGGTTTACAGAATACATCTAGCTACCAAGTTTCAACAGTGTAGTTCTCATAGTTTTGGCAAAAAGTGGCTGTGACATACGGACGGACAGACAGACAGACAGACAGACATGACGAATCTATAAGGGTTCCGTTTTAACGTTTTACGGAACCCTAAAAATTGAATTATTTTTGACATAAACAAATAAACATGTAAAGTGGGTACAGACATAAATATCTTGTACATCAAATTGTAATGTGACGAGTCTGAGTAGTGGCGTTCATACAACAATAATTATAGTATATGTGAACGTTACTTCCATGACAATAAATAATATTCTATTCTATTCAAGCTTTAGATTCAGAGATATACTCTTACATTTGTATTAGCACCATTTCTGATTTTCCTAAATATGTAATGTCAGAGTCACAGTCAAATTTAACGGCAGCTTCGCTTTGAAATAAACTTCAGGCGCATCTCAGAACTAGCCGCTATGAAACGGAATAAACGAGCTTGTGTGTCTCTGATGCATAGATCAAGGTCTTTGCTTGATCCCATTGTGAGTCTCGAAGTAATTCAGACAAATCTTGATCTGATGCAGATGCATCAGAGCAGAATGTGCACTCAGTACATCTGTACTGAGTGCACATTCACTTGAATTCAAGTTGGATGGATGACGAAATTTCTATCTATACTAATATTACACAGCTAAAGAGTTTGTTTGTTTGAACGCAAGGATCTCGAGAACTACTGGTCCGAATTCAAAGATTCTTTCTCTGTTAGATAGTCCATTTATCGAGGCTCAAATTTAGTTTTTTTTATATTATATCATCATCATCAACAGCCCACTAAATGTTCCCACTGCTGGGACTCGAGGCCTTCTCTCGCAATGAGAGAGTTAAGGACATAATCCACCACGCTGGCCCAGTGCGGGTTGGTGGATGACACATGACATCGAACGATTCTAGGTACATGTCGGTTTCCTCACGATGTTTTCCTTCACCGTTTTAAGTTACTAGGCATTACGCACCTGACTGCGAAAAGACAGTGGTGCGTGTGTTGTTTGAACCCGGGGTCTCCGGATCAGCAGGCGCCGTTCTCCCGAGTAGACCAGCCGTAACTTAATATTAAATTAAATAGCCGTAACTTAAGATTAAATATTAAATAGAATATAATAGCCGTACTTACTAATATATATTTTTTATGTCAACCACTAATACTCAGCCCTGCGATTTTCATATTGGTTTCAACTTAATTATCTTTTTTTCTATTCCTTTTGATGACAAAAATCTTGCCATACTTTCCATATTATCTTACTCAGGGACTGACGTTCAACTTTTTCAGATATTTTTGACGTATAGACGCTATCATTTCGTCTCAACTATTTTAAAGTTTGAAAGTCTGCCATTGTTCTTTCACATTGGTATGTAGGATTTTATATATCTACTAGCTGAACGCGCGCGCGTTGCTACGCCATCTATTGAAAATTGGTCGTACCAATTCAAATTTTGAACAAATTCGGTTACTTTAGGTTCTAATGACGCAACCTTTAACATATGACAAATGCTGTCAAGCAACGAAAGCTCTCTAAAAGCAATATTTTTTCCCCGTTTTTGTTACATTTTTCATTCATCCTCGGCTCCTGTTGATAGTAGCGTAATGTTAAATACCCTATAGCCTTCCTCGATAAATAGACTATCTTACAAAGAAATAATCTTTCAATTCGGACCAGTAGTTCCAGAGATCCTTGCGTTCAAACAAACAAACATAGAAACAAACTCTTCAGCTTTATAATTTTAGTATAGATATATCTAGCTATGTGGGTCCCATTGTATAAACTTAGCTTAATTGGGGACTAGATGATGTTTCGCGAGAAAAAAATGTCCACCAATACTTAAAACTTAATTTAAAACTTTCCTCCAAACAACTGTTCTTCATCATCACACACATAATCATGGACGTATAAAAAAAATCGGACGTAGTCTTGCTAAAACAAAAACTGTGTCCATCTAGTCGGCCACATAATATGCACGTGTGCGCTGTCACATACAGGCTGACACGCACACATCAGTGGGTCATTACACGCGCTACTTGTGTATATGTGTGCGTGTCAGCCTATCAGTGACAACCTGACAACGCACACGTGCAAATCTGGCCGACTTTAGTGACACAGTTTTTGTTTTAGTTACAGCCGACTTTTTTAAACGTCCATGCACATAATTAATAATGACTGGCCCCGTGGCTTAGTGGGTAGTAGCTCTGCCTGCGAAGCCGAGGGTCGTGGTTTCGATTCCCACCCAGTGCAAATATTTGTGTGATGAATTCAAATGCTTGCACTGTGTCTGGGTGTTTCTATGTATTATAAGTATGTATTTAAAATTATATAAGTATTGTATCAGCTATCTGGCCGCCATAGTACAAGCTTTGTTTAGTTTGGGGTCAGATGGTGTTGTGTGTGATGTCCACCAACATTTATTTATTTATTCCTTTTATGGCGATCTCTCCCGTTGCTAGAAACAACAGAACATTCATATAGTACCTAGCACATTTTTTATTTTTTATTATACCTCTCTCTGTATTAAACAATGTAAATATTAATATTCACTGCTTACCTTGAATAAATCACACCGAGTCTACATTTCTATATGTACAAACTTGATGACATCTTCGGTTCGTTTGTTTGTTCAGGATTACATACAAACTGTGTATTCAATGGTTTGTGAAGTTTGTTTGTTAGAATGGTAAACATCGTGCGATACTAGTCGCGCCTCGCGGTTTTAATCATAATCATAAACATCATTTATTCATAACATATTGTTACAAGTCATTTTAACATATTCATCATGAATAAATTAAAATATTTCATCTTAATTCAATTAGCAATAATATTTCCATAAATTTGAATGCAATGTCAATTTACAAATAAAATAATATTAAAGATATAATTATTCGAAACAACTATAATAGTGGGAAAAAAATAATTACTATGTACATTAATTTGTACTTTACTTTCTATCAATAAATTCAGTGAAGCTGTAGAAAGTTTGCTCGACAAGATAGCGTTTGAGTCTCGACTTAAATATTCCCATAGTGGGAGACGAGGTTTTACTGTGACCCCGGCAGCGGCGGTTGTATAGTTGTACATTGCCGAAACGTCGAGATAATGTATGTAATCTATGTATACTAATATTACAAAGCTGAAGAGTTTGTTTGTTTGAACGCAAGGATCTCGGGAACTACTGGTTCGAATCAAAAGATTATTTCTCTGTTGGATAGTACATTTATTGAGGTAGGCTATAGGCTATTTAACATTACGCTACTATCAACAGGAGCGGAGCATGAATGAAAAATGTAGCAAAAACAGGGGGGAAATATTGCTTTTTGAGAGCTTTCGTTGCGTGACAGCATGTGTCTATCTTTTATAGGATGCGTCATTAAAACCTAAAGGGCTATTTTCATTTTGATTAGTGCGAGTGCGAGTGAGTAGTGCAGGTGTTGAGTGATTAGTGACAAACACTTGTGGACACCAATTGAATATTGCGAGTGCATAGTAATCAGTCGCGATTACTCACTTGCAATCCCAATCGTACTCGCACTCGTACTCGCTCTAATCAGAATGCAAACCGGCCTTTTGTTGTTAAAAATATGAATTGGTACGACCAATTTTCGATAGATGGCGTAGCAACGCGCGCACGGTTCAGCAAGTAATATTACAAAGCTGAAAACGTAATTTGTTTGAACGCACTAATCTTAGGAACTACCGGACAAATATGTCATTGGCTTCTAAGTTATTTTTTTTCACGCTAAATACCCTTTTTTTTCTAGTAAAGTACGCGCACAGGTAATAATTGGCTAATAGCGACGCTATAAGTATTTCTACTCACACGTTGAAATGATAAAGTTTTGTGGAGGGAAGTTCCTTTTTAGAACGATTTATCTATACATAACTAGCGGCCCGTGCCGGCTTCGCTCGGATAATAACCTAGATACCAACTAAAGCGCCATCTGCCGGGCTGGTTTGTGAATCTAAATCATCCAGGGCCCTACCTAAACGTGTACAAAAAAATCATTAAAATCGGCCGAGCCGTTTAGGAGGAGTTCATTAACAACGAAAAGTGGCATTGATTTTTATAAATATATATACTATAGATATGTATAATTAGGGTTCCGTAGCCAAATGGCACCCTTATAGTTTCGTCATGTCTGTATGTATGTCTGTCTGACTGCCCGTCCGTATGTCACAGCCACTTTTTTTAGTAACTATTAGAACTATGCTGTTGAAACTTGGTAAGTAGATGTATTCTGTTCTGTGAACAGCATTAAGATTTTCACACGAAAATAGAAAAAAAAAAAATTTTGGGTTTGCCCCATACTTAGAACTGAAACTCAAATTTTTTTTCATCAAAACCTTACGTGTTGTATGTTTATGGATAGGTCTTTAAAAATGATGCTAAAATGAGTGCCCCCCCCCCCCCCCTGTAACGTCTAAAATAAGAGCATGACAAAACTAAAAAAAAATATGATGTACATTTTTTTACTGCTTTTGTAAGTTTTTTTACTGCCCTGCAAGCTTCCACCGATAATTGGTTTGAAAATTATCGGTTTTTTTTTGTAATCGGCACAAATACAGTATTACGAAAACATCGATCGAAGTTACAACGAACTACAAGAATTGTTATATTATACTACTTGCTGCTATGGAACCCTTCATGGGCGAGTCCAACTCGCACTTGGCCTCTTTTATTTTTTTATAGTTTATTCATTCATTCAAAGCTAATAATACCATTTTGAGATGGCGGTATAACCTCTCTTCAGTTCTTCTAATGCTATTGTAGAAACATCTAAACACTGACATTTATAATATTAGTAGTATTACTGTAAATACATAAACAGCAGGCTGTTCAGTTTGTCCTTCACAATGCCCTATTCAAGTCGACCTATTGTAATAACTACAGTTCCAATCCAGAGTACATTCAATATTGAGTTACCGAAATTCTATAACATACATTATGCATCGTCTCCGCTCAACAATTAAAACAAAATTAATCTTTGTGGGGCCACGAACTCAGAGGTCACACCATCCTATTAAGCCCGACTCGCGGCGCGGCCGGCGTCATGACGTCACACAAAAAATCATTACTAAAAAATGAATCCAAATGTTGTGTGTCTGACAACGACAACGACAATGTACTAATTAATATTATTGTCTATCTCTTAGGCATCAAAATAAACTAATAATCGAGTATGTATATCATGAAAAAATAAGGTTTTAAAGTCCCAAAACCGGTTTTGGGACTTTAAAACCCATGAATAGTATACAAGAACAAAATTAAAAATTTTGATTAACCCCCGACTATCTCAGATTTGCAATTTGTAAGTTTGTACAACATTCTAGTAGTCAAGACCTTTCATTCGATACTCATATTGAGGGAGTTGTGAAAAAAAATATATACATATTTCGCCATTTTGCGGTAGCGGCCATCTTGGATTTTAAATGTGTCGTGGAGCATAGTGTTCTACTAGTTTGGTACCCTTTCTTTCATTTGGTTAATGTAGAGGTAGTCGTGAAAAAAAATAATGTAATTGGCTCTTTTGTGGTGGTGGCCATCTTGGATTTGAAAATTTGTAATAGTGTATAGCATTCTACTAGTCAAGCCCTTTCAGTTGATACAGTTGGTACCCATATTGCGCTATGTTGTGAAAAAAAATGTTGTCCGTCATTTTGTGGAGGCGGCCATCTTGAATCGACATCAACCGTTTGGTTGATAGCTAAAAATATCCGCACAAAAATTAACCTTCATATAAAAAAAACCGCATCGAAATCCGTCCTTCCGTTTGACCTCTATGATCCCACAGACAGACACACAGACAAACATCGACGTCAAGTAGCACCCCTTTTTTTGGTCGGGGGTTAAAAAGTAGGAAGATACGGTACTGGCGACTCGTCATGGACCGCACAAATCAGGCCCATGGACCTAATAGGTCTTAGTCGCAATTGAACAGGCATTGTGTAGCACGTGCTATTTCTCATACAAATAGTAATTCAAATTGTCATTTTGCAAAATAAGATAAAGTATGTTTATGTTTACTGAGAGTTCCGAATCAAATTTCATTCATTAGAAACTGGGTACGTAGCACTTTGTTGATCCACGTGGAGCATGGCCTTGAACATTTAAATAATAAATAAATAAATAAATATTGGTGGACAATTCACACACAACACAATGTGTGTCTATTTTCCCGTAGTTGTTTCTAGTCCAGGTTGAATTCAAGAGATATTAGAGAGAACCATATCTTCCCACTTTCATACTATCAATGGTCGAAACGAAGGGGTTAGAAATGCAAAATTCAACATGCTTTGCTTTGAATATTACGTTCTACAAAAGTATAATTTCAAATTGTAGCGTCGAAGCGACGGCGGAGTCTCGGAGCGGGATACGCGCGTTAGACGCTTTTGGGATGGATGAAATCTTGTGAGTTTACGTCACCGACATACATATAGCAGTATATTTGTAGCTATGCAAGTGACGGAAAAGCAACTTCAGTACAATAATACTTAACTATAAAATGTTTTGATTTCCATGGGAATCCCTATGGCAGTTGTCTCACCGGCAACGCGGGCAACGATGAACCAGTAACGAGTAGCGAGTAGCGAGCTGAGCGAGTCGCTCGACGACAAACTAGTGAAGCGAGTGCTCGCCGGCGGTCTGACAGTCAGCGATCAACTATTTGTATATGCGTCTCTTTTATTTACAGGCAATTTATATCTTTTGTACGTTTCTTGAGCGAGAAAATAGCCGATAGTTGCTTGTTTTCTCGCCGTCGGTGGGACAGCTGCCTTAAGACTGGCATTTTCTTTACATTTCTCTTACCCGTTGATGCCGTGGCTCCACATCTGAACTAAAAGCACTTTACATTAAATTACGCAGAATCCAATCCCGGCCGAGCTCATATTATTCCATTATTATCGTCAACTTGTTCATATTCCATAATTCAGTGTTTCTCAAATGGGCGTACATGGACTCCTAGGGACCGTGAACTTTGGTAATTTTAAAATTTTACTAAAAAAATTACCTATTGATGGGATGAAAATACCGATTTCTGTCTTTAAGCTCCGAGCGTAGCTCAGTGCTAGGTAATTATTTGGATTTTATTTGTTTAAATGACCGTGTGATACTGGCGTGTCGCGGCAGGCGAGCAGGCGTTTTGTTAATCTTTTTTTTTTGCTTTGTTTTGTATGCCTTCTTCGTACGATCACTTTACATTGTAATTTTTTTTTTAACATTTATAGTTTTACACTTGACCACTATCCCGCCTGATGTAAGCAACGATGGGGTCTAAGATGGAGCGTGCTTACCTAGAAGAAACCGATTTGAAGACACCAAGATTATAACCATCGGGAAAAACCCACTCAGGCAACTCATTCCATAGTCTAGACGTTCTTATCACAAAAATAGAGTCAAACCTCTTCGTTCGTGTCTTTGAAACATCAACCATGAAACGATGCCGCTTCTTCGAGATACGAGAAGTGCGATAGAAAAAAGGGCTAGGTGGTATTAAATCATGCAGATCAGAAGCACTCTCTTCGAAGTGTATCCGAAAATAAACCGATAAGCTAGCAATTTTTCGGCGATGTTCAAGACTTTGCAGTCCTTTTTGCACAAGAGTGTTATTGCCTATGAGCCTTTTAGCACGCCTCTCGATCGATTCCAGAGCCTCAAGCTGATACTTAGCCGATCTATCCCAAAGGTGCGAACAGTATTCCATGCAAGAGCGAATCTGTGCTTTATACGAGTATAACAAAACCAATTGGTCAGACTTGAAGTACTTTTGCACCTTTTAGAGGACACCTAGTTTTTTGGCAGCTAATTTAGCCTTGGACTCGATATACGAGCCAAAGTTGAGCGTAGATGTCAAGGTAACACCCAAAAGCTCAAGATGATCAGTAACCGGCACGGATACACCTCGAAAAGTAGGAGTCTGTAGAAATTGGCTCCTTTTTGCGGAGAACAGACACACCTGCTTCTTTCCCTCATTAAACTTGGCCAGATTAGTTTCGCCCCATTCAGAGACTGCCTCAAGGGCCAAGTTCAAACACTCGATCATACTCTCTCTCAATACCTTAGTTTGTTGACCACTGGCTCTCGCGCTAGATATGTAACTTTCTACAACGGTGCTATCATCTGCGTACCCCAAGATACCGGGCTTCAGCAGATCGTTGATATGTAGCAGAAAAATATATATTTAAAAAATTGATTGTTAAGCCCAAAACTAAGCAAAACTTGTACTATAAGAGCAAGATTGTTGATAACTATATTAATATTATGATAAAGCGTTTTAGAGGTTTTTTGTTTGAACACGCTAATCTCAGGAAAAACTATTTACTACTAAAACCGATTTTAACATTTATTCTACCGTTGGATAAGTTCATGATCTCTGAGTGCTATAGACTATATAATACCGCAGGTGAAGCCGGAGCGGACCGCTACTAATAGTTGTAAATGCATACTTGTTGTACAAAGAAACACCTAGATGGAACAAATACTTGTGTTTATCAGACACATTTGAGAATCGAATCTACGAACTACAGCTTCGCAAGTGGAGTTACTAAGCTATTAGGCCTATCAAATATACCGCATCAAAACCATTTTTTCAAAATAATAAAATTCATTAACACGACGCTAGGTTGTGTTAACTAGGGTGCGATTTGGTGAGAAGGTTGGGGAACCCTGACTTAATTTTAAAATAAACTTGTCGAGATTCTATAATTGACGTAAATTTGACGTCGAAATATTGCAACAACGATAATTATCATGCTCGTAACAGTAAGCCCAGTTAACCAGGGTTTTTGCACAGATTACAGAAATAAAACCAGATGGAGTGCGCAGAACAGAGCTACTGAAGCAGACAAAGGAAATACAAATGCCGAAGCAAATACAAACTCCAGTCAGTATGAAACGGACTTCCGTGTTGTACGGGAGTCCCGTGTGATTTTAAGTTTTGTTTTAAAATATGCCGTCTTGTGTCTTCAAACATTGCAAACAATGTTCCCAAAAACAAAAAAAGGAAAGAGGAATTTAATTTCATAGGAAAATTTGAATATTTTTACTGTAATTTATATAATTTAGGCGATTTCATTTTGGTGATGAATGGAACACAACACCTCAACGAAAATAGGTTAGTGTGGCGATACTAAATGGAAATTATTTTCCCTGAATTTAGGGTAAAATATAGATTTTATATTTTTTTAGATACTCGTAGGCCAAATTATTGATGGGCATTGTATTATTCAATTTAATATAATTTCAAATTTAATTTTGGTAAATGTAAAATTTGTAAAATGAGTTATTTATGACATAAAAATGTACAAAAAACAAAATCATTAATACATCATAAAATTTGTTTGTGTATTTATTTATTTCGTTAGTGGCACCACTGCCCAAAATAATACAAATTTTGTTTCCTCATGAATCAAAAGGTTATATGGAAGAGATTGCTTTTAGCGACAAGATCGCCTTTTGTGCCCATTTTGTTTTGTTATTATGTGTGTTACTTCTTGTCAACTTTGTTTATGGTGCCAATAAAGTGTTTTGTATTGTATTGTATTGTAATGTCATTCGATATATTATCTAAGTGAAACGGTGGCAATATAATTGGTTATAAAATTATGGTTTATAGAACAAAACATTTGTTGAAGGAAGATATTGTTGAAGTTAATATTATGCATAACGTTGTTTGTAAAATGAAATATTTTTAAATTGTTAAGTTTTCAAATATTATACGGTTACTTGATTTTAAAGTCTTTGTTTTGTCAAAAAAAAGGTGAATAATAAGTGAACTGTTAAAATGATTATTTTGTTAGTTTTTTTTTGTTTCTTGTTTGGACCTACATTATGGACATACCTACAGGTATCCTATATGCATTTTATCAAAAATAGTTTGGTGGTAAAGATGGTTGTTTTAATTTTTGTTTAACCTATCTAAGCGAGTAAATTACACTAATTTTATTATTTGCAAGTTCAAGTTAATTTCTAGTTGCATGAAAAATCAAAATTCTTTTCTTCATAGAATGGAAATAGTAGTAACAAGAAATCCTTGCATAATCGGTGTAATAATATTAATATTTTAAAATATCAATTGATGTGTTTATTATACGTGAAGATTTCCCAAGCTAAGACAACAATAGTGGGACTTTTTTCTTAAGACTGACAACATTATACAAGTAATTTAGAACGTTGATTTGACAATTTTATGTCAACATGACTAATTACGGGCCTCACAGTGTTGTTCACGAAGGTTCCATCTGTGTTTTATTTCTGTAATCTGTGGGTTTTTGTATGACAAAAATAATAAACAACCCTCTTTAAATTTCTACTGCTGGAACTTGGGCTTTCTCTCACTAAAAGAGAATCAAGAAAGTCCCCACCTCAAGTACGGCTTGGCAGGTAACATAGGTATTCACAAAATAAATATTTCTTGAAATATCAGTTCTTCGATGTTTTCCTTAGCCATTGAAGTCGTTAAAAGAAGGAGTCATGGTTTAAATCCACCGCACTAGTAAAGTGTGGGTTGAAGAATGTACGACATTCATTTTCAAAAGTTTTTTTAAAACTTTTATAAGTTAACACTTGACCACCATCTCTCCTGATATTAAGCAACGATGGAGCCTAAGTCTAAGTGTTTACCTAAAAGAAACCGATTCACTCTCGATGATAACACCGGTGTTTCCTAATATAATTTAGGAAAAATCGGTGTTGAATGATAGACGCTGACGATGATATGATGATTCAAAGCGACATCATCATCATTGCATGTATTTCATAAAATTATTTTAATAAACTCTCTCAAAATAGTTTAAGTTGTACGTCTATTGTTATAAAGTTCTAATTTCCTTGTACCATTTATGACAGATGGTCCAGAATGGCCACATTTACTCAGGACGACAGTTGCTACGGTAATTTATATCGTTCCCAGAACGACGAAATAAAGAAACCTTTTAACGAGATTGTTAAAAAGCTAATCCTCTTTTACGATAGCTCCTAATGTTTATTGCTATAAGAGGATCTCATTAATAACCGACTCGCAGGGAGAAGAACAGAATTTCATGAATTATGTTAAAGGTTGTTAGATCCAATGATTTATGAAGAAAACGAGTTACATGTGAAAAGAGATGATCTATATAACATGATATGAGACGGCGTAAGACGTGACGAGGTGAGATGAGACGAGACCAAAGTTTGGAGCCACACTACATAAATGTGTGTATTTGATCTAAACAGAATTGATGCTTCCGGGGAATAAAACACTAAAAGAACTGACTTATCTACATGGACGTATAATAAAAGTCGCACGTAGTCTCGGTAAAACAAAAACTGTGTCCATAGAGTCGGCCACATAATATGCACGTGTGCGCTGTCACATACAGGCTGGCACGCACACAAACATATACACATCAGTGACACGCGTAAAATTGTATATATGTGTGCGTGACAGCCTATCAGTGACAACCTGACGCACACGTGCAAATGTGGCCGACTCTAGTGACGCAGCTTGGGTTTTAGCGAAACTACGTCCGTCTTTTTTTGTACGTCCATGAGTGTAACGTGTCATATCTCGTATCACTGCCGGCCGGCAGGTATAGGAGATCCATCATCAGGCAAGTCCCACCCTTCACTTTTGGTTGCCTAATTTGATGTGTAATTCTTGATTTTTTATTAGGGTTCCGTAAAACGTAAAAACGGATCCCTTATAGATTCGTTATGTCTGTCTGTCTGTCTGTCTGTCCGTCCGTATGTCAAAGCAACTTTTTGCCGAAACTATGAGAACTACACTATTGAAACTTGGTAAGTAGATGTATTCTGTGAACCGCATTTAGATTTTTACAAAAAAAAAGAAAAAAAAGAGAATTAGGGTTGCCTCCCATATTTAGAACTGAAACTCAAAATTTTTCTTTAAACCTACACGTGTGGGATGTCTATCGATAGGTCTTCAAAAATGATGTAGAGGTTTCTAAAATAGTTGTTGTCTACACTGAATTATTTGCGCGAGAGACACTTCCAAAGTGGTAAAATGATGTGTCCCCCCCCCCCATCTAACTTCTAAAGTAAGATAATGAAAAAACTAAAAAAATATATGATGTACATTACCATAAAAACTACCAACGAAAATTGGTTTGAACTCGATCTGATGAGTAGTTTTTTTTAGTACGTCATAAATACACTATTATTGAAACTTCGATCAAAGTTACAACGAACTACAAGAACTATGTGTACTATGTATATTATGTTACTTGCTGCAACGGAACCCTTCATGGGCGAGTCCAACTCGCACTTGGCCACTTTATTGTGATATTAATCAACGCTTGAACCAGCGCAAACACCTAAGATTTTTGCCAAAATACGGTTTATCAAATCATCCTACAACATATGTATGTACACGACTTCGCAAATTTGCTCAAAACATGCTGTTTACACTTTACACGGTGGCGCCCATTCGTCTGTTCTTGAAGAGTGTCTAATTACAAGAGGCGTCAAATTATAAACTCTGCAAGCTTACTTACGTTACCTGTTCTAAGGCGAAAGTCGCGTACTCATTGCTTAAATCGTGTTAACTTGAGTAAAATTATTTATTAAAGACAATCGGAGGTTGTTATATGGTTATGTGAAGATTAATTGAAAATATACGGTGAATTAAATTACATTAGATTCGAGGGGCACAAAAGTGTTCAAAATCCGAAATCTTAGGGTTTTAGGGTGCAATTTTAGGGTTGTTTTATTAGGACCTGGACATGTGCCACCCACCAAACTGCTCTTGGTGTGAGTGCAGAATTGTAGATAATATAATAAATATTACCTATTGTGTGTATATGTTAAGATACTAAAAAACTAGCTTGTGATAGAATACCCCCAGTTCCGGTAGTAGAAAAATAAAATGGGCTGCCTATGATAAGGAAATAAAGCAATCCTAAAATTGCACCCTAAACTTTCGAATTTCAACACTTTTTTTGCCCTCTAATCTAATAATTCACCCATTTTTTAAAGCAACCTTCACAGCGCCATAAAGCATTATCTTCTCAGTAGGCGCGAGTAACTCAATTGCTTTAGAGACTGACTTACAATAAAAGCGGTATCGGTTCCGCGAGTAAAAACGGTATCGCAGCGAGTGTCCTCTGTCGCGACAAATTGATTTTATCGAGTTTAGAAGAGTAATGGTCTCCCTTTGTGCTATGGGAGATGAAAGCAAAAGCGGGATATAGAGTTACTACGGATAAAACGGTTACTTGCATTTTTTTATTGCATTATGGACAATTTTCAATGGACGTCCACGTTTTTAAATTGGCTCAGAGAATTAAATCAAGTTTTCAAGCTGAACTATGTTTTTTTATGTTGTAGGCACCACAGAAATCTAAATAATAATTTTATGTAGGTACGCTCTATCGTAGATCGTAGCGTCGCTTAACATCAGCCGAGATGACGGCCAAGTGTAAACCTATAATAGTTATAAAAGGTATTTACAACGTTGAATTGTTGGCAGTTATTATTCCTTATTACCTATTGATTAGAAGTTTTGTTTTGATGTAATTTTTAAACATTAACGAAAAATACCATTTAAAACATCAGTTTGGCATGAAAAAACTAAATCCGCTCATCTATCTATTATTTAAAAAAAAAGTAATGTTAGGTGCCATGAACTCAGGAACGGCTGTACAATTGTGAATGGTTTTTGGATTGGTCTTTGTCCGGAATAAGATATTAATAAGAACGCGCTTCAATAACCTTGTATTATAACGTTCCTAGCATGTCTAAAAAACATATAAGTAAAGGTCCAGGTACACGTGTCGCGCGACGTGCCTATACAATTTCATAATGTCAAGTGCCTGTCGCGGTCTCCGGTCGCGATCTCCTGTCGCGGTCTCGTGTCGCGGTTGCGGCGCGAACCGCCGCCTTTGACTGCTGTAAAAATCTCTTCTCATATTTTTTTAAGTAAATACGATTTTTGTCGTATTTAGCAATTTCGGTATCTTATGGGTTGACGTTATCAAGCAGAACATGTGCTGACATTAAGCAACACACCTACCCATTGAACTCTTAAAACACTAAGAAGCGGCACGCGCTCTTCTACGATGGCAATGCAAAATCAGGTGACGTCTCCTGATTGAGTCTCAGTCGTAACATGAGCCACAAGTTGAGTGGACGTTCGCTAACAAATAAAAAAATATCTAAACTAATGTGATGTACAGCTATCTCATTTGCACCCACTGCCTACTTGTCATGATGTCTTTGTCATTCATTCAAACGTATCTCACGATGCAAGTGAAGCTGTGTGCACATTGCGTATACTTGTGTGAGATTTTCGCCACATTATGCTGTCTTTATGTTAGAGCATACCTCATCTTCCTTTACTAAGTTATATCAATGCATCTACCTAAACCTGCAAACTGTAACGCATGTACAGATAGTGCAATCCACGAAGACGCGCCCCACTATTCCTCATAAGCGTTTATAGTATATGTGTGCAAGCTTCCGTCAATGTTTGAGTGTTATCGGTACACACTAATTACCTATGAATGCACACGCACACTACAATGACTGGTGAATGGTTCGCGACTGACGCTCGGAGCAAACGCGATTGGTGGAGAAAAAAATTGGTGGGGCGCGTCTTCGTGGATTGCACTATCTATATTGGAACATGGAAAGTCCGAATTCTTACCTAGCACTGCACTGCACTAGTCACTCTAGATATAAAATGATTTTTCTTAATTCCCTGTAGCTTTAGAATGATTGCCCTACAAACCGAAACATCATTATTACACAGTAGCAGCGCCCCGCGGTTTTACCCGCGTAGTTCCCGTTCCCGTTGTTTCCCCGGGATAAAAAGTAGCCTATGTGTTCTTCCAGACTATAATCTAACTGTGTTTAAAATTTCAGCCCGATCCGTTCATACGTTAGGACGTGATTGAGGAACAAACATCCAAACATCCATTATTGCCACTTATAATAGTAATAGGATAGGATATTACTAGGATTATTGCTTAGCGACAGCGACATTTGTTGGCGAATACTCCGCGAAGAGCCCTTCCACTACAAATTGCAAAATTAAAATTCAAGTTATGCTCGAATGCACCAATCCCGTTCAGCCTGCCAATTATTCCAGCTCAACGGCGATCGAGTACTCTCTCGCGTGGATACACTGTTTTTTTTTAACCATGCAAAAACAACTGGGTTTTATAAGTTTAACGTGTTTTGTGTGTATCTGTATATGACATCATAGCTACCGAATAGATTAACCCATTTCCATTTCTTTAATAGTATAGAGTGACAAGACGCAGAACATGTGCCTGGTGGTAAGCAACATGCATGTCCTTAACAGGACAGTGACACGCAGCTATTGGGACATAATACCCGGTTTACATTATTTCAGTCCAGCGACCAAATCCAGCGCTGGATTGCTTACTGGAATAATGTAAACCGGTACTGGAATGTATTGGCACTGGATTGATGCATTCCAGTGCCGGTTTCCATTATTCCAGTAAGCAATCCAGCGCTGGATTCGGTCGCTTGACTGGAATCATGTAAACGGGGTATAAGAGTCCAAATCATTGCCTAGCACCGCACTGCGCTCGTCACCCGGATATATAAGGTGTTTTATTTCGCAGCCCAGTAAATTTCTCTGGAACCATTGCTCTTCAAACCGGAGGTCAATAGTGTTTGCACAGTTATACTACTTGGAGGCCGAATAACACCAAAGACCATTGAAAGTCATTATTGTTTATCTTGTTTGAAACGTGATTTTTGTTAGCTGCGCTGCGGTAGGAATTTTGGTACGTAGTATTTACATTCTCTTTGACGCATAACGGCCATTAAATTTATTAAGTGTGTTGTAAAATCTAAAAAAGATGCGATAAGGGTTTATTAAATTTTAAATTTAATGTCTACTTGTACTGTAGGAATATCGTCGGTGTGCCATACCTTCACCGTTTAATTACTCTGGTTATAATCATAGAGTTCTAATTTTGCCAGAAATTTGAAACATTTTCCAAATATACTACAGGCCCGTGAACAAAATTTACGTAGTAAATGAACCACCAGGAGACCTATGTAGGATGATAGAAGGGTATAAAGTAATAAGATTCAGGACTATGCCGGCATTTGTAAGCCGTCCAACTGAGAGTGCAGTTAAAGAAGTAGGGGGGGGGGGGGGTATTCAAACTGTATGAAACCAATGTCGTACATAACCAAATGCCCAAATTTAATCTGTAAATCGTCGGAAAATTACGAATTTTTCCGGCAAACTAATAAATAAAAATTTATGATTTTTATAGTTTCAATACCTCTTCTAATCTATTATTCCGCAATGCCGTACAAAAATCATGCGACAAGGAGAAATGATCGCGGGTTGCAACCCCCCCTCTTCAACAGCTGCACTCAGTTGGACAGCTTACAAGTGACGGCATAGTAGCCTTCTATCATCCTACATAGGTCTCCTGGTGATTCATTTACTACATAAATTTTGTTCACGGGCCTGTAGTCTAAAAGTGCAGATGTTCAAGTGTGTCATCATCACTGGCTTTGACTGTAAAAGAAAACATCCCAAGAAATAACGGGCGTGTTCTATAAAACATATATTTCAAGGATATGCGTCATCTGCTAACCCACACTGGGCTATATAATGGATTCACATTAACTGTCTCCTTGTGAGATGGCTTTGAGTTCTAGCAGTGACAACATACTCATAGAATTGGCTGCTTCTGAATTTTTAAAATTTTAATTAAAAGAAAATTAATTTTGGATTATGGCCTTAACTCTCTCCTTGCGAGAGAAGGCCCCGAGTCCCAGCAGTGGGAACGTTTAGTGGCCTGTTGATGATCATGATGATGAATTTTTAAAAACAAGTATGCTTCAAAAGTATATCATTCGTTCCTATAGCTTAACAGTACATCAAAGAATAGCGGCCACAACGGCCGCAGAAATGCGGCCGTTGTGGAGGCTCTGGGCCGGGAGGAGGCGGCTTAGACAAATTATGAAGTTGAATCGATTACTAGCGGAATCCCAACCGGTAGTGATCGGCACAACAGACGAGCAATAGAATTAGGTTTAAAATGTTCCCGACTCCTCCCTATTTACAATCCAAGAAATATGTAAAAAAAAAGAATTGAAATGACAAAGATCACGGACCCCGGTGTCTGTGGAGTGGCTAAGTTAAATAAATAAAAATACAAAGTACATCAAAGATAAGTCAAAGATTAGGGCTCACCTTATTCGAAGGTAGCTCGATGGCCTTGAAGGTAGCTGGATTCAGGTTAAGTGGTCACCCTGTGACCCGCGAATTCATTTCAACCCATCAAGCGATGGGCGATCGACATGCCCCTGATATTTTGATTTCTTGCTTCTGTAAAAACGGAAAAGCTTTTGACCGTAAACTTTCAGCTTATAATTTCACGGTAGTAAATAATTAATTTGTTTTTCTTCTATAATTTTACTATGTATCTTTGAAAAATAAAGGGTCCCGTTTTGATATTGGTTTAAATGTAATTTGGAATTGAAGCCTATATTGGCTAAAAGGTTCGATTACGCAATAGAATTGTAAGGTGGTTAGGTTTGAAGCTTGCCTGCATCTCTATTAGTAGTCATGTTTTTTTAAATCTTTATTTATCTGCAAATAATTTGCAATTAACAATTTTGCGCCCATAAATTGAACAATTTTTTTTTAAATATAGTGAGACAATACGAGCAGGCTATCTGCCTGATGGTAAGCAACATGCCTTCCACATAACAGCACAGTGACACGCAGCTATTGGAACACGAAGAGTCCAAATCATCACCTAAAACTGCACTTGTCACCCAGAGATCTAAGATATTACATCTCTAAGCCCTGTAATATCTCTGGAAACATTGCCCTTCAAACCGGAACACAGTAATGTTTGCGCATTACTGCTTGGCGGTAGAATAATTGGCAAAGGTGTGGTACTTCCCCAGGCGGACTCTGCCAAGAGTCCTACCACTACAAAGTTTTTAAAGTTACACCACACTGCTCACGATATGCAAAATATTATAGTAGTAAGTATGTAGTAGCTGTAGTTAGAAGTACATTGCGGGTAACCAATAGTATACAACATTTTTATCTGTAAAGGTTTGCTGTTTGTTATCTTCGACATGTAAAAAACATTTTTTTCCAGTTTGTCCATTTGTTCTTTGTCCAAACAGGCAAACAACTTTCCATCACGAGATAGCTTAGTTGATTTTGCATAGTGAACGATTGTAACAGGAATTTCTATCAGCCAAAATTGAGTAGTCGGGATTTGTTACAGTTTCAGCAAAAACAAAATGAAACCGAGACTTTTTTAGCCGTTTTTAATATTATTTATGATATACCGTTTTCTGAAATTTGCATTGTTGCATTATTTAATAACGCAAGTTTGGTATGCATAATACACAAACTTCCAATAACAAAGGGCAGTCTGGCGACCTGACAGCTGACGGTGCCGGCTGACACACGAAAAAAATATGAACGTTGAGTTTCGTGCGGCCGAAAGTTGGGTGGGATTCTTTGCCGAAATCGAAATTGGTGTCGAAGGTTAGCTTATCATAGATAATATGTAAGCTTATTTCGTAGTGGTAGGACTCTTAGCAGAGTCCGCCTGGGGAAGTAACAAACCTTTGCCAGTTATTCTACCGCCAAGCAGTAATGTGCAAACGTTACTGTGTTCCGGTTTGAAGGGCAATGTGTCCAGAGAAATTACAGGGCTTAGAGATATAACATCTTAGATCTCTGGGTGACGAGCGCAGTGCAGTGCTAGGTAATGATTTAAACTCTTGATGTTCCAATAGCTGAGTGTCACTGTGCTGTTATGTGGCAGGCATGTTCGCTGCTCGTCGTGTCACTCTTTATTTAAAAAATAAAAAAGCTACACTAAATTTACAATTCAAACCAGATACTCGAATAAATATTATAAATTTTGTGACATCAACCAAACAAACTGTTCCAATGAATCAGCGAGGCAAGACGAATACGTCGTAGAGGTTAGCAAATATTGGATTTTTTGTTGATATTTCACAAACCGCCTTACTGATTTCGGTATAATTTAAATAAAACCCCCTCTGAATTATGATCTACCAAATAAACTGACATCAAAATCGATTGACAATTGACGAAGCTGTCGCGTAACATACAAAAAAAGCCAATTGAGAACCTCCTTTTTTGAACTGGGGGAAAACATACAACTGACTTGATAATAAAATAAAACGCTATTACAAATAGTTATAACAAAAAAAAATTGGCAGTCATAGGAACTGCCGGTAGAATTATTACATGTTTATGTACCAAAGATAAGCCGTGTGGTGTTCGGCAGAGTAGAATAGCACCAACCCTCAACTCTCAGGGTGTCGTATAAGGCGACTAATGCATAGGTCAGGACATCTAGACCGAAATGGACCACAAACGGGCAGCAGCGTTTCTAAATTATAGTCCTCCAGCACTGCGATCGCCAACCCGCATGCCCAGCGTGGCGATTATGGGCAAAACCTCTAATGGAACGCACAAAAAGAAAATGGGCCCCAGTTCCCGGCGGCCCTGCTATTCCTGATCAAATTGGTGGCGGTCATGGTCACGGCAGGGCGGGGGCAGCTGTATATCCCCGGGTTACGGCAGGCCACCAAACCCAACTGACTCTGGCGACGTACAACGGACGGACCCTGAGGCTCGATGAACATCTTGCGCAACTCGAGGTAGAACTGGAGAGAATCACATGGCATGTTCTGGGGCTGTGTGAAGTCCGTAGAGAGGGGGAGGACACCATAACCTTGGAATCGGGCCATCTCCTGTACTACCGCGAGGGAGACCAACAGTCCCAGGGGGGCGTGGGGTTCCTCGTCAATAAGTCTCTCGTTGACAACGTTGTGGAAGTCTCTAGTGTGTCGAACAGGGTAGCGTACCTAGTACTGAAGCTGACTGAGAGGTATAGCCTCAAAGTTGTGCAAGCGTATGCACCGACCTCGGCACACTCAGACGACGAAGTTGAGCATATGTATGACGACATATGTTCAGCCCTTCATAACACCACGAAGGCGCACTTCAACGTTGTCATGGGAGACTTCAACGCCAAAGTGGGTGTACAGGGTTGCAGTGAATCCAATGTGGGTCCATACGGTTTAGGGGGCAGAAATCACAGGGGGCAAATGCTCGTCAACTTTCTAGAGAGCCAGGGGCTCTTTTTAATGAATTCATTCTTTAAAAAGAAGCCCCAGAGAAGGTGGACGTGGCAAAGCCCCGATATTGTGACTAAAAATGAGATCGATTTCATCATGACGGACAAAAGGCACATATTCAGAGATGTATCTGTGATCAATAGGTTTAAAACCGGTAGCGATCACCGACTTATACGAGGCACTCTGAATATAAATTATAAGCTTGAACGAAACCGTCTGATGAAATCTACACTCCGACCAAATCTGCTCCAGACCGTTATAGGATCCAAAGAATTCCAGTTAAAACTGGAAAATCGTTTTGCTGCATTGGGACCCACCGTTGACGTAGATGAGAGCCTTAATAAAGTGGTGGAAATCCTCCGGGAAGAAGGTGCAAAATTTTGTCAGCTGAGGCGTAAGGGAAAGAAATCTAATGTCTCGGAGGAGACTCTCCGACTAATAGATATTAGACGAGAGCAAGATCAGGCCACAACTTCGTCAGAAAAGCGGGCTCTCAATTCCAAAATTAGTAGCATGGTACGACGGGATCTCCGGTGCGCGAATACGCGACGTATTCAACTCGCGATAGAGCAAAACCGGGGATCCAAAGTATTTGCTCAACAATTGAGGAGGCCCCATCTGACGAAGTTAAAAACATTCAATGGCAACATCGTTAATTCCAGGTTGGGGGTCCTCTCTGAGATAGAAGATTTCTATACCCGGTTATACGAATCGCAGGCTTTGCGCCCAACGCCAAGTAAGGAGGACTCACGAGCACCACTGACGCGCCACTATACAGACGAGCTGCCAGAAATTAGCCAAGGAGAGATCGAGATTGCTCTCAAACAGCTTAAGAATGGAAAAGCCTCCGGTGAAGACGGTGTCACTTCGGAGCTCTTGAAAGCGGGTGGAAAACCGATACTTCGAGAGCTTCAAAAATTGTTCGACGCTGTTCTCAGCTGTGGCAGGACTCCAATTTCGTGGCACAGAAGTGTGGTAGTTCTGTTTTTCAAGAAAGGTGACAAAACTCTTCTGAAGAATTATCGACCTATCTCACTCCTGAGCCACGTGTATAAGCTGTTTTCGAGAGTAATCACGAACCGTCTCGCCAGAAGATTTGATGAGTTTCAGCCACCGGAGCAGGCTGGGTTTCGAGGAGGATTTGGCACCATAGACCACATTCACACGGTGCGGCAAGTTATACAGAAGTCCGAAGAGTATAACCAGCCCCTGTGTCTTGCATTTGTGGACTATGAGAAGGCTTTTGACTCCGTTGAGACCTGGGCTGTTCTGGAGTCTTTGCAGCGATGCCAAGTAGACTATCGTTACATCGAGGTGCTGAGAGATCTGTATGACGCCGCGACAATGTCAGTCCAAGTACAGAATCAGTCGTCTAAGCATATCAGGCTCTGCCGAGGAGTGAGACAGGGGGACGTTATCTCCCCCAAACTGTTCACAAGTGCCTTGGAAGATATGTTTAAGACACTGGACTGGAAAGGACTAGGCACCAACGTTAACGGCGAGTACCTCTCACACCTCCGATTCGCTGATGACATAGTCCTAATAGCGGAGTCACTGCAAGACTTGCAACGGATGCTTACCGACCTAGCTGATTCTTCAAAGCGTATTGGTCTCGGGATGAACATCGACAAAACTAAAGTCATGTTCAATAGACTGGTTACCCCGGGACCAATAATTGTGAGCGGACAAACCCTCGAAATTGTTCAAAAGTATGTCTACCTCGGACAGCAGTTGCAAATGGGGAAAAACAACTTCGAGGGAGAAGTCAATCGAAGAATTCAGCTGGGTTGGGGAGCATTCGGTAAACTTCGTCGGATCTTCACGTCGTCTATTCCGCAGTGCCTGAAGACAAAGGTCTTTAATCAGTGCGTCCTACCCGTAATTACCTACGGTGCCGAAACATGGACACTCACGGTGGGACTAGTCCATAAACTGAAGGTTGCTCAGCGAGCAATGGAGAGGGCTATGCTCGGAGTCTCTTTGAAGGATATGATCCGTAATGAGGTGATCCGACAAAGAACCAAGGTTATCGACATAGCTCTCAGAGCAAGTAAACTTAAGTGGCAATGGGCTGGTCACATCGCTCGTAGAACCGACCATCGCTGGAGCAGACGAGTTCTAGAGTGGAGACCGCGCTTAGGCAAACGTAGCGTGGGGCGCCCTCAGGCTAGGTGGAGGGACGACCTGCGGAAGATTGCTGGCAGCAATTGGATCCAAAAAGCGCAAAATCGAGCCATTTGGCGTTCATTAGGAGAGGCCTACGTCCAGCAGTGGACTACGATAGGCTGATGATGATGATGTACCAAAGATGCCACACCTCTACCCTTATCTGTTACCTTGTCCAAATAACCAAAAGGTTATCTGGAAGAGATCGCTATTAGCGATAAGATCGCCTTTTGTGCCCAGAATGTTTTTGTCTTATCTTTAATCATTGTTTTTTGTAATGTTTTGTGGTATAATAAAGTGTTTTTGTATTGTATTGTATTGTAGAAATGAAAACTTAACTCAGAATTTGATAGCTCACTTTGGAAACTACGCAGGTGAAATCGGAGGGTGTGGCCGGGTCATCATGGCATGACCAACTAGAAATGCGTCAGCATTTCCCATTGGCTAACGTATTTCTAGATGGCCAATTTCTATGGTCCCGAGTTTACCCGAAGATTTCTTATCATACCCGAGCGTGACGGTAGAATTCAATTCACAGCCCACGAAAAATTTGTATAGGCGCGCCAAAAGAAGTTTTTACTTCAAAAAATTCTTACCAATGTTACCAATTATTCAAAAACAAAACCGTCCGAAAGCGATGGCTCCATTTACGGCGAAGTGCGAACAAAAACATGCGAAACGAGATTTTTACATTTTCATCGAAATTAATCGAAATTTTCATGAAAAGGGAGAACCTTTTCATGAAGTTTAAAGTGAAAGGACATTGATTTCTTAAATTTAACCTTCCAAATATGAGACCTAATAAAATCAAGGCACATTTATAAACACAAGCGAGGCTGGTTTCCGGAACCCCGCCGCTCGCCGTGCATTAGCCAGATATATGCCTATTTGGATAAAGGGAACACGACCGCAGTGTTTATTCTAACCTATTCACCTAACCCTATGTGGGTCAATCGGCCTACTGACGGGCTCCGACAGGGGACCGGGGACCGGATAACCTGAAAATATCGGTACTTTTTTTCATAGTAACACGTTTTAGGTAGAACTTGTTTATGCATCGATAATACAAATTGCTAGCTTATCGGTTTATTATCGGATACATTTCGGAGAGTGCGCGACTGATCTGCATAACCTAATACCACCTTGCCCCTTTTTCTATCGGACTGCTCGTAGCTCGAGAAAGCGACATCGTTTCATGGTTGATGTTCCTAAGACACGAACAAAGAGGTTTGACTACATTTGTGATAAGAACGTCTAAGCTGTGGAATGAGCTACCAAAGTGGATTTTCCCCGATAGTTATTGGTGTCTTCAAGTCGAGAGTGAATCGGTTTCTTCTAGGTAAGCACGCTTCATCGTAGGCCGCATCGTCGCTTAACATCAGGCGAGATGGCGGTCAAGTGTAAACCTATTCAATTTAAAAAAAAGCTAAATAGCTTTACCTAGATATAACTAGTGATGTCACGCGGTTTTATCCACGTAGTTCTTGTTACTTTGCCACAGTAAAAAAATATATGAGAAAACGGGTAGGCGGCATAGATTGTACATTTTTGTCTTGAGACTTTGTGGAATGAGTGACGAAAAGATTCGACGAATTCCAAATTCTGCCCAGCCCAACTGGAGTCTTCTCATGGACTCACTCTCAAAGCTACTGCTACCTAGGTCGAGCGTCTGCACTAGGTAAAAGCATTTCTGAATAATTTCAAGAGTGATTATATTCAGGGCAATCTGCCCCGGAGCGACGGACACGTTGCACATGACTTTGGTTTTATTCATCCAGAGGCCGATGCGTTGAGAAGCGTTAGCTTAGCTGTTCAGCATCCACTGCAAGTCCTCTGACAACTCTGTCATAATGACGATGTTGTCCGAGCTACAAACTTACAAACATTGAAATATCTAATCATCCCACATCTATAAACTTATCGTGCCATTTAAGGTTTTAGGAAAATTATCTAATGAAAAAAAAATCCACAAATCTTTGGTCAAAATAAAAAATAAGACCTAAACGGAAATTAGTATGACATTTTATTTTAAAGTTAACAAAATAAGTGATCAGCTATGATTTTGATTAGTTTGTTGTTTGCATTTAAATGTCAAAATGATAAGTTGACTGTTATGTTTCATGTATAATTATATATACAAATTGCCCGTTTCTACTTACTGCAAATAAATAAATATTATTAGTATACATACCTACATATTACGTTTATAATCAAAATATTATGTAATGTATTTGTGTAGGTGGTGTAGTGGTAGGACTCTTAAGAAGTAGCTAGTAAGCCAAGCAGTAATGTGCTAATGTTATTGAAGTGAAAACTTCTTTAGGCGCGCCAAGACAGATATTTCATGGGCTGTGAATTGGATTCTAGCGTCACGCTCGGATATGATAAGAAATCTTCGGGTAAACTCGGGACCATGGCTATTGGCTATTTAGAAATGCGTCAGCCAATGGGAAATGCTGAAAGGGCGTGGCCTCGGCATCATGCCATAGCCATCTAGAAATGCATCAGCCTATAGGAAATGCTGACGCATTTCGAGATGGCCATGCCATGATGCCCAGGCCACACCCTCCGGTTACACCAGTGTAGTTTCCAAAGTAAGCTATCAAATTCTGAGTTATAAGTTTTCACTTCTATCGGCAGTTCCTATGACTGCCAATTTTTTTTTGTGTTTCTGTTTAAAAGGAAATGTTTCCTGAAAAATAACTTGAGCGAAGATACGATACAGAGAGAACATTTCTGGGTGACGATTGTAATGCAGTGCTAAGTAGGGATTTTGACTCTTGACTCTTCAAATTGAAATAGCTGCGTGGTACTGTGCTGTTAAGGGCAGGCGTGTCGCTTACTAACAAACATTAGCCTTGCTCGTCCCGTCACTCTAAATTATAAAGAAATAGTGACTTTTGAATACTTAAACGAAAAAAAAAAACAAGTATATACTAGAGAAGCGTGATGTTCCTTAGACTTTGTATATGCCCTATAATACTTCTATTCCGAAATCTGGCTGAATTATGTTTTCAGCTTGCCTTAAGGCATATATAGCTGAAAACATATTGGGCAAGTATTTAAATACTTGCCCAAAATTTGCTGTCAACTCGCATAATATTAGTTTACTTACTGTGCTTAAGCAGTCTGTTTTTTTTTAATAAAGAGTGACGAGACGAGCAGGACATGTGCCTGATGGTAAGCAGCATGCCTGCCACATAACAGCACAGTGACACGCAGCTATTGGAACATAAAGACATTCAACCGTAAACCTATTCAGCGTACAACGAAACTGGTAAAAATTAGTACTGCTGTAAGTGATTGCTTAGTTGAATAGCATTCTTAGCATTGTCCATACTCTGTGTTAATTCAAACGCAACTCCATTTAGTGCATAAAAAACCGGTAAAATATTGGTTGTTTTGAAAACGGAATACCGGTATTAACCCTCGTATACACGTTCCCATTTGGCCCTTAGAGTCTATCTATAGTCAGGTTGTCTGGCCATGCCGTCCGGTCCCTTTATACTGAGCCTGATATTTGAGTTAACGCGATTGATCAAATGTTACTTTATAAAGGGTGAGAATGAAAAGTAGCGTATGTGTTATTCCAGACAATCATCTTACCGTGTTCCAAATTTCAACCCGTTCGTTCAGCCGTTTCGACGTGAGTGGACAAAAACATCCGAACTTTGACATTTATAACATTAGTTGAATGCACACACTCTTATAATTTGGGAAGCCATATTAATATCTATCTTCTAAGCAAGTTGTTGACATAATATTTATGTGGTAAAACCAAACTGTGGTGGAAACTAACGAACGATTCTCTGGTTTCTGACACAACAACACAAGTTTGTAATAACTTAGTTTCACAGACGAATAAAAGTATCATTGAAGGAGTACATTTGTATACTCCGTGTTAAGCGGTAAGGCGAGTGCAACGTAAGTCCATTCGGTGCATAAAAAAACCGGTAAAAGAATTGTTGTTTTGAAAACGGAATACCGGTATTAACCCTCGTATACACGTTCCCATTTGGCCCTTAGACCCTATCTATAATCAGGTTGTCTGGCCACGCCGTCCGGTCCCTTTATACTGGGCCTGACATTTGAGTTAACGCCATTGATCAAATGTTACTTAATAAAGGGTGAGCTTTAACCCTTTGAAGCTATTAGCTAGTAAGTCTTAAATCTAGTGTACAGCCTACAAGATTATTTGGATTACGATATTAAGGGCAATGTGCGAAGCGATAAGGGTCGACCTAGGACGTCGATTGTATCGAAAACCAGGTCAATAGGACCCTTAAACGCTAACTTTGGTGAAAGCATTTGGGGTGATATTGAAAGTGGTCTGTTATACTACCGCCTACTATGTGTATAAACAATGAAGTGGACTAGTTTGAAGAGCAATGCTTCGGTGTAATAGGGTACAATCCTCAAAAAAACTAAGTAGACCGTTAGTTAGATTGTCAAAAAATTTTGTACACGTATTTTTTCTTTTGTTTCACAAACAAAAAATTACGAAGATACAGCGCTTCGAAGTTTCGTGTGACGTCACTTGTGAGTACGATTTTTACACACGAGTGACGTCGCGACCCCCCACTCTCGATGTTTGATGGTCTATATCTTTGAAGATTTTTAATATTATGAAAAAACAAAAAAATACGTGTCCAATATTTTTCCACGATCTAGCTGACGGCGGACTAATTAGGATGGTGTATTTTTGACCCAGCCCGGTACCCTATTAGCTAAATTAAACATTTCTACGGCATAAGCAGCCCACTGCTGGGATTCAAGTCCTTCTCTCGCAAGGAGTCAAGACCACGCTGGCCCAGACCGGGTTGATAGATGACGCGAGACCTAGAGCGATTCTAGAAATGACAGTTTTCTCACGATGTTTACCTTCACCGCTTTTAATTAAGTTAACGCACATGACGTGGAAAAGGTAGTGGTGTGCGTGGGATTTGAACCAGGAGTTCTGAATCGTTAGTTACTGCCCTACTTCACCAGCCGAACCTCAGCACAGTAATGCGTCATGTAGGTATGACACAATTATAGGTTACTAGTTGAAACACGCGCGCGTTGCTACGCCATCTATCTAAAATTCATCGTACCAGTTCAAATTTTGAACAAATTCGGTTACCAGGTTCTAATGACGCAACCTTTCACGAACCTTTGACGAATGACACATGCTGTCACGCAACGAAAACTCTCAAAAAGCAAAATTATTTCCCGTTTTTGTTACATTTTCATTCATGGTTCGTTCCTGTTGATAGTAGCGTAATGTTAAATAGCCTATAACCTTCCTCGATAAATGAACTATCCAACAGAGAAATAACCTTTCAATTCGAACCAGTATGATGATGATATGGCCATGAGAAGGCTATGAGAAGGCCCTAGTTGTGGTAGATTTTTAGGGTTCCGTACCCAAAGGGTAAAAACGGAACCCTATTACTGAGACTTGGCTGTTCGTCCGCCCGTCACCAGGCTGTATCTCAAGAACGGTGATAGCTGGACAGTTGAAATTTTCACAGATGATGTATTTCTATTGCCGTTATAACACACATTTTAAAAATAAAATAAAAACGTTATTTAAGGGGGGCTCCAACACAATAAACTTGAATTTTGCTGGATTAGTCCGTCCCAAATAAATTATATGGCGCCACTAGTAAAAATAGAACACGATATCGAATTTAAATAAAAACAATATTTCAATATTTTTTTTGCCTATCTGCATAAAATTGCGATGTATAAGAAATTTCGAACAAAGCCAAAGAGGTTTTCGCCGTTTATTTGCTAATGGTACGGAACCCTTCGTGCCCAAGTCCCACTCGCACATGGCCGGTTTTATTTTACTATTATAGGTTTACGCCAGATCGCCATCTCGCCTGATATTAGCGATGTGATATACGAATCTACGATGAAGCGTGTTTACCTAGAAGAAAAGACATCAAGATCGCAACAATCGGAAAATACAGACTCAGGCTTCGCCTTTCACAATCTAGACGGTTTTATCACAAAATTAGAGTCAAACCTCTTCAAAAGTCAACAATATTGTTAGCTGTTAATGTTAAATCTGGAGTAAATATTTAGCATTCGGTGGTTCGAGTGTTATTTAGTAATTTCGGTAGCTCTCGACCGATATCAAAAACTCATTTTGGTTAATGTGGGGTTTATCCCTCCGTAGATAGGTAATACTTTCACCAATCTGTATAAATAAAAAGGAATTACTAATATTGTAATATAAGGTTAGAGGAAAGGCACACGCATACAGAGCGCTTTCTATTAACTACTAGTTGTGTCTCACAGTTTCACTATTTCAGACCTCAAACGTCAACTCTACCGCGCGACATGCGACCTGCGCTTCTACCGCCTAACGAAAAAGGCCATTGCTATATTTATCGAGGAAGGCTATAGGCTACAACAGGACGCTACTGTCACAGGAGCAAAGCTTGAATGAATAACGTAGCAAAAATTAAGAGCTTCCGTTGCGTGCGCTGAGCTGCGCAAAAATATGCATAATAGTTTAGTAGATTTTTTCCTTTAATGATGATGTCGTCCGCGTCGTGTCCGACGATGGTGACTCTGGTTAGTTTCTGGCGTGTGCTCGAATGTGGCTGGCAAATCCAAACTTCGTCTTGAAGACCCGGGGGTCTACCACCTAACGAAAAACGCTTTGACGCTTTGATGCTTCGATATTGCTGTCTCTTTTCTTCTCGCTTGAAGTGAAAGAGACGGCAATGCCAAAGCATCAAAGCGTCAAAGCTTTTTTTGTTAGGCGGTAGACCCCCGGGTCTTCAAGACGAAGTTTGGATTTGCCAGCCACATTCGAGCACACGCCAGAAACTAACCAGAGTCGCCATCGTCGGACACGACGCGGACGACATCATCATTAAAGGAAAAAATCTACTAAACTATTATGCAATTTTTTTGCGTAGCTCAGCGCACGCAACGGACGCTCTTAAGTTTTGCTACATTATTCATTCAAGCTCTGCTCCTATAGACCAGTGGCGTCCTGTTATAGCCTATAGCCTTCCTCAATAAATGGGCTATCCAACAAAATTTCATTTGTACGAAATCAAGTAAAAATATTGATGTATGTATAAGTTTCAAAATATTAAATAATCCTTATCCTAATCTATACTAATATTATAAAGCTGAAGAGTTTGTTTGTTTGTTTGTATGTTTGTTTGTTTGTTTGTTTGTTTGTTTGAACGCAAGGATCTCTGGAACTACTGATCCGAATTGAACGATTCTTTCTTTGTAGGATAGTCCATTTATCGAGGAAGGCTATAGGCTATTTAACATTACGCTACTATCAACAGGAGCGGAGTATGACTGGAAAATGTAACAAAAACGGGAAAAAATATTGCATGTGTCTATCTTTTAAAGGTTGCGTCATTAGAACCTAAAGTAACCGAATTTGTTTAAATTTTTAACTGGTACGACCAATTTTCGATATGTGGCGTAGCAACGCGCGCACGGTTCAACTAGTATTAAATAATCCTAATGATAATGATCATGAAGACCAAGAAGTATTTTTTGAATTCAATTCATTTTACATGTGGTGTAAAAAAAGAAAACTCTGTTTATGTGAAACAAATAAGGTTAGTCGAAAATGGTAACAATTTGAGAATTTTAAATTAATTTTCCACTTCAGGCGGCTTTGAACGGAACTTCAGCTTTATAATATTAGTATTGATTACGCAAACACTAGCTGAACCTCGCTGTGTAGCCGGTGGCGTACCTAAAGTATTAATAGACATTTTACCCCTAGGCGTATTTTTACAAACTTTGATTTGCACGGTCCGTCAGAGAGCCAAGGTTACCGACATAGTACAAGCTTTGCCTAGTTTGGGGCTGGATGGTGTTCTGTGTGAAATGTTCGTCAATATTTATTTATTTTATAGCTGAACGCATATGCAAACTGAAGTGGCAATGGGCCAACCAACTCTGTCGTATAACCGATAACCGTTGGAACTGACGTGTTCTTGAGTAGAAATTGTGATTCAGCAGACGTGGTGTAGAACACCTTTTTATACTTGATGGAGTGGGGATTTACATAAATAAATAAAAAATAAATATTGGTGGATAATTCACACACAACACCATCTGACCCCAAACTAAGCAAAGCTTGTACTATGGTGCCCAGATAGCTGATACAATATTCATTGTAAATACATAATATTTAACATAGAAGCACCCAGACACAGTACAAATATTTGAATTGATCACACAAATTGGTCAGATGGCGTTGTGTGTGAATTGTCCACCAATATTTATTTATTTAAATATATGCACTGAGTGGGAATCGAAACCACGACCCTCGGCTTCGCAGGCAGAGTTACGTTAAGACAATACGAGTAAATAGTGATTCAAAAATAATTCTGAGAATCGGAGTAAATGGCGACCCGAGGGAAAGGCTGTTGACTGTGATATGCTGATGTGTCACAATGTTAGTTACCTTACTCCTCCGAAACGGCTTTACTGATTTTTACCAAATTTTATATGCATATTCAGTAGGTCTGATAATCGGCTACTAGCTATTTTTCATACCCCTAAGTGATAAGGGTTGTTCACCCCTAAAAAAATATTTTTTATTTTCGTACAAATGTTTTTGTTTTTATTTTTTTATAATGTGGCATTAAAAATACATACAACCCTAAATTTTTACCCTTTTATCACCAACCCCTATTTTTTAATAGATATTTTAGTCATTTAATCATTTGACAGTGAACTCCTAAACGGCGGGCGGCGGGACCGATTTGAATGTTTCTTTTTGTGTGTGTACAAGTGGATTCGAGGTTGATTTATATTTACAAATAAGCCCGGCAGATGGCGCTGCAGACAGTGTCTAGGTTATGATCCGAGCAAAGCCGGAACGGGCCGCTAGTTTACATACATAATATATTTATGTCATCTAACCCCGCATGTTAAGATCCTACTTTTCTTTTTCCACCCTAAGGTTGCCTGGAAGAGATCGCTATTAGCGATAAGGCCGCCATCTGTCGCACTAACTTTGTGTTTAACCTGTTTTAATTTGTAAATTATTGTTATTTTGGTGTGTACAATAAGGTGTATCTATCTATCTATCTAATGCTACACTTCGTAAAAGTATGTCAGCATGTCGTTACCATTGTCTATGATAGCAATGTTACAACGTCATACACGATCAAGTTTCCACTCAGATTGAGATCATTAAGGGTTAACTTATGTGGTTGACTCCGAATTGACCCAATTCGAAAAGTTTTTATGGCTTGTCTTCTGTTTTGTTTTGGCCATAAAGTGTTGTCTAGTGTTTGATTGTACTATGTATTAGTAAACCTATTAATAAGTTTTTAATTGAATTTGTAAATTGAGGAGTATGTTAATTATCATCATCAACATGTAGTGGTAGTTTTGTAGTGGTAGGACTCTTGGCAGAGTCCGCCTGGGGAAGGAACACACCTTTGCCAGTTATTCTACCGCCAAGCAGTAATGTCCAAAGACTGTGTTCCGGTTTGAAGGGCAATGTTTCCAGAGAAATTACAGGGCTTAGAGATATAACAACTTAGATGTCTGGGTGACGAGCGCAGTGAGTGCTAGGTAATGATTTGGACTCTTCATGTTCCAATAGCTGCGTGTCACTGTGCTGTTATGTGGCAGGCATGTTGTTTACCATCAGGCACATGTCTTGCTCGTCCCGTCACTGTTTATTAAAAAAAATCATAAGCTTCCCATACTAAGTACCTAGTCCACTGCTGGACGTACTTAGATCTCTCCCATAATACATCACTCAGCCTAATCCTCACTTTCACGTTTCCAACTGGACAAGAGCTCAAATCATCATTCCATATGAGACCGTTCAAGTATTACGTAAGCATATTTTTTTACTATTATTTACCCTCTTCACCATTATCAGCAAAAGTAAATAAATGTCTTAGGTGCAAATGCTTTCGTAAACATTGGTAAATCATGGATTAATAATGCCTAGATTGATAATCTTTAGACAAACGCTTCATCTTAAGTGAGGTAAAAGGGTAAAACACAGATTGATGTCGGCGTAAGCAGTATGTACTGAAGTTCGCCAAACAAAACTTTAATGTCGTGGAGTATGTACAGTGAAGGACCACACAAACTATCATAATGTTTTTAACTGTCGGAGACGCATGCGCTAGCGCTTGACCTTGACAACTGATGGTAGTTTCGAACGGACTAAGCCAATACGGCTCACTATAATTTGCCTCACTTTTCTTGCGAATTAAAAAATAAATGAATTTTTCTTCCCATTCAACTTATTTTGTTTTGATTGATTCATGCACTTTCATAACACAATACACCCCGGAACATAAAGGGACGTCAGTGCAGGCCATTCAACTAGATCCTGAATTAGAATTGCTTTCAGAGCGTCCTACACTACGTTTACCGATTCACGGTCTCCATTCCAGAACACGTCTACCCCAACGGCTATCGTCGCTTCTACCGCCTAACTAAATCTGCTATCGCTAATGCTGTCTCTATCATTTCAAGTGAAAAGAAAAGAGAGAGAAACATCAAAGCGATGACATTTTTCGTTCGGCGGTAGACTCCCGGGGCCTCTACCGCCTAACGAAAAACGCTTTGACGCTTTGACGCTTTGACGTTGCTGTCTCTTTTCTTCTCGCTTGAAATGAAAGAGACGGCAATGCCAAAGCATCAAAGCGTCAAAGCGTTTTTCGTTAGGCGGTAGAGGCCCCGGGAGTCTACCGCCGAACGAAAAATGACGTCGTCTGCGAGAGATATGAATAGCTCTCTACCACTTCAGCTGGATAATGCGCTGAGCTATATCGGTGATCTCTCTGAAGGATTACTTCGCTAGGTTATAAATATGTTTGGATAATTATATTTCAATATTATATTGAGTGAGGCAGACTGCCCGCCCTAACCCCACGAAGGGTCCCCGTAATGTCAAGGTCTTAGTAGCCTCGGTCTTGTCAGCCACGGTCAAGCTAAGTGCAACCCTCGGCTTTGCTTCCGAGCCGACAACGATGCAGCCAAGTAGGTTGCACAACTACTTGTTCGCATTAGGCTAGTATATCGCCGCCGGGGCCGCAAGAGTGCGAAAGCGTTCCCGTGGATCCGGCAAACTTGCGCACGGACGAAACACCCCAGGGTTTTAGTGGGTAGGCTGCTATCAAATACAAATACAAATACAAATCGTTTATTCATCACGGCAAGTTACAGGTCAATAAGTAAACATTCATGTCACTGCTACACTGTTGTATGAGCGAGAAATTACATAATAAATAATAATCATATAAATTATAGATTACATTACATTAATTACATTACATTATATTAATTACATTACATTAAATTAATTAAATTATAAATTACAATAATTTTAAAAATTAATTACAAATAAAATAAAAACATTAGATTTGGTTAACATTCTGGCAACTTCTTTAGTTCGTCCAGGTTGTAAAAAAGGTGCCCATGCAACCAAGCTTTTAGTTTCCGTACAAATCCCGCGGCGGAAGGTGCGTCCCTTACAACCGACGGAAGGCGGTTGTATATCGCGGGTCCTCCAACGTAGACCGACCTCTCAGACTTACTCAACCTGTGGGGCGGAGTCACTAGTTGGTTGTGTTTTTTATTACTCCTAAGGTTAACTTTAGGATTAATGCCCCTCCGCTGGAACGACTCTATGCTCTTATGAATGAATATACAAGTTTGGAAAATGTATTCACAGGGAAGTGGCAATATATGGAGTTCTTTAAAGAACTCTGCACAAGAAGTGTCATTGGTGGCCCCGACCATTGCTCGTATGGCTCTCTTTTGTAACACAAATACTCTTTTGTAATCGGCGGCGCGGCCCCACAGCTCTAGCCCATAGGTTATGTTGGAGTGGACGGTCGCGAAGTAGCAGGAGCGCACGACGTCGCGGGTAGCGGTGGCCGCGAGCCAGATCTACCAGAGAATCCCACATATCCACTCGGTGAGCCCTAAAGCCGAGTGGAATTCATTAAGAATTTTCCCTGGGAAAAAAAAGGCTAGTATATCAATATAGTAGCGAGTAATTTAGTGACTAAACGTGTCATTAGCACTGAAAATTTAGTGTTTTATGAGTAGCTTAGTGAGTGATTTAGTCGAGTCGATCAATTTTGTTCTATTTTCAGGGCAAGTAGCATCCCCCACCACGCGTTCGTTGCGAGCGGTGCGTTCTTTGGTTCACCGACTAAACAGCAGGTCTACTACGAAGTCCGATATACGATATATCGGCCGAACTTATGAAGTTTCCGACCACGAAAGACAATCGGTCGGTTGATCAGATCGGCCGTTTCGTTCGATCCGACCTTCATCCGACCAAAGTCTATAACTTCCGACCCGAAATGTATCAATCCGAATGTTTTTCGTGATAGGCTACAATCCGATTCAGCTGTCGGTCGGATGCGATCATTCGGAGTTTGTGTTCGTAGTAGACCTGCAGTACCTCTACCATGAGTTGCTATCGAAACATTTTACTATCTTACTGTAGTCGATAGCGAGCAAACCGAACATCGAATAGACTTCTAAAAATCACGTACCATGAGCTAAACGGAATCGATAGCGACTACTCGATTGTTTATCTGGTTTGTTTCTAACTTCACACATAATGAAGCTGCCTCTTTCTAACTACATTAAGAGGAAAGAGAAGCCAGGTAGTTCTAATAATCCTACCAGTTGAAAGCGTCTTAAAGTAGCGGATCATGTAAGGCTTATATGCGTTTCTAAATTTGTCTTGGTTGTAGTTCGTGTGAATGACTATAGACAGCCGATGTTTCAAGTTTCAATGTCAATTTTGTTGTTGTGACTTCCTGAATGAAATGACTATGAATGTGTTTAACTCTCATAGGCTCTTGGGAAAAATGGTGCGCTTTATTATCATGTTAAATGTAATACCAATATTAATACTTGACTATAAATAATGTAAGAGTTATACATTGTTAAGTAACCTATACAAACTATGAATATTTTGAATTTATGCAAGTAGGTGCACCTACCTTTGATTCAAGTAAAACTCTTTGTGTGGATTTTAAGTCCGAATGATCCTTTAGTAATCCACATAAATCTTAGAAAGCTTCCTTACTAAGCCTATATTCTTTAATTAAATTATTTTCACTAATATGTGTTTTTGTGTCAGTGGTTTTGCAAGTTTCGTTCGCATGCTTGCTTGAAAATGTCCTTGATCGCGTCGTTCGTCTTCATGAGCAGCCGTCGTTAACATATTCCAAGCTAAATCATTTCTCCCCGACATTATCTCGGTACACAATATTGTTAAAATTAATGTATTTGTTGTCTCGACGCACTTTAACCAACACTGTCACGCTTCAATGGGCTAGTGAATAACTTTACTGCTATCGAAACAGTTTTATTCGAAGGCGACTGTCAAATTTGTAACTCATGGTACCGTTTTCTATGACAATTGCTAAAAAACTCTATTCGATAGCGAGTCTTAACTCGATAGGTTTTCTACTTAGTGACTCATACTGCCGATTCAGGTCCGAACCTGTCGAATTAGCCTGGAGAGAAAAAAAATATTTTTTTTTTCCAATTGTAAGGAGCACGAACGTCTGTGAAATACCTTCTTTTATTTGATCACACAAATTTCCTCATTCTTCTAATTTATAAAAAATCCATTATGATTAGCTTTATCATTGATTTATTTCATTGCGTTGTAGGCTGTTCAATGTTCATGTTACAAAACGCTACTCACTTATAAACTGTAAGTACTAAAGCAAGGTGCGAACTATTTTTGAACAGTAGCGAGTATTTTAGCGACTAAATTACTCGCTACTACACTAAATTAGCCTAATGCGAACAAGCCGTTATGGGCACTGGCGTAACTGGAGGTCTACTACGAAAACAAACTCCGAATGATCGGATCCGACCGACAACTGAATTGGATTGTAGCCTACCACGAAAAACATTCGGATCGATACATTTCGGGTCGGAAGTGTTAGACTTAGGTCGGATGAAGGTCGGATCGAGCGGAACGGCCGATCTGATCAACCGACCGATTGTCTTTCGTGGTTGGAAACTTCCATAAGTTCGGCCGATATATCGTTTATCGGACTTCGTAGTAGACCTGCTGAGGCGTACATGCAGGTAGCAAGTTTGGACGGTGGACATCATAGATATATATCATAATTATAATTAGAATTAGGAAAATTTATTAATACAAGAAAATTTGGCTAACCTGTTGGCTTAGTTGGTAGTAAGTCTGCCTGCGAAGCCGTGGGCCGTGGGTTCGATTCCCACCCAGTGTAAATATTTGTGTGATGAATACAAATATTTGTACTGCATCTGGATGTTTTCTATGTATAAAAAGTATGTATTTCAAATATGTAAGTATTATATTATAGTAGGTAAGTTACGGCTGGTCTAGTCGGGAGAACGGCGCCTGCCGATCCAGAGACCACGGGTTCAAACCCCACACGCACCACTGTCTTTTCGATGTCATGTGCGTAATGCCGCTAACTTAAAACGGTGAAGGAAAACATCGTGAGGAAACCGACATGTACCTAGAATCTATCGAAGTCATGTGTCATCCACCAACCCGCACTGGGCCAGCGTGGTGGGTTATGGCCTTAACTATCTCCTTGCGAGAGAAGGCCTCGAATCCCAGCAGTGGGAACGTTTAGTGGGCTGTTGATGATGATTGATGAAGTATTATATCAGTTATCTGGCTCCCATAGTGCAAGCTTTGCTTAGTTTGGGGTCAGATAGTGTAATGTGTGAAATGTCCATCATTATACTTTTTTTTTATTCAATCAGCATGTCGGTCACGCTAACCCGTAAAGTTTTCCTATATCGAAAAGTACTTAACACCTCTAAAGAAGTTTTAACTTTAAAAACAATTCTGATTACAAAAGTGAAGTTGAAATAAGTTTGTAACGACCCGAACGATACGTTCAGGATTAATTTGGGCAAATCAAAGGTAAAAATAGAATTAATTCTTAGACTGGTGTAGTTTGGGGTTAACTTGGTATGTTTTAGGGTTAATTCCGAAATGACCCAATTTCCTCGCTACAGCTTTTCATTTTGTAGCGGAAAATGACTAGCTATTTCGTTTTGTTTCGAACTATAATTACCTCACACCATGATCATCGCTTTTTGTGGCGGAAGTCATAATTTAGTGAATTAGAAAATAATTGTGTGAATAATTATTGAGCTTCTGATGTTTTTAGTTGTAGGATTTTTTGTAGAGTTCGTATGAGGAAATATTACCACACCTAAGCCAGTTGTTCGACCGGCTAACAGTAATGACTGAATACCGCTTTTTTGTTTTTGAAATAAAGAGTGACGAGACGAGCATGACATTTGCCTGATGGTAAGCAACATGCCTGCCACATTACAGCACAGTGACACGCAGTTATTGAAGCATGAAGAGTCCAAATCATCACCTAGCACTGCACTGCTCTCGTCACCCAGAGATCTAAGATGTTATGTCTCTAAGCCCAGTAATTTCTCTGGAAACACTGCCCTTTACACCAGAGCACAGTAATGTTTGAAGGGTAATGTTTGCAGAGAAATTACAGGGCATAGATATATTTCTGGGTGACAAGTATAGTGCAGTGCTATGTAATGATTTGGATTTTTCATGTTATATGTAGGAAAAAAAATCGCTAAATTAACCCATTTAAAACGCAATACTACCAGTGCACAAACTTAATTGACCACCTAGCCAAAACTAGAACTAACAATGTTAACAGAAACGTCAATCGCAAAATGCGATTGTAGCGACAGTATTCAGCTGCTACGATAAGTTGGTAGGTTGTAAATTTAGTACAATGACCTAACACAAAGGGACAGGACGGATTGATGGACGACGCAGAAACTAGGAGTTGTCACGCTGATGGATGCGAAACGTGTTTCGGAACACTTTACTTTTATTTAGGCTATCGCATATTGTGCATTCTGCCAGGAACTAGAACAGTCATTCGGTTTGTTTTTAGGGTTCCGTAAAACGTAAAAACGGAACCCTTATAGATTCGTCAAGTCTGTCTGTCTGTCTGTCTGTCTGTCTGTCTGTCTGTCTGTCTGTCTGTCTGTCTGTCTGTCTGTCCGTATGTCACAGCCACTTTTTGCCAAAACTATGAAAACTACACTGTTGAAACTTGGTAAGTAGATGTATTCTGTGAACCGCATTAAGATTTGAACAGAAAAATTTAAAAAAAAGAAAAATTAGGGTTGCCCCCCATACTGAGAACTGAAACTCAAAAATTTTTTTTTCATCAAACCTGCACGTGTGGGATGTCTATCGATAGGTCTTCAAAAATGATATTGAGGTTTCTAAAATCATTTTCGCCTACACTGAATAATTTGCGCGAGAGACACTTCCAAAGTGGTAAAATGTATGTCCCCCCCCTCTAACTTCTAAAGTAAGAGAATGAAAAAACTAAAAAAAATATATGATGTACATTACCATGTAAACTATCAACGAAAATTGGTTTGAACTCGATCTGATGAGTAGTTTTTTTAGTACGTCATAAATACACTATTATTGAAACTTCGATCAAAGTTGCAACGAACTACAAGAACTATGTGTACTATGTATATTATGTTACTTGCTGCAACGGAACCCTTCATGGGCGAGTCCAACTCGCACTTGACCACTTTATTTTTTTTTCATCACGTACACATTGCACATTTACACGTGCACATTGTGGCGGTCTAAATGTAGATTTGATATACATTAATAGATTTATAAATAAATTTGCATTTGTTCACATCAAATATTATAAAATGTAAAAGTTTTTTAAATGTTACACCTACGTTTGAAACTAGTGAGCCAAACGTTCTTCAGTCATCGGTTTTTTTTAATAAAGAGTAACGAGACGAGCAGGATATGTGCCTGATGGTAAGCAACACGCCTACCACATAACAGCACAGTCACACGCAGCTATTGGACATGAAGAATCCAAATCATAACCTAGCACTGCACTGCGCTCGTCACCCAGAGATCGAACTTGTTATATCTCTAAGCCCTGTGATTTCTCTGGAAACATTGCCCTTCAAACCGTTTAAAGTAATTTCTTCTGTACAACCTTCTAGTATCTACCTTAAGTAGATACAGTTTACGATTTTAATTGCCTATATGTATAAAACGAGCTCGTTTGAATATTTTCTGCTCGTTCGAAGACTTAATACTTCTAATACTTTACCACTACTTCTTTACTAATTTTCTTCTTTAATCTTTACTACTTCTATAAACCCTTATTTATACTTATTACTTATCGTTTATACTACTACTATTCATGTATCTAAATTCTTTTAACTTTTTTATTTAACAGACTCAAAATTATTATTATTGTCTTTTCAAACTCTTTTGAATTTTGCTGCTATTTTATATTTTCACTACTCATTTAAATGTTCAATACTAACATAAAACAAAATTTTACTATCCGTTTATACAATTACTAATCGTTTGTTTTAATCACTTACTACGTATTTAAACTGTTACTACTCGTTTAAACTCGTTTGTTAGAATTCTTACACCTATTTCTTTTAAAAGTATTCTTAGTAACCATTTCCATCCTAAGGTTGCCTGGAAGAGATCGCTTTTAGCGATAAGGCCGCCGCTTGTAACACTAGTCTTATTGTTATTCTCTCCTGTATAAGTGTTTTTTTTTTGTTTGTTTATGGTGTGTACAATAAAGAGTATCTATCTATCTATCTATCTATTTCGAACTCTTACTAGTCACATAAACTCTTACAAATTGTTTAAATTCTTACCTCTTTCTGCTTCAAACAACCTTAACAAACGTTAAATCTCTTACTGGTCGTTTAAACTCATATTACTCGTTTAAACTCTTTCAACTCGTTTAAGCTCTTACTGCTCGTTTAAACGTTTAATACTCGTTGAAACACTTACTACTCAATGAAGCTTGGCAGAGTTCACCTGGGGAAGTACCACACTTTTGCCAGTTGTTCTTCCGCCAAGCAGGAATGAGCAAACATTACTGTGTTCCGGTTTGAAGGGCAATGTTTCCAGAGAAATTAGAGGGCTTAGAGATATAACATCATAGATCTCTGGGTGACGAGCGCAGTGCAGTGCAGTTCTAGGTAATGATTTGGACTCTTCATGTTCCAATAGCTGCGTATCACTGTGCTGTTATGTGGCAGGCATGTTGCTTACCATCAGGCACATGACCCGCTCATCTCGTCACTCTTTATTTAAAAAAAAAAAGCTCTTACTACTCGTAGAAACTCTTACTACTCTAAACTCTTACTACTCGTTTAAACTCTTACTTTTTACTCAATTTCCAACGCTTAAATCGTTTTGTTTTGTTTTGTTGCAGGCGGATGGGCGACACCAAGCTCCCAAAATCCCGTCGTCTCGACCCTCTCCAGATATTGTCGCAGGTAGTTTTTTTTTTTAATAAAGAGTGACGAGACGAGCAGGACATGTGCCTGATGGTAAGCAACATGCCTGCCACATAACAGCACAGTGACACGCAGCTATTGTAACATGAAGAGTCCATATTGTTACCTAGCACTGCACTGCGCTCGTCACCCAGAGATCTAAGTTGTTCTATCTCTAAGCCCTGTAATTTCTCTGGAAACATTGCCCTTCAAACCGGAACACAGTAATGTTTGCACATTTCACGTGAACATTGCTGCATGTTACGTTATCACACGTTTACTAGTTGTTCGGCCAACAAGGAATGTAACACCACAGTTTATACATAAGTAACACGATAGTAATACTGATTTTATTTTAGTTCAGAAAGTTTAATGTAAAACTGTTTTTGTTAGTATCACATACCTATATTAATCCAACTAGTATTATACAACTGAATGGCTGGATGTTGTTGTTCAATCAAATAAGAGTAGCTGAACGGATCGGGTTGAAATTTGGAACATATACCTACAAGGTGTTGCAGAAAGGTGCAACAATATTTATGGTAGTTTATCTACATTAAGTCACACACGAGCATACATCTGCACACACTCAAACACACCCTCAAATACCTCACACACACGCACACACACACATCGACACACCCTCACACACACACACACACACACACACACACACACACACACACACACACACACACACACACACACACTATATTTACTTACATTTTGTGCTCTCTCTTACATCTAATAATAATTAACATCTACATGTTCATATATTAAAAAAGTACTTACCTATCCATTGTCACCACCAATGTTGGAGAGTCTGGTGATCTGTCATACAGGTTTTCCTAGTACAGACATCAGTCTCTCACATAGATAATCTACCTCTAATAAATGTACTTGATTTATATCTCTATAATGTAAAACTTCTATGTGAGAGAAAAACAATAAACAATTTTAATTTAATTTAATTTAAGTTTTGAATCATGTATGTGAAAATTAGACATGAAAGCTCAAAAAAATTTTCCAAAAAAAAATATATTTTTTTTTTGTTGTTATTTCATTTGACATACCCCTAATGGCCAGATCTCCGCACGGATTTTTGTACGATGTCGCGGCGTCGGTGGCAAGGTCGTTTGTCTGCTGTACATGCTTTAGGGTTGAAGCTGGTGATTTGGTGGGAATTTTACGTCAAACTTTGACTCGCATTATCTCGTGATCTACCGTGCTGAGGGGAAAGAGATCATCACCCAGATGAAGTCTACATCGCTGTTAGAATGGACTGTTAAAATATTGTTGGGGGTAAATCCACCACGTTGTATAAACAGTCAGGAATAGCTTACTTATCGGTTTTATATAGCGAAATGAGTAAAAGAAAGGGGAAAACGCGGGTAAAGCCGCGGTGAGTAGCTAGTAGTATTAGTAGTCCTAATGACCCGATGGTTTGATTTTGTCAGCGAACGATCTAATAAAGGTCAGTACTCACTTACGGTATTACTCGAAGTCGAGTAAAAATCAACGTGTGGACCGCAAAACTCACAGCTCGAAGGCTCGCACCGAGCCGGCTCGATGGAATTAAATGAAAGTAATTTCCATCGAACCTACTCGAAGCGAGCCGTCAATCTTGACTCGTACGTGTGTACGTGACTGCGAGTGGCGCGAGGCGAGCGTCAGTCTGGTATTGTTTATCGTGATTGAAACACGTGTTTTTAAGAGAAATGGATTTGCGAGTTTAACCCAGTACATCTATTACGTTTTTTCTTTTCATTTTCTTTGATTTTCTTATAAAGCACTGTGAGACTTGCTAAATACAGCCACCGTCTAGTTTGTTGCACAGACATCCTTTGGCTCGAACGGTTCGGTGAATACTGAACGGCGCGCCTCACTCGATAGATCCATGCTCAATGTGTGGACGAAAGCCCATGCCATGGGTTTTACTCGACAGTTTAACTCGATCGAGTAATACCTTATGTGAGTACTGACCTTTATAGCGAAAAGTCTCGACCAACATCTTAACCTGTGACGTACGAGCGACGCGGCCGGCGTCGCGACGTCACACAAAAAAAATCATTATTCAAAAACGAAACCAAATTTTGTGTGTTGTAAGGTTATCCGGGGGGTCAAGGGTTGAGAACTCAATTGGTGAAAATTGGATTCCCAAACCTTCCCGGGAAAAAGTTAAAGTTTAAGTATAAAATAAAAAATTAAGACTTTTTCAAGCGTTTATTGATAGGAAACAAAGGCATACATCAATAATAAAAAGGGTAAAAGGCCAGGGGTTGATCGTTGAGTTACTGTTCCTTCAAAAGACCAAAAAAGGAATTTAAGGAATTCCTCGACAACCTCTAAATTAAAATTTAGTTATTCCCAGTACAGGGCCCCTTAGTAAAGATGGGTAAATTCCGAATACCACCCTAGGTTAGAGAGGGGTTCAGCAAAGGCAAAACTCCACGGTTAGGTTAGATAAGTAATTGGGCAAAATTAACCCCTCCTTACCGCCAGGAACCTATACTGTTACCGAGAACTGACAATATCAACCAAAATAAAGGGCCAATAGGCCTTCATAAGTATGGTGTAAGACCATGGAATTTATAACTATAATTCTAGTAGACTAAGTAAGGTAAGTGACAAAATTACAAATTACAAGAACAAAGTCAGTTTCAACGCACTAAGAGTAAACCGTTGAACCAATGTTATTAGATAATTACACTCTATATACTTTACGGTTTGTAACATCACAATAATAATATCTAAGTAGTACTCCATATGGGTAAATACAGTAAGTTCCTCAAGCGCACAATATGCCAGCTGAAGTATATATATATATGAAGGCTCAGGAAAGCTAACATGCAAACATCCGGTTAGATGGACCCCGGGCAGACACCTAAACTGCCACGGTTTCGCTACCACACACACATGACTCTGGGCAGACACCTTAACTGCCTCAGCTTCACTACCACACACACATGACTCTGGGCAGACACCTTAACTGCCTCAGCTTCATTACCACACACACATGACTCTGGGCAGACACCTTAACTGCCTCAGCTTCACTACCACACACACACCATTCTAGACTTGGGTCCATCTTAATTAAACTTTATAGTGTTTACATGAGTGATAACCGAATGTACCCTAACTGGACACTAGCTGTGGACCCGGGAAAATTGTTAGGTAATTAACTACTGTAAGCCCCTATGAAAATAACGTTTACACCTAGTTTACCTCGAGTAACAGCAGGAAAAAGTATATGTTATAAAACATAGAAATTTATTTATCTAGGTCAGAAACCTGACCTTCCGCAATGAAAAAAATGGCCGCTCCCTTCCCTTCCGCTGACAAAACCAGCTAGTGTTGCGGTAAAAAAACTAAACAAACAAACGATTATTAACTAGGGAGGGGACGTTTTGCTCCGCTAGCAGACGAAAGAGTCGCGTTCCGATTTACGGAAAAAAAAGTGTTACAGTGTCTGTAAACGACAATGTACCAATTAAAATATAATCTCCTATCTCTTCATAAAAATAATCTAATCATCGAGTATGTATATCATGTAAAAATAAGGTTATATAGTCTCAATGCCCGTTTTGGCCAAATTTGTCCTCTCGAGGCTTAAATACTGGATGGTTAAATCAAGGGTCAAATGCAGAAGATGGATTCTCGATACAGCACTAGTCCTCAAAAGGTCTCACTCTGCAGACCTTACCACCTGCACCTTTGGCCCTTCCCGCTACCGGCGACGATCTAGGTTTAGGTTTCTATTGTGAATTGAGACATTGTAAAAAATCTACTGACTTACATTTTATAAATTAAGTAACTATTGGTTTTGTTGTAGTTAGTAGGAAGGACACTTTGCTGTGTGCACCTAAAGAAGTATCACGCTCTTGCCTGTTATTCTACCGCCAAGCAGTAATGTGCAAACATTACTGTGTTCCGATTCGAAAGGCAAGGTTTTCGCATAGTGACACAACATATTTTATGTGTGGGTGACGAATGCAGTGCAGTTGCTTGGTGATGATTTGGCTTCTTTATGCCCCAATATCTGCGTGTCACTGTGCTGTTATGGGCAGGCATATTGATTACACACTTGTCCTGCTCGTCTCGTCACTCTACACCATAAACAAGAACACAATTTTAAAAAATCTTTGTATAGTACAAAGATTTTTTAAAATTGTGACTATATTTTTCGATAATATTTTTTCGACTATCTCTTTTTTTGTAATTGTACATTTGATTACTAGTCAACCCCTCTCATTTGATACCCATGAAGAAATGTAATTCGCCATTTTATGAAGGCGGCTATCTTAAATCGATATAAACCAAACATAAACTAATATTAAATAAAAAAACGCATCGGAATCTGTCCATCCGTATGAGCTCTATGGTGCCACAGACAGATAGACAGAGATCGACGTCAAACTTTTACCACCCCTTTTTTGGTCGGTGGTTAAAAAAGAGTTTTCACTTGACCGCTATCTCGCCTGATTTTAAGCGACGATGCAGCGTGCTTACCTAAAAGGAACCAATTCACTCTGAAGTTGAAGATAATGAGGTCACTCCATTCTAGGTATATAAGCTTTATACTATAGTGTCATACCCCAGGTCTGAACAATATTATGTGGTAATTAATGTAAATGTGTATTGTGTGGTTGCGCAGGCGCCGCCGGCAGCATGACAGTGGCGCGCGGCGAGGGCTCCCCCGAGAGGCTGGGCGGCGCGCTCCGCAGACTGCACTACAAGGCCACCCGGCGCGCGCACTCCGCTAGCGCGAGACACCACGCGCCTGCGCCGGTGCCGCCCGCGCCCGCCAAGGTCAGTTTGATAGATAAATAGCTAGATAACTCTTTATTGCGACACATCAACATAAATATTACAGAAAAACACTTACGAACTAGCACCGCAAATGGCGTTAGTCTACCCGGCGCGTGCACTCCGCTAGCATGAGACACTACGCGCCCGTGCCGCCCGCGCCCGCAAAGGTCAATTAGTGTAACTCGTTGCGGTTGAGACTCTACCAAAGTAAAAATGAAGCAGAAGTGAAGTCTGGCCACCCGGCGCGCTCTGTGACTGCACTACAAGGCCACCCGGCGCGCGCACTCCGCTAGCGCGAGACACCACGCGCCTGCGCCGGTGCCGCCCGCGCCCGCCAAGGTCAGTTTGATAGATAAATAGCTAGATAACTCTTTATTGCGACACATCAACATAAATATTACAGAAAAACACTTACGAACTAGCACCGCAAATGGCGTTAGTCTACCCGGCGCGTGCACTCCACTAGCATGAGACACTACGCGCCCGCGCCGCCCGCGCCCGCAAAGGTCAATTAGTGTAACTCGTTGCGGTTGAGACTCTACCAAAGTAAAAATGAAGAAGTGAAGTCTGGCCACCCGGCGCGCTCTGTGACTGCACTACAAGGCCACCCGGCGCGCGCACTCCGCTAGCGCGAGACACCACGCGCCTGCGCCGGTGCCGCCCGCGCCCGCCAAGGTTAGTTAGCTTAGCTTGTTGAAGCTGAGACTCCACTTAGAAAAACAACTCATTCTACCAGCCATCTAGCCTAACCCATACCGGCGACTTTCCAACAGCCACAATAACACTAGTGGCAACCTCGAATAACATCTATAATGGTCAGTTGTAACTGTAGACAGAGGTCTGTCTTTTGCCCTGAATTCAAGCCGGGTCACACAGAGGCGATCCGATAGCGATAGCGATCCGATAGCGGTCCGGATCGTATCCGAGTATGGGATCGCGCCCGCTTGCTGTGTGTCAGGTTGCATACACATTCGAACATTACAAAAAAATCCCGTCTCGGATCGCTGTCGCTATCGGATCGCCTCTGTGTGACCCGGCTTTTCCTCAGGGGCTGTGCTTCCAAGCGTCCGATCAAACCTCGAGATGAATCTCTTTGCCCGTCGTTTAAAAAAGTCGAAGGCAAACGACTTTTGACTTCCCTTATAATATTCTGCTACTGTCTAAGAATATTACTATACCCCAACACAGAAGTGCAGATCTGACTGCAGATTAAGGCGGCAAAATGTATAGGAGAGCCATGTAACTAGTTTTCAATTTACCTCAAATACCTAAACAAAATTTGGTACCAGCTCTCCGAACGTGACGCGTCACAGTAGATTACACAATGAAAATTGTAGTGCGCAAAGAATGCAGTTCTAACAAGACAAAATATTCAACAATAAAATTGTTTTTTTGAAGTGAAAACTTCTTTAGGCGCGCCTAGACAGATTTTTCGTGGGCTGTGCATTGAATTCATTCGTCACGTTCGGGTATGATAAGAAAGCTTCGGGTAAACTCGGGACCATGGCTATTGGCCATCTAGAAATACGTCAGCCAATTGGAAATGCTGAAAGGGCGTGGACAGGCCATCATGGCATGGCCATGCCAAGATGGCGAGGCCACGCCCTCCGGTTACACCCGTGTAGTTTCCAAGGTAAGTTATCAAATTCTGAGTTTTAAGTTTTCACTTCTATCGGCAGTTCCTATGACTGCCAATTTTTATTTCCGTAGACTGTAAGTAAAGTTGACCCGTCACGCTCTGAAGTGAAAGGCACCGCGCACATTTTTTTTTTGGGCAGAGCCTTTATTATCCTTCAAGCGGCAGGAAACCCATATGGGTTCAGCGCCGGATAAGACTCACCATACTTATTTTATAACACTTTACCTCTTATTTTAAAAACGTAAATGAATAAAATTCGAGAATGTAATTCGGCGCTTTGATCAAACGCTATCATCTTCTTAGATTTTTATGACATTACTAGCTGACCCGGTGAACTTCGTACCACCATGTATTTTTTCGTCTACATTTTCTAAACTTTCTGCTGTACAAATCTAGTCCCGACAATAACAAATACATAAAACAAATAATCATCCTATTTGGTGCAGTCATTCAAAAGTTATGAGCGTACATACATTTCGAACATACATTTTTACGGTTCCGTAAAACGTACTAACTGAACCCTTATGGGTTCGTCATGTCTGTCTCTCTGTACATCCGTATGTCACAACCACTTTTTTCGAAACTATACGAACTATACTGTTGAAACTTGGTAAGAGATGTATTCTCTGAAACGCATTAAGTAAGTGTTTTATTAATAACATATTTATTTCAACGTATATAAGCATTTAAAAGCAAGTAATCCCTTTATGCAGAATGTAGAAGACCGCACCTTGTGGCATTCAGTAGGAGAGGCCGACGTCCAGCAGTGGATGAATATTAAATAGGATGATGATGAATCCCTTTATTGTTAATCAAGTTATTACCAAAAATCAGTTTTATTTTCATTGTAGTGCTTTGTGATATACGATGTTTTTTGTTTGATTACCTGGCACATGGACAAACAAATCTGGTGGTTTTCGAACACGTGAGAGAATATGCAACATCCAAATGACCATGTGAGAAACATGGGTTTTCTAGATTAATACCACAAACACTTTAATAATCTCAGCGCCATGTGTATCGTTTAGAATACATACGGTCATAAGGAGTGTGTACCTATAGTTTATGATACACACTCCCCATTTCAGTTAAAGCAGTGTGTATCCGAAATGCGCACGTTTTCTACACATTTTCCTAGTGGTTTTGGGTTGGGAATCGGACAATCAGTTAAGGAGATATTAAGAGAAAAATCACCTTGAAATAATTTTATTCAAAGAAAGAAAGTTACTTAGAAACTAAACAATAAATTTATTAAGTTCAAAATAAATCAGTGAATAGTATTGAAACATTTTTGACACAGAAAACTTTCACATACAGATCATTTTGTAGTTGTTTGAACTGCTCTAAGAGTCTTGCCACTAATAACTTTCCTGTCATACTTTTTATAGCACCTCTGCACATCTTCAGCGTACAAATTTCTCTCCAACTATGTTACTTTTAAGATAACGTTTTCTATTAGACGGTCTTCTTGTCATCATAGAGGGTGATGGCACTTCATCTCCGGCTAACTGAGCAGATCGTTTTAGTAAAACTACAATTATTTGTTCCCTAAATTGAGTGATAGTAAGTTTCTTGAGATAATATTTGGTTGAATAATAAAAAAGGTGCATTTAAGAGAGAAACACAGAGAAATAATACTACGAAATGTGTATCTTTATTGATACGCATGGCCTGGGGAATAGTTTATCTATATAACGTATTTCCCAGTCCACGTGTTTAAAAAAATATACACACCGGTAAAAAAGGGACGACGGGGGAGAGGGTGTCATTATTTTCTATGCTATTTTAACACATCACAACTCACAACACTAAAAAACCAAAACTTAATAGCCCGTTCACACAGAGGCGATCCGATAGCGATAGCGATCCGATAGCGAGACGATATTTTTTGTAATGTTCGAATTTGTATGCAACCTAACACACAACAAGCGGGCGCGATCCCATACTCGGTATCGGATCGCTCTCGCTATCGGATCGCCTCTGTGTGACCTGGCCTTAAAAGTTGTGAAAATTTTGTAGTATTTGCATATAAGGCTTGGCGCTGAGCGTGTTAAGGTTGCCCCTGGGACTTGTTTATGATCATAGCAAATGCAAGCCGCACTGGAAACTGTAATCGTTTTAACTCAAATGGTACATCAGTCGGAATCATTGGGATAAGTGGTATCAAAACGTCTGCTCCTTTAAACTTTCCTTTCAGTATAGTTGCTTCTATCACGTTGTTCAGTATTTTTTATAGCTATCCGTGTGCCGTTGCAAAGACGCGGTTCGTTCATATTTCGTAACATTTTAACTACCGATCCAATTTTTTATTGAAGATTAGGTGTGAAAAGGCTCTTCTTGAATCTTTGAAAATCCAGCAAGTTTAAAAATTCCAGTGGATAGGTAGTTGTTGACGACATCATCTTGAATCGAATCAACTGATTTATAAATCCTCAGTTCGCCTGTAATTTGTTTTTGAATTTTGAAATTTAATTCATTTGCATCTATCTCATTTACATAATAGGTAATTATTAATGTTTATTTATCATGTAGCTGTCTTGTCTCAATGTTGGGCGACGGCTTCCATACCCTCCTTCTACTTTTCCCTTTCTATGGCTAATACAGTCTAGTCTTTCTGATATTTATGGAGGTTGTCTTGCCATCGTTTCTTGGGTCTGCCGCGTCGTCGTTTGCAATCTGGTTTCCTCCGCGTGGTAATCATGGCCCAATAATCATCCGACACGCAGCAAACATGTCCAGCCCGATCCCACTTTCAAATTGGCTGCTTTTTGAGTCACATCGGCTATTCCGGTTTTGGAATGCAGTATGGTGTTTTGTATTCTGTCCGTTAGTTTTACTCCAAAAATACTGCACTCCACAGCACAAACGTGTGTATTCAAATAATTTGGCACAAATAGGGATATTAAATCAATAATTCAAAATAATAAAACACTTTTGGTAACGCGGTTTGTGTTTGACTGACACTTGATTGATATAATGACGTGAAAACTGACGCATTTAATATCACGTGCCGAAACTAAATCAAAGTAAATAATATCGTGAAGCCGACCGAATTGAAAATCAGTACTAATGCGTCTTACGTTTTGTAATTATTCAATTTGATTTGGTTCGCGATATTATCACTTTTGTTGTGTTTCTTCTGAGTGGGTTTCGGAACGTGACATTAGATCCTCCTATCCTCCAACTGTTTTGATAGATATGATGGAATTTGAACTTTGTGCAGAAGGAATAAAGTGCAAATTGACTCCTTGATGCTAGGAACACACATATATTGCTTAGACATAAGCGAGTGCTTGTTATTTAATATGAATTTTATTTCATAGCAATAAAGCTCAAATTATATTTTGAGTTTCAGTTCTAAGTATCCGCTTGATACACTTTGGGAACTATATTACACCAAATGACGAAAAAATACAAAACTAACTTTGCGGTCGGGTTTTAGGCGGGAAAAAATTTTTTTCGTGTTTTTATTTCGGAAGCTATATGGATAAATTTTTGTTTAATAGCGTCTACTTGAACTGGTCTTTATCCTTACTTCCTTACTAATATTATAAATGCGAAAGTAACTCTGTCTGTCTGTCTGTCTGTCTGTCTGTTATGATTTACCATCTAAACCAGTGAACTGATTTTAATGAAATTTGGTACACAGATAGACTAGACCCCGAGAAAGGATATAGGCTACTTTTTATTGCAGAAAAAGGGTTGGGGGTTGAAGAATGTAACAAAAACGGGGAAAAATATTTCTCTTTGAGAGCTTTAGCTGCGTGTGCCATTCTCCTTGGTATGCGCTGAAGTCTGATGACAGATGACAGGACATGTCGGTCTATAGCTCTATATTTGAAGGTTACGTCATTTTAGGTAATCAAATTTTCAATAATGCATTGTTTACATTAAAGTATTATCAAATTAGAAATCTCTCTAATCTTATATTGTAATGTTGTTTATATAAAATTTGTCCGTTGATTTTTATACCTCTACACTAAACATTACTATTTTACCATACTATTCACATACAATCGTATATTGGAAGTACTTGAAGAAAGAACCCTGCTGCCTCGATTTCACACTAAAGAGGTTTTTGACAATCAAGCTCAAGATTATCTGAAGCAGACTGATCACCTGAATGAAGCATCATATTCCAATGAAAAACATACAGAACATGGATTAACAACGCTCTTAATGTTCAAACGCTGGACGTTGGCGAAATTGCGGTGGTAGGTACCCAATTACCGACTGGTACCCATAAGAAAAAAGAAGAAGAAAATTGTTTGCGGAGGTATTTTTATAAACACGATGTTCGGATAAACATTTATCCGAACGAGTACATTATTTATCACAAATATATAATTTTGAGCAAAATTGCCCTTAGTATTATTTGATTTTAATGAATATTTTAGGAAATATCTTAGTTTTAAAATAACTCTGCAACAAAATAATAGACCACTTTATTGTGAACACGTGGTGCAGTGATGTTTCTAAGCGTCGTCCACTCTCCCTGCCCACTGTGGCCTTGCGTGGTCGCCAACGTATGATGGCGAACGCGGTGGGAGTGTAGAGGAAGAAGAGTGCCGGTATATCGGTGAGCTGCTGTCCCCGTCCTCTTCAGTCGGATGGTGGTAGGTGACGAGGCCGACCACTTGGCCCGCCGTGAGAGACAAAGGGTGTCTAGACGTGAAGATGTCTGGTACCCACTCTGGTAACCACGGTGTGCATTGTCCCGCGTCGGGTTCACAGAAGAGTGCGAGAACATCCCGTTGTTTGCGCGGTTTGTGGCAAAGATGAATTAATACTGCCGAGGTTTTAGCCGGTAGGGTAGGGCCGGTAGGGCATGGTGTCGAATCCGACACAAATCGACTATTCCCTTCAAGCGCAATGGTATGTTAATGCATTACCTCCACATAAAATGGTACCATTTGCCTTTTAATTTCAAAATAATACAGTTTCCCGTTAAGTAGTCGTATGCTGAAACTATTATTAAAGCACAGGGGCAAACATTTAAGCACCTAGAAATCGATTCTTCGCGCCAAGACTGTTTTTCATAAGGACAACTACTTAGGTATCTGAAGCGTTATCAAGATCATCAGGTTACAGAGATAACCAATTTGTTCTTCTACCCCAAGAATTAAAAAACTACTACTAGAAGTACTTTAAATAGCTTTTTATAGCAATGGATATTTTAGTACCTAGAGATTTTCCTCAAATAACCGCGGGTGAAACCGCGGGTCACAGCTAGTTTTGATATAATTCACATTAAAATTAGAGTTCATTTACATAAAAACATCGTAAAATTAAAAAAAACAAAAATTAAATTTTTTGGCGGGAAAATGGTCCCGAAGAATTGAAAAAATTTTTAAAAATAATTTGTGCTATCGAATGCAGTTATTTTTGGTTTTTCGAGTTTGTTATTTTGTATACAACACATTTAAGCCATAAACCCACTGTCTTCTTTATAAATTATTGATATAATAGCTGATCGACTACTTGAGAAATCGCAAAAAAAAATCTCAAGTGTCAAAAATGTTAGTTTACATTTTAAGTACATTAATTTTAAACAAACGATACCGCTAGAAGCGTCTTGAAACGCTCTTGAGAATAATGGGCTTAAACACGTACAAGTAACGCGCCACTTCATATGCCGAAGCGTAAACAAACGCACTTAGGTAACCTGACACCCGTTTTCTCGCCAAAATTGTAAAATCGATTCGCCAAAAGTGTAGCAAGCGGGTATAGGGGGCACCCCTATTTTTTATTTTTTATTTTTGTACAAATCTTAATGCGGTTCACAGAATACATCTACTTACCAAGTTTTAACAGTGTAGTTCTCATAGTTTCGGCAAAAAGTGGCTGTGACATACAGACGGACAGACAGACAAACAGACAGACATGACGAATCTATAAAGGTTCTGTTTTTACGTTTTACGGAACCCTAAAAAGACTATAATTGATCAGTTATCGAGCGGGATGAAAAACGATTAAATTACTAAAACGGCTATTAAAAATTAGGGGTTGGTGATAAAAAGGTAAAAATTTAGGGTTGCATGTATTTTTTAACGCCACATTATAAAAAAAATAAAAACAAAAAAATTATAAAAAAAAAAAAATTTGGGGTGAACAACCCTTGTCACTTAGGGGTATGAAAAATAGCTAGTAGCCGATTCTCAAACCTACTGAATATGCATATAAAATTTGGTTAAAATCAGTAAAGCCGTTTCGGAGGAGTAAGGAAACAAACACTGTGACACGAGAATTTTATATTTAAGATTTATTCACATAAATCTTAATTTTCCTGTTCTGCCTCGGATACGAGGATTACGTAATCGAATTTACATTCATTTGAATTGTACAAGAAATCTCATCTTTCATCCATAATGTAAGAGAAATTAAAAGCTTTCCAAATTACTTAATGTGTTTCATCAAATATTATTTATATTATTTTTATACACTAAAACACAAAGAATTATAATTTACTAGCTGAACCATGCGCGCGTTGCTACGCCATCTATCGAAAATTGATCGTACCAATTAAAAGTTTGAACAAATTCTGTTATAGACTACAGGCCCGTGAACAAAATTTACGTATCAAATGAACCACCAGGAGACCTGATGGACCTGTAGGATGATAGAAGAGTATAAAGTAATAGGATTCAGCACTATGCCGTCACTTGTAAGCTGTCCAACTGAGTACAGTCGAAGCAACCCTCGATCATTTCTGTTTGTCGCATGATTTTTGTACGGCGTTCCGGATTAAAAAATTAGAAAAGGTATTAAAAAAAATTTAGTTTTTAATCATTAGTTTGTCGGAAAAGTTCATGATTTTCCGACGATTTACAGATTAAATTTGGGCATTTGATTATGTTCGGCATTGGTTCCATACAGTTTCAATACCTCTTCTAATCCATTATTTCGCAATGCGGTACAAAAATCATGCGACAAGGAGAAATGATCGAGGGTTGCAACCCCCCTCTTCGACTGTACTCAGTTGGACAGCTTACAAGTGACGGCATAGTGCTGAATCTTATTACTTTATACCCTTCTATCATCCTACATAGGTCTCCTGGTGGTTCATTTGATACGTAAATTTTGTTCACGGGCTTGTAGTCTATTACCTTAGGTGGCTTAGGTTCTAATGACGCACCCTTTAAAAGATAGATACATGCTGTCACACAACCCATGCTCTCAAAAAGTTTAGTAATATTTTTCCCCGTTTTTGTTACATTTTTCATTCATGATCCGCTCCTGTTGGTAGTAGCGTAATGTTTAAATAGCCTATGGCCTTCCTCGATAAATGGACTATCCAACAGAGAAATTTTCGTTGTAGTGGTAGGACTCTTAGCAGAGTCCGCCTGGGGAAGTACCACACCTTTGTCAATTATTCTACCGCCAAGCAGTAGCTTGGGAAATAAAAGTAAGTAAAGGTAAATGTGCAAACATTACTGTGTTCCGGTTTGAAGGGCAATGTTTCCAGAGAAATTGCAGGGCTTAGAGATATAACAACTTAGATCTCTGGGTGACGAGCGCAGTGCAGTGCTTGGTAATGATTTAGACTATCATGTTCCAATAGCTGCGTGTTACTGTGCTGTTATGTGGCAGGCATGTTGCTTACCATCAGGCATATGACCTGCTCGTTTCGTCACTCTATGCTGTAAAAAAAAAAATCAGTAGCTCCCGCGATCCTTGAGGTCAAACAAACAAATAAACAGATATGCAAGCAAACTCTTCAGCTTTATAATATTAGTATATATAAGTGTTATATTTTCAATTCGGTTTGTGGAAAAAAATCTAAGTTATATATATATAGGTTACAATAAAAATCTTGGCGTCTTCAAGCCGAGATTGGATTGGTTTCTTCTAGGTCTTAATCGTATACCGCATCTTCGCTTAACATCAGGCATGATGGCGGTCAAGAGCTTACCTGTTATTGTTAAAAAATATAATTTTGATTATTTCTAAACTTTCATCGGTCTATAGATAATTCAGATATCCTTCGTGTATGTAGTTACGGTTTAGGCGCATTAGGGCTAATTCTCATAATGGCAACTGACTCGCTAAAGGACTACTTCTCATTATGGCCACTTCTTAGGTATGTAGTGTAGTTTCATCACATTAATCCTACTACTTTTATATGTGACATTTTTGGATGTTTGTTGCTCAATAACGTCGAAATTTCTGAACAGATGAAGTTGAAAATTTGCTTAAACTGCTTAAAATATTGGATGTATTGATGTTTATTGCTCAATTACGTCGAAACCGATAAATGGAATCGGATTGAAATTTGAAAGACAGATTAAGTCTAGAATACCACAAAGACTACTTTTTATTCCGACAAAACGGGAACGGGCCTCTTGGCAGAGTCCGCCTGGGGAAGTACCACACCTGTGCCAGTTATTCTACCGCCAATCAGTGATGTGCAAACATTACTGTGTTCCGGTTTGAAGGGCAATGTTTCCAGATAAATTACAGGGCTTAGTTAAATAAAATCTTAGATCTCTGGGTGATGAGCGCAGTGCATTGCTAGGTAATGATTTGGACTCTTCATGGTGCAATAGCTGCGCGTCATTGTGCTGTTATGTGGCAGGCATGTTGCTTACCATCAGGCACATGACCTGCTCGTCTCGTCACTCTTTACTATAAAACAAACTACACGAGTAAAACTACATTACGCTGTTAGTTATTAAATAGTTGTGTTAATGGCTCTATCAGATAAAAAAAAATACAGCTACATTTCCCTCAATCCGAGGAAAACAGGCGTCTCTCAAACCGGAAATGAGTTGGTGCGCATCGAACTCCACCGGAGACGACATCAGCTCATTAGTTGACGTCACTTCCTGTCCGGAAATGGGCCTAGCGGGTAGTTGGCGAAGTAAAACGAGAAACTCGAGTGGAGTCTGAGAACAAAGCTACCGTTTTCGTTTTTTGAATATTTATTTGTCGATGTTTTATGTGGATAAAGTAGTGTGTAGTGTTAGTAGAGGTAGGACTCTCGGCAGAGTCCGGCTGGGGAAGGACCACACCTTTGCCAGTTATTCTACCGCCAAGCAGTAATGTACAAACATAACTGTGTTCCGGTTTGAAGTGCAATGTTTCCAGAGAAATTACAGGGCTTACAGATATAACGGTTCACTAATGTTTCACAAACATTTTTTGACAAAATATCACTTTAAAACAACTAATAGTATAATATTCATTGCAAAAACTTTACAATACAAAAATGTTTCATTTTACAAACAACGTTTCGCATGATTTTTATTTCAAAAATAACTTACATGAACAAATGTTTTATTTTACAAACCATCATTTTATAACCAATTGCATGGCAAACGTTTCACTTAGACAATGTATCGAATGACATTTTGTTTGTTTTATTTTTTATTTCATAAATTATTCTTTTTACAAATTTAGCATTTACCAAAATTGAATTTATAACAAATATTTTAAAAGTACCCGATACATTGTTTATGTAAACTATCAATTCTGATTTGGTTCTGTGATTTAGGTACTTTTGACTACCGCTCCGATTAGGGTCTATCACTGAGATTTGACTTCGGGTGGGCTCCCGCCAGAAGCTCTGCGGTCAGCCCTGAGTGTCGCTTCTCCATACTCGGCCTGCGCTCCACTACGGAGGTCGCCGACTCGCTTCGCTCGCCACCTCCCCCCTTCGCTACGCTTGGCCTCGCATGGCTCGCTCCACTCAGGACCTCCCTTAAGCTTCTGGCTCCCGCATTTTTATATACACTCTAGGGGTAGTAGCGACAAGACTAGGTGGAGTCGGGGTACTCCGAGTCGGATTTGGGTCCTTAGTAACCTAATCGTACCGGTGTGGTTACTTAGATATTCAAAAATTACAATCAAGTTTTTATGCTGTTTAATAAATGTTTGTTTTATAAATTGATTTGTTTGCCAAAGAACACATTATAAAATGAAAATTTGTCAAGCGTTGGTTTTGTTTTTAAGCATTTGGTAGTTAACAAAAATATTAAAATAATCATTTGCCAAATAATACGTTAGTACCTGGTTGACCGAGCTTTGCTCGGTTTTTTTTCGTAAAATTATATTTAGGCAGATACGAATTACGTACTGATGAAATATCACTACATAGTATAATACCCTGTTTACATTATTCCAGTCCAGCGATCGAATCCAGCGCTGGATTGGTTACTGGAATAATGGAAACCAGCACTGGACAGCATCAATCCAGTGCCAATGCATTCCAGTGCCAGTTTACATTATTCCAGTAAGCAATCCAGCGCTGGATTCGGTCGCTGGACTGGAATCATGTAAACGGGGTATAAAACAAAGTCGCTTCCCGTGGTCCTTCTCTCCCTACATATATATTTAGATCTTTCAAACCACGCAACGGATTTGATGTATTTTTTTAATAGGTGCCCTAAGCATAAGATAAGATAAGAGATAAGAAAACTCTTTATTAAACGCCACAATGCAAAAGAAAAACAACTTAACTAAATATACTAAACATGACATTTAAATTGGCGGCCTTATCGCTTATAGCGCTCTCTTCCACGCAACCGTGCACGAATTAGATAATAAAGATAGTAACATGGCCCTTAGCATAATATACATTTGATTTAATTTATCAACAACATTACGAATACTAATCATAACAGAGAATAGATAAATAATAACTAACTCTTTACAACATAAATATACTTACACATACTTAATAATTATAATACAATAAAAGTACATATGAATCTACTATGTTATAATATATACTACAAATACATACATAAACTAAATGTAATATATGTACCAAATGAATGCGTACCAGGTGACTAACAGATCACAACTAAGACTCTAGATAAAAGTCTTTAACCCGACATTTAAAAACAGCTAGGGACTGGGCACGCCTTATTTCTAATGGTAGCGCGTTCCACAACTTAACAGTGAATGAGGACGAGTAGAAAGTTGTAGTGTGTCGAGGGATATCAAGCGTGAGGTTATCTGATGCTCTCAATAATCTGGGAAGAAGAGATTGGCGAAATTGAAAGCGTTCTCGAAGATAACAGGGGGACGAGGGAAGGAAAAGAATATTATATAGGAGAGAAAGTATGTGTGCATCCCGGCGACGACGGATAGGCAGCCACTTGAGCTCAGTGCGGTAGTTTGAAACATGGTCATACTTGCGCAAGCCAAATATGAACCTGATACAGTAATTTTGAAGGCGCTCAAGCTTAGATAGCTGCTCTTCTGTGAGATCAAGGAAGCAGACATCAGCATAATCGAGAATAGGCAGCAAGAGTGATTGAGCAAGCGCAGTCTTAGTAGTGGTTGGTAGGAAATTACGCAACCTACGTAAGGATCCTCCGGATGCAAATATTCTACGGCTAGTTTCAGCAATCTGAGGACCCCAAGATAAATTTCGGTCAAGTATTACACCCAAATTACGAACAGTGTTACTGAACGGTATTACAACCCCATCGAATATCACCTGTGGAAGTGAGTTCCAATCAATTTGATCAATAAAACGAGAACTGCCCATAACAATAACTTGTGTCTTTGTGGGGTTCACCTTCAAGCCAAAAGAAATGCTCCATTGTAATATACGACGCAAGTCAACGTTTAAAGACTCAATAGCTTCGGATAGCCATCCCAATGGAGCTTGACAATACAATTGCAGGTCGTCAGCGTAGAGGTGGTAGGAAGAAGAAAGATTATGTGATATTGCATTTATTTTATAAAAAGAGCGAAAAGTAAGGGAGATAAGACACCACCCTGCGGCACACCAGCCGAAGTGACACACCAAGAAGAATATTTGTCTTCAAGCCGGACCCTCTGGCGACATAGCATACATAGGTACATAAAAAGGATTACAAAAAAGTCCGTTGTTGCATAGATCTATCTTTAACGGCTTAATATTGCTTAAAATTGCTTCGTAAATAAGGTATTATTGACGAAGCGATTTAAAGCAATATTCAATTGAGTACTTAACTTAAATAGGTTCATTGTGCATTTCATATAGATCAATATAGGCCTTAGGCACATCATGTAATTTAAATGAAAAATTTCGAGGATATTACAGATTTAATATGCAATGCAATGGGGCATTTTTACCAGCATTGCACCCGTGCAAAGCCGAAGCGGGTTGCTAGTGAATAATTTTATTTATTTAATCTTGCCGGAATAACATTAAAAAAAAAAAAATTCAATAAAGCTTCTTCGAGTCTTGCTTAACAGCGCCATCTATTGTGTATACTGTTACTGTGTCAATTAGTTTGTATAGAAACATTAAGTTACAAGTATTGTATTGGAACTTACATTTATCAAACACAGATTCGCTCCTGTATGGAGTACTGTTCGCACCTTTGGCATGAATCGGCTAAGTATCACCTGAAGGCTTTGGAATCGATAGAGAGACGTGCCAAAAAGCTCATAGGCAACGACCCGTTGGCTACAACCTTTGTGTCTTCAAATCTAGAGTGAATCGGTTTTTTTCTAGGTAAAAACGCTCCATCGTAGACGGCATCGTCGTTTAACATCAGGCGAGATTTCAGTCAAGTGTAAACCTATTAAAGTTAAAAAAAACGCCAATACTTAGATTAAATTTGTTCGTGTTTTTTTAGATTCTATTAAATTAGAAGGGCTCTCAGTAAATGAGCAATTTGAAAAAAAAGGGTATGATCTGGTTTCGAATCGGGCACTTCTGATTTTAAAACCACCCAATTTCTCGGCTGTGATATAACGACACTGAACACATGTACGAAATATGCATTCGTATTCTAATGATATTGTAGCAATTCTTAATTGCTTGACCCCCCTGCATAGATACTAAATTTCATCAAAATCGTTGAAGTCGTTTCCGAGATTCAGATTCTATATACTAAATACATATAAACATACATCCAGGAATTGCTCGTTTAAAGATATAAGATGAATAATAGAATAGGATTTTCTATGAAGAAAACAAAACCGACTTCAATTTAAAATAAAATTCAGACACACGACTAAATTTTATAAGAAGTTATGAATGACTACCTACGTAGACTATTAGGAAACCGCCACACCGATTTCCATAAAATTTATATGGGGTCACCTCTCAAGTATTTTGTACCAAAAAAATTAAAATAGCGGAGCTATCGCGCAAGATACGTACCAGAATATACAACGGAATTGAGAACCTCCTCCTATTTTAAAGTCGGTTAAAAAGATAAATATTTTGCCACATAAGCGAATAATTTTTGTTGGTCTAGCCTCAAACCAAATACTCAGGCTTAAATGTGCAACGCCATCTATAGTTAAGTACCACAGTCAGTTTGTGCAGATAAATCGCCAATAGGATTTTTTTTCGTTTTTTTTGTTAGAAAATACTTAGCTACAAATTAAATACAACGATATTAAGACGTAGATAAAGAGGGAGCCTTTTATTTTTCTCAAAAATAAAAATAGAAAAAAATATTGAGAGAGTAACAGTCACAGATTACAGAAATAAAACGGTAACAGTCATCAGGATTCGAACCGAGGCCTCGTAATTTCTAAAGCGACTGTTTACCATTTGCGCTAATCAGACGATGATCAAAGTGACGAAATTTGTTATAGTATTCTAATGACATTGTATGCGTTTTTCATTGCCTCAAAAAGCCTCTAAATTGACGTTTTCTTTGAATAAAACCTACCTAGATCGATTTATCGTCCCCGAAACCCCCTGCATACAAAATTTCGTGAAAATCGTTTGAGCCGTTTCCGAGATTCAGATTCTATATATATATATACATATTTATATAGGTACAAGAATTGCTCGTTTAAAGATATAAGATAAAATGAATGTTTGTCAAATAATTAGTTTGAGATATAACCAATTTGTTAAATATTTTTTTGTTAAATAATCATTTCACTACCCGTGAGTTTGTCTAACGTTGGTTATCACATGTCGGTTTGTGAAAAAAAGTTTATTAAAAGAACGGATACCGCCAGCTTAGATCTCTGGGTGACGGGCGCAGTGCAGTGCTAGGTAATGATTTGGACTCTTCACGTTCCAATAGCTGCGTGTCACTGTGCTGTTATGTGGCAGGCATGTTGCTTAACATCAGGTACATGTACTGCTCGTCTCGTCACTCTATATTAAAAAAAAAAAGTCGTTTTGTTTGGTAAAACGTATCCCGCTGCGCTTTACGCGCTTTTTTAGAGTTTTGTTTAGTTTCTAAGTTTATTGCGAACTAGCAGCGTTCAAAGGCTTTGCTCGTGTAGTCGTGTGTTTCCCGCGTTTTGGAATCATCATCAACAGCCCACTAAATGTACCCACTGCTGGGACTCGGGGCCTTCTCTCGCAAGGAGAGAGTTAAGGCCATAATCCACCACGCTGGCCCAGTGCGGGTTGGTGGATGACACATGACTTCGAAAGATTCTAGGTAAATGTCGGTTTCCTCACGATGTTTTCCTTCACCGTTTTAATTTAGCAGCATTACGCACATGACTTCGAAAAGACAGTGGTGCGTGTGGGGTTTGAACCCGGGGTCTCCGGATCGGCAGGCGCCGTTCTCCCGACTAGACTAGCCGTAACTTCAATACTCGCGCAATAAACTTCAACGTCGCGTTTTGGAATAAGGCTGTATTTATATAAAAAACTAATAAAAAAAATTGGCAGTCATAGGAACTGCCGATAGAAGTGAAAACTTGTGACTCAAATGTTTTCACTTTTAATTGAATTGTCCAATTTATTTATCACCTTGTCAGAAGACAAATTATTTGTTAAACCATCGTAGGTCTATGTACATTCGCATAATTTCAACACCGCCAGCTAAATCGATGGTTGCGCCATCTAGTTTTATATCAACGTAATTATACAAAATATTTCAAGTCTTTACTGTTTCTGTTGCCCTGGTACTGGTACCTAGGGGCAAACGCAACTCTTTTATATTTCTGTTGTCCTGGTATCTGGAGATAAACGCTGGGCTGTTGGAGGTAGGTAATCGAAACTCTTTACTGTTTCTGTTACCCTGGTACCTACCTGGCCGTTTTTACCCGAAGATTTCATATCCGATCCGATCCGATCCGATCCATTATCATATCCAAGCGTGACGATTGATGAATCCATTTCACAGCCCACGAAAATTCTGTCTATAGCGCGCCTAAAGAAGTTTTCACTTCAATAAATATTAGTGAACATTTCACACACAACATCATCTGACCCCAAACTAAGCAAAGCTTGTACTATGGAAGCCAGATACCTGATAAGTTTTGCACATTGCAATTTTGACGTAGAATGGAACGTTTTCAAGAGGCATAGAAAAGTTAGTTCTCGATTTCGCCTTAAGTGGCGTCATTGTTTTATTTTGTTTGTTTTTTTTACACTTGCAACATTGGAGCTTCATTTGGCATCTGTCTTTTGATAGATCAATTTGCATGCCGCATAAGCATCGCACTGGATGATCCCACTGCTGGGACTCAGGGCTTTCTCTCGCAACCAGAGAGTCAGAGCCATAATCCACCATGCTGGCCCAGTGCGGGTTCGTGGATGACTTCAAAAGATTCTAGCTACATTTTTTTTTTATAGCACAGAGTGACGAGACGAGCAGGTCATGTGCCTGATGGTAAGCAATATGCCTGCCACATAACAGCACAGTAACACGCAGCTATTGGAACATGATAGTCCAAATCATTACCTAGCACTGCACTGCGCTCGTCACCCAGAGATCTAAGATATTATGTCTCTAAGCCCTGTAATTTCTCTGGAATCATTGCCCTTCAAACCGGAACACAGTAATGTTTGCACATTACTGCTTGGCGGTAGAATATGTCGGTTTCTTCACGTTGTACTCCTTTTAAGTTAGCGGTAATACGCACTTCTTCTTCTCAGTCGTCATCTTCATTGCTGAAGGTCGCGTCTAGTCTGAGGTATTGATCACCCGATGCACCATGCTCTTCCATGCCTTTCTGTCCGCGGCGGTCCTAAGAGCTTCGGTTATGGGTAGTCCAGTGAGAGTCTTACGCACATGACTTCGAAAAGACAGTGGTGCACGTGATTTCGAAGCCAGGGTCTCCGGATCGGCAGTCGCCGTTCTCCCGACTAGACCAGCCGTGACTGGCATATTCTGAAAAGTCCTCATTACAGGCAAATACATGTTACAGGCGCAAACAAACTAAAAAGACAGACTCACTTTCCAAATAAAATGTAAGAAATAACACCATATTTGAGTGAAATTCAACAAAAAATTAAGTTGTCTCGATGTTTCGGGACACAGACCTACAAAAACAGTAGGTAAAAACGAAATAAGTTAAACTCTCCTTATCACAACAGCTATTTACACTAAGGCCCTTTTACCCAAGGGGCGGTATCAATTCCCAAACCGGATCGGGCCGGTCGGATAACCGCCTATAACTGGATATAACCGGGTTTAGGACACGAGGCGGGTACACGTTTTATGGATTTCGAGCTGCTCTGTGGTTTTATTGAAGTGAAAACTTCTTTAGGCGCGCTATAGACAGAATTTTCGTGGGCTGTAAAATGGATTCATCAATCGTCACGCTTGGATATGATAATAGATCGGATCGGATCGGATCGGATATGAAATCTTCGGGTAAACTCGGTAAAAACGGCCAGGTAGGTACCAGGGTAACAGAAACAGTAAAGAGTTTCGATTACCTACCTCCGACAGCCCAGCGTTTATCTCCAGATACCAGGACAACAGAAATATAAAAGAGCGTTTGCCCCTAGTTGCAATATTCTGTATAATTACGTTGATATAAAACTAGATGGCGCAACCATCGATTTAGCTGGCGGTGTTGAAATTATGCGAATGTACATAGACCTACGATGGTTTAACAAATAATTTGTCTTCTAACAAGGTAACAAATAAATTTAAAAAATCCAATTAAAAGTGAAAACATATGAGTCACAAGTTTTCACTTCTATCGGCAGTTCCTATGACTGCCAATTTTTTTTTGAGTTTTTATGTAAGTTTTTTTTATTTAAGGTATCCAAACTTTAGGTTTTGTTTGAAAAATTCTCTTCTTCTGAAAATACTTTTGAAATTTAGTTTGAAAATCAAAATGGCGGCGACTCTCGCTTCGGCGCATACTTGGGACAAAGGTTAGCTATCGCTATTCAGCGGCTGCCAACGTTATGGGTACTCTTTTGCGACAGGTACCATATTAATCAAATTACCCGCCCCTTATAGGTCGCCCCTACCTATAAATTGATTATTTAACTGTATCTATGTACTTAAATCCTTTTAATATAATACATTCGAAAATTTATATGTTTACATCTTTGTTGCTCGAACAGGACGGAACTTTCAAACGAATCGAGTTTAAATTTAGAATACAGTTAGATTATGGTCTGGAATCATGTGACATCTACCAACCCGCACAGGGCCAGTGTGGTGGATTATGGCCCTGACTCTCTCCTTGCGAGAGAAGGCCCCGAGTCCCAGCAGTGGGAACATTTAGTGGGCTGCTTATGTTTTATAATTTTAAAATAATTTGCTGTGACAAAATAGATGCCAAAAGAAACTTATTTCCATTTAATAATATTGTAGATATGTTAAGAAAATTCAAAATGAGAACTAGCTAAGACAACTTTTTCTACTTGTTTTTTTTTTCGCTTAGTTGTAAGCGACTCGCTTGACCATATAATAACACTTTACCCCGGTGCTATTTCCTTGTACATCAAAATTACAAACCTCTGCCTAGCACTGCAATGTGCATTTCAAAGATCTTAAACGATTTATTTCTTTGTATCATACTTTATTGCTTATAGTCTGGAACAGCACATAGGCTTCTTTTAATAACTAAAATACTGCAGAAGATCTGCCGAGTACCGGGCTGAGTGGCGTATTATAGGAGAGGCCTATGTCCAGTAGTGGACGAAGACAGGCTGATGATGATGATGTAAACCATAGACACAATAAACAATCTACTGTATGTGTTCACTGCTGGGACTTGGGGCCTTGTTTCACAAGGAAAACACATTCAAATTTAATTCCTCTTACACAATAAAAAAATAATTGTCTCTAATGGATAAATAACATTTCAGTCTTCTTCAGTTGTTTCACATTTCACATTTTGTTTATATTTTTGCGAGAAATTATGGGCTACTAGCCGTGCCCCGCGGTTTCAGCCGCGTAATTCTCGATCCTGCTATTTTCCCGGGGTAAAAAGTAGCCTATGTTACTTCTAGTACCTCCAAGAATACGTGTACAAAGTTTCATGATGATCAGTTAAGTAGTTTTCGCGTTAAAGTCTAACGAACCTTCATAATATTATTATAATTTACAGGATGATATTGTAATTAATTATTTTTGATATTTGCAATTATTCAACCATTCACAGGCCTTGTGGCTTTAATTAGTAATAAATCTCCTGCTGGATTCGATTCCCAACTTGGACATATAGGTATTTCTGTGATGAGTACAGATATAGGGCCTGTGCGAGAGTTTATATTTTTGGGTGTTTTAAAAAAATGTATTTTGTCACTTTCCGGGACACTTCCATTATGTAACCGAATTTTATACCAAATTTGTTTTACAGTAGTACCTAAACACATTTCTTTCGAAACAAATCTTACTACACAGATCATCATCATCATCATCAACAGCCCACTAAACGTTCCCACCGCTGGGACTCGGGGTCTTCTCTTCCACCACACTGGCCCATTGCGGATTGGTGGATGACACATGACTTCGAAAGATTCTAGGTACATGTCGGTCTCCTCACGATGTTTTCTTTCACCGTTTTAAGTTAGCGGCATTACGCACATGACTTCGAAAAGACAGTGGTGCGTGTGGGCTTTGAACCCGGGGTCTCCGGATCGGCAGGCGCCGCGCCGTTCTCCCGACTAGACCAGCCGTAACTTTACCGTTACTACACAGATAGACAAGTAAAACTTATAAAACGCCTGTGTTTGTCGGAAAAAAAAAATCAGAACTAAGCTTTGTTCTAATCTCCGAGATACACGAGACTAGTTTTTCAAGCTAGGATAGCAAGCTAAATTTATTACCATAAATATAAATAAATAAAATAAATAATAAATAAATAAATATTGGTGGACAATTCACACACAACACCATCTGACCCCAAACTAAGCAAAGCTTGTATGATGGCGGCCAGATAGCTGATATAATACTTATATAGTTTTAAATACATACTTATTATACATATAAACACCCAGACACAGTGCAAAGAGTATGTTATGTGTTTTTTTTTCCTTTTTAACACCACTACGCCGCAACATCAGCATGTCGATGGCGCGAAGCCATAGAATGTTCCCCGACCAGGTAGTAGGTTTGTAGTGGTAGGACTCTTGGCAGAGTCCACCTGGGGAAGTACCACACCTTTGCCAGTTATTCTACCGCCAAGCAGTAATGTGTAACCGTTACTGTGTTCCGGTTTGAAGGGCAATGTTACCAGAGAAATTATAGGGCTTAGAGTCTTAGAGATATAATATCTTATATCTCTGGGTGACGAGCGCAATGCAGTAATGATTTGGACTTTTGTGTTCCAATAGGTGCGTGTCACTGTGCTGTTATGTGGCAGGCATGATGGCTTACCACCAGGCACATGTCCTGCTCGTCTCGTCACTCTTTATTTAAACAAAACGCCACTAAGGAAGTGTCCACTTCACTTTGTCGAAGTGTGGGTTGATTGTCTGTGTACGCTTGTCGGCGACCGGTGGCCTCTCTGTCAGACGTCTACTCCACCTGTCAGCTGTCACCACGCCTAGCCGTGTCCGGTCCGGCGCAAATAGCCGCCTCATGCTTGACCTACACTATTACGATAGGCTAGTTTTTGAAGTGAAAACTTCTTTAGGCGCGCCTAGACAGATATTTCCTGGGCTGTGAATTGGATTCTAGCGTCACGCTCGGGTATGATAAGAAATCTTCGGGTAAACTCGGGACCACGGCTATTGGCCATTTAGAAATGCGTCAGCCAATGGGAAATGCTGAAAGGGCGTGGCCTCGGCATCATGCCATGGTCACCTAGAAATGCATCAGCCAATAGGAAATGCTGACGCATTTCTAGATGCCCAGGCTGGTTACACACGTGTAGTTTCCAAAGTGAGCTATCAAATTCTGAGTTATAGGTTTTCACTTCTATCGGCAGTTCCTATGAATGCCAATTTTTTTAAGCTAGGATAACAATCTAGTTGTTATTTAACAACGATTTTTATAGTTTATAGTGACAAGACGAGCAGGACACGTGGCTGATGGTAAGCAACATGCCTGCCACATAACAGCACAGTGACACGCAGCTATTGGAACATAAAGAACAAAAATCATTACACAAATCACTGCACTGCGCTCGTCACCCAAAAATGTAAGATGATTTATGTCTAAGCTCTGTAATTTCACTGGACACATTGCCCTTCAAACTGGAACACAGTAATGTTTGTACATTACTGCTAGGCGGTAGAATAACTGGCATAGAATAAAAGGTGTGGTACTTCCCGAGATGGATAAAGCGTGTTTAATAAACACATAGTTTATTATATTTTCATTGTTATTTAACATACTCGTATATACAGGGTTATTGGTAATCAGCCTGCATCCTTTTAAGGGGATGTTAGGTACATTCAATACGTCAACTTTTGTTCTACAGTTTTAAAAAAAAATGTGTTTTTTTTCTTTTACAAAAAAAATAAAAAAAATATTTGCACGTTCTAAAACCATCGAACTCTTCGTAACAATTCGTAACAAGAGCGCGTACGCTCTTTAACGCGCATAAAATGATGTGCCGAAGTGAATAAACACTAAAACGTCGCTAAACAGTACAAAAAAGGGCAACAAACACTATTTTTTTTTGGGTTATCTATTGAGTTTTAACGAAAGTTGTAGAACAAAAGTTGTTTGTTTAAATATACAGAACATGCCCTTAAACGGATGCAGGCTGAGTACCAATAACCCTGTATATGTAAGTTCTCATTTAAGTTCTGGGTGTTCTCACATTAACTTTGAATTAGATCTAAAACATATTATACTCGTCCAAAAGTTGTAGCTTAACTATTCCTTTCTCTTTAATTTCAAACGAAAATAAAGAGATGAAAATATCACAGCTAAGATCCCATTTGAAATAGTACCATTATTAGTAGTAGTAATAGGGAAGTCGTTCCATCATATAACCAAAATACCGCGTAATAATATATTTTTTTTAAATAAAGAGTGACGATACGAGCAGGACATGTGCCTGATGGTAAACAACATGCCTGCCACATAACAGCACAGTGACACGCAGCTATTGGAACATGAACAGTCCAAATTATTACCTAGCACTGCACTGCGCTCGTCACCCAGAGATCTAAGATGTTATATCTCTAAACCCTGTAATATCTCTGGAAACATTGCCCTTCAAAACCAGAACACAGTAATGTTTGCACATTACTACTTGGCGGTAGAATAACTGGCAAAGGTGTGGTACTTCCCCAGGCGGACTCTGCCAAGAGCCCTACCACTACAAAAAAATTAGGTCAAATACACATACTCATCCAAATAACCAGTTGTAGCTTAACTATTCCTTTCTCTTTAATTTAAAACGAAAATAAAGAGATGTAAATAGCACAGCTAAGATCCCATTTGAAATAGTAGCATTAGTTTAAAACAAAAACACGGGTAACTCACGTATAAAATATACCATGTATATATGGGCGCAAATTGTTATGTATTGCCAGTAATTATCTAATATTGTTTTTATTTCATTATACTGTAACAAAAATATCTAAAACTCGTTATATTGATGTCCAAATGGGTATTAGTAAATACAAAGCCTTCTTTGAATTTAATAGATGTTGTATTGATTATTTACTAGTATCGACTTTTTCGATATTTTTGTTGCATGTAATTATTAGATTAGATATCTAATACACTCTGTAAATGTTTAAACATGTTTTCTATTGTAATTATTGATATTCTGAATAGTATTTGATATGTTTAAGCATTTTAAGTAAAACTTGTTGTTGTTTCATGCTTGTTAGTGGCGCCATCTATTTAGTGGTAACATTTGATAATATTAATTAATAATGCATTTTAGGTAAATTATATCATTAATAGTTGTTGTAAAATTCATTAAACTATTTGTTTGGAATATTAGACTGTATTTCTGTACTTGTTATGAAAGTATTTCATATTTTGTTGTAAAACAATTTGTATTTGCTATAGTTATGTCGTGTATTGTAAGAATGATATAAAAGCGGGTGATTTTGTAAAAGAGGGTCACTTCGATACCAACGGCGAGAAATAAAACTATCTCATTTACTTTGAGTTTTTATTCTGATGGCGTCTGAACATGGAAACCCTGGCGAATCTCCGACAGCAGCGGTGGGATCACAGCCCCAATAAATCTACAGGACCTCCGATTGCGACAACCGTCGCTCTGGACCGAGTAATGGGTCTCCTAACACCCATTACGAAGACTGCAAGGAAAGAAGACAACAAGAACTGCAAGGACAACGTTATCTGAAGAAGCGGCGCCATTGCGGAAATAGCGTCTCAACTCGGAGTTTACTGCAAATGAGCCCTGAAGTCCTGACGTTTGACCACGTAGAAGCAAGTAGATGAGCTGATCCACACGGCAAGGAGTTCCGGGACGACCGACGTGCAGAAGCGGCGCAGCAACATCGCTTGGTCCGTGGACCAAGCGAGCGGCCTCGCCCAGGACGTTACACAGACCTGGACGCTCTTTGAGAGAGGACGACCAGAAGCTACTGAAGCCGAGGTGGTAGATGCGCTAATCACAGGTATTTGTCCTGAATTTATTCGATCTGAGTTGTTTAGAAATACCCCTGATTCCGTTTATTGCCCGTGTTAATTTACTTCCTAAATTGTGCTATACAAATTTCGGAAACGTTAAATCGAATGCAAACTAAAAATCACGTTTTTGGAACTTTAATAACCGTGTGGTCTGTTTTTATTATATTAACTAAAGTCATATTATCACAGGATTGCACGGACATAAATTACAACGCTTTTAAACCTAATCCATTTTTACCGCAATAAAAATATCAAATAAATACGGCTGGTCTAATCGGAAGAACGGCAATAGCCGACCCGGAGCGCGGGTTCGAATTCCAGGCGCATCAACTTTCTTTTAAAGTGATGTTTGTGTAAATGTTAAAAAAGAATGCGAAGGAAAACATCGTGAGAAAATCGACTTGTTTCTGAAATCTTTTGAGGTCGTGCGTCGTCCGTCAGCCCGAACTTACCCAACGTGGTGAATTAAGGCTTAATCTCTTTTTGTGAGAGAAGACTTTGAGTCTAGTTTTATCTATTACCTATATTGTGAATCGAGTCCCAGCTGTGGGAATATTTAGTGGGCTGCTTAAGCATAAGCAGCACACATGCTCAACAGTGATATTAATTCCCGGAACAATTTTAGTAGGTTATTTAATGTGATTATTATCATCATGAGGGTAGTTCGAAGAAAAATTGGTACAGTGGTCAAAATGAAAAAAATAACGCACCAAATGAGCAGTCAACTGTCGTTTGATTATTCGACGTAAACGCGAATAACCTATTTTTTTTGATAACAAATAAATTAGTCTTGGTATTGGCGGTCGAACATTTATCTCAACAAAGAGTCTCAGAACCATGGTTTACATTGACAACATTTGTTATGAACTCGAGTTGTATGTTTTATAGGATAATAAGCCTCAAGTTGAATCTTAATGTTTCAACCTTTTAAAAATACCCGGTATTACTGTAACCCCAACAGAGGACATAATTTGAACGGTTGATGAATGATAATGTCTGTTATAGAAATTGATAGCCTTGGCACGCAGCTTTGCTAGAATTAAAACTAGCCGTAAACTGCGTATTATCTAAATACAGCTAAAAGTCCCTAAAAATTAAGAAACTATCATTAGGAAAAAGATATTTCCTACTATCAAAAGATATCTTCTTCCAAACTATAATCTATCTATGTTCCAAATTTCAAAAGATTCAACGATCTCAAAACACAGATATGTCCCAAACTTCAGGGCGCACGGAATCATGCCATCGTCATCGATAGGAATCAAATCAAATTCATTTTGTTCTGTCAACACATACAGTGCACTTAGAAACGTCATTTTATACAGTTCTTTAAATTTAACCTGTAGTCACTTTATAATAATCATAATCAAAGTCAAAATCATGTGTAGGTATTACAAATACACATGAAGACATTTATATTCTTAACTAAATAGCAACTAAACAGTTTTATCACAAGGTTCGAGAGTGTCGGAAACATTCTTTTTCTTTGAGCTCTTGTTCAAATGTATTGCGCCTATAGATCATTTCACATTCACTCTGCTCTTCTAGTAAATTGTTGTTATCTACAAGTAACTTATTAACATACTCTTGTAAATTATAATTTCTCTCTTCTTCTTCGGATATTCTCTTCTTTAGGAAATTAATTTGTTTACACCTTTTTTCGAATTCATTTTCATTGCTGTCCTGTTCTGCTAACAGGCCATCTTTAAGTTTATTATCAATTTGTTCATTTAGATTTTTGATTATTTTTTCATAATTTTTGATGGCTGCATCTTTCTCATCATTTTCAACCTCAATAGGCGCTTTAACCCTAAGGCGTCGTATTTGAAGCCATGTTAAACTCGATGCCAATGATTAAAAAAAAAAAATGATATGATGAGAGTGATTATTCAGTAACTTAATTCAAACAAATTTTTATAGCTTCAAAGTAAATTAAAAATGTTTTTGCCACGAAAACAATATTTAAGATCCACGATCTCCAGAAGCAGTATCAGTACCTTGTCCTGGTTCTCCAATAAGGCACAGCCATGCCTTTTCTTGGCGTAGTTTTACCGAAGATACCAATTAATCAAATACTAGTTAACTGCATTAAAAATTAAATAAAATATGCAACTCAAAGCAAGCATATATGTAAATAGGCAGTAGAGTCGTCAGTGATCGTCAGTTAATGCTCTTATTAGTTATTATCTAAATTATCAAAACATAACTGCGTTGCGTTAATATACAGCGATGGTTATTTAACTGCTAAGTCATTGTTATCGTGTGTGTGGTCTGATTTTGCATTATGACAAAATGACAGCAAATCGGGGCAGCGTGTCAGTGTCAATTTGTGCTGTCAGTGTCAGTCATTGATGCAGTTTATTTTAAATTTTAAAGTGCTTTTGAAGTCAGTCGATTTTAAGAGACGAGTGATTGCAAGTGGGTATTTCGCAGAATAATTACTATCAGTAAACAAACAGTGACAGTGTTATCAAATATCAGTTATGACTTCAAGTGCCCAATGTTTAAACAGCATAACATCCTAGTTTTCACCTCATATGTAACTGGACGAAAAGTTTCGTTTCATGTTTGTGTGACAGCCCGTGAGTACACAAATTGTATCACAAGTCCGTTAGAATAATACTGAGCTTCTAATTGTAAACACAGCTCACCAGAAGAAATTTCCGTCTTGAAGTTTTAATCAATTACTGGCCCTCATCGTAATTACTGTTTTAGTATGCTGTATGCTGTTGCATCAGATTTCTCACTTTTTACTCACTATATTTAATTTAATTACACAATGGTTTAAGTTTTCAAGGGAAGAGTGATCTCACTTTTCCGTTCTAATCGGTTGCAGGAAGCGGTGAACGCCGGACGTTTTTACCTATCACTATTCGTTTTTGACAACCAAAATAAGTAGAACCACAGCATATCGCCCCGCTAGCGATTTTAGAAGTCAAGTAGATTGGTTGTGTGTAAACTACTTGGGATACACATAGAGACGCAGTTAATTACTTATTTCAAGGTGCTCAGGGCATATCTATTGGTTTATATTGATGAAAAGATTACAAAAAATTATCTTGTTGTTGTTGTTGTGTTGACCTACTAACAGATTTTAGATCGACTGCTAAATAACGGATGGACGAGCGGTCATTTAAAAAGTACGTTTTAATAAAGGTAGAGTTGAAATACACCTTTTTAAGATAGGTAATTTCATGTTTATGCGACGCCATGAGCGACACCAAAGTTAAGGTCTAAATTTTTTGGTCTGGTGGAAAATTTAAAAATGTTGTCAAATGTTCCATACATACTTAAGCATGTTATATTGCGTGATTGTTCAGAAAAAAAAAATCAAGTCACGGTGCATTACTATATGTTCCGACAGACCCTTTTCTTCATTCAGACAACTCAGACGATTTGACCGTATGGGCAGAGGAATGGTGGAGACCGATTTAGATGTCTATGCTTCTACTTCCTCGGCAAATAACATTTATTCTATAAATTATTGTATTGTGAAATTGTGATGTTTTGAATTTAAAATGACCTTTTTATTTTTTTTCACGATGTGATATGCGTGATTGTGTTGAGAAATTTATTTTTCCTATCCAAACATTCCTTCCTCAAACGCTGGCTGGCCACCATGCGTATCATGACACCTGGTCTTGTTGGCTAGATCCCAGGATGGGTGATGCCTTATGTTGTGGCTAGATCCGAGTGGTGATGCCTTGTGATGTGGCTAGATCCCAGTATGGGTGATGCCTTACGATGTGGCTAGATCCCAGTATGGGTGATGCCTTACGATGTGGCTAGATCCCAGTATGGGTGATGCCTTACGATGTGGCTAGATCCCAGTATGGGTGACGCCTTGTGATTTGGCTAGATCCCTATATGGGTGATGCCTTCTGTATTGATAATTTGAAATTGTATGATAATTTAGAACAGCGCAAGAGACGCGCTGGAATCAGAATGGCCGTATGGGCGCAAATTGTTATGTATTGCCAGTAATTATCTAATATTGTTTTTATTTCATTATACTGTAACAAAAATATCTAAAACTCGTTATATTGATGTCCAAATGGGTATTAGTAAATACAAAGCCTTCTTTGAATTTAATAGATGTTGTATTGATTATTTACTAGTATCGACTTTTTCGATATTTTTGTTGCATGTAATTATTAGATTAGATATCTAATACACTCTGTAAATGTTTAAACATGTTTTCTATTGTAATTATTGATATTCTGAATAGTATTTGATATGTTTAAGCATTTTAAGTAAAACTTGTTGTTGTTTCATGCTTGTTAGTGGCGCCATCTATTTAGTGGTAACATTTGATAATATTAATTAATAATGCATTTTAGGTAAATTATATCATTAATAGTTGTTGTAAAATTCATTAAACTATTTGTTTGGAATATTAGACTGTATTTCTGTACTTGTTATGAAAGTATTTCATATTTTGTTGTAAAACAATTTGTATTTGCTATAGTTATGTCGTGTATTGTAAGAATGATATAAAAGCGGGTGATTTTGTAAAAGAGGGTCACTTCGATACCAACGGCGAGAAATAAAACTATCTCATTTACTTTGAGTTTTTATTCTGATGGCGTCTGAACATGGAAACCCTGGCGAATCTCCGACATATAATATGCCATAAAAAAAAAAAAAAATTGTCAGAACAGTCCGACTCGAGTTTCGATCGCGTCCGGCGATCTTCTTCAGTGCTAATCGAGCTGCGAACATGCGCGCGCACTCGCCTCGAAGAAGATCGCCGGACGCGATCGAAACTCGAGTCGGACTGTTCTGACTATATTTTTTTTTTATGGCATATTATATATGGTATATTTTATGCGTGAGTTACCCGTGTATTTGTTTTAAAATGTGTAATAACCACGTTAGTTTTCATACTAAAGTAGCATTATTAGTAATAGTAAAAGGGAAGTCGTTCCATCATATGTATAACTAAAATATACATAATTGGTACTATTTTTAAATCCCATTTGACAGTATTGAATAATTTTTATTTTTTATTATGACATTGTCTGCTTAATTTTAAATTTGATTATTTTTTTTTTATGACATTGTCAAATTATTATTACCATTTTTTTTTCTTATTCCATTTTTACAATAGTTATCTTAATTCGTATAATTATTGTTAAACAATTTATTATTCTTGACTTCTAAATGTATTATTTATCAATAAATAAAGTGGCCAAGTGCGAGTTGGACTCGCCCATGAAGGGCTCCGTTGCAGCAAGTAACATAATATACATAGTACATATAGTTCTTGTAGTTCGTTGTAACTTTGATCGAAGTTTCAATAATAGTGTATTTATGACGTACTAAAAAAACTACTCATCAAATCGAGTTCAAACTAATTTTCGTTGGTAGTTTACATGGTAATTGTTCATCACATATTTCATCACATATTTTTTTTAGATTTTTAATTTTCTTACTTTAGAAGTTAGAGGGGGGGGGGGGACACACATTTTACTACTTTGGAAGTGTCTCTCGCGCAAATTATTCAGTGTAAACGAAAATGATTTTAGAAACCTCAACATCATTTTTAAAGACCTATCGATAGACACCCCACGCGTGTAGGATTGATGAAAAAAAAATTTTGAGTTTCCGTTCTTAGTATGGGGGGCAACCCTAATTTTTCTTTTTTTTTAATTTTTTTGTAAAAATCTTAATGCGGTTTACAGAATATACATCTATTTACCAAGTTTCAACAGTGTAGTAGTATAGTTTCGGCAAAAAGTGGCTGTGACATACGGACGGATAGACAGACAGACAGACAGACAGACATGACGAATCTATAAGGGTTCCGTTTTTACGTTTTACGGAACCCTAAAAACTTTGACTTTAAAACTGTGCAACAAAAATCCTTTTCCATCTCTACGTTGCATAAACCTTTGTCTTGAATAAAACAGCAGACATTACAATTCGTGACCAACTCTGTGGCTGAGGACTCTGTGTTTTTTGTTATTCCACAGGGCTGACAAAAGAGGCAATTTGTGAAACGCGACTCAAAGTGACGCGCGCAAATAATAAATTTGCGGCACCCCTGCGCTCTACCGCTTTGATACGGCTAGGGTTGCCCACAAATGTTTTTGCAGAAATTACTGCTTTCAAAATGAAATGTAGGAATAATTTTGTTTCATTTGAATCGTAGACTTGATGATGTTTTACTTTCGCTGTACCTTATTGGATTGTAAGATTCTATGTACCAAAATAAGTATAATGCATGCATCGTCGCTTCATAATAGGAGTATGAAAATTCAAACTTTTATACAAATAAATAAATATTGGTGGACGATTCTCACACAACACCATCTGACCCCAAACCAAGCAAAGCTTGTACAATGGTGGCCAGATAGCTGATATAATACTTTTATAGTTTTAAATACATACTTATCATACATAGATACACCCAGCCACAGTGCAAACATTTGAATTCATCACACAAATATTTGCACTGGGTGGGAATCGAACCCACGACCCTCGGCTTTGCAGGCAGAGCTACTACCTACTAAGCCACGAGGCCAGTCAAATATCTCAGTCACGTGATCAGAACTCAGAACATTGTTTAATATTTTGTGTTAAGTAATTTGAAAATAATCTGCTGTGACAAAATAGATGCTGAAAGAAACTTATTATATCGTATCTTAAGAAAGCACGAAATGACAATTAGCTAAGACTACCTTTTCTACTTGTTTCTTTAGTTGTAAGCAACACGCTTAATCACATAATAACACTTTACCGCTCGGCTATTTACTTGTACATTAAAAATCCAAGCCTCTGCCTAGCACTGCACTGTGCATTTCAAAGATCTTAAACAATGTATGCCTTTGTACAGTTATATCTCCGACAAACATTTACCTTCAAACCGGAACTCAGTATTGTGCAAACAAATAGGTGTAGGTAAATAATAATACCGCTTGAGTCGGTCATTGACCGGTCGAGATCTCAAACAGCCTTTAAATTGTGGAAAAACAATTTAAAAAGCAATATGTGCTGTAAAAAGTATATTTAGGTAAAACAGAAAAATACGTTTACATAAATCGTTTTTCGTCCGCTAGCGACGGAATCTACGCCGTAGTACTTCTACGTCCGGGATGCGTAGTAATTTGTGTGCCACGCACAAAGCGCTACGAGTGCTACGTTTTCTGTGAAAATGAAAGGAAATTGAATAACTCCCTGAGTTTTGTTTGTCTTTTACTCAACTACGCAAAAAGAGGGCTATATGATGATATATGATGATGATAGTATGATGTGTATTAGAGTAAATCATTATGTGTATGGCGGTCTTAATAAAATATCGGAAAAACTGTACCTACCTTTTGCCAATGGAGCTTTATTTATTGAAATTGGTGTATTTCTAAAGATTTCTTTTAAAAGTTTTTTCATAATATACAGCGACGGGACGAACAGGACATGTACCTGATGGTAAACAACATCCCTACCCATAACAGCACAATATCACGCGGCTATTGGAACATGAAAAGTCCAAATCATTACACCACTGCACTGCGCTCGTCACCCAGAGATATAAGATCATTTATGTCTATGCCCTGTTATTTCACTGGAAACATTGCCCTTCAAATCAGAACATAATATTGGCAAATGGTGCCAGGCGTACTCTGAAGAGTCCTGCCACTACCAAAGTATTACCACAACTGGCAAATTAGACTTAGACCAGCCAGAATTAGATCAGCCGTATCTTAAACGAATATTTTACTTTAAACCTTTCACTAAAGGGTTGTTTGCATTTTGATTAGTGCGAGTGCGTGTGAGTGAGTGCGAGACTTCACTATGCAAGTTAGTACAAACTCGCACTAATCAATCGGTGTCCACACGTGTTTGCTACTAATCACCAAACATTTACATCAATCACTCGCACTCGCACTAATCAAAATGAGCTAGCTGTCTTCTACACTGTCTTAGACACATGACCGATCTAGACTGGAACACAGAGTTTACACGTTTACAGAGTTGGCACGTCGAATATTTTGCAATCTTTTTGAAGTGAAAACTTCTTTAGGCGCGCTATAGACAGAATTTTCGTGGGCTGTAAAATGGATTCATCAATCGTCACGCTTGGATATGATAAGAACGGACTGCTCGTAACTCAAAGAAGCGGCACCGTTTCATGGTTGATGTTCCAAAGACACGGACTAAGAGGTTTGACTCTACTTTTGTGATAAGAACGTCTAGGCTGTGGAATGAGTTGCCAGAGTGGGTTTTCCCTGATAGTTATGACCTAAAGGTAGGTACCAGGGCAACAGAAACAGTAAAGAGTTTCGATTACCTACCTCCAACAGCCCAACGTTTATCTCCAGATACCAGGACAACAGAAATATAAAAGAGTTGCGTTTGCCCCTAGGTACCAGTACCAGGGCAACAGAAACAGTAAAAAGTTGCAATATTTTGTACAACTTCGTTCCATCAGAATGTCCCTTGCACCTCCCAAGTATTTTGATGTGAAAACTTCTTTTGGCGCAGGCGCGCTTTTAGACAGATTTTTCGTGGGGCGTGAATTGAATTCTAGCGTCACGCTCGGGTATGATAAGAAATCTTCGGGTAAACTCGGGGCCACGGCCATTGGCCATGTAGAAATGCGTCAGCCAATGGGAAATGCTGAAAGGGCGTGGCCTAACCATCACGGCATGACCATCTAGAAATGCGTGAGCCAATGGGAAATGCTAACGCATTTCTAGATGGCCATGTCATGATGGTCAGGCCACGCCTTCCGGTACACCCGTGTAGTTTCCAAAGCAAGCTATCAAATTCTGAGTTATAAGTTTTCACTTTTATCGGCAGTTCCTATGACTGCCAATTTTTTAAATCACTTTTTCAAACACACACACACAATAGTCAAACTATGACATGTAAAAATTATGAAATAAACATGTTAAAAATTGTTTTTAATCGACTTTAACACAGGAAGAGGTTCTCAATTCAGTAGTAGTACCTGGGTCACCGAGCTTTGCTCGGTTTAAATACTAAAAATACATAGATACTCTTAGATTTTCTTAAAAAAAAAAGAGAAGCCGTCTGGAGGATTCGAACCCGCAGCTATTAATTCGTGACCGCCACGAACGCCCGGCTTCCCGTCTGAGCCAATTATGCTGTCACGTCACGCGGCGAAATTTACCGGCGCATTCTAATGTCTAAATGTGACAGTTTTTCATTGTCTAAAAACGCGCATAATATGCGTTTTTTTTAAATAAAACCTAGTTAGATCGATTTATCGTCACCGAAACCCCCTGCATACATAATTTCATGAAAATCGTTAGAGCCGTTTCCGAGATTCAGATTCTATATATATTTATATACATATATAGGTAGAAGAATTGCTCGTTTAGAGGTATAAGATGTTATTTTTGTATGTGTGTGTGTCTATAGCTCCGCTATTTGTCACTCGATTTTATTGATTTTGTGTTTGTTTGGTAGTCATTTCAGAGGCCAAAATCAGTGCAGTGGTTTTTGAAATATTTCCAATAATCAAAATAATTGTTACCTCTCGATCATATAGGTACTCGTCTATATTAAATTATTGAAGTGAATATTAATAGTTTAAGTATGAAAGCTAACGTGGTTATTAGGTAATTACACACTTTTATCTGAGTCGGACTAGACTGACTATTATGGCACAAGTGAGTAACCCGTGGTGTTTTAATTTAAAAACTTCAATAGCCACCCAACAAACATTTTGGCTGCAAATATAGCTTACTCTAGAACCTAAAGTGTTATGAAAGTAGAATAGTAGTTGCAATTATAGTTTTTGGCGATAAATAAGTGTTAGTAAGAAAATGTTACGCTTATAGTGATTAAACGACTTTATAAGAGCAATCAATGGAGGTTAGACGCATAGAGCAGCGATCGTTATCCCTATAATACAGACTAAAGCTTCTGTGATATAGCTTTGAGCTAATTTTGCAACCATAAGATCTATGTAAGAAGTTAACATCCAAATTAGCTCCTAAAGTTCTAAACAAGCTGCCACCAACTCTTTTGGAGCGCCGATAGTTGCACAAAAGGTGCAATTAATGCTATTAGCTCTACAATGGTGTTCATTAAATCTATTACAACACCAAACTCTTAAAGTGATACAAAACTCCTTTGTATAACTTAGGGCTGAATAATAGGGATATTTTTCCCTATTAAATAGAACTTGTAGTGTCAAGTATAGCCTCCATGTTATTTAAGGTTGAATTATGGAGATCGTTATTACTTTAGTACCCCTAATTGATCACGTGTGCAATCAAATTAGCATAAAAAATGACGTCGCAACATAACTCCTCTAAACGCTGTCGGTAAAGTGGGAGTCGTGCTTAAAGATGAGGGTTCCGTATGTAATAAAAGTGATAACGTAACTGTGAGTTTTCATACTTCCAAAGAGAACTAATGTTACTTTTCATTGAGTAGTGATAATGATGAAAACCCGAATTCATTTATTAAGAATCTTTATTTTAATATTTTTAATTGAGGGCATTCGTGTATGAAAAATTGCTTTTGGTCTCAACTTTTGGTCATAATTGACAGTTTTGGCAACATTCTAGAAAAATATTCTCGAGTTATTTTACAAACATCCAAAAACATATTAATAAAAAACTAGATGACGATAGCGAATATTGGCATGGCGGAACTTCTGAACCTTTGAAATATATTTTAAGAATACAATACAATAACATACAATAAAATAACATTTTTTGATATTTTATTTCAAAATAAGTAAAACATTATGTTTTTTACCAAAAATTGATACACTTATCTTCTAATATATATAAATCTCCTGTCACGATGTTTGTCCGCGATGGATTCCTAAACTACTTAATCGATTTTAAATTAAATTGGCACACCGTGAGCAGTCTGGCCCAACTTGAGAGATAGGATAGTTTTTATTTCGATTAATAGTCTTTATGACAATATCCGAGCGCAGCCGGAATGGGCCGCTAGTCTACTATAAATAAGTATATTATGTAAGTTAGTTATTATTTAAAGTTTGATGTTTAGCATTTGTATTCATACTCGTTAACAATACATACATCTTTTAATAGAAAATAAGAATAGTTGCTATTTGATAGCGACCGACGTTTCAAAATGCCTAATATTAAAAAAAATATGTTTTTCTATTATATATCACAGTTTGTTTACATATACATATATTAAGTACAAAACCTTTATATCTAGGGTTACAGCAAGAAATATCTTCTAGTTAACAACTATATTTTAGTTTGTCTTGGTAACTAATAGAGTAATAAATATGACTTAACAAACAAACGCACAAATATCGAATGTTCTTCATAAATTTCTATTTTCTTGAATGTTGACTATTTAGTGCTCTTAGTTTTCAGCAGAGACACATAGGTACATTGTAGGTATTTGCAGGTATACTTAGAATTTGGTTATCTGACGTTCCACAAGTGTATTAAAGCTTGATATAGGATTTTGTAATTTATTTGAAGATTAATTCAATGACTGCTTCATCCAATTCCCGTTCAGCGTCCTCATAAGTTGGAATATTGTTTCGTTTCATTTTGGCACTTTATTTGTCATCAATCCTGGTCAAGTAAACATCGAATTTAACAAGTTTTGAAATGTTTCTTTTAGTCTATTTCACAATGTTATTAAATTCACATGTAGAAGGAACAATCCAGTGGGTATATTTTCTTTTTTCTAATGTTCTTACTATTTTTCATGTCGTTCTGAAATAGAAATATAATTGTTTAGTTAACAGAATTAAAGGAGACGGCCCATTTTCCATGGACATTTGCCCCACAGCAAAAGTACAGGAGACTCGACCAAAATTATATCATTAAATAGGATTTTTAATATATATTGAGGCGCCGTTAATGTTTTTATTCTGCATAGCGGGCTTTAAGAGATATCAACTAAAACGTTGAAAAAAATAACGAAATTCCTTGTGTTGTGTGAGTTTCGAACGAATCGAGCATATATTACATTTTCTTTGGAATCGAGTTTCGAACGAATCCGAGGATGTGTCAATTTTATTCATTTTTTTTATTTTGGCGTCGCACGTATTTTTTGTTTTCCCATATTACGTATTTAAATATTTTCAAGTTTTACAAAAAATCGTCAAAGAAGCACGTTCACGAACATCAAAATAAATAATTTATAATAATCCACCATTAATATTACATATTGCCACTCGAAAATATATGAGTTAAAGAAAATATACAATGAGGCGACATGTTTGTCAAAATGACAAATCACGTGAAAAACATGGCTGAATTTAAGTACAGTAATTAAAGTACTTTTTATTCACACCAATTTGCAATCCCCGCTTGGCACGTTAGTATTGAATGTACAGTTTGCATTATTTAATTATATGTTATTTTAAATAAATAACTTTTGTAGGTCTCCAGGGCTAATTAAGTACATAAACTTGAAACGACGTGGGGCAGAAATGAGCCGTCTCCTTTAAAAACTCAAACAATAAAAAAATTGGCACTCATTAATCTGTGAGATCTGTGTGTAGTGGTTTTGGGAAATGACTCCGCGGATCCCCAAATTTATGCGCCCACCATCTTTAGATTATTAAGTTACTCAAAAACAGTAAAGCGTACTAAACTAAAACATAATACAATAAAGGTATTTATTTTTCTAGCGCTTCTAATAACAGACCCACGGCAATTTCAAGTCAATAGGATTTTTTTATTACATATTTAGTAAAAAAATGTCTTATTCCATGTAAATTGGAACATTTCTTTAGATAAATACTCAACAAAGAGTGGGCCCTTCAATTATTTGCCAATAATATATACACAAATTCACAGTAAACTTACCTTCGCTATGAAAATTCACCTTCAGATTCCACTAACAATAAAACATTTTAGCACACAAGTCCGCCATTTACTTTCGTAAACACAACATGTATGTTTCTTTTAATGTCATTCATATATAATTAGTTTAACAACGTAATAAAAAACCCACCGCACGCAGCTAGCTCTAAGAAGAAAGGTAAAAAAGTATAACCTAGGCGCTATTATTTCCTATTGTAGATCTATACTGGAACTCAAGATGTTACAATTTACCTTATTACCACCCTCTAAAAGCTCAAGCAGTTGCTAAGATTCGTCATAGATCTTCAATACCCCTTACGGATTTTATAATCACACATATGCTACCTCTATAGCACTCAAAGTGTTAGTTAGCAGCATATAGCTCTACCATAACTCTTGAGGAGTCACTAGTCACTTAAATACCACCCTTACAGCGCTCCCTCTCTCAGTTAGCGCTGCTGTACCTCCATAATTGCTCTACTATAACTCTTAAAATCATTCTGCAACTACTATATCGCCATAGTGGAACCTAAGGCTACAAGAATTTGTGCCCAATCCGGGGGTATAGCAGAGTTATAGCAAGCTATAACTCTTATGTGATAGAACTCATTCATCACCTTAGGTTCTGTTTAGCGCTTTTATATATCTGTTCTAACTCTTATATTAGCGCCTAATGTTAGTTGGGCACATTGAACACTCGCAGTCTAAAATCTTATTTCGTGTCACCAACACGCTAATTTCGGGCGACGGAATGCTGCGACGGAGTAGCGTCGTAGCGGGGGCGGAGCATCGAAATGGGACGTGCACGGTAAACGTTTTTAACCCCCGACGCAAAAAGAGAGTTTTTATAAGTTTGACGTTTATGTCTATCTGTGGCATTACCTATAATAGCTCCCGAACGGATGCAGCGATTTTTTTTATATTAAAGGTGACTTATGTTCGTGTGTTCTTAGAGATGTTTGATGAAAATCAGTTGAGCCGTTTGTAAGTTGTGGGGGTGAAAGTGGAGAAGAATAACCGAATGTCTACAAAGATGCTCGAGTGTAGTATCAAATAAAAGCGCAACACGGGCACATTTATTATGTGTAGGGTTTTAATTTTTTTTTTATTTCATTGATGGGTGAAATATTATGAGTTTTTTTTTTAAATAAAGAGTGATGAGACGAGCAGGACATGTGCCTGATGGTAAGCAACACGCCTGCCACATAACAGCACAGTGACACGCAGCTATTGGAACATGAAGAGTCCAAATCATTACCTAGCACTGCACTGCGCTCGTCACCCTGAGATCTAAGTTGTTATATCTCTAAGCCCTGTAATTTCTCTGGAAACATTGCCCTTCAAACCGGAACACAGTAATGTTTGCACATTACTGCTTGGCGGTAGAATAATTGGCAAAGGTGTGGTACTTCCCCAGGCGGACTCTGCTAAGAGTCCTACCACTACAAAAAAAAACGTTTGTGACACTGAAATAGTATATCTCTAGCTATATACACTACTAGCTGTGTCCCGCGGTTTCACCCGCGTCTATTTGAGGAAAATCCATACTAATACATCCATTGCTGGCCACTTTATTACGTTTCACGGAACCCTAAAAATACGTAAATAAGCAACAATGCATTGTTGTAGAACAAATTTGATTACTTCAAATTACACAAACTTCAAATGTAGACACGCGCCGTCACAGACTTCAGCGTCCAAAGAGAATTTAAATTCACGGAACTACAGCTCTCGAAGAGAAATATTTTTCCCCGTTTTCTTTACATTCTTTACTCATACTCCGTACCTATTGATAGTAGCGTAATGTTATATACCCTATAGCCTTCCTCGATAAATGGAGTATCCAACAAAAAAAGAATCTTTCGTATCGGTCCAGTAGTTTCCGAGATCCTAGCGTTCAAACCAACAAACAAACAAACAAACAAACTCTTCAGCTTTATAATATTAGTATAGATGTAGGTGACGGCCACATCAATGCTGTTAAGTTGTAAAATTCTAAGTTATAAGTTTTTATTCCTAACTAGCTGAACCCGCTACTTCGTTCGCGTACGTTGATCTTGCGACCTTATTAGTGCATTCGTAGTACTTACGTAAAAATGTTTGGATGGGTGGTCATTACACAAACAGAGTGATTTATTTTTCCACACAAAAATATATTTATTCAAGTTTAGCAACTTCATATTTTATATTTTAAGCAACATCAAACACACTCGTAGTAAGGTTGTGGAGTATCGAACATAGCCGCAGTGTTAAGTTTGTAGGATTTTTATAGGATACATTACGAAGAGTCTGTAGCTGATGTGCGTGATCTGATACTTACCCACTTGTACATTTTTACAGGATGATATCCTAAGTAGTAGGTGATAGACTTATTAGCCGATGTAATATTTAAGACTCTACACCATGTGTGTTTCAAATGTCAATCTAATTGGTAATGTCATTCTGTCGTTAATATTTGTTTCGTTAGGGCCCATGCTTTTTCCGAGATGATAGGTAGTATATGAGACTATATAAACTATCTGTGTTTCAAATTTCAACCAAATCAAACCTTTACATAATAAAACTTAGTAAGATAACATTTTATTCAATTTTAGAAAAACAACGGTCTGCTTTGGTTCTGCTTCTGCACCGAAGCTTGTTGAACACTAAATTTAGTACAGTATTTGGATTTAAATAATATCAGAAAAAACAAAAACCGACTTCAATTATTATCATTTCACGTCAACTTACTAATGTCTAGGCAAGTAAAAAGTTCACTCGACTAATTTAAGAAGCTATGACTACGTCGTCCAGATAAATAGATACTGGTGAACAATTCACACACAAAACAATTTTTTCCACCGCCAATGTCCCAGCCCTACTCAAACCGGAGTGGTCTTACGCGTGACGATGGCAAAAGACCTGACTATTGTCGCTACAACAACAAATACTACATTACACATTTTCTAATATATATCAGATTGTGTTTCGTACCATGAGCTGCCATTTTGTGGAAAAACATAAGACAGGTACTGTCATATTATTACCTGACGATAGATGACGGATGACGGATTTGACTACTGTGTGCCTACCAGGGAAGAGCTGCTTCGAATCCGACTCCGATAAGTCGGAACCTCCGATTACTATTAGACCTTCGTTTCCGACTTCGGCTCCGAAACTTTTAAAATGGAAGTTATAATCGGAGGTAAGGTGTATAAATATTGCAGATAATTCTTTATTGTGGTGGATAGTAAATTAAAATACAAAATCCCAACTTCCTAAATCAATTGCTCGTCAATGTTTATCGTGTCCACGTGTTTGGCAAAAAAAAAAATACCCAATAAAAATGTATCTCCTGCCACCACTTCTAATCCGTTACATCCCAGCAGGTCTACAACGAAAACAAACTCCGAATGATCGCATCCGACCGACAGCTGAATCGGATTGTAGCCTACCACGAAAAACATTCGGATCGATACATTTCGGGTCGGAAGTTATGGACTTAGGTCGGATGAAGGTCGGATCGAACGAAACGGCCGATCTGATCAACCGACCGATTGTCTTTCGTGGTCGGAAACTTCATAAGTTCGGCCGATATATCGTTTATCGGACTTCGTAGTAGACCTGCTGTTATTTACATTGTCACAGAATACTTAGAAGTTAGCTTGTACCGAACTTATTCATTCCGTTATTATTTAATTTCTATGTTATTTCCGAACCACACGACCAATAATGCTAAAATTTTGATGAGACTATATTTGAAATGTGTTCTTTCTAACAAAATAAGAATTAACGAAATTGAACAACGCAAACATGAGTTACAACCAAAAACACATTCTGACTTTAACCCCTTTCTGCAAGAAAACCGTGCAGAGTTTGGGGATTAAAAGTAGACAGCTACCATCTACTTAGTATGATCTTAAATCAAATCAAGTTTCATTTGAATTGAATCAGTAGTTTCGGCGTGATGTGAGTTCCCTATACACATAGACAGACAGACAGACAGACATGAAAGAAAAAAAATGCAGTTTCGCCATCAGTATTGACTATGGAGTGCCCCCAAAATTTTTTTTTCAAAATATCTTCAATGTACAGAATTCGACCCGCTACAGTTTTATTATAAGTATAGATATAGATAGATAGATAAGTATATAGACTTAGGTCGGATGAGGGTCGGATCCAACGAAACGGCCGATCTGATCAACCGACCGATTGTCTTTCGTGGTCGGAAACTTCATAAGTTCGGCCAATATACCGTTTATCGGACTTCGTAGTAGACCTGCTGTTGTTTACATTGTCACAGAATACTTAGAAGTTAGCTTGTACCGAACTTATTCATTCCGTTATTATTTAATTTCTATGTTATTTCCGAACCACACGACCAATAATGCTAAAATTTTGATGAGACTATGTTAGAAATGTTTTCTTTCTAACAAAATAAGAATTAACGAAATTGAACAACGCAAACATGAGTTACAACCAAAAACACATTCTGACTTTAACCCCTTTCTGCAAGAAAACCGTGCAGAATTTGGGGATTAAAAGTAGACAGCTACCATCTACTTAGTATGATCTTAAATCATGTCAAGTTGCATTTGAATTGAATCAGTAGTTTCGGCGTGATGTGAGTTCCCTATACACACAGACAGACAGACAGACAGACAGACAGACATGAAAGAAAAAAAATGCAGTTTCGCCATCAGTATCGACTATGGAGTGCCCCCAAAATTTTTTTTTCACAATATCTTCAATGTACAGAATTCGACCCGCTACAGTTTTATTATAAGTATAGATGTACAGAATTCGACCCGCTACAGTTTTATTATAAGTATAGATAGCAGTCCAGGCAAACTGTAAATTTTTGCCTTATCGCGAAGGTTTTTTGTACAGAATTCGACCCGCTACAGTTTTATTATAAGTATAGATAGCAGTCCAGGCAAACTGTAAATTTTTGCCTTATCGCGAAGGTTTTTGAAAAAATAAAAACTAGTGAAGTAAATAAACAGAATTTGTTTTAAAATTTGCCTTTGATCACGGGCTAACGTATTGTAAAGTTATTTTTACTCATCTTCTTTATTGTCTTGTAGCCTTCGTTATAAGAGTTAATGGTAGGGGTCAGGCCTTCAGGTTCTAGGACCCTCGAGCCTCCGAGGCAAGTAATTGGGTCCATGCCGTATCTCAAACAACCGCCATTGATAGCATCTGGAAGGCCGGCTGTAGTACAGCATTCAGCTTTAATGATGCGTATATCGGCTAATTAAACTTTTGAATTTAGTTCAAAGGTTTGGAAAGGTTCAAAAAATTGTGAAGGTAGGTTCTGGACTTCGTTTTTTAATATATTTAGCTATTAGCTATTACCCCACAGATCAAAAATTGGTCTCACCAACTCAGATACATTCTTTGGCTCATGCACAAGTGCACTGAGACAGATTTTATAAATAAAGTGGCCAAGTGCGAGTTGGACTCGCCCACGAAGGGTTCCGTTGCAGCAAGCAACATAATATACATAGTACACATATGTAGTTCTTGTAGTTCGTTGTAACTTTGATCGAAGTTTTAATACCTATTAGTGTATTTATGACGTACTAAAAAAAACTACTCATCAGATCGAGTTCAAACCAATTTTCGTTGGTAGTTTGCATGGTAATGTACATCATATATTTTTTTTAGTTTTTTCATTCCCTTACTTTAGAAGTTAGAGGGGGGGTGACACACATTACCACTTTGGAAGTGTCTCTCGCTCAAATTATTCAGTCTAGACAAAAACTATATTAGAAACCTTAACACCATTTTAAAAGACCTATCGATAGACACCCCACACGTGTAGGTTTGATGAAAAAAACATTTTTGAGTTTCAGTTCTTAGTGTGGGGGGCAACCCTAATTTTTCTGTTTTTTCTTTTTTTTTGTAAAAATCTTAATGCGGTTCACAGAATACATCTACATACCAAGTTTCAACAGTGTACTCTTCATAGTTTCGGCAAAAAGTGGCTGTAACATACGGACGGACAGACATACAGACAGACATGACGAATCTATAGGGTTTCCGTTTTTACGTTTTACGGAACCCTAAAAGCATACTCATAGACAAACATAATTTTTCAGGGTTCCGTACCCAAATGGTAAAAACGGGACCCTGTTACTGAGACTTCCGTCCGTCCGTCTGTCACCAGTCTTGAGATACAACCAAAATCGGTAACAGCTAAACAGTTCAAATTTTCACAAATAATTATGTATTTCTATTGCCGCTATAATAACAAATACTAAAAATAATATCAATTTTTAAGGGCTCCCATACAACAAACTTAATTTATTACCGTTTCTTGCTCGATGGTGCGGAACCTTTCGTGCGCGACCCACTCGCACTTGACCGGTTTTTTATTACTATATTGTAGCCGAGAAGTATTTTTTGAGTGCAGGAAATTTAATTTACATATGTATATATAGCCCTACAGCCAGGGTGAGACGGTCGGATTATGTCGGACCATGGATGAATACAATGTCCCTACCGATTAAAACCTCCACAAAATTTGACGCTTGCGGCGGGAACGCAGAACAAATCTCGCCTTCTTCCGCGAACCCACCGCGGCTTGCCCGAATCCAGGGCCTCTAGGGCTCATTCCCGACACCGGCGCACCTGAATCCGAAATACGCTGTGGGTGTCACACCGTATTTCGGTATTTTAAACTGTCAAGCATGATCTAACCACGTTAGATTACAAAATTACCTAACCTACTTGTTTAGAATAGAATGACGTAACAGTATATTTTATCTAACTTGTAGAAAATGGTAATTTTAAAACTGAGATTTAGCCACTATTTTTGCAGACTACCCGCGGTTTGTTTCAACCGGGTATTTGTTAGGACCGCTCAGACGGGAGCGTCCATTCATTCGGTCGTGAACTTTGCCGGCGCGCGCCAGTGAACTTTGATCCGCGCGGACGCGAGGTATTTGTAATTTTTTAATTGGGATTAACGACGCCGAGCGTCGATCGTGAACTTACGCGAGTTGTACGCGGACTTCTGCCCCGGACGGGAACTTGTTTTTGTGAACGCGGCCTTGGCTGAGCGAGGCGTTCCCAAGGCATCCTCAGACTTTCGGCGGTCGAAAGAAGGCCGACTGCACGTCGAAAACAACTGACAAGTATCGTAAACATTTATGTATATACATAAACTACTAATCACTGGGAACAGGGATAGTTCTTTGGGATAAGTTTAGGCACACCCTTGTACGCGGAATCCGGTTACACAAGGTACCGTGTAATTATATAGTAGCTGGTTGACCGAGCTTTGCTCGGTTTTTTTAAAATTATATTTAGGCAGATACAAATTACGTTCTGATGAAATATCAGTAAATACATGGCATAAAACTTATTAAAATATTACATTAAAAAAAACAAAAAAAAACGAGAAAGTAACCATCAGGATTCGAACCGGGATCAAAGTCAAAGTCAAAGTCAAAGTACTTTATTCATAAATGTACAATTTACACGTCAATTAATAAAAACATAAAAACAAAAGAAAGAGCATACAAATTGTATACATTTTCAAAGTTTAAAATGACTACTTTACTGTATTATAATAATTATTGTACAGAAAACTGTCAAGCATTATATGAGTATAATATGTTCCATGTCAAATGTTTGCATTCATTTTTATAGGACTTTGCCATCACTCTCTAAAAATTCGGTGTAACTATAAAAAGTTTGATCGATAAGCCAGCACTTTAATCTATTTTTGAAGCTGCCGAAACTTGGGGCAGATATAATTATTTTGGGAAGCGTGTTATAAACTTCAGGTCCCATAATGTGAGTTAACTTCCGTGACCTCGTTAGAGAGTGTGGTATAACATCCAGCTTATCCGCGTTACGCATGTTACGAGAATGTCTCTCTCCTCGCGTATTGTATGATTCTAGATTATTTCTGACATACACAGCCACCTGGAAGATCATTATAGCAGGTAACGTAAGTATGCCAAGCTCTTTGAAATATGGTCTGACGGATGTGCATTGCGATACGCCAACGATAGCACGTACGGCACGTTTTTGGGCACGGAACGCACGCTCCCAATCGGCAGCGCGCGCGTATAGCTCGGCGCCGTATTGTAACCGAGAATGCACTGTGGCAAAGTAACACGCCCGCGACACATCCGCAGACACCACTCGGGATACTCGTCTTAACGCAAAGCACGCACTGCTGACCTTAGCACACATCTTGTCGATGTGGTGCTCCCACGTCATGCTGCGATCAATCTCGAATCCCAAAAATGTGGTGTTCTGTACTTGCTCAATTCTGACACCGTTTAGCGAAACTTTAAGTGGTTTTGTATGATGGCCCGACAGACAAAAGTGAACGAAGTGAGTCTTTTTTGAATTTAACATAAAACCATTAGCTCTAAACCATGAATTTAAGCCGTTAATTACAATATTTAATTTCTCTTCCAATTCCTCTATTGTAAGAGCTGTTACTACGGCAGCCACATCATCTGCATACATGAATATGCCTGCACCCTTTACGGCATCGGGGAGATCGTTTAGTAGGAGAGAGAACATTATATTTGACACCGACGAACCCTGCGGTACTCCCATAGACGAAGGCAGTGGATCTGATTTATTATCGCCATCGCCAGCATCCACTACTTGAGAGCGGCCTCGTAACATGTCAGTCAATACCTCGTATGATTTCCCAGCTATGCCATAGTGTTTAAGCTTTAAAGCTAAGGTCTTGTGGTCTGCGACATCGAAGGCCTTCGATAAGTCACAGCACAATACAGCTACTTGATCTTTACGTTCACGGGCAGCCAACACACTACGAATCACTTCACGCGTTAGAGAAATCGTAGACCTCCCTTCGCGGTATGCGTATTGTTGTTCACACAGCGCCTTGGTTTCCGATAGGTAGGCCACTAATCGCGAACTCAAGCCGTTTTCGAACACTTTGGCTATTGCTGGTATAATCGATACTGGTCTATATCCATCAATATCGTCCCTCTTGCCTTTGCCTTTAAATATCGGGGACACTTTCGATATTTTCAGCGACGACGGGTACGAGCCTTCTCTAAGACACTTATTAAACAGTGTGGCGAGAACCGGAGCTAGAGGCAGAATTGCTAACTTAATTAGCTCCATCGAAACACCGTAAATGTCTTTTGACTTTTTTGGGGGTATTCTGGAAGAAACTATACGGAATACCTCATCAGCCGAGAAACTTGTTAGTCTGAGGGAACGGTCAGATGCTTGACGTGCTGATACTAATATTTTACGTACAGTAGCAGCATCAGCTTTAGGTGCCCCACAGGCAGCAGCTGCATTTAAAAACCGAACATTCATAGCATTTACTGCATCTTTTGGCGAACTAAACTTACTGCCGTTGCAATCTTTTACGATCTCGGAGCAGTTCGACCTTGGGGTATTGTTTTTCCCCCTCTCCGTGTTCACGATTCCCCACATAGCTTTACATGGATTCGTACTTCCGTGTATTATACTACTATAATGATTTGTTTTACACATATTCAAAGTCGAAATGTATTTCCTGTTGAGATCGTCAAATATAGCTATTAAGTTCTCTTCCTCAGGAAATTGGTCAACTAATTTTGAAATATCAAACAACAACGATTTTAGATCAATTATGTCAGGTGTAACCCACGACGCGTCACGTTTGTTATTTGGAGTTCGTTTTATCGGGAAACAAGTATCATACTTATTTGCTAAAATATTAATCAGTGCCACCACAAATGTTTGAGCGGTTTTGTTTCTCTCGCTTACCTCGGGCCAATCTATACTGTCAATAGACATAACGAAGTTTGACCGGTTATTTTGCGAGAAATCACGCGTGCGGCGAGTGAGTTGTGCGGGTGTTGAGTGAGCAAATTTCACTACTCCACGTACAGCCAAGTGATCCGACAGAAGCGTATTTATTGAGTTTGCGGAAGTAAGTTGTCGCGCTACATTTGTGAAAATAAGGTCAATCGCTGTTTGTGACTTTTCTGTTATACGAGTAGGGAAGTCTACAATTGAACTCACATCATAGGAGTGGAGTAAGTCAAACAGATTTTTACAGTCAGCGCTAGTGTTGTCTAAAATATTTATGTTTATATCACCGAGAATCATGAATGTTCTATCGGTTGCACTGAGCTTATCGAGCAAACGTTCCAGGCCACTTAAGAAACCTCTAACATGAGCTAGGCCTGTGCGATAAATGCAAATGATAGTAATGTCAAAGTCCATAACGTCAATCGCGGAAATTTCGCAAAATCTTTCTTCTGACAATGCTGATAACTCAACGTTTTCGACACACTTTAGTGCTTCATTTACAAAGATGCAAGATCCGCCATGGATAACATTATTTCTACAAAAACTAGACACTAACTTGAAGCCTTTTAAGTGTATACATTGTAAATTCGGGGCGGTAAGCCAGTGTTCTGTTAATGCAAGAACATCGCACTTAAGATCAGTTTCTAAGAGAACTTCTAATCGTTGAGTCTTATCGTTTAGCGAGTTAATGTTTTGGTGGCATATTGTCAACTGTCTCGGTGGTAAGCACTGCGCGTTCATACTAAACACTGAGTTTTGTACTACGGCCGCCAGCTGTCGTCGTAGGGGAGCCGCCGGCGGAGCGGCGGGGGTGGTGTTGCGTCCGCCGCCCCGCGCTTGCGGTCGTGGTTGGTCCGGTGTTTCTTGCGTTATCTGCGGCATCTGAGGACGGGCGCACCGCCCGCCGGTCGCCGCGTCGAAACCAAGGACTAATTTCGACTCTACTTGGCCAATTATCAGCTTTCATGAAAAACTCGTATTTGCTTGTTGGCACGGTCACGGCAAACGATGCATAGTGCGTATGCTTCAAGAGAATTTTCTCGATATGATACTCGGCACATGGATTTTTCTTGTTCATGTACGTTTTTAAAGTGTCTGGAGTCGTTGTCGGCTTCAGGAAGCATACATGTAATTTTTTCACTCGTTCAATTGCTTCTAGTTCCGCGTCTGAAGTGCCACTTCCGCGTACGACTTGTCTCGTATATGAGTAACGATCTTTACGCCGCGTCACAGTCTGCCACGATGAATCTCGAGTGGATGCATGTTGCTTGGTCGTTTTTGATTCTACAATTGATGGTGTGTTGGTGTCGGTGGACGACTCGGTGGTTGACACCTGGGCGCGTTTGCCGCGTTTCCGTGGTGGCGCCGAAGCAGCTGTAGGAGCTGGTGCTCGTGCGAGTGGTGGTGTGGGCTGGCGCGGCGGCGCAGCGGTGGCCGGCGCCGGGATGCGTGGTTGCGTGAGTGGCCTCGGCGCAGTGACGGCCAGCGCGGGCTGGCCCGCCGGTGGTGCAGGGTTGCGCGGCGGCGTGAGCTGGCAAGGCGGCGGCGCATTGACGTCCAGTGCGGGCCCGCCCGGCGGCGGCGCGCGCCCCGGGGCGGAGCCTCGCTGCGCCACTGACGCATACTGTGTGGGGTCCGGCGGCACAATAAGTGTCATGTTCGCACTCGCTCGATTTTCTCGTCTCTCGAACTTCCCTATCTTTTCGAAAAATTGGTCCATACGGGAGGAATATGTGGCCATCTTACTTTCGTAGCTCGCTATGGTCGTCATGGAAGAATTTAATTTTCTCTCATAATCGGTAATAACTGAAACTGATTGTTCCAGTTTCACTTTGTACGCATCGATAAGGGAACTTGACTGTGTGAGTTGGTTCCTGATGGTCGTCATTTCGTACCTCAGTTTCTGAATTTCGAGTGTCAGTTCTCGCGTGCCCTCTGTTTTTGGCTCGTCCACGTTCTGAACCCGCGTTTGTTTGGTGCGGATCGTTACGTTGGGGTCTCTTTGTTTCTTAGAGACGCCAACCGGAGTAAGACTGTTGTCGCCTCCTTTTTTTGCCATACATCTACATTCGGGACAAATGTAACTCGCGATTTCTATGTCCTCCAAATTTCTTTCGCCGGTACATAATAGGTGATAGGGCTTTTTACAATTCAAAACAGTGCAACGTAAATATTTTTCATTATCTTCAGCAATCCTACCGCAGCACGCAGCACAATTCATATTGAAGAAGTGTTTTATCAAATAATTGAACAAAAATAATTCAAAAAACGAGCAAAACGGAATTTCGTATACAGGCCTTAGTCAGGATCGAACCCGGTACGTAGCGATCGTTCAGCAGAGGCGTTACCCGTTGAGCTAAACGGCGCTTGGAGGGACCGTCCAAATTAACGTTTAGTTGTAGCAGATGACTTTTTGCTATGTCGTAGTAACAACAGGTAGGTACGGAGTTCTTTTAGCACTGTTATAAGTCCACTTCGTAATTCAATTTAATACAAAAAATGAGGGTTATGTAAACAAATGTTCCAAACTATTTTCTTTATTTAAGAGATTTTATTACTTTTAATTTTAAATCTGAGTCTTTAGCACTGTTCCCTCGTTTATTTTTACTAAGTAAATAACACTAACCAGTCCACAGTCCAGTCCAAATCCTTTATTATGCACTTTACTCCACGGTTTTAGGGATCACTTTCACAGCTAAAACGAAATATTACTATTTTTAACTAATTTTAACATCAAGACGACTGTTTACGATGACAGCGCGCGCGATCTCCGGGCACCGAGGGCGGGCCTCTACCGCTTGAGCTATTCAGCCGATGCGCTTACTGGCGAAGTTTGCTATCGTACTCAAATGATATTACAGGAGTTTTTCATTGCCTGAAAAAGCATCGATTTATCGTCCCCGAAACTGTAGTAGTAGTGGTAGGACTCTCGGCAGAGTCCGCCTGGGGAAGGACCACACCTTTGCCAAATATTCTACCGCCAAGCAGTAATGTGCAAACATTACTGTGTTCCGGTCTGAAGGGCAATGTTTCCAGAGAAATTACAGGGCTTAGAGATATAACAACTTAGATCTCTGGGTGAAGAGCGCAGTGCAGTGCTAGGTAATGATTTGGAATCTTCATGTTCCAATAGCTGCGTGTCACTGTGTTGTTATGTGGCAGGCATGTTGCTTACCATCAGGCACATAACCTGCTCGACTCGTCACTGTATATTTAAAAAAAAACCCCTGTATACATAGTTTCATGAAAATCGTTCGAGCCGTTTCCGAGATTCAGATTCGATATATACAAGAATTGCTCGTTTAAAGGTATAAGATGTTATTATTTAAGAAAACGTCCCAATCGTTTAAATTGGGTGGTAGCAGAGCAATTTTTTGTACCTAACACGTCCGATAATAATCATTGCCGATTACATCGCGGCGGATTACTTGGCTGATCGTAATTTATCGAAAACACTACTGTTAGTTTAAAATCTCATGCGTTTTATTGTACGCTGACGATGATTGCAATTTTACGATAATATATTATATATATATCGAAACGTCGAGGTAATTAAACAATGATTTATATCGTGCCTAAGACCCGTTCTTTAAAAACATTATAAAAAAAATATATTTATATCTAATCAAAAACCTTTATGAAAAGTTTCAAACTTCTTGTTTCAAAAATGACGAAACACCTACCAATATAATCTCCCTAACTGTACCTACTCATAGATACCCAAAAGTATACCTGAAAGCTTTCCATATACTAACACTAGCGCCCCCCACGAGTTCGCTCATGATATATAATATATGGTCTTTAGCACTCAGGGACACATGTTAAACGATGAAACAGTTTTTGAAATCGGTTCAGTAGATCCTGAGATTAGTGCCTTCAAACAAAAAGCCTCTTCAGCTTTATAACATTAGAATAGATACTCTAGAACTCTAGATACTCAACGAGTGCTTATATTAGTGTGATATACTTACATTTAATTGAATAAACTCCATTCAAAGTCAAGTTGGTACAACGGCCTTAGTTATACCAACACGCCTACTCTGTCTCAGTATTTTTAGATACTGTGATTAGTGATATCCTTCGGCCCAATTCAAGGTACAAGGCTTTGCCATCATCGTTTCACTTCGACTCTGTCGGTATACTTCAATTATCTGTTAACGAAGGTTATCAGCCGTGTACGATAGGGAAAGGTATAATTAGTCCCTCCCTACAGATAACAGGTCAATACGCAATACTGGTTTGGCATGGGTTCGTTATTCACACTATGTAGTAAAAGGTTTTATTTTTGAATTTATACTTTTGCATGAAAAATTTTGTTAATATTAGGGGACATTTCACTCACAACACCATATGCCTCTAAACTTAGCAAAGCTTGTGCTATGGGAGTCAGATAGCTGATGTCCTTCTTATTAGCGTAGGTAATAGGTATCTATGTACCTACTTCTTAAAAAATAATGAAATTTAACTTCTTGCGTCTTTTGTCCTGCGTGCGTTCATAAGTACCCACACACACACACACACACATCCTCACATACAAACACACAAACCCTCACAAAAACACGCATACACATTTATTTTACAGTAACTCCCATAGAAACACCATTTTGTATCATCATCATTATTATTTTCTCTCTGCATTAATGATCCACTACTGGGTAGGTACACACATCCTAGCACAACATCGTTGAAAGTCATCATCATCATCATCATCAGCCGCAAGACGTCCACTGCTGAACATAGGCCTCCCCCTAGATTTCCACACCGAACGGTCCCGCGCAACCTGCAACCAGCGGTTTCCAGCGACCTTTGTGAGGTCATCTGGCCATCTAGTGGAGGCCATCCAACTCTTGCATCTTCCGGTTCGTGGTCGCCACTCGAGAACCTTTCTTCCCCATCGGTAAAAGTGCGTCAGTTGAAATGGGCTGTTAGATCAGGGATTCCCAAACTTGTTATGTCTGCTCTGCTACCCACTATGAGAATAAATTATTAAAAATTAAAATTAGGACTCTTGGCAGAGTCCGCCTGGGGAAGTACCACACCTTTGCCAGTTATTCTACCGCCAAGCAGTAATGTGTAAGTGTTACTCCGTTCCGGTTTGAAGGGCATTGTTTCCAGAGAAATTACTGAGCTTAGAGATTTAACACCTTACATCTCTAGATGACGAGCGCAGTGCAGTGCTAGGTAATGATTTTGTTATGTGGTAGACATGTTGCTTACCATCAGGCACATGGCCTACTCGTCTCGTCACTTTATAATAAATAAATCATTTCTCTTATCTGTAACTTCAAATTAAATTAATTAATTATTGTAAGTTATATTAGCCGACATTACACATTAATTCTGCCCTGCTTATGGTAATTACAGTAAGTCACATTTTGGTCGATATTGAGTTGAGTAGATATTTGGAATGTAAAGATTAAGACCTACATTTCTGTATATTCAAAGTTTCAAAATGAGACTCAGAAAATGAAATAAGCTTAAGCATAGTTACAGTAAGACACGTTTCGCACCAAGGATTCCTTATTATTATTGCAGTATGAGCACATACGGTTGATTTTTGTCAATTTGTTTAACCATTTCCTAGGTATTGCTACAGTAAGTAATTTTGTTATTATTATAATATTTAAGTTACTTAAGGTAATTTAATTATGATTAGAATTGCTTAGAAAATATAACAAATGGAACAGATTTTTCAATTTTACAATCTTTTTCGATTAAACTGACTGTTACATCATACTTACTTAATTCTTTTTTATTTAGCTACCTAAAACATCGAAAAAGAGTAATTCATTATTATTAATGGTGCAATGAAATGACATGTTTGTCCTAGCTATAATTTTACAGTAAGTTATTAAATAGTACTAAGCAAATTGCGCAGTTTTTGTTATCCTATTTAAACATTCACCTTATTTCCTAGTCATTGTTGCAGTATGTACTTCAAACTAAAGATAGTTACAGTATGTCACACACTTACTGTACCTATACTAAATTTTTCTGCTTTTTCATTCCTTAGCATACATATTTTTTAAAGATTTACAATTAAAATATTATGACTAAATAAAAATTAAAATACACAAATTGTTAAACAAACACGGTTTTATCTGAAACATTTTAGAAAAGTTACATTTAATGTATACTTTGGGAGAAACGACAAAAGTAAGAAAAAAAAACTTTGACCGCGTTTTTCTCGAAAGTGGTTACATGTCACTTACTGTATTATATCAGAAGCAGGGCAGAATTCTAAATGAGACTTTTACTATTATAACCCACATGAGCTAATTTGAGACCTGATCCCAGGTAGGTGTAGGTAGTACACAACAGACTTCAAGCCTCTACACAACGCTCAAATTTTTTTCTGGGTCTCTTACCACCCTTCAGGTCTGCAGCGCCCACAAGGGGGTGTTATCGCTTTATTAGATGAACTCTCATTCCTAGTGACGCACTTCCAATACGCCGAAAACAGGTATCCAATTTAGGGACGATGTGGGGTCAACATTACTGCCAATAAGCAGTATTTTGCATTAATCGACGGTCGGGGTCCAAATTGCAAATGATTTTGCAACCTTGTATAATGAACAGAATAAAGTTTTATGGAAGCATTTAATTAAATTTCATCCTAAATAATTCTAAAGACTCGAATTCGCAATTTTTCCTATTTTATTTTAATTAAATACTTACACCACCATTTTTTTTTACCACCATTTTGCTTGTGCTTATGTGACAAAGCGGTTATATAGAAGGGTTTTTTTATTACTGAAGTGAAAACTTGTTTCGGTGCACCGCACACAAATTTTTCGTGGGCTGTGAATGAAGCCCAGCGTCACGGTTGCAACATTGGAAACAACTCTTCAAACCGGAAATACAGTGATGTTTTTTTTTATAGCATAGAGTGACGAGACGAGCAGGTAATTTGCCTGATGGTAAGCAACATGCCTGCCACATAACAGCACAGTAACACGCAGCTATTGGAACATGATAGTCCAAATCATTACCTAGCACTGCACTGCGCTCGTCACCCAGAGATCTAAGTTGTTATATCTCTAAGCCCTGTAATTTCTCTGACCACAGTAATGTTTGCACATTACTGCTTGGCGGTAGAATAATTGACAAAGGTGTGGTACTTCCCCAGGGGGACTCTGCTAAGAGTCCTACCACTACAGAAATAATTGATACAATGATTGCATGTAATAGGCTTGTTACCACTAAGAACGAATCGGACGGGTTAGAGGTTCTTACTATTGATTAAGATATACTTAGAGATTTAAAAAAAATAAAACAGTTAATCAAAATAAGTAAAGATTGTTAATATTTTTAGAAAAGAAAATCTTAAAAAATAGGCATCGAGTCAAGTGACACTGAACGCCAATCGAAAAATGTGTAACGTCACGCCGTGCTAAACATCACTTGACATTACTAATGTTGTTGACATTTTCATATAACAAATATTATTATTTTTTATTTTTATTTATTCTTCACTTGTTCTTCAGCCCGCTTTACTGAACTAGTTTGGTACTGTTTTACCACTATTCTTGAAGAAAATTATCAGTTTTTTTTACATTTGCATTACTAAGATTATACTGTGTCAAATACTTTCATCAAAATGATCTTCACAAAAATACATTCTTGATTTAGTGGGCATCATTCCTCCTCGCAAGCGTTTGCCACTTTTTTCGTATTAGTGGATCGTCTGAAACATAGATGAATAATTTGTTTGGCGTATTTATACTTGTGCTTGTACATTGGGGCGCTATGCAGTGCTTGTAATACGATGAATTCATTTTAAATTAAAAATATTGACAACGTCCTTACACAAACACATATGTTTGCCACGGCGTGACGTCATTCAAGACGCCATGACAGTCTGGAGCGTTTTTGTGCAGAAATTTATTTGATTTTTTGAAATGCAAAATACATATTGTAAATGTATTTTTTTTTTTCAAAAATATAGATATTTCGGAATAATATAAACATTAAGCTATATTAATACCCAATTTTTAAAATTTAGTACACAAGCCTATTGCTTGTCGGTAAAATAGCTGGCAAAGGTGTGGCTTCCCTGGTGAATTCTATAAAGACTCCTACCACAACAAAAAAAAAAAAATAAAAAAAATAAATATATTTACAACAAGATTTACAATATTGCTATACTAGTTTTAACAATTTACAAAATAATTTATCATTAACATTTGCAGCATAATTCGTTTCCTGCGAGCCCCAAACTAGGCAGGGCCTGTATCTTGGGAGCCCTGTCAGCAGTTTCCTGCTGCTATTGCGCCTGAACTGTTTTGAGTAAACAGATCTATAACTCTATATTGAAAAGTATAGCTATGTATTATCGATTAAATTGAGAATTGGTTAATATTACATTAATTAAATGGTATTATTATTATTATTATTGTCAATTTAACCAATTACCTAATAAAATATCAGAGGAAGGTAATACATGTTCAGAATCAAATAAAGATACAAAATAAGTTGTTTTCCACTTACAGGTAATTTCACAGTTCATGTTACATTGCTTGAGGTTTGACAACATAAGTTAGAGTTATGTATGTGTACGTGTGTAGGGGAGGTGAAGTGGGTTGTTTGCGTGTGTGTGCGTATGGTTGCGAGTGTGTGTGGGGGCGTGTATGTGTGCGTGCGTATGGTGTGCGTGTGTCGTGTGGGACATTTACGTGTGTCTGCGTATGGTGTGAGTGTAGTGTGTGGAGGAGGCGTTTGCGTATGGTGTGTGTGGTGCATGTGCGTGCGGTGTGTCTGCGTATGTGGTTCGTTTGGTACGCACGGGGTGCGTTGCGTACCCTGATCGTCGCCCGTTCGGGAACCGGGATTTAGTAATAGTTTACTTCGCTTCATGGAACTTCAGTAAGTCTTCCGTTTGTGTGTACGTCAGTGATGTCAACCACTTCTTTACTTTATGTTTGACTTCCCAGAAACTATTGCCTGAAACGTCCAAGTGTCTGCAGACTGCGTTATATGTGAAGACAAGGACATACTTTGGCAACCGCGAAGCGAATGTCGTATTGATCCTCGGTAGGGTCAAGTCACGTGGGCGCTTCCGCTTGGTAGGGTCATGTCTCGGTGCTAGATGATGACACTTGGCGATAGCTCGAAGAACAAAAAGCTGCCGAACCGTTAACACGTCAGCCTCTTCATAGAGTTTCGCTGTTGGGTACCGTCGCGGTCTGCCCAACATGACTTTGAGTACTGCTCTTTGAGCCCTTTCAACCTCTATTACGTGTGTCCGAGCAACTCCTCCCCAAACCCCCACACAGTACCGAAGAATTGACTCACATAGTGATTTGTAAATAAGCAGTTTAATGTCCATCTTGGCTGCTGCCCGCAGGGATTTCATGACGTATATTAGCTTTCGAACTTTTTTTGCGGTGTAAGTTATGTGCTGTTTAAAAGTCAAGTTTTGATCCACCATCACTCCTAGATATTTAACATTCGTTACTCTTGCAATGAAGTTGCAAGAGCACGGAGTTATGGGTATTTTGAGGTTGGTCGCTTCCCAACAGCAGCTGTCGTGGATTCGCAATTGGCACAGCGTCGTACCAGTAGCCTGCGTAATAGAGAACGCCATAAAATTTGTTTTTTTAGTGTTTAGGGTCAGCAAATTTGAGTCAAGCCAATGAGTCAGAGCGACCATGCCAACTTCTGCTTCAGAAAATGCAGCCCTCCAATTTACGCCATGAAAAACAGCGACGGTGTCATCGGCATAACATATCAGTTACATATTCGGTAGATTGAGACGCAGTATCCCGTCCATGTAGACAGTGAACAGAGTGGGACCTAAGACGCTACCTTGGGGTACCCCGGAATCAATGTACACCTCACTGCTCTCCCGGTCACCTATTCTAAGACATTGTCGCCTGTTTGTCAGGTAGCTCGTAAACCAGCTGAGTGCACAACCCCTAATTCCGACATTTTCTAGCTTTTTCAGCAAAATTTTTAAACTTAAACTGTCGAACGCTTTTGCAATGTCTAAGAACACCCCAATACATCGCTGTCCACTGTCCAAATGAGAAGCGACGATATCCGTGAGGTGCTGGACTGCGTCTTCAGTCGACTTACCAGGCCTGAAGCCGTATTGACAATCATCGAGGATTTCAAACTCCTGCAGGTAATCTACCAATCTTCTGTTCACTATTTTCTCAAGAATTTCGGACACTATGCTAAGCAGTGAAATGGGTCTGTAATTGCTCGGATCTTGCTTGTCTCCACTTTTGTGCACCGGAATCACAATTGCGGTCTTCCAACAATTAGGAAAAATGCCAGAGGCCATGATAAGGTTACATATGTGAACCAATGGTTCAGTGATCACAAGCTTGGCATACTTCAGTACTAAAGGTGATACATCATCGTTCCCTGCGGCACTGTCCGGCTTCAGTTCTTCAATGATACCCAATATTTCACAGTGGTCTGTCGGTGCCAAGAACAAAGAATTTGAGCACTGATGGTTAGACGGCACTTGCCGGCATAGTGCATCCTGAGTAGTATTCAATTTGTGGAGAATATTTGTAGCCAAACTAGCCCCGGCACAAGCGAAGTGTTTATTACTGTCATTTAATACTCTTTCACGATTTACTGCACCCACTATCAGGTCCTGGTTTCTTTTTTTCTTACAGGGAATATCGCATATGTCTTTTATAGATTTCCATAACTTTTGGGGGTTATTTCGATTTTGGAGTAGTTGTGATCTCCCGTAGTCTGATTTAACCTTATGCAGAAGATCATTACAAAAGTTTTTATAGCGTTTGTATGATATTTTTAGGATTTCGTTTTGTGGATCACATCTTAGTTTCAGGTGTAGATTGTCTCGATGGCGCATGCATTTTATAAGTCCCGGCGTTATCCATGGCTTAAGACAGTATTTACTTCTACTTGCTTTCCGCTTCTCCGTGTTCTTAGTTATATTCTCCCGAAGAATGTTATTGAAAGCCAATACTGCATCCTCAACATTCTCCTTGTTCAAGACTTGTTCCCAGTCAGCATTCTTTAGCGCAGTCGCGAGCTCGTGGTAATTGGTTTTGGTGGTGACTCTATCTCCTTTGTAGAAAGTCTTAATTTGAGCACTCAGTCCTACTATAATGAGATCATGATCAGTTACAGAACTCCTACAAATTAAACCCAGCGATTCTCCTTTCGTTTTAACGTAAGCATGGTCAAGACATGACCCTGTCTGTCTCCGGGTAATGTCTGTAATTGCTGGGAGAAACCCGTGTTCAGCCATTATACATTGATATTCCTCTTTTCCTTTATTTATACGCTCATCCAGCAGGTTAATGTTAATGTCACCTGTAACTATAACACTAGAGTCGTCTTTTTCAGCAATCAAGACCCCCTCCAGGGAGTCGTTAAAACGTTTTAAATCGCTGACAGCAGGAGATCTGTAAACTCCGACGATCTTCAATTGGTTCTCCACGGTAATCACCAGACAGTTTGCGTCCTGAAAATCAGGTTCCCCATCTGCTACAGCCCAACAGTCTTTCACGTACATGGCAACGCCTCCACACTTATTAATATAATTTTTAGTGTGAAAAATAGCATATCCTGGCAATTGAGGTAATTGAGTGTGTTCCTGTAACCAGCATTCAGAAAAAACAAAGACATCTATCTCAGTTTGTAGTCGTTTTAGAGTTGGAAGTATCCTATCAAAATTTTTGTTCAGACTTCTGATGTTATAAGATAACACCCTAAACCCGAACGGTGCGATGAGATCACGGCATGCCTCCGGTGTATCAATGGTGCGGCATTCTATCGTAAGCGTGTCTTCAATATCATCAAACACATCCAAACTACCCATTATCATAGTTAATCCGCTGATTTAAAAGTGTAGACCTAATTGGAAGTAATGCCGCACCATGAGGCATAAGTGAAGTGTGTTGAATTGTTTGCCGGAATTTACTCATATTCATTTGTGAAGTCAGATTTCCAATATATTTCATTTGATTTTGCTGAGATAAATCAAGATATTTGCCAAGGAGACACATCAAATAATGTCGAAGTAAAGGCTGCAGACCACGTATTTTAAGTGTATTTAGAATTAAATAGGTGTGTGTGTAGATTTCAGTTTTGTGTGTACCTGTACAGTAGTACTAATGGTTAAGTGTCATCACACTCATTCCAAACCAATTACAATATAAATTAGTAGAGTGGAATTGAATTAAATACCTTAAGTTAGCGCTAGGAACAAAATACATATTGAGCATTAAATTAAGCAAGATTAAATTACACGCGGAAAAAATTAAAACATGCAGATTATTTATATTTACAAACTTAGGAACTAAAACAGTCCTTGAACCATTTCTCATGTTGGTAGGTTGCCGGTGATCCAGGCACTTGATGTACATATTTAACATCTCAAACAGGAATGTTGACGGCCTCGCCGATATCAGTGGCGTTAGTACTGCCACGACCACCAAGCAAACGGTGCAAATGCGAGATGCCATCGACACATATTGCCGGCTTTCCCTCCTCCGCTCGAACGTGAATCTTTCCATTGTTGACCCAACAGAAACGGTATCCTGACTCCCTTGCTCGTAGTCTGGCCTCCCGAAATAACCTATTGTTCTTTGTGAGATGTTCATTTATGTACATATTTCTTCCTGGCCCTCCCAATTCAAGGTCTGATGATGTGAGGCACCTCCATCGAGCTTTCACCGCTTTCAAAATTTCATCTCTTTTGGCCTTCCTACACAGCCTGACTATTATTGGTCTAGGGGAAATTGTGCCCGAGTTCTTATTGCCACCATTTTTAGGACCAGCTCTGAAAACGCAGTCCAGCTCATTATCTGGAAGCTCAACTCCTATCTTCGCGGCCGCAATCATTACAACATGATGAAGATTCTCGCCATTTGACTCCGTGGTACCAATAATCTCCAATTCCTTCAGCAATGCCGTCTGCGAATGATGGTTTAATTGAACTTTTAACTGGTCAACTTCTTCCCTCAGCCCTACAATTATCGCATCCTTACTCTCGAGGGTTCGGATGCGAGTATCAAAACCATCCAGCCGAGAGTTACACTGCGATATTCCGTCGGTAAGTACCTTGAGGCATGATTTTATTTCAGCCAGATCCTTCTTAAGGCCACGCAGTTCCGCGGCGATATTAGGCTGTGACTCGTCGTTGCTTTCTCTAACCTCACCAGGTGAACTAAGAGCCGGGCGTTTGTGGGGTCGCGCATTGGCTTTGCTGGTAGACGGACTTCCGGTGCGGTCCTGTGTGAGCGCCGGGACTTTTTGATTGCAAGTTTTGCGCTCAGTTCCTCGACAAGCTGGACATTTCCATTCAAATGTTTTCGCAACCTCCGTAGATGGTATGTTGACACAAATAGGATGATATGAGGCCTTACAGACTCCACACTTCATATAATTAGCCGATGTTACTATTTGTTTACATGCCTCGCAGTTAACTTCCCCTTTACCGTTACCAATATTCAAATATTTGTCCATAGTTGTGTAAATGGCAGTATATTCAAACTGTGTGCACGTTCAAAACCCCGCAAACGTAGCGCACAGTGCGAGCGAGACGCCTATATGTACCACGTTTACGCCGCGTGCGATGTAAGTCCAAAGGTTTTCTCGAAGGATTACTATAAATTTTACTATCTGCCTAGTTAGCGTACTTTACACTGTAACCCGTAATCTCTAGAGATTCCAACGTATTTCCACTTCAATCGATTGTTTACGGATCGATACTCACAACGTACTGACGCAAGCGCTTTCTCTACGCAATTCTCAAATCTTTTAAAAAACGATTACTACTACCGAATGTATTACAGAAGAGTTACGGACTGGGTCAAAAAAAATCATCATCATCATCATCAACAGCCCACTAAACGGTCCCACTGCTGGGACTCGGGACCTTCTCTCGCAAGGAGAGAGTAAAAAAATACACCATTCTAATTAGTCCGTCAGCTAGATCAAAAAAATATAAGGCACGTATTTTTTGTTTTTTTCAAAATATAAAAAATCGACAAACTTAAAGATCATCAAACTTCGAGAATGGAGGGTCGCGACGTCACTCGTGGGTAAAAATCGTACCCCCGAGTGACGTCACGCGAAACTTCGAAGCACTGTATCTTCGTCATTTTTTGTTTGTGAAACAAAAGAAAAAATATGTGTATCATATTTTTTTGCAATCTAACTGACGTACTAATTTGTTTTTTTGAAGATTGTATTGTACCCTATTTGATTTCAACGTGACCATTTAAATTGCTCTACCATAGCTCCACGACTCGGCTTTAAAGAGCAGTTTGTTTCAACCTAAATACGTGGAATTCCTGCAAGCGTGAGGGAAACGTTTGAAAGCTATCGAAGTTAGAAACAAGTTTGATGGCTGCGTTCAAACGGATTTAATTAACTAGCCGTTGTACTGGAAGTTAATTACATTGACTGGAAGCCGGGAAACGGTTTCCATGGCGGCCGGCCTTTACTGTTGTACTCTGACGTAATTAGGGATTATTGCTAATTGCCTGGATTGGGAATAAGATTGTCCATTTTTAGGGTTCCGTAAAACGTGATAACGGAACCCTTATAGATTCGTCATGTCTGTCTGTCTGTCCGTCCGTATGTCACAGCCACTTTTTGCCGAAACTATGAGAACTACACTGTTGAAACTTGGTAAGTAGATGTATTCTGTGAACCGCATTAAGATTTAAACAAAAAAATTTAAAAAAAGAAAAATTAGGGTTGCCCCCCATACTGAGAACTGAAACTCAAAATTGTTTTTTCCATCAAACCTACACGTGTGGGGTGTCTATCGATAGGTCTTCAAAAATGATGTTGAGGTTGCTAAAATCATTTTCGTCTACACTGAATAATTTGCGCGAGAGACACTTCCAAAGTGCTAAAATGTGTGTCCCCCCCCTCTAACTTCTAAAGTAAGAGAATGAAAAATCTAAAAAAAATATTTGAAGTACATTACCATGTAAACTACCAACGAAAATTGGTTTGAACTCGATCTGATGAGTCGTTTTTTTTAAGTACGTCATAAATACACTATTATTGAAACTTCGATCAAAGTTACAACGAACTATGTGTACTATGTATATTATGTTACTTGCTGCAACGGAACCCTTCATGGGCGAGTCCAACTCGCACTTGGCCACTTTATCATATTTTTTCGAAGTTACGGCTGGTCTAGTCGGGAGAACGATGGCTGCCGATCCGGAGTCCTCGGGTTCAAATCCCACTCGCATTACTGTCTTTCGTAATCATGTACGTAATGCTGCTAACTTAAGACGGTGAAGGAAAATATCGTGAGGAAACCGACATGTACCTGGAATCTTTCGAAGTCATGTGTCATCCACCAACCCGCACTGGGCCAGAGTGGTGGATTATGGCCTTGACTCTCTGCTTGCGAGAGAAGGCTCCGGGGATGATTGACCCCTTAGATTGGTATGTCTTATTGGAAAAAACTTTAAATAGTTGTCTGACGAACATATTTACAAATGGAGCATGAGAATTTAAGTGAAGGTAAATTATTATTTTGGAGTTGTTAAGCAAAACGGCCGACGGAAAGTGTCTGGGAGTATTGGGACCTTGTTTTTAAGGATATTGCCTACAACATACGTGAAAATCACTAATTAAATAAAAAATACGTGAAGTAAGCAATGTTTGTATGTACCTACCTTCATTGCCCCATATCTCAAAATTGGCCATGCGAGTAAGCATGTGTTCTTAGTACTTACTATCTCTACTCAAACGTCCACATTTCATTCATCAGAAAATAGGTGACGTCTGGGAGCTCTGGAATCTTACTCTATATGGTATCAAATGAAAGGGCTTGACTGGTAAAATACCATCCCACTAATATTATAAATGTCAAAGTATGGATGTTTGGATATTTGGATGTTTGGATACTTGGATATTTGGATATTTGGATGTTTGGATATTTGGATGTTTGGATTTATGGATGATTGTTGCTCAATCACGCCGTAACGTATGAACGGATCAGGCTGAAATTTGGAATACAGTTAGATTATAGTCTGGAAGAACACATAGATTTATCCCGGGGAAATAGCGGGAACGACGGGAACGGTAACTATACGGGTAAAACCGCGGGGAACTGCTAGTATACAATAAATAAAACTACATGTCATGGAACCATTTAGGAATGAAGTTCTTTCGGACAATATAGAAACAACACAATTAGCAAAACAAAAATTCCTTAATTTTATTATTTATGGTATGATGGTGCTGTCATCTGAAAGCTAAAGTTGGCAATACTGGTTGCGGGCAGTTTTTATTACGCGTCACTGCCGCTATACGTATGTATACCTACATAGTTTTAATACGGTATGGTCCAACATTTTTAACAAGATGGTCGAACATAATATTATACTCGGTTTACATTATTCCAGTCTACATATATCTACAATATTCCAGTTTACATTAAACCGGGTATCGCTCAACGTTTCTAATTTTGTTCTTGTGTCTACAGTAGGAAGTCTGCTCTACCGAAGATAATAGGCAAGTGTTTGAATTGAAGACAATTGTAAGTTAGAACTTTCGAGCAAATTGGAACAGAATTGAGAGGAAAGTTCGGCTATTAATTATGTACGGAACAGCCGACGCCCTCGGACCTCCAGTTTATTTAGCAGGAAGGTTGAGGGGAACTTCAGTAAATACAGGAGAGATCAAATATATTTTTTGTTTTTTATTAGTTTTTAATCAACTATGGCTAGATTAGTTTATCATTTATCATTTGTAGTGGTAGCACTATTTGCAGAGTCCTTGTTTGGAAGTACCAAGTACCTCTGCCAGTTATTCTACCGCCAGTAATGTGCTAAAATTACTGAACTCTTCCTGATCTCCTGGGCTGCGGTTTGAAAGACAAATTACAGGGCATGGAAATAAACCATCTCATATCTCAGGGGGACAAACGCAGTGTAGTTCTAGGTAATGTTTTGGACTCATAATGTTTAAATAAATGTAATAGCCATCAGGCGCATGCCCATCCCATCATTCCCATTCGTTCCATTACTCTATAGACTTTATAGTATAAGAAAACAGCTTATTTTAGTTATACGCCCCAGTACAATGAACAATCCAAGCAGCAGCCGAGGAACCAACACGACTTTCGTGGTGGCCTTTAACGCAGCAGCAAAGAGCGTACTCCGAATCTCATCCCCTTCATCAAACCTCTTGACGTCAAAGACCCTCAAAGCAGCTTCACAGCAACTAATTAGCCGAACCAGAGCCGCCATGGGACTGGTGGAACCGCCCCGTTATGTCACGGCCTCGGAGCCGCGGAGTCATGCACGTAACGCCTTTATCGAATTCACAGCCACACTGAGAGCGACAAGACTAGTCATCCTCAAGACCTGCTAAAACATCATGCAGTTCTATAGGCTGAGAAGTGAAAACCTATTAAAGGCGAAACTCGAGGAGGCCGAAGCAGCCATTTACAACAATGTTACTACCCGGGTCATCAAGGGAACCATGACAGGACAGTATATGGCAGCCTACAGTGCAGAAAATGGCTTCGTGACACTGAACGAGAAAGAGACGGAGCGCGCGGGAATGCTTGTATATGCGACACCACCAAACGACCCTATTGTAGTTACCGCTCGTTGCACCAAGATTATGTTGGACGACAAGATCCTAGAGATGACCAAAATTATCGAAGGGAACTCAAGTGTCACAGCGGCTTGGGAAAATTGGGAGGTACCAAGAATACAATGGGTCAGTGGTGTTCCGGGATGTGGAAAGACAACATGGGATATTAGACTTCGACGTGGACAAATACGCTATCATCACCACAACAACTGAGGCAGCAAAAGATCTAAGAGAAAAACTATCGCACCGTATTGAAAACCTGGTCAAAACCAGGGTGCGAACTATGGCTTCTGCTCTCGTAAATGGATTCGGATAAGAGAGTTTCAGTCGCCTCATGCTGGATGAAGCCCTCATGAACCATTTCGGAGCCATTGTAGTGGTGTCACGCCTGTCTGGTGCTGGCGAAATTGTCCTCAACGGAGATGTTAATCAATTGCCTTATATCGATAGGGAAAATCTCTTCGAAATGAGGTATCACCGCTCGAACCTGGTAACAAAGATCAGCCAGGAGTTGCTCTGCACACATCGGAACCCAATGGACGTCGCATATGCGCTGAGGGAAACATACTCGAGTATGTACTCCTCGGCGCCTCGTGTAAAGTCCCTAGAGCAGAGAAGGTATAAGGGAGCGCAAATACCCAACACCCAACCAAACACCCTCTTTTTAGTTCACACTCAAGAGAAGAAGGAGACCCTGACAAACCAGGGTTATGGTTCAGGCACCGAATAACGCTTCCTTACCATCCATGAAGCTCAGGGACTAACATACGAGTCGGTAATCGCAAATAAAAACTAAGGCAAACACGAAGCTGCACGAGAGCGTGCCTCATGCGGTCGTCGCAATCTCACGGCACACGGGGACCTTCACATATTACGCTGACGACACCGACGACGCCATCGGTCGGTTCGTGCGGCGAGCGTTGTCTGCAACACCGAATACCATCTGAGAGTTCAATATGCAGATGGCCATCAAGGATAGAAATGCAGTAGTGGTGGAGGCGCTGAGCCGGGAGGAGGTGACTCAGAAAATAAAATAGTCCTAGAATTAGCAAGAAAATGTTCCCTACTCTCCCCTATTTCCTTTTCTTCTCCAATCCAAGATTCATGTATTAAAAAGAAAACGATTGACAAAGGTCACGGACCCCGGAGTCTGTGGAGCTGTAAAATTTAAATTAAAAAAAAAAGTACAATTAACAAAAATTTTATCAATCCACACAAATGTCAAACTTTGTGGTTGCCATCTTTGCGACGAGTTCGACAAACTTTCCAATGCGAAAACTTTCGGCGCTGCTGCATTTTCGAATGACGTCATATCGACATTTTTGGGGAGATGAACACTCCATATGCAGCCTGATTTTTGTCGGACACAATTTTTACATTAATTTTACTAAAAAAAAAATGGCAGTCATGGGAACTCCCGATAGAAGTGGAAACGTATAACTCAGAATTTGATAGCTTACTTTGGAAACGACGCGGGTGAAACCGGAGGGCGTGGTCATGAGCATGGCCATATAGAAATGCTAACGCATTTCTAGATAGCCAATGGTTATGGTCCCGAGTTTACCCGAAGATTTCTTATCATTCCCGAGCATGATGCTAGAATTAAATTGTTCATGAAAAATCTGATTGTGGCGCACCAAAACAAGTTTTCACTTCAACAATAGGGTACCGGACTGGGTCAAAAATACACCATCCTAATTAGTCCGTCAGCTAGATCATGGAAAAATATTGGACACGTATTTTTTGTTTTTTCATAATATTAAAAATCGTCAAAGATATAGACCATCAAACTTCGAGAGTGGGGGTCGCGACGTCACTCGCTCACTCGTGAGTAAAAATCGTACTCACAAGTGACGTCACACGAAACTTCGAAGCGCTGTATCTTCGTCATTTTTTGTTTGTGAAACAAAAGAAAAAATACGTGTACAATATTTTTTGCCAATCTAACTAATATTTATAATACACTTCGTTCGCGTCACGCTTTCCTACAAAATAACCTTTGTAGTAGTTTCACACAAGCTATTCTTTCTAGTCATGGAATATAGTACCATGTGATTAACAGCGGAGAGTTCAATTTCCATCACAGATAAGTACACCTTTTGGGGGTAACCCTGTGTATTCTCTTGACCTGTGTAACTTGCGCATGAAATGGTTAAGTACTCGAATATACTTAAAGGGTTCAAAGGTCTAAGGGATTTTAGAGAAAAGCTAACTCGACAGCGAGCTCGATGTCGAGCTCATGTTTATTATTAGTTGAACTTGGAGTCAGTGTATAATTCTTCGATAGGATCAAAAAAACTAATTAGTTCGTCAGTTAGATTGCAAAAAAATATTGTACACGTATTTTTTCTTTTGTTTCACAAATAAAAAATGACGAAGATACAGCGCTTAGAAGTTTCGCGTGACGTCATTCGTGGGTACGATTTTTACCCACGTGTGACGTCACGAAGTCAGATGAGTAATATCTTTGTCGGTTTATAATATTTTGAAAAAAAACATAAAATTAGTGTCCTATATTTTTCTATGGTCTAGCTGACGGACAAATTATCATGATGTATTTTTGACCCAGTCCGATACTCTATTATTGGAGGTCAGTTTATTTTAGATATGAATGATTACTAATTTTCGTAGGCCTTCGAATACGAAGAGTCATAACGGGTACCTGGATCCTGGATCAAGTTGTAGGAGTTATATAAATACAGGTAGAATAATTACATTTTTTCCAAGATACAACTAAAATCCTACTAATATTATGTATAAATGTCCCAGTTTGGAATTTTAGATGGTTAAAATTTGGAATACAGTTACATAGATTATAGTCTGGAACACGTTCCCTGTCCGAAGCAATATTGGGCTACTCTGTAATTACGTAATATTAATGTGATACCGATTTTCATATTTTGTTTACCTCACATGGCAACCCAAAATATTTAAAAATATCGATTGTCTATGGTTTTTTACATTTAAGACATTGTTGTTTACACGTCCAAGCAATAATATCCTTTAAATCTGATACGTTCATAGAGAAAAAAGCCGTTAAGTTTGCAGGGGGACCGTGACTCCGATTAATACCCATGGACGTACGACTGATGAAATTTTATGACTCGTAATGGAGTCATGGACAGGGAACGTGTTAAAATAAACTATAAATAAATAACACTATAAATAACATACATTTTGAATGAAATTTGGTACATAGATAGATAATGGTTTGACAACCCACAGACTATTTTTTATCCCGAGAAAATAACGAAACCAGAAACTATGCAGTTGAAACCGTGGGGCGCTGCTAGTAAATTATACCGATTATATTATGAGTTTGTCTTCAAATCCGGTGTTGAGGTTATTTCTACTGAATCCTCACAACGCCGATCGTCTCCATTGAGATATTCAGCCTGTAAGCCGATTGAGCACCATAAATCAAAGATATTCCGGGGATCAGGACCACTTCACAGCCTTTTTGTCAGCGAACCGTCACTTACAATGAGACTTACCGAGTGGGTGTACTTGAATGTTGAGTCCTTCTAATATTGGATATAATCAAAGATTTCACATAATATATGTACTTTACATCTAAGGGTAGGTATAATGTTTTATAACTCTATCATGTAAGAGGTGTGATATAAAAGTTATGGGCTTAGACGACGTTTCGTGCAGAAAACTTTAGTTATTTTCTTCCGAAAAAAAACCGACTTCACTAAAAACTTAAATTCCGATAATAACTTGACCAAATCTCATAAGAAGCCATCATTCAGTCATCGAAGTACATGAAAGCAAAATTTAGTTTTTTAAGTGAAAACTTCTTTAGGCGCTCCTAGACAGATTTTTCGTGGGCTGTGAATTGAATTCATTCGTCACGCTCGGGTATGATAAGAAAGCTTCGGGTAAACTCGGGACCATGGCTATTGGCCATCTTGAAATACGGCAGCCAATGGGAAATTCTGAAAGGGCGTGGACAGGCCATCATGGCATGGCCATCTAGAAACGCATCAGCCAATGGGAAATGCTGACGCATTTCTAGATGGCCATACCAAGATGGCGAGGCCACGCCCTCCGGTTACACCCGTGTAGTTTCCAAGGTAAACTATCCAATTCTGAGTTATAAGTTTTCACTTCTATCGGCAGTTCCTATGACTGCCAATTTTTTGTCCATATTTCAAAAACTGCCACACTGATTTCGATAAAATTTACTTATACGGGAAATTTACAGTTTCTAAACTATGTATGATCTAATGAACAAAAAAAGAACCATCAAAATTGACGTACAATAATTGGCGGAGTTATCGCGTGACATACACCCAAAAAAATGGCCATTGGTCATGGTTCCAAGTTTACCCAAAGATTTCTTATCATTCCCGAGCGTGACGCTAGACTTCAATTCACATCCCACGAAAAATCGAGTGATACGCCTAAAGAAGTTTTCACTTCAAAAAACAAGTGGTTTGAGTTATTCCGTAAATATCTGTTGAGCAACTGTAGCGGTATTCAATGCAGTCATAAAACGGTCGGGTATTCCACACCCCAGGGACTTATTCGGTGTTCCAAATTTAAATCACAGGCGTTGAAAGCTCCCTCGTGTCGTTTACAAACATCGTTATACGCGTCCAAACATTCCAGGGATGAATTCAGGAACCGAGGGGCTGAACTTCACTTTTGTGTACAATATGTATAGCTTTGCGATTGACCTCATAGTAGTGATGCAAATTGTAGACTACAGGCCCGTGAACAAAATTTATGGCTCAAATGAACCACCAGGAAACCTATGTAGGATGATAGAAGGGTAGTAATTAGATTCAATACTATACTGTGCTGTGAAGTGGTGTGTGCGGTGAAGTGCAGAATCTTATTACTTTAGACCCTTCTATTTTCCTACATAGGTCACCTGGTGGTTAATTTGACCCATACATATTGTTCACTCGAAGTTGTTGACGAATACGTCTACCTGGGTCAAAAGATCCGATTAGGTAGATCCAACTTCGACAAAGAGGTCCAGCGAAGGATCCAACTCGGATAGATACAATCGAAAATCGCAACAAAAGCCTAATTCCATGCGTATGTATGTGTAGGTTTGTATGCGGCAGGCATAGCCGTAGCATAGGCTTAAGGCTTAACTACTAGGATTGCTGCCTTAATGAGCTGTTTTCTGAAAGAAAAAAAACTCTTAATAACGTACCTACTTATCTACCAGATGGTGGTAGTGGTTTTGGTAATACTAAATCGTCACACCTACGATTTGCAGTTATTTATGCCCACTCTCGAGAATCTGGACTTTTCCCTTCAAGAAAAGAGTCGATGCCATAGTGTATCACGTAGACCAAGTGCGAGTTGGCAGCTGACACGTGTTCTCGAAAGACATTTTGATAACATTATTATGTACTTACTTATGTACCTATATGTCGTAAACTCGTAAATTAACCTACGGTTATTGTCGACCAAATAATAACAATAAAGTTCAATTCACTTGTTCAGAACTGAATCGACCGACCCGACTTGTGACGGAAACCAAGAAAAGTCCGACATTGTTGAAACGTCCCCTTCTTGCATTATTTTAGCAATTCCATTCTTACCTATAACTTTGCCATTGCAGTCGAGCAGGCTTCTCGGCTAAGTTGTTACGTTGTTTACAAACGATTTTTATACCCCGTTTACATTATTCCAGTCCAGCGACCGAATCCAGCGCTGGATTGCTTACTGCAATAATGTAAACTGGCACTGGAAATCATCAAACCAGTGCCAATGCATCCCAGTGCCGCTTTACATTATTCCAGTAAGCAATGCAGCGCTGGATTCGACCGCTGGACTGGAATAATGTAAACGGGGTATTATGGTATCTCTTCGTCGTTTTCGTTCTTTCGTTTTCTTCAAGTAGGAATGCGGCCAGTGTAATGGGCACTATTGCACCGGGTGCTATTCGGGTGGGTTCTTTTAGCTTATTGACGAATACTTTTCGTATTATTTGTTTTTGCGTTTTTATTTCATTATTTATTGATTACATGACATGTTCAATTTCTCTCAACTCCTGATCAAAAGCATAGATATCTCAAACCACCGTCTAGCTGCATTAATTACTCGGAGGTACTCCTTCAGGTAATTTAGGTAAGGGTTATATTAATCCCTTTTAATTTATCTGGAAATAATTTTTACATTCAAACCAAAACACAGTAATGAAACAATATTCTATTTGGGCCAATTAGTGACCTTCCAGGCAAGACAAGAAGCGGAAATTGCTCGTCGCATTGAAAACGCCTGGAAGAGTTATTGGTCCATGAAAGATCTTATGAAAGGAAACACTCCAATATTTCTCAAGCGTAAGCTCATGAACATGTGAATTCTCCCGGGTCTATATGGGGTGGCATAACATTTTTTGTCCTATTTTAGGTAGGCATAACGTTTTTAGGACTAATGATAATTTACCATAACAACTAAACGCATAACTGTCTTCGCATAATGTTAACTAGCATAACCATATATAACATAACGATAACTAAGCATAATGTTTAAACGCATAGCCATATATAGCATACAGATAACTTAGTATAATGTTTCGACGCATAACTATAAATAGCATAATGGTTAAAGGCACACATTGAGAAAAGCATAACAATACTTAAACATACTGATCAACGGCATAAACTTTAAACGCCTAACTAAAAAACAAGTGTAAAGAGCGGAAATAAATAAAATACGTGGGTGTGTGAAATGCGGGTGGGTACTTCGACAACAATATTTATTATTCGTAATGTAGGTATCTACTAATTTAATGGAATATCTATGCAGGACTATGCAGTAGTATAACAATTTTTGTACCAATTTATGTAGACATAACGTTTTTAGGACTTAAAAACCTACATACACCTAAGACATATGGTGCACTTTTTGACTCCGGGTGGGCTCCCGCCAGAAGCTCTTCGGTCAGCCCTGAGTGTTGCTTCTCCATACTCGGCCTGCACTCCACTACGGAGGTCGCCGGCTCGCTTCGCTCGCCACCTCCCCCCTTCGCTACGCTTGGCCTCGCATGGATCGCTCCACTCAGGACCTCCCTTGAGCTTCTGGCTCCCGCATTTTTTAAATACACTCTAGGGGTAGTAGCGACAAGACTAGGTGGAGTCGGGGTGCTCCGAGTCGGATCTGGACCCTATATAACCTGGTTATATATTACGTAGCACAACAAATAATTAAAAAATGCCTAAATGCGTCTGAGCAACAGTCGAATTGAATGTAGCACAATAGATTTTTATGATTAAAACCCATAACGCCAAAAAACGATTATGCAAAAGTTACATTATGACACTATATGTTATGCTACATTCATTATGACAAAGTAAATTAGGAAAAAAAAATTATGCGATTTAAACGGCACCTTAAAAAAAATAGAACAAATAAAAAAATGCTTAAAAACTATTATGCGTCTCATCAATAGTCGAATAAAATGTAGTACAATAGATTGTTATGCTTAAAACACATGACGCCAAAAAATGATTATGCGAAAGTTGCATTATGACACTATACATTATGCTACATTCATTATGACAAAGTAAATTAGGAACAAAAAGTTATGCGTTCTAATAGGCTCCCAATTCTCCCCATCCTGACCTACGGAGCGCAAACTTGGTTTTTGACTAAAAGTCAGATGTCCGATCTTGCGATCTGTCAGAGGGCTATGGAACGCAGTATTCTAAACGTGAAGTTAACTGACCGCATAAGAAACACCATATTGCGTTCCAGAACTCAAATATCCGATGTGACCCAAAAAGCTGCTAGTTTAAAATGGAATTGGGCTGGACACGTCTGCCGCATGTCGGATAATCTTTGGGCCAAAATCACCACACAGTGGAAGCCAGATCGCAAACGACGTTGCGGTAGACCAACTAAGCGATGGCGGGATGACCTCGACAAACATTTTAAGGATTGGTACACACTGGCTCAGGATAGGGACAAGTGGAAAGAGGGTAGGGAGGCCTTTGCCCAGCATTGGGACATTTCAGGCTCTTAATAATAATAAATTCTATTTTCTTTCAAATAGCTAACTATATTTAATTAAATACTTTTCCACCGTTGGATACACGTATTTCGGTATATTTTTGCTCATAGTGAAATCCATATGAGCCCACATTGGATCTTCCACCTCAACCGCATCAACGATGTTAGGTAGTCGTCTTAGCAACCACTTGATATTGGAAACGTCTACCAGGAAATCATTCTGACTGTAAATAATTACAGTAGGGACAGTAACCGCACTCAGATTATACTCAGGAGCCATTTCGTTTCCATAAACCTTCAGATTTTTCTCCGGACCATAGTCGTACTTCTGGAATTTCTCGCTCCTTATGTTCTGGCCGTACCGAGCCATATTGCGGACTGTCGTCCCAGCAGGAAACGTAGCCGCGGCCTCTAAATACGTAGACTCCGTCACGGAACCGCTATCAGGACCGTCGTAAATGTCCTTGATGGAAGCACAGATCCGAAATCCGACTTCCGGAAGATTACACAATGACTGCGAAAGCGATTGAACGAAGCCACCTTTTGGAAGGGCCTCGTATATTCCCCGTTTGTATAGCTCCTCCTCGGCCTCGGCGTAGTATTGGAAGCCGAGGCGTGCAGCGGATCTCATGTTGGCGATTCTTGCGGCTGGGGCTAGAGCAATCATGAGACTGTATTTAGAGCAGTGGACAGGGCTTTCATTGCACATGATGAAGAAGGTACCTCCGCCTTGGGAAAAGCCGATGTAGTGGAGGGAAGTTGCGCTAGTAGCTTGTAGTATATAGTCAGTGAGTGCAGGTAAGTCTGTTGCTCCCATTTCTTGGGCGGAGAAAAGAGAGCGTTTTTGGAGCATGCGCTCGCCAGCAAGCCAGACGTCGTGGCCAGTTTTCGCAAGACGTACTGCAAGGGACGCATTGCCAGCGTCGAGCCAGGAACGAGGGCGCTGCAGTAGACCAATCACCATCAGCACAGGCGGAGTACGGCGCTTGGTTATGGTACGCGCCTGAATATGCGTCAATGCCAGTCTCTCATCTTTGACACGAACCGCATGCGTTCGCGCAACCAACCCTAGCTGCACACATCGAACCTCCGTCGCCTCCGAATCCCATTCACTTCTCGTATTCGCCTCTCCCGTTAACACACAGGACAAAACAAAACACAACACATAAACACGCACATCCATGTCCGATTCAACTTCAAAAACTTATTCCGTCCAACCTGTATCACCCGGTATTGTGTAATGGCATCAAAACAACATATTTGATAATTTCCGACGTGAACTTTTGTGTTAGAAGTGACGGTTTTTTTCACCATAGATTGCGTAATCGAAATAAAAACTAACGATAAATAAATTGAACATAATAAGAGACACTGCGATAGACCTGATAGCAACAGAATGTGACGGTCGTGAAAATTCAAATGATGTTCTAATCGCTTTTAGCCACGCAAAATCCACGCTTGATTTAAAATTCACATCCGCATCAATATTTTTTTGTCAGCTAAACTGGATTAATCTTAATTAACTTTAACCTTTTTTAATACGCAAATGAAGTAAATTCAATAAAACTACGCAATAGGCAAGGTGACTAAAAAAAAAACAAATTAGTCCGTCACTTAGATTATTGCTTATTTGTATATAATGCTAAGGGCCATGTTACTATCTTTACTATCCAATCCGTGCACGGTTGCCTGGAAGAGATCGCTGTAAGCGATAAGGCCGCCAATTTAAATGTCATGTTTAGTATATTTAGTTAAGTTGTTTTTCTTTTGCATTGTGGCGTTTAATAAAGAATTTTCTTATCTTATCTTATTATAAAAAAAAATTGACACCTGTTATTTCTTTTGTTTCACAAACAAAAACTGACGCAGATACAGTACTTAGAAGTATCACAGTATACAGAAATACAACCAGCAGTTCATCGCCTTTGATCTTGGGAGAAACGCCGATAATGTCTAAGCACGGGTAGGGTTGTCGAAATTTTAAAAACGTGGCACCAAAATAAAATTAAATCATACGGAAGACGTCAGCCCTGAGCCGCGTTCCTGCAATACTAACACTGATATGTAGGGAATGCAGGAGCGCGCTTACCGCGTCTCACCCCGCACGATTCGTCGTCCCCCGTCGTCTAGACGGCTTCGTCGACCGTATGATTTAATAGACTGTGGAAGTATTGAGTAACGTCAAGTCTATATACGATTTTTATGTAGACGTAACGTCACAAAACTGCGGAAGTTTGTTGATTTATATCTTTGTCGATTTTTTATGATTTTGATATAACTAAAAACACGTGTCTTGTAAGCGATTTATTCAGCGTAGTATTTATGTATTTTCTAGCCTATAGCAAAGATTGAATTTGCCTTGTAATTTATAACAGCACAGTGACACGCAGCTATTGGAACATGAAGAGTCCAAATCATTACCTAGCACTGCACTGCACTCGTCACCCAGATATCTAAGTTGTTATATCTCTAAGCCCTGTAATTTCTCTGGAAACATTGCCCTTCAAACCGGAACACAGTAATGTTTGCACATTACTGTTTGGCGGTAGAATAACTGGCAAAGGTGTGGTACTTCCCCAGGCGGACTCTGCTAAGTCCTACCACTAAAAATAGACGCGAAATACCACAAAAATGAGACCCAAGCAATGAAACCCAATGAAAGCTTTACTACGTCTACAACTCGTGTGACCTATTACATTGTTTAATACAATAGTTATTTGTTGTACAAGAGTGCAAAGTGGCTTTTTAACCGCGTGCTCAATTTTGATGACCGAGCAAGCGAAGGATCCTAAAGTTGAATCACGAGCGTAGCGAGGGATTCAAAAATTAGAATCCTGAGCGTAGCAAGGGAATCAAAAGGGCACAAGGTGAAAAATCTTTGCACTCGAGTGCAACACGTAATTTTTCATCCCACCTTAGCGAGGAAATTACTAAACGCTTTGCGCATTTTCAGTTTCAGTCAATTCAGTTGGCGTCAAGTAAACTTCTTGGTCGCTAGAATCACTTATTATTATGGTATTTCGGTTTTTAACTTGTATTCAATTTTACTGTTTTTAACCTAAGTTTTAAAATGTAAGTTTATTTAGCCATGATTTATACAATAACAGTATGACGTGAAAATATGGAGAGTTGACCGATTGAGGTAAGGAGTTTATATGTGCATGAAAAAGTGTCCGCCCAAATACATTAAATTTTAGTTTAGCGCTAAATTTGCATCAGGGTACATTTTAAAGGAAATAAATAAACGTACTATTCAGAATTTATGAAAAAAAATTGGCAGTCATAGGCACTGCCGATAGAAGTGGTAACTTATAACTCAGAATTTGATTGCTTACTTTGCAAACTACGCGTGTGAAACCGGAGGGCGTGGCTATGAGCACGGCCATCTAGAAATGCTGACGCATTTTTAAATGGCCAATGGGAAAGGCTGAAACATTTCTAGAGGGCCAATGGCTATGATCTTGAGTTTACCATAAGATTTCTTATCATTCCCGAGCGTGACGCTTGAATTCAATTGACAGCCCACGAAAAATCTGTCTTTAGCGCGCCAAAAGAAGTTTTGACTTCAAAATATATTGTACCTACATGTTTTCTCAAAATAGTAATTATTTATTTGATGTTATAATATTCACTACATTATTTTGTAAGGCCCAAGTAGATGAAATTATCTATTAATTTCTAATTTAGTAGTCAATAACACTTAATTATTTAACTCGGCATACTTCAATTCGATTAAAATTGATTCATTCATAGTATTTTCAAATATTCTGCCATTTGAAATAACATTCTTTACCTCTATCCTCCATACGTGAAAAGAAAATTGCGCGCAAAGCATTTAAAAAAAAGTACACCAAGGAGGTTTCGAGTATGAGTTTTTAACAAATTAAAAATAAATGTATGATGAATTCGGCACCAAGGAGGTAGAAATAAATAGGTTAAATTATGTTTTGAATTCAAAACCTCTGTACACACGATGTTCTAAATTCAAATTTACTTTAACCTCTAGAGGGTAAAAACGACTTTTGCGCCCTGATATCGAGGAGCAAAAGTACTCTTTCCGAGCTGGTGGGATGAAAAAATCTTTATTGCAGGTATGTAAGATTAAGATGATACAAAACATTTTAACAGTTGACCCATACAAACTGGCCTTCTTTTCTAGAGGCATGCAATATATCTGGCAAAACAATAAAGGCCTGTTTTCATTTTGATTAGTACGAATGCGAGTGAGTAGTGCAGGTGTTGAGTGATTAGTAGCAAACACGTGTGGGCACCGATTGATTATTGCGAGTACATAGTAATCAGTCGCGACTTCCCACTCGCACCAGTGCACCCTCACTCGCTCAAGGTCGCGCGGTCTTAGCCTACCGCTAGACCGTTCCTTCCAGGAAACAAGTGACAGTCGGTTGTCGGACGCACGGCTGAGCGCTCGCGCAAAACGTTTCCCGCGCATGTTGTTATTAGATATGTCGTAAACCCTCCGCGCTAGACAGGGACAGAGTTACGCGTTAGAAAGAGCGCAAATGTTTATTTGAAAATCGCGACAGGTATTGCGAGCTGAATTGAACTTTGTTGTGTCCCAGCAAGAGTCGCTATTTATATAATTGTTTTTAGTAAGTGTGGCTTCTGTACTAATATTTATTCTGTGCTCGCACTCGCAATCGCACTCGCACTCGCACTAATCGAAATACAAACCGGCCTTTAGTTGTAGTCTTAATTTGTACAATGAAAAAAATAATATAATTTATACAATGAAAAAATGAATGAAATGAAAATGAATGAATAAAATGATAGCCAGCGGATTAAAGTCTTCTTCTTTGTCATTTTTTTGTGCGCTTGGCGATTGGATATTTAAAACAAAACTGGGTTTTAACGACCCATGTTCACTAGCATAACTAGTTCTAGGAAGGTGCACCGTTGACGAATGCGTCAAGATGAACGAAACCTCATAACGGGATTTCGTACTAATATTATAGAGACGAGACGTACTTCTTAGCATTCCATGGATTCACCGTGCGGGTGCCGGGTCCATCGTGTGGCAGAGAGAGAAATATCGAATAGACCCCAAGACTTGTGACTCGGGTCGTAGGTTTCAAAGGGGCCCCTTATATTGACGTACGTCAACACTCACCTTCACTACTCGTATTTCTCTCCCTGCCCAGCCAAATCCGATATGATCCTACTAGTGCAGCTTTAGATACTCGTTCTAGTATAGAACTTACTGCACTTCTGGACAATCCAAGGTCTTTAAGCAGGTTATAGAGAGATTTTGCTGGTATACCAGCAAATAGTGAATATTATAAATGTAATAATTTGAATATAAATGAAATTAATTTGAAGTTACGGCTGGATTAGTCGGGAGAACGGCGCTTGCCAATCCGGAGACCCCGGGTTCAAAACCCAAACGCACCACGTCTTTTCGAAGGCATGTGCGTAAGGCCGCAACGGTGAAGGAAAACATTGTGAGGAAACCGACATGTACGTAGAATCTTTCGAAGTCATGTGTCCACTCCGCACTGGGCCAGCGTGGTGGATTATGGCCTGAACTCTCTCCTTGCGAGAGGAGACCCTGAGTCCCAGCAGTGGGAACATTTAGTGGGCTACTTTAGCTAACACATAGGCTACTTTTTATCCAGGGGAAATAACAGGAATAGAAACTACGTGGATAATACCGCGAGGCGTTACTATTATTATTATAAATGCGGATGTTTGTTACTCAATCACATCGTAACTGCTGAACGGAACGGATTAAAATTTGGAATACAATTTTTCTTTTTTATAAAACAGACAGAGGCTTTATTAACAGTTAGATTATAGTTTGGAATAGGACATAGTCTATACACGCAATTTTGATCACAGGAAAACAATGGGAACAGAACTGTGCGGGTAAATCCGCGGGGTGCTACTGGTTGTTTTTTTGAAGTGAAAACTTCTTTAGGCGCGCTATAGACAGAATTTTCGTGGGCTGTGAAATGGATTCATCAATCGTCACGCTTGGATATGATAATGGATCGGATCGGATATTAAATCTTCGGGTAAACTCGGTAAAAACGGCCAGGTAGGTACCAGGGTAACAAAAACAGTAAAGAGTTTCGATTACCTACCTCCAACAGCCCAGCGTTTATCTCCAGATACCAGGACAACAGATATATAAAGGAGTTGCGTTTTCCCCTAGGTACCAGTACCAGGGCAACAAACAGTAAAGAGTTGCAATATTCTGTATAATTATGTTGATATAAAACTAGATGGCGCAACCATCGATTTAGCTGGCGGTGTTGAAATTATGCGAATGTACATAGACCTACGATGGTTTAACAAATAATTTGTCCTCTGACAAGGTGATAATTAAAGCGGACAATTCAATTAAAAGTGAAAACATTGGAGTCACAAGTTTTCACTTCTATCGGCAGTTCCTATGACTGCCAATTTTTTTTTTTAAATAAAGAGTGACGAGATGAGCAAGACATGTGTCTGATGGTAAGCAACATTCCTGCCACATAACAGCACAATGACACGCAGCTATTGGGACTTGAAAGTCCATATCATTACCTAGCCCTGCACTGCGCTCGTCACCCAGAGATCTAAGATATTATATTTCTAAGCCCTGTAATTTCTCTGGAAACATTGCCCTTCAAACCGGATCACAGTAACGCTTACACATTACTGCTTGGCGGTAGAATAACTGGCAAAGGTGTGGTACTTCTACTTCCCCAGGCGGACTCTGCTAAGAGTCCTACCACTACATGTTTTTTGGCCATATTAACGCAGTGCGCGATATTTGAAAATAACGAGTCCGTATCACTGGCTAGCTCTCCGCTGCGTCCTTCACCTGTAGATACGAGCATCAGAGTATAAGACTATTAATTCTACCCTACTGTTTTTCTGAAAATATTGGTCTTCGAACCGGAACACAGTTTGTAATGTTAGCATAATACGGTAACTCGAAAAGGTGTGGTACTCCGCCTTGTGTTCTACCACTACAAAATTGTCCTATTCATCGTGGTTGGTAGTTGGTATCTTAAAATATTCACTTTAAGATACCAACCATAATCCATACCTCGGTATTTTGAAGCAGTTTCTAGCATGTTCATAGAAAAATCGAGAGAGAATCGTTTCTTCTAGAAAATGCACTCTCAACTGCATCGTCGCTTAACATCAGGCAAGATAGCGGTCAAACCCAAAGACATATTATCATAATTAAGAAAAAAAAGTATGTTTTTTTTACGTATTATACACGTGTTTATTCATTTTCTTTATTCGCCAGTTTTTGCTACATTTTTTTTAGTAAAAAGTGACGAGACGACCAGGATATGTGCCTGATGGTAAGCAAGATGACTGCCACATAACAGCACAGTGACACGCAGCTATTGGACTGTTTTGAGGACTGTCTCAGCTTCGTCCATGGGAAGGCACCTCTATATAGAAACCCCACACGTAGTCCCTGGGTGGTGCTAAACACCTGTGGTGTTGTGTGGTGTGGAAAAAATACCGGTGGTAGGCCTCGGCCGTGGCTGGTGACCACCCACCAGACTAAGTCATGCCGCCAAGCGGCCCAGCCGTGTTCCGGCGTGTTGTCTGGTGACGCCGGCGCCGTTAGGAAAAACGGGTCAGAACAGTTGCTGCATAACTGCAAGACCGGAATGCCACACACCATTACTTTGCATCGGAAAGCTAGTCGTGGAGGGTAGCGGGATCCGAGGCACGGTTGCCGCGACCGACCGCAGATAGTTGGGGGCCCAAGTAGTGAGCTAGCCCTTCATGAAAGGCTGCCCCGCCGGTGATGTCACTGTCGCGGTCACAGCACTCTGCATTCCTAAGCTCTGCATTCAACTCGCGCGTTATCTATACTATTGTTTTTACTGTAATGTAATTTAACTTAATTATTTTAAACTTATTAATCATTTCCTCACGAGTGTGTACGTTTTATAGCGTATATTATAAAGAAAAAATTGGCAGTCATAGGAACTGCCGATAGAAGCGAAAACTAATAACTCAGAATTTGATAGCTTACTTTGGAAACAACGTGGGTAGAAACGGAGGGCGTGGCCATGAACATAGCCATCTAGAAATGCTGACGTATTTCCTGATGGTGAATTGGAAATGCTGACGCATCTGATGGCCAATGGCCATGGTCCCAACTTTACCCGAAGATTTTTTATCATTCCCGAGCGTGACGCTAGAATTCAAATCACAGCCCACGAAAAATAAGTCTGAGGTGCGCCAAAAGCAGTTTTCTCTTCAAAAATTCGGAACCCTTAATGCACGAGTCCAACTCATACTGGGCCGGTTTTTTTTATATTTTCACTTACTTGGATGTTTCGAGGGTCTCTAGAGGTGTCTTTCAAGGTGATCCTTGTATCATGGGACAAAATAGACTAATACAAATTAACTAATAATAAAATCAATAATGTTTTTATGTTCTTTTAAATAAATATTGTAAAAACTTAAATTTAAGAAACGAAATAAATACGTGAAAAATAATAATATTGAATATTGTTATAGCAAGTACCTTAACTTGGCTCATGAGGTTACCGCCATGTGGGATGTTGATTCAACGATCATAGTCCCAATAGTCATGTCGGCAAACGGCCTTGTAGCGAAAAGTCTCGACCAACACCTCAAGAGATTTTCGCTAGACGATTGGATCAAGGGTCAGAAGCACGCGGCGGTCATCCTCGACACAGCGCGCATCGTCAGGAGGTTCCTCACTCTGCAGCCCTAACCACCGGGAGCTTGGGCCCTGCCCCGCCTAAAAATATAATTATAAAATAAGACAATCAATTATTGTATACTAGCGGTCTGTTCCGGGTTCGCTCGGATAATATTATGTAAAGACTATTAATCGAAATAAAACAATCCTATCTTTCAAGTTGAACCATGAGCCACGTTACGGCACAACATCATCGAGCAACTCGATCTTCCGCGTAAGCACGGAAGGAAGTAAGTAAGTAGCCTTAGCTAAAAAAATATTGTTCAAATCTTTCTGTCATTTCTTGCGGGCGGGGAAAATTGCACACTAGCGCAAATCCGCACTATTACATACAAAAAATATCTGTACCGATCCATTGCCGATCATACTCACACAGCCAAATCACTACATAAAAAATAGAGGACCATTCACAAATCTAGCCCCGCCCTCAGTGTATTCCACGCCACAGTATATTATCAAACGCCATGGTCCACGCGGACTTGTACTTTGACAGAGAGGAAACGCTGCGTATGCCTACTCCTTACGTGTTGCTCACTGCACAACATATATATTATTTGTTATTGAAGTGAAAACTTCTTTAAGCGCGCCTAGACATATTTTTCGTGGGGTGTAAATTGATTTCTAGCGTCACGCTCGGGTATGATAAGAAATCTTCGGGTAAACTCGGGACCTTGGCGATTGGGCATCTAGAAATACGTCAGCCAATGGGAAATGCTGAAAGGGCGTGGCCTCGGCATCATGGCATGGCCATCTAGAAATGCGTGAGCCAATGGGAAATGCTGACGCATTTCTAGATGGCCATGCCATGATGGCGAGGCCACGCCCTCCGGTTACACCCGTGTAGTTTCCAAGGTAAGCTATCAAATTCTGAGTTATAAGTTTTCACTTCTATCGGCAGTTCCTATGATTGCCAATTTTTTTGTATGTATATTTACACCAACTGCGCCCAACGGTTTGACCCATGTTTTTCCTGTTATTTTCCGAGGTAAAATGTAGCCTACGTTTTCTTTCAGACCCTAATCTAACCGTGTTTCAAATTTCGACCCGATCCACTCAGACGTTCCGACGTGCATGAGCAACGAACAACCAAACATTGACATTCATGATATTAGTATGATACGAGTACCTATACAAATACATCAACTTTTGCTTGCAATTTTTGTGTGACTATGTCCCATTAAAGTTACGGCTGGTCTAGTCGGGAGAACAGCGACTGCTGATCCGGAGACCCCGGGTTTAAACCCCACACGCACCACTGTCTTTTCGAAGTCATGTGCGGAATGACGCTAACTTAAAACGGTGAAGGAAAACATCGTGAGGAAACCGACATGCACCTAGAATCTTTCAAAGTCATCCACCAACCCGCACTGGGCCAGCGTGGTGGATTATGGCCTTAACTCTCTCCGTGCGAGAGAAGGCCCCGAGACCCAGAAGTGGGAACGTTTAGTGGGCTGTTGATGATGATTGATGATGATGTCCCTTTTAAGTATTATTGATGTCACAAATAAAAACTATTGAATTTTTACAAAAAATAGATGAATATTTCGGGACGGAAGATTTGATACAATATTTAAAAACAGCAAGTTTATCGACACTTCACTATCACATCACTGTGACATTCTGGTTCGGTTAATGAGGTATAAATAATTATTATCCGTGAGGGAAAGTTAAATCTACTTTACTTCGGAAGATTGTATAAAAAAGAAAGGACCATTCCTTTCTTTGATTATGCAATTTAAATATTGTATTTGTCTTAAATGCACTTTCATTTAAGACTATGCTCGTTTTTTTTTTTCTAATATCATGAACTAATATGTCATTTTCAAACTACTGCCCTTTTTATCCTTTTTACTGTCCTTAGTATCTATACCTACTAATATTATAAAGCTGAAGAGTTTGTTTGTTTGAACGCTATGATCTCGGAAACTAATGTTCCGAATCGAAAGATTCTTTCTCTGTTGGATAGTTCATTTATCGACGAAGGCTATTTAACATTACGCTACTATTAACAGGAGTAGAGCATGAATGAAAAATGTAACACAAACGGGAAAAAAATGCGTTTTGAGAGCTTTCGTTGCGTGACAGCATGTGTCTATCTTTTAAAAGTTGCGTTATTAGAACCTAAGGTAACCGAATTTGTTCAAACATTGAATTGGTGTGACCAATTTTCGATAGATGGAGTAGCAACGCGCGCACGGATCAGCTAGTTTGTAATAGATTTATAAAAAAAAAATTGGTAGTCATAGGAACTGTCGATAGAAGTGAAAACTTGTGACTCAATTGTTTTCAAATGTAATTGAATTGTCTAATTTATTTATTACCTTGTCAGAAGACAACTTATTTGTTAAACCATCGTAGGTCTATGTACATTCGCATAATTTCAACACCGCCAGCTAAATCGATGGTTGCGCCATCTAGTTTTATATCAACGTAATTATACAGAATATTGCAACTCTTTACGTCTTTACTGTTTCTGTTGCCCTGGTACTGGTACCTAGGGGCAAACGCAACTCTTTTATATTTCTGTTGTCCTGGTATCTGGAGATAAACGCTGGGCTGTTGGAGGTAGGTAATCGAAACTCTTTACTGTTTCTGGTACCCTGGTACCCTACCTGGCCGTTTTTACCGAGTTTACCCGAAGATTTCATATCCGATCCGATCCGATCCGATCCATTATCATATCCAAGCGTGACGATTGATTTCATTTCACAGCCCACGAAAATTCTGTCTATAGCGCGCCTAAAGAAGTTTTCACTTCAAAAACGAACACTAAATACGCTTTGTAAATAAACCGCCAAACTGTACTGGATCCGCGTGGTGAATTGTGTTTTATTCTTCTTGTAACAGAAGGTTCAAAGTCCCAGCAGTGGGAACATATAGTGGGCTGCATAAGCTATGTAAATAAAAAAATAGTAGAGTATTTTTTATGGTAGGTATAGAGTGACCAGACGAGCAGGACATGCGCCTGATGATATGCAACATGTCTTCCACATAACCACAGAATAAATATTAGTACAGAAGCCTCACTTACCGAAAACAATTATATAAATAGCGACTCTTGCTTGGACACAACAAAGTTCAATTCAGCTCGCAATACCTGCCGCGATTTTCAAATAAACATATGCGCTTTTTCTAACGCGTAACTCTGTCCCTGTCTAGCGCGGAAGGTTGTCGACATATCTAATAACAATATGCGCGGGAAAAGTGTTGCGCGAGCGCTCAGCCGTGCGTCCCACAACCGACTGGCACAACGTGGCACTTGTTTCCTGGAAGGAACGGTCTAGCGATAGGCTAAAACCGCGCGACCTTGAGCGAGTGAGGATGCACTGACATAACAGCACAGAGACACGCAGCTATTGGAACATGAAGAGTCCAAATCATTATCTAGCACTGCACTGCGCTCGTCACCAAGAGATATAAGATGTGTTGTCTCTATGCCCTATAATTTCACTGGTAACATTACCCTTCAAACCGGAACACAGTAATGTTTGCACATTATTGCTTGTCGGTAGAATAACTGGCAAAGTTTTGGGACTTCCCCAGACGGACTCTGCAAAGAGTCCAACCACTGCTAAAAAGTAGGTGCTACAAGTACCTATTGAAGTTGTAAGCGACAATCGATTTGCTCAATTGACTATTTTTACACAGTACAGTCACAGAATAAATATTAGTACAGAAGCTTCACTTACCGAAAACAATTATTATATAAATAACGACTCTTGCTGGGACACAACACAGTTCAATTCAGCTCGCATTAGCGCTCAATTCCTGTCGCGATTTTCAACTCACCATCTACGCTCTCTTCTGACGCGTAACTCTGTACCTGTCTAGCGCGTTTCCTTTGTAGCGTTGTTTCCTGGAAGGAACGGTCTAGCGGTAGGCTAAAACCGCGCGACCTTGAGCGAGTGAGGGTGCACTGGTACAGTAATAAACAGTCTTATTCTAATATAATCTGAATGTCTTCTAATCAAACGTTTCTGCTCTTCCAGGTAAGCGAGTTTTATCATGGACCGCATCACCACTTCACCTCAGGTGAGTTTAGCTTAATTAAACTACAGTTGATAAAACTTTACTGTGTAATTCAACTTTAAGTTTTAAATAAATACACGGGTAACTGACGTTTGATGTAGTCAACCCAGTCCGACTCAAGTTTCGATCGCGTTCGGCGATCTTTTTCAAGGAGAGTGCGCGCGCGTGATCGTATCTCGTTTAGCACACTGACTGACTGAACTGACTATAATTATCAAACTTGAGTTACCAGTGTACATATGTATTTAAAATGTGTAATAACCATATTAGTTTTCATACAAAAAATAAACCTTAAGTTTACTAGAGACCACACTTAAGTTACACCAACTAGAGACTGCCGATAGAAGTACTTAAAAACTGATAACTTATTTTTTTAGTATCAAACAGCACTTTTGCATAATACGTCACCTAAGGCTACAAAAAAACTGCTTTAACGCATGTCGATGACGCAGGCCTACAAGATTTCTCCTATTCAAAAACAGTATAAAGCCCACGTTCCGCTCCACCGCCGCTCTGACGTTACGCTACCTCTGAAATTAAAATGTTGGTGACACGAATCCATAAGTGATTCCTCACCAAAAAGTGTCCTACTAAAAAGTTATCACTTCCAATTATTTTTTTATAATTACTCCTAAAGCTTTTTATTTATTTATTTATTTATTTAAAGGGCTTTGTAGTTGAGCGACCATATCGCCCTGTAAGCCAACATAAAATTATACTTAAATTATTAACAGTTATTTCTTGAGCCTAAATGCAGTGGCGGCCTTATCCATTGCGAGGCCCCGGGTGGCAGGTCTTTGCGAGGCCGTTTGACCTTCGTGAAAAGTATGAATTGCGAAAATAGGTTTAGCTTAGGTGCCTATTTGACGAGAAATGCTAAAGTTACCTACACTACTTAGTACATCAAACTGATACATTTCACATTGAAAGATTTACAAAATTAACAAATAGGTACAGAGATAATACATTTTAAAATTGATTTTTGCGGCTTTTTTAGACTAACATTTTGAATTAAAAAATAATCGAAAGAATAGCAAAGCATGAAAGCCGATCTTGTGTCATCGAATTCCTCAAAAATGTTTTATTAACTTTAAATTTCATGGTGTCTTTGTTCAATTTTTACATTTGCTTGGGTTTTCGCGCGAGGCCCCTGCAAAAGCGAGGCCCCGGGCGTTTGCCCTGTTCGTCACCCCCTAAGGCCGCCACTGCCTAAATGGTTAAGTTTATACAACATAATTGCATCATTCGATTCAGGACTGGCTAATATCACATTACAGTATCCAATATCTCTGATACTACTTCTTTCAAAACACAGTCTTCTAAAACTACTGTCCCGAACACATTCCATCAAAAAGTGCATAGTATCCTCCTGTAAAACTTGAAAGTATCTTACTGAAAAATGCTCAGAGTTGAGACAAAACTTTACAAGTTATTCTAACATACTCTTTCGTGTCTAGCATGACTTAAAACTAGGTCAGGAAGATATCTAAGTGCAAATATGTATTCTAGACACCTAGATAGACCGCCTGGTTAATAAAGATGAGGTATATTTCCGACTGTCTTATTTCCATGGCACGCGGAGAATGGGCTGTGGACACGCCATTGTGTTAAAATATAGTTACTACGTATTTTTAAAGGTAACTCGCCTTTTTTTAAAACCTAATTTTAACTTCTTTATTAAGTGAAGTCTTCTTTATGTTTCACAAATAGCTTCCTGTCGTTTTTATCGCGTTGTCTTCGTTATGGTAGGGGAGCCCAAGAGGGGAATTTCGGGATTTACTCCAGCGCGGCAGATTAATATACAGTTGGAACTTGTACCCCCGGCTAAGTATCTTAACCAAATATGAGCCCCATAAATAAGGCCGATTAAGAAAAAAATATTTTTGACCATCAGAAATTCTCGAGCTCGTCAGACTAAGGTAGGGCGAGTTAATTACATGCTAAAAAGTGTATATTCCACTAATCTGATAATTCTACAGTGACGCAAAGAAAGTAGAGGTCTACAGAGTTTTTAAAAGGTCATCTCTATATTCTAAAGCGTGGCTATTTTATTTAAAAGAAAATAATTCAAGGATAACGTAAACTATAATATCTAAGGATTCCACAAGCCGAAGTAACAAAATTCATAGCTAATTAGCTCATAAAGCTAATTTTTCGCATTTGAAATTCTATAGCGGCACTCCCACTGATGAAAAGATTTTTTTTTTTTAATCTTCTTATTAGGTACCTTAGCTTTGCAATCCAATAGGTCTCTATGACGCTCGAGTAACTCCCCATTTAGCATCGTGGGCCCCCCTACCATTATAGTAAGTTTCCCCGCAATAAATGTGGCCTATGTCCTTTTTTAAGACGCCTTTATTAGGTCGACCTGTATGTAACTATGTAATGAAATCTAAGGTAACTAATTTAACCTGAGAATTTAACCATCCTCCAAGGGTACGATCCGTCATGAAAATTGGTAGCTGTATGTAGTTCTGATGACAATACAATTTGTTTGTTGTTTTTTTTAAATAAAGAGTGATGAGACGAGCAGGACATGTGCCTGATAGTAATCGACATGCCTACCACATAACAGCACGGTGACACGCAGCCGTTGTCGAAATCATTACTTACGTAACACTGAACTGCGCTCGTCACCCATAGATCTAAGATGTTATATCTCTAAGCCCTGTAATTTATCTGGAAACATTGCCCTTCATACCGGAACACAGTAATGTTTGCACATAACTGCTTGGCGGTAGAATATTTTGCAAAGGTACTTCCCCAGGCGGACTCTGCTAAGAGTCCTACCACTACTAAAATTTGGATTTGGATTTGTTAGAAAAGTCTTGTAATGAACTTTGACCGCGATTAGGTTTCAAGGTCTGATGATGAAGCCGGAAGATAGGTGTGTTTTAAAACTACTGTTTAGTGTGTAGTGTTTTTTAAACTTTTAATTATTTATTAGACTACTAGCATCGCCCCGCGGTGTTACCCGCGTAGTTCCCGTTCCCGCTGTTTTTCCGGGATAAAAAGTAGCCTATGTGTTCTTCCAGACTATAATCTATATGTCTTCGAAATTTTCAGCCCGATCCGTTCATGCGTTAGGACGTGATTGAGCAACATACATCCAAACATCCATACATTGACATTTATAATATAAGTAGGATAATCTATTTTTGTTCTTTATTAACAAAACTAAAATACAATGAGAACTACACTACGCTACATACCTAACAACTACTTACACTAAGCACACCTGAATTATCCATAGACCAATGAAGGTCTACCTACAGATAATCGAGATGTTCAAGCCCACAACCAATCGGAAGCGTACCCAGCATGCTGGCGGCATTACCACGCTGAATGGCAATGCTTATGCGTTGGGCCAAATAAACGCCAGCATTTTTGTTCCAAATTTCACACAATTTAGTTTTTATCCTGGGAAAACAACGGGAACGGTAAAACGCGGGTAAAACCGCACGTCACTGCTACATACAACATAAACATTTACAGGGTTGTTGGTAAACAGCCTGCCTCCTTTAAAATGGACGTTAAGTAGATATAAATACGTTAACTTTTGTTATACCTACAGCTTATAAAAAATCAAATATTTTTTCACACACAACATAAAAAGTGTTTCCTGAGGGTCTACCGCCTTACTTAAAAAAAAAATGGTTGTCTGTAGAGTCGGTTTACTGACGATAGACGTGACAACGTCTTAAGAAATCAGTACGCTGATAGCGCGAGTAGTGATACCGCTCGACTCGGCGGGTGGCGCCCTCAGCGCTCAGCTTCGTCCGCATGGCACGGACGACGAACTAAAGGTAACGGCGGAACGTTACAGTTTTGCGGGCGTGCAGCCGGCTTTATCGAATTATAAGACGTTATCACGTCAAAAACTGTCTAAGCTTTCTTATTGCCCTCTGTTTCCTTTTCGCTTGAAATGAAAGAGACGGCGATAGGACAGCCGAAGCCGATTTAGTTAGGCGGTAGAGGTACCGGTCTAAAAGCATCTAACTCTTCGTAACGAGAGGACGCGCGCTCTAAGCTCGATAAATGATGTGCCAAAGTGAATAAATACTGAACAACCGATAAACAGTAGCTAGAGAGTACAACAAACATAATTTTTTTGGAATACCTATGCATTTAGTTCTGACAAAAGTGGTAGAACAAAAGTTGTTTGTTTAATGTTTAAATACAGAACATAAACGGAACGGAAAATGCCCTTGTTCCAAATTTCAGCCCGATCCGTTCATACGTTAGGACGTGATTGAGCAACAAACATCCAAACATCCATACATTCACAAAACGGATGCAGGCTGAATACCAGTAGCCCTGTATAAAAAACGTTATACGTGCACAACCACAGTCAGGTATATAAAATATACATACAAATAGTTATATGTTTAATATTAGCATGTGGGTGACGCGAAACCTTGTTATTTTCAAAAAGTACTCAACGCGCCTAAAGAAATTTTAACTAAAACATTTACTTATACTTAATTAATTTAAAAAAAAATGTTTTTTTTATTAAGTTCTGGAATCGTATAACTATCTAATTATATGATAGATAACTTTATACGTTAATAAATTAAAAACATTTTTAATTTTAAAAATAAAACATTTTAATAAGTTCCGAAATCCCATAACTAATTGCAAGAAGGCTGACCTCATTTCCAAGGACTCCGACCCAAATAGTGGCATCACCCCATCGATTCCATTAAAGATTAAAATAATGGAAAAGCATTTCCTTGATTGCTTTGATAACGTAATTGTTTCATTTCAATGCTTATATCTGAGCATATTTCAAGTATTAGTAGTGGTAGGACTCTTGGCAGAGTCCGGCTGGGGAAGTACCACACCTTTGCCAGTTATTCTACCGCCAAGCAGTAAAGTGCAAACATTACTGTGTTCCGGTTTGAAGGGCAATGTGTCCAGAGAAATTACAGGGCTTAGAGATATAACATCTTAGATCTCTGGGTGACGAGCGCAGTGCAGTGCTAGGTAATGATTTGAACTTCTCATGTTCCAATAGCTGAGTGTCACTGTGCTGGCATGTGGCAGGCATGTTGCTTGCCATCAGGCACATGTCCTGCTCGTCTCGTCACTGTTTATTAAAAAAAAAAAGTCAGATGCACAAGTTTGTCAAGCAGTGGCTCTAATGATTTAAATTTTGTATGCCGTCATGGCCGTTAATGGAAGAATATTATTTGAATTGTAATTAAAGTACATAAACTCCTTACTGGAACGCACTATAGTGTTAGTAAGCTAACAAGCTAGTACTTCTAGCTTCGTGTAGACAAAACTAGCGTTGTGTAGCGTAGCTAGAAGTATTTACTAGCTCGCTAGCTTGCTATCCTACCTTGAAAAACTAGCTTCGTGTAGCTCGGGGGGGTCTACTTAATTTGTATAGTGTAAAATAAAAGCCTAACTTAATCGGCTATCGCTTTGCTAATCCTGTCTCTATCATTTCAAGCGAAAAGAAAAGAGAGAGAAACATCAAAGCGATGACATTTTTCGTTCGGCGGTAGACCCCCCGCGCTTCTAACCGCCTAACGAAAAACGCTTTGACGCTTTGACGCTTTGGCATTCCCGTCTCTTTCATTTCAAGCGAGAAGAAAAGAGACAGCAGTATCAAAGCATCAAAGCGTCAAAGCGTTTTTCGTTAGGCGGTTAGAAGCGCGGGGGGTCTACCGCCGAACGAAAAATGTCATCGCTTTGATGTTTCTCTCTCTTTTCTTTTCGCTTGAAATGATAGAGACAGGATTAGCAAAGCGATAGCCGATTTAGTTAGGCTTTTATTTTACACTATACAAATTAAGTAAACAAAACGAAAAATGTTTTTTAGGAGTAGAACTCTTTGCAGAGTCCGCCTGGGGAGATACCATACCTTTGCCAGTAATTCTACCACTAAACAGTAATGTGCAATAATCGCTGGATTCCAGTTTGAAGGGCAATGTTTTTAGAGAAATTACAAGGCATGCAGATATATCATATTAAATCTCGAACCTTCTCATCATCATTAAGTCTATCATCTTAAATCTTATCGATATAAACTTATTAGTGAATATAGTACTAGCTGTTACCCACGACTTCGTCCGCGCGAAATAAATACTAAGGTAACTCAGGCAGTACCTATTTGTATACCCAGACACATTTACGGTTACTAAAAACATCTTATAATAAAACAATTTCATACAATTTCATCAAAATCGGTTCAGTTGTTTAGGTGTGAAAGCGTAAGAGACATTCGTCCCCCATTTCAACTCCAATTTTATCCCCCATTTCAACTCCAATTTCATCCCCATACAATTCAAAATTACAAAATTGCTAGAACAAACTGTTATTAGCTTCGTGGCAAGTGCCTATATAAAGAGTTACATAGTTTTATCTTCAACGGTTGGAACTTCTATATTGACATTCATCTCCCATTTCTATCCCAATTTCATCCCTATACAGTTTGAAATTACAAAATTGCTAGAACAAATATTCGTTTGCTTCGTGTCAAGTGTCTATATTTAGAGTTTCATGGTTTTATCTTCAACGGTTGAGAACTTTTATATTGACATTCATTTCAACCCCAATTTCACCCCGTACAGTTCCAAATTACAAAATTGCTAGCACAAACATTCGTTTGCTCCGTGTCAAGTGTCTATAAACAGAGTTTCATTGTTGTATCTTCAACGGTTGGGAACTTCCATATTGACATTCATCCCCCATTTCAACCCCAATTTCACCCCCGTACAGTTCGAAATTACAAAATTGCTAGAACAAATATTCGTTTGCTGCGTGTCAAGTGTCTATATTTAGAGTTTCATGGTTTTATCTTCAACGGCTGAGAACTTTTATATTGACATTCATTTCAACCCCAATTTCACCCCGTACAGTTCGAAATTACAAAATTGCTAGAACAAACATTCGTTTGCTCCGTGTCAAGTGTCTATAAACAGAGTTTCATGGTTTTATCTTCAACGGTTGGGAACTTCCATATTGACATTCATCCCCCATTTCAACCCCAATTTCACCCCCGTACAGTTCGAAATTACAAAATTGCTAGAACAAATATTCGTTTGCTTCGTGTCAAGTGTCTATATTTAGAGTTTCATGGTTTTATCTTCAACGGTTGAGAACTTTTATATTGACATTCATTTCAACCCCAATTTCACCCCGTACAGTTCCAAATTACAAAATTGCTAGCACAAACATTCGTTTGCTCCGTGTCAAGTGTCTATAAACAGAGTTTCATTGTTGTATCTTCAACGGTTGGGAACTTCCATATTGACATTCATCCCCCATTTCAACCCCAATTTCACCCCCGTACAGTTCGAAATTACAAAATTGCTAGAACAAATATTCGTTTGCTTCGTGTCAAGTGTCTATATTTAGAGTTTCATGGTTTTATCTTCAACGGCTGAGAACTTTTATATTGACATTCATTTCAACCCCAATTTCACCCCGTACAGTTCGAAATTACAAAATTGCTAGAACAAACATTCGTTTGCTCCGTGTCAAGTGTCTATAAACAGAGTTTCATGGTTTTATCTTCAACGGTTGGGAACTTCCATATTGACATTCATCCCCCATTTCAACCCCAATTTCACCCCCGTACAGTTCGAAATTACAAAATTGCTAGAACAAATATTCGTTTGCTTCGTGTCAAGTGTCTATATTTAGAGTTTCATGGTTTTATCTTCAACGGTTGAGAACTTTTATATTGACATTCATTTCAACCCCAATTTCACCCCGTACAGTTCGAAATTACAAAATTGCTAGAACAAACATTCGTTTGCTCCGTGTCAAGTGTCTATAAACAGAGTTTCATGGTTTTATCTTCAACGGTTGGGAACTTCCATATTGACATTCATCCCCCATTTCAACCCCAATTTCACCCCCGTACAGTTCGAAATTACAAAACTGCTAGAACAAAAAATATTCGTTTACTTCGTGTCAAGTATCTATATTTAGAGTTTCATGGTTTTATCTTCAACGGTTGGAAACTTTTATATTGACATTCATTTCAACCCCAATTTCACCCCCGTACAGTTCGAAATTACAAAATTGCTAGAACAAACATTCGTTTGCTCCGTGTCAAGTGTCTATAAACAGAGTTTCATTGTTGTATCTTCAACGGCTGGGAACTTCCATATTCACATTCATCCCCCATTTCAACCCCAATTTCACCCCGTATAGTTCGAAATTACAAAATTGATAGAAAAAACATTTAATTGCTTCGTGTCAAGTGTCTAGATACAAAATTTGATAACTTTGAAAATCACGAATTTTCATACAACTGTTCATCCCTTGTTTCACCCTCTTAGGGGTTGAATTTCGCAAATCCCCGTCTTAGCGAGTGCCTACATGGTAAAAGGAACCTCCATGCAAAATTTCAGATTCTCAGCATTTGTAGTTTCTGAGATTCCTTGATGAGTGAGCTTTCGCTTTTATATAAATACTAGCTGTTACCCGCGACATCATTGTCCGCGCGAAATAAATACTAAGGTAACTCAGGCAGTACCTATTTGTATACCCAGACACATTTCCGGTTACTAAAAACAGCTTATATAATAAAACAATTTCACACAATTTCATCAAAGTCGGTTCAGTTGTTTAGGTTTGAAAGAGTAAGATACATTTGTCCCCCATTTCAACTCCAATTTCATCCCCATACAGTTAAAAATTACAAAATTGCTAGAACAAACATTTATTTGCTTCGTGTCAAGTGCCTACATATATACAGAGAGCTTCCATATGTATACTTTCACCCTTCATTTCAACCCCAATTTCATCCCGGTACAGTTCGAATTTACAAAATTGCCAGAACAAAGATTCGTTTGCTTCATGTCAAGTATCTATATACTAAGTTTCATGGTTTTAACTTCCATATTGACATTCATACCCCATTTCAACCCCAATTTCATCCCCATACAGTTCGAAATTACAAAATTGCTAGAACAAACATTCGTTTGATTCGTGCCAAGTGTCTATAAACAGAGTTTCATGGTTTTATCTTCAACGGTTGGGAACTTTCATATTGACATTCATCCCCCGTTTCCACCCCAATTTCACCCCCGTACAGTTTGAAATTACAAAATTGTTAGAACAAACATTTCATTGCTTCGTGTCAAGTGTCTAGATACAAAATTTGACAACTTTGAAAATTACGAATTTTCATACAACCGTTCAACCCCTGTTTCACCCTCTTAGGGGTTGAATTTCGCAAAACCCCGTCTTAGCGAGCGCCTACGTGCTAAACGGGACCTCCATGCAAAATTTCAGATTCCTAGCATTTGTAGTTTCTAAGATTCCTTGATGAGTGACCTTTCGCTTTTATATATATAGATATAGATAGATATCGATTGTCGAAATGTTTAAGCAATTGCAAATACGTACATTGTACGTACATAAGATTTAAGTCAATACGAAATACCGAACAAATATCCGTATTTTAATGTTTTTACATAAATAAATAGTTTGGTACCTATGTATCGGGTTTCGATAGACTGCAAGAGATCGCTTTTAGAGATAAGGCCATTTGTTTCACTCATTTTAAGAATGTTCCATGGAGGTTCCCTCCATGCAAAATTTCAGATTCTCAGCATTTGTAGTTTCTGAGATTCCTTGATGAGTGAGCTTTCGCTTTTATATAAATACTAGCTGTTACCCGCGACATCATTGTCCGCGCGAAATAAATACTAAGGTAACTCAGGCAGTACCTATTTGTATACCCAGACACATTTCCGGTTACTAAAAACAGCTTATATAATAAAACAATTTCACACAATTTCATCAAAGTCGGTTCAGTTGTTTAGGTTTGAAAGAGTAAGATACATTTGTCCCCCATTTCAACTCCAATTTCATCCCCATACAGTTAAAAATTACAAAATTGCTAGAACAAACATTTATTTGCTTCGTGTCAAGTGCCTACATATATACAGAGAGCTTCCATATGTATACTTTCACCCTTCATTTCAACCCCAATTTCATCCCGGTACAGTTCGAATTTACAAAATTGCCAGAACAAAGATTCGTTTGCTTCATGTCAAGTATCTATATACTAAGTTTCATGGTTTTAACTTCCATATTGACATTCATACCCCATTTCAACCCCAATTTCATCCCCATACAGTTCGAAATTACAAAATTGCTAGAACAAACATTCGTTTGATTCGTGCCAAGTGTCTATAAACAGAGTTTCATGGTTTTATCTTCAACGGCTGGGAACTTTCATATTGACATTCATCCCCCGTTTCCACCCCAATTTCACCCCCGTACAGTTTGAAATTACAAAATTGTTAGAACAAACATTTCATTGCTTCGTGTCAAGTGTCTAGATACAAAATTTGATAACTTTGAAAATTACGAATTTTCATACAACCGTTCAACCCCTGTTTCACCCTCTTAGGGGTTGAATTTCGCAAAACCCCGTCTTAGCGAGCGCCTACGTGCTAAACGGGACCTCCATGCAAAATTTCAGATTCCTAGCATTTGTAGTTTCTAAGATTCCTTGATGAGTGACCTTTCGCTTTTATATATATAGATATAGATAGATATCGATTGTCGAAATGTTTAAGCAATTGCAAATACGTACATTGTACGTACATAAGATTTAAGTCAATACGAAATACCGAACAAATATCCGTATTTTAATGTTTTTACATAAATAAATAGTTTGGTACCTATGTATCGGGTTTCGATAGACTGCAAGAGATCGCTTTTAGAGATAAGGCCATTTGTTTCACTCATTTTAAGAATGTATCAATTTGTTTTTTTTATTTATTTTTGTATCGAACCCACGTTCTATAGGTAGAATACTAACTGAGCCACAAAGTCAGTATGGAGCTCTAGAAATCAAGAAATTCAATTAGTTTATTACATACCTATTTAGCAAATGATCCAAAATTTTATCACAATTTTACTACTAGGAATTATTGTATAATAGTGTATCATTACTATTTAGTAACGATAATATAATTACAGATTAAATTACAAAATAATGGAATTTAATAAAATTACAGCAGGCCAAAGTTACATTTGGGTTTAGTAGGGAGAAAGGCAACCACTAATATTCCTAATAATCTTGGTTCTAATCCTATTTCCATCACTTTCTGTTCGAAGTCATGTGCGTAAGTTGTTAACTTAAAAACGGGGAAAAAAACATCGTGAAGAAACCGGCATGTAATTAGAATCTTTTGAGGTTATGCGTCATCCACCAACCCGCATTGGGTTAGCGCAGCGTGGTGGATTATGATCTTGACTCTCACCTTGTGAGACAAGGCCCCGAGTCTCAGCAGTGGGAACATTTAGCGGCTTAGCTGCTTATGCAATACATGCTCAATTGCTCATGCTACTGAAGTACTGCTTACACCTCCGAAGATCCAGTGTGATGACAAGTTAAAATTAACTGTTAAACCGGTTAAGTTACGGTTAGGTTAGTAAGTTACGATGATCTAGTCGGGAGAACGGCAGCTGCCGATCCGGAGACCCCGGGTTCAAACTCCACACGCACCACTGTCTTTTCGAAGTCATGTGCGTAATGCCGCTAACTTAAAACGGTGAAGGAAAACATCGTGAGGAAACCGACATGTACCTAGAATCTTTTGAAGTCATATGTCATCCGCCAACCCGCACTGGGCCAGCGTGGTGGATTATGGCCTTAACTCTCTCCTTGCGAGAGAAGGCCCCGAGTCCCAGCAGTGGGAACGTTTAGTGGGCTGTTGATGTTGATGTTGTTAAACCGGTTAGTCCATGTATGTAGTCTCTCATATTAGTCCAAAGTTCAGTTCTTCGTTTTTGGCTTGTACCAGTTTGTCGTAATTCTACCAAAGTCCGTTTCATGAGAGTTTCGAGATTTGAAAATTAGCTTGATTATCTAAGATTCTCAAAAAAAATCTAAAAATCTAAAGCTATCATAACATCATTTTGTTATTATTTGTGGGAACCAACACGCCTACCCATAACAGAACAATGCGACTCAGGATGTTAAACACGAAATTTTCGGTAGGCGAAATGCGAATATGTCTTGTAACGTCCATTTACTTCACAAACACAAGTAAAGTCAGAAATTTTTGAGCTGCTCACTATTATAAAGCAGCCCTATTGCTCATCTAGACACTATCTAATAAAATCAAAGTACAGTTATGTATTTCGAATATCAATAGACACGAAAATGTATCACTTAGGATTTTAGTATTAAAACACTAATGTTGCACAATACCTCTCCTGTATAGTCACAAATATACTGTTAATATGTAAGTTGGTGACGAGAACTCACGAGATTTCACTTTATTCAAAAAGCGTCTAAAGGCCTGTTTACATTTTGATGATTGCGAGTGCGAGTGAGTGAGTGCGAGACTTCACACTACTCAAATTACTACAGATTCCCACTAATCAATCGGTGTCCACACGTGTTTGCTACTAATCACTAAACACCTGCACTAAGCACTCGCACTCGCACTAATCAAAATGCAAACAGGCTTTTACGCACATGTCGCACTCCGCTGCTCCGTAGCCGCTCTACATTGGTATATTTTAGATGCGAACCCATACATCGTTTCATGGTTGATGTTCCAAAGACACGAACGAAGTGATTTGACTCTACTTTTGCGATAATAACGTCTAGGCTGTGGAATACGTTGACTGAATTTCCTGGATGGCTAAAATCTTGGTGTCTACAAACCGAGACTGAATCGGTTCCTTGACACGCTCCATCTTAGACCGCATCGTCGCTTAACATCAGGCGAGATGGAGGCCAAGTGTAAACATACAAAAATTAAAAAAAAAAAGTACAATTTCCCCACCTAATTTTTGTAGTGGTAGGACTCTTGGCAGAGTCCGCTTGGGGAAGTACCACACCTTTGCCAGTTCTTCTACCGCCAAGCCGTAATGTGTAAGCGTTACTGTGTTCCGGTTTAAAGGGCAATGTTTCTAGAGAAATTACTGTGCGTAGAGATATAACACCTTAGATCTCTGGGTGACGAGCGATGTGCAGTGCTAGTTAATGATTTGGACTCTTCATGTTCCAATAGCTGTGCCGTGCTGTTATATGGCAGGCATGTTGCCTACCATGAGGCACATGGCCAGCTTGTCTCGTCACTCAAATATAAAAATTACTAAAAAGGGCTCAAAAAATTCACTTCAAAAAGCCTGGTACATACTCTACTACTCGAGTTTTAGTGAAAAGCTGCAAGTTGCACGGCCGACGTTTATCTCTACGCAGGGCATGCATTGTCAGCGTGCCCCAGTTCTGGCGATCGATAGCGGGGCATTGACCCGCCGCTCGGCTGATTGATAAGCATTGTCCACGGTTATTACAAGCTTTATTCACCAGAAAACGTGGTTTTGTAAATGTACCTGGAATAAAACAAAGAGCAATGCTAGTCTCAAGTGTCGTGCTAAGATAAAAATTATATCTCTTTCTGAAGAAAGCGAACATATTTTATCGCTTATAGACCATAGATCGTAGAACCCTGAGCCCTCCCAAACTTCAGAGCGCACGCAATCATGTCAACGTTGGGAAGAGTGAGCTCACTCTTTCCCTTCTAGTCGGTTGCAGGACGCGGTAGATGCCGGACGTTTTTACCTATCATTATTCGTTGTTAACAACCACAGCAAATCTCGCCGCTAGCGATTATAGGAGTCAAGTAGATTGGTTGTTTGTAAACCACTTACGATACACACAGAGACGCAGTTTATTACCAATTTCAAGGTGCTCAGGGCACATCTATTGATTTATATCGATGTTGTAGACGGCAATATGGGACAATGACTCCTCATTTCTCCATTAAAAAATGGTTGTCTGTAAAGTCGGTTTACTGACGATAGTTGAACGTGACAACGTCTTAAGAAAATACTGATGGAATGGTACTGACGACGCCATGCGGCAAGGTAACGGCGGTAACGGCACATGACGTCATGTTTTGCGGGCGTGCAGCCGGCTTCATCGAATTATAAGACGTTATCACGTCAAAAAATTTACTTTATTTACTACAAATTACAAATCTAAAGTGTTTTAATTTCATTTAAGTTTTCAAAAATATGTACGAATTTTAATGAAAGGAAAATAAATTAAGTTAGTTACAAGTCAAAGTAAATTAGAGTACTTACTTAAATACCTTACGTAATCAGTGGAATAAATTGCGTTAAGTAATTTAGAAAGATTCGTTAATGATTATAATTAGTAAAATATCTGCGTATAAAATAACTGTAGGTATACTGATCATTGTCATTATGATTGTGTAGGTTCTGGTATTAAGATCCATTGAACCCAAAGGACCGGTTGATCGAGTAACGGGACGTGTTGTCGTTTTGGAATCATGCCCATTTGCAAAAACTCAGTCAGTGAATCAACAGGATATGAGAGTGCACGTTTTGTGTGTGTTTAGTTGTGTGGTAGTGGCGGTGGGGACAGCAGGGGAGAGAAAGTGGGAGTTAGGGATGCAGACGACGCGAGAGACGGAAAATGAGTGGAAGGTACAGAAGCGAGCGACGCAAGAGTGGGAAGAAGAGAAGTACACGACGCGTAAGAGTGAGAGAGAGGAGACGGAAGAAGCGCGGGTTATAGGAATGCAGTGCGCACGACTGGGTCTTGAAGCACGCTCGCATGCGGTGCGTATCGCCAGTGGGAAGATGGCACTTACTCAAGTGCGCGCGCGCAATGCAAGCGGTCGTTTTGCGCCTCCTGTGCTGATGGTAGCTGGTCTGCTACAGAGTGCGCGTGCTTGGCTTGACGCGGGAGATGCAGCGCTAGCTATACAGCTAGCTCGCTCTGGACACGAGCTCTGGCTAGCCAGCGAGCGCCCTACTGCCCACGAGCTAGGCACCGACGCTCTTCCCGCACTTACGGACTACATCCTCCAAGCCACAGGTGCGAAGACCCTCCACTATATCGGCTTCTCTCAAGGTGGAGGCGCCTTCTTCATCATGTGCGGCCAAAGCCCTACCCACTGTGCCAAATACAGCCTTATGATCGCCCTAGCACCTGCTACCAGAATGCTCCACACCAAATCCAAAGCTTTCAGACTTGTAACTCGATTCTATGAAAGGTACGAAAAGATATTCAAAAAGAATGGCATTACAGAAACGTTGCGCACAGATGGTTTAGTGCAGTCCTTTTTGGGTTCATTCTGCTCATTACCTGATGCGATCAAAGTTTGTGAGATGTTCAAAAATGTCTTGGACGGTTATAACCCTGGTTCTATATCGGAAGATGCTCTTCAGAGGGCGATGAGTAACTTCACGGCTGGTACTTCTGTTCACAACATGGCTTGGTACAGTCAACAATTGAGAAGCAAAACTTTTCGTCAATTCGATTACGGTCCAGACTTAAATCTTATCCATTATGGGTCTGTGCACACCCCAGCGTACAACTTGAGTGCCGTTCTTGTTCCCACAGTGGTACTCTATGGCAAAAACGACGGAATGGTCGACGAAAGTGATGTCAAGTGGTTGATTAAAAGACTGCCAAATGTGAAAAAAGTGATTGAGATGGAGGATCCTCTGTGGACACATTTTGACTTTATTTTAAGCAAAAATGTACCTACTTTATTATATCCAAAGGTTAAAGAGATACTAGATTTGTATGCCACATGAACCTCACAATGTTATTTAGAATGAAAACAATTAGTGATTGATGTAGATTTGTAGATAATACCTATGCCTAAGTTGTTGCCTCCAGCTCGCTACAAGCTATACCTAAGTAGGCGTGTGTTTATGTTTTGGCTATATATAGGTATCGGGAATGTTCACATAGTATTCCGATTGTAAAAAATTGTAATGGTTATTTTTATGAACAACAAACTGCTATTTAGGTTAGTAGACTTTGCTGCATTTGAGTAAGCAGGCGTCTATGAACAATTATTCTCAAGAGGGGCCTTAGCAGTTTTTAGGATTAGTTGATCTGAGCTCAGCAGATGTAACACTCAGGCTGGGGTTTTATCGATTTTGACCACCTCGTTACTTGTAGCTAAACATAATTAATATTTTTCTATTTTGGTAACGAGCTGGTGAAGTTTTTACAAAGATGAGGCTCCATGAAGTATCCTTACACGCTACCCCTAACTGCTGCTCCTGTTAATTGTCAAAGTACAACGCACGTGTTAGTATAACAAGGTAGGACGCCTGTGAGAAACCTACCTCAGAAGTTTACAGAACGAAAACTCGGTATTAGACTGTAAAATATTGTTCCATGATTATTTTATTGTAATGCCCCAATGGAGTCCGTTGTGTTAAAACTTATCTATGTATCAGTGATCTGCAAGCCATAAATGGAACAAATACTTCCATAAAACGTACTAGAGGACGATAGTAGTGGGTTACATATTTACTTATTTTAAGTAAAAATACGTAATATATTTTACGGAAACAACAAATTTTTCTAAGATTTTGTGGTGCTAAAGTGTGATTTTGAGTAAGAGTAAAGAAAGAGTAAAAACATTGCTAGCCAAACGCATAATTTTTTTTGAAAATTTTAGGAATATAATTTTTAATTCTGTCATTCAAATCTAATGTTTGATTTACGAAATTTACATACATTGGTAGAACCTTAGATTTCGGTACAGCATTTTTAAATTACGTTAATTGTAAGATAAACGCCATCTACTTTAATTATTTTAAATAAACCAATTCAAAACATAGGATAAAACTTTTAATTGTACAATAATTTTCCATCTCTACCCCAATAAATTTGCTCTTTTAATCAAAGCGACAAGTACTTACGCTCGCAAATCGTTAAATTTAATATACTTCCCGCTTGACAATCTTATTATCATCCCTTAACGACAGGGGCTGTAAAATAAACACCCTTGATCGTGCACCCCATTAAATATACCTACCTTTACCTATAAGGGGTGCAATAAGTTACCCTAGTTTGCTAAATGAGGGTAAGATGGCTCGCAGTGATCAGGTGAATGGTGGCTATAGATAACGCAACTATAACTACTTACTGTGGGTTCATATGTATTTAAAACAAGCAGCACAGACTTTGTAGGTCTACGTTTGACTATGATATTATGCCTGATGTTAAGGAATAGGCAAAGACACTCTAGTGCGAAAAAGACTTCAAAGTCTTGAAAATCGCCGCAAAATTGCTAGCTTATCAGTTTTTTTGTCGGATACACTTCGGAGAGTATCCAACTGATCTGCATGATCTAATACCTACCACCTTCCCATTTTTACTGTTTTTACTTCTCGTAGCTCGAAAAAGCGGCATCATTTCATGGTTAATGTTCCAAAGACAATGTACGCAGAGGTTTGACTCTACTTTTGTGGTAAGAACGTCTAGGCTGTGGAATGAGATGCCTGAGCAGGTTTTTCCCGTCGCTTAACATCAGGCGAGGTGGCGGTCAAGTATAAGCCTATATGTTAAGTTAAAAAGAAACAATATCATAGACTAGTATGTAGGTAACACGATTACCTATTTGCTCTAGATTGGAAAAGACCATGGTTATGGATATCGAGAAGCACAGGATCGGATAGAATATTTCAAAGGTTTGCAGTATGTTAACAAATGCGTATAGTAAGTACAAATCTTGGAAATATCAACCATGAACCAATGACGTTTGGGTCCGGTCTATCTCGTCGACCCTTAGTAAAACGGGTGGAGGGGCGTGTAAATAGCTCCTGCCGTGTGTGATTGCTCACCCTAAAACTAAATTCCTAAAACTAATGTTAAAGCGAAAGAAAAATAATGTATGGCAAGATGTCTGAAAAAAACTCCGATAAAAACAAATCTGCACTGACCTGATGACATCCACTTCCGTCCCGTTCAGCTCCAGCCAAAGGGAATCCAAAAGAGGTACAGGTTCCACGATTTGTCCAAGCTTGGTAAGTCCATTCCACGAGCGGGGTGGAAATCCTTCTTACGTCCTATGTTTCAGACAATCTTGTCTCCACAAAAGTTAATATGAGCGTTATAGCAAACACTACGCAAATCACAAAATGAAAATTTGTTGTGCGAGGCGATTAATTAAATTAAGCAAAGCGAAACATATATCGATGACAAGACATCAACTTGCTGCGGTGAAGGTTGAAGAGCGATTCTTGGAAGCTTCTCGAAGAATCCGTACTGTTTCCGTGTTCTTGAAAAACAAGTGGCGCCATCCTGTGAGCTTACTTAGAACTTCCATGGAATGTCAACAGGCTCGCACAGATGTCGTTACCAGAGTATTTTCAGACATTGCGAAAAATATAAAAATACAAAATTGAGAGAATGGCGCTCAACCAACGGGGAAATTAGAACTCTACCTGCACTTAGACGTCTTAAATGCTCAGGGATTGTGTAATCTCTGGGCACTCTTTCCTCTTTCCGAAATGTATCCAACAAAAACCGGAAGCAACTTTTTGACGAGTACCCAGTACGATACAGTATATTTTAAAGTAATATGTACATATATGAGAACTCGTCGTTACCTTGGTCCTTTGAGATAATGTTGTAATACGAGTTATCGTAATTGACTAAAGGTCGAAATACTGGATATCGGAGCAGGAAATATAAGCCCTACGCGAAGATAAATTCACTTATAACCAACCTATGAATATTTATCTTGTTTACTATGTTGTAAAGTTAACTTAGATTAGCATATGTTTACAAATATATCGTTTACTAGCGGTTCGCCCCGGCTTCGCCCGTGGTACATAATATATATATATCCTATAAATAACACTTAAGGATCACGTACATATTCAACGGTGAAATATTTTTTAAAATCGGTCCACTAATTCCTGAGATTAGAGCGTTAAAAAAAAAACTCTTCAGCTTTATAATCTTACTAGCTGAACGCGCGCGCGTTGCTACGCTACTCCATCTATCGAAAATTGGGCGTACCAATTAAAATTTTGAACAAATTCGATTAGTTCAGGTTCTAATGACGCAACCTTTAAAATATGACATTATGCTGTCGCGCAACGAAAGCTCTCAAGAAGCAATATTTTTTCCCGTTTTTGTTACATTTTTCATTCATGCTCGACCCCTGTTGATAGTAGCGTAATGTTAAATAGCCTATAGCCTTCCTCGATAAATGGACTATCCTACAAAGAAAGAATCTTTCAATTCAAACCAGTAGTTCCAGAGATCCTTGCGTTCAAACAAACAAACAAACTCTTCAGCTTTATAATATTAGTATAGATATAAGGTCATTATCATTATTAAGTATGTTTTATAAACAACTAGCGGCTGGCCTACCATGAGGCGCATGTTTGTCCTACTCATCTCGCTATGTATCATAAAGAAAATCTCCAAACATTAGACGATCACGTTTTGCCGACTAGGAGAGGTATTCAAAGACATCATTTTTAAATGTTTCTAAGATGAAGTTTATCGAAAATATCTTCGGAGGAAGGGAATTCCATAGCTTTAGGCAATCCATACACTGACACGCACCGCGCTGCATGATATCGCGGGAAGTTTTTAAGATAACAAAGTAATTGTTTCACCTATATTTTAGTTATTGAGTAGCCTTTTGGTGGCACATCTAATATATATAAATCTCCTGTCACGATGTTTGTCCGCGATGGATTCCTAAACTACTTAACCGATTTTAAATTAAATTGGCACACCGTGAGCAGTCTGGTCCAACTTGAGAGATAGGATAGTTTTTATTTCGATTAATATTCTTTAAATAACAATTTCCGAGCGCAGCCGGAATGGGCCGCTAGTTATAATATATAACAATGAGTCGTCTAGCCTATTCCCTCGGTTTCCACGTTCCACGGTAGAAATGATCAGGAGAACCGCCTTTTTATCTCCTAGCTAAATCGGCTTACACTATGCTATTACTGTCTCTATTATTTCAAGCGAGAAGAAGAGAGAGAGCTATATCGAAACTCAAACCATTTTTTTAGGCGATAGACCACAGAATGGTTTGACATTTGCAACCTGGTAGGATATGGGCGATATACACGTTGTAGTGGTTGGGCTCTTTGCAGAGTCCGCCTGGGGAAGTACTTACCACGCCTTTGCCAGTTGTTTCCAGTGTACTTTATCATTACTGTGTTCCAGTTTGAAGGGCAATGTTTCACACTTCGGTGTTTTCTTCAATGCCACGTCGCCTCCTGCTTTTTTGAAGTGAAAACTTCGGGGCGCCACAGACAGATTTTTGCGTGGGCTGCGAATTGAATTCTAGCGTCACGCTCGGGAATGATAAGAATTTTTTGGGTAAACTCAAGACCTCGGCCATTGGCATTGACATGGCATTCACATGTAATTTCAAATTTCATTAAATTCCAAAGTAAGCTATCAATTTCTGAGTCATAAGTTTTCACTTCTATCGGCATCGATATAAATCTATGGATGTGCCCTGAGCACCTTGAAATTGGTAACAAATGCGTCTTTGTGTGTATCGTAAGTGGTTTACAAACAACCAATCTACTTGACCCCTATAATCGCTAGCGGCGAGATTTGCTGTGGTTCTACTTATTTTGGTTGTTGACAACGAATAATGATAGGTAAAAAAAAAATCGGTTGTCTGTAAAGTTACTGACGATAGTTGAACGTGACAACTTCAATTCCAAGCCTTAAATGGAACGCCTCAGAGCGAGGTAACGCCGCATGACGTCATGCGGCGAGGTAACGCCGCATGACGTCATGCTTTTTCGTGCGTGCAGCCGGCTTCATCGAATTATAAGACGTTGTCACGTCAAAAACGTCCGGCGTCCACCGTGTTCTGTAACCGACTAGAACGGAAAGAGTGAGCTCACTCTTCCCAACGTTGACATGATTGCGTGCGCCCTGAAGTTTGGGAGGGCCCATCTTGGGTTCTACGATCTATGTCTATCGGCAGTTTCTATGACTGCCATTTTTTTTTTAATTATTTTGACTGTTATTTTTACGTTCACATATTATGTTTTGAACTAATAGCGTCCCGTGGTATCACCCGCGTAGTGTCCTACAAATAATATAAGTAAGATTTATGATTTTGATTCAATTAAAACGAAAAACTGATAATACCTTAATGTCCAAGTTGTGAAGCAAAATGAAGCTTTAAAAATCCGTGTTAAGATTCAATTTAAAGCCAAATTAATATGAATAAGCGAAGTGGAAATATCCCAGTCATGAAAAGTAATAGAGATAATTTTAATATGTGACACGAAGCCTTAATAAAGCCGTAACGTTATACGCGTTATAATATTCTACAAAAGCTAAGTACCTTGTAACAATATATTGTGCTGTAATTTTACATGAAATTAGTGTGACATTTTCTTTTAACGTCAATCTATGTATATGTTAACGGAAATGTATGTAATCCGCCATGGAATACAATTCCTAGGAAATGTATGTAATTCCTAAAATCGCACGGAAATGTGTGAAATAATAGTACATTATGATATAAGTGCGGTAAGTTGATAATTACAGCCGAGACTTTATTGCTAGCTCGAGCCGAAGGCGAGAGCTATAATTAGCAGAGGCTGTAATTATCAAAGCGCACGTATGTCATACGACGTTTTATAACATATTTGCGAGGAAATAAACAAAACTCTGACGACATTTTCAAATAAAAACAATACAGCGAAAAAAAACGCGCGGAATAATATTTACTTGATCACTGATCACAGCACAGAGTAATCACTATGGATCACAGATTAGCAATGCGCGCGCATCGGCGCCTTTTTTTTTAAGCAACGGCACAGAACCAGCCGGTATATTCATAATAAAGTAAATTAATATTTTTGTGTTTTGTTACAGAAAAATTAAAGTAATTTATGGTCTAAATTAATTAAATTAACGAATTTAATAATTCTTTATTATATTTTACCTCTCAAAGTTAATTTTATTCATAAAATGTTGACCACACTTTTCTGACATAAAAACTCTTTACTAAGATTTAAAAAAGTACCGTTCGTTTTAGACGGAACATATCTCTCTACCTAGTCTGTGGATGGAGCATTTTGAAACCGTGCGTTTTACATTACACATTACAGCACTAGTGCGTAATAAGATACATTACGATACAGAAATTGGTCCAATAAGAGACCCTTTACGAGCAAATATGTTATAAATTATATTATACACATTTCCTAGGAAATCTATACATTTCCTAAATAACAATCGGAAATGTAAAACATTTAAGAAATTGTTGGGTACGCGGGGACAGCGGGACGAGGGGAGGGTATTGCTTTAGGGTATGTGAGGTTTTTTTTTTAATTTAGGTTGTTCGCTTCGAGTTTTGAAAACTTACAGATTGCTATTGACTCACAACTTATGTTTTGTTTCCCGATTCCATGGTTTCCCAACAGTTCAAACGCTATTTGATATGTGTGATTGTTGGACCTGATTTGTGAATCTAAACCATCCTCAAATCCACTTGTACACACACAAAAAAAAACATTCAAATCGGTCCCGCCGCCTGCCGTTTAGGAGTAGTTCACTGTCAAATGATTAAATTACTAAAATGGCTATTAAAAACAGGGGTTGGTGATAAAAGGGTAAAAATTTAAGGTGGTATGTATTTTTTAATGCCACATTATAAAAAAAGAAAAAGAAAAAATGTAGACCAAAAATAAAATAAAAATAGGGGTGAACAACCCTTATCACTTAGGGGTATGAAAAATAGATAGTAGCCGATTCTCAGACCTACTGAATATGCATATAAAATTTGGTAAAAATCAGTAAAGCCATTTCAGTAAAGCCGATCTTCAAAACTTTGAAATCTTTTTCAACCATGGGTGTCGTTGAATTCCAGAACTTCGAACTGGTACTTAGCCGATATATCCCCAAGTTGCGAATAGTACCTACCTACTCCATACAAGAGCGAATCTGTGCTTGATATAGTGTTAGCAACTGTTCAGGTTTTTAGCATATACTTTTAGCGACAAGGCCTCCGTTTTTAACACTAGTTTTTCTTGTTTGTTTTGTTTTTATTTTGGTGTGTACAATAAAGAGTATCTGTCTACTTTTTATCCCGTTAAATGTAGAGGTTGACAAATCACGGGCTAAGCCGGGCCGGAGCCTAACTAGGAAATCATAACTTGTCTAGTTTGAGAGTTTGTTATTATTTATTCGACGTGGGCGAAGGTCGAACTACGGTCAACGCCCTCGCAGATTTCACGAGAAGTTTATGTTGCTAGTAGTTTTATTTTTTTATGTTATTGCTACAAGTGTTTAAACTGTATCTTTATACTACGCAAACCATGATCACATTCATGGCCATACTACACACACATACACTACCTACATGTGTTGTTTTCACGTTCCTGCTCCCATAAAATAAAAGAGGTTTTCGCTGTTTTTTCTGTAAAACGTAAAAACGGAACCCTTATGGATTCGTCATTTCTGTCTATCTGTCTGTCTGTCCGTCCATATGTCACAGCCACTTTTTGCCGAAACTATGAGAACTACACTGTTGAAACTTGGTAAGTAGATGTATTCTGTGAACCGCATTAAAATTTGAACAAAAAAAATAAAAAATAAAAATAGGGTTGCCCCCCTTGAGAACTGAAACTCAAATTTTTTTTTCATCAAATCTACACGTGTGGGATGTCTATCGATAGGTCTTCAAAAATGATGTTGAGGTTTCTAAAATCATTTTCATCTACACTGAATAATTTGCGCGAGAGACACTTCCAAAGTGGTAAAATGTGTTTCCCCCTCCTCTAACTTCTAAAGTAAGAGAATGAAAAATCTAAAAAAAATATATGATATACATTACCATGTAAACTACCAACAAAAATTAGTTTGAACTCGATCTGATGAGTAGTTTTTTTTTAGTACGTCATAAATACACTATTATTGAAACTTCGATCAAAGTTACAACGAACTACAAGAACTATATGTAATATGTATATTATGTTACTTGCTGCAACGGAACCCTTCATGGGCGAGTCGAACTCGCACTTGGCCACTTTATTTTTAGTTAATTTAACTTTTATAGATTTACACTTGACCGCCATCTCACCTGATGTTACGCGACGATGCGGTCTACGATGGAGCGTGTTTACCTAGAAAAAAACAGATTCACCCTCGATTTGCTAATAGTGCGGAACCCTTCGTGCGCGAGTCCCACTCGCACTTGGCTGGTTTTATCTATACTAATATTATAAAGCTGAAGAGTTTGTTTGTTTGAACTCAAGGATCTCAGGAACTACTGGTTCGAATTGAAAGATTCTGTCTCTGTTGGATAGTCCATTTATCGAGGAAGGCTATAGGCTACTATCAACAGCAGCGGAGCATGAATAAAAAATGTAACAAAAACGGGGAAAAATATTTGCTTTTTGAGAGCTTTCGTTGTGTGACATCATGTGTATATCTTTTAAAGGTTGCGTCATTAGAATCTAAGGTATTTTGTTCAAAATTTGAATTGGTACGACTAATTTTCGATAGATGGCGTAGCAACGCGCGCACGGTTCAGTTAGTTTATAAAATATTAGTACAATGTGATTAGCACATTTGTATTTTACTTTCACCTTTAGTCTATTGTTATAATGGTGAAATTTATTTGCTCTAGTTTTGACGCGAGATGATCAATTGGAAGTAAAAACCGAGTTCTTATACCAAGGCTATAATAGGTAAGCAAGTATGTTAGTAATAGAAGCACCGGTACAATCCGCGATGGCGCCTACATCGTCGACCCATCTTGGTACGACGCCAACCAAAGCTAAACCAAGCTGTTATTTGAACGAAGTTTCATGATGTAATGGAACTTCAACATAGTTTAGTAGTGGTAGGACTCTTGGCAGAGTCCGCCTAGGGAAGTAAGTACCACACCTTTGCCAGTTATTCTACCGCCAAGCAGTAATGTGTAAGCATTACTGTCTTCCGGTTTGAAGGGCAATGTTTCCAGAGAAATTACTGGGCTTAGAGATATAATATCTTAGATCTCTGGGTGACGAGCGCAGTGCAGTGCTAGGTAATGATTTGGACTCTTCATGTTCTAATAGCTGCGTGTCACTGTGCTGTTATGTGGCAGGCATGTTGCTTACCATCAGGCACATGTCCTGCTCGTCTCGTCAGTCTTTAGTTAAAAAAAAATTAGGCAGTCCATAAGGAGATAGCGATTTTGCTATACAACCGTACTGAAATAGTACATTATGATATAAGTGCGGTAATTATCAAAGCGCACGTATGTCATACGACGTTTTATAACATATTTGCGAGGAAATAAACAAATATCTGACGACATTTTCAAATAAAAACAGTACAGCGAAAAAAAACGCGCGGAATAATATTTACTTGATCACAGATCACAGCACAGAGTAAGTAATCACTATGGATCACAGATTAGCAATGCGCGCCCATCGGCGCCTTTTTTTTTTAAGCAACGGCACAGAACCAGCCGTTATGACATTAGTAATAAAGTAAATTAATATTTTTGTGTTTTGTTACAGAAAAATTAAAGTAATTTATGGTCAAAATTAATTAAATGAACGAATTAATTAATTATTTATTTTATTTGACCTCTCAAAGTTAATTTTATTCATAAAATGTTGACCACACTTTTCTGACATAAAAACTCTTTACTAAGATTTAAAAAGGTACCGTTCGTTTTAGACGGAGCATATCTCTCTACCTAGTCTGTGGACGGATTATTTTGAAACCGTGCGTTTTACATTACACATTACAGCACTAGTGCGTAATAAGATACATTACGATACAGAAATTGGTCCAATAAGAGACCCTTTACGAGCAAATATGTTATAAAAAATATGACACTAAAACCGTGAGAAAATAGATAACGGATGTGACTCCTAAAAATTTCCCGTGTCTAGTGTTGGCAACTTTTTGTTTCCAGATAATCGTTCCCTAATTAATTAAATTCAGGATTTTTTTTGTGTTGCTGTCTATATAATATATTAGCAGCACCCCGCCGTTTTACTCGCGTAGTTCCCGTTCCCGTTGTTCCCGTTGTTTTATCGGGATAATAAGTAGCCTATGTGTTCTTCCAGACTATAATCTATCTGTGTTCCAAATTTCAGACTGATCCGTTCATACGTTAGGACGTGATTGAGCAACAAACATTCAAACATCCATACATTGACATTAAATTTATAATATTAGTAGGATAGACTACAGGCCCGTGAACAAAATGTATGAGTCAAATGAACCACCAGGAGATCTATGTAGGATGATAGAAGGGTATAAAGTAATATTAAGATTCAGCACTATGCCGTCACTTGTAAGCTGTCCAACTGAGTGCAATTGAAGAGGGTAGGTTGCAATCCTCGATTATTTATCCTTGTCGCATTATTTTTGTACGGCGTTGCGGAATAATAGATTAAAAGAGGTATTGAAACTATAAAAATTATAAATTTTAACTTTTTTATTATTAGTTTGCCGGAAAAATTTACAGAGTACGAGTAATTTACAGAGCAAATTTGGCCATTTGATTTAGTACGGCATTGGTTCCATACAGTTTCAATACCTCTTCTAATCTATTATTTCGCAATCCCGTACAAAAGTCGACAATGCGACAAGGAGAAATGGTAAAGGGTTGCAACCCCCCCTCTTCAATCACACTCAGTTGGACAGATTGCAAGTGACGGCATAGTGCTGAATCTTAATACTTTACACCTTTCTATCATCCTACATAGGTCTCCTGGTGGTTCATTTGACCCGTAAATTTTGTTCACGGGCCTGTAGTCTATTAGTAGGATGTCATATGAATGAATTTCTTTCTTACCTTGTGTCCCATGACGCCACATCTTTTTTAGATCCAAACACAGATTATATTTGTCAGGAAACCTTATCTATTTAGGCAATGCATTCCAAAGTTTGAATGCTCTTTTTATAAAAGTGAAGTCAATGCTCTTTGTTGCCATATTTGGGACTTTAACTATGAAACAATGTCGTTTGCTGAGACTACGAACAGTCCGATAGAAAAAAGGACAAGGTAATTTAGACTATGTAAATTCGCTGCACTCCTCGAAATGTATCTTATATAAAACCGGCCAAGTGCGAGTGGGACTCACGCACGAAAGGTACGGCCATTAGCGAAATAATAATAAACGGCGAAAATCTCTTAATTTGACTTTAATCCGGATTCCTTATACATAGACTATCGCAATTTCTACAGACAGGCATACAAAAAGGTTCACTACGGAATCTACCGGAGTGCCACCTGTCGTCAGAAAAGTGTTTCCGTACAATCGAGTATCTTGTCCCAACGAGGTGGAAGTTACTACCGTGAAACTCGGAAGTTTTTACGAAGCGAAACATACATATAAAAATTAAAAAAAAAATTGGCAGTCATAGGAACTGCCGATAGAATTGAAAACTTAAAACTCAGAATTTGATAGCTTACCTTGGAAACTACGCGAGTGTAACCGGAGGCCGTGGCTTCGCCATCATGGCATGGCCATCTAGAAACGTATCAGCCAATGGGAAATGCTGACGTATTTTTAGATGGCCATGCCAAGATGGCGAAGCCACGGCCTCCAGTTACACTCGCGTAGTTTCCAAGGTAAGCTATCAAATTCTGAGTTTTAAGTTTTCAATTCTATCGGCAGTTCCTATGACTGCCAATTTTTTTTTTTAATTTTTATATGTATGTTTCGCTTCGTAAAAACTTCCGAGTTTCACGGTAGTAACTTCCACCTCGTTGGGACAAGATACTCGATTGTACGGAAACACTTTTCTGACGACAGGTGGCACTCCGGTAGATTCCGTAGTGAACCTTTTTGTATGCCTGTCTGTAGAAATTGCGATATTCTATGTATAAGGAATCCGGATTAAAGCGGTTCTTTCCCGTGGTTCACCTATTTTGTCCACCTGGTGGACCACGGGTAAACATATTCTTCCGTGGTCCACATGATAATCGCGTTAATTTCATCAACTTCGGAATCGCTGCAATAGAGTGTGCAGGGACGCGCAACGCCAACATATCCATAAGTCTGTCGAGAACGGTGATCCAGCCAAAGTCTGGAAATTCCTGCGTACATTGGGTGTTGGTAAGCCACAGCAAAATCTTAACCCTCAAAATTTTGATGTAAACGCCCTTAATCAACACTTCTCTTCGTCGTCACACATTGATGAAGATGACAAACGTGCTACCATCAACCACCTCTCGTCTCTTCCAACACCTAATTACTCTCCTTTTGTTATTAATCAATTTGCCGCTTGTGATGTTAAAAAAACGATCCTATCCATTTCCTCTAATGCGGTCGGCAGTGATAGCATTAGCCGTAACATGATCCTTCCAATCCTAGATGAAATCCTACCCATGTTGTGCCATCTCCTTAACGCCTCTGTGTCATTGACATCTGTACCGTCTTCCTGGAAAGAAGATCAAATTGTACCTATTCCCAAAAAAACTAATCCCATCTCTCCAACTGAATTCCGTCCAATATCCATTCTCCCTTTCCTCTCTAAAGTCCTCGAACGTCTGATTCACTCCCAACTCAGCTTCTTTCTAAATTGCAATAACCTTCTTAATCCCTTGCAATCTGGTTTCCGTCCTGGCCATAGTACTACTACTGCTCTTGTTAAGATATCTGATGATATCAGGCTGGGAATGGACAACAGAAAGCTTACTGTCCTCACCCTGCTCGATTTCAGCAATGCTTTCAACACTGTTGATTTTGATATTCTCCTGGCATTGCTCCGTTCGATTAACATATCTCCAACGGCAATTGATTGGTTTCGTAGTTACCTGCAGGGTCGCCGGCAGCGTGTACATATAGAAGATACCTTCTCTTCTTGGTGTGAAACGCGTTCGGGTGTCCCTCAGGGTGGCGTTCTTTCTCCCATACTTTTTGCTTTATTCATAAATTCAGTCACATCTCTCATTTCTTCTTCCTACCACCTCTATGCTGACGATCTCCAGGTTTATGCACAAGCCTCACTTGACAACCTAGATGATGCTATTAAGTTGGTCAACGATGATTTGCGCCGCATTGAAAAATGGAGTAAGTTTTTCGGTCTCACTGTCAATCCCTCGAAAACTCAGGCCATAATTATTGGAAGCTCGCGGCTTATATCGAGAATCGACTATGGCACTACTATTAAAATTGTATTCGGTGGCGTGACGGTACCATTTAGTGCAGAAGTAAAAAATCTTGGCATTATTTTCGATCGTTGTTTTACATGGGATCCGCAAATTCGATCAATAAAGCGCAAAATATATGCCTCAGCAGCATCACTTCGCAGAATTCGAAACTTCTTGCCTACAGCCACCAAAGTTGCGTTAGTACAATCCCTCCTTCTTCCTATTCTTGACTACGCTGACGTCTGCTATCTTGACCTTAGACGGGACCAATTCGATATGCTCGAGCGTCTTCAAAACTTTTGCATTAGGTTTGTTTTCGGTCTCCGAAAATATGACCATGTTTCTTTTTTCCGATCTAAGCTCGAGTGGCTCCCTATCCGTTTACGTCGGGATACTCACATCCTATCACTTTTATATAACACACTTTTCACCCCTTCTTCCCCTCCGTATTTAAGCTCCCGTTTCACGTTTCTTTGCGACACTCATTCAATAAATCTTAGGTCGTCTACAAATCTCCTATTGTCTACTTCAGCTCATTCAAGCTGCTTTTACGGTTCGTCGTTCTGCGTGCAGGCTGTGGCCTTATGGAATGCTCTTCCTGTGGCCATTAGGCGTGCTCAGAGCGTTGCTTCGTTCAGGACTCAGATTCGGCAGCATTTTCTGACAAAAGTTGTTCACTGATTTGTGTTTATTTCTCTTGGCTTTATGTGTTTCTTATTGTATATATAATATATTTATATATATTATACTACACATATATTTAAAATGTATTTATTGTATATTTATTATTATTTATGTATTTTATTAGTAGTATTATTTTTAAGTCTATATAATTTTTATATAATTAATACGCGTGTTTATTTATATTGAAAGTCGCACCACTGCCCATAATCTTACAAATCTAGTTTCCTTACGAAGCAAAGGTTATCTGGAAGAGATCGCTTTTAGCGATAAGATCGCCTTTTGTGCCCATTATATTCTGTTATTATATGTTGTGTTACTTATTGTCAACTTTGTTTGTGGTGCCAATAAAGTGTTTTTGTATTGTATTGTATTGTATTGTTAATTATTTTTATTGAAATTTTCGCCGTTTATTATTATTTCGCTAATGGCCGTACCTTTCGTGCGTGAGTCCCACTCGCACTTGGCCGGTTTTATATAAGATACATTTCGAGGAATGCAGCGATTTACATAGTCTAAATTACCTTGTCCTTTATTCCATCGGACTGTTCGTAGTCTCAGCAAACGACATTGTTCCATAGTTAGGGTCCCAAATATGGCAAGAAAGAGCATTGACTTCGCCCTTTCAGCATTTCCCATTGGCTGATACGTTTCTAGATAGCCATGCCATGATGGCCTGTCCACGTCCTTTCAGCATTTCCCATTGGCTGACGTATTTCTAGATGGCCAATAGCCATGGTCCCGAGTTTACCCGAAGCGTTCTTATCATACCCGAGCATGACGAATGAATTCAATTCACAGCCCACAAAAAATCTGTCTAGGCGCGCCTAAAGAAGTTTTCACTTCAAAAATGATTTTATCTAAATGATCCTAACGAACAAACGATAGCGCGTTTTATTCTACTAGTGGAGCCATTTAGTTTGCTTGGGACAATACTACTCGAACAAAAAACGGTAAAAATTCAAGTTTGTAGTATGTGCCCTGAAATATTTCTTTTATTTTATTTTTAGTTTTTATTGTTATAGCGGCAATAGAAATACATCATCTGTGTGAATTTCAACTGTCTAGTTTTCACCGGTCTTGTGATACAGCCTGGTGACAGACGGACGGACGGACAGTGAAGTCTCAGTAATAGGGTTCCGTTTTTACCCTTTGGGTACGGAACCCTAAAAACTAGACAAATTTGCATTTGTTGAAGCTTGCGGTGATATTCAAGACATAAAATACTTTTTATTTTTTACGAATTCAATAAGGAACAAGGGCGTTGTTGCCTATGAGCCTTTTAGTACATCTCTCGATCGAATCCAGAGCATCCAGTTGGTATTTTGCTGACCCATCCCAAAGATGCGAACATCCGTTCAAGATTGAATCAGTGCTTGGTATTATTAAGTCTGCATTGCATCGCTTCGGTAACTTCATTCAAAACAAAAGAAAAAGATGTTACGTAATATTTTTCGACTCTAATACCTATGACTGCGTTTGCCCGACTTGGAGAAAGTTCCAATTATTTACACATTATCTTTACATAGCTGCACTCTCTACCTAGTCTGTGTATAGCTATAAAAAATGAAAAGTTTTAATCTGCTGTAAAAAGAAGGTCAAATCTCGATTTTAGTTTTATAAATACTAGCTGAACTGTGCGCGCGTTGCTACGCTATCTATCAGAAATTGGTCGTACCAATTCAAATTTTGAACAAATTCAGTTACCTTAATGACGCAACCTTACCTAAAAGATGTCACACAACGAAGCTCTCAGAAAGCAAATTTTTCCCCAGTTTTTGTTACACTTTTCATTCATGCTCCGCTCCTGTTGATAGTTGCGTAATGTTAAATAGCCTATAGCCTTCCTCGATAAATGGTTTTTCTAACAGAGAAAGAATCTTTAATTTCGGCCCAGTAGTTCTCGAGATGCTTGCGTTCAAACAAACTCTTCAGCTTTATAATAAATATGTAAGTTGCTATAATTATACAGTTTTTGCGGGTTTATCTGTTCATTAATAACTATGAAAAATAAAAAAGTACAGTAGAAACTTGATAGGTCGCGGTATCTAGCTTGCATTAATACATAGTATTAAAAAACTAAAACTGAAGGGTCAAATCGAAATATCAGTGTAAAAATTGTGAATAATTTATTAATACTAGTGGTATTCAAGTGGTCGAAATTCATTACTTAGGTGCCATTTTAGGTGGGGTAGACGGTCTGCAATCAAATTAGATCCTCATAAAAATGTGTGTATCTCAAGGTTCCATTCATGGACCCTTCTTGTTTCTTATATAAATTTATGGGGTTGTTATTATCTACTGTTAAATAAGATTAGGTTAGTTGTTAAATCGTTTATTTTATTCTCTTTCGATTACTATTTAACTGTCGTAGGTCTTTTAGTAAATACATATTTTTAATTATTTTTTTAATAAAAAGTGACGAGACGAGCAGGACATGTGCCTGATGGTAAGCAACATGCCTGCCACATAACAGCACAGTCACACGCAGCTAGTGGAGCATGAATAGGCCAAATCATTACCTAGCACTGCACTACGCTCGTCACCCAGAGATCTAAGATGTTATATCGCTGAGCCCTGTAATTTCACGAAACATTGCCCTTCAAACCGGAACACAGTAATGTTTCCACATTACTGCTTGGCGGTAGAATAACTGGCAAAGGTGTGGCACTTCCCCAGGCGGACTCTGCTAAGAGTCCTACCACTTCTTGTTTCTTATAGAAATTATTGGGTTTTTATTATTTACTGTTAAATAAGATTAGGTTAGAGTTGTTGTTTTTTTTTTCTTAATTATTTTATTATTTTTCGATTACTATTTAACTGTCGTGGGTCTTTTGGTAAATAAATGTTTTTAATTTTATTATGGTATCTAGGTTCGTAGGTACGGAAAAGAAATGTGTCAAAATTAGAATTTTATAATTTATGGTAAAATATTACTTATGTACATATTTAAACTGTATACCTATTTTAATAATTTTATTATATGTTATTTGGACTATGACAAAGCCTCTTTACAGCTGTATCTTATTTACAGGCTTAACAGCTGTTTTATTCATATTTGATATTATTTATTAATTTATATACAATTTGTAATGTAGATATATTCTTTGTCTTTTTGTAAATGACATTACCAAGTGTTCTACGAATTGATGGTTCGAGTGAATAAATTGCATTAAATTGAATCGTTTTATTCTATCTTAGTACGCCTTATCATAGACCGCATCATCGCCTTACATCAGACTAAATGGCGGTCAGGAGCAGATCTATTATCGGTAAAAGAAATGTACTAATAAATATACCTAAATCAACAGAGTGTTAGTGTAAATATTTTCAATGATACATAATTGAAAATATTTAATACAAATTTCAAGCTCATTTAAAATTAGATGTTAAGTCTAGAGAAATGAATACCTGCAGTACGAATATATCTTATACCTTTAAACGAGCAATTCTTGTATATAAATATGTATATATATGTATATAGAATCTGAATCTCGGAAACGGCTCGAACGATTTTCATGAAATGTTGTATGCAGGGTGTTTCGGGGACGATAAATCGATCTCACTAGGTTTCATTAAAAAAAACGCATATTATGCGCGTTTTTAGACAATGAAAAACTGTCACATTAGACATTAGAATGCGAAGGTAAATTTCACCATGTGGCGCAACAGCATAATAAGCACAGACGGGAAGTCGGGCGGTCATGGCGGTCACGAATTAGTAGCTCCGGGTTCGAATCCAGACGGCTTCTGTTTTTTTTTCGAGTCTTCTTTTTTTTAAAGAAAATATATTACTAGGAGCCTTTTCAGATAAAAGGCTATATTTAGGCTATAAAATATTTAGGTATCTAAGTATATTTAGTATTTAAACCGAGCAAAGCTCGGTCACCCATACTACTATATTTACTATATATTAATTTTGAAGATTTTGTGGTGTCTCTTTGGTGTCAAGTAGTACCTAGTAGGACTCTTTGCAGAGTCCGGGGAAGTAACACACTTTTTCCAGTTATTTAACCGCCAAGCAGTAATGGCCAAACTTTTCTGTATTCCGGTTCGAAGGGCAATGTTTCCAGTGAAATTACAAGACATAGAGATAAATCTTAGATCTCTGGGTGACGAGCGCAGTGCAATGCTAGGTTTTGAGTTGGACTCTTCTATGTTCCAATAACTGCGTGTCACTGTGCTGTTGTAGGAACGTATGTTGCTCAACAAGCAGTAATGGCCAAACTTTTCTGTATTCCTGTCCGAAGGGCAATGTTTCCAGTGAAATTACAAGACATAAAGATAAATCTTATATCTCTGGGTGACAGTGCTGGGTTATAATTTGGACTCTTCATGTTCCAATAACTACGTGTCACTGTGCTGTTATAGGCAGGTATGTTGGTCAGCTCGACTCGCCGATCTATATTATAAAATAAATAAGTGTTTCTATTTGGTATTACTATTCGGTGTACCTATATTTTACTTCGTAGTTTCTACTACACGATGCAATTTGGTTTCGCTCTACTTTTTACCGCTAGTACTTGAATGGACTTAATCACTTTAGTTTTGTTTGTGTTCGCGTAACACCGACTTGTTACAGCAAAAACAATGAATCCAATTCGATTTAGTTCGTTTTTTAAACACATTTTTTTTTTTTTTAAATAAAGAGTGACGAGACGAGCAGGACATGTGCCTGATGGTAAGCAACATGCCTGCCACATAACAGCACAGTGACACGCAGCTATTGGAACATGAAGAATGCAATTCATTGCGCTGCGCTCGTCACCCAGAGATCTAAGATGTTATATCTCTAAGCCCTGTAATTTCTTTGGAAACAGTGCCCTTCAAACCGGAACACAGTAAGGTTTGCACTTTACTGCTTGGCGGTAGAATAACTGGCAAAGGTGTGGTACTTACCCGGGCGGACTCTGTCAAGAGTCCTACCACTACTCTACTGTACTCAACTCAACTACTGTTTAGGTAGAGTGAAGAGATTTTTTTTAACTAATATAGGTTCGCACTTGACCATCTCGCCTGATGTTAAACGACGATGCGATCTACTGTACTCAACTCAACTACTGTTTAGGTAGAGTGAAGAGATTTTTTTTAACTAATATAGGTTCGCACTTGACCATCTCGCCTGATGTTAAACGACGATGCGATCTACGATGGAGCGTGCTTACTTAGAAGAAACTGATCCGATTTGAAAACACCAAGATTGCAACTATCGGGGAGAACCCACTCAGGCAATGCATTCCATATCCTAGGCAAAGATGGCCAAACCATGCGGCTTATAAAACAGAATAGGACGGAGCTAAATGAACATGAAGAGTTCAAACGACTGTCTTTTTTAATTGTTATAAGTTTACTCTTGACCGTTATTTCGCCTGATATCAATTAACGACGAAGCGAGCTTACCTAGAACGAACCAATTCACTAAGAATGTAACCATCGCCAAAAATCCACTCAGGCAACGAATTGCACAATCTAGATATTTTTATTACGAAAATGGAGTCAACATTTTTAGTCATATCTTTGAAACGCTGTTGCTATTCTTTTCTATTTCATTCTATTTGCATTTTGTCTTATTTATCTATTAATTAATTACCATTTCAGACGAATTGTTTGTCCTTAATTTATTGTCATGATAATATTTTAACGATGTTTACAGTAAATAACTACTTAAGTCACAAACATGATAATAACCTAGCTAACCTATATCACATTTCATTACAATCTATACTTCTATACTAATATTATAAAGCTGAAGAGTTTGTTTGTTTGTTTGTTTGTTTGTTTGAACGCTAGGATCTCGGAAAGTACTGGACCGATACGAAAGATTCTTTTTCTGTTGGATACTCCATTTATCGAGGAAGGCTATAGGGTATATAACATTACTCTACTATCAATAGGTACGGAGTATGAGTGAAGAATGTAAAGAAAACGGGGAAAAATATTTCTCTTCGAGAGCTTTAGTTCCGTGAATTTAAATTCTCTTTGGTCGCTGAAGTCTGTGACGGCGCGTGTCTACATTTGAAGTTTGTGTCATTTGAAGTAATCAAATTTGTTCTACAACAATGCATTGTTGCTTATTTACGTATTTTTAGGGTTCCGTGATACGTAATAAAGTTGCCAGCAATGGATATTTTAGTATGGATTTTCCTCAAATAGACGCGGGTGAAACCGCGGGGCACAGCTAGTTGATTAATATTATTAAAAATGTGCCTACCTATTACGAGATGACCTAATGTCGTGAAATAGCTATTTACTATTTGTTTAGTTATTTAATTATTGAAGATGTTTATTGTGTAACATATTTTTTTATGTATAATGTGTGGACTGTAGAGTATATTTATAAGATTATTAGTTTTTTAAATTTGTATTTTGCCCATTTACAGCAATTTTTCAATCTTTTCTCAAAATTATTTTTTCAAATTTTTAAATTGTAATAATAATGCGAAAGACGAGACATACCTATTACTCACTGTATTTAAATTTTGGTTGACAATGCACTTTGCAGCTAAGTTTGATATATGTGTTAATATGTTAATAAATGTTTATCTTATCTTATCTTATCTTATCGGCATTTTATATCGTGGATAAAAACAAGAACTATGTTTTACAAACAGACATATGTACTGGCCGGAAGCCAGTCTAGAAGGTCTAGTGTCGTGAACCACCCATTTGAGAAACATCGGTTCATGGGTTCGGATCTTGGTTGCTCCTCTATTTTCAATGTGCAAAGATTGATTAAATATCATTTCAATATCAATTCGCAATTTGTAATTGTCACTTACTTTAATGGTAAACAAAAATATAACAATATCGGCATGCTTCATGAAGAATAAGAGCTTCTTTTCCTATGCTAATGCGATACATACTTAGTTCTTATTATCAAAATTAACAAGCATTCTTAAACATTCAATGACTGATTATATTATAAAATTATTCTTAAACATATTCACGTTATAAGTCATGTTCACATTCCGTGAGATAAACACATACAATTAAAACACGTCCATGTTTCCTAAAACAATCGTTTCTTACAACCAAGTATTACTTAAATTAATAATATCACATTTTCCTTCACAAAATATGGTATAGTTTGATAACTGTTATTTTAAAATTAAGAATTACTTACATAAAAATAGCGCATACAATAAATAACTGCTGCTAATAATATAAATTATTAATTGCAAAAACCTAAATTTTTCAAATTATACACAGCTGACCATGTATTTCAGTTATTTTTACTATATTTATACAAATACTCCTTAATCTTCGGCAGTATCATTTTACCTGTGAACTGACTGTATGTTACATCTAAATGGTTCCACAGAGGATCCTTTACCTCCACTGCTTCCAATACATTTGGCATCTTTTTCAAAAGCCATTTTACGTCAGTGGGATCCACTAAGCCATCGTTTCTACCGTAAATCGCAACCACAGGCACTGTTACAGCACTTAAATTATATCTAGGGGGTTCCTCACTACCGTATAGCTTAATGTTATGTTCTTTCCCATAGTCGAATTTCTGGAAATGTGGACTCAACATGCTTTGGCCGTAGCGAGCCATGTTGTGAACCGAAGTCCCAGCTGGAAAGTTTCCAAATAGAGTCCGGATTGTGTCGTTTTTAATAGAACCTGGGTGCGGAGAACTCAAGGAATCTAAAAAGTCTTTTCCTGTTTCACACATCTGCGTAGTGATTCCCGACAGTTGGCAGAAGAATGCTAAAAACTCCTGACTTAGTGCACCCTTAGAAAACACCTCATAAATCCCTAGGGAGTGGAGGACTCCTTCCAGTCTCCTGAATGATTCCGTTAATATCCTGTATAGAGTAGATTTGGTATGAGTCTGTCTTGCAGCGGGCGCTAAGCCGATCATGACGCCGACCTTGTCACAGTACCCTGGTAATTCCGAACACATTATATAAAATGTTCCAGATCCTTGAGAGAAACCAACATAGTTTAACTTTGAAGCTCCAGTTTGTTGAAGAATGTAGTCTATTAGCGCTGGTACATCGTACTTCCCAATTTCATCTACACAGAAGTTCCAATATTTGGTATCTCGGTCGGGGTTCAGCGAGATGTGTTGACGAGAGTAATGTGTACCTCGAGCATTTCCAAGCCATAGATCGAAGCCTGCTTCTGCTAGAAGGTATGCTAATCCGGCGTCAGGCCCAGCATCAAGCCAAGACGCAGCACTTTGAAGTAACCCATGCATCAGCAACACAGGTCTCTTTCTCACAACTCCAGGCCGCTGCAGCCGAAACATCTTCAAAACGTAGCCATCTTTTGTTTTTACACTGTATTCACTAGCCAAGAATCCATGTCTGAGCGCGCGTTCAGTCACATTGAGCAGAGAATCTTTGGGGTAACCGAGGGAGACTTTAGTTTCAGTGCTGAGAGGAAATAGCGAGGGTAAATGGACGGCATATCCGACTAAGCCGATCGCGACAGATATCAGCACCAATTTGAACGTGTACCTCGCCTTTCCCACCATGTTGGACTGGCCGTTTAGTATCGCCGCATGAACAAACAGCACTCGTCACGGCTTACTTAATCACTGAACTTATTACTTCGCTACAATATTATATACATACATAGTACATTCGTGCATAGTTGTGGTTTGAAATATAGAGTTTAAGATCAAGGTTCGTAATAAATTAATACATTTTTAGTCGCGCTCTGACGTAATAAGTTTTTGTCGGACGTGTACAAATTTTGGTATTTTTGGAAGATGAATACAAAAAAGTCTCGCAACTCAAGCAATTATTATTTAGATTTATTTACTTATATTCAAGTTAAGTACTAATAATTAAAATTTCAATATTGTAAACTCCTCTTAGAATAAATTACATAGAACTGGACATAAAGCTAGTAAATTCATCTTCTTATCGTTAACAAAGTTATCAAGTTGGAAAAAAATACTATGTTGGCGTACGCGTACCTAATTATTATGACAAAAATTTCGCCCTATTTACCGTAAGGTAATAAACTATTTCAATGTATTAGAAATTTAAACTTCTTGTTATTTTCAAGGAAAAACACTGACTAGGTGGTCGGTATTAATTAAGTATTCACTAGATTACAATTCATTTGCGTGTCGACAAGCGGTAATTCCATGCGTGGATTTCAACAATTGTTAAACTGTTCATTCAGGTTTAACTCCATATCACAATCATATGGTTGGATTCTTTGGAGAGTCCGCCTGGGGGAGTAACAAACCTTTGAAAGTTAATCTACCACCAAGCAGTAATGTGCAAACAACACTATATTACTGTACTACCGTTTAAAAAGCCATGTTTCTAACGATATTACAGAACATATGGATACATCGTCTTACGTCTCCGAGCGCTGTGTCGTGTTAGGTAATGATTTGGACTCTTCATGTTCTAATAGCTGCGTGTCACTGCTGTCTTTTTTTTAAAATGAGGTGTGACGGGACGTGCAGTGCAGTAGAAAAATATGGCAAGCTACACGTTTGTTCATAATAAGACGGTATGACGCAAGTATTTATGTAAAATTAGTACAAATAACGGTCTGATACTACACTGCGTTTGTCACTCAGAATTAAACCCAACTTCAACTGGCAAACGTATGGTACTATACCAAATATCCTGCCACTACATCCAAAACAAAAAGGTAATAAGATTGAATTACATTAGAAACAATAACTCCGATAAATGTGACAATGACTAACTTTAGTAGTGGCAGGACTTTTCAGAGTCTACCTAGAGAAGTGCCACACCTCTGCCAGTCTTTCTAAAGTGTATTATTTTACAATTTAAAGATCAATGTTTCCAGAAAACAGTAATACTGATTAATTTGTATTCAACGAGTCTGCATTGAAATGCCCACGACATTTAGATCGAAATAGATATTTGTGAGTGGAACAAGAAAAACAAAAATACATTTATTCTAATCAATTAAGGAAAATATAGGGCAAAGAGATAAATTCTACTAATACCTATTAATTATTATTATGTACGTATTTATTTCCTTTCTTAAGCCTAAGTTTTTACAATATTGATGTATAAAACAACATAAAAACATTATAAAAACCTAAACCTAGTTTGCCGCCAGCAGCGGGGCAGGGCCCAAGCTACCGGTGGTTAGGGCTGCAGACTGAGGAACCTCCTGACGATGCGTGCTGTGTCGAGGATGACCGCTTTCTGCATCTGACCCTTGATCCAACCGTCTAGCGAAAGTCTCTTGAGATGTTGGTCGAGACTTTTCGCTACAAGGCCGTTTGCTGACACGACTATTGGGACTATGATCGTCGAATCAACATCCCACATGGCGGTAACCTCGTGAGCCAAGTCAAGGTACTTGCTAAGCTTGTCCTTCTCGGCTTTCACGAGGTTCTCGTCATGTGGAACGGTGATATCGATGATCATAGCCCGGCGTTGAAACCGGTCTACCAGCACGATATCAGGCTTATTGGCGACAATAGTCCTGTCCGTGATGATAGAGCGGTCCCAGTAGAGCAACGCACGACCATTTTCGAGAACTGGCAGAGGTGCGTACTTATAGTACGGCACCTCGGACTCGACAAGGCAGTACCGAAGAGCAAGTTGCTGGTGGATGATCCTGGCTACTAGGTTATGTCTGTGCAAGTACTCGCCGTTAGCAAGATGCGAACAACCGGAAATAACATGACGAAGCGATTCGCCTGGACGGCGGCATGCCCGACAAATGTCGACCGTACCGTCCTTCATTATGTATTTCCGGTAATTGTTCGTCTTGATAACTTCGTCCGCAATTGCACAGGCAAAACCCTCGGTTTCTCCGAAGAGGTCCCCGAAGCGCAGCCAGTTCACCGACGCGAGCAGATTCACATCGGGTCCCATCAGGGCCCGATAGAATCGCCCGTGCAGCTCCTTGCTCTTCCATACTTCCTTGCGATCATCAGTGTTGAGCACCGATGGTTTGCGCCAGTTCTCGTTTGCCATTGAAAGAGGCGTGAGGCTCCTGTCAACTGCCACAACATCGCGATGCATCCCGGACTCGCTGTTTCGGAAGTAATCCCTGAGACTGCATACCTCGCGGTTGTGGAGGTTCTTGGCATTTAAAAAGCCTCGACCCCCCCATTTCCGCGGGATGTACAGTCTCATAACAGACGAGCGCGGGTGTAGCATGCGGTGTGTTGTGAGCAGTTGACGGACCCTTCTATCCAGGGCATCGAGCTCAGTCTGAGTCCATCTCAGTATGCCAAAGGAGTATATCAGCAGAGGCATTACCCAACCGTTGAAGGCTCGCGCCTTGTTACCACCTGACAAAAGACTTTGTCAGGTGGTAACAAGGCGCGAGCCTTGTTACCTTATTATTATTATTATTATTAAAGTTACGGTGGTCTAGTCGGGAGAACGGCGGCTGCCGATCCGGAGACCCCGGGTTCAAACCCCACACGCACCACTGTCTTTTCAAAGTCATGTGCGTAATGCCGCTAACTTAAAACGGTGAAGGAAAACATCGTGAGGAAACCGACATGTACCTAGAATCTTTCGAAGTCATGTGTCATCCGCCAACCCGCACTGGGCCAGCGTGGTGGATTATGGCCTTAACTCTCTCCTTGCGAGAGAAGGCCCCGAGTCCCAGCAGTGGGAACGTTTAGTGGGCTGTTGATGAATACCTATTATAAATATCAAAGTTAGGGTATTTGTTGCTCAACCACGTCGCAACGGCTAAAGGGATCGGTTTAAAATTTAGAACACAGTCAGAACATTTTTTTTTTTTAAATATAAAGTGACGAGACGAGCAGGTCATGTGCCTGATGGTAAGCAACATGCCTGCCACATAACAACACAGTGACACGCAGTTGTTGGAACACGAAGATTCCAAATCATTACCTAGCACTGCACTGCGCTCGTCACCTAGAGATCTAAGTTGTTATATCTCTAAGCCCTGTAATTTCACTGGAAACATTGCCCTTCAGACCGGAACACAGTAATGTTTGCACATTACTGCTTGGCGGTAGAATATTTGGCAAAGGCGTGGTCCTTCCCCAGGCGGACTCTGCCAAGAGTCCTACCACTACAAATAATACCCTAGAATAGCAGTTAGACAACTTTTATCAGCTTTGAACTACGCACCCGTATATTGCTCGTCTCGTCACTCAATATTATTGCTAAAACATGTATTTTTCCTCATTTTATCCTCATCGGGGATAATAACGTAGCCGCAGCCTACCAAGGGTAAGGATTGAGATGTGGGTCGTTCACCCAAGACTGGTAATACGAGACCGTAGTAGGAACTCCGGAGCGGTCGGCCTTTGGCGAGGTTACAATTGACGGTCAAGGAGCCGGTTCGCTTTAATCTATACTAAAGGCCGGGTCACACAGAGGCGATCCGGTAGCGATAGCGATCCGATAGCGATAGCGATCCGATACCGAGTATGGGATCGCGCCCGCCTTCTGTGTGTCAGGTTGCATACAAATTCGAACATTACAAAAAATATCGTCTCGCTATCGGACCGCTATCGCTATCGGATCGCCACTGTGAGCTGACTTCTACCCTCCAAAAAAAATAAATTAATTAAAGCCATTAAGAGTTACAATAATGCTAATCGGTCCAATAAATTAAATGCGAGCCATCTGGGCCTTCGGGCTCTAAGCTCTCCCATTTATGTAACTGAACATTTAACCTTTAGAGCCAACCACCTGTATTACCTGGCCAGGGATCTAATGAAAGCTAAACAATTTAAATATTGCTGGACATCCAACGGGAAGATTTTCTTAAGGAAGGACGACGGCACACCAATAATATGGATTAAAGATGAAGATCAGATAACTAAACTTAAATCGTCGGCTATATGACTATTAATTTACATTATGTATTGTTTCTATTGTGTTATCTTGTCGCAATTTATATTGATGTTAAATATTTGTTATCCGTCTAACATATCCGTCCTATCCCTGTTGGATACGCACTTATCTAATTTCCACTTTTATAATACCTTACTCTACCTACATATCACAAAGAAAGTTCTGAGTCATGAGGGTTCTACTTGTTGTATTGCTGATTTATTGATCATTACTGTTGTGACACAAGACAAAGACTGTGTTACCTTTTCTTTCAGTCATTATGGATAAAGGTCTTACCGCAATCTTCCATGAAGTTGACGAGGTAAAAGTGGCGGAACCCTACTACTGTAAATTAAACCAATGTCCAAATGTCATTTCGCATCCTGAGAGATACTTTAAAGTTCTTGCCCTAAATATAAGAAGTATCTACGCTAATTTTGATAAGTTGCAAGTTATGCTGTCCACGCCGACATTTGATTGCGATTTCGTAATACTATCGGAATGTTGGCTGAATAGTAAAAAACCTCTTCCACACCTAACAAACTACAACGTCTCCTCCACAGCAACATCCTATAACCAAAATGATGGTCTTGTAATTTACTATAAAAATAAAATTTCATGCGTTATTGAGGAACCACACTTTCCTGAAGCAAACTGCTTGGTAGCTAAAATTGAAGGACATACGGCAATCGTAGGCTTATACCGTCCACCGTGTTTTCGTAGAACTAAAACTTTCTTAGAATCTCTCGAAACTCTATTAGAATCAATAAAAAGTTTTAAAACCATAATACTAACCGGAGATATAAATATTGATATAACGCAAAGGGCATCATCAGATCCGGTTTCTGCCCATTATCTCAACTTAACAGCTGAATTCGGCCTATTACCTTCTCACAATTTTCCAACAAGAAATGAAGCATGCTTGGACCATTTACTCCTTAAAACCAAATCAAAAGCTAAGTCTATTGTTGTTCAAACTGTCATAACAGATCATTACCCTGTATTATTATGCCTTGCCATAAATAAAACATCTCTCTCTAAGACAAAAAAAATCAAAGTAGAGAAAACAGATTACACTGAAGCTGTTTTATCAATAAGCGAATATAAACTGTCCAATATTTTGACTATGACTGATGCCAGGGAGGCTACCGATGCTTTAGTTGAGACTCTTGGTGATGCCATCCAAAACTCTACAACCACGAAAACATTTTCACGTTCGAAACAAATTTGTAAGCCCTGGGTAACTCCGGGCTTACTCAAATGTATCAGACATAGAGATAATATGCACCTTAAACTAAAAAAAGAGCCCAACAATCTAATTCTTCATCATAGTTACCGACGATATAGAAACTTTTGCAATTCTCTTTTAAAGAAATTAAAAAATAATTATGAGCGATCTGAGATAGAGAAAGCTGGTAAAAATAATAAACAAAGCTGGAAGGTCATAAAAAAAATAGCTAACCTGAACCAAAATAATTCATCTCCTGTGGAACTTTTAAGGACTGAGACGGATCTTCGGGAGTCAGCGAACAAAGTCAATCGGTTCTTTGCAAATGTTGGCAGAAATATGGCTGAATCTATCACCAAAACAACTGCATCCTCTGACGTTATTTTTCCATGCAAAACTCACTGCAATTCATTTGTTCTGCTGAATACTGACACTGAAGAAGTTGAAAGAACCATCCTTAGTCTTAAAACAGATTCAGCGCCAGGATGGGATAAAATAACTTCTAAGTTCCTCAAATTGGCCAAGAACAAAGTGGTTCCAGCTCTAACGCACGTTATAAACTTGTGCTTTGCTTCAGGTGTTTTTCCTGAACCATTTAAAAAGGCAATTATTTTGCCCATTCACAAGAACGGTCCCAGAGACGTGATCGGTAATTACAGACCCATTTCTATATTACCAGCTTTGTCAAAGGTCATCGAAAGGATCCTAAATAAACGTTTATCTGTTTATCTAGAGCAAGAAATGCTGCTATCAAATTCACAATTCGGTTTCCGCACAAGTAAATCTACCGAACAGGCAGTTTCGAGCTTGACAGACTACATTGTTGGTAATCTGGACAGAGGAAAGCGAAGTTTGGGTATCTTTCTTGACATGGCTAAGGCTTTTGACAGTGTCTCGACCACATTATTACTGCAAAAACTAGAGTACATGGGAATAAGAGGGATCTCATTGAACCTGTTTCGGTCATACCTAACTAACAGAACTCAGCGAGTAAAAATAGAAGAAACGATCAGCGATTATGAGCATATAACATACGGAATTCCTCAAGGATCCATTTTAGGTCCTACTCTCTTTCTCATTTTCATTAACGATCTTTGTGAGCTAAATCATGAAAGTGGAAAAATATTTGCCTTTGCTGACGATACGGCCTTAGTTTTTGAGGGTCGTACATGGGAACAATTATATAGCCACGCGGAACTGGGATTGCATAAAGTAATCACATGGCTGCAACACAATCTCCTATCCCTTAATGTGACAAAAAGCAAAATTATTTTATTCAGAGCCGGGAATAAAACGTCTACTCGAGAAATCTGTACTGGACTCCAAGCACATACGTGCAGCATGACCTTAAATGGAGTCTGCAACTGTACTTATCTAGAACGAGTAAACAATGTCAAGTATCTGGGAGTGATTATTGACGATGGACTTTCCTGGGTACCCCATATTGCGTCTTTGGCCTCTCGTGTAAGAAAACTCATTTGGGTATTTAAATCACTCAGAGATGTGGCCCCAATTAAATTGCTTAAAAACCTTTATTTAGCTATTTGCCAATCAATACTTTGCTACTGTGTATCTGTATGGGGTAGCGCTTCTAAAACCCACTTAATCAAGCTTGAGAGAGCGCAACGCTCGGTCCTTAAAGTTATGTTGCGGAGACCATTCCGTTACTCTACTGAGTATCTATATCGGGATGCACAGGTATTGACCGTCCGTCAACTCTTTTTAATGCATGCTCTACTTGCACACCACAAAACACTTGAATATGACCCAGAGCTCCCAAAATCCCGACTGTGCAGAGCCAAAGTATGTGAAACAACTAGAATATATACGTCATTTGCGAGAAATCAACTATACTATTTAAGAGCATACCTTTACAATAAAATTAACCCTATCTTAAACATGTACTCTATGAATAGACACTTATGTAAGCAAACAGTAATGAAATGGCTTCTATCCCTGAATTATGAAGAAACTGAAACAGTCCTCAAAGTATCTTTATAAAATACTAATTTAATATGAAAAATTAATTAGAGAATACTCGACAAGTGGTAATATTAATTAGGTACTTTCCATTCCCTTTTTATCTCCCCGTCCATTGTTCCTTACCTATCTCCAGAATCCCTTCCCAATCATCTACCTATATCAATATAAATTATTGAAATTAATTAAAATTGCGTACAATTAATTATTATTCTGGCTTTTTTGCATGTCCATGATTTTGATTATGACATCTTATATTAATATTGTTAAGTAATTGTTAATAGTATAAAACTCTTGCAATTTCGATTTAGACTTGCATGTCTCCATTGATAATAATCAGATTATGTTTAATTATAAAATTCAATTTATTTGCCCAATTCAATAAAATTAAAATATGGTTAACTAAGTTTATGTAGTCGGGGGAAGGCCTTGGTATCCCATCGCACAGGATAATCCTAGTTTGGGTGCCAAGTTCGTCCTACCAAGTTTACAGATATAATTATTGAACGATTTAAATGTATTCATTGATCTACCAATGTTTGTTGATGAAATAAATTATTATTATTATTATTATTATTATTACTGTGTGACCCGGCTTTAAGTAAAATTATAAGGGTGTAGAGTTTGTTTGAAAGTGCTAAGTTTAGGAACTAAAGGATCGATTTCAAAATTCTTTCACCATTGGATATGTATGTGATCCTTGAGTGCTAATAGGTTAATTATATATTTTATGTACCGCGAGCGATGCCGGAGTAAATCGGTGGTTACTTTTTGAAGTAAAAACTTCTTTTGACGCGTCTACACAGGTTTTTCGTGGGGTGTGAATTGAATTCTAGCGTCACGCTCGGGTATGATAAAAAAAAATCGGGTAGACTCGGGACCATGGCCAAATGGTGACAAATTGCTGCTATGGGCAGGCGTGCTGCTTATCATCAGGCACATGCCCTGCTCTACCGGGTACTTCATACAAAAAAAAATGTAAGAGCCCATTGTCCAATAGGCCTCTCTATCTTATTTCGACTTTGGTCTGTCTTAAAAGATAGACCAGTCTTTAAGGTGTTTAAGGTAAGGTCTGGGTCATTGCCATCGTTTTTTTGCATCTGTCGCAAGTCGCTGTTCCGGTGTTCTACAAGATTAATATAAAATTGCCAAGTCTCGACCACCGTTGCAAAATCTTGCTTGTCAGTTTTTTATCGGAGACATTTCGGAAAATGTGCTTCTGCACTACATCTATACTTCTTTATATTAATATTATAAAGCTGAAGAGTTTGTTTGTATGTTTGTTTGTTTGAACGTTAAGATCTCTGGAACTACCGCTTTGAATTGAAAGATTATTTCTTTGTAGGATAGTCCATTTATCGAGGAAGGCTATAGGCTATTTAACATTACGCTACTATCAACAGGAGCCGAGTATGAATGAAAAATGTAACAAAAATGGGATAAAATATTGGTTTTTGAGAGCTTTCGTTGCGTGACAGCATAATGTCATAAATTTTATAGGTTGCGTCATTAAAACCTAAACTAACCGAATTTGTTCAAAACTTGAATTGGTACGCCCAATTTTCGATAGATGGCGTAGCAACGCGCGCGCGTTCAGCTAGTGATCTAATAATACACAGACCCCTGTTATCCTATCGGATATCCCGAAATCCAAAATTGCGACACTGCTTTTTTGTGTAACTTTGTGAGTGCCTACTTTGCGACTACTCCGACAAATTTTCTAATGCGAAAACTTTCGGCGCTGCTGCATTTTTGAATGATGTCATATCGACATTTTCGTTTGTCGGACAAGTTGACCACATTTTTTTAATAAAACACAACAAATATTTGTATTCATCACACAAACATTTGCCCGGGGTGGGAATCCAGTCCACGACCCACGGTTTCGTAGGCAGACTCACTACCAACTAAGGCGAGGCCAGTCTAGCAATGTCAAGTCGAGATAATAGTGACGCTTATCCATACCAGGACGGATAACGGCGCATGAAACTGTATCCAAATACCGGGGAAGAGAAATCTTAATAACCACTGTAAATATATCAAAATGTTAGTTAGCTAAAAACAAAACCGACATCAATTTAAAATTGTAGTGGGTGATGATGGCTGATGGTGAAAAATAAAGAATACACACGAAACGGTGATGTATGAACTCGAACAAAAAAAAAATGGCAGTCATAGGAACTGCCGATAGAAGTGAAAACTTATAACTCAGAATTTGATAGCTTACCTTGGAAACTACACTGGTGTAACCGGAGGGCGTGGCCTCGCCACCATGGTATGGCCATCTAGAAATGTGTCAGCATTTCCCATTGGCTCACGCATTTCTAGATGACCATGCCATGATGGGGAGGCCACGCCCTTTCAGCATTTCCCATTGGCTGACGCATTTCTAGATGCCCAATCGCCAAGGTCCCGAGTTTACCCGAAGGTTTCTTATCATACCCGAGCGTGACGCTAGAAATCAATTTACACCCCACAATAAATTTGTCTAGGCGTGCCTAAAGAAGTTCTCACTTCAAAAAGAAATCCGGAATTAACGCGTAGGGAATAGGATGTCGTAGCATGGCCAGGCCGCTGTCCGATATTGTGACTCGTAGTAGGTACTCTGATAAGCTGTTAACGTGGTAATCGTGGTATAAGGCCAGGCAGCTGTTCGCTATATCCGTTAGAGGAGCCTACGATTTGATACCGCAATGAACGACACACTGGATTGATGTAGATTTCTGGTTAACAAACGTAAGCGTGTTCTAATTCTACCGTGGCGCCATCTATTGACGGTCGCCGGAACTTCACTATTGGATGCTTCTGTTAAAAAAATTAATTTAGACACTTGACAATTTTTATATAGGACCACCAAAAAAAGAATCATCTAAATCGATTAACGGTTAACACAGCTATCGTGTTACAAAAAAAATTGGCAATCATAAGAACTGCCGATAGAAGGGAATGAAAAAGAATAACTCAGATTTGATAGCTTACCTTGAAAACTACGCGAGTGAAACCGAAGGGTGTGGCAATGAGCATAGCCATTTAAAAATGCTGACGTAGGTATTTAGATAGCCAATGGCCATGATCCCGAGATTACCCGAGGATTTCATATCATTCCTAAGTGTGACACTAGGATTCAATTCACAGCTCACGAAAAATCTGTCTCTGACGCGCTAAAAGAAGTTTTTATTTCAAAAACAAACAATCAAATTGAGAACCTCCTGCATTTTAAGTCGGTTAAAAACAATGTGTGAATGAATAAAAATATCTTCATGATAAAATTTAATGTACTTATCGATAAATATTCTTAGCTCGGCGAATGCGTAAGGTATGTGAAAGATTCATGACTGTGCAATTTTTGTGTTTATTCTATGTATTAGAACAGTTTCTAACATTACGTACGTGTCTGACTAACAAACACTGTCTTACTCATATTATAAATGTGAAAGTATGGCTGGCTCGTGGCTTAGTTGGTAGTAGCTCTGCCTGCGAAGCCGAGGGCCGTGGGTTCGATTCCCACCTAGTGCAAATATTTGTGTGATGAATTCAAATGTTTGCACTGTGTCTGGGTGTTTCTATGTATAATAAGTATGTATTTAAAACTATATATGTATTGTATCAGCTATCTGGCCGCCATCACACAAGCTTTGCTTAGTTTGGGGTCAGATGGTGTTGTGTGTGAATTGTCCACCAATATTTATTTATTTGTACGATCAGATTTAATTCAAACTTTGCACACCTGTCAAAATTCGATGACAATGCAATAATCCGATCGAAGCATCCGATTATCCTAATTAGATTCGCCAGGATAAATTAATTTCTTTCCGCATCCTTTGCATGCGAGTTTAACTCCATACAAACTGCAAACGATTCTGCGTATGTATTCTGTTGTGTTTGTGTACCTACAGCGAGCGAGCGTGTTTTTTTAGTTTTTTTTTAACTATTATTTTTAAGTGATAACTTCTTTTGGCGCGCCTAGACAGATTTTTCGTGGCGTGTGAATTGAATTCTAGCGTGACGCTCGGGTATGATAAGAAATCTTCGGTTAAACTCGGGACCATGGCAATTGGCGGTCTAGAAATGCGTCAGCCAATGGGAAATGCTGAAATGGCATGGTCTGGCCATCATGCCATGGCCATCTAGAAATACGTTAGCCAATGGGAAATGCTAACGCATTTCTAGATGGCCGTGCCATGATGACCAGGCCTCGCCCTCCGGTTACACCCGTGTAGTTTCCAAAGTAAGCTATTAAATTCTGAGTTATAAGTTTTCACTTCTATCGGCAGTTCCTATGACTGCCAATTTTTTTTAACAGAAAAGAATAGGTCATCAATTTGCCTGGAGGATGTTTAGATGAGTTATTGAATCACGTTGTTAGAATTGGGTTGACGACCTGGTTAAAAATATCATCATCATCATCACCAGCCCACTAAATGTTCCCACTGCTGTAACTCGGGGCCTTCCCTCGCAAGGAGAGAGTTAAGGCCATAATCCACCACACTGGCCCAGTGCGTGTTGGTAGATGACACATGACTTCGAAAGATTCTAGGTGCATGTCGGTTTCCTCACGATGTTTTCCTTCACCGTTTATACGTTAGCGGAATTACGCACATGACTTCGAAAAGACAGTGATGCGTGTGGGGTTTGAACCCGGGGTCTCCGGATCGGCAGTCGCCGTTCTCCGGACTAGACCAGCCGTAACTTACTAGACCAGTCGTAACTTACTAGACCAGCCGTAACTTGCTGCGTTAATCATTATAATTATTATTTTAGAATGAAAACTAACGTGGTTATTACACATTCTAAATAAATACACGGGTAACTCACGACTGATATAGCTAATTTTAATTAGTCCTTCAGATTATGGCGAATTATGGGACACGTCTATTATTTGTTTTATCTTCATTATTAAAAAGCGACATTTATTAAACAGATCATCAAAATCCTGGAGTGGAGGCTGTGACGTCGCTATTTCTTAAAAATCGTACTATGAAGTGACATCATTCGAAACTTCTAAGCGCTGAATCTACGTCGTTTTTTGTTTGTGAAACAAAAGAGAAAATACGTGAACATTTGTTTTAATTTAACTGACGGACAAATATTTTTTTTAGTCACCTATTTGAACAGGTTAAATTGGCATTACATTCAGATAGCTTAAGATCTAGAATAGCATGGAGACTACTGTTAATCCCGAAAAAATGTAGACTGTCTTACGAAATAGTTCAAATCTAAATACTACAGAAACTAAGTTAGTTGTAGTTACTAGTTTTTACGTATTTTCTAAAACCACACATCCATATTGTGTGTGAATTGTCCACCAATATTTGTCAACCAATATTTAGTCCACCAATATTTGTCCACCAATATTAGTCCACAAATATTTGTCCACCAATATTTGTCCACAAATATTTGTCCACCAATATTTGTCCACCAATATTGCATAATAATTTGTTTTACTCTTTGCTACTAAAAACAATTAAAAAAAACTTGTATCTGACCAAGTTTCTTGACTACTTGACCAAATTCAAGGTTTTTCGTCGAAAGGGAAATTTTATTTTTAGTTAAGGTTGTCAATCGGTCGAGGTTGTATAGTGAACTCGATTATTCTCCAATTCTTGAGTTTTTTTTTAATGAAGAGTGACAAGACGAGCAGGATATGTGCCTGATGGTAAGCAATATTCCTGCCACATATTTACTGACTTCGTGGTGCAGTTTGACTAAGCTGTAGGTTTTTTTTTTATAGCATCGAGTGACGAGACGAGCAGGTCATGTGCCTGATGGTAAACAACATGCCTGCCACATAACAGCACAGTAACACGCAGCTATTGGAACATGATAGTCCAAATCATTACCTAGCACTGCACTGCACTCATCACCCAGAGATCTAAGATATTATGTCTCTAAGCCCTGTAATTTCTCCGGAATGATTGCCCTTCAAACCGGAACACAGTAATGTTTGCACATTACTGCTTGGCGGTAGAATGTTTGGCAAAGGTGTGGTACTTCCCCAGGCGGACTCTGCCAAGAGTCCTACCACTACCAAGGTATGTCGTGGGTTTGACTCTTAAATTCTTGAAATTGTTTCAAGGAATCTGAGGCGTCAAAAACACAACTAGATGAATCGAATGGATCCATCCATTCGATTCATCTAGTTAAGCACCTGCCATTACAGAGGGCATCACCTTACTATTGCAATAGGGTACAATCCTCAAAAAACTAAGTAGCCCGTTAGTTAGATTGCCAAAAAATATTGTACACGTATTTTTTCTTTTGTTTCACAAACAGAAAATGACGAAGATACAGCGCTTCGAAGTTTCGTGTGACGTCACTTGTGAGTACGATTTTTACTCACGAGTGGCGTCGCGACCCCCCACTCTCGAAGTTTGATGGTCTATATCTTTGACGATTTTTAATGTTATGAAAAAACAAAAAATACGTGTCCAATATTTTCCATGATCTAGCTGACGGACAAATTAGGATGGCGTATTTTGGACCCAGTCCGGTACCCTATTTTCGGTTGAAGTTTTCATATTAATGTACATCATATATTTTTTTTAGATTTTGCGTTCTTTTGGAAGTGTCTCTCGCGCAAATTAGCCAGTGTAGAAAAAAAAATACATTAGAATCCTCAATATCATTTTAAAAGACCTATTTATAAAAATACCCCACACGTATGGGTTTGATGAAAAAACAATTTTTGAGTTTCAGTTCTAGGGGCACCCCCAAAATGTTTAGTATTTTTTTGTAAAATTCTTAATGCAATTTACAATATACATCTACTTACCAAGTTTCAACAGTGTAGTTGTTATAGTTTCGGAAATAAGTGTCTGTGACATACGGATGGACAGACAGACAGATAGACGAATCTATGAGGGTTCCGTTTTCACATTTTACGGAACCCTAAAAAACTTTAAAACTCAAATTAGAAACAATAAACAAAAATTGAAACAGTTTAATTGAAGGCCTTATCGCTATGACCGATATCTATCTAGCATGCAACCACAGACAGACTATTGAAATTAATAGAATAAAGTAATATTGACTTTGTAATCAAATGTGTCCAAGAACTTTTCATTATGAGCAATTACCACGCTAGTAATAGTAATTACGTAATCACCCACAACAATAAACAATAAGTTGTGCAGCGGTACACAGAAAGGGTATACTAAGCGCAAAGGAGTTCGTCATACTCGCTATTATACGTAGAATGAATAGGGTACCGGACTGGGTCAAAAATACACCATCCTAATTAGTCCGTCAGCTAGATCATGGAAAATTTTGTTTTTTCTTAATATTAAAAATCGTCAAAGATATAGACCATCAAACTTCGAGTGTGGGGGGTCAACGTCACTCATGAGTAAAAATCGTACTCACAAGTGACGTCACACGAAACTTTGAAGCGCTGTATCTTCGTAATTTTTTGTTTGTGAAACAAAAGAAAAAATACGTGTAAGTACAATATTTTTTGGCAATCTAACTAACGGGCTACTTAGTTTTTTTGAGGATTGTACCCTATAAGTATAAATAGATATAAAATTGTTATTGTATACATCAAAATAAAGTCAATGTAAAAAATAGTTAAAGAAAAACAAAAAAATTAAAACAAGTGTTACCATTGGCAACTTTATCGTTAAAATCGATCTCCTGCAGGCAACCTGTTTGTTTATGACTATTTTTTTTTAGTAAAGCAATGAAAAGTGGTCTAGTAAAGCAATTAAAAAATATTTTCTTGGTAACCATCTTGCTAACGCTCGTATAAATTGTAGTACTCATTGAGTACCTACGGTACGTGAATGTAATAAGTACGAGTAAATGGAAATACCTTTAGATTTTGTTTCATTTCTGACAAATTTCTGTAACTTTTGATTTACATGTAAATCGTTTTTACTACTGAACTATTCACTGTGAATATGATTTAATATATTTCTAGCAGGGATGTAACGGAGGTTATTTTATGACAACCGAAGGCGGAGTCGGAGTTGTTAAATTTGATTTATCGGAGGCGGAACCAAAGTCGGAGCCATAGGCAGGATCAGAAGAATAAAAATTGTCGAACACGTAATTGTTTATCGTGTCCACGGACACGATAAACAATTAACTTGATTTAATGGGTTGGGATTTTGTATTTACATTTACTTTCCACCACAATAAGGGATTATCTCAAATATTTATACACCTTACCTCCGATTAAAAACTCCGTTTTAAAAGTTTCGGAGCAGAAGTCGGAACCGACGGTGTAATAATAATCGGAAGTTCCGACGTTTCGGAGTCGGAGTCGAAGCTCCGTAACATCCCTGGTTTCTAGTAATATTATATAGTAATATTATACAGTTTGTAGCTTTCAAGAAAAGATTTCGGAAGCGTATTGTATCATTTTGTTATGTATATTATATATTATGTAGATAGATAATAGTTTGGAATATGACGGACAAATTCGAACGAAACGTTGTGAGTACGTGGCCTTTCCAGCCTAGTATATCATTTCTGCGTACCACTGAAGTACTACAACATAATTATAGCACGTAACACACGTAATAAGCAGTAGTTGGCAACCTTGACCCTGAACTTGTGTTGTTACTTGATAATTATTTACGCCCACGGCAAAACGTCTTCAGCAGTCAGTGTCAATGTCAAGACATTCGGATATAAATATTTATCCTAACTATATTTGTGTTTGTACATAACAGTTATATAAAACATATCTAAAAGTAACCACTAACAAAAGTATCTACATTCCACCGATCATCTGAATCAATAATCCTGCATCTTCACTGAACATATGCCAGAAGTCTGTCATCAAACTGAAGACTACCTGAAGTGGACCGATCATCTGAAGCACGGCTCCTACCTCTTCAGTGAATAAAAGTTCAGAAGACTATCGTAATGAAGAAACACTAGACACTGGCGAAATTCCGGTAAAATTACCGAATGGAAGCCATAAAAAAAGTTGAAGTTATAACTAAACACATTTAATTTAAGTTATGGCTGGTCTAGTCGGGATAACGGCAAACGCTCCATCGTAGACCGCATCGTCGCTTCACATCAGGCGAGATGACGGTCAAGTGTAAACCTATGAAAGTAAAAAAAACTGCCAATCTAACTGCGGAGCCCCTGGTTGGAATGCCACGTGCACTAATGCCACTTACTTAATAAAGTGGCCAAGTGCGAGTTGGACTAGCCCATGAAGGGTTCCGTTGCAACAAGTAACATAATATACACATAGTTCTTGTAGTTCGTTGTAACTTTGATCGAAGTTTTAATAATAGTGTATTTATGACGTACTAAAAAAAACTACTCATCAGATCGAGTTCAAACCAATTTTCGTTGGTAGTTTTTATGGTAATGTACATCATATATTTTTTTTAGATTTTTCCTTTTCTTACTTTAGAAGTTAGAGGGGGGGGGGGGGGGACACATATTTTACCATTTTGGAAGTGTCTCTCGCGCAAATTATTTAGTGTAGCCAAAAACTATTATAGAAACCTCAACATCATTTTTGAAGACCTATCGATAGACATCCCACACGTGTAGGTTTGATGAAAAAAAAATTTTTGAGTTTCAGTTCTAAGTATGGGGGGCAACCCTAATTTATCTTTTTTTATTTTTTTTTGTAAAAATCTTAATGCGGTTCACAGAATACATCTACTTACCAAGTTTCAATAGTGTAGTTCTCAAAGTTTCGGAAAAAAGTGGCTGTGACATACGGACGGACAGACAGACAGACATGACGAATCTATAAGGGTTCCGTTTTTACGTTTTACGGAACCCTAAAAACGGTGAAGGAAAACATCATGTGTAGAAGTTAAGTGGTAGGACTCTTGGCAGAGTCCGCCTGGGGAAGAACCACACCTTTGCCAGTTATTCTACATATTGTCAGCATTTTGAAGTAAAAACTTCTTACGACGCACCACATATAGTTTTTTCCGTGGGATGTGAATTGAGTCCGAATTTTTTGTCAACAAAGGCTCTGCCCGTTAAAAAAAAAAGAATTGGCAGTCATAGGAACTGCCGATAGAAGTGAAAACTTATAACTCAGACTTTGATAGCTCACTTTGGAAACTACATGGGTGTACCGCAAGGCGTGGCCTGACTATCATGGCATGGCCATCTAGAAATGCGTTAGCATTTCCCATTGGCTCACGCATTTCTAGATGGTCATGCCGTGATGGTTAGGTTTCAGCATTTCCCATTGGCTGACGCATTTCTAGATGGCCAATGGCCGTGGCCCCGAGTTTACCCGAAGATTTCTTATCATACCCGAGCGTGACGCTAGAATTCAATTCACACCCCACGAAAAATCTGTCTAAAAGCGCGTCTGCGCGCCAAAAGAAGTTTTCACTTCAAAATACTTGGGAGGTGTCAAGGGACATTCTGATGGAACGAAGTTGTACAAAATATTGCAACTCTTTACTGTTTCTGTTGCCCTGGTACTGGTACCTAGGGGCAAACGCAACTCTTTTATATTTCTGTTGTCCTGGTATCTAGAGAAAAGCGCTGGGCTGTTGGAGGTAGGTAATCGAAACTCTTCACTGTTTCTGTTGCCCTGGTACCTACCATTTACAGCTCAACTCATTCCACAGCCTAGACGTTCTTATCACAAAAGTAGAGTCAAACCTCTTAGTCCGTGTCTTTGGAACATCAACCATGAAACGGTGCCGCTTCTTTGAGTTACAAGCAGTCCTAATCATATCCAAGTTCCGTATCCATATCCATATCCATATCCGAGTTCTTATCATGTCCAAGCGTGACGATTGATGAATCCATTTCACAGCCCACGAAAATTCTGTCTATAGCGCGCCTAAAGAAGTTTTCACTTAAAAAAAACGATTAAAACTAAAAAGGTCACAAGACAATGCTTAAAAAAATTGACAAAAAAATTTAAATGATCTCAAATGAAACTAAAATTAATGTTTGAAAAAGTCACGCTGCTGATGACGTACCACGACATCTTAAATAGTATCGTAGTATCGTATCATAGTTCGATTGAAAGCAATTCTATTTTACAAATAAATATTGAAATAAAATAAAGTGGCCAAGTGCGAGCTGGACTCGCCCATGAAGGGTTCCGTTGCAGCAAGTAACATAATATACATAGTACACATAGTTCTTGTAGTTCGTTGTAACTTTGATCGAAGTTTCAATAATAGCGAATTTATGACTTACTAAAAAAAAACTACTTATCAGATCGAGTTCAAACTAATTTTCGTTGGTAGTTTACATGGTAATGTACATCATATATTTTTTTTAGATTTTTCATTATCTTACTTTAGAAGTTAGAGGGGGGGGGGGACACATTTTACCACTTTGGAAGTGTGTCTCGCGCAAATTATTCAGTGTAGATGAAAATGATTTTAGAAACCTCAACATCATTTTTGAAGACCTATCGATAGACACCCTACACGTGTAGGTTTGATGAAAAAAAAATGTTGAGTTTCAGTTCTCAGTATGGGGGGCAACCTTAATTTTTCTTTTTTTGTTCAAATCCTAATGCGGTTCACAGTATACATCTACTTACCAAGTTTCAACAGTGTAGTTCTCATAGTTTCGACAAAAAGTGGCTGTGACATACGGACGGACAGACAGACAGACAGACAGACAGACAGACATGACGAATCTATAAGGGTTCCGTTTTTACGTTTTACGGAACCCTAAAAATGACTAGACGTGTTATTAACAACCTTGATCATATTTTCTAAGAGAGCAAAGTTACTTTCGTTATTATCAATCTTATATCTTCTTATATATAAAATTCTCGTGTCACAGTGTTTGTTTCCTTACTCCTCCGAAACGGCTTTACCGATTTTAACCAAAATTTATATGCATATTCAGTAGGTCTGAGAATCGGCTACTAGCTATTTTTCATACCTTTATTTATATGGCAAAACAACGTTTGCGGGGTCAGCTAGTAATTTAATAAAAAATCATAGATTTAGGTTTAACCGTCGTATTTACAGCGATGGAGTCTACGGCTTACTAAGGTACCTATAATAATTGTTATCCTAGTTTATCCCATTACTATATACATATATACTATAACTATATCCTATTACTATCTCTGGCTGCCCACTATATATAATATATAGTGGTCAGCCAGAGATATTGTCATAACTCGATCGTTAAGTAATAAGTACCTGGGCGACCGAGCTTTGCTCGGTTTAAACACTGAGTATACTTAGATACATACAGATAAAGGGCTCCCAGTAATAGATTTTCTCATAAAAACTTAAATAAAATATAAAAAACATAATTATATAAAAACATCTAGCAGCCTTTTGATATATTTTCGAAGAGCGAACAGATAAATGTCTAGTCTGTCTATGTCGAGGTGGAGCATAGACGCTAAGCTGATTCGGATTTCATTTGCTATCTTCGTGGCTTAGTTGGTTGGTCTACCTTGGAAGCCAGGAGTCGTGGGCTCGATTCTTACCCCCCTGTAAATATTTGGTTGGTGAATACGAATATGTCTATACTGTGCCTGAGTGTTTTCTATGTGTAATAAATATGTATTTAAAAATATATAAGTACTAGCGGCCCGTTCCGGCTTCGCTCGGATCATAACCTAGACACTGTCTGCAGCGCCATTTGCCGGACTTATTTGTGAATCTAAACCATCCTCGAATCCACTTGTACACACAAAAAAAAATCATTCAAATTGGTCCCGGCGTTTAGGAGGAGATCTCTGTCAAATGATTAAATTACTAAAATGGCTATTAAAAAATAGGTATTGTTGATAAAAAAGGTAAAAGTTTAGGGTTGTATGACTTGTATGTACCTTTATTACTACGCCACATTATAAAAAAATAGAAACAAGAAATGTTGCCCGAAAATTAAAAAAAAATTGGGGTGAACAACCCTTATCACTTAGGGTTATGAAAAATAGCCAGTATCCGATTCTCAGACCTACTGAATATGCATATAAAATTTGGTAAAAATCAGTAAAGCCGTTTCGGAGGAGTAAGGTAACTAACACTGTGACACGAGAATTTTATATATAAGAAGATTATATCAGCTATCTGGGTCCTGTAACTTTGGGGTCAAGTGGTGAATATCAAGAAAATCAAGTGAATATGAAACATCAACCAATGTTTATTTCGTGAACAAATAGGTACGTGGCACTATGTTGACTCATAGTTGACGTTCCAAGGAGTCAAATAAAGAGAGTAGACTCTACATTTGTGATAAGAACGTTTAGCCTGAGGAATACGTTGCCTGAGCGGGTTTTTGACGTGATAACGTCTTATAATTCGGTGAAGCCGGCTGCACGCCCGCAAAACATGACGTCATGTAACGTTACCGCCATAGATTAGATAATAGTTACTCGTAACTTGTGCTAGTACAATGATGTACCCAGAGATGGCGCTTTGAACAGCTTTTCAAAAAGCTTCAGAATGATTTACCTAGATGGCGCTTAACACAAATACTAGACGTTGTCACGTTAACTATCGTCAGTAAACCGACTTTACAGACAACCATTTTTTTTTAACGATGGTTACAATCTTGGTATTTTCAAATCGAGAGTGAATCGGAAATTTTAGAGGCCATCAACATCGGGCGAGATGGCAGTCAAGTGTAAACCTATAAGTAATAGTTTACAATTTCAATAGTTACAAGACACTATGCTGCTATTATGGGTAAGCGTGTTGTTATATTTAATACGCATGTATCTACAAATACATTTTAATGATTGATTTTGTTTTCTTTGAATAAAATCAGGCCCGGATTTAGGGGAAGGCAAACGGGCCTTTGCAACAGACACTTCGTAAAAAAAAAAATCCGACAGTAAACATCTTTAACGCTAATTTAAGCCATTACGTACGTAATATTAAGTACGGGTTTTTGCTTGCGGAAACTTAACATTATTTCAATGTCCCTAACGAAGCCCTGGGCCGGGGCCCGGGGCCTCCACACCTCTAAATCCGGCCCTGAATGAAATAGCAAAATTTATTGGTCACAGGACGTTCTCTAGGCTGTTAATATTGCCAGGCCTCACGGAGGCCTTAATGAGATAACGTGACAAGTTTATTGAGCTACGCGGAGGCATGAAGAATAAAAGCTGCGGACACAGACAAATGGTTCTCGTGAAATGAAACAATAATACGTTTAGACAAGTGCGAGTTGGGAAACTCAGAAACGAAATGAGAATTGAAAGTAGTATTTCACTACACAAGGTAAAAGTGCAGGTTCGCGCTGAGACCACGACCGGAGACCGCGACAGACACTTGATGCAGTTGTCTCACCGGCAACGATGAACGAATAACGAGTAGGCGAGCCGCGGGGAGCGAGTGCGTAGTTCCGATTGCTGTGTAGCTCGGCTATAAGCGAGTGTGTGAATGAGGCGAGCGATTACTCGCATCACTCGCATCTTTCAGATCCGCACCGTAGGGAAAAGCCGGCCCGTTGCTCTCTCGGCGTGTTTTAATCGATTAGCGAGTATAGCTGAGCGAGTGTTATCTTTCGTATAGCTCTTGTCGCTCAGCGACAAACTAGTGAAGCGAATGCTCGCCGGCAGTGTGAACAGTCAGCGATCAACTATTTGTGTATGCATCTCTTTCATTTACACGGAATCTATATCTACTGTACGTTTCTTGAGCGTGAAAATAATCGATAGTTACTCGTTTTCTCGCCGGCAGTGGGACAACTGCCTAACATTATGATTTTGTATGGGCGCCAGTTCACGCCGCGACCGCGACACGTATCTCGGTCTCATGTCGCAGTCTCAACGCGAACTGACGCTCATACAAATGTATAACGTCAAGTGCCTGTCGCGGTGTCCGGTCTCGGTCTCGTGTCGCGGTTGCAGCGCGAACCATAAAGGTACAAGTTCGCGCGGAGACCGCGACACGAGACCGCGACAGGAGCCCGCGACAGGCACTTGACACTATGGAATTGTATGGGCGTCAGTTCGCGCCGAGACCGCGACAGGAGCCCGCGACCGGAGACCGCGACAGGCACTTGACACTAGCGCCAGTTCGCGTCGAGACCGCGACAGGCGACCGAGACAGGTCGCGGTCGCGGTCTCGGCGCGAACTGACGCCCATACAATTCCATAGTGTCAAGTGCCTGTCGCGGGCTTCTGTCGCGGGCTCCTGTCGCGGTCTCGTGTCGTGGTCTCAGCGCGAACTTGTACCTTAAGACTTGGTCCAAAAAATAAATAATGAACCAGGATTAAAACGTAATTTTTAAACTGGCAAATCTTTTTTTAACAACTAGTGGGTCTGTCCCGGCTTCGGCCGTAGTACATGTTATACTATGTAGCCTATAGCATTCAGGGATTACGTACATATTCTAAGGTAAACTAATTTTTGAAATTGATCCAGTAGTTCCCAACATTAGTGCAGAAAAAAAAAATCTTCTTCCGCTTAATGATATTAGTACAGATACTAACATACTTACAATGAGAATTACATTGCACTACGTACTAACTAGTTACACTAAGCATACCTGAATTATTTATAGATGAACTAGCAGCGCCCCGCAGTGTTACCCGCGAAGTTCCCGTTCCCGTTGTTCCCTTGTTTTTCCGGGATAAAAAGTAGCCTATGTGTTCTTCCAGACTGTAATCTATCTGTGTTCCAAATTTCAGCCCGATCCGTTCATACGTTAGGACGTGATTGAGCAAGAAACATCCATACATTCACATTTATAATATTAGTAGGATGAAGGTCTACAGATAATCCAGGCGTGATTTTAATGAACTATTTTTTTTTACTTTTATAGGTTTACAATTATTGACCGCCATCTCGCCTGATGTTAAGCGACGATTCGGTTTACGATGAAGCGTGTACACCTATAAGAAAACGATTTACTATCGATTTGAAAAAACAAAGATTTTAACCATCGGGGAAAACCCACTCAGGCAACGTATTCCACAGTCTGGACGTTCTTATCACAAATGTAGAGTCAAATCTCGTCCTTTGTGTCTTTGAAATACTTATCAAACATGAAATGATGTCGCTATTTCGAGCTACGGCCATTCCTATAGAAAAAAGGGTGAGGCGGTATTAGATCGTGCAAATCAGTTGCACTCTCTCCAAAGTGCGTCCGATAAAAAACCGATAGGCTAGCAACTTTTCGGCTATGTTCAAGACTTTGAATACTGAGAAGTTTCCTACGAGCCTTTTGGCACATCCCACTAATATTATTAATGCAAACGTTTGGATGTTTGAAAGTTTATTGCCCAATCACGTTGGTCAGACGTACGTAGTCGAAGGTTCGAGGCCAGTCGATAATAATTGCTTCTATATCGATAAAATTAATTATAACTGTCAATTACAAATTCCTGTAATTAAGTCGTTTATGTCTACGTAGCAATAAGTTAGTTTTAGGGTAGCGTGGAAAATACGAAACCCTTATAGTTTTGCTGTTCGTCCGTTCATTTGTTTATCTATACGTGGCGCAGCGCAGATGTTCTTTGTTAAAACATGATATGATAAAAAGGCGTATACCCAGATCCAGGATAAATAATAATAAATAAATAAATAAATATTGGTGGACAATTCACACACAACACCATCTGACCCCAAACTAAGCAAAGCTTGTGTGATGGCGGCCAGATAGCTGATATAATACTTATATAGTTTTAAATACATACTTATTATATATAGAAACACCCAGACACAGTGCAAACATTTGAATTCATCACACAAATATTTGCACTGGGTGGGGATCGAACCCACGACCCTCGGCTTCGCAGGCAGAGCTACTACCCACTAAGCCACGAGGCCAGTCGATATAATAATAATTTATTAATTAAAAGTAAAGTGGTATGATTGTCCTACTAACATTATAAATCTCAATGTTTGGAGGTTTGGATGTGTGTTTCTTAATCACGTCGTAATGTATGAACGGATCGTAAATTTGTAGCACTGTCAGATTATAGTCTGGAAGAACACTTAAGCTACTTTTTATCCCAGGAAAATAGCGGGAACCGGATATACGCGGGTAAACCGCGAGGCGCTGTTAGTCAGAATAGAATATTAAAAAATCTTTCAAATTAGAGATCCGTAAATATTTTTAATGATGAAAACATTTTAAAATAATTCACAGGTAAAGTACACGTGTGATGTGTGACATCGTCATTCCAGTCTTAAGGTACAAGTTCGCGCTGAGACCGCGACACGAGACCGCGACACGAGACCGCGACCGGAGACCGAGACCGGAGACCGCGACAGGCACTTGACACTATAGAATTGTATGGGCGCCAGTTCGCGCCGCTACCGCGACCGCGACCTGTCTCGGTCTCCTGTCGCGGTCGCGGCGCGAACTGGCGTCCATACAATTATATAGTGTCAAGTGCCTATCGCGGTCTCCGGTCTCGGTCTCCGGTCGCGGTCTCGTGTCGCGGTCTCGTGTCGCGGTCTCCGCGCGAACTTGTACCTTTAGCTGCGTCAGCGACCATTTTCAAGGCTCGACATTTTTCAAAGACCACTTCCACGCACTTGACTCCTGACCGTTTTCAAACGGAATAATTATAATATACGCTAAATTACGTTAGTTTTCATACTGAAATTAGATTATGTTAATTGTTGGGATGTGAGACGGGATGGCAAGCTCTCCGACTACACTTATACAAACATAATCGATTTTTATTGAATTTAGGCAATCAAAATAGCTGCAGATGATGATGTATACACACATTATTTGGGTTATGAGTGGTTTGTGTTCTATGTATGGATGTATATATAAAGATGTTGTGTCATGGGAGACCAAGTTCCTTTCTTCTAAGGTTCCTCCGAACGAAGTTTTTTTTTTCATGTACCTGATGGTAAGCAACATGCCTGACACATGACAGTTCAGTTACACGCAGCTATTGGAATATGAAGAGTCCAAATCATTACCAAGCACTGTACTGCGCTCGTCACCCAGAGATCTAAGTTGTTATATCTCTAAGCCCTATAATTTATCTGGAAACATTGCCCTTCAAACCGGAACACAGTAATGTTTGCACATTACTGCTTGGCGGTAGAACAACTGGCAAAGGTGTGGTCCTTCCCCAGGCGGACTCTGCCAAGAGTCCTACCACTACAAAAAACTTGTATTTACCAACGAAGAACTATAATTTCATGGTTTTAAAAACACAGGTTTAAAGAACCACTACGAAACCCACGACTCGTGGTCCATTACGCACTTGGCTTATTATTGTCATCAATATTTGATTATCTTCTACCTATGTTATCTGTGCTTTGATCAGTGTTAGGAACTACGAATGCCAGGTTAATCAGAAAAGGTGTACCCACTAATGCTGGTGTTTATTTTTCACAACGTAGATACATTATTTAGTATCGGTAGGACTCTTTGCCAAGTCCACCTGGGGAAATACCACACCTTTGCCTGTTATTATGCCGCCAAACAGTAACGTGGAAACATTACTGTGTTCCGGTTTGAACAGTAATGTTTCTCGAAAAATGGCAAGGCATGGAGATAAATAACCTTTTTATCTCTGAGTGACGAGGGCAGTGCAGTGCCAGGTAATGATTTGGACTCTTCGTGTTCCAATAGCTTGTTGCTTACCATCAGGCACGACTTCTACTCATACCGCCACTCTATATTTTCAAAACCTGATTATACCACTAACGTTCTACGCCATAAACGTAGAACAAACAATTATAGCATACCTGATTTTTTTTAGGAAGTATTGTATAAATTGTTACCATCTATACTAATATTATAAAGCTGAAGAGTTTGTATGTTTGTTTGAACGCAAGGATCTCTGGATCTACTGGACCGAATTGAAAGATTCTTTGTTTGTAGGATAGTCCATTTATCGAGGAAGGCTATAGGCTATTTAATATTACGCTACTATCAACAGGAGCGGAGCATGACTGGAAAATGTAATAAAAACGGGAAAAAATATTGCTTTTTGAGAGCTTTCGTTGCGTGACAGCATATATGTCATTATGTCATATGTTAAAGGTTGCGTTATTAGAACCTAAAGTAACCGAATTTGTTTGAACAAATTTGAATTGGTACGACCAATTTTCGATAGATGGCGTAGCAACGCACGCGCGTTCAGCTAGTAACTAATACGAAGAGGTTTGACTTACTCTACTTTTGTGATAAAAACGTCTAGGCTGTGAAATGCGTTGCTTGAGTGTATTTTTCCCGATGGTTACAGTCTCGGTGTCTTCAAATCGAGAGTGAATCGGTTCTTTCAGGTAAGCACGCTCCATCTTGGACCGCATTGGACCTTTGTATTAGGTGACATCTCGCCTAACGAATTATAATACTAATAATTAAGTGCCTACTTAACTAACTATTACAGGTTTGACCGGTCAAGTGCAAAACTATAATAGTTAAAAAAAAGTTACCATACTCAATGACATATCTCATATGTAATTTATGTTTTAACGAAAAATTTGTATGTTTTTTGCGCAATAACGGAATGGCTGAATGAATCGTGTTGATATTTGCGAACACAAATAAATAAGATCTATAGTCATTAATAGCAAGCTTTTTATAGCAAGAAAATAACGGGAATGGAAGCTATAAATTAGTAAAATCGCATGGCACTACTAGTCATTCAAACACAAAACAATTGGCATTCATGGGAACTGCCGATAGAAGTGAAAACTTAGAACTCAGAATTTGATAGCTTACCTTGGAAACTACACGGATATAACCGGAGGGCGTGGCCTCGCCGTCATGGCATGGCCATCTAGAAATGCGTGAGCATTTCCCATTGGCTCACGCATTTCTAGATGGCCATGCCATGATGGCGAGGCCACGCCCTTTCACCATTTCTCATTGGCTGACGCATTTGTAGGTAGATGCCCAATCGCCAAGGTCCCGAGTTTACCCGAAGATTTCTTATCATACCCGAGCGTGACGGTAGAATTCAATTTACACCCCACGAAAAATTTGTCTAGGCGCGCCTAAAGAAGTTTTCACTTCAAAAAGAATGGAATTTAAGATAATTTGAGTTCATACTCCAAACTAGGAATAGTTTTTGTTCCCAAATTCAGTACGATTTTCATTTCAAAAAGGATTCGTACACCTAGAGGTAGTCCGCGTATACCTGTTTGTTTATAACGTAGATTATGGCTCCAACTCGCGCTATCTCTGAGTATCGCCCTATATACGCCGTTTTATGTAGCCGACGACCAATTGTGGCGCGTGTCTTGACGTCAAAGATCACTCATGTAGAGAGCACTCGGCTATGACGCGCATCGGCCGATACCCACGGAATCGAACCCATTGGCGCGCCGATTTACGTCTGCGGCCCAAAATATAAGACAAAACGACTTATTTTTCCAAAAATGTTGTCATTCTTTCAAGTTCTTTCAAGTGTTCAAGTCGAGCAATTCTTGTAAATACCTACTAGCTGAACCACCATTCAAATTTAGAACATATTCGGTTACCTTAGGTTCTAATGACGCAACCATTAAAATATATATGGACACAAATATGCTGTCACGCAACGAAAGCTCTCAATGAGCAATTATTTTTCCCGTTTTTGTTACTTTTTTATTCATGCTCCACTCCTGTTGATAGTAGCGTAATGTTAATTAGCCTATAGCCTTTCTCGACAAATGAACCAAACAACAGAGAAAGAATCTTTAAATTCGGATCAGCAGTTCCCGAGATCCTTGCGTTCAAACAAACACACTCTTCTGGTTTATAATATAAGTATAGATATATGTATAAGTATATTGCGCCGTTTCCGAGATTCAGATTCTATATGTTGTGCGTGAATTGTCCACCAAAATAGGTACTTATAGAATCTGAATATCGGAAACGGCTCAAAAAATTTTCATGAAACTGTGTATGCAGGGGGTTTCGGGGACGATAAATCGATCGAAATAGGTTTTTTTTTTTAAAAAAACGTATTTAATGCGCGTTTTTAGACAATGAAAAACTGTTACATTTACATTAGAATGCGACGGTAAATTTCACAACGTTGCGCGACAGCATAATAAATAGCTCAGGAGGGAAGCTGGGCGGTCATGAAATAGTCGAACGGGGTTCGAATCCAGACGGTTTTTCTTTTTGAAGTGAAAACTTCTTTAGGCGCGCTATAGACAGAATTTTCGTGGGCTGTGAAATGGATTCATCAATCGTCACGCTTGGATATGATAATGGATCGGATTGGATATGAAATCTTCGGGTAAACTCGGTAAAAACGACCAGGTAGGTACCAGAGCAACAGAAAGAGTAAAGAGTTTTGATTACCTACCTCCAACAGCCCAGCGTTTATCTCCAGATACCAGGACAACAGAAATATAAAAGAGTTGCGTTTGCCCCTAGGTACCAGTACCAGGGCAACAGCAAGTTTTCACTTCTATCGGCAGTTCCTATGACTGCCAATTTTTTTTTCAAGTTCCTCCTTTTTTTAAGAAAATCGATTACTAATCATAATCTGTATGTATCTAAGTATACTCAGTGTTTAAACTGAGCAAAGCTCGGTCACCCAGGTACTTATATTTATATCATACCTGCAGATCTGTTTAGTGTTAAAATTCTAAGTAATAAGTTTTAACTTCTATCGAAAATCTCTATGATTGTAAATTTTTCAAACAACTTTATTATGTGTGAGTTGTTTGTCCATTACGCTGGCCCAATGCGGGTTGGTGGATAATGACTTCGAAATAAATAAATATTGGTGGACAATTCACACACAATACCATCTGACCCCAAACTAAGCAAAGCTTGTATGATGGCGGCCAGATAGCTGATATAATACTTATATAGTTTTAAATACATACTTATTATACATAGAAACACCCAGACACAGTGCAGACATTTGAATTCATCACACAAATATTTGCACTAGGTGGGAATCGAACACGACCCTCGGCTTCGCAGGCAGAGCTACTACCCACTAGGCCACGAGGCCAGTCAAATAAAGGTACATGTCGGTTTCCTCACGTTGTTTTCTTTCACTATTTTAAGTTAGCGGCATCACGCACATGACTTCGTAAAGACAGTGGTACGTGTGGGGTTTGAACCCGGGGTCTCCGGGTCGGCAGGCGCCGTTCTCCCGATTAGACCAGCCGTAACTTGTCGTTGTCGTGGTCGGTGGTTAAAAATAGTGAGCTCCAAACATCTCAAATCATCAAAATTTAGTAGTGGTAGGACTCTTAGCAGAGTCCGCCTGGGGAAGTACCACACCTTTGCTAGTTATTCTACCGCCAAGCAGTAATTTGCAAACACTACTGTGTTCCGGTTTGAAGGGCAATGTTTCCAGAAAAATTACAGGGCTTAGAGATATAACACCTTAGATCTCTAAGTGACGAGCGCAGTGCAGGGCTGGGTGATGATTTGGACTTTTCATGTTCCTACAGCTGCGTGTCACTGTGCTGTTATATGGCAGACCTGTTGCTTACCATCAGGCACATGTACTGCTCGTCTTGTCACTCTTTAGATAAAAAAATTGTCAGTCATAGGAACTGCCGATAGAAGTGAAAACTTATAACTCAGAATTTGATAGCTTACCTTGAAAACTACACGGGTGTAACCGGAGAGCGTCGCCTCGCCATCATGGCATGGCCATCTAGAAATGCGTCAGCATTTCTCATTGGCTCACGCATTTCTAGATGGCCATGCCATGATGGCGAGGCCACGCCCTTGCAGCATTTCCCATTGGCTGACGCATTTCTAGATACCCAATCGCCAAGATCCCGAGTTTACCCGAAGATTTCTTATCATACCCGAGCGCGACGGTAGAATTCAATTTACACCCCACGAAAAATCTGTCTAGGCGCGCCAAAAGAAGTTTTCACTTCAAAAAAAAAACCCGCGAATTCCTTACAAGTTGTTCCCTACCCTATGCTCGCACGGGGCTTAAATGGCTTGTCGACGTCGGTCAGTGATCGTTCTATCCACCACAGTCGAAGACACTCTCGACACCTTTGGTGGCCCTCGCAGTTACGCGTAAAAACCGATTGTTCCGAAATTGGTCCGAAATATTTTTTACAGTTTTACGTAAAATATTAGTGAAAGTACGTAAATAGTTTGTTGTTATCTCGGTTTATTGGTGGTTGGATTCGGTTTACGTAAAATTGTCTTGGGACTCATATAGTTACGTGTAAACCAAATGTAATATATTTATGTAGTAGCGGTTCAAAATCTGAACTGTTTTTTTAATGATAGTGAAAATTCGAAAAGTCTTTGTTTTAATTTTAGTTTTGTGTTTGGATTCGATTTACGTAGAGTACACTTGAAACTCATACCATAATTAGGTACCTACGTGTAAACTAATAGGCGTGATGACTAGAAAAAAAAAACCTTGTCTTTCGTATATCGTCACTCCATCTAGTGGTATGACGTCCTACCATACGTTTACATTGTAAAGTCATCTTACTTGTATTCTAAATGTGAAAGTTAGGATGTTTGTTGCTCAATCACGTCGCAACGACAGAATGGATTAGATATAATTATGCGGTAAGATGACGGAAACAGGAACTAAGCAGGTAAACCGCTAGTACCTTCCTGCTAATTAATTTATTTTATTGATCGAAATAAACATTAACTAAAGCGGTATAGCATACTTATAGGTATTTGAATTTGGAACGAACATTACCCTAAATATTCACAATCAGAAACAAAACAAAACCAAAATTAACTCTGCCAATAACAAGACCACCGAAATACCCAACACAAGCTTCTTACACGATATTGACCAATCCGAGACGCTGTTTCGAAAACAGAACGCAAAGTTCGGGAAAGTTCGTCGTCGCTCGACTAGTTTAAATTGCGAACAAGAAGTTTTAATGGTGATTTAGATTAAGATTCTGTTTTAGAAGTTCAGAAGTGATTCTTGAACCGATGTGTTGAGAGTGAACTATACTGTCTCTATGGAGTGAACTATGGAAGAAATATGGACATACCAATCGTGAGTATTGTATCAAAATATTTACATATATTTTAAGTTTTGTGGATCAGATAGTCATATTAACAGCAACATTTAAAATGTTTTATAACATATTTGCTCGTAAAGGGTCTTCTATTTCACCAATTTCTGTATCGTAATGTATCTCATTACGTATTTGTGCGGTAATGTATAATGTAAAACGCACGGTTTCAAAATACTCAGTCTAAAACGAACGGTACCTTTTTGAATCTTAGTAAAGAGTTTCTAAGTCAGAAAAGTGGTCAACATTTTTTTAATAAAATTTACTTTGAGAGGTAAAATATAAAAAAATATATTTAATTCGTTGATTTAATTAATTTTGACCATAAATTACAATAATTTATCACAGTAACAAAACACAAAAATCTTAATTTACTTTATTATTAATGGCGTTATGGCTGGTTCTGTGCCGTTCCTTAAAAAAAAAAGCGCCGATGCGCACGCTTTGCTTATCTGTGAACAAGTATACATTATTCCGCGCCCTTTTTTACGTTGTATTGTTTTTATTTGAAAAAGTCGTCAGATTTATACTTATTTCCTCGCAAATATGTTATAAAACGTCGTATGACATACGTGCGGTTTGATAATTCAGCCTCTGCAAATTATAGCAATAAAGCCTCGGCTGTAATTATCAACTTAGCGCACTTACGAGTATATCATAAAGTACTATTATAACATATTTGCTCGTAAAGGGTCTCTTATTGGACCAATTTCTGTATCGTAATGTATCTTATTACGCACTAGTGCTGTAACGTGTAATGTAAAACGCATGGTTTCAAAATGCTCCGTCCACAGACTAGGTAGAGAGATATGCTCCGTCTAAAACGAATGGTACCTTTTTAAATCTTAGTAAAGAGTTTTTATGTCAGAAAAGTGTGGTCAACATTTTATGAATAAAATTAACTTTGAGAGGTAAAATATAATAAAGAATTATTAAATTCGTTAATTTAGACCATAAATTACTTTAATTTTTCTGTAACAAAACACAAAAATATTAATTTACTTTATTATTAATGGCATACCGGCTGGTTCTGTGCCGTTGCTTAAAAAAAAAGGCGCCGATGCGGGCGCATTGCTACTCTGTGATCCATAGTGATTACTTACTCTGTGCTGTGATCTGTGATCAAGTCACAGATCACTACGATCAAGTAAATATTATTCCGCGCGTTTTTTCTCGCTGTATTGTTTTTATTTGAAAATGTCGTCAGAGTTTTGTTTATTTCCTCGCAAATATGTTATAAAACGTCGTATGACATACGTGCGCTTTGATAATTACAGCCTCTGCTAATTATAGCTCTCGCCTTCGGCTCGAGCTAGCAATAAAGCCTCGGCTGTAATTATCAACTTACCGCACTTATATCATAATGTACTATTATAACATATTTGCTCGTAAAGGGTCTCTTATTGGACCAATTTCTGTATCGTAATGTATCTTATTACGCACTAGTGCTGTAACGTGTAATGTAAAACGCACGGTTTCAAAATGCTCCGTCCACAGACTAGGTAGAGAGATATGCTCCGTCTAAAACGAACGGTACCTTTTTAAATCATTCACACCGCAAGAAAGAGCAAGAGAGAAACAGTAGGATTTGTCGCTGTTTTACGCGCAAATTTTAGAGTAAACTCTTTATAAAATCAGATATTGGTCTTTTGAAAAAAATATTTCTACCAAAATGTTTGTAATGAAATTGCCTATCCGTTGGTGTAAGTACAAAATCCTAATAATGGCGGGTTTTCAAGTAGATGCATGATAATTACAATTATTTCAATTTTTATGGCTTTGTTGTGAGGAGATTATTTAAACAATAAATTCATTAACAAAAAAAAGAAACTACTATTTTAAAGCCAAGAAGTTGTAGAAATTTTACGTATTTTTTACCAGTTGATATTTGTTTTGGCTAATGAGTAGATAGCTCTGAAAACTGGACAAAAAACTCGTTTTGCTGGGGTACCCACCTTAACTTTAAAGAACTATTACTAACAGCTGATCTAGTCGGGAGAACAGCGACTGCCGACCCGGAGACCCTGGGTTCAAAACCCCACGCGTACTACTGTCATTTCGACGCCATGCGTAATGCCGCTAGCTTAAAACGAAAGGAAAACATGGTGAGGAAACCGATATGTACCTAGAATCTTTCGAGGTCATGTGTCATTCACTAACCCGCACTAGAGCAGCGTGCTGGGTTATGTCCTTGACTTCCCTCCTTGTAGAAATATTTAGTAGGCGGTCGGCCCAACTAACACTACTTCTGCGCGCCCAAAGTTACGGGGCCACTAGCCAGTAAAGACCACTCGAAGCCAATTGCCAAAATTCCTTTAAAAATAATAGTGCGTGGAGTCCTTTTCACTCTCGCTTTGTCTCTTTCTATTCCCCCTCCCCCGCAACAGTGCTTTCATACCCCCCTCCATGTTACCGTTAAACCTTAAACGTTAAAAGCCGGGTCACACAGAGGCGATCCGATAGCGATAGCGATAGCGATCCGAGACGGGATTTTTTGTAATGTTCGAATTTGTATGCAACTTGACACAGCAAGCGGGCGCGATCCCATACTCGGATACGATCCGGATCGCTATCGCTATCGGATCGCCTCTGTGTGACCCGGCTTTAAATGCAACCTTGTTGGTAGTCGCCATGGACGTATAAAAAAAGTCGGACGTAGTCTCGCTAAAACAAAAACTGTGTCCATAGAGTCGGCCACACAATATGCACGTGTGCGCTGTCACATACAGGCTGACACGCACACATACACACGACAGTGGATCAGCACACGCGCAAACTTGTGTATATGTGTGCGTGTCAGCCTATCAGTGACAACGCACACGTGCAAATATGGCCGGCTCTAGTCACACAGTTTTTTGAAGTGATAACTTCTTTTGGCGCGCCTATACAGATTTTTCGTGGGCTGTGAAATGAATTCTAGCGTCACGCTCGGGTATGATAAGAAATCTTCGGGTAAATTCGGGACCATAGCCATTGGCCATCTAGAAATGCGTCAGCCAATGGAAAATACTGAAAGGGCGTGGCCTGGGCGTCATGGCATGGCCATCTAGAAATGCGTGAGCCAATGGGAAATGCTGACGCATTTCTAGATGGCCAATGGCAATGCCATGATGCCCAGGCCACGCCCTCCGGTTACACCCGTGTAGTTTCCAAAGTAAGCTATCAAGTTATGAGTTACAAAGTTTTCACTTCTATCGGCAGTTCCCAGGACTGCCAATCTTTGAAGTGAAAACTTCTTTAGGCGCGCCTAGACAGATTTTTCGTGGGCTGTGAATTGAATTCATTAGTCACGCTCGGGTATGATAAGAAAGCTTCGGATAATCTCGGGGCCATGGCTGTTGGTCAGCTAGAAATACGTCAGCCAATGGGAAATGCTGAAAGGGCGTGGACAGGCCATTATGTCATGAACATCTAGAAACGCATCAGCCAATGGGAAATGCTGACGCATTTCTAGATGGCCATGCCAAGATGGCGAGCCCACGCCCTCCGGTTACACCCGTGTAGTTTCCAAGGTAAGCTATCAAATTCTGAGTTATAAGTTTTCACTTCTATCGGCAGTTCCTATGACTGACAATTTTTTTTTGTTTTAGCGAGACTACGTCCGACTTTTTTTATATGTCCATGGAAGTCGCATAATAAGCTTCTCTCCAAAACGCGCATGGTCAGGCTTTGTACCTGTGCAGTTCCTGATCCCAGTGACTATTTTCCTGACATAAATTTTCCTGACATAAATTTTCCTGACATAAATTTTCCTGACATAAAAAGTATCTAATGTGCCATTTCAGAATATAATCTAACCGTGTTCCAAATGTCAACATGACCCGTTCAGGCGTTCTTAATTTCAATTTCAATTTATTTATTCGAACCATTAATTCAAGAGAACAATTGGTAACGTCACTTACAATAAAATTATACACAAATAATCTGTGTACATGATAAAATAATACCAAAGAATAATGTCAAATAAAAAATAATCAGCTGTAAAGGGGCCTTGTCATTTAGGTGCAGCTGTAAAAATGCTTTGTCATTATGAAAAATCAAATTATCCAAATAATGAATACATACAGTACATAAACAAATTTACATTAATGTTTAGTATAATTTTACCTTACTTAATAGTTCTAGTTTTGACATATTCCTTTTCCAAACATTGCTGTCCTTTACAAAAGCATCTACAGTGTAATATGCTTTGCTCATTAGGTAGTTTTTTATTTCAGTTTTAAACCTAGTTTCATTAAGACCTTCCACTTGTGTAGGGATTAAATTATAGAAGCGAATACCATTACATTTGAAAGAGTTAATGGTCTTGTGTAGTCTGCATTTAGGAAATACAATTTTATGTTTATGATGTGCTTTTGGATTCTAATGTGATTGAGCAACAAACATTCAAACCGTTTTTTTATAATATTTTTAAATATGTAGTGAGTAGTATCGATAAAATGTACGGTAATACTAATTTGTTACCTATCGATAATTCAGATGAGCTTAGTGTAAGTAAGTAGTACCTATGTTAGGTTGGTATAGTGTAGTATGTAGAATAGTGTATTTGTCATTGGAGTTTAGTTTTGTACATGAAAGGTACAAATAAAAAATAGGTGGTGTCATGGGACACCAAGGCGGAACGAAGTTTCATTGGATTATATAGAAACAGAACAATTTGCAAAAAAAAAATTAATAAGAAAAAAAAATTGGCAAGTCATAGGAACTGCCGATAGAAGTGAAAATTTATGTATAACTCAGAATTTGATAGCTTACTTTGGAAACTACACGGGTGTAACCCGAGGGCGTGGCTTGGCCACCATGGCATGGCCAATGCGTCAGCTTTTCCCATTGGCTCACGTATTCCTAGATGGCCATGCCATGATGGCCAGGCTACGCCCTTTCAGCATTTCCCATTGGCTGACGCATTTCTAGATGGCCAATGGCCATGGTCCCGAGTTAACCCGAAGATTTCTTATCATACCCGAGCGTGACTCTAGAACTCAATTCACACCCCACGAAAAATCTGTCTAGGCGCGCCAAAAGAAGTTTTCACTTCAATATTCTAGATTATATCTTTATTTTTGTTTTTGTTTAAGGACCTACATACATGTGTTTAGGAACTGCAGTATTTAAAAAAATAACAAATTACGTAACATAACGTATTGACCTGTAAATTTTACTTACATTTATATGAATGAAGACATTGTCTTTAACTCTGACTTTTGAACTAAATCAAACAAAACAAAAAAATCTAATATATTCAAATTATTTAGTAAAATAAAAATATACCAAATAGGTCAGTATAAATAAACGTTTTTTTTTTGGTCAACTTTGCAATAAATTTCCGATTCATATTTTCATTTTTATAAGGTTTAGGATCACTTACTGAGCATAAAATCACAAAATGCCGACAGATTCAGGATGAGCTTCAAGCGCCATCTTGAATTAAAGTTTTTGGTCGATATCTCGGAAACTATGCACTTAAAGGCAAAAACTATTGAAGTTGTTATTGTAGGAAATAAAATTTTGCATCTTTTGTTTCCGAAAATCTTTCCTGGAAAAAAAGAGGAAATTTATTGCAAAGTTAAATCCTATTTTTACTGGCCTAAAATATGTCTTTTAATTTTTTTATTATCTCCACACTATAAATTTATATCAATAATTCAAAAAAAGATTCACTTCAGTTTGGAATCACAATATTTTTGGAATTAAGTTCCTTATGGAGCTTAGTAGCATTCTACTTGAACTAAAGGCCAGTTTTCATTTTGATTAGTGGGAGTGCGAGTGATTAATCGCGACTGATTACTATGCACTCGCAATAACCAATCGCGTGTAAACCAATCGTGTAACCACACGTGTTTGCTACTAATCACTCGACACCTGCACTACTAACTCGCATTCGCACTAATCAGAATAAAAACAGGACTAAAGTCCTGTTTTGACTAAAGTCACGGGTAAATCCTACAAGAAAGCGATGAAAATTTTGAAAGGAAAAACATTAAGAAATTCAACCGACGTTTGTCGTGTTTGGTAAAATGATCTGGATGCTCCCTGGGCTTGGCACGATTCACCCGTCTACATAAATAGACTTGCAATTTATTATAAATACAGTATGGGTACAACGAACGAGTCAATAGCTTATTGAAATGGCCTCGTGATTCAGCTTAAAGTGAGTCTGATTTCTGAACCATAAAGCGTAAATTCAATTCCCACTTAAACAAACAAAATGTGTTTCCAACATTGTTAAATTAATCCTATCCTACTAATATTATAAATGTCAATGTATGGATGTTTGGATATTTGGATGTTTGGATATTTGGATGTTTGGATGTTTGTTGCTCAATCACGCCCTAACGTATGAACGGATCGGGCTGAAATTTTAAACACAGATAGATTATAGTCTGGAAGAACACATAGGCTACTCTTTATCCCGGAAAAACAACGGGAATAACGGGAACGGGAACTTCGCGGGTAACACCGCGGGGCGCTACTAGTCAGTTATATTATCCTACTAATATTATAAATGTCAATGTTTGGATGTTTGGATGTTTGTTGCTCAATCACGTCCTAACGTATGAACGGATCGGGCTGAAATTTGGAACACAGATACATTATAGTCTGGAAGAACACATAGGCTACTCCCGGAAAACAAACGAGAACAACGGGAACGGGGACTTCGCGGGTAGCACCGCAGGGCGCTGCTAGTTTATTATAAACTCATCGATAAACACCATTAAATGTGCCCTGAGCTCCTTGAAAATGGTAATAAGCTTCGTATCTGTTGTAGCTTAAGTGGCTTATACACCACCTACAATCTACTAGACCCCTAGAATCCGACTAGAACGGTAAGAGTGAGCTCACTCTTCTTGACGATTACATAATTCCGTGCACCTGAAGTTTAGGAGGGCACATCCAATGGCTTATATCGATGTATAAACTAATCTTTTTTTACCCAGGAAAAATTCTTAATCAATAAATTCTTAATCTTATACATAACATTCTCGTCTTATATATACAATTCTCGTGTCACAGTGTTAGTTACCTTACTCCTCCGAAACGGCTTTACTGATTTTTTCCAAATTTTATATGCATACTCAGTAGGTCTGAGAATCGGCTACTAGCTATTTTTCATACCCCTAAGTGATAAGGTTTGTACACCCCAATTTTTTTTTTTAAATTTCTGGACAAAATTTCCCGGAGCTTATTGTAATTTAGATGGGGATTTCAATAATAAGACGCCGATGTTCGTTACACGTTCAGTGCGTTTATTCTGTCCGAGTCGTTATTCATATCTGAACTCCCTTTCAACCGCACAAAACAAGAAGGATTAGGTACATCATATATTTTAGTGTTGCCACTACCTAATTCTCATAGTAACAATTATATAATATTATGAAATACTTTTACTAATATTTATGATTATTATTATACATACATTATTATGAAATCACTGATGCTGAGGTTAATCACAATATGACAATTAATGTAAGGTATTTATAATCTGTGTATCTATAAGACGTTGGGGCTCGACATTATACTCGTAACATTATGGCAAATCTAAAATTATTTTATAAAAATAAACATTTAGTTTTATTATTAAAGTTTAGGGTGGCTAGGATGGTTTAGATTCACAAACCAGCCCAGCAGATGGCGCTGCAGTTGGTATCTAGGTTATTATCCGAGCGAAGCCGGAACGGGCCGCTAGTAACATTATAAAATAACCTAACCTTCTGTGAGATTATAATCTCACGCGTTGTATTATAAACTGACGGTAATTGCAATTGTACGGTGACAGATATACACGTTTACCTAGAAATTACCTACTATTTTTAATTAACTTAAAAAAGGAAGAGATTCTCAATTAGATTGTATGTTTTTTTGTGTGTACGTTACGTCATAGCTCCGATAATTGTGAATCGATTTTGTTGATTTTTATTGGTTTTTCAGAGGGGGTCCCGTTTCAATTTTATCGAAACCAGGGTGGTGGTTCTTCAAATCTCAACAAAAAAAAATTGGCAGTCATAGAAACTGCCGATAGAAGTGAAATCTTATAGCTCACTTTGGAAACTACGAGGGTGAAACCGGAGGGCGTGGCCTAGACATCATGGCATGGCCATCTAGAAATGCGTCAGCATTTCCCATTGGCTCATGCATTTCTAGATGACCATGGCATGATGGCTAGACCACGCCCTTTCAGCATATCCCATTCGCTGACGCATTTCTAGATGACCAATGGTCATGGTCCCGACTTTACCCGAAAATTTCTTATCATACCCGAGCGTGACGCTAGAATTCAATTCACATCCCACGAAAAATCTGTTTAGGCGTGCCAAAAAGTTTTCACTTCAAAAAAAACTAAATTTTGCTTTGATTTATCTGGATGACGTTGTTATACGCATATAAGTACAGTCCGCGAGGTATAAGCTGAGCTTTGCATTAGTGTGAGTGATCACCAAAAGTACAGTCAGACGCAGGACGCTGTGACCATGTTCTCTTAATAAGGTGTCAATTTTATATTCAATAAATCGTTGTTTATTATGCAGTATCAATTGTATATTGGTATAAACGATAGGCCTGCCCTGAATACGGTATTCGGAAATTTTAAGTAAATAAGTTATACGTAGGTGACGGATCTCATGCTTTTCCATTAAAATTTTTCTGTTATTCTCTGTCCTTGACCATTTGAATCCTAAAAGAGATACTTCTTTTCGCAATGACCATATTGATCCTGGATAGTTAATGTCAGCTTGTTGTTTAAGAGTTTGTTGTCTGACTGTTGTTTTGGTAATAGATGCGTATGCATGTGATCACTCACACTAATGCAAAGCTCAGCTTATACCTCGCGGACTGTACCTAGCTTCTTATGATATTTGGTCGAGTGTCTGAATTTAATTTTATATATTATGAAGTCGTTTTTTGTTTTTTTTTTCGAATAAAATAAATTAATTATTAACAAAGCCAAAAAAATAATAAAAATAAAAAAGTTAACTTTTTTTAATTGTTATAGGTATAAATATAAAATATTAAGGAAACACGAGAAATTGTAATAATTCGTTCCAATAACAAACATCATCGACACGAAGAAGCAGAAAGTAACAAAGCCCATACTGTAACTAGGGTACAGCCCCTGAGGGGTCGGCGTCCGTCCGTCGCCCGGTTAAAAGTTTAACTTGGAGGGCGGAGCTGGCAGATGACATCCACGCCGGTCTGTCTAACAGGATTGCTCATGCTTTAGCATGCATTGATTTTCAATAGTAGTACTAATATTATAAATGCGAAAAGTTGTATATTTGGTCGTACTTGGTATTTGGTTACTCATCATCAGCCCACTAAATGTTTCCACTGCTGGGACTCGGGCCTTCTCTCGCAAGGAGAGAGTTAAGTATATATTATATATATAACCCACCACGCTGGCCCAGTGTGGGTTGGTGGATGACACATGACTTCGAAAGGTTCTAGGTACATGTCGGTTTCCTCACGATGTTTTCCTTCACCGTTTTAAGTTAGCGGCATTACGCACATGACTTCGAAAAGACAGTGGTGGGGTTTGAACCCGGGGTCTCCGGATCGGCAGACGCAGTTCTCCTGACAAGACTAGTCGTAACTTATTTGGTTACTAGTAACGATAAATTAATACTCATTTAAATCTACTGGAAATCATCGATATAAAACAATTGATATGCTCTGAGCACCTTGAAATTGGTAATAAACTGCGTCTCTGTGTGTATCGTTGGCTTACAAACAACCAATGTACTTGACCCCTAGAATCGCTAGCAGCGAGATTTGCTGTGGTTCTACTTTGGTTGTTGACAACGAATAGGGATAGGTAAAAACGTCCGGCGTCCACCGCTTCCTGCAACCGACTAGAACGGAAAGAGTGACCTCACTCTTCCCAACGATAACATGATTCCGTGCGCCCTGAAGTTTGAGAGGGCACATCTTTGTATTGAGATTGTTGCTGGAAATAACATTAAAATTCTTATTTTTACTTTGAGGTTTAAATAATAATAAATATTCATTTCAACATTTCAATTTAGTTACTTGAAAACATATTCAAATTCTCATATTGTTTCAGCTGATAATAAGAAACACTTCATTAAAATTCGTGTCAAAAATTTTAGCATACGTGATAAAATGTTTTATACTTATACTCTTTAGGTAGTTTGTTAGCAGCCATGTTAGGTTGCAGGCCATATTACTGATGCTACGACTATCATTTGAACTCGTTTTTACAGTAAACGACAGTGATGAAACGATCAGGACATGTGCCTGATGGTAAGCAATACGCCTGCCTATAACAGCCACATAGCTATTGGAATATGAAGAGTCCAAACCATTATCTTTTTTTTTTTTTTTTTATAGCATAGAGTGACGAGACGAACAGGTCATGTGCCTGATGGTAAGCAACATGCCTGCCACATAACAGCACAGTAACGCGCAGCTATTGGAACATGATAATCCAAATCATTACCTAGCCACTGCACTGCGCTCGTCACCCAGAGATCTAAGATATTATGTCTCTAAGACCTGTAATTTCTCTGGAATCATTGCCCTTCAAACCGGAACACAGTAATGTTTGCACATTACTGCTTGGCGGTAGAATATTTGGCAAAGGTGTGGTACTTCCCCAGGCGGACTCTGCTAAGGGTCCTACCACTACAAAACTCTAAGACTACACTGCGCTCATTACTCAGATATGATGATTTACCTCTTCTCTTTCTTCTTCATCAGCTCTTTATGGCCCAATGCTAACCATAAGCCTCTCTTCGTGTACGCCACTTGTCTCGATCCTTTTCTAGTCTCATCCATGCATCGATATAAACCAAAAGATGTGCCCTGAGCACCTTGGAATTGGTAATAAACTGCGTCTCTGTGTGTTGTAAGTGGTTTACAAACAACCAATCTACTTGACCCCTAGAATCGCTAGCGGCCAGATACGTATGCTGTGGTTCTACATATTTTCGTTGTTGACAACGAATACTGATAGGTAAAAATGCCCGGCGTCCACCGCTTCCTGTAACCGACTAGAACGGAAAGAGTGAGCTCACTCTTGAACGATGACATGAATCCGTGCACCCTGATGTTTGGCCCACATTTGTTTATTGAGATCGTTGCATCCATGTCCAACCCGCGACTGTTCGAATGTAATTGATCCATTTAGATTTACTTCTATGTGCAGTAATTTGTCTAGAAATATTTCTTTTCAAACCTCTACATAGTGATGTTTGCACATTACTGTTTGGCGGTAGAATAACTGGCAAAGGTGTGGTACTTCCAGTCTGCCTGTCCAGTGCCAGTCGGAGTCTGCAAAGAGTCCTTCTACAACATCATTCAACTAGTTGCGCGACACTATACTGTTGAAAACATTGTCGTGTTGCCTAACTAAATCGGCTATCGCTTTGTCTGCTTTGATATGCTGTCTCTATCATTTCAACCGAAAATAAAAGAGAGGGAAACATCAAAGCGATGACATTTTTCGTTCGGCGGCAGACCCCCAGGTCTCTAGTACTCGTCTTGCCGGTTTTTTATTCAATCTATCTTATAAGTCAAAAATGTAAGATAAGTAATCTAAGATAAATCTAAGATAAAACTCTTTGTGAAAAGCCACAACAAAAAGAAATATTACAAAAGAACCTAACAACAAGCCATACTATTATATTTTAATTGTATGGTCTCGATTTAGTACTTGTAGTGGAAAGATTAATTATTTGCAGAATCTGCCTGGAGAACTATAATATTTTTATCAGATAGTCGACCGCTTAGTGATAATGAGAGGCTAATTAAAATGTTGCAGCTTGACGGGTAATGTTTTCAATTAAAATACAGAGTTTATTAATTACTTTGTATCTCGGATTGACGAACGCAATTCCAGGCAGTGGTTTGAATGGGTCATGTTGAAATTGCGTGATACTACACATAAGGTATCTGTTAAGAGCAGATGTGTTGTACTCCTTGTGCCTTGGGTCCGGAAGGGTCTGAGTTGAGCCGTAGGGAACTCAGTTGTGTAGAAGGGAATCAAAAGTACCCACGGCACAACTAGTTGAGCCTAGTAGTTGTGCCTTGGGTCCGGAAGGCATCAGGCGTCCATCTTCCCTATCTCTTAACTTTTTTATAGTATAAAGTGACGAGACGAGCAGGACATGTGCCTGATGGTTGGCAAGATGCCTGCCACATAGCAGCACAGTGACACGCAGCTATTGGAAAATGAAGAGTCCAAATCACTACTTTGCACTGCACTGCGTTCCTCACCCAGAGATACTCGTATAATATGTTTTATCTCTATGCCCTGTATTTGCACTGGAAATATCACCCTTCAAACCGGAAAACATTAATGTTTACACATACTACGTATAGAGTTAGAACAAACGCTTTACACCGAAGATCCCTCTTGTCTTGTCGCTCTTGTGGAAGAATCATACTTTTGTCGCGGCACATCACTATGTTGCCTTAGCTAACTCTCTGCTTACGATTGGTACAAAGGAACCATGCGGAAAAACATGATCCGGTTCACACGGCGCGGCTGCCAACCGCGCCCGCGCCCGCAGTTTTCCATCTAAAATTGAATTCAAAACTCACGACGCGGTTTACGGCCGCGGCGGCTGCGGCAGCCGCACGGCGTGGCTGCGCGCGGTTCTTGCGCAGTAGCTTTCCGCTGTAGAAACCGCGAACCTGCGGTCTCGTGAGTATTGAAACAAAACCGTCGCGCGGCGTTGCGCTTCGACCGCGCGCGGGTGCGGCGCCCCACATAGCCGTATAGTGCTGCATACCACTAATATTATAAATGACAAAGTATGGATGTTTGGATATTTGGATGTTTGTTGCTCAATCACGCCGTAACGTATGAACGGATCAAGCTGAAATTCGGAACACGGCTAGATTATAGTCTGGAAGAACACATAGGCTACTTTTTATCCCGGGAAAATAAAGGGAACGATGGGAACGGGAACTACGCCGGGTAAAACCTACTATAATCGTACTACACTCGATTTTTATGTAGACGTGACGTCAAAGACTTCAGGCCCCACTTCAGAAGTTTGATGAGTCATATCTTTGTCGGTTTTTAGGGTTCCGTAAAACGTAAAAACGGAACCCTTATAGATTCGTCATGTCTGTCTGTCTGTCTGTCTGTCTGTCTGTCTGTCCGTCCGTATGTCACAGCCACTTTTTGCCGAAACTATGAGAACTACACTGTTGAAACTTGGTAAGTAGATGTATTCTGTGAACCGCATTAAGATTTTTACAAAAGTTTTTAAAAAAAACAAAAATTAGGGGTGCCCCCCATACTGAGAACTGAAGCTCAAAATTTTTTTTTTCATCAAACCTACACGTGTGGGGTGTCTATCGATAGGTCTTAAAAAATGATGTTGAGGTTTTTAATATAATTTTTATCTACACTGAATAACTTGCGCGAGAGACGCTTCCAAAGTGGTAAAATGTGTCCCCCCCCCCCTCTACCTTCTAAAGTAAGAGAATGAAAAAACTAAAAAAAATATATGATGTACATTACCATGAAAACTACCAACGAAAATTAGTGATGAGTAGTTTTTTTTAGTACGTCATAAATACACTATTATTAAAACTTCGATCAAAGTTACAACGAACTACAAGAACTATGTGAACTATGTATATTATGTTACTTGCTGGAACGGAACCCTTCATGGGCGAGTCCAACTCGCACTTGGCTACTTTATTTTTAATAATAATTTGATAAGCCCAAATATGTGTCGCATACCTTTCTATAATCTACCTGACGGACTAAATAGAATGAGATACATTTTTACTCAGTTATCATTCCAATTATCTACATAAATATTTGCGTAAGCACCTACATATTATAGTTAATTAGGAAGATTTTAAACTAGGATCTTGCGTCTTTTGCATTAGTCTACGGTTCGGTGGATAGTAAAAACAACTTGTGCTCATCTATACATCTATTCTTTTACACTATTTCCCATTGTGGTATGAATGGAGAGGACTAGTCACAATAAAGACTCAGAGAGAAGAGTCAGAGAAAGAAGAAAGAATAGTGGCGGACACGAAAACTACGTGCTAAAACCATAGAGCAACTCGATCTTCCGCGCAAGCACGGAAGGGAGTAGCATTAGCTAAAAAATATTGTTCAAATCTTTCTGTCATTTCTTGCGGGAGGGGAAAGTTGCACACTAGCGCAAAACCGCACTATTACATACAAAACATACCTGTACCGATCAATTGCCGATCATACTCACACAGCCAAATCACTAACACATAAATTATAAAGCACCTTTCAAATCTAGCCCCGCCCTCAGTGTGTTCCACGCCACAGTATATTATCAAACTCCATGGTCCACGCGGACTTGTACTTTGACAGAGGGGAAACGCTGTGTATGCCTACTCCCTTCCGTGTTGCTCGCTGGCTAAAACCGACGAAAACTGATAATAAATGCGCTTTTCGCGTAACTCTTTTCACCAATCTATTAATCATAGCACGATGATCTACAATGAAGCTTGTAAACTGAGTCTAGACGCTCTAAAACGCATCCAGACATCAACAAACTGAACTTAAATCGTTAACAGACGAGACCTGACCCTGTACCAGCTCTTAAAACCTTTAACGAAAATCTACAACTAGATTTTCGTTGTATGACCATACAACGAAATTTAAGTGTTGTATCAAAATCCGATTGTGGTGCCTCGTGTCATAGGATAAGAGAGGTGGCACGATAAGTTGTGAAGTTATCGGACTGAAGACAGAATCCTTTGTTAGATATATCCCGGTATAATAAATGATCAGTTTGCGATGCTGTCGTGTTTGCAAGACTTCTTGAAAATTGGTTTCTCGGTAAACTTGCTTCATTTTAATTTTACGTTAAGATTTGAAGATTTTTATTCTCATTCAAACATTACATCGAAAATGTTCGACTTATAATTGTATGGTGGTAGGGTCAAATCCTGTCTGGACCGAAGTCTGAACAGTTGCTCATGTTATATCAAGCACAGTCATATTCGCTCCTGTATGAAGTACCGTTCGTAACTATGCGATGGTTTGTTTAGGTTTATACTAAACGTAATTACTAGCTTGAGACTCTGGAATAAATCGAAGGACATACCAAAGAGCTTATAGGAAACATAGGGCATGCTTGTTCGAAACACTCCGAAGGACTCCAGGTGTCGAGCCCGACATATCCACCGTATCACACGGCAGACGGTGCGTAAATGCAACTACCCCGCGCATAAAGGGAATGTTCACTACTACCACCAATTATTATTAACGATGAATATATCCCCAATCGATTTAGAACAGGTTTTTTATAGTATAGCTATAGAGTGACGAGATGGGCAGGACATCTACCTGATGGTAAGCAACATGCCTATCACAACAGCATAACGACACACAGCTATTGGAACATGAAGAGCCCATATCATTACACAGCTTTGGACTGCGTTTGTCGCCCAGAGATATAAGATGTTCTATCTCTATGCCATCTATGTAATTTATATGGATCTATACTTTTAGACTACAGGCCCGTGAACAAAATTTACGGGTCAAATGAACCACCAGGAGACCTATGTAGGGTGATATAAGGGTATGAAGTAATAAGATTCAGCACTATGCCGTCACTTGTAAGCTGTCCAACTGAGTACAGTTGAAGAGGGGGGTTCCAATCCTCGATCATTTCTCCTTGTCGCATGATTTTTGTACGGCGTTGCGAAATAATGGATTAGAAGAGGTATTGAAACTGTATGGAACCAATGCCGTACATAATCAATTGACCAAATTTAATCTGTGAATCGTCGGCACATCATATTTTTTTCCGACAGACTAATAATTAAAAATTTATAATTTATATAGTTTCCATAGCTCTTCTTATCTATTATTCCGCAACGCCGTACAGAAATCATGCGATAAGGAGAAATGATCGAGGATTGGAACCCCCCCTCTTCAACTGTACTCAGTTGGACAGCTTACAAGTGACGGCATAGTGCTGAATCTTATTACTTTACACCCTTCTATCATCCTACATAGGTCTCCTGGTGGTTCATTTGACCCGTAAATTTTGTTCACGGGCCTGTAGTCTAAAAGTATAGATCCATATAAATTACATAGATGGCATAGAGATAGAACATCTTATATCTCTGGGCGACAAACGCAGTCCAAAGCTGTGTAATGATAAAATTATAAAAATCGTAAATTTTGTTCACGGGCTTTTAGTATATTATGCAGTTTTACTGGAAACATTGCCCTTTCCACAGGAACACAGTAATGACTGCACATTTCACGAAAAAAAAAGAAAAAATAGTTACTTTGAAAAAAAAAATATTTTCTTTTTTTTTTTCATTACGGCAATTTTTACCGGCAAGAATGTCGAAAAAATAACTAACTGTCAAAGGTGTGGTACTACCACTACACTAATCCTTATTCTATGACCGCACCAATCATTGTGAACTGTAAACATTGCAAAATAATGAATATTGAATTAAAACCGCTGACCGCTTCGTTACTGGGTGCGGTCCAGCTAATTAACTCCCGTTGTTCGTAAAAGCCAATATTGGTTATTTCACTGAGTGACGTTCGAAGGGTTATTTATTATTATTTAATGTGATAATCAAGGTTTTATTCATTACTAAGTGCGACTTGGGGGATGGTATATTTTTTCTCATATTTATTTTCCATCCTCCATCAAACAATGGTTGTCTGAAAGTGTTTGTTATCTATACTAATATTATAAAGCTGAAGAGTTTGTTTGTATGTTTGTTTGAACGCAAGGATCTCTGGAACTACTGGTTCGAATTGAACGATTCTTTCTTTGTAGGATAGTCCATTTATCGAGAAAGGCTATAGGCTATTTAACATTACGTTACTATCAACAGGAGCCGAGCAGGAATGAGAAATGTAACAAAAACGGGAAAAATATTGCTTTTTGAGAACTTTCGTTGCGTGACAGCATATGTCATATTTTAAAGGTTGCGTCATTAGAACCTAAAGTAACCGAATTTGTTCAAAATTTTAATTGGTACGATCGATTTTCGATAGATGGCGTAGCAACGCGCGCGCGTTCAGCTAGTTAAAAATAAAACTGCTAGCTGACGTTCTATTATTACTTACGAATATTAGGATTTCTTGATTCATGTATATTTATAAACAATTTCAAAAAAAGGAGAAGGTCAATTCCGTTTTTGGTAGATCATACATACTCATAGTTCAGAGAGGTTCCCATACACGTTTTTATCGAAATCATGTATACTATGCAGAGTTTCAGCTCAATCGGTAATTTGTAAGCTTTGATGACAAATATCGGGATAGGTGATACTAAATAAAAACTTGTGAAAATTCATAACAATGACTTTAGTCACGGCTTTAGTTTTTAGTTAGTTACGGCTGATCTAGTCGGGATAACGGCGCCTGCCGATCCGGAGACACCGGATTCAAACCCCACACGCACCACTGTCTTTTCGAGGTCATGTGCGTGATGCCGCTAAGTTAAAACGGTGAAGGAAAACATCGTGAGGAAACCGATATGCACCTATAATCTTTCGAAGTCATGTGTCATCCACCAACCCGCACTGGGCCAGCGTAGTGGATTATGGCTATAACTCTCTCTTTGCTCCAAGTCCCAGCAGTGGGAACGTTTAGTGGGCTGTTGTGATGATGATGAACTCAAAAAGTTAACAGCGTATTAGCTCTTGGATTTTTTGAGTTAAAGTGTACACTACTAGAAATAATGTACAATACTAGAAATGCTTTCGTATACAATCTAAAGAGATTTCTTGTTTTAACGCTCTCTCAGGAACAACTGGACCGTTTTCAAAAGTTCTTTCTCCGTTGAATATGTGCGTGATTTCTAGTAGTCCGAGATCCCAGAGCTGCCAGACGTCACCTATTTTCTGATGAATGAAATGTGGACGATTGAGTAGAGTTAGTAACTACTAAGAACACATGCTTACTCGCTAACTTGCTTAGACGGTCAATTTTGAGATATGCGGTAATGAAGGTGCATACAAACATTACTTACTTCACGTATTTTCTAATAAGTAATTTTCACGTATGTTGTAGGCAATATCCTTAAAAACAAGGTCCCGTCAGCCGTTTTGCTTAACAACTCCAATATAATAATTTAACTTCACTTAAATTCTCATGCTCCATTTGTAAATAATATGTTCGTTAGACAACTATTTTGTTGCTTTTTCCAATAAAATAGACCAATCTAAGGGGCAATCATCCCTTAAAGTCAACTATGTCCTATGGGTAAGAGCGGGAGACTGAGTGAGACATTTATTAGGAAATATTGACTTAAAATTGAGTTTAGGGGATGATTGATCCCTTAGATTGATCTGTTTAATTGGAAAAAGCTTTAAAATAGTTGTCTGACGAACATATTTACAAATGGAGCATGAGAATTTAAGTGAAGTTAAATTATTATTTTGGAGTTGTTAAGCAAAACGGCCGACGGAAAGTGTCTAGTAGTAATGGGACTTTGTTTTTAAGGATATTGCCTACAACATACGTGAAAATCACTTATTAGGAAATACGTGAAGTAAGTAATGTTTGTATGTACCTTCATTACCCCATATCTCAAAATTGGCCGTCTAAGCAAGTTAGCGAGTAAGCATGTGTTCTTAGTACTTACTAACTCTACTCAATCGTCCACATTTCATTCATCAGAAAATAGGTGACGTCTGGCAGCTCTGGGATCTTACTCTATAAGTCCTATAGGCTATATTTTGTTCTACGGGCAAAGCTGCGGTGGATCGCTAGCCATCACTTATATTTATAGATGAAGTAAAAAGTATTATAAAACTATAATAGGTTGGCACTTGACCACCATCTTGCCTGATGTTAAGCGACGATGCGATCTACGATGGAACGTGCTTACCTAGAAGAAACCGATTCACTCTTGATTTGAAGACACCAAGATTGTAACTATCGGGAGAAACCCACTCGGGCAACGCATTCCGCAGACGTTCTTATCACAAACGTGGAGTCAAATCTCTTCGTTCGTGTTTCTGGAACATCAACCATGAAACGATGTCGCTATTTTGCGATACAAGAATTCCGATAGAAGAAAGGGCAAGGTGGTATTAGATCATGCAGATCAGTTGCACACTTTCCGAAGTGTATCCGATAAAAAACCGATAAGCTAGCAATTTTGCGGCGATGATCAAACCTTTGAAGTTTTTTTACGCACAAGAGTGTCATTGCTTATGAGCCTTTTGGCACGTCTCTCGATCGATTCCAGAGCCTCCAGCTGATACTTAGCCGATCCATCCCAAAGGTGCGAACCTTCAAGTACAACAATTTAAAGTGTAGAATACACACATTTTAAAACGCTAACGCCAGTATTTATGAAACTCGCCGTGAAGCTTGCTATGTATGCATTTTGAGTGCGCACAGTAGTAGTGAAATCGTTATGTTACGTAGCGCTTTGCAGCTACGCAGTGAATCGTTAGCAGACTGCTACGCAGCGCTGACGGAGTTATCTGCTACGAAGGGCGTTTATTTTGAGCTCACACGACTCGACCTTTTCGTTCGATGTTGTTCGACTTAACGAGTGAAGTAATTTTTAAATATTTTTTTTTTTAAGTCACACACAGTCGGTTTACTGACGATAGTTGAACGTGACAACGTCTTAAGAAAATACTGATGGAATGGTACTGACTAGTATTTGTGTTAAGCGCCATCTAGGTAAAACATTCTGAAGCTTTTTGAGAAGCTGTACAAAGCGCCATCTCTGGGTACATCATTGTACTAGCACAAGTTCTTAACTTCATATCGTCGCTTTTCTAAAACATGGACAGACTCCTTGAACGTAATACACATTTCACTCACTAGATGGTGCGAAAAATAATAAGGCGAAGTAACGGCGAACAGCGGTAACGGCACATGACGTCATGTTTTGCGGGCGTGCAGCCGGCTTCATCGAATTATAAGACGTTATCACGTCAAAAAAAATTTAAGGCACACACAAAATACTGTCTGTTTATATATAATTATTATATACTGGCGGTCCGTCCTGGTTTCATCTGTGGTGCATATATAACCCTATGGCACTCAGGAATCACGCACACATCTAGCAGTGAAAAAAAAATTGAAATCGGTCCAGTAAGTCCTTAGATTATTGCATCAAAACATAAAACCACTTCAGATTAGATAAATACGAGAGCATTTGTAGTATTAAACACTTTAACCGCACTCCGAATTTAAGCACGTATCCAAAGGTGAAAGATTTATTAAAATGGTCAGTAGTTCATAAGATTAGCGCATTCAAAACAAACCTTCAACTTTATAGTATTAGTATAGATAACTACTATAGAATATAGAATTATTTACTTTTCGTTTTGACACATGATAACATTAAATTATGTATAAAATCCTTTAAGATATGAAGGATCTAGACCGTGAAATAAGGCGTTATTGACCCTTGCTTTGGCTCGTTTCTGGTGCAGAGGATAGCCATCGCCATACAGTGGGGCGATTCAGCCAGCGTTTTGAAGATCTGTACGCTAAGAAAAGCTTGTTATATCGTTTTTGTTGATTTGACTCCTTGACTTGTTTTTTAATTATAGACTTTGAAGGAATGATGAAAATACCAAAATGTTGATAAAATTTGGCAGTAATAGCAACTAATAGCGACATCGGTCATCGTGACATCGTTTCATGGTTGATGTTCCAAAGACACGAACGAAGAGATTTGACTCTACTTTTGTGATAAGAACGTCTAGGCTGTGGAATACGTTGCCTGAGTGGGTTTTCCCCGATGATTACAATCTTTGTGTCTTCAAATCGAGAGTGAATCGGGTTTTTTTCTAGGTAAACACGCTCCATCGTAGACCGCATCGTCGCTTATCAGGCGAGATGGCGGTCAAGTGTAAACCTATAGAAGTTAAAAAAAAACTGTCGGTAAAGGCAAACACGCATGAATGCATCACCTGTACGACTACAGATTTAATGCTATTATGCATGTCAGTGACGACTAACAAGATTTCACCCCTCCAAAAAGCGTCTTATGCGGACGATCCGCTCCACCACTGCTCCAACGCTACGTCTCTGCGCTGACTCCTAACATTAGCTCGTTGGCGACGCGAAACCAAAAGAATTTCTGCTACCAAAAAGTGAACTCTTTTTGCGTGAATGTGAATGTTTTCTTATCTCACATTTCTAAATTTTAAAATGTGAGACCAAAGAGTTCACATAATATAAAACCGAAAGCACGGGTCTGATCGCTCTTGTCTTGTCGCTCTTGTGGAAGTGTCATACTTTTGTCGCGGCACATCACTATGTCGCCATAGCCTCACCTCATCTGCTTACGATTGGTACAAAGGAACCGTGCGGAAAAAGGTGAGCTATTTACTTATTCATTTTCTAAAACTGTGGAACTTATCCACGTAATTTATCTGTGAAACAATTTGACAGTGACAAATACATTTTACTTCAAATCATAGCGATCACAGGCGTGCGAGTTGAGAATTGAGGCGCTCGAAGGTTTTCACAAACTTTTGTTTTACGTATACGTTTTACGACGCCGCTAAAGTTTTATGCGATACAGAACCTTGGGGCGGGTTCAAACGGTGATCTGAGGTGAATGGATTTTGACGATCGAAACGGTTATCTTATTGAAAATAACATTATTCTGCTCAGTCTACACTGCGCTTACATTATCAGAAGAAATCTTTATTGGAAAGTGGTTTTTATTGTTAAATTAGTAGTATATGTATAAGTTTGGTTTAGAATGACAATGTATATTTGTAGTAATTATGGCTTCTTATGTCGCGTTGTGCGTTTTTAGTAATAAAAAAACTAAAAAAAACTTTAGTTCATTTTAACAATATGGCCTTATGGTAAATTGACTTAAATAAACTAACATGCAGAGTAATAGGTGACGATATGAAGCCCTAGCTCCCACAGTGGGATTCCCTGTGTTTGTGAGAGCTAGTTCTCTTCGATTTATGTGCTAAATATTTTATTATTTTATTTGTATTCATTTAAATTTTTCAATTCAATTTAATTTAATATTTTCAATTTTTCATTTAATTTAATGTTATTTAATGCTATAATATGGATTTTTAATCTGGAATAGATTACTTTCATTTAAAAAAAAATGTAAAATTACTTGATTTTTTTTGTGAAAATTGCTAATATGACAACAATTAATTTTGTAAGATACAATTTGGAATAAGTATTGACAATTATTTCTGTGTCACAATGCAAATACAATAGATTGTTAATATTTATTTGCACCATCCTGAGTACAATATTAGAGACGGCTTATATGTGTAACAACTCATCGGCTGTCCCAAAACTAAACACATTGTTCTCAAAATTGAGATTAGTGCATCGGTTTTAATCGGTAAATGTTACCAGAAAAATAACTACTACCACAAAAGTGTACAATCAGTGCGTCCGTTATGACCTACGGTGCTGAAACGTGGACACTGGCAGTGAAAATGGGCCGTAAGCTCAAAGTCGCTCAGCTATGGACAGTTGGATAGAGATATGCTTGAGGTTTATCTGAGGGATTACATCCACAATGAAATAATTATCTAGCGGTTATGATATGGGCTCTTCATATTCCACTTCGTCAACCATCCCACGAAGTCTCAAAACGAGAGTGTACAATCAGTGCGTCGTACCTGTTATGACATACGGTGCTGAAACGTGGACACACTGACAGTGAAAATGGTCCGTAAGCTCAAAGTCACTCGGCGAACTATGGAAAGGGCTATGCTTGGGGTTTCTCTTAGGGGTTTCGTCCACAATGAAGTAATTTGTCAGACAACTAAAGTGACCTACATAGCTCAACGTATTAGCAAACTGAAGTAACAGTAGTCACATCTGTAGCAGACTCGATAACCGTGGGGGTAGACGGGTTCTGGGTGTAGACCGCGAATCGGTAAACGTAGTGGAGGACACCCTGAGACTAGATGAAGGAACGATATACGAAAGATGGCTGGTGGCGGTTGGAGACGTAAGATCGAGGATCGGGCTTAGTGGCGTATTATGGGAGAGGCCTATGTCCAGCAGTTTACGAACGCAAACTGATGATGATGATGATGATATTCCAATAGCTACGTAACATTGTACTATTTGAAACAAACGTGTTGCTTACAATCAGACACATGTCTTGCTCGGCCTGTCACTCTAACCATAAAAAAATACTTTAAACAAAGCTTTTGGAATGATTAATTTGTACGTATTTTATTATTCAGTTTCAATACAATCACAAATACTCACAAAGAGATTCAGTTTCATATGTTTGCATCAACGCATCCATGTTTACACTAATTAAAAATAAATTGTAATTTAATATTGCAAAATTTAAATGGAAAACTGATTTCATCAAATTTAATATTCCTGGATAAGCTTCAACGCTACAAAGACTGTTGCTGGTTTGTAAATATTTTCTGCGCAATATTAAGATGGGACGATTTTTCAACGGAGTTAAAAAAATGAGGAGGAGCTAATAAACTTTTTTTCGTTTTTATTTTTTGACGTGACAACGTCTTATAATTCGATGAAGCCGGCTGCACGCACGAAAAAACATGACGTCATGCGCCGTTACCTCGCCGCATGACGTCATGCGGCGTTACCTCGCTCTAAGGCGTAGTTGAAGTTGTCACGTTCAACTATCGTCAGTAAACCGACTTTACAGACAACCATTTTTTTCTTAGTATACAGTGATGAGACGAGCAGGACATGTGCCTGATGGTAAGCTACATGCTACATTACAGCACAGTGACACGCAGCTATTGGAACATGAAGAGTCCAAATCATTACCTAGCACTGCACCCAGACATCTAAGATATTATAATATCTCTAAGCCCTGTAATTTCACTTTAGTTTAAGTGTTACGGGATAGATCCACCAACTACGAATCGATTTTGCTGAAGCTTTCTTTTTTGGTAAATCATATTTCAGAGCTTCAGATATCAGCTTCAGAGAGTTCTATTCAAATTTTATCAAAGTCAGTGTAGCCAGGTTTAAAAATATCAACAAATAACTAAGATTTGTTTACCTGGACGTATTCACTCGATGAGTTTACATTTTTTTTTTAAATAAAGAGTGACGAGACGAGCAGGACATGTGCCTGATGGTAAGCAACATGCCTGACACATAACAGCACAGTGACACGCAGCTATTGGAAGATGAAGAGTCCAAATCATTACCTAGATTACTGCACTGCACCCAGAGAAGATCTAAGTTGTTATATCTCTAAGCCCTGTAATTTCTCTGGAAACATTGACCTTCAAACCGGAACACAGTAATGTTTGCACATTATACTGCTTGGCGGTAGAATAACTGGCAAAGGTGTGGTACTTCCCCAGGCGGACTTTGCTAAGAGTCCTACCACTACTACATACACTTTATCTAAGTATTTGCTGTTTCATTGAAACAGTATGTGTTTAGTTTATTTCACAAAAAATACGAAATTTTACCAAGTGACTAAATTTAATTTAAAATTGAAGTCACTTTTTGTTTTTTTCGAAGGAAAATACATTATTTTATTTGGAAAACCGTGGACAAACAACTAACGGTCCACCTATGAACACCAGTAGACTTCAGGCCCGTGAACAAAATTTATGCGTCATATTATGAACCACCAGGAGATCTATGTAGGATGATAGCAGGGTATAAAATAATAAGATTCAGCACTATGCCGTCACTTGTAAGCTGTCCAACTGAGTGCAGGTGAAGATAGGGGGTTGCAACCCTCGATAATTTCTCCTTGTCGCATGACTTTTGTACGGCGTTGCCAACCCCTCCTTCAACTGCATTGAGTTGGACAGCTTACAAGTGACGGCATAGTGCTGAATCTTATTACTTTATACCCTTCTATCATCCTACATAGGTCTCCTGGTGGTTCATATGACCCACATATTTTGTTCACGGGAATGTAGTCTACAGCCACATCATAAGCGTTGCTTGTTCATGTCGTATCTTTATTTAACAATAATAGGTTTGCACTTGCAACTACGATGTTTACGACGAACTGTGCTTACATCGAAGAAATAGATTCAAACTCTACTTGATCTGTGTCAATCTGGATCATCCATCCATCACCATCACCATTAAGGCCAATTGTCCACGTAGCTGCACGACATCCGCATGATTTCGACAATTGTCGGATGCAAGACGAATGCTTGCATCTTGCGTACATATAATGAAATCTGTAGCCACGAAGCGACAACGACACGACAGCCGCACGTCTTGCGTTCGTTTGTAGGATGCATGCATTCGACAAAAGACGCGTGCGTGGACAGCAGTCCTAACTCGACGAAGCCAAACAAGAATCCTATGAATCCTACTAATATTATAAATGGCAGTGTATGGATGTTTGTTGCTCAATCACATCGAAACTTTCGAACGGATCGGTCTGAAATTTGGAATGCAGTTAGACTTTAGTCTGAAAAAACTCATAGGTTAGTCTTTATACTGAAAATATAACGGGAACGGGAACTATGCAGGTAAACCCGCAGAGCGCTGCTAGTATCTTAAACATACATACATACATACATCTAGGTAATTTTCCATGCAATAACGCAAGTTTTCGCTCGCACGTTGCGTGGTATCGATCACCCGTATTTATAACTCGACGCGACGAGTCTCCGAACAGGGTTGAACACGTCGATATAAATCAGTGGATGTACCCTCCCAAACTTTGAGCACACGGAATTATGTTATCGTTTGGAAGAGAGCTCATTCTTTCTGTTTTAGTCGATTGTATGAAGCGGTGAACGCCGGACGTTTATACCTATTGCTATTTATTGTAAACAACCAAAATAAGTACAACCGCAACATACCTGGCCGCTAACGATTCTAGAGGTCAAGTAGATTGGTAGTTGTAAACCGCTCACGCTACACAAAGAGACGGAATGGAGAATGTTCACTAATTTTGAATGTTAGCTTTCTGTATTCTTCGTTCAAAATAATAAGTACTCGTGAAATAATTATTTCAATACGTCAATTAGTTTCGAAGATATATATTTTTAAAGTGAACGGTCCGCGTTCTATGCGCGTGACGTCATACCTCAACAATCGCTTAGTTCGTTCACAACTGGAAGCGATGAAACAAAACAAAACACTGTGCAAGTAAACTACTGTTAGCCACTACAGCTGACGACTTGCGACTAAGCGGAGTGGAGCGTTGTGTAATGACGTCACACGCAATATATATTTTGCGACATTTGAATTAAACTTACAACTACTTTTTTTTAATAAAACAAAAACGAATGTATTTGAATTACAGAGAAGCTTTACTGTAACAAAGTTTCAAATGATTTTACATATCTATTAACATTCCCCATTTGATAACAATTTCAAGGTGCTCAGGGCACATCCATTGATTTACATCGATGGTTGAACAAAGAGAAACTTACTGTCGCTTCAACCTGCGATACGAACTAGTTTGGTACTTAAATATACACGAGGACATCGGTTTTCCTTACTTCTGTTTATGGATTAAGTTAAATTAGGTCAATACAATAAAGACAATACTGAAGTTCTTTAGGCACATAACCCGAAATGAAGACTCAATGGAGCGTCTCGTAGTGCAGGGCAGAATGGAGGGAAAGAGACCCCGCGGTCGCTCTCCAAACAGATGGACAGACCTCATCAAATCTCTCACTCTATCCACCATGGTTCCCACAAATGCCTCTAACAGAGCCAAATGAAGACACATAGCAAGAGCCGTCATTCAACAGGACCCACACATAACCACGACCACTCTGCCAAGATTGCCATTTATTGATTTTTTTTTCATGAAACCCATCCGTGTGTGTGTATTTGGATAGGTCTTAAAAATGATGTTGAATCCTGATATTTCTTACTGTGTGTTACAACTATCAGCTGAAAATAAATTATTCTTATTCATATCGATAAATCTACAACAAATAGGTAATGTTTAAATATTGCGTTATTAAATTGAAGTGACAGTTAAATTGTAGTGTTACTGTTAGGTGGTAGATCCTGGGAAAATATCACACCTTTGTCAGTTATTGTACCTTGAAAAATGGATCGTAGTGTTCCGGTTTCATAAGTACTGTTTGGAAAACAACTTGGCATAGAAACGAATCATTTTATAACTCTTTATCTGGAAGATATCGCTTTTGGCGATAATCCTACTAAAATTATCAATGTCAATCTTTGAATGTTTGTTGCTCAATCATGTCGTAACGTATGAACGGATCGGGATAAAATTTGAAACATAGTTAGATTATAGTCTAGTTGAACACATGTTACTTTTTATCGCAAAAAATAAAGTAAACGGGATCTGCGCGGGTAAGGGTGCCGTCACATTAGATCGCAAGCAGCGCGGTAGTAGCAGCGCGACAGTCGCGCTGTTCACAGGCGGCAAACAGGCGGCGACAGCCGCGCGACACGTAATTACAGTCATAGCGGACGGCAGCGCAGCAGCCGCGGGCGATCAGTCGGCATCGAGTCAGTGTTGCAAACGCTGTACATGTAATGAGAAAGCATCCGCTGCTGTCGCGCGACTGCCGCGCTGCTTGCGACCTAATGTGAAGGCGCCCTAAAACCGTGGGGCGCTGCTAGTTTAGATAAATATTTTTGACGTGACAACGTCTTATAATTCGATGAAGCCGGCTGCACGCCCGCAAAACATGACGTCATGTGCCGTTAACGCCGTTACCTCGCCGCATGACGTCATGCGGCGTTACCTCGCTCTAAGGCGTAGTCGAAGTTGTCACGTTCAACTATCGTCAGTAAACCGACTTTACAGACAACCATAATTTTTTAAGTAAGTAGTTTTACGAAATTATTGCGGTGCTGGTAAAGTGTTTTTGTAATTTTGTATTGTACTGTATCTCTGGGTAACGAACGCATTGTAGTATGTATAGTGTCTGTAGTAGTGCGAGGTAATGATTTGGACACGTTATGATATACCTGCACCAATGCCATCAAGCACATTTCCTGCTCAACCTGTCACTCTTTACCATAAAAAATACTCTACCACGTCTACCAACAAATAATTAAACAAATGCAAATATTTATTAGTCAAAAACTTGGCATACAGAGAGGTATTACAATATACTTAGCTATAGGCGATACTAATAATACAAATTTAAGTTTAAGTTACGGTTGGCCTAGTTGGGAGAACGGCGACTGCCGATCCGGAGACCCCGGGTTCAAACCCCACACGCACCACTGCCTTTTCGAAGTCGCGTGCGTAATGCCGCTAACTTAAAACGGTGAAGGAAAACATCGTGGGGAAACCGACATGTATTTAGAATCTTTCGAAGTCATGTGTCATCCACCAACCCGCACTGGGCCAGCGTGGTGGATTATGGCCTTAACTCTCTCCTTGCGAAAGAAAGCCCCGAGTCCCAGCAGTGGGAACGTTTAGTGGGCTGTTGATGATGTTGAATAATACAAATTATAAATTCTATGTACAGAAAATATGTTACAAAAAAGTAATGTACCTATAAATATCGTGTTATTAAATAGGTACTACAACCTCAAAAAAAAACGGTATAAAATTCATTTTCGCAAACAAACCAGAAAGTATTCCGGATAACAACCCGCTAACAGGCCTGGACGAGGACCCTTCATCCGGCCGAGTGTTTTGTCCGGTACGGTATATCCGGTTTTTATCCGCTCGCATTGTGCGTTGAAGCGCGTTTGAAACATTTTTAGAGCTGATCTCTTGCACGCGCTTTTGTGATGATTGATGCGAAAGCAGATAAACTTGGGAAAATAGAAACCTCATTACTTAAGCCTTTTGGTTAAAATAACTGCAAACGTGTGGCTTACCATTACGTGCAAGTCTTGTCACTTTATCGAATAAAAAATAAAAGTTTAGGTATCTCTGCATTTCAAATATTAGCTCGAAGCTTACGCGAGCTAAAACCTTTCTAATTATGACTAAATTAAAATGTTTACTTTAGAAACATTTTGTACTTACTAAAACTTTTAAGCCTACTTTTCAACAAAACCAAATTTTTATGGAAACACATTTTGACTAGAGTCAAATTGGTATACACGTGTTTTGATGTCAAACAAACTCAAAGAGTAATTTCCATTCACAGATTAATATATGTTCTGTGTTTCCATTACTAAATTTTATACCAATTTAGTTCTTGTTAAAATTGAGACAGAGACTATGTTAGAAGGCGACTAACAAAAAGTGAAGATGATTTGTGCCAGAGAAGACATAAATAGGAAAGTCGAATGGCAAAGATGAACGGATACTGCGGACGAGTTGTACTGACCCCATATAAAAAAATAAGGGTAGGCCAATTATAAGATCATTTTAACTATTATGAAAGGCATTTTACGGGACGTAATCGCGTCGGGAGGTCATTAAATGATTTCTAGTTACCTTATGTCGTGTCCGTTGCAGTACAATGACAAAACATTCGAAATGCAAATAGGCGCGTTGGTGCGTAAAAAGTAATTTATCCGGTTTTTCTCAGTTTTGATCCGGTTATATCCAGTTATATCCGGTGGTGGCTCTCAAAGCCTGGGGCGCGGAACAAGAGAGCGTGCGTAATGCGTTTGTGGTCGCAGAGCCGGCGGTGGTTTGATGGACCCTCCACTGGATTAGACTACAAAACTTTTGAAATATGCATAATTATGTGAACCATTTTTGATTCTATGTAAGCCCGCTCAATCGTAGGCGAGTTGTTTATCCATCTTATTATACCTTTAAACGAGCAATTCTTGTACCTATATAAATATGTATTTATATATAGAATCTGAATCTCGGAAACGGCTCGACGGATTTGCATGAAATTATGTATGCAGGGGATTTCGGGGACGATACATCGATCTAACTAGGTTTTATTTAAAAAAAACGCATATTATGCGCGTTTTTAGACAATGAAAAACTGTCACATTAGACATTAGAATGTGAAGGTAAATTTCGCCGCGTGACGCGACAGCATAATTAGCTCAGACGGGAAGTTGGGCGCTCATATCGGTCACGAATTAGTAGCTCCGGGTTCGAATCCAGACGGGTTCTCTTTTTTTTTCAATTCGTTTTTTTAAGAAAATCTTTTTCTTGGAGTCTTTTATCTGTAGGTATCTAAGTATATTTAGTATTTAAACCGAGCAAAGCTCGGTCACCCAGGTACTTATCTTTATACGAGACGGCGATCACATGCAAACCGATTATAGAAGAAACTGTTTCACTCTGGATTTGAAGAACAATATTGTATCCATAGGGAAAACTCAGTCACATAATAAATTCTACGTTACTTCAGTGGTTATAATGGCGCTGGCCACGCTTTAAGCAGTTAAGTAACAACTGCCACTTTGTCGTCAAAAAAGGTCTCTAACAGGAAACCTTTTTTTTTAAATAAACCTCACGATGAGCAGCCCATGTGCCTGATGGTAAGCAACATGCCTGCCACATAACAACACAGTGACACGCAGCTATTGGAATATGAAAAATCCAAATCATTACCTAGCACTGCACTGCGCTCGTCACCCAGAGATCTAAGATGTTAAATCTCTAAGCCCTATAATTTAACTGGAAAAACATTGCCCTTCAAACCGAAACACAGGAAAGTTTGCACATTACCGCTTGGCGGTAGAATAACTGGCACAGATGTGGTACTTCCCCAGGCGGACTCTGCCGAGAGTCCTACCACTACTCTACACTACTAACCTTACCCAAATTGTAGCACCTCTTCGACTAGACGCAAGTAATACACATGGCGTAAAGAACAACCGGTGACGTAAGCCTAGTTACGTGTATCCGGCTCTGTCCTGTGTATTTGTGTAATATATCGATGACGAAATACACATCCATTCAATGAAAAAGTAAGGATTTTATTTTAGTTTTTCATGGTTGCGGTAAAAGATAAAGTGAATACCAAGCGTGATTGATGGTGTTGTGTGTAAAGTGTCTACCAATATTTATTTATTTATATTCATACGAAATAAATTACTTTTATACAATGAATTAAACCGATTTCAAAACAACCAATAGACATAAAAATTGGCAGTCATAAGAACTGCCGATAGAAGTGAAAACTTATAACTCAGAATTTGATAGCTTATCTTGGAAAATACACGGGTGTAACCGGAGGGCGTGGCTTCGCCGTCTTAGCATGGCCATCTAGAAATGCGTCAGCATTTCCCATTGGCTGATGCGTTTCTAGATGGCCATGCCATGATGGCCTGTCCACGCCCTTTCAGCATTTACCATTGGCTGACGTATTGCGAGATGGCCAATAGCCATGGTCCCGAGTTTACCCGAAGCTTTCTTATCATACCCGAGCGTGACGAATGAATTCAATTCACCTGGCTAAGGTGTGGTACTTCCGAGGCGGAGTCTGCAAAGAGCCTTACCACTACTAAATAAACTTTAAAAAATCAATCAAACTTTTTAAAACTTTTTAGTACAGGCAGGAACAACAATACCTAGTAGACCTCTGAAGGTGTAGTCTCCGTAAATACCAGGAGAACATAAAAGCGTGCTGATCTCGTAAATCTAAATCCAGTATAAATAATGAGCGCGAGTGTAAACCGTCCAAAGCCGAGTTCATCCGAGTCGTCAATTCTGCAGTCGTAAAGTCAGCCCTCGAGGGCCGTATAAACGGTGACGGATCCAATCACTTTCCGCAAATTTATAGTTTTTACGCACTTTTTGTGTTTTACGCATTTTACGGTCAAGTGGTCCTTCGAGCTGGTCGGCCATTTTAAAATGTGCTACGTAAAATATGTGCTTTATTTTAAAAACTCGCTTTTATTTATAACTTTGAGCGCGTACAGCTTTTTTTTTATTCATCATCATCATCATCATCATCAGCCCGTGTTCGTCCACTGCTGGACATAGGCCTCTCCTATAATACGCCACTCGGCCCGATCCTCGGTCTTACGTTTCCAACTGCCACCAGCTATCTTTCGTATATCGTCACTCCATCTGGTCTCTGGGCGTCCTACACTACTTTTCTACGTTTCTTTTACTACGTTTTCTTTATTAATAAACATTAATTTGTTGTAACATATTTTTCTTATTTCTAGGTGGCTATGCTATGATGGCCAGGACTCGCTCTTTCAGTATTTCCCATTGGCTGACGCATTTCTAGATGGCCAATGGTCATAATCCCGAGTTTACCCGACGATTTCTTATCATAACCGAGCGTGACGCTAGAATTCAATTTACACGAAAAATCTGTCTAGGCGCGACAAAAGAAGTTATCACTTCAAAAATCGTATGAAGACAGAACAAAACAACAACAACATCCGTTTGCAAAAGGACATGAGATATCAATAAAGAACAAACTGTTTTATAAAGTTCTATTTTCCCTGAGGAGGTTATGGGACCACATACTTTATGTAATGACAGTTTGTGTTCCCTTATCGTAAACCAAGGACTCGAGTTTGGGATCTTTTGATACACGAGTATGTCTTGTACGCAGGAAGATGCAAGCGAAATTCGCGTCTATGGTTGTAATTTGTACAGTGGTAGGACTCTCTGCAAAGTTCGCCTGGGGAAGTACCAAACCTTTGACAGTTATTCTACCGACAAGGAGTATTGCGGAAATATCACTGTGTTCCAGTTCCAGAAGGGCAATGTATCCAATGAAATTACAGGTCATAGAAATAAGACATCTAATGTCAAATACATTAGAGGTGACGAGAGCAGTGTAGTGCTAGGTAATGGACTCGTTATGTTCCATTCATTATGTTTCAAAATTCCGTTTCATGGTCGATGTTCCAAAGACACAAACGAAGGGGTTTGACTCTACTATTGTGATAATAACGTCTAGACTGTGGAATGCTTTGCCTGAGTAGGTTTTCCCTGTGGTTAACTTTGGTGTCTTCAAATAGGTTTCTTCTAGGTAAACACGCTCGTAGACCGCATCGTCGCCATCAAGAAGGATGGCGGTCAAGTGTAAACCTAAAAAAGCTAAAATCCTCAAAAAAACTAATTAGTCCGTCAGTTAGATAGCTAAAAAATATTGTACACGTATTTTTTCTTTTGTTTCACAAACAAAAAAAGACGAAGATACAGCGCTTTGAAGTTTCGCGTGACGTCACTCGTGCCTACGGTTTTTACTAGTGTAGTAGTGACGTCGCGACCCCCCCACTCTCGAAGTTTGATGTTCTATATCTTTGTCGATTTTTAGTACATAGAAAAAACAAAAAATATGTGTCCCATATTTTTCCATGATCTAGCTGACGGACTAATTAGAATAGTGTATTTTTGACCCAGTCCGGTACCCTATTGACAGTCATAGGGACTGCTGTGCAAGTGAAAACTAATAACTTAGAATTTGATAGCTCACTTTGGAAAACACGTGGTTGAAACCGGAGGACGTGGCCGTGACCACGTTTGAGTTCAACTCACAGCCCAAGGAAAATCTGTATGTATGCCAAAAGAAGTGTTCTCTTCAAAAATGCTTAACGTCTCTAAAAAAAAATTGGCAGCCATAGGAACTGCCGATAGAAGTGAAAACTTGCTGTTGCCCTGGTACTGGTACCTAGGGGCAAACGCAACTCTTTTATATTTCTGTTGTCCTGGTATCTGGAGATAAACGCTGGGCTGTTGGAGGTAGGTAATCGAAACTCTTTACTGTTTCTGTTGCCCTGGTCTGGCCGTTTTTACCGAGTTTACCCGAAGATTTCATATCCGATCCGATCCATTATCATATCCAAGCGGGACGATTGATGAATCCATTTCACAGCCCACGAAAATTCTGTCTATAGCGCGCCTAAAGAAGTTTTCACTTCAAAAACCTTCATTTGGTCAGCGTGGTGGCTTATGGCCTCTCTCTTTGTAAGAGAAGGCTCCATTTTCAAGCAGTGGAAACATAAAACGGGCTGCTTATGTTGCTGATATGCTCAAAAATCACGTAATTAATAATACCACAGCATGGACGTATAAAAAAGTCGGACGGAGTCTCGCTAAAACAAAAACTGTGTCACTAGAGTCGGCCACATTTCCACGTGTGCGTTGTCAGGTTGTCACTGATAGGCTGACACGCAACATATCCACAAGTAGCGTGTGTAATGACTCACTGATGTGTGCGTGTCAGGCTGTATGGGACAGCGCACACGTGCATATTATGTGGCTGACTCGATGGACACAGTTTTTGTTTTACCGAGACTACGTTCGACTTTTTTTATACGTCCATGTACCACAGTAATAAAACTCGACTGTATTACGATTCGATTGCAATTATCTATTGACCACTACGTTAAAACCTGACTTAACTGGCTTAAACCGGTTCAATCCAGCTCGATCCGGCTCAGAGCCGTATCTGAAAGACTAATTGGAAATCACTAGAGACTTACGACATGAATGTTTAAACCCATTTCTACAAACTTGGAACGGTTTCTACAGATAAAAGGGTTTTAGATACAAGTTATTTGTTCGGTTAAGTAAATAGTTTGAAGTTTGGAAGCAGTAGTTTGTTATCTTGTCTTAACTTGTATTATAAATTTGAAATGGCTTTTGTTGAGCAGAACAGTAGAATGACATACCGAACGACTACTTACCGTGTATAATTAATTTTATTTGAACTTTGTATATTTCTGTTGATAAAAGATTTGCAATAGGATACAATCCTCAAAAAAACCAAGTAGCCCGTTAGTTAGCTTGCCAAAAAGTATTGTACACGTATTTTTTCTTTTGTTTCACAAACAAAAAATGACGAAGATAGAGCGCTTCGAAGTTTCGTATGACGTCACTTGTGAATACGATTTTTACTCACGAGTGACGTCGCGACCCCCCACTCTCGAAGTTTGATGGTCTATATCTTTGACGATTTTTAATATTATGAAAAAACAAAAAATACGTGTCCAATATTTTTCCATGATCTAGCTGACGGACTAATTAGGATGGTGTATTTTTGACCCAGTCCGGTACCCTATTGACCGCCATCTCGTGGATGAAAAACAGATGTTTTCTATTAGCAAAAACGAAAAAAAAATCACCAAAATTTAAATACATACTTACGAGTATTATAACTAAGTATATAGAAACACCCAGACACAGTACAAATATTTGAATTCATCACACAAATATTTGTACTGAGTGGGAATTGAACCCACGACCTTCGGCTTTGCAGGCAGAGGTACAACAATTAAAAGAGTTACAACTAAGCCACGAGGCCAGTTGCTAAATGTTATTAGCACAGAAATCTAAATAATAAGTATTTAGATTTCTGTGTTTATTATACACTAGCTGAACGCGCGCGCGTTGCTACGCCATCTATCGAAAATTGGTCGTACCAATTCAAATTTTAAACAAATGCGGTTACTTTAGGTTCTAATGACGCAACCTTTAACATATGACATAATGACATATTTATGCTGTCAAGCAACGAAAACTCTCAAAAAGCAATATTTTTTCCCGTTTTTGTTACATTTTCCAGTCATGCTCCGCTCCTGTTGATAGTAGCGTAATGTTAAATAGCCTTCCTCGATAAATGGACTATCCTACAAAGAAATAATCTTTCAGTTCGGACCAGTAGTTCCAGAGATCCTTGCGTTCAAACAAACAAACATACAAGCAAACAAACAAACTCTTCAGCTTTATAATATTAGTATAAAAGTATAATATTAGTATTATTATACATATGTATACTAGCGACCCGTTTCGGCTTCGCTCGGATAATAACCTAGATATCAACTAACTGCAGCGCCATCTGCCGGGTTGATTTTGGATTTACTATCCAGGGCCCTACCAAAACGTATACAAAAAAAAACATTTTAATCGGTCCAGCCGTTTAGGAGGAGTTCACTAATGTACAACGAAAAGTGGCAATGATTTTTAGGGATCCGTAAAACGTAAAAACGGAACCCTTATAGATTCGTCATGTCTGTCTGTCTGTCTGTCTGTCTGTCCGTCCGTATGTCACAGCCACTTTTTGCCGAAACTATGAGAACTACACTATTGCAACTTGGTAAGTAGATGTATTCTGTGAACCGCATTAAGATTTGAACAAAAAAAATTAAAAAAAGTAAAATTAGGGTTGCCCTCCATACTGAGAACTGAAACTCAATTTTTTTTTATCAAACCTACACGTGTTGGCTGTCTATCGATAGGTCTTCAAAAATTATGTTGAGGTTTCTAATATAATTTATGTCTACACTGAATAATTTGCGCGAGAGACACTTCTAAAGTCGTAAAATGTGTGTCCCCTCCCCTCTAACTTCTAAAGTAAGAAAATGAAAAAACAAAAAAATAAATATGATGTACATTACCATGCAAACTACCAACGAAAATTGGTTTGAACTCGATCTGATGAGTAGTTTTTTTTAGTAACTACGTCATAAATACACTATTATTAAAACTTCTATCAAAGTTACAACGAACTACAAGAACTATGCCTACTATGTATATTATGTTACTTGCTGCAACGAAACCCTTCATGGGCGAGTCCAACTCGCACTTGGCCACTTTTTTATTATACATATAATAGATGGGACAATCGTCTGAAAAATATAGTTCACAACACTTCACGGGAAATTTTACGCTTCACTTCTGTTATATATTTTTGGTTCTTTTCTACATTTTATAATTCCTCTTCGTAATTGAAATGTTTAATACCATGTATGTGGTGTGGATTTATGTTATATATTTATCTATTTACAAAAGTCTAGGAGTATGTATGCGTAATGTTGTATATTATGTATGTTATATGTATTTATATATATTTATCTATTTATTTATTTTTAAAATCGAACTGTATTTTAATTGTTATAAGTAAGCTATATTATAGCATAATAAAACCGTGTTATCTATCATATTAACACCACCTACAGCGTACAATAAGTTTCACAACAAGTCCTTCCTAAGGTTGCCTGGAAGAGATCGCTTTAAGCGATAAGGCCGCCCATTGCTCTGCAGATTATTAAACCATGATATTGTATTAATTAGTGTTAAGTGTTGTAAAATTGTAGAAGTAATAAAGAATTATATTATTATTTACGTATTTATTTCTTTTCTTAAATCTAAGTTTTTACAATATTTAAATAAAACAACATAAAAACATTATAAAAACTTAAATCTAGATAGCCGCCAGCAGCGGGGCAGGGCCCAAGCTACCGGTGGTTAGGGCTGCAGAGTGAGGAACCTCCTGACGATGCGCGCTGTGTCGAGGATGACCGCCTTCTGCATCTGACCCTTAATCCAACCGTCTAGCGAAAGTCTCTTAAGGTGTTGGTCGAGACTTTTCGCTATAAGGCCGTTTGCCGACACGACTATTGGGACTATGATCGTCGAATCAACATCCCACATGGCGGTAACCTCGTGCGCCAAGTCAAGGTACTTGCTCAGCTTGTCCTTCTCGGCTTTCACGAGGTTCTCGTCATGTGGTATGGTGATATCGACGATCATAGCCCTGCGCTGAGACCGGTCTATCAGCACGATATCAGGCTTATTGGCGACAATAGTCCTGTCCGTGATGATAGAGCGGTCCCAGTAGAGCAACGCACGACCATTCTCGAGAACTGGCAGAGGTGCATACTTATAGTACGGCACCTCGGACTCAACAAGGTCATATCGAAGAGCAAGTTGCTGGTGGATGATCCTGGCTACTAGGTTATGCCTGTGCAAGTACTCGCCGTTAGCAAGATGCGAACAACCGGAAATAACATGACGAAGAGATTCACCTGGACGGCGGCATGCCCGACAAATGTCGACCGTACCGTCCTTCATTATGTATTTCCGGTAGTTGTTCGTCTTGATAACTTCGTCTGCAATTGCACAGGCAAAGCCCTCGGTTTCTCCGAAGAGGTCCCCGAAGCGCAGCCAGTTCACCGACGCGAGCAGATTCACATCGGGTCCCGTCAGGGCCCGATAGAATCGCCCGTGCAGCTCCTTGCTCTTCCATACTTCCTTGCGATCATCAGTGCTGAGCACCGATGGTTTGCGCCAGTTCTCGTTTGCCATTGAAAGAGGCGTGAGGCTCCTGTCAACTGCCACAACATCGCGATGCATCCCGGACTCGCTGTTGCGGAAATAATCCCTGAGACTGCATACCTCGCGGTTGTGAAGGTTCTTGGCATTTAAAAAGCCTCGACCCCCCCATTTCCGCGGGATATACAGTCTCATAACAGACGAGCGCGGGTGTAGCATGCGGTATGTTGTGAGCAGTTGACGGACCTTTCTATCCAGGGCGTCGAGCTCAGTCTGAGTCCATCTCAGTATGCCAAAGGAGTATATCAGCAGAGGCATTACCCAACCGTTGAAGGCTCGCGCCTTGTTACCGCCTGACAAAAGACTTTTAAGTACTTTTGTCAGCCGGCAAAAGAAGCGCTCCTTCACCGATTTCTTAATGTCATCTGCTGATATACCCAACGACTGTGACATACCGAGATATTTGTAGGTCTCGTCTTCGGAGAGGGATCTGAGAGTTATATTCTCGGAAAGTTGTAAATTCTCTGAATTTACTACTTTCCCTCGCTGTACATGCATGACCGCACATTTGTCGACACCGAACTCCATCTTGATGGCGTTACTAAAAACCTCTGTGGTTTTTAATAGCTCCAACAAGTCTTGGCGTTTCGGTGCAAAAAGTTTGAGGTCGTCCATGTACAGCAAATGAGATATAACCTCACCTCCTCTACGAAGACGATAGCCTAACTCTGAATCTTTCAGCAGAGTGCTGAGAGGATTCAGACTTAGGCACCACCATAGGGAACTCAGACTGTCTCCCTGAAATATTCCCCTTTCAATTTTTATCAAGTCTTCCGAAACAAACGAGCTGTCTACGCTACCTGGTTGACGAAGGACTGTGACCCACTGTCCCATGCATTTGCTTAGAAAAAGTTTTAGAGTTGGATTTATTTTGTACAACTCTAAAACTCTTTCTAGCCACGAATGGGGCACCGCGTCATAGGCCTTCTTATAGTCAATCCAAGCAGCGGAGAGGGCTCCCTTGTTTCGTTTGACTTGTTGGCAGATGGTCGTGTCAATGAGGAGCAGCTCCTTAGTACCACGGGACCCAATCTTACATCCATTCTGAGAGGAGGCTAAAACGTTATTTGCGACAATATGCGCGTTAATTTTTGCTCTCAGAATGGATGTAAGCAGCTTATAGATGGTAGGCAAGCACGTGATGGGTCTGTAGTTCTTTGGTTCCGTGGTACTACCAGACTTATGGAGCAGGAAGGTGACTCCGGTGGTCATGAAACTGGGAAGAGAACCCGTCTCGAGGGCTTCTTGGAATTGTGTTGCCAAACGCTCATGTGAGCATCGAAACCACTTAATCCAGAAGTTGTGCAATCCGTCCGGCCCAGGACTTTTCCAGTTCTGAGCCATCCGGATAGCACAACCAACGTCTTCGAAGTCTATTGAAATAGACTCCATGGTTTCGATAGACTCACACGCACGCTCGACAACACGCATCCAAGTTCCCTCTGTGTGCTCGACAGGCACCGACCAGATGCTGCGCCAGAAGTTTTTCATAGCGCTGGCATCCGGTAGCTGCCCATCGCTCACACGTCGACTAGTTCCCTCCCAGTTTCTATACACCTTCCTTTGATCACTTTGGAAGTCGCGATTTTGCCGATATCGACTCACACGCTCTCTGTAGCGGCGAATACGGTTTGCCCACGCATAAACTTTCTGCTTCAGATAGTCAATGCGTTCCGTAACATTGGCTAGATAGTGCTGGGGACTGATACCAGTCCCAGCGAATGCCTGTGTCACGAAACGCATGACTCGGGGACGACTGTTCCCCTGACTGAAGCAGATTAGCTTTGCTATAAGAGTCCTGAATGTGCTGATACGCCGTTCTATTCGCATTTGCCATGCGGGTGCATCTCCGGCGGTTCGCGTCGTACGGTCAGTGTCTGGAAACTTGACACGTGCAACGCGACACGCCGCGATAGCACCACAGTAGAGAATAGAATGGGTATCAGTCAAATCTTTGCTAGTACCCAGGTAGGGCACTAGCAAAGTATTCAGGGCTCCCATCAAAGCTAAATTCCGTTTATGGGTGGGTAAACGTGGTAAGCGCGGCCTAGAGTTTGGTGTGAGTCGATATTGGAAGATCGCGTCTTCCAAAGCACTCCTCAGTTGCCCTCTTACCTGGTCAGATACATTACTACTCGCCGAGTCTTCCTCCTCGATGTCGGGGTTGGCCGGCGCCGCAAGTGTCGCCACTGACGCTGGCACTGAGGCTAGTGTCAGAGTCGACGACGCGGCGGGCGGATCCCGGGACGAGGCAAAAGCTGGGCGAGTATGTTGTTCCTCCAGGCGTAGCCGATCAAGTACCGAGTCATCCAGCAGTTTGCACCGACGAATGGCTCGAACTTGATCTGAAAGTCGTTGTGCGGATACGGCGACGGTTGGTTCAAGGGCCTGAAACAGAAGTAACATCCTGGCACAGTACGCGGTCAGGTTAGTTCCTCCTTCTGTAGCCCCGTAATAGGCGCGCATGCAGTTCTCGTTGATTTCTCGAGTCCATCTCATGCGACGCACTACACCACCGGTAGCGGGGGCCGGGCGCGAGGCAGGTTGCCTCACAGGCCCCAAGCGTGCCGGCAGCGGCGGACAGCCACGACGCCCAGGTCTTCTTGGCGATGGGGTCCGCGCCGCGTCCTCGTCACTCGAACTAGCACTCGTGTCGCGGGGAGTCAGGAAGGCTTCATCCTCCGACGACAGGCTTGGCGGTGACGGGACACGGACTGGTGATGGTCGTGCGCTCCTTGTTTCCGCTTCTGTCCGTGTTTTTGATCGTGTAATCATAACGTTTTCATATTTTTCGTCCGTATTTTAGCTTGTTTACAAATTGTTGTCTTGATTGACATTCTATTGTCATAGTGCATTTTCTTGATATTATAGTTTTAATTACGTTTTATCTAGTACCTCTAGTTATTTTCGGTGTGCGGTATATTTTCCTTTATGTTGTAAACAAATATTTGTCACTAAATGGTTGAAAATGAATAAAAAATTATGAAATTAAACACGATGTAAAAAAAACACGTCCAATCGTGACAGCGGGTTTTTTTTTTTTTTTTTTTTTTTTTTTTTTTTTATATTATTATTATTATTATAGCATCACAAAACTTACAACATATACTTCATAACGTTTGAACAGATCAGGATGAAATTAAAACAGTTTCATAATTACTTAAACCTAGTCTACAGAAATACAGGATTTCTCGGGAAAATAACGGGAACGGACACTAGGCGAGTAAAACTGCGAGGCACTGCTAGTCATATTATATTTACGGTCATGGGGCAATAAATCTAACCAATAAAGTGGCCAAGTGCGAGTTGGACTCGCCCATGAAGGGTTCCGTTGCAGCAAGTAACATAATATACATAGTACACATAGTTTTTTTTAGTTCGTTGTAACTTTGATCGAAGTTTTAATTATAATGTATTTATGACCTACTAAAAAAAACTACTCATCAGATCGTATATAAAGTACATCATATATTTTTTTTAGATTTTCATTCTCTTATTTTAGAAGTTAGAGGGGGGGGACACACATTTTATCACTTTGGAAGTGTCTCTCGCGCAAACTATTCAGTGTAGACAAAAACTATGTTAGAAACCTCAACATAATTTTTGAAGACCTATCGATAAACATCCCACACGTGTAGCTTTGATGAAAAAAAAAATTATGAGTTTCAGTTCTAAGTATGGGGGGCAACCCTAATTTTACTTTTTTTAATTTTTTTTGTTCAAATCTTAATGCGGTTAACAGAATACATCTACTTACCAAGTTTCAATAGTGTAGTTCTCATAGTTTCGGCAAAAAGTGGCTGTGACATACGGACGGACAGACAGACATGACGAATCTATAAGGGTTCCGTTTTTACGTTTTACGGAACCCTAAAAATGCTTTGTTTTATCTTTCTGTAGAATTTGCGTTCGAAAAGGGTACGATTTAAAAATTGCGCTCGCTCTACTCGGATTTATTCGATTTAGAGTTCGTCGTAGAATTAAATAAAATTGCCTTTGTAACGTTCCGTTGCAGGTCCAATCTGAAAATCGTATTACAGAACGCGTTTTCTAAAAGCCAAACCATGTTAGGTATATGAAAACAAAATAAAAAAAATAGTAACGAAGTTCCTTATTTCTTTCGACACGTTTGGATGAGATATGGATTTTGTTACGAAACCGAACTGAAAAAAAAAGTGAGATTAAAACCTTAAGAAAAATATAATACGCCAATAATAACTTCAACGACACATGAATTGAACGTTTAATCACATAAATCACATGTGAGTTACTTGTGAATTATTTAATAATTATGTATAGGTATTGGTCGTGGAGTTGACGATCGCGGGGTTATTTAATCATTTACAGATGTACTGTCATTTAAATTTGATTAAAGTTTTTTTTTTTTAATTTATTGATAATTTAAAAAAATGCACTGCTGTGACACTCAATTTATCCCAGACCCAAGATCCATATACAAAATGCGAAATATCACTATTTATATATTATCGAAGTATGTTAGAAGAAAAAAAATTGGCAGTCATAGGAACTGCCCATAGAAGTGAAAACTTATAACTCAGAATTTGATAGCTTACTTTGGAAACTACGCGGGCGAAACCGGACGGCAGCGGCATGGCCTGGCCTTTCTCATTGGCTCACGCATTTCTAGATGGCCATGCCATGATGGCGAGGCCACGCCCTTTGAGCATTTCCCATTGGCTGACGCATTTCTAGATGCCCAATGGCCATAGTCCCGAGTTTACCCGAAGATTTCTTATCATACCCGAGTGTGACGCTAGAATTAAATTCACACCCCACGAAAAATCTGTCTAGGCGCGCCAAAAGAAGTTTTCACTTCATGAATCATTATGTACACTACAAACAATTAAAACATAAAATTTAAATAAAAAATTTGGAGGGCGCTGCACGTCGACACACAGGCCTTGAGCTTAGTTCGACGGTAGTAAACTTATTTTTAAGCAAATGTTAGCCACTTTAATCTGTTATAATTTTCTTTGTACTTTTTTACTGAATAAATTATATTTATTTATTATTATAAACAAAGTGCAGTTTTTAAAGTCGCAATAGCTATCCATCGTCGGTAGGTTTCACTCAGCAGAAATCTATGCGGCAGTAATATTTGTATATATCTAATTTATGCGGAAAGTACCTGAGTAATTTTTTTTAAATTACATGTTTCTTTTACCTCTCAGCTAATATATTTACTACGCAAGCGGATTTATAAGTACAAGTCATGGACGTATAAAAACAGTGGGACGTAGTCTCGGTTAAACCAAAACTGTCTTTATAGTCGGCCAGTGGGTTATCTATGTCAGCCTGTATTGTGACAAGTTACACGCATACATTAGATACAAGTTTGCGCGTGTAATGCACGTCCGATGCGTATGTGTGCGTGTCAGCCTGTTTGTGACAGCACACTGGCCGACTCTATAGACACAGTTTTTGTTTTATCGAGACTACGTCCGACTTTTTTTATACGTCCATAGTACAAGAATAGAAATCGAAGGTTGTAAACCTATTTTACTGAATAACAGTCAGAATCAGAATGCACTTAACCTACCAAAAAAAAAAAATTGAGTAGGAGTCAAAAAATATGTAATTGCTAGTTGTGTCCCGTGGTTTTATTAAGATTGTTCCTGTCTCCGTTATATTGCCGCTGAAAAGTAGCCTAATATGCTATAAAAGGAGCCTAATATGCAATAAAAGTAGCCTAATATGCAATAAAAGTAGCCTAATATGCAATAAAAGTAGCCTAATATGCAATAAAAGTAGCCTAATATGCAATAAAAGTAGCCTAATATGCAATAAAAGTAGCCTTATATGCAATAAAAGTAGCCTAATATGCAATAAAATTCCAGGTTACTTTTTATTTCGGAAAAATAACTAGAACGGGAGTAAGCAGCCAAAACCGCGGGGCACTGTAGTATTATTAGGCTAGTGTTTGAAATCCTACTTCCTACTAATATTATAAATGTTAATGTATGGATGTTTGGATATTTGGATGTTTGTTGCTCAATCACGTCCTAACATATGAACGGATCGGGCTGAAATTTGGAACACAGATAGATTATACTCTGGAAGAACGCATAGGCTACGTTTTATCCCGGAAAAACAACGGGAACGGGAACTTCGCGGGTAAGGTAAGGTAAGGTACGTAGCCCAATTCACTCGAAATTAATTTTCAGTCCCTCTACATTAATTTTTACTACCTATAAAATCGTATTTCACATGTTATTTGATTTTCGAAGGTTCGGTAAATATTTAATAAAACGTTTACTAAATCCGCGCATTGAAATTTGCCAGCCTTTTAGAAATTTTATGGAGTTTGTTAAAACTTCGGTCAATGTTCGGAGCGCCTTTTTATACTAGAAAAGAACGCAGATTGTAATAAAAATAAAAGTGGTCATGTGCGAGTTGGACTCGCCCATGAAGGGTTCCATAGCAGTAAGTAGCATAATATACGAATTCTTCTAGTTATCACTTTGATCGATGTTTTAATAATACTGTATTTATTTATGACGATTACAAAAAAATGCTTACTTACTATGGATTTTGTGCAATCCAATTTTCGGTGGAAGTTTGCATGGTAATGTACATCACACATTTTTTTTAGTTTTGTCCTTCTCTTCTTTTAGATGTTACAGGGGGACACATTTACAACTTTGGAATAGTCTCTAGAGCAAACGCGCAGTTTAGAAAAAAAAATACCAACCTCAATATAATTTTTAAATATTTATCCATAGTGATTTATATATATGTGATTATAAAGAAGACTAAATTTGCTACAGTATGATACTATAATTGTCTCTGTGCACCCAATAGTTTTTAAGTTTATCATTTTTTTCAAACTTCGCAAGTTTTTGCAATTTTTTTACTCGTACTTGACCAGTTTATGGTACAGTTACTGCGCTTTTTAACCTGTCTGTTTTTAATCTGTCTCTCTGTGTGTCTGCCTGCGAGTGTGTCAGTCTATGGCACCGTAGAGCTCAAACGGATGGGCCGATTTCGATGCGGTTTTTTTATTTGAAGAAAGCCGCCTCCACAAAATGGCGGCCCAAATATTTCACCACAATCTACCTCAATATGGGTAATGTATAAAGTTACTACTACTACTGGTAATAAGGATTGTAGAGGGAAAACGTTCATGAAGATACGTGATGTGCCCATGTTGACTGGCTATTGTATCCGACCCTTGACCTTCTACTATTTTTAATTACATTTAGTTCTTCACAAAATTAGATAAGCCTAGTAGAAGTTCTATGCGTATCGACTAGATTCACGAATTATTTTGGAATACATTTCCGGCATACTTCGGGTACCCGGGTACAATATCTACCAAGGAAGCATAAGTACGCAGGAGTGGCGGTTATAAAATGGCGTGCGGCTGCAAAACATCTGACGGTCAACGCAATGTCCGACGCTGGGTACGCATTGTCACAGTCTATTAAATCATACAGTCGTTCGACGAAGCCGTCTAGACGGGGCATTCGTGCGGGGCGTGCGGGGCGTGACACGGGAAGCACGCTCCTGCATTGCCTACATTACAATGTTAGTATTGCAGGAGCGCGGCTATGAGCTGACGTCTTCCGAATGTTTTAATTTTATTTTGGTGCCACGTTTTTAAAATTGCGACAACCCTACCCGTGTCTAGACATTATCGGCGTTTACCCCAAGCTGAAAGGCCATGAACTATTGGTAGTACTTCTTAATACTGTGGCATTGTGGTGCTTTCAGTCGCGTATAAAAATATAAAGAAATTGGAAAAACCAAAAACTTAACCCTAAATTGCCTCTGGTAACAGTCCAACGACCAAGCTACTGGTGGTTAGGGCGGCAGATCGATCGATAACACATCGCGCTTAAACGGTATCTCACTTGATGTTGAGCGACAATTCGATCCATAATTAAGTAATTTAACTTATAGGAAATAAATAACGTCTAGACTTGAAGTTAAGTTCATTACATTCGTCAGAACATTGCACAAACCCACTTCGCAACGAGTTTAGATGAATTAACACGAAAGTGAAATTAAACCTTCTTTCTTTCTTGTCTTCATTTAAGTCATGCGCGGTCCGAAGGAGAGTCACAGGTGACATGCCCCCCCCCAAATCGTATACGTTACATCAAAATGGGGCGCTACTAGTAGTCTTTTTTACTCGATTTATTGTATTTCTACTCGTGTCCCCCCCCCCCAAAATCTGAGGCTGTGTACTGGTGACCCTCTCCAAAATTCGAAGCTGGGACCGCGCCTGCTTCGAGTAGTTTTTTACAATGATAGGTAAAAATTTTACTGCCATAACGTCATATAGTAATCAACGACGCAGTTTACTACCACAGTCTAGTATTTCTTTTTTTTTAACATGCCTGCCATACATACATAACAGCACAGTGACACGCAGCTATTGGAACATGCAACAAGAGTCCAAATCATCACCTAGCACTGCACTGCGCTCGTCACCCAGAGATCTAAGATGTTATATCTCTAAGCCCTGTAATTACTCTGGCAGCATTGCTCTTCAAACCGGAACACAGTAATGTTTGCACATCCCTGCTCGGCGGTAAAATAACTGGCAAAGGTGTGGTCCTTCCCCAGGCGGGCTCTGCCAAGAGTCCTACCACTACAAAAATGCTTTATACTGTGCTACTACGGAGTGTTGTCGAACGATGTCGAATGTTAACTAGATAAAAAACCAATTAACTATAGATTTTGAGACACCAAGAATGTAACCACCAGGAAAAAACCACCTCCTCGTTTGTGACTTAGAATACATCAACCATGAAACGAGCTTTTTCAAGCTACAAACAGTAATTATAAAGAAATTGTTTCACAAGGGCTTTTTTGCATCGTTATGTAGATAGGAGTAGTTGTAGGACTCTTAGCAGAGTCCGCCTGGGGAAGTACCACACCTTCGCCAGTTATTCTACCGCCAAGCAGTAATGTGCAAAAATTACTGTGTTCCGGTTCGAAGGGCAATGTTTACAGAGAAATTACAGGGCTTAGAGATACAACATCTTAAATCTCTGGGTGACGAGTGCAGTGCGGTGCTAGGTAATGATTTAGACTCTTCATGTTCCAATAGCTGCATGTCACTGTGCTGTTATGTGGCAGGCATATTACTTACCATCAGGCAGATGACCTGCTCGTATCGTTATTCTTTATTTTAAAAAAAACCGAGCTTTTCCAGGCTACGACCAGTGATTATAAAGAATTTGTTTCACAAGGGCTGTTTTTGCATCGTTATGTAGATTTCTTTAGCACCTGAGTTCAAAGTAAAGGCGTCATTTCTTTCACAACAAAGTCGTACCTATTATTTCCACTTTGTAACAAATGCTGCTATAAACTCCTTCGCACCTGGCTCTTGACTCCGTATGATTTGCTCGCAAATTGAACTTTCTATCTACGACAAGAATGGGTCTTATTTCAATATTTTTTTTTAAATAAAGTACCAAAGTAGTACCAAACATCCAAAGACCTAATGATCCTCTAACAAACTTTCAAAGCACTCCACCTAGTGAAGAGGAAGTAAACTATCAAATTAAGAAGAAAACTACTAAATCAGCTCCAGGCCCTGATGGCATTCCTTACATAGTGTATAAAAAGTGTCCATCAGTTCGTAAACATATCTTAAATATATTCAGTAAGATCTGGTCAGGAAAGCAAATCCCAAAATCATTTGGAAGAGCAATTTTTGTCCTGATTCCTAAAATGAAAGAAGTAACTCATCCAAAAGACACCAGACCGATAGCCCTAACCAATACAATTTCTAAAATTTTTTTCAGTATATTGCAAACAAAAATGACCACATTTATGGCTAGCAATAGGTATTTCAGGCCCAACCACCAGAAAGGCTTCTTGCCTGGTATTTCTGGATGCCTGGAACACAATACATTACTAGCGGAAAGTTTGAAAGATGCCAGAACACATGAGAGACAAATAACAGTCTGCTGGATAGACCTAGAGAACGCATTTGGTTCCGTGCAGCATGAACTTATGTTATTTGCCCTAAAATGGTATAACTTTCCTGCTGTAATTATTGACATAATTAATTCATATTATAATCACTTAAAATTTGTTATAGCAGTAAACAAAGAATACTCAAAACCACTTAAATATAATGTGGGACTATTCCAAGGGTGCTGCTTATCACCAATAGTATTTAATATAGTTATAAATATTCTAGTAGATAAATTAATATCCCGTGAGAAGAAATGGGGCTACCGGTTTAAAATCAACAATAAGTACACTGAGTCAATTTTAGCCTTTGCGGACGACCTTGCAATACCTCCTCGCAAAATTAGATGCTAATGTCATAAAGATATTGAAGTCATGGTTTGGATTGGCACATCCGGCTGATCCCTCTACTCTATTTAGGGATCACAATAGTTTTGGCCTGAAACTAAAAAAACCATCTGAACTCTACAAACACCTAAGAGTTACAAAAACGCATGTTTTGGGAAAGTCGAAAGACGAATTAATCGCATCTCTCCCAAAAGACAAAAGCGCTTCGGACCTTGAATCTAGACTTCAATTCCACAAACAATTTATGGCAGGTGCGCAAGTAAATACAGCTGGGTTGGGTGCGAGAAAGAAAAGGGAAGACCGAGACATGGTAAAAACCTTTCTACAACAAGACGAAAATGATAGTTACAAAGTGCACGCTATGAATTTAGAAATGCAAAGTGAGTGGTTAACCATAGGTGAGTTTTGTATCCCATTAGCTCTAAAGTGGCGCACCTTGCTATATGACTGGTCTCCTGCCTTATTAAAAGTTTATCTGAACGCTTTCCAAATGACCCTCCCTGACCAGAGTAACTTGGTAAGGTGGGGAAAAGCCTCTGAAAAATGTTGCTATACTTGTGGTGAGGCGATATGTACAGCAAGGCACATATTGGTGGGATGCAAGGTGCTCCTTAATAGGGGTCATTACTCACAGCGCCATGACAGAGTACTTGAAATCATACGTGAAGCCGTAAGCCTTTCGGTAGCTAGAGCCCAAAAGGGATTGACGATGAACAAAAGACAAATTAACTTTGTAAAAGAGGGCTCAACTTCAAACTCCAAGAACAAGCCTTACTCAATCCTGGGTTCAGCACCTGATTGGACAATTTTAATGGACACGTATGAAAAGCACTACAAAATCCCAGAGGATGTGGGTGTTTCGTCATCCAGACCGGACATTTTCCTTTTTTCTAGGGCTACGAAACGCATAGTCCTGGTAGAACTTACCGTACCGTGGGAAACTAATATACCTAAAGACCACGTGATGAAACAAAATAAGTATTACGACCTACAAAATGAATTAACAAAAAATGGCTATGTAGTTAATTTATACGCTGTAGAAGTAGGAGCGAGAGGTATACCAGCAAAATCTCTCTATAACCAAAACTCACCTATGGTTAACCACTCAGGTTAACCATAGGTGAGTTTTGTATCCCATTAGCTCTAAAGTGGCGCACCTTGCTATATGACTGGTCTCCTGCCTTATTAAAATTTTATCTGAACGCTTTCCAAATGACCCTCCCTGACCAGAGTAACTTGGTAAGGTGGGGAAAAGCCTCTGAAAAATGTTGCTATACTTGTGGTGAGGCGATATGTACAGCAAGGCACATATTGGTGGGATGCAAGGTGCTCCTTAATAGGGGTCATTACTCACAGCGCCATGACAGAGTACTTGAAATCATACGTGAAGCCGTAAGCCTTTCGGTAGCTAGAGCCCAAAAGGGATTGACGATGAACAAAAGACAAATTAACTTTGTAAAAGAGGGCTCAACTTCAAACTCCAAGAACAAGCCTTACTCAATCCTGGGTTCAGCACCTGATTGGACAATTTTAATGGACACGTATGAAAAGCACTACAAAATCCCAGAGGATGTGGGTGTTTCGTCATCCAGACCGGACATTTTCCTTTTTTCTAGGGCTACGAAACGCATAGTCCTGGTAGAACTTACCGTACCGTGGGAAACTAATATACCTAAAGACCACGTGATGAAACAAAATAAGTATTACGACCTACAAAATGAATTAACAAAAAATGGCTATGTAGTTAATTTATACGCTGTAGAAGTAGGAGCGAGAGGTATACCAGCAAAATCTCTCTATAACCTGCTTAAAGACCTTGGATTGTCCAGAAGTGCAGTAAGTTCTATACTAGAACGAGTATCTAAAGCTGCACTAGTAGGATCATATCGGATTTGGCTGGGCAGGGAGAGAAATACGAGTAGTGAAGGTGAGTGTTGACGTACGTCAATGTAAGGGGCCCCTTTTAAACCTACAGCCCGAGTCACAAGTCTTGGGGTCTTTTCGAGATTTCTCTCTCTGCCACACGATGGACCCGGCACCCGCACGGTGAATCCATGGAATGCTAAGAAGTACGTCTCTAACGAGACGAGCAGGACATGTGCCTGATGGTAAGCAACATGCCTGCCACATAACAGCACAGTGACACGCAGCTATTGGAACATGAAGAGCCAAAATCATTACCTAGCACCGCACTGCGCTCGTCACCCAGAGATCTAAGTTGTTATATCTCTAAGCCCTGTAATTTCTCTGGAAACATTGCCCTTCAAACCGGAACACAGTAATGTGCAAACATTACTGCTTGGCGGTAGAATAATTGACAAAGGTGTGGTACTTCCCCAGGCGGACTCTGCTAAGAGTCCTACCACTACAAACGCTGCTATAATCTACTTCGCATCTGGCTCTTGACTCCGTATGATTTGCTCGCAAATTGAACTTTCAATCTACGACTAGAATGGGTCTTATTTCAATGACTGAATGAAGAATGTTGAAGAATATTTTTTGACGTGACAACGTCTTATAAGTCGATGAAGCCGGCTGCGCGCACGAAAAAACATGACGTCATGCGCCGTTACCGCCGTTACCTCGCCGCATGACGTCATGCGCCGTTGCCGCAGTTACCTCGCCGCATGACGTCATGCGGCGTTACCTCGCTCTAAGGCGTAGTTGAAGTTGTCACGTTCAACTATCGTCAGTAAACCGACTTTACAGACAACCATTTTTTTTATGACTCGTGGATGTGATACACGAAGATTAACCACATATCTACTTGTCTTTTTACTAATTTAACCAGCATAGTTCCGGTTTCAAAAATTGCAATTGCGCTTACTGTTGTATCTACTACAACACGATTATGAGTTACGAGTAAGTATTAATGTAAGAATAGAACAAACCAATAATAATTGATTAATACATAAAAATCAATGCCACTTTTCGTTGTTAGGCCTACTGTCCACGTACGCGTCTTTTGTCGAATGCATGCATCCTACACACAAACGCAAGACGTGCGGCTGTCGTGTCGTTGTCGTTTCGTGGACACAGACTTCATTATTTGTACGCAAGATACAAACATTTGTCTTGCATCCGACAATTGTCGAAATCGTGCGGATGTCGTGCAGCTACGTGGACAATTGGCCTTAGTGAACTCCTCCTAAACGGCTGAACCGATTTGAATGTTTTTTTCTGTATGCGTTTGGGTAGGGCCCTCAATGGTTTAGATTCACAAATCAGCCCAGCAGAAGGCGCTGCAGTTGGTATCTAGGTTATTTTCCGAGCGAAGCTGGAACGGGCCGCTAGTTGATTAATAAATTCTAACATCAAAAAAGAAATGTTTATTTTTAATTTCAAAAAAAATATGGCACACATAGGAATTGCCGATAGAAGTGAAAACTTATAATTCAGAATTTGATAGCTTACTTTGGAAACTACGCGGTTGAAACCGGAGGGCGTGGCCATGAGCATGGCCATCTAGAAATGCGTCAGCGTTCCCAATGGCCAAAGGGAAATGCTCATTCATTTCTAGATAGCCAATGGTCACGGCCCCGAGTTTACCCGAAGCTTTCTTATCATTCCCGAGCGTGACGCTAGAATTCAATTCACAGCCCACAAAAAATCTGTTGTGGCGCTAAAAAAAGTTTCACTTAAAAAGGAGATTAAATTAACTCAATCCACAACTTAAATTGAACGAATACATCATACCCGTAAACTATATATTTAGTAAATACAAATCTAAAACCTATTTCACCTAAACCAAACAAGCTGTGTTGAGTGTGTAGGCATTTTTTCATTAAAAAAACATTACAACATAAATCCCACACCATAAGGAAAAAACTCGCCGAAATTAATTTCTAATTCAAAAATTCGCAAGCTTTTTATTTTCGCGAAACGTAAACCTCGTTCAATTTACGTTTTTTGGGTTCTCTGCTCGAAATACGTCTAAGTAGAAAACACAAAAATACATCAACCAATATTGGCTATTTACTCTGTCATATTTTTCTATGGCATCTGTTGCTTGAATAACTGAACCATAGAGTATGCCGTCATCTATACTAATATTATAAAGCTGAAGAGTTTGTTTGTTTGTTTGAATGCAAGGATCTCTGGAACTACTGGTCCGAATTGAAAGATTCTTTCTTTGTAGGATAGTCCATTTATCGAGGAAGGCTATAGGGTATTTAACATTACGCTACTACCAACAGGAGCCGAGCATGAGTGAAAAATGTAACAAAAACGGGGAAAAAGATTGCTTTTTGAGAGCTTTCGTTGCGTGACAGCATATATCATATTTTAAAGGTTGCGTCATTAGAACCTAAAGTAACCGAATTTGTTCAAAATTTGAATTGGTACGACCAATTTTCGATAGATGGCGTAGCAACGCGCGCGCGTTCAGCTAGTGATATATAATATCGATGTACGAGTATGTACCTACAATGTATTTACATTAAAAAAACTGGCCGAATTGAAAACTTCGTACCGTTTGAATTCGGTTAAAACGGATAGGATCGAGGATAGGGCCGTGATAAAAAAAAACCTAGAATGACATTATCAGGATCAACCTATACTCGTCAAATTTGTAACAACATAACTAATAGTAAGATATGTACATAGATAGATTAAGATGTAATATGATAAGCAGCATAAATTGTTATTACACTTATATGTCATAAACCCCTGACAATCCTGTTCGTCAGGGATAGTCCACGAGCCCGGTACTATGCTGGGAATTAATAAAAAAAAAAAAAAAAAACCTATACTCGTCCACTGCTAGTCACAGGCTTCTCCAATACTCAACCCAATGCTCGACTTTACGCTTCCTACCAGCTGCGATGCGACGACCAATGACACCATCGGTCGATTCGTACGGTGAGCGTTGGCTGCATCACCGAAGACCATCCGAGAGTTCAACTTACATGGTCATCAGACATGACAGAAATGTGGTCGTGGTGGAGATTCTGATGAACCTTGCGTTAGGGGATTTCAAAATTGTCAATTTAATGGTGTCTTTTTGGAGTTAGAACGCAGGCTCCGGGAGATTACTGGCTCCGGCTCGTTCCTGGAGCAAAGGTTGGCCATTGCTATTCAGCGTGGGAACGCGACGAGTGTCATGGGCACCTTTGCACCGGGATCAGTTCGGGGTGGGTTATTCGGAGATTAGTTTTTTAAGGAGTAATTTATTGTAATTTTTTAAGTGAAAACTTCTTTAGGCGCACCTAGACAGATTTTTCGTGGGGTGTAAATTGATTTCTAGCGTCACGCTCGGGTATGATAAGAAATCTTCGGGTAAACTCGGGACCATAGCCATTGGCCATTTAGAAATGCGTCAGCCAATGGGAAATGCTGAAAGGGCATGCTGTGGACAGGCCATCATGGCATGGCCATCTAGAAACGCATCAGGCAATGGGAAATGCTGACGCCAAGGCCAGGCAAGGCCACGCCCTCCGGTCACACCCGTGTAGTTTCCAAGGTAAGCTATCAAATTCTGAGTTATAAGTTTTCACTTCTAGCGGCAGTTCCTATGACTGCCAATTTTTTTTATTGTTGAATTTGGATGCTCTCTCTTTAAAACTTTACTGTCAGGATATGTAAGAATTAGATTGTTAAACAAAACAAAAAATTCAAGGAGAAGTGACGAAAATGGCGCATTTAATAACTATTACCATAGAATAGATAATATAGATTGTTAATAATATAAATGCTATTACACTAGTTTGCTAATATTTATACGAAACCCTCGGCGAGTGAATCCCAAACGCACTTACATTCCTAAAAATCACTTCCCCGAAGTCACAGATCAAAGCGTAGTTTTGCGAACGTTCACCGAAATAGTCGGGATTCCGTCAGGCGGGGGACATTTTTCATCGGCAGCCGTTGAGGCAGTATTTTACCTGCAAAATGAAATATGGCTTGCTTATTCCCTATTATGATCGTTCTGCGACGGTTTCTTGGCATTGTGAATGAGTTATGTTATATTTAGACTTGAAATAGCAATGGCTACTTGGAATTGACTATCATTTATTGTCATGGAAGTCATTCACAAATGTAATTACTAAAATTAATCACATGAACGCTACTACACAGACTCGTCGGAATAAAATTTGATATAAATAAATAAATGTTGGTGGACAATTCACACACAACACCATCTGACCCCAAACTAAGCAAAGCTTGTGTGATGGCGGCCAGATAGCTGATATTATACTTGCATAGAATCTTTCGAAGTCATGTGTCATCCGCCCACCCGCACTGGGCCAGCGTGGTGGATTATGGCCTTAACTCTCTTCTTGCGAGAGAAGGCCCCGAGTCCCAGCAGTGGGAACGTTTAGTGGGCTGTTGATGATGATGATGATACTTGCATAATTTTAAATACATACTTATTATACATAGAAACACCCAGACACAGTGCAAACATTTGAATTCATCACACAAACATTTGCACTGGGTGGGAATAGAACCCACGACCCTCGGCTTCCTAGCCTATGTGTTCTTCCAGACTATAGTCTATTTGTGTTCCAAATTTCAGCCCGATCCGTTCATACGTTAGGACGTTATTGAGCAACAAACATCAAAATATCCAAACATCCAAGCATCCATACATTGACATTTATAATATTAGTAGGATTATTTCTCCATCTACTCATATCCATTCATTAACGCTTCGTTGTTAATTTTAACATTTTTAAGTTAATACCATTGGCTTAGTTTTATCAATGCTAAGTTAAATAACTGAATTAATTTCAAACAATCTAAACGTATCTAACTTGTTAGCGACTTAATTAAAATGAGACTCTGCGTTTGGCTGTCAAATTAATATTTTCAGATGAAACAGAGTGAACTGCAAAAAATGATTAAACTCAACATCTTAGAAAACCAATTAGTTTAGTCATCTAGGTGTCTATGCTTGCTTTTAATTGCCTAGTCTGTTATAAATATTAATGAGTGTTTCTCAAACTTTGGAACGATTTCTACAACAACTGCGCCGAAACTAATTTTATACAATGATAGCTAAAATTAACTTCCCTGTTACAGATACTTATGGTTAATAGACGATATTTTTGAGCTCTGGGTGACGTGTTATGGGCTACGCCTATGTCCAGCAGTAGATGAATACAGATTGATGATGATGATACGATTTTTTATAGATAATAATTATGTTTTGACGTGCGGCAACTCGCCATTCTTTTAGAATATTTGTACTACCAGTTCACCAACTTTACTGTCAAGTAAATTAAATGAAGGAAAATAAGTTCATCACGTAGTCCTACAATTATATTAACTTATTGCGTTGGAGGTTCAAATAGTGGCTTAAGTTTTTCTGGAACAATAATTCAATATTGATCTCGCAAAGACAAATTTGTGGATTGTGTTTGTATCTGTAAAATTAACATTTTTTTTGTAGTAGATGGTGCCAGTATATTTGTTTACTGACGAGTACTTCATATTTTATTTTATCCTGCATCAAAGCATGGAGGCTATCTGAGGCCAAAGACCATAGGGTTCTTTAAAATATAACGGAAATCTATGGCAAAGTAAGAGTGAGACCAGCTGTTGGATAGATTGCTGTCAGTGATGATAATAATGATATGTAATTTATGAAAATAATACAATGTAGACACACAGTTTAATTATATAATTGACTAGCGGCCGTTCCGGCTTCGCTCGAATTTCGTCAGATAAGGACTATTCTAACTAAAAAAAACTATCCTATCTCTCAAGTTGGACCAGACTGCTCACGTTGAGCAAATTTAATTTGAAATCGGCAAGAATTTAGCACAAGTATAATTTAGCATTATTTTCTTAAACCAACAGTTTTTTTGTCTAAAGCGTCTCATTACAGAATCATGGATATAAAAATAAATATTCAAACCGAGAATGAATTGCATTGTAACAGGCGTAAAAGGAAAAAAAACAAGAAATATTAATATATTATTATATAATAGTAAGATATTATTTTTCCCTAAATTATTATATTTCTAAATAGTAAGTAATGTGTCAAATGCACACATACTAAGTTAATGACCGTAGGTGTTTATATTTTCTTGTATTTAATTTAGAATCTAAATCCGGTTTTTTACTAACCACCAGAGTTTATGTCATTATTAAGACCTAAAAATGGGTACGTAGAGCCAAAAGTTTGAGAGCCCCTGATCTAGATTGCTCTAGATCTAAATTCTAAACTGCAAAGATAAATCGTCGCTGTATTTGAGGTCTTCAATTTGTGAATAGATTTGAAATTACTGAGCAAAACTGTTTGCATTCAATCTTCAGCAGAAATTAAGATTTTCGTTCGATCGCACTGAGAACTAATTTGCGTCGGCCTTGTTTCTCTCGATTAATCATTTTCGTATTTTGTTATATTTTTTTCGATGTTACTTTCTTATAAAACCAATGTTTAATGTGATAAATATTCAATGTTACGTAAAAAAGGAGTGATGAGTGTTGACGGCTGTAATGAGTCGAAGAGGGTATTTTTTTGGCTACTTTTATAGACAATTTTGTATTTTTAACCGACTTTAAAAAAAAGTAGGTTTCTCAATTCGACCGTATATTTGTTTTTTTTTTTTTTTTTTTTTTTATACAATATTTTATCTGTGTTAAAGATAAGCAGCCCTTTTTGTATTTCCTCTGCTAGTATTCTACGTACTCTCGCACTTTGAGAAAAAACACCATTCTGTCCAAGTGCGGGTTCACGGATGATATAAATATGTTTTTAAATACAAGGCATAGTGATAAATTATCACTAATATATCAATCTGGGTACAGTGAGTAGCGCAGTGCTAAGTAATTATTAGTTACTTCTGTTATATTAATAATTATCTATTATGTAAAGTAGTTGTAGCTCGTAAAGAAAATGGCTTTGATATTCTTTTCAACATAACACTAATGATACTAGTAATAGTTATGTTATTTTTAAACATTTTAAATATAGTACAGTGTGAACGGACGAGCAAGACACGTGCCTGGTGGTAAGCAAAACGCCATCCCATAGCAGCACAGTGTTACTCAGTTAGTACCTACAACATGAAGCGTCAAACATTTTTTTTTATAGTATAGAGTGACGAGACGAACAAGACATGTACCTGATGGTAAGCAACATGCCTGCCACATAACAGCACAGTGACACGCAACTATTGGAACATGAAGAGTCCAAATCATTACCTAGCCCTCCACTGCGCTCGTCACCCAGAGATCTAAGATGTTATATCTCGTAAGCCCAGTAAATTCTCTGGACACATTGCCCTTCAAACCGGAACACAGTAATATTTGCACATTACTGCTTGGCGGTAGAATAACTGGAAAAGGTGTGGTACTTCCCTAGGCGGACTCTGCTAAGAGTCCTACCACTGCAAAAACTAGACGAAACTACACGAAACTAGAAGTACTACCATGGTGGCTTGCTAACACTAGCTTTTTTTTTTTTTAATTTGAATTATCTACTCCACAGACTCCGGGGTCCGTGATCTTTGGCATTTGTTTTTTTTTTTACATATTTCTTGGATTAGAAGAAAAGGAAAATAGGGGGGAGTTGGGCACATTTCAAACTTAATTCTAGTGCTCGTTGGTAGAGCCGATCACTAGCGGTTGGGATTCTACCGCTAGTAATCGTTCGGCTCGACATCGAGTCTAACTAACACTAGCTAACACTAGCTTGCTACCCTAGCTTGAAAAACTAGCCCCGTGTAGCTCGAGCAATAAGGATGTCTTTATTTGGACATAACGGTTTTTTTACGATGTTTGCCTTCACTATTAAAGCTTGTGGTGTTGACAAACTTTGTATTAAATTTACACTTGAAAAAAGGATTGGAAAATGCGACCTTACTGTTGTTAAATCGGACGTTTCAAGCACTAGGTCATCACGGCCACGGCGAGGGTACTCAATACTCAATACTCAAATGTTTATTGCGTCATATGTACAGTACATGCATGTGGTGGTAAAAAAAATTGTGGTTATTACATATGGCCCTGTAAGGGCATGGCAAAAGTGGCAACGGAACGTTCCATTTCCAAGTCGTCAAATTTGTCGTTAAAAAAATCATGTAATCTATAGTAACACTTGATTTCTAGTATATTCTTTAGACATTTTATAAAAGTGTAATTTTGTTCCAAGTCCTTTATGTCGTTTGGCAGCTTATTATATATTTTTATAGCCATTGAGTGTGGGCCAGCGCTATGCATTTGTAATCGAGATTTAGGTTCTACAATTTTGTGCCTGTATTGAGATCTGATATTCCATGGAGTCTTCCGAGGTTTGTCTGCAATTTTTTCGAAGAAGTCATTGTATTTTCTTACAAATTTACAACATTCCAAAATATATAATGAAGTAAGTGAAAGTATTTTAAATTTGACAAAGTATGGTTTGTGAAATTGTTCTATATTTTTGTCGGGATTTTTTATATTGGCCAGGATACGGATACACTTTTTCTGGGCCACAAAGAGATTGCCTGCATCCACACTATTTCCCCAAAGGGTAATACCGTATCTCAGCCAAGATGAAGCAAACGCATTGTAAGCTGTTATTGCTGTATTTAAGTCAGACGCCCGTCTTAGTTCTTTTAATGCATAAGTAAAACTGGATAATTTTAATTTTATTTTGGTTATGTGTTTTTTCCAATTCAGATGCGTGTCAAGCTCTAAACCTAATAGTGTCGCCGAACTCACACATTCTAATTTATTATTATTAAAGTAAAATTCAATGTCAAGGGGGTTTTTTTGTGGGGGTCTAAATTGTATTATTTTAGTTTTTGCAAAATTTAAGTCAAGACAGTGGTCGGTCATATAATTATTTATACCATTAAATATGTCAGTTAATATTTTATTAAGATTAGAATTATTTTTACATGATGTCAAAATTGAAATGTCATCTGCGAAAAGAACACTAAATTCAGTCAAAATATTTGGTAGTGTGTTAATGTAAAATAAAAACAGTATACATCCAATTACACTACCTTGGGGGATTGAGTGGTTAATTTGAATAGGCGCTGATCTTATTCTGTCAATTTTCTTGCTATCAAAGTTAAAATATTCTATTTCTACGTATTGTTTTCTGTTTTTTAAATAGGATCTAAACCAGTCATGAACTATACCTCGTATTCCCATGTCATATAATTTATCTAACAGTATGTCAAATTTGACCCTATCATATGCCTTTGACATGTCAAGTAGGATTCCTACTGCGTAATTTTTACTATCTAAATTTTTTAATATTTCTTGAACATACTTGTATACTGCCAGGACTGTAGATCGATTTTTTCGAAAGCCGTGTTGAGCGTCGTCAAATATGTCAAATTTTTCACAAAATGAATTTAGACGATTTTGCATAACCTTTTCAAATATTTTAGAAGATATAGGTAAAAGCTCTATCGGTCTGTAGTTATTAGGATCCAGTTTAGAAGGGTATCGGCCATGGATCGATTATTTCTTGTAACTGGAGCTCTTACATTTGAAGAGCCACTTAATCCTGATAAATTGCGTTTTACTAAAATAAATACAATTTAACACCAGCCGATTTGTACATCAATGAATAAGATCTACATAAATCTACATCTACAGCTATTTCTGCCGATAAGGAGTTGGAATGATGCTCTTTTAATGTCATAAATCCAATTTTAGTTTGTGAATTTATTTATTTGATTCACAAATTTCACAAAATTAATCTTAAATATAGAAAATTTTGATCCAGGTATCCAGTGCGGTAATTGAATTTAGTATGAATGACCTTTCGCTTTTATATAGATAGAGCGATGGGACGAGCAGGACACATACTTGATGGCAAGCAACACGCTTGTACATAAAAGCACAGTGTTACAGAGCTATTGGAACATGAAGAGTATAAATCATTATCTAGCACTGTACTGCTCTCGTCATCCATACTCGAAAGATACTTCATCTCTACGCCCTGTAATTTCAATAATATTTTCATTATAACCTAAGCTATCTTAAACGAAAAAATCTCACAAATATTTCTATTTCTTCAGCAGGTGGTCGTCATGGGCAGCAGCACCAATTCAGAGAAAACAATCAACACCAGCACCGACTCGGCTGCCACCGCACTCACTTCCATCACCGGCACCGATGACTCCATGGACGAACCTCCTGAGCTGACCAATCAGCAGCCGAGCCTCATAGACTCCGATCCAGCCACGACCAATAGAAACCCACCCAGCACCGCCCCACCCCACTACCATCGCAACCAAAACAGTTGCGAACTAGACTCCCCAGCGTACACCAAACCACAATCTGCCACAGATATCTTAGAATCCCCTCGACCAGGCCCAGCTAGATTCATATTCGACGTTCCCATTCCCGACCCTAAGAAGACCAGAAATAAAGCTCAAGTTACCACAATAGGTGGACCATCAACATCCGTTCAGTTATCATACGAGGTAAAACCAGATCCTCCGAAAGAAAGAGCGGTGAAGAAGGAAGAAAAAAGTCCTAAGACACAGCCAAAATTGGAGACTCATTTCGATTTTGAGCCGGAACCTGTGAAGAGAAGAGGGAGTGAACCGAGGATGAAGCATAAACAGAAAGAAAAAGAGTACTATAAGGATGATGTGAGCAAGTTAAGGAGGCAGCTGGAGGGTACAGACGTGTTCTCGGCTGCGAACAGGAGACGTTCGTCGGCGCATCAACATTCTGTACCTCCACCGTCTTCGAGAAGACAGTCTACGGGTAAGTTGTTTTTATTGGATCCCTGCAAATCATTATCACAATATTGTCATTCTAATATTATTGTCCTATTTGCTTATTAAACCATCATAAACCTAAGCAGTCCTCTTTATGTTCCTACTCCTTGATCAAGATCAAGGGTTTTCTCACTCCAGAAGAGAATCAATTCTATAATCCACAACGCCAAATGCGGGTTGGCGAATGCCCAAAGATATGTACTGCTTGGAGAATGCCAATTTTCTCACGATTTGGTCCGATTAAGGCCACTGGTGAAACCACGCACACCACTGTGTTTTCGAAATCATGTGCGTAAAGGCCTGTTTTCATTTTGATTAGTACGAGTGCAAGTGAGTAGTGCAGGTGTTGAGTGATTAGTGGCAAACACGTGTGGACAGCGATTGATTATTGCGAGTGAATAGTAATTAGTCACGATTACCCACTCGCACTCGCAATCGCACTCGCACTCACACTCGCACTATTCAAAATGCAAACCGGCCTTAATGCCATTTAAAACGGTGAAGGAAAACATCGTGATGAAACCGAAATATACCTAGAATATTTCGACGTCATGTTTGTGTCATCCACAAACCCGCACTGGGCCAGCGTGGTGGATTATGGCCTTGACTCTCTCTCTCCTTGCGAGAGAAGGTCCTGAGTCCTAGCAGTGGGAACATTTAGTGGGATGTTTAATTATGCATGTTTTATGCAAAGCCGATGGTGATAAGAAACTGCATTTGCTCTTGGAATTCAGGCGACATTGGAACCAACGAGCTCACACGATAATAGATTGAAGTTTCTAGACACTGGGCCGTGACGATTTTTATTCTTAACCACGAATAAATCAAGACATCGCTGACTTATTAACTGGTCTCGTGGCTTAGTTGGTAGTAGCTCTGCCTGCGAAGCCGAGGGTTCGATTCCCACCCAGTTTAAATATTTGTGTGATGAATTCAAATGTTTGCACTGTGTCTGGGTGTTTCTATGTATAATAAGTATGTATTTAAAACTATATAAGTATTATATCAGCTATCTGGTCGCCATCATACAAGCTTTGCTTAGTTTGGGGTCAGATGGTGTTGTGTGTGAATTGTCCACCAATATTTATTTATTATTTATTTATTTATTGTAAAGATACCTGCATTCAATGCTTATCCAAAACAAAAACTTTTCAAACTTTTGAAAACGAACAAAGATACAGTCAAATTGCTGTAGAAAATTATAACGTTTGTGACATCAGAGGTTTTTTTTTAACAGTACGAGTGTAGAGTAACGATACAAGCTGAACATGTGCCAGATGGTAAGCAACATGTCTGCCCATAACGACACAGTGACACGCAGCTATTGGAACATAAAGAGGACAAATCATTACCTAGCTGTGCACTGTCTTAATCACAAAGAGATGTAAGATGGTTTACCTCTATACCCTGTAATTTCACTGGAAACATTACCCTTTAAACCAGATCACATTAATGTTTACACAATACTGCTTGACGGTAAAATAACTGGCAAAGGTGAAGTACTTTCCCAGGTAGACTCTACAAAAAGTCCTACCTGGTCCTTACAAAGTTACACAAAGAGACCAAATTTAGTTTTCAAACTTAATTTGAAAAACAAACTAAACTCAAGATATTCTAAAACGGCAGTTAAGTATGTATAATTAGTAAAGTTTACGTTGCTGTAATACCTGGGACTGACGTTTTAATTACCTACGTCAGGCAGGCGCCCGTGCATGATAGCTTGAAACAATGTAATAATACAAAGTAATAAATGTAATAAGTTACGGCTGGTCTAGTCGGGAGAACGGCGGCTGCCGATCCGGAGAACCCGGGTTCAAACCCCACACGCACCACTGTCTTTTCGAAGTCATGTGCGTAATGCCGCTAACTTAAAACGGTGAAGGAAAACATCGTGAGGAAACCGACATGTACCTAGAATCTTTCGAAGTCATGTGTCATCCGCCAACCCGCACTGGGCCAGCGTGGTGGATTATGGCCTTAACTCTCTCCTTGCGAGAGAAGGCCCCGAGTCCCAGCAGTGGGAACGTTTAGTGGGCTGTTGATGATGAATAAATGTAATAATAAGGAATTGCCTTATAGCGAAAAGCCACGACCAACATCTTAAGAGACTTTCGCTGGAAGGTTGAATGGCGGGTCAAATGCACGCGTCGGTCATCCTCGACACAGCGCGCATCGTCAGGAGGCTCCTCAGTCTGCCTAACCCTAGCCACCGGTAGCTTGGGCCCTACGCCGCTGCTGGTGGCGATCTAGGTTCAAAATGATCATTACCTACCACCATTGCAATAAAGACTATAATTTCGTTTCAGCTGCCCAAGTCCACGTGACAGCCAACCCACTCGACTCAGCAGCGACCACGATCCCCGCCGGTCGCACCACCATCGTCGTTCAGCAGCCGTCTCTTTCCCTCGACTACGGCGGCTGTGCCACCCTGCTGTTGCGAGACGAGGACGGAAGACGGCGAAGCAGGGTCTGCCCTGATCACATACAGCAGCTGCTTGACGTCACAAGCCAGTTCACAAGCGAAGACCTGCACGAGTTTGATAAGAGGTCAGTGGTAATTGCCATTTTTGTAGATATATTACACTTCTGTAACACTTTATAGATAGTGCAATCCACGAAGACGCGCCCCACCAATTTTGTTTTCCACCCATCGCGTTTGCTCCGAGCGTCAGTCGCGAACCATTCACCAGTCATTGTAGTGTGCGTGTGCATTCATAGGTAATTAGTGTGTACCGATAACACTCAAACATTGACGGAAGCTTGCACACATATACTATAAACGGTTAGGAGGAATAGTGGGGCGCGTCTTCGTAGATTACACTATCAATCTGTATCTATGTTTTTAATTAACAGATCAAAACTATATTTTTTTACATAGATTTCCATGGCCAATACCGGTCATTGTGGAAATCATTGGGGGAGGGCTATGTCCAGCAGTGGATATCTGTAGGCTGCAGATGATGATGATGAACTATAATTTACTTTCTCCGAAAAATACATAAAACTTCAACTTGAAATTAAATTCGGATACTCGACTTAATTCCATAAGAATCAATCCCTACTTCGTCTAAATACACGAAAGCAAATTGTAGGTTTTTTATTCATATATTTCAAAAACAGCCACTCCGATTTATGTAAAATTTATACGGAATCACCTCTGAACTATGTATGATCTATGAAACAAAAAGTAACCACTAAAATCGATTCGCAATTGGTAACGCTGTAACATAGTACATACAAAAAAACATACATCCGAATTAAAAAGCTTCAATTTTTTTTGAAGTCGTTTAAAAAACAATATACTTTAAAAATAACAAACAAAATATTTTATAAAAGAAAAAAAAAATATTTCGATTTTTTTAAGGTTTTCCGAAATTATTTCTCTTTTTCATCACAGTGTAAAATTAGGACCGTTTATACCTATTAGTCAGAGAAAGCTGCTATTTAGTACAATCAATGTTGTTTTAGATAGTTTTGTTTTAAATAAAGAGTGACGAGACGAGCAGATCATGTGCCTGATGGTAAGCAACATGCCTGTCACCTAACAGGACAGTGACACGCAGCTATTGGAACATGAAGAGTCCAAATCATTACCTAGCACTGCACTGCGCTCGTCACCCAGAGATCTAAGTTGTTATATCTAAGCCCTGTAATTTCTCTGGAAACATTGCCCTTCAAACCGGAACACAGTAATGTTTGCGTAAGACCACATCATCAACATAAACATTAGCAAGAATCAAAAAAGAAACTTTAAATCACAAAAAAATATTCAATTACACGCGAGAAAAAGTCGAATATTAGATACTTCTTTGTAAAAAAAGCCTTTTTGAAGAAACGAAACATAAACGAAAGAAATGACGAGATAGAGTATCTCTCTACTTAGTCTGTGGACGAGATGATCAAATCAGGCTCACGAGAACAAAAATAAATAGCAAGCCTTTTTAACAATAAAGCAGAATTGAATTCTAAAAAAATAAATTGTGTTGTTGTCTAGCCTATAAAATCCAGCTTTGCACTGTGATCATAATCTTTCACACCTCTTTTTTTTGTCAATGTTTGATTAATGATACGACGTTAAGACCCATATTTTAGGTAATGAAATGTATTTTTAAAATGAACACTTAGGCGCACCTAGAGAGATTTCGTGGGCTGTGAATTGGATGCATTCGTCACGCTCGGGTATGATAAGAAAGCTCCGGGTAAACTTGGGACTGTGGCTATTGGACTTCTAGAAATACGTCAGCTGAAATGCTGAAAGGGCGTCGACAGGCCATCATGGCATGGCCATCTAGAAACGCATCAGCCAATGGGAAATGCTGACGCATTTCTAGATGGCCATGCCAAGATGGCGAGGCCACGCCCTCCGGTTACACCAGTGTAATTTCCAAGGTAAGCTATCAAATTCTGAGTTATAAGTTTTCACTTCTATCGGCAGTTCCATGACTGCCAATTTTTGGTACCTTAGATTAATTCCTAGGAAATTCCTAGTTTGGAGTATGAACTCAAATTATCTTAAATTGCATTCTTTTTGAAGTGAAAACTTCTTTACGCGCGCCTAGACAAATTTTTCGTGGGTGTAAATTGAATTCTACCGTCACGTTCGGGTATGATAAGAAATCTTCGGGTAAACTCGGGACCTTGGCGATTGGGCATCTAGAAATGCGTCAGCCAATGAGAAATGTTGAAAGGGCGTGGCCTCGCCATTATGGCATGGCCATCTAGAAATGCGTCAGCATTTCCAATTGGCTGATGCGTTTCTAGATGGCCATAAATGATGGCCTGTCCACGCCTTTTCAGCATTTCCCATTGGCTGACGTATTTCTAGATGGCCAATAGCCATGGTCTCGAGTTTACCCGAAGCTTTCTTATCATACCCGAGCGTGACGAATGAATTCAATCCACGAAAAATCTGTCTAGGCGCGCCTAAAGAAGTATTCACTCAAAATTTAACTCTCATATATTATTCCAATTGCAAGTAAACATATAATAAATATTTGTGTGGAATTACGTTTTTTAGTACAATGTTACGTCGTCTTGGGTCGTCAACGCGCCACTCACGTGGTTCGTATGATTTATGACAGATGTCGCTGTTTTTGCTTGTACTAAGAAGTTTTCTATAAAATGTTCAGTAGGGCGCATTCTTCCATTTAAAACCTATAAAAGTTCAAAAAAAGACGAATCTATAAGGGTCCCGTTTTTTGCCATTTGGAACCCTAAAAACGGTTTTAAAATGCACAAAACGCCTATAATTTTCACAACAACAACGTAAGGAAGAAGATAATATGGTGGCAGTAGAGGAAAAATATCAACAAACACACTTAACATTTAAAATTACAGCAAAATATTTGCGTACTAGGTATAATAAATCATAAACTATTTTTTTTTATTCTCCATCATGTAGGTACGTCCAAAAGTTTCGTTCAAACATTGATTAGCTTACAAAAAAATTAAAAAAATAAAATCTCAAATTATACGTTATAGAGTGAAAGATTGTCGAACAATTAGTTATAGACTAGCAGCGCCCCGCGGTGTTACCCGCGAAGTTACCTTTCCGTTGTTTTCAGGGATAAAAATTATATTATTTGTTATTCCAGACTATAATCTATCTGTGTTCCAAATTTCAGCCCGATCCGTTCATACGTTAGGACGTGATTAGCAACAAACATCCAAACATCCATACATTGACATTTATAACATTAGTAGGATAGGATGTATAGGTAGGACTCACAGACACATTTAAGCGTCCACCCTATAAATTAACGACTTCTACGAACAGGCAGATTTTATAAATGTTGCGTCGAAAGCTATCTTTAAGCAATAAAACAAATAAAGATATCAAAACAGTACCTTACCTACTACTCAATAATGAGAAACAAAAAACATTTTGTTTTTTCATCACATTTCCCATGAAAATCGTACTGAATTTGGGAACAAAAACTATTCCTAGTTTGAAGTATGAACTCAAATTATCCTAAATTCAATTCCTATTGAATTGACAGTTTTGGTGGGATACATGGCCGATATACAGCCAGCCAAACAAACATACATGAAAGTGGAAAAAAAATCAAATTTGGTATCAGGGTGGAATAAAGAATCTCGAATTGCTCTCGAAAAAAAAACGTCAAATAATATATATAATAATAATATATTCAAGATACCCGTTAATACCCGATAACCGTCGCAGTTTTATATTATTGTTGTAGATTTTTTTTTTTGATAATTCACACACAACACCATCTGACCCCAAACTAAGAAAAGCTTGTGTGATGGTGGCCAGATAGCTGATATAATACTTATATAATTTTAAATACATACTTATGATACATAGAAACACCCAGACACAGTGCAAACATTTGAATTCATCACACAAATATATGCACTGGGTGGGAATCGAACCCACGACCCTCGGCTTCGCAGGCAGAGCTACTACCAACTAAGCCACGAGGCCAGTCAAAACTCAGACTCCCAACACATTAAAATGATATTCATCAAAAAATAAAAGACAGTTTTATCTCAAAAACTATTCTTACGAAAAAAGTGTGATATAATTTTCTTTTAATATTTATCGATAGCAAACTCAACTTCTCTGTAACAAAAACCACATTTCCACAACGAAACTCAAAAAAAAAAAAAGAGCATTTATCACAATCAAAGAATTAACTCTTAATTTGAGAGAGACCATTCCACTGTAATGTTGCTGCCCTTAATTGATTTTATATCTATCCGGAGATGTTTTTTATAAGGGTAGGCTCGGGCTTTTTTAGATCATTACAAAGATAACGTATCTGGGACTAAAAGGTTGAAACTGCTAACCCACTTATAAAGTTCATTAAGCGAATATTTTGGGCGTTTTTTTCTTTATAAAATCACATTCGGTGATAATTGGGTCTTTATGTGTTCAGAAGAAAACGAAAATCTAAACTACGTAATAGATAGATAGAACTCTTTTACTTAGATACATACTTAGATTACTAAAAAAAATGGTTATCTGTAAAGTCGGGTTACTGACGTTAGTTGAACGTGACAACTTCAACTACGCCTTAGAGCGAGGTAACGCCGGCGGCGAGGTAACGGCGTTAACGGCACATGACGTCATGTTTTGCGGGCGTGCAGCCGGCTTCATCGAATTATAAGACGTTGTCACGTCAAAATACAGAAAAAATCTTTAAGATAAAGTAGCAATTGGCAACCTTATACTACCTATAGTACCTATAGGATAATATATGTATATACTAAGACCGATTTCTTACAGGCAATTGTAGAATGGAAAAAAAATTGGCAGGATTTCAGATAGAAGTGAAAATGTATAACTCAGAATTTGACAGCTCACTTTGTAAGCCACGCGGGTAAAACCAGAGAGCACTACTAGTCTGGAATAAATCTTCAAAACATTGTCGTCTAGATAAAGTCTTGTAAACATGGCCATATAGAAATGCTAACGGCCATGGTCCCGAGTTTACCCGAAGATTTCTTTCGTTTACGAGCGTGGGTGGCGCTTGAGCCTAATTCACAGCCCACGAAAAATCTGTCTGTGGTGTATCAAAACAAGTTTTCTCTTCAAAAAGTATAAATTTAAAAATGAACTTGGGAAGATAGTATTTACGTCATATGTTCGCTAAAGTTGATTTTCATTATTATAAAGTATTCAAATTATAAAGTATTTCTTGGTTGCGTTTACATATTTTAGTTATGTTATAGTTTTAGTTGCATGTAGGTATGAGTTAAGTTAAAGTTATTGATTTATATTGTATGTATTTAATTTAGAGACTGCCTCAATATTCTAGTTAAGTTGTGTGTGCATGCTTTGGATAACAGTTTAGAACATCACAATATTATAATTTATCTGTTATTTAACATTAACTGTAATCTGTTATGTACGCCTAATTAAATAAATAAATAAAAAGATATTCGAATATAGCAAGACGAGGAGAACAATAGGGTACCGGACTGGGTCAAAAATACACCATCCTAATTAGTCCGTCAGCTAGATCATGAAAAAATATTGGATACGTATTTTTTGTTTTTTCATAATATTAAAAATCGTCAAAGATATAGACCATCAAACTTCGAGACTGGGGGGTCGCGACGTCACTCGTGAGTAAAAATCGTACTCACAAGTGACGTCACACGAAACTTCGAAGCGCTGTATCTTCGTAATTTTTTGTTTGTGAAACAAAAGAAAAAATACGTGTACAATATTTTTTGGCAATCTATCTAACGGGCTACTTAGTTTTTTTGAGGATTGTACCCTATTAGGAGTAACGTTATGCTTATATTTCTTACACTTGAAACTTACACTGTAGATGGCAGTAAGTATTAGGTTATTTTTAAACCATCAACTAAGAACGACGCACATTATTTAGCCCCAAACAGAGTTGTGATACATATGAACACTCAAACAGCCTATGTCCCTTCCTTAGGTTATTGACGCGAAATTAACTTCGTAAAGTAAAGTTTAATTTAGCATGTGTGTAATAGTTATTTGTTGTACAAGAGTGCAAAGTGGCTTTTTAACCGCGTGCTCAATTTTGATGACCGAGCAAGCGAAGGATTCTAAAGTTGAATCACGAGCGTAGCGAGGGATTCAAAAATTAGAATCCTGAGCGTAGCAAGGGAATCAAAAGGGCACAAGGTGAAAAATCTTTGCACTCGAGTGTAACACGTAATTTTTCATCCCCTCCTAGCGAGGAAATTACTAAACGTTTTGCGCATTTTCAGTTTCAGTACTTCTTGGTCGCTATAATCACTTATTATTATGGTATTTCGGTTTTTCACTTGTATTCAATTTTATAAGTTTTAAACTTAAGTTTATTTAGCCATGGTTTTAACAATAACAATATGACGTGAAAATATGGAGAGTTGACCGATTGAGGTAAGGAGTTTCATGTGTACATGAAAATGTGTCCGCCCAAATGCATTAAATTATAGTAGCGCTAAATTTGCATCAGGGTACATTTTAAAGGAAATTAATAAACGTACTTATTCAGAATTCATGATAGAAAAATATTGGCAGTCATAGGCACAGCCGATAGAAGTGGTAACTTATAACTCAGAATTTGATTACTTTGGAAACTACGCATGTGAAACCGGAGGGCGTGGCTATGAGCATGGCCATCCAGAAATGCTGACACATTTTTAAATGGCCAATGGGAAAGACTGAGGCATTTCTAGATGGCCATTGGCTATGGTCCCGAGTTTACCCGAAGATTTCTTATCATTCCCGAGCGTAACGCTAGAATTAAATTTACAGCCCACGAAAAATCTGTCTTTGGCGCGCCAAAAGAAGTTTTGACTTCAAAATATATTGTACCTACATGTTTTCTCAAAATAGTAATTATTTATTTGATGTTATATTAACTACATTATTTTGTACTGCACAAGTAGTTGAAATTATCTATTAGTTACTATTTTAGTAGTCAATAATATTTAATTATTTAACTCGGCAACTCGGCATTCATTCATAGCATTTCAAAATGTTTTGCCATTTGAAATAACATTCTTTACCTCTATCCTCCATACGTGAAAAGAAAATTGCGCGCAAAGCATTTTAAAAAAGTACACCAAAGAGGTTCCGAGTATGAGTTTTTAACAAAAAAAAAAAAAAAATGTATGATGAATTCGGCACCAAGGAGGTAGAAATAAATAGGTTAAATTATGTTTTGAATTCAAAACCTCAGTACACACGATGTTCTAAATTCAAATTTACTTTAACCTCTAGAGGGTAAAAACGACTTTTGCGCCCTGATATCGAGGTGCAAAAGTACTCTTTCCGAGCTGGTGGGATGAAAAAAATAATTTAAAATTTTCGTTATGTTTTTCATTAAATTGGTTTAGTAATTAGTTCAGATTCGGCGCGCTATGGAGAGGCCTATGCTTGGAGTTTATTTGTGCTATAGAATCCGAAATGAGGATATTCGCAAAAGAACGAAAGTAGCCGACATATCTCAAAGAGTTAGCAAGCTGAAGTGGCAATGGGCAGGCCACATCGCTCGCAGAACTGACATCCGATGGGGAAGAAAGGTTCTCGAGTGGCGACCACGAACCGGAAGACGCAGTGTTGGACGGCCTCCCACTAGATGGACATATGACCTCACAAAGGTCGCTGGAAACCGCTGGTTGCAGGTTGCGCAGGACCGTTCGTTGTGGAAATCTAAGGGGGAGGCCTATGGTCAGCAGTGGACGTCTTGCCTCTTGCGTCTGATGATGATATGTAGTTCAGGGCTTAGAGATATAACACCTTAGATCTCTGGGTGGCGAGCGCAGTGCAGTGCTAGGTAATGATTTGGATTCTTCGTGTTCCAATAGCTGAGTGTCACTGTGCTGTTACGTGGGAGGAATGTTGCTTACCATCAGGCACATGTCCTGCTCGTCTCGTCACTATTTATTAAAAAAAAAAACGTAGAAGCATAACAAACAGACCGAGTTTCCTTCGCATTTATAACATTAGAAAGGATGTTATCTTAAATTTAATTCTAAAGACCAAAATAAGAAGAAATCAACTCAACTCGGTTCCTAGTAAAAAAACACATTTGTATTCCAGGAAAATGTCTTTTCTGAAAGCCATTTTTCTCCGGATTTTACCTCGTTATGAATTTAAATGTAAAACAAAGCAACTAGAATGGGATTGTTTGGGTATTTCATTAATTCATTTTTAATTTTCCCCAAGTCTCCTGGATTTACGCCTCGAAATGCTACGAAAAATTTACTGAGTAGCTTTACCCGTATTAAACTAAGAACACGATTTAATATTCTATTTGTGATTACTAGTAAAATAAAGTGCCACGTGGGTTTTTTTTTTTTTTTTTTTTTTTATTTAAAATTGCTACTCCACAGACTCCGGGGTCCGTGACTTTTGTCATTTCAAATCTTATTTATTTTTTTCATCTTTCTTGGATAATCAGAAGAAGAGGGAAATAAGGGGGGAGTTGGGAACATTTTAAACCTAATACTAGTTAGTGCTCGTCTGTTGAGCCGATCACTACCGGTTGGGATTCCGCTAGTAATCGACTCGACATCGATTCTTTGCCTTATTGCCATTTGCCTAAGCCGCCTCCTCCCGGCCCAGAGCCTCCACTACGGCTGCATTTCTATCCCTGATGGCCATCTGTAGGTTGAACTCTCGGATGGTCTTCGGTGAAGCAGCCAACGCTCGCCGCACGAACTGACCGATGGCGTCGTCGGTGTCGTCAGCGTAGTACGTGAAAGTCCCCGTGTGCCGTGAGATTGCAACAACCGCATGGGGCACGCTCTCGTGCAGCTTCATGTTTGCCTTGGTTTTTATTTTATTTGTGATTACTAGTAAAATAAAGTGCCACGTGGGTTAATCCTACTAAAATTCTAAATGTAAAAACTTGGATAAGTAATCCTGTAAGTAGTCTATATTAGACTACTTACAGGACCGTGAACAAAATTTATGAATCAAATGAACCACCACGAGACATATGTAGGATGATAGAAGGGTATAAAGTAATTTGATTCAGCACTATACCGTCACTTGTAAGCTGTCCAACTGAGTACAGTTGAAGAAGAGGGCTGCAACTCTTGATCATTTCTCCTTGTCGCATGATTGTTGTACGGCATTGCGAAATAATGGATTAGAAGAGGTATATTGATTAGACGTAAAGTTTTTTGCACCCCAATAAATTATAATTATCTCTTACAACAACTACAACTATATATAACTCGTTAGCCTTCTGCATTAGCTAAACTTTCGGTAGTTAGTATATCTACATATAATGTAAACTAACCACGATAATTAATTTCACAAAAACACAAATAAAATATTCATCAAAAATAACAAACACTTCAACTTGCAAACCACGAAGACAGTTTCGTAAAAACAATATCCTTTCCAGTACTCGCCAGCCATCTTAAATACTTTCCTTATAAAAAGATGTTTTTCGAAGCTGATTTTCCTCCAAGATGAAAATCAAATTTGCACCGGCTAAACAATTCATAAAACGCAATAATTAACAATGAAAACTTCTGAAAGCCGGCAGCTTATTCTATAAACGCAAACTCGACGCAGTTTTTCGACGAGCTCGTCGAATTATTTTTCATTAAAACAGACTAGGCACCACAAATAAATTACGACATAAATAAATAAATAAATAGACCAATTTTATAAAGTAGTTTTTTCTATTTTGTAGTTATTTATTTATGTATAAAAAAGTAGCAACGTACGGTTTTACCCGCGTAGTTCTCGTTCCCGTGGTTTCCCCGTGATCAAAAGTAGCCTATGTGTTGTTCCAGACTATGCTCTATTTTCATATTTCGAGCAAATCCGCTCAGATATACTTTACTGTACTTTAGATATTCCGCCGTGATTGAGCAACAAACCTCCAAACATAAACATTTATAATGTTAGTAGGATATACTTTGACTTTAGGGGGCTGCTAATGTATGCACTCTCTCCTTTCGAGAGAATGCCTCCCAGTCCCAGCAGTGGGAACATTTAGTGAGCTGCTTGTGCATTACAAAACTATATGTACTTATTTATTACTAGCGGCCCGCCCCGGCTTCGCACGGGTACATACACACACACATACACCCTTTTTTTTGCATCGGGTTTCAAAAAAAAAGTAAAATTATAAAGGAAGTTTGAATTTTTTTTTATGATTTTTTTTTTAAAGAAATTAATATTTTAGAATAAAAAACTGCTTACTGTGACATAACTATAATATTTAGACATATGCTGTCGCGACACTTTTTGTAGATAATAATGAGTTCTGCAAAGTCGTGGTAAATGATTTTGTTCTATCATCAATAGTTTTCGCAGCGCACGCGACGTAAGGAATTTTTCTGGTCATTTTTTACACCTTATGTTACATTATTGGAGTTTTAGTAAGGATCCCTAATTTAAAAAAAAAAAATTTAGCCTATTTTACTCGGGAATAATGTAGCTTTCTAAAGGTGAAATAATTTTTGAAATCGGTCCAGTAGTTTCGGAGCCTATTCATTACAAACAAACAAACAAACAAATCTTTCCTCTTTATAATATTATTAGTATACTGCCGTCCGCAAGCTTAAATGCCGTTATCTAACATCGGGTCGATTTGGACATTTAAATGGCACTACAATCAGAAAAAAAATATCTATCGATCTGTGTAACCCGTGTTTCTCTAGGTATGTTAGTTTTTAAGATACCAAAACTATAAATGCCGTTAAGTCATTTTATTTTGTATGGTTCCAACGCTAAAACGCAGTTAAATAACAATACTTACCTAAAAAGCCGCTAAGGTATTTTAACGTTACCTTTGGCTGAAATTTTCTTTGATTTTCCATTACTTAATTGCCGTTAACTGACTTTTGTACGCTATAGTGCCGTTAAAGCACTTAAATGTTTATAAACAAAGCTTTATTTATAATTTATATTGTATTTGTCCAACGCTATAAAGCCGTTATGCTTGATTACAACACAAAAATGCAGTTAAACATACTTAACGGCTTTTTAAACTAGTAAATACGTATCCAATTTTGTAAACTTAAAACGGAAAATATCACAAAGCTACCTTAACTATGTGATATACATTATTTATTTTGTACAATACTAGACTAAAACGCAGCTATGCCACATTACTTAACTAAAATGCCGTTACAGGTTCTTGCGTATGCAGTGCGATTGTATGAGAAGGAAGTCAACTGCAGATGCTTTCGATGCTTTCCAACTTGTTACGATGGCTTAAAACACATCTAGATGAGTCAAACTAGATCTTGTATAGAAAAAAAACGAAAATGATCCTTATGTTACATCTTGTTCCGACTCTTCCAGTGTCATTGATACATTTTGGGACGTATAAATTATGTTACAGTACTCGTCTTTCTTTAGATTTAATTGAAATCACAAATCTATCTAATTAAACTTTATCAAGTTTTAATAGACTTACAAGGAAAGTAAAGTAATTCTCTACAAAATCATCAAAACAAACATTCAGTTTGAAGAGTTAACATAAAATATTACAGCCAGATGATGATAGCACCATACCGTATCTGTTGAAGTTTTAAACTTCACAATCAAGTTTACAGTGTGATTTCAATTCAGATGACCTGCACGTTATAAAGATTTTAAGATAGCTGATTCAAGTGAAAATTTTAGTTACTATTTTCAAGAAATCCATTAAGCATAAGTCTAAACGTAACCATTAGTCTGACTTTAAGAACCACAACATCATTAATAAATACCTACAGAAAACTAGCTTAAAAACGGTACCATTTAACGTTGTATAAAACATTGTCAATGCCGTTATACAGAATACAGAAAAACAAACCGAAGGCTGGTTGGAAAAGCGTAGAAGATCAATTAATGAACCTCAAAAAACTGTCAGTATTCTCATCTCTCTGTCAAACGCGGAGACACATGATAGAAATTGGTGAATATCAGAACCTGTCTACTTTAATGTTTATGCAATGACCACAAAGCAGTTGACAGTTTTGAAAATAAAAGTTATGAATGAATCGAAGAGAAAGATCTGATTTATACAAATGGGTTGTCAACAGTGCAATGCAGTTGCAGTGCACAAAATAAAATTGACTATTATGTTCACTTCTTCTCAGTGTCATTTATTTACTAAATGCATTTATTTACTAAAGCAAAATCATCTACATATAACAAATTACGCTTTATTATTTCAAATCTGAACACAGTTTCATGAGTTGCGAACAAGAAGATCATAAAGTAAAGTTAGAAATGCAATAAATATGATTATATGATCTTGACCATTTTGATGAGACAGTATGAGTTAGCAACTCAAAAGTAAATATGAAGTTTATAGCACCAAATAATTTCGTTATTGTACCAAGTTACGCTTCAGAAAGAAGAATTCAAATTAAGCCCCTGAGTTAATCTCAAAAATATGTCGCACATGTGGATTTACTCTGATTCTGAGTTTTATTGTAATAGTTTGTAGGTACAAAAATTATTGCCAGAAAGATTATTTATATTATTTTGCTTTCTTCAATGGCAAATACTTAAAATACCAGAAATTATAAAACTGCGTTTCAAGTCAAAAGCAAAATGCAGAAATACCAAGCGGAAGATTAATTTAGTTCAATTCATAGAGCAACATAGCGCCAACACATAAGCTATTGTTTTGGAAGAACTTGTCGACCGACGACAAAGAATGATAATGCTAGTAAAGCAATATTTAGACTCAAGAAAAATATTTGAGTCTTAGGTATTATTAATTATTTTGTAGGAATATTTATCCAAAAGTTTAAGTGATTGTGACAAAAATAAAACAAAAACAATTGATATCTATTGTAGATTCTTGAAAATCTGTTGTAAATAAGGGCAATAAAAGTAGTATTTTAATTTTAAAATTTTGTAATTTTACCTTGTAATTTTGCCTTGTTATTTTAAATTTTAACTCTTGAGAAATTTTATTTTTAGATACTTAGGCTTGTATTCGAAAAAGATTAACAAAAAATGCTGTTTGTTATTTTTTAATGCCAATAAATATCTAGTTTTTAATGTCATTTTTTGTTCACTTATTTCACATAAATCATCACTTTTATTGTATTTTCTTAAATATCTTGTGAGTCATGCTTAGCTTAATTGCAGTTAAAGGTAAAGGTTTTGCATTTAATCGCATTTTAGTGTTGTAAAATGCTCTGAAATAACCGATTAAAACAAATTTATGAAGTTTGCTAGTTTTAAATGCGGTTAAATGACTTTAACCGCATTGTAATCTAGGATGTTTCATGATATAACGGCATTTTAGTTTTGGAATGATTTCAAATTCTATAGTCAAGTACCATCCAATGAAATTAAAGAAAAAAACAAGCTAAAATGCCGTTAAACTATACATAACGGCATTTTAGTGGTGATTTTGAAAAGATTTTAAGACAAAATTACAAGACTAGAATGCAAAAACGCTTATAACTCTTATTTCGCACACTTTAATATCTTAAAAATACTATCATTTCAAAGTGTTTTTTCAGCTCTATATAAAGGTATCAAAATTATGGAAATATGTATTCCACTTATCAAATGGCATAATTTTAAAATTTAGAAACAGTTTTCCCGCGATATCTCGAAACTACATTTTGGTACTTAACGGCATTGTAGCTTGCGGACGGCAGTATAGATGTATAATATTTCGGCGTAAAAAAGTCAACACCTTCAGATCATAATCTAACGCGTGAGATTATAATTTTACGGTAGTTTAGGTTAGTTTGTAATTTGTAACGTCGTTGGAAAATAATCTGACGGTTTTTAAACTTTTTCGGTGAGGTATACAAATCACTTCGTTCGAGTCTTTCGAATATCGACCGTGAAACGATGTCGTTTGCATTTTCGTTCGCTTTTTTATTTCCTCGCTTTTCGTTGCAACGAGTTCTGATTTCAAGTAAACAGGTGAAGTCGAGGTGAGTTCATGATCGAGCCAGGTATCGAGTTCGCTGTTACAGAATCGAGCCGCTGGTCGGACCTGGTTCCCGCTCCAACTTGTCCCATCTCCTTTATATTGCGCAGAGAAGATTTGTTGCAGAAGTTTTTATTTCTGCCAGAAGTTTGCCAGTTTTAGGTATATTCGCGAGTTAGAACAAGGGATTGTTTGAGATACAATTTAGTTTCTTTAATTATTTATATAATCTTAATCTAATAATTTAATCTGTTTGATAGTTATAATCTTGGTGTCTTCAAGTCGAGAGTGAATCGGTTTCTTCTAGGTAAGCACGCTTCATCGTAGGCCGCATCAGGCATTTACATCAGGCGAGATGGCGGTCAAGTGTAAACCTATTATAGTTAAAAAAAAAAAAAAAAATATACTGGTACGAGGAAAGACATCGTATGAAAATCGAAATTTGTGGGTACAAGGCCTAAAAGTTTTATCGAAAAGTGGTAGGTGGCCTCATGTAAATTTAATGAATAAAATTAATTTATCATCTCTCCATTGCTATGTATTTTCCCTACTACAGATGTTTAACGGTGAAACCAAATATTGCAAGGAATCTAGCGTGTTCCGAAAAAGACTTCTTTCGTTGGGGCTAGGTGGTGTTGTGTAACAAATGTTTTATTTTTGACGTGATGACGTCTTATAATTCGATGAAGCCGGCTGCACGCCCACAAAACATGATGTCATGTACCGTTACCGTCGGTCGTTACCTCGCCGCATGTTTGTTACAGTTGTATTAATTATTTCGACCAGTAGTTCAAGCGGGGATGTAGCTCAGTGGTAGAGCGTTCGCTTTGCATGTGAAATGCCCCGGGTTCGATCCCCGGTATCTAAAAGCTTTTTTGCATTGTTTTGATTGAAAATGACTAAATTCTACTGATTACTTTTTCTTTTTACATACAAATCTATTAAACAAATGAAATTAAAATTTTCTTTTGAAAAATGCTACCATTCCATCAGTATTTTCTTAAGACGTTGTCACGTTCTATTGTCAGTAAACCGACTTTACAGACAAACATTTTTTAACTTTTATAGGTTTACACATGACCGCCATCACGCATGATGTTAAGCGACGATGCGGTCTACGATGGGGCGTGTTTACCTAGAAGGAATCGATTCACTCTCGATTTTGAAGACACAAAAGTAGAGTCTAATCTCTTCGTTCGTGTCTTCGGAACATCAACCATGAAACGATATCGCTTTTTCAAGCACAGGTTTGTCCACATGTCCACCGATATTTATTTATTTGTCACTCAATGGACAATTCAGATGCAGTTTTCTATAGAATAGAGCGACGAGATGAGCAGGACATGTGTCTGATGGTAAGCAGTATATTTATATACCTGCCCATAACAGCACAGTAACACGCAGTTATTGGAACAAGAAGAGTCCAAATCATTACCTAGCATTGTATTGCGCTCGTTACCCAGAAATAAAATGTTTTATATCTATGTCCCGTAATTTATCTGGAAACTTATCAATTAAGAGCGACGTTAACACATTACTGCTTGGCGGTAGACATAGAACAATAACGCCTTGAAATCGGCATTCGTCACGCTCAGGTATGATAAGAAAGCTTCGGGTAATCTCGGGACCATGGCTATTGGGCATCTAAAAATACGTCAGCCAATGGGAAATGCTGAAAGGGCGTGGACAGGCCATCATGGCATGGCCTTCTAGAAACGCATCAGCCAATGGGAAATGCTGACGCATTTCTAGATGGCCATGCCAAGATGGCGAGGCCACGCCCTCCAGTTACACCCGTGTAGTTTCTAAGGTAAGCTATCAAATTCTGAGTTATAAGTTTTCACTTCTATCGGCAGTTCCTATGACTGCCAATTTTTATTCATACATTGTATGTATCCTATATGGTGTGAACGATAAAGAATTTTCATTGATTCATTCATCATTCGTTATAAATCTATTGCGGTAAAACAACTGGCTAATATATATTATGGTACTTGCAAATGGACTTTGCAAAGAGTCCCACAATAAAATAAAATAAAATAAAGTTAAGTACAGCGAGCTATGGAGCGAGCTATGCTCGGAGTCTCTTTGCGCGACAGAATACGTAATGAGGATATTCGCAAAAGAACGAAAGTAGCCGACATAGCTCGAAGAGTAGCTAAGCTGAAGTGCCAATGGGCAGGCCACATCGCTCGCAGAACTGACAACCGATGGGGAAGAAAGGTTCTCGAGTGGCGACCACGAACCGGAAGACGCAGTGTTGGTCGGCCTCCCACTAGATGGACAGATGACCTCACAAAGGTCGCTGGAAACCGCTGTTTGCAGGTTGCGCAGGACCGTTCGTTGTGGAAATCTAGGGGTGAGGCCTATGTTCAGCAGTGGACGTCTTACGGCTGATGATGATGATGAAATAAAGTTAATAATCTGTATTGTTTGGTCTGTGTAGACAGGTGAGTCGCTGATGAGGGTGCCAAAATATTGGGCTGACTTAATAAACTTCAAGTTACGAGGGTTTCAACTTACTTCCTTAAGTATTATGTTTGAGATATTACTTAACGCCGCTTTGCTTTAATTATTTATGTGGAAGAGAATTTTGTGTTTAATTTTGTGGAGACAATTATTAAGTGCTACTTTTAAGCTTCCGAAGGAAATGTGTGATGTTAAAATTTCAATTATATGTTGTTTTTTTTTTAAATAAAGAGTGTAAGACGAGCAGGACATGTGCCTGATGGTAAGCAACATGCCTGCTTCCGGTTTGAAGGGCAATGTTGCACTAGAAATTACTGGGAGATATAATATCTTAGATCTCTAGGTGACGAGCGCAGTGCAGTGCAAGGTAATGATTTGGACTCTATATGTTTCAATTTAACTACCTACGTGTCACTGTGCTGTTAGGTGGCAGGCATGTTGCTTACCATCAGGTACATGTCCTGTTCGTCTCGTCATTCTATAATATATATAAAAAACGTATTATGTACCTCGGGTGAAGCCAGGGCGGGCCGTTAGTAATATATAAAACTAGAGTAGAAAACATCTCTTTATTCACAACTGGTGTGCAATGCCTATATGAAACTGCTACGAAATACCAGAAACACACTTTATTATATCGCTACTGAAAACATCTCGTAACCTTATTTATATGTATAATAGCAGACATGACGAGCAGGGCATGTGCCTGATGGTAAGCAACATGCCTGCCGCATAACAGCACAGTGGCACGTAGCTATTGGCCCATGAACAGTCTAAATCATTACCTAGCATTGCACTGCGCTCGTCTCCCAGAGATCTAATATGTTATATCTCTTAGCCCTGTAGTTAGGTAAGAGTAGTACTCAAACTGTTAGTTTATGGTTTACATCTTTTTCATCGTTAATTGACTTTCCCCATTTCGTTCTCCAGCTTTCGATACAAATAAGTCAAATAAATTACCCTTAATAGGAAAACTACGGCACTAAATGAGAATTCCACTCTTTGAGTCGTCGATATTGGAAACTCGACTCTGTTTATTACTACTTGGGATAAAACATTTTATTACTTTGTCTTTTATGAAGCAAAGTTATTGTATTTTGTGAGAACAATTCGTAATATGATACTGTGGTTGATTATAGTGCAGTAATGTACAGCTATAAAATTGTAGGATGCCTTAGTAGCCGACGAAATAACGACATGGTTAAAGCAAAAATAAATAAAATACGAATACGAACTAACTTACCAAGTTTCAACTGTACCTATAGTTAGTTCTTATAGTTTCGGAAAAAAGTGGCCGTGACATACGGATGGACAGACAGATAGACAGACATGACGAATCCATAAGGGTTTCGTTTTTAGGTTTTATGGAATTCTAAAAAGAGCTAAATGACGTGTCATATGGGACAGCAGGTTTACTACGAAAACAAACTCCAAATGATCGGATCCGACCGACAGCTGAATCGGATCTGTAGCATACCACGAAAAACACTCGTATCGATACATCTCGGTCGGAAGTTATAGACTTAGGTCAGATGAGGGTCGGATCGAACGAAACGGCCGATTCGATCAACCGACCGATTGCCTATCGAGGTAGGAAATATCCATAAGTTCGGCCGATATATCGTTTATCGGACTTCGTAGTAGACCTGCAGGTCCCAAAAGTAGACAGAGTCCGCCTGAGGAAGTACCACGCCTTTTACCAGCTGTTCTGCCGCCAAGCAGTACCGATCACCGAGTACCGTGTCGCGTACGTTCCTTGAATCAGCCTATTCAATATAGTCCAAGATCCCAGAGCTGCCAGACGTCACCTATTTTCTGATAAATGAAATGTGGACGATTGAGTAGAGTTAGTAAGTACTAAGAACACATGCTTACTCGCTAACTTGCTTTGACGGCTAATTTTGAGATACATACATACATACAAATATTACTTATTTCACGTATTTGCTAATATGTGATTTTCACGCATGTTGTAGGCAATATCCTTAAAAACAAGGTCCCAATACTCCCAGACACTTTCCGTCGGCCGTTTTGCTTAACAACTCCAAAACAATAATTTAACTTCACTTAAATTCTCATGCTCCATTTGTAAATATGTTCGTCAGACAACTATTTTGAAGCTTTTTCCAATAAGATAGACCAATCTTAGGGGGCAATCATCCCCTAAACTCAACTATGCCTCTATGGGTAAGAGCGCGAGACTGAGTGAGACATTTATTAGGAAATATTGACTTAAAATTGAGTTAATGACGGGGCTATAGGGCTATGACGTCAACTCTACATAAAAATAAAATGTATATGGGTACTTCTTCAAAAACAAAATTTTGGAGATCTACGAGTTTATTTCTGAAACTAACTAACAAAACGGCGTGTATTTTTTTTCTTATACAGTTTGGGCTTAACTCTAACTGGGACAAGCGATATTTTTTGTATAATTGCAGACTAAGTATAATTTCAAAAAAAATAAGTGTGTTCTTCTGATTCATATGACGTGTCCGCTTGCCATTTTCTGGAAGAAAATGGTCGATACCACATTTTCCCTTTGATAAATTATTATAAATTAAAATTATATCAAAAGGAAATGATTTTTTTTCTTATAAAATAAAATTCTATTGGTCATACCTACCTTAGTGTGTTTATAAATAGGCAAATAGGAAGTGTCCGGCCTATAATACTGATTCATGTGGCATAAGCTGCGCTTGACCTTGAAATGCTTCTGGGTTATAACCCAGAATCTACTTGAATCTATAGATTCAAGTAGAAAAATAACAATACTGAAGTCAGTATGTATGATGAGTTATACTTGTTTGAAGGGGAAATCCTGATTTATCTGGGTCTGATTCATATGGTCAAAACGCCATTTGAATCATAAAATTACTTAGTTTTCCTCCTCTCCAGCACGAAAGGAATGCTTTTGTTGCGTTTAAATAATTCAAATATCACAGAAGTATAAACTTATTATACATCCATTTCCATCGAGACATCGTTGTGGAAATCTAAGGGGAGCCCTATGTTCAGCACGTCGTCGGACGTCTTGCGGCTGATGATGATGACAACAAATTATGTGAACATATATGATTTTTTCGTCATTACAGAGCCAAATCACTTGAAGTTTTTTATTTTTAGTTCGGATTCTGGTTTATCTGTAATACAATTTCTGATTCATCTGAGCACAAAATATTTGAACGTAGATAACTTGAAAACTACTTTATTAAAACAAGTCCCTCATTGAAATATATGTTTTTAGTTACCTATTTTACATATGAAAATGTGTGACAGAGCTGAAAGTGAAACAAAATTTTGGCCAGATGAATAGGTCGAAGAATGAAATTTCGAAGAAGTACCCATATAGACGTGCCGTCAGTCGAAACTTCTAAGCAACTTTCTTCTATATCTTTGCCTTTTTTGTTTTTGCTACAAAAGAAAAACTACGTGTACATTATTTTTGAATAATCTAGCTAACAGACTAATTACTTTTTTTTTAAGTCACCATAACTATTAGAACTAAAATATTTTTTCATAAACATATGCAGAATATTTATTTATTTATATTCAGTAAAAGTACACAGAAAACAGAGTTAAATTATTAATCATAATACAAAGTCGACACAAAAAAAACATTAATACAAAAAACATAAATAAATTATGTTACTGGTCAAATAAACACTCTCCCTTCCAATACTTTTTTCATCACATATACATACATAGTCTCAAGAGAAAGATTAAAGCGAAACCTTTTCTTCGAATTCCCAAAATACGTGGGCTTGGGCGTGGGCACTCGGTAGGAATAATTGCAAATAAACAAGACTCTATTTTCTTTAATTACACAACATTGACGGCAAACGTTAACATAACAAGATATTATTTTTGTAATCCAATGAACTCAATTTTGATAACATAAATGTATAAACATGTCTGTTTATCTATTAATGTACAAAATTATTGCTAATTTTATTTTGTAAACAGATAAATAAACACCCAGTACAGTAACTAGCCCTTACTGCAACTGGACGGATTACTGTAACAGTACCTGTTCAAGAACTAATCTTAAAATAACAACTAAGCTATTAGAGGACATGTAGCGAGGCTGTAGAACGGCTTTGCTTAGCGGTGTCATGAAACGTAGCGAGGCTTATAGAACAGTGCAAGGCTTAACGGTGCCAGTACATGCAGCGATGTTGTAGAATATTGTGTAGCTTAGCGGTGTGAGTACACGTAGCGAGGTTGTAGAACGGTGCTTTGCTAAGCGCTGTGAGGACCTAGCGAGGCTGTAGAACGGTGCTTAGCTTAGCCGTGCGAAAACGCGTACCGAAAACATGTAGCGAGATTATAGAGGTCGAACGGTGTGTAGCTTAACAGTTCGAGAACACGTAGCGAAATTGTAAAACGTTGCATTGCTTAGCCGTGCGAGGACGCGTAGCGAGGCTGTAGAACGGTGTGTAGCTTAGCGGAGCAAGGTCATGTAGCGAGGTTATAGAACAGTGTGTAGCTTAGCAGTTCGAGAACGCTTAGTGAAACCACAGTGAAACTGTAGAACAGTGCATTGCTTAGCAGTGCGAGAACGCGTAGCGAAACTGCAGAATAGTGCATTGCTTAGCCGTGCTTAGAGAACGCGTGCCGAGGCAATAGAACGGTGTGCAGCTTAGCAGTGCAAGAAAGCGTAGGGAGGCTGTAGAACAGTGCATTGCTCAACCGTGCTAGGAAATGCGTGCTTCTGATAATCCAAGAGAAATATGTAAAAAATATACTATAAGATTTAAAATGACAAAAGTCACGGACCCCAGGAGTCTGTGAAGTAGCAAATTTAAATAAAGAAAAACCGTGCGAGTACGCTTTGAGAGTTGAGTAGCCTAGCGGAGTAAGGATATGTAGTGAAGTTATAGAATGGTGTGTAGCTCAGTGCGAGAACGCGTAGCGAAGCTGTGTAATAGTGTATAACAGGGGCTATAGTGTATCGCTTAGCAATCCGATAACACGTAGCGAGGTAAACTAATCTCGTTTGTTTTCATCTTTATAGTTTGAATGATACAATTCTTCAAATAGTTATTGCCAATAATTTGTAAGTAAAATTCTTCGACTTGCACGAAGTCGCCGTACTAATCATTAAATAAAATACTAGAATTCCCAAATCTCAGTTATTTCAAATAAAAACCTAAATTTCAACTCGAAACTTGTAATGAGTATTTCAAATAGAAATACATTTTAAATTCCACAAGCCTTGGAGTAACTCTAAGGAATATAAAATCAGTCCATTATGAGATAAGTAATGTTTTTTATCTTCAAAAGCTCTCGAGGCTTACTTGTAAGTCTGCTGATCCATTTTAATGAATAACTTTATATATAGCTTTAGATACAAGTTTACGCAGAATGCGCTTGTTAATCCGAAAGGGTCGAACTCTTTCCATTCATATGCACAAAGTTTGTGAAGCGATGCCTTAAAATCGCTTATGAAATCAGATGTTTATGCGTTTTGTCCAGTCCAAGAAGGAAGATGTTGAGTTAGACTGGAGTTACCCGTGACTTAATGAAATAACTGGAAAACTGTTTTTTTATGGTGATTTAGTCGGAAGTGTTCTAATCATAATTATATGCTGTGGTAGAAATCTCAGACGCATCATGGCAAATTTTGTAGTGGTAGGACTTTTAGCAGAGTCCGCCTGGGGAAGTACCACACCGTACAGTACCTACAGTACAGTACCTTTGCCAAATATTCTACCGCCAAGCAGTAATGTGCAAACATTACTGTGTTCCGGTTTGAAGGGCAATGATTCCAGAGAAATTACAGGGCTTAGAGACATAATATCTTAGATCTCTGGGTGACGAGCGCAGTGCAGTGCTAGGTAATGATTTGGACTATCATGTTCCAATAGCTGCGTGTTACTGTGATGTTATGTGGCAGGCATGTTGCTTACCATCAGGCACATGACCTGTTCGTCTCGTCACTCTATGCTATAAAAAAAAGGGTTTTTATTTAATTTGCAAACAAACGAGTGAAGCTTGCGGCAATTGCGTTAAGGCTTTCTTTAATTTTGAAGTTAATGTGTACTTGATTTTTTTATTGTCTTGCTATTTTCATTACATATTGTGGTAATATGAAATTAAATGAAAAACAAGTTAATTTAATAATTTCCTTTTAAATAACTAATCGTTATAAATAAACGAGTATGAGTCTGCCTGCGAAGCCGAGAGTCGTGAATTCGATTCCCACGCAGTGCGAATATTTGTGTGATGAATACAAATATTTGCACTGTGTCTGTGTGTGTATATTTTATGTAAAATAAGTAAGTATATAAAAGTAATAAATCAGCGATCTGGCTTCCATTGTACAAGCTTTGCTTAGTTTGGGATCAGATGGTGTTGTATGTGAAATGTACACTAATATTTATTTATTTAATAACTTCTGATACTAAGCACATCTGTATTTTTCATAGACCATTGAAGGTCTAGATGAAGATGATTGCCAAAATGATTCACTACATTGAAGTTTTTTAACAGCACTGGCAGAAATTCTAATTCTGTAACAAAACGTAATTTATTTACAATAAATTCTAAGTTAAATTGATTGATGTGACAACATCAATATCGCATCGGAGTGTCGAATACGAACATCAATTACGCCATCAACGTCAGTTCCAACAAAAACAAATTTAATATGTATTCCAAATCCTGTTGGATAAACGCCGGCCAACATTACTGGATCGTTTTTATCATATTTGGAGAAGCAATAACCGCTTGGCTGTGAAGCGATAAACGGTAAAACGTGGCTAACCACTCCCCCCTTTTTTACTCCCCTACCTCCCACGTGCCATGGAATGATTGATGGTCGACCCTTTTGTGTGTGCGGCCATGGAATTCGTGCTTTTATTTCTGAACAATAACACAACTATTGTTATAGGGATTTCGTTTTGGGGTAGGTTTGAAAATCTTCTGGACCCAAATATTTTTTTACGTAGTGAATATGTAATATGTATGTCACCATAATAATCATAATGGCGACAGTATACATATAATCTAACGCCGTTAGATGATTAGCTTTTTTTTTACTTATAGGGAATGCATTTGTTCACGCTCTTTCGCCCTAAGAAGATGGTTGGGTTATGTCGAACTTGACACATAGTAAGCGGAGAAATTGATACATAACATGTATCAATTTCTCCGCTTTTTCCGCTTTTTCCGAGAAATTGATACATAACATGTATCAATTTGATACATAACATGTATCAATTTCTCCGCTTTGTTTTTCTTATCGAGGGACTATCCTTCTTAACAGAAGCAAAAAAGTGTCTGTATACCATCCACGGTGGGAACTAGTGAGACCAAATTATGCTCCCTGACATTGTCAACTGTTTTTAGACCTAGTTTTACAGACTATTAAAGTTTCATTGACACCACGAGTGTTACCTCTGCCAATTAAAACCTCCATAACCTACATACATAATTTACCGCGTATGCTGAGAACGCGGGGCCGTCTCGCATTCCCGGGCCACCTCAGAGGCACTCGTCCAACCAGTAAGTATGTCCTCGTGGACAGTACCTAGTAACCTAGTACCTAGTAAGTGGGTACTGGACTCCCTCACGTCTGGACACCCTCGGTCTTTCTCCCACGGCGAGCCAAATGTTTTGCCTACCACCATCCGGCTGCAGAGGACAGGAAAAGCAGCCGTTCGATATACTGGCAGTCTTCTTCCCCTTCATCTTGCCTCAATTATCATCTGAAAACCGCCATCACACGTAATGCCGCCGCGGGGAGATAAAACGACGAACTTTAATACCGGCTCTCCTCTCCTGCCGCGGTCTTTCCTCTCCTCCTCGCCTATCGCCAAAGTATTACGACCCGTCTCAGTAACATCAGCACCCCCTACGCTGCGCAACACCCTCCTACTCTCTTGACTGCATAGCCGTCGACTTAGAGCCCAAAACCCTGGTGAACAGTTACATCTACATAATGCCTTTGGACTACTACTAAGCCAAATATAACTACTAGCCGAGTAACGTTTCAAGTCAGTTACAGTCCCCCCAACGAATTTAAACACGTGACACTCAAGGAGGCGAGGTTCGTGCATGGAATTTCACGGTTACCCTGGATAAGTTTGTCATTTGCTAATACATTTATAGACGTTATTTTAAGTGTACACAAATTGAAAATATCTATCTAACTCAGCACTAAACTCCCATAGCTTTTTGAAAGGCATCCCTCATCTATACTCTGATCTCATTTTATTTAACTCGTCAATTTAAAACCCCCACCATGTTTGTATTGGTTTAGCAGAAAATTCGAACTTCCCCTATTTTCCTAATAAATTACTGGTGAAACACAAACAGGTAACCTGGCAATTAAAACTTTTCGTTTAAATTATTCCATTATTTGCCAACTTCCATTGTACAAATACAAATTTAAGATTAAATACGTAATTTGTAATTGGTCAGAGTTTGTTGAATTTGAAGATTGAGGGGTCTGATTAGGACTAAATAATGAAGGCCGTTCGAAGTTGTTTTATTAAATTAAACACTCATTCAAAGTTACTACATTGACTAGCTTCGTGGCTTATTTGGTAGTAGCTCTGCCTGCGAAGCCGAGGGTCGTGGGTTCGATTCCCACCCAGTGCAAATATTTGTGTGATGAATTCAAATGTTTGCACTGTGTCTGGGTGTTTCTATGTATAATAAGTAATTATTTAAAACTATATAAGTATTGTATCAGCTATCTGGCCGCCATAACACAAGCTTTGCTTAGTTTGGGGTCAGATGGTGTTGTGTGTGAATTGTCCACCAATATTTATTTATATATTTATTCCAGACTGACTTAGTGGTTCCATTGTAAATGAGTCTACCCTCAAAACTGTAGGTTGGGGATTCGATTCTCACTCAGGATTGATATTTGTGTGTGAAAACCTTAGAGCACTGTTTTTTCTATGCCAGTGTGTTTATGTATGTAATAAGAATATGTTTAGAACTAGTAGCACGCCGTGGTTTTACCCGCGTTGTTGTCGTTCTCGTAATTTTTTCATGGAACCTGTAGCTTAGAAAAAAAACTTCGTTTGGTCCACTCTGCTTGGTGGAAAGCAATATTGTGGCCGAAGATGGAGTACGTTTTTTTGGGATTTGCTGGTTGGTATTTTGTGTGTATGTTACGCGATAGATCCGCCAATAGTGAACCAATTTTGATATTTTTTTAATAGATCACATTTCAGAGGTGGTCCCATATAAATTGTATCGAAATCGGTGTAGCGGTTATTGAAATATATAAATTTGCTCACCAGCCCTTCTATCGCCTAGCTAAATTGGCTATGGCGTTGCTATTGCTGTCTCTATCATTTCAAGTGAAAAGAAAAGAGAGAGCGATGTTAAAGCTTAGATGATCTTAGGCAATAGACTCTCAGAACAACGTACTCGTATTTATTGTCTCGTACTCCCTTGCTAATTTCACAAAAGTTATGAAACTGATAATAAGTTTTATTTTAATTCAATTAGATTTTTATTTTTTGGATAAATTTAAATTATTTTAACCCGAATTAAAAACAAAAACAACCCGGCTTTAATCACCTTTTCTTTTTTAAAATGACGCATAGCTTCTAGAAGTTTTAATTCCGCGGAGTGAATCTAACCGTAAATCATAGAGGCGGCGGCAGGCGTGCCATTCCTTACAAAGAACCATTCTAGAAATGGTGTCAAAAGTCGTCTACCTCCGTAATTTAGATAGATACTGAATTACTGATACTTTACTTTATTGAACACACCAAAATAAAACTAATATACAAGTTGAAGCAATTAAAACGTTCTTATCACATATGTAGATTCAAATATCTTCTCTCTCGAGCCTTTGGGACGTGCACCGTGAATATATGTCACTTTTTTGAACCAGGAGCAGTCCAATAGAAAAAAAGACAAGGTGGTATTAGGTCACGCATATCAGTTGCATATTAGTTGTATTGGATATTCGCAGAAGAACGAAAGTAGCCGACATAGCTCGAAGAGTAGCTAAGCTGAAGTGGCAATAAGCAGGCCACATCGCTCGCAGAACTGACAACCGATGGGGAAGAAAGGTTCTCGAGTGGCAACCAGAAACCGGAAGACGCAGTGTTGGACGGCCTCCCAGTAGATGGACAGATGACCTCACAAAGGTCGCTGGAAACCGCTGGTTGCAGGTTCCGCAGGACCGTCCGTTGTGGAAATCTAGGGGGGGAGGCCTATGTTCAACAGTGGACATCTTGCGGCTGATGATGATCAGTTGCACACTCTCCAAAGTGTAACCGATAGAAACAGATAGCTATTTTGCAACGATATTTGTTTGTGATGTATCAAGACTTTGAAGCCTTTCTGAAATATGCGCGTGGTTGCCATTGCACTTTTCGGCATGTCTCTCGATCGATTCTAGAGCCTCTATGTGGTACTTAGATGCCTTCCTAAAGGTGCGAACAGTACTGCATGGGTACGTATTTAAATGTCTAAAATTAAAATACCTGTAGGTGTTACTGGTACTGGAGAGGAAATGAAACCACGTCACTGTATAAACTGCTGACTATATTGATCTTAATTATACACAAGTGACGCGGGGCAAGAGACTGCTCGCTCGACCGCTGTCATCTTCTTATATACTAGTTCTGACACGTACAAACGTGCCCCCCACATACACCCTTTTCTTAAAAAAAGGAGAAAAACATATCTATAACAATCCACAAAAAACATAATTACATCAAACCTTGTTTACACTATAATATAACTATCAACTCGTCACATGTTTCTTCCGCTTGCTAAGTACATTTTTCTTTCCGTGCTGACCTTGGCATATTGACTTCGAACCGCTTTGCTCACTCAGCGTTCTAGTTTGCACTAATGACTATTGATTTATATTTCCTATTACGTGACGCATATCACTTGCAATCCAATCTCTAAAATATATGACCATACCCGAATAAATCGCCAGAAGTTCCTTGTCGTATACACAGTACTTTTTCTGGGATTCCGTGGGCTTCTTTGCAAAAATAATCGAGGGTTCTCCAAAGACCCTTTTCCTTCTGTGCAATACCGCGCCTATATAACCATGTTGAACTTTCCTCCATCCCCTTGTTTCTGCGATGCCATCACTGCTTCAAACTGGGCCAACCATAACCGCGGCATGTCAACCCAAAAATCTGGAAGTCTCGTTGACACACCTATAGCGGCCAGGGCACAATCAGCGGAATTCGTTCGCTCGTCTTTCATGCTCTGCTGACCCACTTGCCCACTCACTAGTGAAGCGTGCGGAAACATTGTTCAAAAACAATTTACTAACGCAGTAACACCAAAAAAAAATCTTCTGAATCTTCTCTTTAACTCACTGATCAATCGTCTGGGTCACCACTGTAACCACCACTGAATCACGTCGGGCTGGATCACGTCGGGGTCACCACTGTAGGTGGTACTGGTACTGGAGAGGAAATGAAACCACGTCACTGTATAAACTGCTGACTATATTGATCTTAATTATACACAAGTGACGCGGGGCGAGAGACTGCTCGCTCGACCGCTGTCATCTTCTTATATACTAGTTCTGACACGTACAAACGTGCCCCCCACATACCTCACGCTAAAACACCTCAAAATACCTAAGCAAATAACACCTACATAGAAAATACCTAAGTTCAAAATACCGATCGGACTAAATATCTAATGTTTAAAATGCCTATAGTTATACCACCAAAGTTAGATTCACACACATTTAAAATACCACATGGTTAAAGTACCTAAAATTGTGCATCACTTGCTAGCTATTTACCTAATCCCAAAATTGTTTTTTTTTAATCTAAGTAACCCAATCGGATCGGTTAGGTTACTTAGGACCCAGATCCGACTCGGAGCACCCCGACTCCACCTGGTCTTGTGGCTACTACCCCTAGAGTGTATATAAAAATGCGGGAGCCAGAAGCTCAAGGGATGTCTTAAGTGGAGCGAGCCATGCAAGGTCAAGCGCAGCGAAGGGGGGAGGTGGCGAGCGAAGCGAGTCGGCGACCTCCGTAGTGAAGCGCAAAATGTTTAAAAACTGGTCCAATAACTAAATTACTCTTTCAGATACTACTTCTACTCAGGGCATGGACAGTAATAACCAAACGCGAGGCTGTAATAAGTAGCAAATATGTATAGTAATGTTTCCCTTGGCGGACTTCAAGACTTAGCTTTGCGACTCAAAATTAATGCATCTAAATTCTAATCATCAATTGCTTACCCTGATTACCATCGGGTAATTGCAGTGGAATATAACAATGTCATCTACGTACGGGGAAATATCCCGTGACACACATTCGCCACGACGTGTGCTATAACACGGTGTAATTAATTACCTCCTTGCAGCAGGGCCGTAGCTATTGTACGGAGTTATATTGTGGGGCAACAGCACTAACCAGAAATACATTCATATAACATGAAATCAATTAAAGCGTCGATGGCTCTGTTGCAAATGTGATCGAATCTTACGTCAAACGACATGACGATGCGTAGCATTGGTTCCATTCAAATCTATCTTTTGGTTACAAAAAAGGTTTAAATGAACTGGTGAAATTGACTGGTTCCGGAAAATACACGACAATAGCCCTGATTCTATTTAGTGACACCAGTAAATTTCCAGAATTTTCAAAGGTCTTTGTCAAATGTATCAATCAATTAATAACATTTATGTTTCGTCAAAATTAAATATCAATGATGTCACTTAAAGTAACTAACTATAAAAAAAATTGGTATGTAGCGTAGTGTAGTTCTTATTGTATTTTAGTTTTGTTAATAAAGGCTCTGCCTAGATTAAAAAAACTATAAATAAATAAAATAAAAAATATGTATAAAACTGGTCAAATAACTAATCTATCCCTTCCCGGTATGGAACCTATCCCTACATCATGAAATTCAAAAAGCAGTAACCTCTCTCAATGACAATTGCAATCTTTTGCGCCAGAAATATATATAACACGTGGGGGAGTTTTAGTTTAACTATTTAGTTAATAACAACCAGTTAATCTTGTTGTCATGTTTATTTTCTGTGACTTTTTATTTTTTTTCTTTTCATCAAAAGTATCTATCGTAATATGAACTTTATCTTCACAAGTTTTGAGTTTACATTAACCAGACAGTGTGTTGGAATGTTCTACTATATGTAGAGCATAGCCCCGCTAGCCCGCTACCCTGCCTTAAATTCTAGGTCCGGCCCTGACTTGTTCCAAATACATACAACCCGTTTTTACCCCAGGCGGTATTAATGGCTTCCTGTTCCAGTCAAGATTTTTGGTATAGATTACAGTTGAGCCCTATAAAATACTCTAGCTATGCGCTACGGTTTCCTTTGTCAAATGTAAACCGCAAAACCTGTAAATTAGTCTCTAATATGGTTCAGGTCTATGAGAACTAAGGCAAACCTTATCTATGCCACCGTTAGATTGTCAACACTGTTATAATAAATAAATATAGGTGGGCAAATCACACACAACACCATTAGCACGGTCGGGGTAGACATTGAAATAGAAAAAATTCCGGAGAGCGATTTTTTTTTATGAAACGTCGGGGAGGGTTGTTAGAAGTATAAATCTCGATTTTCTAACTAATCTCGGTAGAGGGTTCGCCGCGATCTTGTTTTAAAGTTTTTGTGAAATAACTCGTTCATTTTCAACTTTAGAGCAAAAATGAGGGTTACCAAAATTGTTGGAAATTTAATTTCTCACAAGTTTGCTCCATATAGGTTTTACGCTAGGATCAATATTTGCAGAGTTATACTATGAAGTTTATCAAAAAATCGTAATGGGTGGAATTTTATTTTCTTCAACTTCGGTTCTCGCACTTTTTAGGGTTCCCTACCCAAAGGGTAAAAACGGAACCCTATTACTGAGACTTGGCTGTCCATCCGTCCGTCCGTCCGTCCGTCTGTCACCAGACTGTATCTCAAGAACGGTGATAGCTAGACAGTTGAAATTTTCACAGATGATGTATTTCTATTGCCGCTGTAACAACAAATACTAAAAATAAAATAAGTAAAAAATGTGCGAGAACCAAAGTTGAAGAAAATAAAATTGCACCCATTACGATTTTTTTGATAAACTTGATAGTATAACTCTGCAAATATTGATCCTAGCGTAAAAACTATATGAAGCAAACTTGTGAGAAATTTAATTTCTAACAACTTTGGTTACCATCATTTTTGCTCTAAAGTTGAAAATTAACGAGTTATTTAACAAAAACTTTAAAACAAGATGGTGGCGAACCCTCTACCGGGATTAGTTAGAAAATTGAGATTTATACTTCCAACAACCCTCCCCGACGTTTCATAAAAAAAAATCGCTCCCCGGAATTTTTTCTATTTCAGGCTAGTTTTATGTCTACCTCGACTGTAACACTACATCTGATCCCAAAATAAGCAAAGCTTGTACTATGGCGCCCAGATAGCTGATATAATACTATAGTTCTAAATACATACTTATTATACACAGAAACATCCAGACAGTAAATATTTAAGCAGATATTTGCACTGGGTGGGAATCAAACTAATAATCCTCGGCATCGCAGGCAGAGTAACTATTCACTAAGCCACGAGGCCAGTCAGACCTTACGCGTAAGAATATAATCACACGGTAACATTGAACTCTTCTTAGTTTTATCAAAGCACGGTAGGTTTTGTTTAGTGTTCATCCGACATTGTTAAATTATAACCGGACGGTGTTGAGAACTTAACTTATATGAGGTATAGGTATACGTATCATAAGCGGCCCACTAAAAACTATTCTCACTGCTGGAACTTAGGGCCTTATTTTGCAAGCAGATAGTCAAGGTAAAATCCATCAAGTTGGCCAAGTGCGGGTTAGCAGTGTGGGGTGTAAGGGGGAAGCGTATATCATCCAGTTTCCTCAAATGTCAACCTCCCCTGCACGTGGTGCACCCTGCTGCCAACTAACGAGGCTCTGACGACCGAACCAATGGCGGTATATCCATTTAAAAGCCAGTCCTAAATTGACCAGGCCAGTGACGGGCAGCGGCGTCACTGGTGCAAAGGGCTGGCCCCGCGGTCACCAACCCGCCTGCCAAGCGTGGTGACTATGGCAAACACCCCCCCTTATGAAAGACACAAATAAGAAACGGCCCCTAGTCCCCGGCGGCTCCGCTATTCCAGGCACTGGTGGCAGCCTTGGTTCCGGCAGAGCATGGGGTGCAAAGAATCTCCGGCAGATGCCCCGCCACCAAACCCCACGACTCGACCTGGCAACTTATAATGCACGGACGCTGAGGGCTGACGAAAAGATTGTGGAGTTGGAAGAAGAAGTGGACAAGTTGCGCTGGGATATTATAGGGTTATCCGAAGTCCGAAGACAGGGCGAGGGCAGGATAACCCTCGATTCCGGCAACTTGTTCTACTACCGGGAGGGAGATCAACAATCCCAAGGGGGTGTCGGGTTTATCGTCCGCAAGTCTCTTGTTAACAACGTGATAATGATCGAGAGTGTGTCGAACAGGGTTGTATACCTTGTACTTAAAATTACCGACCGATACTCATTGAAGGTAATACAGGTATACGCACCGACCTCGACACATCCCGACGAAGAGGTTGAGGCCATGTATGAGGACATCTCCAAAGCCATACATGTCTCGCCAACACATTTCACAGTTGTGATGGGAGACTTGAACGCGAAACTGGGGAAACGTAGCGGTGATGAGTTGAGAGTAGGGCAATTCGGATATGGGCAGCGGAACCCAAGAGGGCAACGTCTAGCTGATTTCTTGGAAAGGGAGAGCCTCTTTATGATGAACTCCTTTTTCAAGAAACAGCCACAACGAAAATGGACATGGATTAGCCCAGATGGTTCCACAAAAAATGAAATCGACTTCATTATGACGACTAAACGGCAAATATTCAGCGATGTCTCTGTGATCAGTAAGGTCAAAACCGGTAGCGATCACCGTATGGTAAGAGGCACGCTGAATCTAAACATTAAGTTCGAAAGGTCACGTCTAATGAAGTCCACGCTCCGACCAAGTTCTGCTCAAATTGAGAATCCCGATAACTTTCAACTCGAACTTCAAAACCGCTTCGAGTCCCTAAATGAGTGCGTAACGGCGGATGAAATTAATGACAGGCTAGTGGAAACTGTTCACGCGGTTGGCAGAAAATTCTACAAGAGCCGACGCCAAAATAGAACACAAAAACTCTCCGATCATACTCTGAATCTCATGGCGGTTAGGCGAGGTATGCGGTTGCAGTCTTCGGTAGACATGACGGTCTACAGACGGCTCAATAGACAGATTTCTACTTGTGTGCGACGCGACATACGCTGCTACAATACTATGAGTATTGAAGAAGCGATTAAGCGGAACAAAGGCTCGAAAGTGTTCGCAAGAAATCTGTCTCTTGGGCAAAGTCAATTGACCAAATTGAAAACCGATGATGGCAACGTCACCTCGTCGAAGCCCGAGATTTTAGAGGAGATCGAGAAGTTCTATGAACAGTTATACACCTCTGCGCAAGCACAACCTGTCGTTAATATGGCTAAAGACCCCAGAGCCAAGCTGACCCGACACTTTACCGAAGATATCCCGGAAGTCAGCCTGTACGAGATTAGGATGGCCCTCAAGCAACTTAAAAACAACAAGGCACCTGGCGACGACGGAATTACGACTGAGCTTCTGAGAGCGGGTGGAAAACCGGTACTTAAAGTCCTCCAGAAGCTGTTCGACTCCGTCATACTTGACGGTAATACGCCAGAAGCGTGGAGCAGAAGTGTGGTGGTGCTCTTCTTCAAAAAAGGTGACAACACCTTGTTGAAGAATTACAGACCCATCTCACTTCTGAGCCACGTTTATAAGTTGTTTTCGAGGGTAATCACGAATCGTCTCGCACGCAGGTTTGATGACTTCCAGCCACCCGAACAAGCCGGTTTCCGAAAAGGCTATAGTACCATAGACCACATCCATACGCTTCGGCAGATTATACAGAAAACCGAGGAGTATAATCGGCCACTATGTATAGCGTATGTGGACTATGAGAAAGCCTTCGATTCCATCGAGACCTGGGCAGTGCTTCAGTCTCTCCAGCGATGCCGCATGGACTATCGCTATATCGAAGTGTTGAAGTGTATTTACAGCAAAGCCACAATGTCTGTTCGATTACAGGACCAGTGCACAAAACATATCCAGCTACAGAAAGGCGTGAGGCAGGGAGATGTTATATCTCCGAAACTGTTCACTGCCGCGCTGGAAGATGTTTTCAAGTTACTGGACTGGAACGGACATGGCATCAATATCAACGGCGAATGTATCACTCACCTTCGGTTTGCCGACGACATAGTCATTGTGGCGGAGTCGCTGGAGGACCTCGGTGCTATGCTCAGAGACCTCAGTAGAGTATCCCAACAGGTAGGTTTGAGGATGAATATGGACAAGACGAAGGTCATGTCAAATGTTCATGTCTCACCTGTACCGGTTATTGTTGGGAATACCACACTCGAAGTTGTTGACGAATACGTCTACCTGGGTCAAAAGATCCAATTAGGTAGATCCAACTTCGACAAAGAGGTCCAGCGAAGGATCCAACTCGGATGGGCAGCGTTCGGGAAACTACGGCACATCTTGGAGTCCAAAATACCCCAATGCTTGAAGACGAAAGTCTTCAATCAGTGCGTGTTGCCAGTGATGACTTACGGAACTGAGACGTGGTCCTTAACTGTGGGCCTCATAACAAAGCTCAAAGTCACACAGCGAGCTATGGAGAGAGCGATGCTCGGAGTCTCTTTGCGCGACAGAATCCGGAATGAGGATATTCGCAAAAGAACGAAAGTAGCCGACATAGCTCGAAGAGTAGCTAAGCTGAAGTGGCAATGGGCAGGCCACATCGCTCGCAGAACTGACAACCGATGGGGAAGAAAGGTTCTCGAGTGGCGACCACGAACCGGAAGACGCAGTGTTGGACGGCCTCCCACTAGATGGACAGATGACCTCACAAAGGTCGCTGGAAACCGCTGGTTGCAGGTTGCGCAGGACCGTTCGTTGTGGAAATCTAGGGGGGAGGCCTATGTCCAACAGTGGACGTCTTGCGGCTGATGAATGAATGAATGAATGAATGGGTTAGCAGACGACATACATATTTATGTTATCGAGACATGTTTTTCAAGGATAATGCTTCTTCACCATTATATATTATATATTGGTGGACAATTCACACACAACACCATCTGACCCCAAACTAAGCAAAGCTTGTATAATGGCGGCCAGATAGCTGATACAATACTTATATAGTTTTAAATACATACTTATTATACATAGAAACACCCAGACACAGTGCAAACATTTGAATTCATCACACAAATATTTGCACTGGGTGGGAATCGAACCCACGACCCTCGGCTTCGCAGGCAGAGCTACTACCAACTAAGCCACGAGGCCAGTCATTGAAACCAGATATGATGACAAACTTGTGCATTTATACTTCGAATAATCCTCAAAGGTGCAGCCGGGATTTGAACCTATGACCCCATGATTGTGAATTCCTACGTTCTCGCCACTAAGCCATCACGGCTTACTAATAAGTACATTTATTTTCACTAGTTTGTGCCCGCGCCGGTTTTGTTCCCGTTTTTTGACCGGAATAAAAAGTTGCCTATTATGTGCTATTGTAGGGTATACTTTATGTGACAAATTTCAACCCGATCCGTTCTACCATTCCGACGTAATTGCGAAATAAACATCCAAACTTTCACATTTATTATATTAGTAGGATTATCAATAGGTAGATAGAAAGGAAGAATCACCAAACTGGGTATTGAACACACCCAATAAAAATAAGTCGCTAGTTCAAACAATTACTATTAACAACTAAAGCGATAGAAGTATTTCAGGCAACCTTAACGTAGAAAATGAAATGTGGAAAGTTATGAAACGAGGTGTACAAATGACATGGAAAGATATAAAATAATATTTGAAAAAAAGAAACAATTAATTCAAATAAAAAGCCACCCCCAAATTTAATAAATTCAGCGTTTATTGTTTCAAAATGAAAATAAACAAGATCCGTTTAGAAAGCTGCGGCCGAAACATTCCTTTAACATAACGAATGTTAATTTGTTAAAGTGTAATTTAGCTAACTTTTCACCGCCAGCCAATTAACAATGTTCAAACTGTGAACACAAGCCCTGTATTCTGTAATAGCGTAACGCAAAACACATAACTCACAAACCGTATCATCACAACAAAAACACAAAAATCGCTGAACTGAACCTCAGTGAATAATTCGGGAACAAACGCTGAAAAAAAAGCACAAGTGAATTAGTATATAGAATACTAGCTGTTACCCGCGACTTCGTCCGCGTGAAATAAATACTGAGGTAACTCAGGCAATAACTAATTTTACACCCAGACACATTTACTAAAACCAGCTCATAATAAAACAATGTCATCAAAATCGGTTCAGTTGTTTAGGTGTGAAAGCGTAAGAGACATTCGTCCCCCACTTCAACTTCAATTTCTTCCCCATACAGTTCGAAATTACAAAATTGCTAGAACAAACATTTATTGGCTTTGTGCCAAGTGCCTATATAAAGAGTTTTATCTTCAACGTAAGGAAGTTTCCATGTATACTTTCATCCCCCATTTCAATCCCAATTTCATCCCTATATAATTCGAAATCACAAAATTGCTAGAAAAAATATTCGTTTGCTTTGTGTCAAGTGTCTATGTTCAGAGTTTCATGGTTTTATCTTCAACAGTTGGGATCTTCCATGTTGACATTCATCCCCCATTTCAACCCCAATTTCACCCCCGTACAGTTCGAAATTACGAAATTGCAAGAACAAACGTTCGTTTGCTTCGTGTCCAGTTTCTATATATATACAGAGTTTCATGGCTTTATCTTCAACTGTTGGGAACTTCCATATTCACATTCATCCCTCATTTCAACCCCAATTTCACCCCCGTACAGTTTGAAATTACGAAATTGATGGAACAAACATTCGTTTGCTTCGTGTCAAGTGTCTATATATACCTTCAGAGTTTCATGGTTTTATATTTAACGGTTGGGAACTTCCATTTTGACATTCATCCCTCATTTCAACCCCAATTTCACCCCCGTACAGTTCGAAATTACAAAATTGATAGAACATGCATTTAATTGCTTCGTGTCAAGTGTCTAGATACAAAATTTGATAAGTTTGAAAATCACGTTTCATACAAAATTTTCATACAACAGTTCATCCCTTGTTTCACCCTCTTAGGGGTTGAATTTCGCAAAACCCCGTCTTAGCGAGCGCCTACGTGCTAAAAGGGACCTCCATGCAAAATTTCAGATTCCTAGCATTTGTAGTTTCTGAGATTCCTTGATGAGTGACCTTTCGCTTTTATATATATAGAGAAGAAGATAGATCTGCAGATATTTTAACGCCTGGTAAAATTGCTATATTATTTTGAAGCATATTATTGCTTGTAATAAAATTGTGTGGTGTGTGTTCAAGGGGAAAGTCGTTTACCTGCGGATATATGAAAACTACAAATTGTAATCATGGTAATTTTTTTGTAATCAACACATATTTATCGTAGGTATTATTCAAGTATTGGTATACAACAAAAACCGTGGTAACTTTTAATTCATTTCATGTGTCAATTTTTTTTTTTTTTTTTAGGCTGAACTTTTATTTACAAAACTAAATTCCAATGAGAACTACACTACATACCGAATTAACAACTTACACTATGTACATCTAAATTATCCATTGACCAATAAAGGTCTAAAGACAAAGCCATGATTATAAGCATGGTGTTTTACATCTTTTTTATTTATTTGAATTTTACAACTCCACAAACTCCGGGGTCCGAGACCTTTGTCATTTGTTTTCTTTTCCATCGGTGTTTTACCGGTGTTTACATCATCATTCGTTACTTAAGTTGTGGTATGACTTATTGTTGAGTCCGCCTGGGGAAGTACCACACTTATGCCAGTTATTCTACTGTTAAGCAGTAATGTCCAAACATCACTACGTTTCGGTTTGAAATTAATGTATCAAGAGAAATACAGAGTACATAGATAAATCCCACTGATATTATAAATGTCAAAGTATGTATGTTTGAATGTTTGTTGCTCAATCACGCCGTAACGTATGAACGGATCAGGCTGAAATTTGGAATACAGATTCTTATAGTCTGGAAGAACACATAGGCAAATTTTTATCCCGGGAAAATAACGGGAACGACGGGAACGGGAACTACGCGGGTAAAACCGCGGGGAACTGCTAGTGATATCATATATCTGGGTGACGAGCGCATTGCAGTGCTAGGTAATGATTTGGACTCTTCATATTCTAATAGCTGCGGGATACTGAGCTGTTATGAGCAGGTATTTTGCTTACCACCAGGCACTTCTCACTCAATCAATACTTTTACGTTCAGTGTTTTGAGTTTGTTATTAAAGAATACAGGACCAAAATTGTTACATTCCACGACTAGAAACTTTTTGTTCGAATCCCGGCTCTAGCTAGACCTACGTCACGGTGTTAACTTGTCTGAAACATTTCATAAACGAAAAATTATTTATTTAATACTCTCTGTGTTTTAACATTTTAATCGTATATTTTACAAGTTTTCGCTTGAAATAATTAATCTGTAATTAACAGGGTACTTTTTTGGTGTGTTACATCTTTTTTAGCGGTGCCTGGATATGTTTGTGGCAGGAATTTTGTAAAAAAGAACGGAGATATGAATACAGGGTTACAGGAAACCAAAGAAGCGAGCATTATTTGTTTTGTTATTCGTAGTATAGAGTGACAAGACGAGCAGGACATATGCCTGATAGTAACCAACATGCCTGCCACATAACAGCACAATGATACGCAACTATTGAAACATGAAGAATCCAAATCATTACCTACTGCGCTCTGGTTTGTATGGTCCTTCACTGTGCATACCCCACGACATTAAAGTTTTGTTTGGCGTACTTCAGTACATACTGCTTAGGTCGACATCAATCTGCGTTTTCCCTCACTTAATATAAACCGTTTGTTTAGCTAGCGCTAGAGACCTTGACAACTGATGGTAATTTCGAACGAACCAAGCCAATATGGTTCAGGACGTCTACTATCGTTCTACGAAAACGTAATTTCGAAATAAACGCGCGACTTCCCCTACTCCGATTCTACTTCAATCCGTCGTTTTGTCCGTTGAAATGTTCTAAGCCTACTCTAATTGGAGTTGGAGAGATCAAACAATGTTCGATCGGACGAAACGAAGTAGGATCGAAGTAGTAGTCGCGAGTTTATTTCGAAATTACGTTTTTTGTTGAATTAGAGTAGACGTCCTGTATGATTTGCCTCACTTTTCTTGCAGGAACCCAGTTTCTATAACACATATTATAGTTTATAGTCTCATATACTACCTATCATCTCGGAAAAAGCATGGACCCCAACGAAACAAATATCAACGACAGAACGACATTACCAATTAGATTGACATTTGAAACACACATGGGTTAAAAAGCCGGGTCACACAGAGGCGATCCGATAGCGATAGCGATCCGATAGCGAGACGATATTTTTTGTAATGTTCGAATTTGTATGCAACCTGACACACAGCAAGCGGGCGCGATCCCATACTCGGTATCGGATCGCTATCGCTATCGGATCGCTATCGCTACCGGATCGCCTCTGTGTGACCCGGCCTTTAGAGTCTAAAATATCACTTCGGCTAATAAATCTATCACCTACTTAAGCTACCATCCTGTAAAAATGTATAAGTGGGTAAGTATCAGATCACGCACATCAGTTATAATCTCTTCGTAATGTATCCTATAAAAATCCTACAAACTTAACACTGCGGCTATGTTCGATACTCCACAACCTTACTACGAGTATGTTTGATGTAGCTAAAAATAAAAAATATGAAGTTGCTAAACTCGAATATGTATATTTTTGTGTGGAAAAACAAATTCACTCGGTTTGTGTAATGGCCACCCATCCAAATATGTTTTCGTAAGTACTACTAATGTACTAATAAGGTCGCAAGATCAACATACGCGAACGAAGTAGCGGATTCAGCTAGTTATTGAATAAAGCAGTCAGGTGGTATGTAGTTCCCATGAACATTACCTGGCAACTATCTTTAATGTTTGCTTTAGGAGATATGAACATTATTTAAGAGCACGGAGATGCTAATATCCTTCTAGATATTGTAGGTAAGTTGTTGTTACCCTAGTGTACGTTACATGAATAAGTTCAGTTCCTGGTGGTTATTTGTCACAGCGTCATGTCGCTAACTAGTCTGGAACTTGTGTTGTGAATTAGTTTAGCGTAAATTGGTTCACACGTTACACCCGTCAGATAAACGTGCTACTTGTTTCGCCAGAATTAATATTATTGTTGGTTGCAAATTGGTTAATTGTGTTAACGTTATTGTTATTCTTAGCATGTCTTTTTGTTTTTGCGGTAAGACGTTGTGTTGAAAACTCTAGAATAATCTAGTTTCAGACCGGCGATTTTTATTTGTCAAAAACAGATTCAATCAAAAACAGAAGTAGTTAAACATGTAGGAACGAAGTTCCTTCAGATCATAGATCGTATAGACTAAAAGCCCACGAGGACCAGACCTTCGTTATTTTATAAAGGCTGAAAGTTCACCTGTGCATGTCCCCTATACAGGTAAGAACGACCAGGGACTATATAGTTTGGGTTGTGGTTACTTGGGCAGGTAACCGGTAGTAAAGGTATATAAAATAGTACCTTACATTCGTTAACGTATAAAGCTCAATTTTTTTACATTTTGTTAAAGATAACTTTAGAAATCTCGTCATCCATTGCCAGACACTTATGACAGTTGCTACCCCCTGCCAGACACCCCTAAACTTTAATAAATTATAATTATACTTTGGTTATAGTATAAAAGCTAAATTTTATACAATGTTACTTGGGGACCTATGAAAAGATGTTGCCTCAACAGCCGGACAGTTTTAATGGTTTTTACATCTTGCCAGACACATCGAAAGTCCGCTGTAAGTACGAGCGCAAGGTAACAACTGTTAGTCGACTGCGATATTTTACTGCGTATCATCTGTCTTTTAGTCATAGATCGTAGAACCCAAGATGGGCCCTCGTGGGCTCTTGCTCTAGTAGAACCCAAGATGTGCCCTCCCAAACTTCAGGGCGCACACAATCATGTCAACGTTGGGATGAGTGAGCTCACTCTTTCCGTTCTAGTTGGTTGCAGGACGCGGTGGACGCCGGACGTTTTCACCTATCATTATTCGTTGTCAATAACCAAAATATAAGTAGAACCACAGCAAATCTCGCCGCTAGCGATTATATGGGTCAAGTAGATTGGTTGTTTGTAAACCACTTACGATACACACAGAGACGCAGTTTATCACCAATTTCAAGGTGCTCTGGGCACATCATTGATTTATATCGATGCTTCAGATAATATACGAGTAGAAGCAACACAATTTGAGAAAAAAAACTTGTAGAAAGGACAATAAAAAAATGTTTATCTGTAAAGTCGGTTTACTGACGATAGAACGTGACAACGTCTTAAGAAAATACTGATGGAATGGTAGCATTTTTCAAAAGAAAATTTTAATTTAATTTGTTTAATAGATTTGTATATAAAAAGTAATCAGGTAGAATTTAGTCATTTTCAATCAAAACAATGCAAAAAGCTTTTAGATGCCGGGGATCGAACCCGGGGCATTTCACATTCAAAGCGAACGCTCTACCACTGAGCTACATCCCCGCTTGAACTATTGGTCGAAATAATTAATACAACTGTAACAAACATGCGGCGAGGTAACGACCGACGGTAACGACCGACGGTAACGGTACATGACGTCATGTTTTGTGGGCGTGCAGCCGGCTTCATCGAATTATAAGACGTTATCACGTCAAAAATTGGCAGTCATAGGAACTACCGATAGAAGTAAAAACTTATAACTCAGAATTTGATAGTTTACTTTGGAAATTACGCGGGTGAAACCGGAGGGCGTGGTCATGGTCCCGAGTTTACCCGAAGAATTTTTATCATTCCCGAACGTGACGCTAGAATTCAATTCACAACCCAAATGTCTGTTGCGCAATGGCGCAATTTATGTGGCGCGCCAAAAGAAGTTTTCCCATCAAAATACCTTTATGTTTCATAACCTCCAATTCAAAAAACTGGATAAAACACTCAAGTATATATCCTTTATAATAAATAAAGCATAATGTGGGGATTATTTTCGCAACAGAATTACCACAAACAAGGCAAATAATAAAAGTACCTAATCCTGCTGACAAGGGGTGTCTCAATTTGTTTTATAGATGAAGGATAATGTGTCGCGACTTGTAATCCCTACAAATAAAAGGAAACGGATTAATAAATGCTCAGAAAAACGCATAAATTTATGATTTTACTCCAAGGTGACTTGGTGAATAACTTTGAAAAAAAAAAAAAAGATTTTACTCAGCGTATATGCTGTGCCATTCGGCGTGGTAATGCTGCTAGTACGCTGGACCCGCTTCTTGAATATATTAATATTTTTAAAAACTTCATCGGTCTATGGATAATTCAAAGATGTACTTTGTAAACAAAAAACATTGCCCTTCAAACTGGAACACAGTGACGTTTGTATATTTTACTGGTGGAAGAATAACTGGCAGAGGTGTGATACTTCCACATGTGGACTCTGGAAAGAGTCCTACAAAAGGATACTTAGTATTAAAGTTAACGTGGTTGTTACACTTATTTAATTGGGTAAACGGGTAAATTACGTGTAATATGGTCGGTCAATCTGACTCGAGTTTCGGCCGCATACGGCGGTCTTTTGCACGCGCAAAAATGCCAAACGGGCAGCCATCAAGCGCATGCACTCTACTTGAAAAAAATCGCTGGACGAGCCCGAAACTCGAGTCGGATTGACCGACCATATTAGACGAGAGTTACCTGTTTACCCAATTAAATATGATACTTAGTATACTTTAAGTTCATGAAGAGATTGAATGAAACCTTCTGCTGTCACCTGTAGTATTTGTTTGTTGTATATTTCTAAATTTGAGTCTAAATATGTGTCATAATATAAAAGAACAAGTATCTGATTACTTAAAGAAATGGGTATGACTTAAAAACTTAGTATAGAGGGCGCCGGTGTGAAACTATCCACTTCTACCCGCCATCTCAAAAGAGTTTTGGAGGGATTGGGGCTATAATTGGGTGGAGCTAAGCCATTGACGAGCATTTATTTTTGATATTTTATATGAGAAAGATCGAACAGTTGACAATATAAATTCTTACATTAATTGAATTGGTTTACTTTTACTCAATTGATAACACTTCTTTAAGAACTAACACTAAAATACCGGTTTATTCAAATGGAAATATATTGTTTTGAATAATCCTATCGACACAGTCGGTCTCAATTTGTTCTATCTGTGGATGAAGGATGATAATGTCACGCCACGAGTAATCCTGCTGAATAAAAGGGAATAAATTAATAAACATTGTTTGTTTAGGGCAAGGCTACAAACAAAACACGCTGAAAATGGAGAGGATTTATCCATGGGGAACTGGGTCAACAATAAACCATTATATATTGTTGAAGTGAAAACTTCTTTAAAGGGGCTTAGATAGATTTTTCGTGGGCTGTGAATTGAATTCTACCGTCACGCTCGGGTATGATAAGAAATCTTCGGGTAAACTCGGGACCATATGCATTGGCCATCTAGAAGTGCGTCAGTCAATAGAAATGCTGAAAGGGCGTGGCTTGGCCATCATAGCATGGCCATCTAGAATTGCATCAGCCAATGGGAAATGCCAACGCATTTCTAGATGACCATGCTATGATAGCCAGGCCACGCCCTTCGGTTACAGCCGTGTAGTTTCCAAGGTAAGCAAGCTATCAAATTTTGAGTTATAAGTTTTCACTTCTATCGGCAGTTCCTATGACTGTCAATTTTTTTTATACTGTACGCGTATTTTTTCTTTTATTTCACAAACAAAACATGACGAAGGTACAGCGCTTAGAAGTTTCGCACGACGTCACTGTTTTATATTCGCAACGATTCATTCCTTTTCTTTGATAAAAATGGACAATTATTGTTGAAATTCGTAAGTAGACTCGGTATAGTTTCAAACCATTGAATATTTATTAGTTCAATATGTCTGTTGATATTAGTTCAATATGATGGTTTTACCTGTGTAATTCCCGTTCCCGTAATTTTCCAGTTATAAAAAATAGCCTGCACGCTATTCCAGACTCCAATCTAACTGCTGTTCAAATTTCAACCTAATCTGTTCTGACCTGATTGAGCAAAAAATAATAAGATTATCACAGTTATTAAATTATATACAATAATATATTCTCATGCATAAGCAGTCCACTTTTTTCCCACGGTTGGGACTCAGGATCTTCACTTGCAAGGAGATCATCATCATCAACAGCCCACTAAACGTTCCCACAGCTGGGACTCGGGGCCTTCTCTCGCAAGGAGATAGTTAAGGCCATAATCCACCACGCTGGTCCAGTGCGGGTTGGCAGATGACACATGACTTCGAAAGATTCTCTAGGTACATGTCGGTTTCCTCACGATGTTTTCCTTCGCCGTTTTAAGTTAGCGGCATTACGCACATGACTTCGAAAAGACAGTGGTGCGTGTGGGGTTTGAACCCGGGGTTTCCGGATCGGCAGCCGCCGTTCTCCCGACTAGACCAGCCGTAACTTAAAGCCGCAAGGAGATAGTCATAGTTACATTCCACCACTCTGGCCAATGCGGGTTGCCGGATGATGCATCACCTCGAATTTGAGCAAGCATCTGACCTTGGAACATGGTCTTATAAAATATTATTATGGATCCACTTTATAAAAAAGAAACGTTTACTCCAACTCGTGTCCATTTATTTTTCAGTCCACACCCTCTCGTGAAAAATAGTGCAACCCAACAGTCTATCATCAAAACTGTCGCGAATTTTTCTCCATGATTTTTGGTGAGGAATTCCTTTCAACGAAGTAATGGTGTTACATTTCCCCGAGCCTTCCTTTGGGAACCATTATGAATATACGGATCTTTGCACAATGCGTAAACATTTTTGCAGAAAATAAAGACGAACATTGGGGCACGGGAGTTTCCAGACAAAGAACGCATGTTCGTGATTAAAATTGCACAAAGGTGAATCACGGGAGGTAGATGCGAGATTCTTGGTGAAGAATGATGATGGGGAAACAATGCAACGGTAATCGCTATATTAATTTCGTTACTAACGTTCTTTTGGACACTGTATATTTTTGAGTAAAATCGTGAAATTGGATTAGAACTAACATGTAACATATTATTTCTAAATAAGATATAATTGGAGAATTTAGGAAATATAATTGATAAATCAATCAGTTGTGTCTCAAAAGAACCCACGGCACAATCAGGGATTCGAGTTTTCGTCAGTTAGGTCATAGGTACATTTTTTTCCGGAACGGACCAACTAGTTGTGTCTAGGGAATCAAAAGTACCCACGGCACAATCAGTTGAGCCTTGGGTCCGGAAGGAAATTGAATAGACTTGACATCACTTTTTTCAAAATTAAGAAGACGTTTGACTTCTTAATTTTCGTATTTCTTTTTTAACCGACTTAACTTAAAAATCTAAAGTTTGCTTCATTTATCTAGATGACTTAAGTGATCGTTTCTTAAGAAATTTGGTCGACTGTCTGAAGCTCATTTTAAATTGGAGTTGGATTCTGTTTGATCGGAGAAAAAGAATTATTTGGATAGTAAATTAATACAATAGAGGCAACTAAATGTTTACTGATTTTAGATAAATAAGCTTAGACAACATAATATTTACTCCAACTCCCGTCGCGTCGGTACAATGTTATATTATACTATAATAATCACTAAAACGATAAATCAGAATTTAGTATATCAGTAAATATCTACATAGTAAATAAATGCTATTGAAATGAGAAACTATTTTTTTTTTTATAAAGAGTGTCGAGACGAGCAGTTCATGTGCCTGATGGTAAGCAACATGCCTGCCACATAACAGCACAGTGGCACGCAGCTATTGGAACATGAAGAGTCCAAATCATTACCTAGCACTACACTGCGCTGCGCTCGTCACCCAGAGATCTAAGATGTTATATCTCTAAGCCCTGTAATTTCTCTGGAAACATTGCCCTTCAAACCGGAACAAAGTAATGTTTGCACATTACTGTTTGGCGGTAGAATAACTGGCAAAGGTGTGGTACTTCCCCAGGCGGACTCTGCCAAGAGTCTTACCACTACACCACTGCATTATTGTGGGCTTATAATAGCAACGTCAAATCGCTGCTTCGATATGATGTAATATTTTGGGGCAACAGCTTAGGAAGATAAATAAGTTATGTGGTCTTCGATACTATGTAGACCACATTTTAGGAAATCAAAAATTATATCACTGCTGTCGTTTGTATATATTTATGCGGACTATGTTTAAACTTTTGAAGAATGAGCATATATTAAAAATACCTAATAGTAGCACAATTCTTCTAGCAACTGCGTTTGTGTAGTTTCCATGATTTAGGTATAACCAAAAACATTTTACCAGTAATCAAGCATTTTTGTCAATTCTTTTTGAGGACACGCTAATTCTTGGAAATCGTAAGTCTATATAATTTATTGGAGAACTATGTAGGTATGCCACCGATGCATCTTTGGGGGCGCTGCCTACCCCTGGCATGTTCCAGTTTGATTCCACGAGATACAATTGTATTTTGTGGAATAAGGATATCATTATCACATAACACCATTGATATAATTGTAACCGCTTGCTACACTTGTGACAAATCGATTTTACAATTTTGGCGGGAAAACGGGTGTCAGGTTACCTAAGTGCGTTTGTTTACGCTTCGGCATATGAAGATTATGAAGTGGCGCGTTACTTGTACGTGTTATAGGGGGCGCCTAAAGCCAGAAAACGAAAAAAGGACATTTTCGACGCCGCTCACTGAAGTTAAGAAACTAAAAACTATGACAAAAAAAATATTGACGTGTGGGTACAATCAAGAAGAAGCACAATAACCGAATAGAATTTTAAAAATAGATCAGAGTTTTTTACAATAAAAAAATTAAAATGACACCGAAAAAACCCGTTTTAATTCGAGTACTCGAAATTATCAGCGATGACCCCACATTATTTTTTGGTAATAAAATTCCTATTTGTACGTTCTAGTAAAGTAACCGAACACTTTTTTAAATGTATGTTTAGTTATTGAGTAATTAAATAAAACTTGGTCAAAAATGGACTCCTGATTAAATATTGATTTTTCCTCCAAACTGTGCCATGCTATTCTCGACTTTATGTACATCACATTAAGAAACGCGTCGCGCGGCTGAAATCTGATTTTTTCCTGGCTTTAGGCGCACTCTTAAGCCCATTATTCTCAAGAGCGTTTCAAGACGCTTCTAGCGGTATCGTTTGTTTATAATTAATGTACTTAAAATGTAAACTAACATTTTTGTCACTTGAGATTTTTTTTGCGATTTCTCAAGTAGTCGATCAGCTATTATATTAATAATTTATAAAGGAGACAGTGGTTTTGTGGCTTAAATGTGTTGTATACGAAATAACAAACTCGAAAAACCAAAAATAACTGCATTCGATAACACAAATTATTTTTTAAAATTTTTTCAATACTTCGGGACCATTTTCCCGCCAAAAAATTTAATTTTTGTTTTTTTTTAATTTTACGATGTTTTTATGTAAATGAACTCTAATTTTAATGTAAATGATATCAAAATAAAGACCAGTTCAAGTAGACGCCATTAAACAAAAATTTATCGATATAGCCTCCGAATTAAAAACACGAAACATTTTTTTTCCCGCCTAAAACCCGACCGCAAAGTTCATTTTGTATTTTTTTGTCATTTGGTGTAATATAGTTACCAAAGTGTATCAAGCGGTGTTAGTGATAATAAAAAAGTACTAATAAAAATATTTATGGAAATTTCTCACACAACGCTATCTAAATCCACACTAACCATGCAAAACTCGTACCATTGGAGTCAGACGGTTGATAAAATACTAACTTATATAGTTGCAAATACATACATGTGATAAATAGAAATACCGAGATAGATACAGAATAAATAACGAAAAACGATTCATCCTAGAAAATACCTCTATAAAAAATAAAGTAAATCGTATCAAATAAATAGGTGTGATCGTGTTTATGTATGTACTCCGTAGTAATTTGGCAGTAATTTCTTCCTTATGATAATTTTATGGGCGATTCGTAAACAAATTTGCGATTCCGCCAGTGTGGACAGACCGTTACCCTTTTATGATTCAGCGGAATGGAAATATCGGATGGATGCGAAATGGGTCGCCGATCACAAAGGCAGCTATAAAATAGATGAGTTCTTGTCTCGTTTTATTCTACACGGGAATTAGTGATGAGTGAGTGAGCTTCTTCGAGGTGAGCTGAGATTCTGTATATTTTTAACCAAATTCAAGGAGGATTTCTCGTTTTTTTTCATAGCTTTATTCTATTACTTTTATTGTGAACTTCGTATAAGATGTACGAAATAACATTGTCACAATTTTGAAATTACCTATGTACTACTTTTTTTTTATAAAGAGTGACGAGACGAGTGGTAGGACTCGTGGCAGAGTCCGACTGGGGAAGTACCACACCTTTGCCAGTTATTCTACCGCCAAACAGTAATGTGCAAACATTACTGTGTTCCGGTTTGATGGGCATTGTTTCCAGAGAAATTACAGGGTTTGGAGATATAACATCTTAGATCTCTGGGTGATGAGCGCAGTGCAGTGCTAGGTGATGATTTGGACTCTTCATGTTCCAATAGCTGCGTGTCACTGTGCTGTTATGTGGCAGCCATGTTGCTTTCCATCAGGCACTTGTACTGCTCGTCTCGTATCTTTATTTAAAAAAAAATAAAAAAATTGCGTGTTCATTTTGTAATTCACGGCATAGATCCAAAGAAAAAATAATAAAAAGAGCAATTATTTAACAGATAATGACCGCAAAAGTAATTAGAAGTTTTAGTTTTTAGAACTTGTAATGGACTTTGTGGTCGTTATCTCTTAGTTATTTGTCAAAGCTTTAACTCTTGTTAGAGGTTTAATTTGAAATAACTCAATTGATTTAGTGAGTTGAAGAATGAAATGAATGCCTCTAAGTGGTTTTTTCTATCGATTTTCAGTTTAAGTCTGCAGGTCTACTACGAAGTCCGATAAACGATATATTGGCCGAACTTATGAACGTTTCTTACCACGAAACACAATCAGTCGGTTGATCGGATCGGGCGTTCGTTCATTTCGAATTCCGACCGACATAGATTTGACAGTTTTTGTGTCGTAAACCTTACTCCGAAAGCATTTAATTACCTTACCGGTTAATTGGACAGCTGTCGGTCGGATCCGATTATTCGAAGGTTGTTTTCGTAGTAGACCTGCTGCTTCTTATACCAGTCTTCAGTATTCCTATTTTAGTAATGCTTTGATCCTTACCCTCGAACGCTTTATTTTGAGATATACTATTTACACTAGCTCCTATAAGTAACATCGTTTCATGGTTTATGTTTTAAAGACTATAAAACGAAGATGTTTAAGTCCATTTTCATAAAGAACGTCAAAGCTTTGTTAAGCGTTGCCTTAGTTGGTTTTTCTCAGTGGGTATAATCTGAGTGGAGTGAATCATTTGTTTCTGGAAAAGTGCGTTTAACCACGGACCACGCCATCCATTAACATCAGGTAAGATGGCGGTCAAGTGTAAACCTAGTATCGGTAAAAGTGTTGTATTTTCAGCATTAAACTAAATCATGATGCTGTTTAAGACTTTATTTATACAAATGCCAATTTGCAAGCTTGTTCATTTTTCCTGACTAGGATTTATTTTGGATAAAAGGTACATAGCAGATTTGTTTATAGTATACAAAATACGTTTTTTGTACTTAGATTTTACCAGCAAAATCTCTCTATAACCTGCTTAAAGGCCTTGGCTTGTCCAGAAGTGCAGTAAGTCTATACTAGAACGAGTATCTAAAGCTGCACTAGTAGGACCATATCGGATTTGGCTGGGCAGGGCGAGAAATACGAGTAGTGAAAATGAGTGTTGACGTACGTCACCAAAAGGTTTTAAACCTACGCCCGAGTCACAAGTCTTGGGGTCTATTCGAGATTTCTCTCTCTGCCACACGATGGACCCGGCACCCGCACTGTGAATCCATGGAATGCTAAGAAGTCCCTCTCTAAGTCACAACTCTAACCGCATTGTCGCTTCACATCAGGCGAGATGGTGGTCATGTGTAAATCTAAAAGAAAAAAAAGTTTATGAAAGAAAATAGCCAAAACTAGATTTTTAGTGAGTCTTTCATTCAGGGTCGTGAAATAATGTGATGTTTAATTGTCGCAGGTACGGCAGCCCGCACCACTCGCGGTCCCAGTCGGTGAAGGCAGCGCGGTCGCGCGCGGGAGAGAGACAGCTGCTAGGGCTGCCACAGCAACGAGCGCGCGTCGCTTCCATGCCCAACACCGGAGTCGAGGAGGAGTACTATCGACTGAGGCACTTCAGTATCACAGGTTCGTGATCATCATCAGCCTATCTAATAGTCATCTACTGTTGGACGTAGGCCTCTCGTATGGATCGCCACACAGCACGATTTTCTGCTGTTCCCATTCACTTGCCAGCCGCTTTTCGTAAGTCGTCGCTCTACCCGGATGCAGGGTGCCCCACTCTACGCTTGCCAGTACGCGGTCTCCACTCTAGAACACCCCACCACCACTCAACCACCCCAGCGGTTATCTGATCTTCTACAGATATGACCGGATCATCGTGTTCTAATTCGTGGTTCGTGATACCATACCTTTTTATACGATATGGTTCGTTCACATAAGCAGCCCACTAAATGTCCCACGGCTGTGACTCGGGGCCTTCGCAAGAAGATAGTCAAGCCCACAATCCACCACGTTGGCCCAGTGCGGATTGGTGGATAACGCAAGACCTCGCAAGATTCTTGGAACTCCGCTCAATGGTATCCACTGAAGCTGAGCGGAGACGAGATTTGTTAACGACGAATTTCTATTGTTGTTTAAAACACAGCTCCACTCGTCTCACCTCCGTTTTGGAGTCCAGGTCTTAGGCTGAGACTCTATCAAAGAGGAGATGTGCAGAGATGTCTGAGACTGAGACTGACGCGGAGACGAGAAGAGACGTTTTTCAGTTCGGGTGACTCCACCGAAGTTGTGCCTTACGCCACGCGTCGTCACATCACATGGCTTGAAATCCACATATTTATGGCACCACAGCCTTAGACATACCTATATGTTGCTCACCCCATCACTCTGTATTGTCAAACAATAAGGAAAACACTCAAAGAGATAACGTATTGTTCTTTTTTGCAGGCAAAGGTGTAGTAAATCGAGGAGACTCGTTACGATCAAGAAGATCCCGGTCCAATACGTCCGTAGCGTCCAGCGCTTCTAGCACCGAAGCCGCGACCAGAGCGTCTGCTCCCTGCTCTTTAGCATCCTCCAGGTTCGATCTGCACATAATAAGCAGCCCACTAAATGTTCCCACTGTTAGGACTCGGGGCTTTATCTTGCAACGAGAGAGTCAAGGGCACCATCAACAACGGTACAGCATAAACAGCTTCTTTAGCTACACGTTCTATAGCCTGTCTGCGTGTCCGCACACCGGCACCAGCATAAACAGCCCTCTAAAGGTAGCGGTTCGCGCCGCGACCGCGACGCGAGACCGCGACCGGAGACCGCGACCCGAGACCAAGACAGGCACTTGACACTATGTAATTGTATGGGGGCCAGTTCGCGCCGAGACCGCGACAGGAGACCGAGACAAGTCGCGGTCGCGGTCTCGGCGCGAACTGACGCCCATACAATTCCATAGTGTCAAGTACCTGTCGCGGTCTCCGGTCGCGGTCTCCTGTCGCGGTCTCGTGTTGCGGTCTCAGCGCGAACTTGTACCTTTAATGTTCCCCCCTGCTAGGACTAAGAGTCTTCTCTTGCTGAGAGAGAGTCAAAGTCATAATCCACAACGCTGGCCTAGAGTGGATGGTGATGGTGACACATGACCTCAAACAATTCTAGGTCTGTATCTGCACTATGTTTTCCTAAAGAGTTTTTAAGTTTGTGACATTACGCAAAACACTTCGAAAAGATGGTGGTCGGGTTATGTTGAATCGCGTCTTCATTCCATCCACGTTTCGCATGGATTTGCTTTTTTCTAAGCAATATCATGACCTAGGATGTGGCACGTATACCTTGAAAGTACCTGTTTACTTTAGATTTGAAGACACCCTTCAGGTTATACTTATCCACCAGCCTTCGTCAGGTTTTACTTATCCCGGGAACATACCAATTAAATCATCGAAATATGTACCTACATAAATAATAATGGTTCACATGTATATCAGTACCTCGCTAACGAACTGCCTTTCCTTCTCCCTTCATTAATAAAGTAACGAAAATTAATTAGTTTTTGTAAATTAAATTATTAATCCCGAACCGTCCCCAATTTACTTCGTCCGTCGTTTAAAATTACAGTCCTACAAAGTCTCTACCAAGTGCTTAGGTAAACGATGCGTTATACCTTTGTTTACAGTTTGATAAGGGACAATTTCGTTGAAGTATTCGGAGGTGACAGGTGCTATTTGAAAACAATGAGCTTTTTCACGTCACAAAAACCTTTGAACCAATGGACAAATTGATTAACTAATCACTCTACTTTATGACGAAAAAGGTCAAACCTTTGTGAATGTTGCTTTTTAATTATTCTATAAACAATAAATAGGTATGATGACTAAAACAATACTAATAAGCACAGCAGTTAGATTATTAGAAAATATTGTGCCTACACGTATTTTTGTTTTTCTTTCTCAAACAATAAATGACGAAGATACAGTGCTTAAGGTGCGCTTACACGAGGGCAATAATTGCTCGGCGACACGAATGGACCGATCTGGAGCAATTAAACGCATTTCAATAAATTGCGGCAATAATTTCGGCGATATTGCTTCTAATTGCTCCAGATATTTCATATTGCTCAATGTCGCCGATACGAATTGACGAATATCCAATGGGCTTGGAAATTCCTAGCAATTTTTGTATGTATCTCATTCGCACTTGTTTGTTTTGCTGCTTGCCGTCTTGCTTCCGCGGGGAGAGCGAGAGGTCGGGTGGCGCTACAAGCCGCCGCAGCAAGAACAATGTCGTCCATAGCGAGCGAATACTGAAATGCTCGTGTAGGACAGTATTGCCTAGTTGATGAAGTTGCGCCATATCGCTCAATATTGTATTGCGCAGTATTGATGCTTGTTGCCGTTGCCGTAAATTGCTTGATGTTGTCGTGACGTCATAATTGACGAGTATTGACTGGAATTGAGCAATTTAAGTTGCCCGTATAAGCGCACCTTTAGAAGTTTCGAGTGATGTCAGTTCGATGTGCGATTTTTAAGAACAACTGACGGCACAACACCCCGTGTTGTGTGTGAAATGTCCACTAATATTTATTTATTATTATTTTTAACCCCGACGCAAAAACGACGACAACGACGTGTTTGTTATGCAACAATATGGCGAATTACATTTTTTTTTCACAACTTCAAAATGTGTAACAAATGAATGAGCTTGATTAGTAAAATACACATTATGAAACTTGTTGTTGATTATCATTTTATGTTTACGGTATGATTAGCGGCGCGGAACCTATAAAGGCCGCTATTTAAACTGAACAAACATAGAGCTAGAGCTGGAACAAGAGCATTCTTTCTCGATCTTTTAGTGTAAACGAAAGGTCGTTCTTAGCGTTTTCCATATTATAAATGCCATAGAATCTTTGCCAACGCAAACAAAATAACGAAAGAATGCTCTACGTTTGTTTACACCAAATGAATTTGATACAGTGGGGATAGAATGAGCATTCGCTCGTCTGATGTAAATCGGCCTTTATATGGGTTCAGCGCCAAAATATCAAAAAAATAAATTTAATCTTCAGGTTAGTTTTGACGAAACAAATCATAAATGAAGGTTTATCAACTAAACATTTTTCGCGACAGCAGTATAAAAAAAATTACTAGTGAAATAAATTAAAAGAATTTCTCTTAAAATGAGTCTGACGACTGACTGACGAATTAAGTATGTGACAAAATGAATTGATTTCCAGAGACTCATCAGCAGGCCTCAGCGCGTACCGAGTGTTGGTGGTGGGTGCGCCGGGAGTCGGCAAGTCCAGTCTGGTGGGGCAGTTCATGACGTCAGAGTACCTACACGCTTATGACACCAGCATAGGTAACTTGACACTATTTTTTGCATAGATTGACGGGACGAGCAGGACATGTGCCTGATGGTAAGCAACATGGCTACAACATAACAGCACAGTGACACGCAGCTATTGAAACATGAAAGTCCAAATCATTACCTAGCACTGTACTGCGCTCGTCACCCAGAGATCTAAGATATTGTATCTCTCAGCCCAGTAATTTCTCTAGAAACATTGCCCTTCAAACTGGAACACAGAAATGTTTGCACATTACTGCTTGGCGGTAGAATAATTGGCAAAGGTGTGGTGCATCCCCAGACGGACTCTGCCAAGAGTCCTACCACTACAAAATATTTGTAGGTACTCTATAAAGCTTAGATATAATGTCTTAGATCTCTGGGTGACGAGTGCAGTGCTAGGTAATGATTTGGACTCTTCATGATCCAATAGCTGCGTGTCACTGTGCTGTTATGTGGCAGGCATGTTGCTTACCATCAGGCTTAAGTCCTGCTCGTCTTGAACGATACTCACTGGATAATATAAAAAAACCTATCCTACTAATATTATAAAAGTCAAAATTTGGATGCTTGTTGCTCCATCACCTTGGAACAGTCGATCGCTATGAAATTTGTCTCACACATAGGCTACTTTTTATAGCTAGAAAGTAACGAAAACGGAAACTACGCGAGTAAATCCTCGGGGCACTGGTAGTAAAAGATAATCTAAAGGTACCTACAAGTTCGCGCTGAGACCGCGACGCGAGACCGCGACAGGAGACCGCGACAGGAGACCGATAACACACACGTGTCGCGGTCGCGTCGCGAACTGGCGCCCATACAATTCTATAGTGTCAAGTGCCTGTCGCGGTCTCCGGTCGCGGTTTCCTGTTGCGGTCTCGTGTCGCGCTGAGACCTTTGTAACTAATTAAGAAATGTGAATACTTGTGCAGATTTCTGAAGTAAAATTGAGCTTCAAGTACCTATGGTACGTCAATTCATACGATGTGATGTGAGCAAACAGAAAAACGCTTATTACATTGCTGCCTATCATAATACTCTTGATTTCAGACGACGAGTCCGGCGAGCGATCTGTCTGCGTTCTTCTGGCTGGTGAAGAGTCGGAGATCACCTTCCTCGACGCACCGCCAGACCACGTCATGGTGAGAATCTTATTTATTTTTAATTTAATTTGGCCACTGCACAAACGCCGGGTATCTTAAAGGCCGGTTTGCATTTTGAGTAGTGCGATTGCGAGTGCGTGTGCGAGCAAGAAATCGCGATTGATTAGTGCAGGTGTGTAGTGCGAGTACTGTCCAATTCTGTATAGTAGCTGTGTTTCGTTCATTGAGTTGCCAGCCGTCGGCCCGCAAGTATGGATGAACGTCAAGAAGCGCGCTTGCGATTGGAAGAAATTCTGAAAGAAATATTAAACGCAGTGGCGTTGGAAATCGAAGATATTTCGAAATCGGAACTTGGAAGACCAAGAAAAGTATGGGTACGAGAATGGATAAGTAGGAGACCGATTCGTGGTGCAAGCTCCCAACTTCTTAAGGAATTGGCTTTTGAAGATACGGCAGAGTATTATTTTGCCCTCAGGTTAACCGAAGAGTCATTTAATACACTACTGAATCTTGTCACGCCTACCATACAGAAATCAGATATAAGTTAAGTTTTTACTTTTATAAGTTAAGTTTTTAAATCGTAGAAAGGTGTAACAAATTCGATAACATTCAGTTAAGATTTTTAAGAGAAAAAAAATATTTAATGTACTTTACTTAATGTTATGAACGCAAATAAGAACCAACACGACACTAGCCTTTTCCGACATATATATATTTTAAAAAATTAAACTGAACATTAAATTTCATTGTACGATAATAATTATCGTAAAGCGCTAAAGAATGCGCGTGTTCTTGTTACGAAGAGTTCGATGCTTTTAGATCGGAAAAATACACTTTTCTTTTATTATAAATATGGGAAGAAATAAATTTACGATTTTTTAAAAACTGTAGAAAAAAATAATAACGTATTTAATGTACTTAACATCCCCATCATCTTAAGAATGCAGGCTGATTACCAATAACCCTATAAACATATCTGTATCCAATGCTAATCAGTATCGCACATTAAAAATCTGTATAAATACGTAGAAATCTGTATACATGGCAATGCTGCTGTTTACTAGCAGGCAAACTGCGAGTGAGGGGGTAGGAAAAACGCGCGGGAGGAGGCTACTCGCAAAAAAATAGAACGCGCTTCTAATCTCTTCACTACGCGAGTTACTACACACTCGCATTAATCCATCGTTGTCCACACGTGTTAATAACTAATAACTCAACACCTGCACTACTCACTCGCACTCGCACTAATCAAAATGCAAACTGGCCTTAAGGGTCACAGCAGCAGCCATGCTCCTTTCTAGCATCGGCGATCGACAATACTGCAACCAGTTGCCATTCGCCGCTGCTAAAAGTAGCTAGTGTACTGTGGCTGGTGTGAATTTTATGTATGAGTAATTTTATTGATTCAGTCAATGCTTCGACTTTTCTCTCTTATTTTGGTACTTGTTTCTGTCCTATGTCGAAGAACATTGTTTCAAAACGACATTACTGCTCTACTGCCGATGTTAAAACGTTTACTTATTGTAATGCAATATTTTTCCATATTTACTTTGTGTTCGAGGATATATTTATCTCCCACCCTTAAGCGTTTAAATTATGTTCAAAGCTTGTGTTTTCAAAATAATGTTTGCGGGTTTTTTACTTATGTAGAGAGAGACCCGAATTTTATGAATCAAGATCATCTACAAGTCAAATAAAGTGGCCAAGTGCGAGTTGGACTCGCCCATGAAGGGTTCCGTTGCAGCAAGTAACATAATATACATAGTACACATAGTTCTTGTAGTTCGTTGTAGCTTTGATCGAAGTTTCAATAATAGTAGATATATGACGGACTAAAAAAAAACTACTTATCAGATCGAGTTCAAACTAATTTTCGTTGGTAGTTTACATGGTAATGTACATCATATATTTTTTTAAGATTTTTCATTATCTTACTTTAGAAGTTAGAGGGGGGGGGACACACATTTTACCACTTTGAAAGTGTGTCTCGCGCAAACTATTCAGTGTATACGAAAATGATTTTAGAAACCTCAACATCATTTTTGAAGACCTATCGATAGACACCCCACAAGTGTAGGTACGATGGAAAAAAAAAATTTGAGTTTCAGTTCTCAGTATGGGAGGCATCCCTAATTTTTCTTTTTTTTTTAATTTTTTTGTTTAAATCTTAATGCGGTTGACAGAATACATCTACTTACCAAGTTTCAACAGTGTAGTTCTCATAGTTTCGGCAAAAAGTGGCTGTGACATACGGACGGACAGACAGACAGACAGACAGACAGACAGACAGACAGACAGACATAACGAATCTATAAGGGTTCCGTTTTTACGTTTTACGGAACCCTAAAAAGTCGAGTTTTATTTATGGGTTGTTTGTTGAAAAAGAATAAAAACGTAGAACTCATATCCTGCGGTAGATTTACGAGCAGTATTGCTTATACATTGTAGTGTGATACGCGCATTCATAAAATATCTGAACCCTCGGGTATTGAGAAGATACAACTACATTACGATTCTCCAGCCTACAGTAACTTCAGTATTTATTTGCTAAAATAGACCAAGTAATCGTAGCTGAACTCATCTCGTATTACATTAGTATTTAATAACATACATAATACGATAATAGATGATACGATTAAAGGATTAAATCCACAGTTATTAATTTAACTTATGTTTATTCCATTCACAGCTTCGAAGTAGGCAAAAAAGTACCTTTATACTACACCTGCTCGGAAAGTACCTTGATACTTTATCAAATTTACGGTAGAAAGTACGTAATTGCATATCGAACAAATATGCGGTGAGAAAACGCATCTGAGCGGGAGAGAAAAGTGTATGAAAATCCAATTCTTACGTGGTTTTTCTTTTTTTAATTTTGGGTAAGACTATGCGCTGGTAACCTAAATATCAAAAGCCAAAAAATTTTTACAGTGAGTTTTTATCTCCAAGTTCGCAAAATGACACTGGCCACTAGCTGTGTGTTGGATGGTGTCAAACAATTTGAAAAAATAACATGTGAAAATTGCAGACGCCATTGGCGCCATTTTCAATTTGTGTGTTGTTTGAGGATTCAGTTTTCGTAGAAATTTATTTTCCTCGTTAGTGTAGTATAAAGCACTATGTATCACTCGAGAGAAAGTGCGATTCCCGATCTCGGGTGTTTTAAAGCCCTCGCCTACGGCTCGGGCTTCAAACGACACCCTCGACGGTAATCGGTCACTTTCTCCTCTCGGTGAACAATGTACTATTTCTGCACAAAATTTAATCTTTGATGCAAGGTCGTTTGTCAGCTGTACATGCATTAGGGTTGAAGCTGGTAAATTTTATATCAAACTTTGATTCGTATTATCTCGTGATCTACAGTGCTGAGGGGAAAGATACCTTCGGATCTGAAGTCCACATCAGTGTTGGAATGACCTGTTAAAATATTATTGGATCTTTCTGCAACACGTGTATATGATGGAGTACCGATACCCTGATTGTTTAAAAAAGTGTGCTGTCAGTTTTGATGACTTCGCTGCCCTCATCATCAGGGTTGGTCACTCATGTTCGCGAAGATGAAATTAAACTTTCTTATTGCAGTCGTTTATTTGTTTGTTGTTATCACAATGTTATAGCAATTATTGCCCTTAAGTCCGACTGCATTCTATCTTGCTTAATAATTCACTTATTCTAATATAATTTTATTACTTGTGCATAGTCTGAAGGCTGTTCCCACGGGTACTGCGTGGTCTACTCGACAGCGGATCGGAGCAGCTTCTCCGACGCGGAGAAACGGCTGCAAGATCTGTGGGCGGCGGGACACACTGCGAGGAGAGCCGTCATCCTCGTGGGCAACAAGGCGGACCTGGCGCGCTCGCGGTGCGTCGCCACTGACGGTGAGATACTGACAGAAGAAGATAGATAGATAGACAGCTAGGTAAGGTAGATAGATGGCATAGCTGGGCACCGTTAATCAGATAGTTAACTTCGTTAATCGTTAATCCGTTAAAAAAAAAGTTAACTTCGTTAAACGTTAAAGCGTTACATTTCGTAAGAATTAACGGAAGTTAACGTTAATCGTTAATCCGTTAATATGCGTATTGGATTTTTATATCGCTGCGTTAGGGAACTTATAAAACCTGTTGGTTTAGGTTCTGGAAGTTAACAGGTCAAGAAAAAACCAAATACTTGTTGAGTTTAATTTTATTATTGAAGTGAAAACTTTTTTAGGCGCGCCGAGACAGATTTTTCGTGGGCTGTGAATTGAATTCTAGCGTTACGCCCGGGTATGATAAGAAATCTTCGGGTAAACTCGGGACCATGGCTATTGGCCATCTAGAAATGCGTCAGCCAATGGGAAATGTTGAAAGGGCGTGGCCTGGCCATCATGGCATGGCCATCTAGAAATACATCAGCCAATAGGAAATGCTGTTGCTTTTCTAGATGGTCATGCCATAATGACCAGGCCTCGCCCTCCGGTTACACCCGTGTGTAGTTTCCAAGGTAAGCTATTAAATTCTGAGTTATAAGTTTTCACTTCTATCGGCAGTTTCTATGACTGCCATTTTTTTATTAAATTTAATTTACTGTGTAATTTAATCGTCGGGCATAATGCGCATAGGTATCTATTTCCCCTCATGACATTAACATGTCGAAGTTTTCGTCTGAAAGCGAGGTTCGCTTTGGTGTTAAATTTTCTTTACCCGTGGATAGCAGACGTTCAATTGCAGCGTTTGAGGGATGTTATCCAAATTTCAACCCAATCCTTTCCCGCTCCCAGACGTTCTGACTTGATGAAACAACAAACATTACAACATCCAAAAATTTCCATTTATAATATTAGTAAGATGTTAAACACTGGAATTTTCATTGTATACCACCATTTCCTCATCCTTATACATTGATTTGTTCATTTTATTTAACTTTTATCTATGGTTAGTTGAAATGAACTACCACCGATTTTATTAAAAGAAAGTTACAATACAGACAAACGAAATAAACGATCGAAAAAGTATGATTGAATTTATCGGGGAGTTCCCGCCACTAGCTGTGGATTACTGTAATCTACTTGGTTTACTAGGAACGTGTGAGAAATATTCAACTAAATTGTAAACATCAGTCAAATTCGAGTATGTCTATGCTAAAATTTTCAGCCAAAAAGAACTCGAGATTATCGGACATATGACTTTTGATAACAAAATTATATTTGTTTTCATATAACGTCAACCGATCATGCCACACAGGCTAAAATGACGCCTCAATCCTGCCAAAATTGCAGGAACCTGCCACATATGGTCACACTGCGCCCAGCAGTTTTCGTTTCATACTTGTCTGAACCTGTTTTTTGCGCCGCGCCGAGGTGCCGTGCGGTAAATAGTAGGCAATGGATTAACGATTAACGGACTTCTGCATAATTAACGGAAGTTAACATGTCCGTTAACATTTTTAAAAGTTAACTTAAAAGTTAATCCGTTAATCAAAATGTTAACTTCGTTAATTAACGATTAACGGATTAACGAGTTAATGCCCAGCTATGATAGATGGACGGATGGAGAAGTGCTAGGAGCTCTGTAGACAGTGGGCCACACCGCGCGGAGACCCATCATCCTTGTTGGCAACAAGGCAGATCTGGGGCGTTCGCGGTGCGTCGCCACTGACGGTGAGATATATAGATAGACAGATGGGTAGAAGGATGGAGAAGCGACCAGGAACTGTGCATCTCCACTGACGGTGAGATACTGGCAAACTATAGATGGATAAATGAATGTATGGAAAAGCAGCTAGGAGCTCTGTCGATAGTAAGCCACACCGCGCAGAGAGCCGTCATCCTCGTGGGAAACAAGGCAAATCTGGCGCGGTCGCGGTGCGTCGCGATGACGGTAAGGTACTAATAGAAAAATAGACATATAGATAAAGAGATAGATAGACAGCTAGACGAAGAGATGGATAGACAGCTAGATGAAGAGATAGATAGACAGCAAGATGAAGAGATAGATAGACAGCTAGATGAAGAGATAGATAGACAGCTAGGTGAAGAGATAGATAGACAGCTAGGTGAAGAGATAGATAGACAGCTATATGAAGAGATAGATAGACAGCTAGATGAAGAGATAGATAGACAGCTAGGTGAAGAGATAGATAGACAGCTAGATGAAGAGATAGATAGACAGCTAGGTGAAGAGATAGATAGACAGCTAGATGAAGAGATAGATAGACAGCTAGATGAAGAGATAGATAGACAGCTAGATGAAGAGATAGATAGACAGCTAGATGAAGAGATAGATAGACAGCTAGATGAAGAGATAGATAGACAGCTAGATGAAGAGATAGATAGACAGCTAGATGAAGAGATAGATAGACAGCTAGGTGAAGAGATAGATAGACAGCTAGATGAAGAGATAGATAGACAGCTAGGTGAAGAGATAGATAGACAGCTAGATGAAGAGATAGATAGACAGCTAGGTGAAGAGATAGATAGACAGCTATATGAAGAGATAGATAGACAGCTAGATGAAGAGATAGATAGACAGCTAGGTGAAGAGATAGATAGACAGCTAGATGAAGAGATAGATAGACAGCTAGGTGAAGAGATAGATAGACAGCTAGATGAAGAGATAGATAGACAGCTAGATGAAGAGATAGATAGACAGCTAGATGAAGAGATAGATAGACAGCTAGATGAAGAGATAGATAGACAGCTAGATGAAGAGATAGATAGACAGCTAGATGAAGAGATAGATAGACAGCTAGATGAAGAGATAGATAGACAGCTAGGTGAAGAGATAGATAGACAGCTAGATGAAGAGATAGATAGACAGCTAGGTGAAGAGATAGATAGAAAGCTACGTGAAGGCATAGATAGACAGCTAGGTGAAGAGATAGATAGACAGCTAGGTGAAGAGATAGATAGACAGCTAGATGAAGAGATAGATAGACAGCTAGATGAAGAGATAGATAGACAGCTAGGTGAAGAGATATATAGACAGCTAGATGAAGAGATAGATAGACAGCTAGGTGAAGAGATAGATAGACAGCTAGGTGAAGAGATAGATAGACAGCTAGGTGAAGAGATAGATAGACAGCTAGATGAAGAGATAGATAGACAGCTAGATGAAGAGATAGATAGACAGCTAGATGAAGAGATAGATAGACAGCTAGATGAAGAGATAGATAGACAGCTAGATGAAGAGATAGATAGACAGCTAGATGAAGAGATAGATAGACAGCTAGATGAAGAGATAGATAGACAGCTAGATGAAGAGATAGATAGACAGCTAGATGAAGAGATAGATAGACAGCTAGATGAAGAGATAGATAGACAGCTAGATGAAGAGATAGATAGACAGCTAGGTGAAGAGATAGATAGACAGCTAGATGAAGAGATAGATAGACAGCTAGGTGAAGAGATAGATAGACAGCTAGATGAAGAGATAGATAGACAGCTAGGTGAAGAGATAGATAGACAGCTAGGTGAAGAGATAGATAGACAGCTATATGAAGAGATAGATAGACAGCTAGATGAAGAGATAGATAGACAGCTAGGTGAAGAGATAGATAGACAGCTAGATGAAGAGATAGATAGACAGCTAGGTGAAGAGATAGATAGACAGCTAGATGAAGAGATAGATAGACAGCTAGATGAAGAGATAGATAGACAGCTAGATGAAGAGATAGATAGACAGCTAGATGAAGAGATAGATAGACAGCTAGATGAAGAGATAGATAGACAGCTAGATGAAGAGATAGATAGACAGCTAGATGAAGAGATAGATAGACAGCTAGGTGAAGAGATAGATAGACAGCTAGATGAAGAGATAGATAGACAGCTAGGTGAAGAGATAGATAGACAGCTAGATGAAGAGATAGATAGACAGCTAGATGAAGAGATAGATAGACAGCTAGGTGAAGAGATAGATAGACAGCTAGATGAAGAGATAGATAGACAGCTAGATGAAGAGATAGATAGACAGCTAGGTGAAGAGATAGATAGACAGCTAGATGAAGAGATAGATAGACAGCTAGATGAAGAGATAGATAGACAGCTAGATGAAGAGATAGATAGACAGCTAGATGAAGAGATAGATAGACAGCTAGATGAAGAGATAGATAGACAGCTAGGTGAAGAGATAGATAGACAGCTAGATGAAGAGATAGATAGACAGCTAGATGAAGAGATAGATAGACAGCTAGATGAAGAGATAGATAGACAGCTAGATGAAGAGATAGATAGACAGCTAGATGAAGAGATAGATAGACAGCTAGGTGAAGAGATAGATAGACAGCTAGATGAAGAGATAGATAGACAGCTAGGTGAAGAGATAGATAGAAAGCTACGTGAAGAGATAGATGGACAGATAGATGGGCGGACGGAGAAGTGGTCAGAAGGGTAGACAGGGGATCACAACGCGTGTAGAGCCGTAATTCTCGTGGGGAACAAGGCCGATCTGATGCGCTCGCGGTGCGTCTCCACTGACGGTGAGACATCCTGACAGGAGATAGATGAAGAGATAGCCGACGAGACAAACCGAATGGAGAGCCATCATTCTTGTGCGAAACAAGGTGAGATACTGACAGATAGATAGATGGTTGGACAGGTAAACACTGACGGTAAGATACTGATAGGAGATGGATAGATAAATAGGTAGAAACATAAATACTCGTATAGATTGATATAAATATGCAGATTAAAAGTCTTTATTGTCCATAACACAAAATCAAAACATTATGCTGTTATAATTGCAATTCATAACAGGGACACGTAATAAGTGGATTACCCATTTATTTTATTAAGACCCATAATATTAAGACCCATAATAATAATTTATCACGGATTTGAACGTATTATACTACGAGTATATATACTACGTATTAACGTAGTATGTGCATTAGGTACTTATAACTAGTTTTTGCTTAGCTTTTGACTAGTTATCTCTTAAAGTTAGCCGTGCTTAAGCCACAAGATACATCGCGGAACGCTGCTATTTATCAGGTATAAACCTATTAGTAAAAAACCTCAATCGTAACCTAACATCAGACGAGATGAGAGTCACATACAAACTTATTATAAGCAAAAAACTCTGTAACTAATCCTGTTTAATATTTATACCAGAAATATCGACCTGGGGCCCATAGCAAGCCTTAAAAACAAATTAACTGCCGTTATACCGATTTTAATGTTTTACCCCCACACTTTAACAGGTTAGACACTTACCTAGAGTTCCCGGCGTCGTCCAAAGCCCAGTTTGGTCTGACAGGAAGAAGGAAGGAAGGGAATAAATGAGATACCAAACCAGGGAGCTTCCAGGCGATCTCGCGAATTCCCAGAACGATCCTGCGTTCTAGAAACGGCCAATCCAGTGGCCCCTTCACAAATAATATCCCAGCACTAATCCCGTAGCGATATATTCCCGTTAATACGTATTCCCGCACAATATTAACACTTTAAACCAGATTATATAGATCAAAGTAAAAAACGCTTCTTTTTCGTTCCAGCGAAAAACAGACAACGTCACTTCACAGCCGGCTGTCAAAACCATAGATCCGCTATGATTTTTAATGTTGCCCGATTATACGGAACAAAACCCCCGACCAATTGAACTCCTGTTCAATTTTAGAAAACCAGTATTTAGTAACTAGTATTTAGTAACTAGTATTTAGCAGTATCCAGACCTCAAATAAAAACGAAATTCCCAACTTTGACCCGAAAGTGGAAATCAAACCAAAAAAAAAACCTTTACCAAAAAGAGCAATAAAATTAAATAAAATTAAATTTTAACCTTGAAAACACGTATATCTAATAAAGGGGCAAGCGTGCCAGAGAGGACACCGCGCGCTGAAGTCTGGAACCAGAAATCAGAATCTCCGCCACGCGGGGTGTGCCATCAGTACCAGATATCAATTTTAAAATACGTCCCCTACGCCAGAGTAGGGGGGCCAAATTTGCCTCCTTTAATAATACTAAGTCCCCTTCCCGAGGGGCCTCCGTCCTATCTGTCCATTTTACCCGTTGTTGCAACAGATGCAAGTACTCGGCCGACCAGCGCCTCCAGAAGTCTTGACTTATTTGCTGCAATAACTGAAAACCGGACAGGCGTCCGGGCCGCTCATCCTTCCAGGGATACTCCGGCAACGCGGTTAAGGGCTGACCGATCAAGAAGTGACCCGGCGTCAAGACTTCTAGATCGTTAGGGTCAGGCGAGATTGGACAGAGAGGACGGGAATTAAGAACTGCCTCCACGCGGCATAGTACCGTGACTAACTCTTCCCAAGTTAACACGGTCTCCCCGATGACACGGCGGAGATGGGTTTTAGCAGACTTCACCGCAGCCTCAAAAATTCCTCCCCAGTGAGGACAGGCCGGCACATTAAATTGCCAGCTGATTCCCCGCTGGGCGAGAGCCAGACTTAAACTATTATTACCAGAATTTAAAAAATTATTAACTTCGCGTAAATAATTCGCCGCCCCTCGATAATTTGTGCCATTGTCCGAACGTATTAAAGAGGGTACTCCTCTTCGCGCTACAAAGCGATCCAGCGCCGCGACAAAGGCCTCCGTAGACAGCGCAGAGACCAGCTCCAGGTGGACTGCTTTGGTGGCCAAACACACAAAGACGCACAGGTAGGCTTTAACGACCTTGGCGTTACGCAACGTCGATGACTTGACCGAGAAGGGCCCAGCGAAGTCCGTTCCGACCCCGTCGAACGGCCTCGAGGGAGAAATCCTATCCGGAGGAAGATCTCCCATCATGGGCTGCATGGTAGACGCCTTGAGCCTATAACAAGGGACACATCTAAACAGCACCTTTAGGACCGCCCTGCGAGCCGACAAGATCCAGAATTCACGCTGCAACACAGCGAGAAGCGCGCCACATCCAGCGTGCGCGTTACCGATATGCCGATCGGTGATCAGCAGGTCCACCAGAGGACCTCCTTTCGGTAGCAACAGGGGGTGCCTGCTGCCGTACGGCAGGTTGGCTTTCCGGAGCCGACCTCCTACGCGCAGAAGACCATCCTGATCTGTGAAAGGGTTCAACTTGGCGACCGCACCCTTCAAACGAGCGCGTCCGCAGCGCAGCGCCTCAAGTTCCGTCGGAAACCTTTCACCCTGCACCAGCCGAATAAGGTGCAGCAAGGAACTCCGACGCTCCTCCACAGTGGCGATCTGGTCACTCCTCCTCTGACGAGGGTGACGACAGTTGTGGATGAAGCGTTTAATCCAGCTAGTTACCCCCAACAACTTATCCAGCTTGCTGTAACGACCCGTCAACCAGTCAGGGTCTGGGGGCACTTCCGCCACAATCGCATGCACGCGGACTCCGGGCAGCTCCGCTCGCTCCGAGTCCGCGCCGAGAGCTGGCCAGGAAGCTTCTGGCTCCCGCAGCCAGTCCGGACCCCACCATAAGGGGTGATCAACTAGCTCCGGCGCGGAACAGCCGCGCGAAGCACAGTCAGCCGGGTTCAACTCACCCGGGACATGTCTCCAAACCATGTCCAGTCCAATGTTTTGGATTTGGGAAACCCGATTTCCCACAAAAGTCTCCAAGGTGTGAAGGGCTGCTCGTAACCAGGCAAGTACGACCTGACTGTCTGACCACGCATAGACCTTCCGGATGTCTATCGAGGTGGACAGTTCCTGATATACGTGCTTAAGCAGCCGAGCAAGTAATGTGGCTCCGCTCAATTCCAGTTTCGGAATAGTGAGTCGTGTCCTGATAGGAGCTACCTTGCTCTTCCCCAATAAGAGCGTGACATTGACGTGGCCTCCAGCGTCAACTGTACGCAAGTACACAGATGCGGCATAGCCCAGCTCGGACGCATCACAGAACCCGTGCAGGCTGATCCGGCTACAGCCTGGTGGCAGAATGCGCCGGGGCAACGCCACTCGATTGACCGTTTCGAGGTCAGATATTAAACGAAGCCAAATGTTAAGCGAGTCTCCAACCAGGGGGTCGTCCCATGAGACCTTCAGAGTCCAAAGTCGCTGTAACAGACACTTGGCTGCGAACAGAACCGGACTGATCCAACCGTTTGGATCAAACATCCTGGCGATGGTGGACAAAACCGTCCGTTTTGTCCACGCGCGTGTGGCTTCCAGTGCCACCCGAAAGGTGAAGATGTCAGCAACCGGTTGATACTGCATGCCCAGAACCGCAATCCCGTGCGGATCGTCACCTTCCTCGAAGAGCCCCGGATCCTGCTGGTGATCGTCCGGGATACCAGCCAGGACGTTGGGGTCGTTAGAGAGCCATTTCCGAAGCTCATAGCCTCCAGATGCGAGAAGCTCTGTAAGCTCATCCCGGAGCAACAGAGCTTCCTCCACCGTCTGCGCACCAGTGCAAACGTCGTCCACGTACAGGTCGCGTTCCAGAACTGCGGCTGCACGTGGGTACCGAGCCCGTTCTTGCTCCGCCAACTCCAGCAGTGAGCGGATCGCAATGAAGGGGCTTGATCTCAACCCATAGGTGTTGGTGTTCAACTCATACACCATCATAGGGTCCTGAGGACTTTCCCGCCAGAGGATCAACTGGAACCTCCTGTCCTCGGGGTGTATGACCGTTTGTCGGAACATCATACGGATGTCCGCTCCCAACACCACCTGATGCCTACGGAAATTCAGGATGATGTCTACAATATCCCGCTGTAACTTCGGTCCAGCGTGGAGGCACTGGTTTAGTGACACTCCTGTCGAAGTCGGAGCGGATCCATCGAACACCGTCCTGAGTTTGCCTGTCGACGCTTTCAAAACAGCGTGATGAGGCAAAAAGTAGTGGTCCATGGTCGACCAGTCGTCGCGAGCCGGAGACATGTGGCCCAGTGCCTCATACTCCCTCATGAACTCGATGTACTTTTCCCGAAGTACAGGATCTCGAGCCATGCGTCGCTCCATGGACCTGAGCCTTTTCTCGGCCAATGATCGAGACTGGCCCAGACGCGGGGGGTTATCCCGGAAAGGCAGCATAGTCTCCAATCGCCCAGAAACCATTCTCCGAGTGTGAGCCTGATAAAAGTTCTCACACTCCACGTGCTCGGGATCCAGCCGAGACACGGTAGGCGGCTCTTCGATCTCCCAGAACCTCTGCATGATCTGAGCGAGGGCCGTTCCCGTAAAAGAAGCCTGATTCGTCTGCTGCCACTCATCCACCATTCCCAAAATGGCGTTCCCGTAGATGGTGGGCAGCGCCATCAGCGAAGACTGATCCAGCAGTCTAGGCTTGCCGTTCATGATGTAACCCAGTACATCAGAACCCAACAAAAGGTCTACCGGACCCGCCATCCCGAAGCGGGGATCCGCCAACCTGAGACCCTTAGTACAGGACAAAAGATCCGGATCTATGTCCGCCTGAGGAAGCCAACCGACAACCGAATCCATGACGGTGGCCCTGACCGCAATCCTTTCCGAATATGAATGTACGGACGAGAAGGAGAGGCGGGTCTGTCCAGCCAACCGCACCTCTGTGTTCCCGACTCCTCGCAACGGAGTCGGTGACGGAAACCTAGCCAGGCCCAGGCGATGAGCAACCCGGGTTGTTAAAATGCACCCCTGGGACCCTGTGTCCAAGAGCGCTCGTATCCGGACGTAGTCGCCTCTTGGACCCCAAACCCTTAACCAGAGGGTGGGCAGCAGAACCACCGGTTGATCCTGTGCCAAGGGAACGGAGGCTAGTCAATCCCTCCGAGGCCCGTCCGAACCCGTCGGACTACCGGGCCCAGCCCAGTATGGCTGCCGAGTGCAAAGGGCCATCGGAGGGGGGGCATATCCGGCCGCCCTGCCATACCGAAAGTAGGGCGGGTGGTATTCCAGCCTCGGATGTTCATGGAGGGGAGGCGTGTACGCCCTCCATTCCATCGGTCGCGGATCCAGCGGCGGAGAAGGGTAACGCTGGGGAGGTGACCCCAGTGGCGACTCCGGTATCACCCTTCCACCTCTCCAGTTCGCCCGCGTCCGCGCGGGCTGTGAGGTCGGTGACCGAGCCGCGTGTAGGACGCCCCTTGTTGGGCTGCCCGGTGCTGCCGTGGGTTGGGGTGGAGGGGGTGTGCTCCACGCTGTAGCCACTTCATTGTTGTACAATGCGTGGCTCTGCGTGGGAGCGCCCCCGCCCGTGGAGGGCCCCCTCCCTGAGGGCTGTCGACCAGCACCATCGCTCCTGACGCACAAGAGCTGATGGTGTGGTCCCCCACACCCAGGACAAGGCCGTGCCGTGGGGCAGTCATTGTACAAATGACCCCCCAGGCACCCGTAGCACCGACGCAACCGCCGAACGATCCCTCGTCGTTCGGAAGTCGTCCGCGCAAGCAGGGCCGGACACTGCACCAGCGCGTGAAGCTGGCCACAGTTCGGGCACTCCTGCTCCGACGCACTCGTCACCGTCGCCGTCCGCTTCACCGCACCCTGAGTGCGGGGATTGGTAGGTCGCGGTCCTGTTCCGGCAGGGCCACGAGCTGACGCGGCGGGCTGCGCCTCCTGAGGCGCCGACTCTGCCATCCTCGCCTCCCACTCCAGGACCCGAAGTAGCTCCTCAAACGTGGGGAAGACCTTCGGGTCGGCGTGAAGGCCCCTTTCCCGCTCGAACCGGGCGCGCAACTCCAGCGGCACCTTGCCCAGCAGGATGTGGACCAGCAGAAACGACCAGTGTTCTACTGGCAGTCCCAAGCTGCGCAAGGCGTTGTACGCCACCTTCACGGGCGTGAGGATTAGTGGCCGCAACTGAGACCTCTCAGTCACCTTCGGCAGCCCCAGTATTTGTGACACGTGAGCGTCGGCGAGGAGCCGAGGATTTTGAAACCTCGTCTCCAGCAACTCCATCGCCGTGCCGAAGTTGTCGTCGTCCAGCTCCAGGTGCTGGACCAGGGAGAGAGCCTCACCCTCCAGTGACGTGCGGAGATAGGCCAGTTTCTCCGCCTTCGTCAGATCCGTGCGTGAATCCACGAGAGAGGCGAACATACTCCGGAAGCCGCTCCACTCTCGCAGGTTACCTGTGAACCTGGGCAAGTCCAGGGTGGGAAGGCGTCCCACTACACCCGAACCCGCATTCCTGATGACGGGTCCCGAGTTCGCCCTTCCCTGACGAGACCTCTCCAGCTGGCGAACCCCTTCGGAGACCTCGTCGTACAAGTCCAGAATGCGCCGCATGTCCGCCTCGATCCTCTCCATCTGCTCCTCAGGTGGAGGCGGTCTTGCATCCCGCAGCGATCCTGCGCTCCTCTCAGCGACCTCCAGGCGCCTGTCGAGCTGTTCTGCCCTGTTTAGCAGCGCCTCCTCCCGGTCTCTCCGGCCGACCAATCCTTGTAAGGATTCGAACCATCGGAGCTGGTTGGCCAAATCCGAAGCCATTTTAAATTTAAATTTAAATTGTAAATTAGCCTAAAGTTCGGACAATCTCACAACAAATGTATCCGCAACCTAAAAAACCGGATACCACTTAATACTAATTTCCCGACAGTTTGGGGAGAAATTATAAACTGGGAACCCCCAAATATTCAGCCTACCCGGTATATTTTGCCAGAAAAATAAAACAAAAAGGGAGTATTTACGGCTAACCGCGCTCTGTCTACCAAAAAATGTTTAATATTTATACCAGAAATATCGACCTGGGGCCCATAGCAAGCCTTAAAAACAAATTAACTGCCGTTATACCGATTTTAATGTTTTTACCCCCACACTTTAACAGGTTAGACACTTACCTAGGGTTCCCGGCGTCGTCCAAAGCCCAGTTTGGTCTGACAGGAAGAAGGAAGGAAGGGAATAAATGAGATACCAAACCAGGGAGCTTCCAGGCGATCTCGCGAATTCCCAGAACGATCCTGCGTTCTAGAAACGGCCAATCCAGTGGCCCCTTCACAAATAATATCCCAGCACTAATCCCGTAGCGATATATTCCCGTTAATACGTATTCCCGCACAATATTAACACTTTAAACCAGATTATATAGATCAAAGTAAAAAACGCTTCTTTTTCGTTCCAGCGAAAAACAGACAACGTCACTTCACAGCCGGCTGTCAAAACCATAGATCCGCTATGATTTTTAATGTTGCCCGATTATACGGAACAAATCCCATCTAACTAGATTGGATTAGTAATTGCTAATAATCAGTAATGGCTGTAGTGATTAGTTAGAAAGCGGTTTTAACGAGGATTCCTCGTACTCCAGACACGAGCTGTTAAACCATTTGCTTTTTGTTGCGCCATTCCGATTCGATTCCAATTGCCCTAATGCCATCAGCTCCGAAGCGTAATGGATGAAGGGTAAATGGAAACGGTAAAAGTTATCTGCATACAAATTGAGGTTATGGAAATCATTTAGCTGGTGAAAAGCAACAGTATGGACGAGATTTGGTAGTTATTCTATCGACTAGCAGTAGTGTCCTGACATCACGGTGTTCCGGTTTGAACGGTGGTGTTTCCAGGGAATTTGCAGGAGAGATAAATCACGTTATATCCTGTAGGACGAGCGCAGTGCTAGGTAATGATTTGGACTATTCGTGTCTTATACACTCGTAAATTAACGTAATAATAACCTCAATATCATTTTTCCATTCCATTCCAAACCACACACGTATGGGTTTGTTTAAAAAAAATGGAGTTTCAGTTCTAAGTATGGGGCACCCCCAATGTTTAGTTTTATTTTTGTGTAAAAAACTTGATGCGGCTCACAGAATATATCTATCTACTTACCAAGTTTCAATAGTATAGTTCTTATAGTTTCGGAAAAAAGTGGCTCTGAGATACGGACACACAGACAGACATGTCTAATCTATAAGGGTTTCGTTTTTACGAAACCCTAAAAAAAAATTGGCAGTCATAGGAACTGCCAATAGAAGTGAAAACTTATAACTCAGAATTTGGTAGCTTACCTTGGAAACTACACGGGTGTAACCGGAGGGCGTGGCCTCGTCATCTTGGCATGGCCATCTAGAAATGCGTCAGCGTTTCCTATTGGCTGATGCGTTTCTAGACGGCCATGCCATGATGGCCTGTCCACGCCCTTTCAGCATTTTCCATTGGCTGACGTATTTCTAGATGGCCAATAGCCATGGTCCCGAGTTTACCCGAAGCTTTCTTATCATACCCGTGACGAATGAATTCAATTCACAGCCCACGAAAAATCTGTCTAGGCGCGCCTAAAGAAGTTTTCACTTCAATAAGTATCAGAGTAGATGATGTATGTACCTTAGATTCCTACGTATCTTAGACAAACAGTCTATAACCTCATACTGTTTAATTCCATCCCGCAATCTATATTCCGAGGAAAAGTTTAAAGTGATTCGTTCTCACCGATAGCTCGCGAGGGTGTGGGAACTGAGAATTACTTTTGTTTGATATCGAGATTGCGATCTCAGATTATGCTGAAGGGCTTTTAGCGGGATAATCAAGGGAGAGCGTTTGGATTCGCACGTTTTAAAAGAAAATGGGGGGAAAATAAAGAATAATAATTTGTTTGGTGTGTAGGTGTATTTGTGAGTTCAAAGTTCGTATTACGATTATTATGAAACAGGAAAGATTTAATTGGATGTTTTAGGAAAGATTTACAAGATAGTTAAGTTTTACTACATGTTTAGGAACTCTTTGCTGAGTTTACCTGTGGAAGTACCACACTATTGCCAGTTATTCTACCACCAAGTAGTAAAGTATAAATATCATTGTGTTCTGATTTCAAGGGCAATGTTTCAAGAAAAAATACAAGGCTTAGAGATAAATCATCGTATATCTTGAGTGCAGTGCAGTGCCAGGTTATGATTTGATCTCTCGATGTTCCTATAGTAGCGTGACACAGCTTGCTTTGTGCAGGTGTGCTGCTTACCACCAGGCGCATGTCTTGTTCGTCCCAAATCTATCAGAACTATTTTCTGATATTTTTTTTTTATAGCATACAGTGACGAGACGAGCAGGTCATGTGCCTGATGGTAAGCAACATGTCTGCCACATAACAGCACAGTAACACGCACCTATTGAAACATGATAGTCCAAATCCTTACCTAGCACTGCACTGCGCTCGTCACCCAGAGATCTAAGATATTATGTCTCTAAGCCCTGTAATTTCTCTGGAATCATTGCCCTTCAAACCGGAACACAGTAATGTTTGCACACTACTGCTTGGCGGTAGAATATTTGGCAAAGGTGTGGTACTTCCCCAGGCGGACTCTGCTAAGAGTCCTACCATTACTAAAAAATGTTTGTATTAAAAAAGTGGTAGTCATAAGGACTGCCGAATGAAGTGAAAAATAAGCTCAGAATTTAATAGCTCACTTGTCGTCTAAATAAGTATTTTAACCATCGGGACTCAGTACCACGGCCATCTAGAATGTGTTAGCATTTTTCTAGATGGCCATGGTCCTGAGTTCATCCGAAGCTTTCTTTAATCAACGATCGTGACGTTTGAACTCAATTCACAGCCCACGAAAAATCTGCTTTCGATGCGCCAAAATAAGTTTTAACTTCACAAATTTTAATGAGTAAAAGCTGTTCCTATGTTTTCAGAGGGTAAAGCGCTAGCGACGCTGTACGAGTGCAAGTTCATCGAGACGTCGGTGGGGATCAACCACAACGTTGACGAGCTGCTGGTGGGACTTCTTACGCAGATCAGGCTGAAGCAGCAACACGCCGTGGCAAGGGCGGAGCGACAGAGGTAAAAAATCGCCGGATGGGCCAGGCCACAACACTGGGTTGCGGCGTCGCATCTTAAAAATCTACGATGCCGCAGAACGCATCGTGAAAATTTCCGATGCGACGGATCGTAAAGAGTGCTCCTTCTTCCTTCTTTTCCGTTTATTTTTCTTAGTGCGTCTTAACGCAAGCAGAAGTAGAACACGCGCAGTGCGGTCCATGTCTCACTAGAATCTGAAACATTGGTTAGCGTCTTATTATACGATATTGTATCCGACGACATTTTTGCGTTGCGACATCGCTTCGCGTTTCTAGTACGATGTTGTTTTTGCAATACAACGCCGCGACGCAGTGTTGTGGGCTGGCCCGATGCACACCAGACGATCCAACGCGCTCTGGAGGTCTACTACGAAAACAACCCCCGAATAATAGGACCCGACCGACAGCTGTCCGAATAATCGGTAAGGTAATTAAATGCTTTCGGAGTAAGGTTTACGACACAAAAACTGTCAAATCTATGGCGGTCGGAATTCGGAATGTACGAAACGCCCGATACGATCAACCGACTGATTGTGTTTCGTGGTAAGAAACGTCCATAAGTTCGGGCGATATATCGTTTATCGGACTTCGTAGTAGACCTGCTGATCGCGGGTGGAAGGAGCGCACTCTATAGGACCATTTGATGTGGACTTGCCTCGTGCGATCCAAACTGCGCTCCAGAAGCGTACGCTCCTTGCCGCGAGCGATCCATCAGCTCTGCTGTCGGGTTTTGTTACTAGCACACAGGTGCCTCAGTCTCTCGGCTCGTTCGGTGTAGACGTCTTTGCTGCACGTATGACTCCATAGCGACCGAAAATTCAACTGTCTTATACCTAGACGGATCAGTGTGGATCGATTGGAACGTGTCAGTGTGACGCGGCGAAATTGCAAGACAAGTTAAGTTCGTCAGACGACACGATCCATGATCCATGCCTCATGGTCGCGGATCCGTTTTGGACCATCTGGTGTGGATTCGGCTATTTAGCAGTCACATTGCATGGACTATTAAAGACGTGAGCAACGTCACATCAGCCAGGCCTCTTTTCTGAACCCCAAAACCTAGCCAATAATCGTATTTTATGGCCCAGACTCTCGCGAGGGTCCTCCAATAGGCTCTCGGCTCGAAACTTGGTGAGTGGATGCTGCAGGAGTGCTAGCCATCCACACACTTGATTTATTCAGTTGCCCCTACATCTACTACAAGGCGGACAAGGTTAAAGTGACTGCATTAACATTTTTTGAGTTCCAGAATAGTGGTTTTATTTCGCATAATTCTTTGCTATTTTCTAAGTGGTCTCCTCCCGGTTCGAAGCCTCGACTACGATCGCATTTCTATCCATCAGCACTCCCTATGAGCCTATGACTGCCAGTTTTCATTCTTGACTGTGTATGTTTCCAGGAAACATTGGTGCCTTCACTACAATCGCATTTCTGTCTACCAGCACTCCCTATGCGTATGAATTCTCCAACAATATGAGACTATGACTGCTAATGTTCATTCTTAACTGTCTCTTTTCCCAGGAAACATTGATGCCTCCACTACGATCGCATTACTATCCATCAGCACTCATAATGTGTGTGAATTATCCAACAATATGAGCCTATGACTGCCAGTTTTCATTCTTGGGTGTGTACGTTACGGCTGGTCTACTCGGGAGAATGGCACCTGGCGATCCGGGGACCCCAGGTTCAGACCCCACACGCACTACTGTCTTTTCGAAGTCATGTGCGTAATGCCGCTAACTTAAAACGGTGAGGAAACCGACATGTACCCAGAATCTTTCGTCAGTGTCATCCACCAACCTGCACTGGGCCAGCGTGGTGGATGACCTTAACTCCTTGCGATAGAAGGTCCCGAGTCCTAGCAGTGGGAACATTTAGTGGGATGCTAATGTTGACTCTTCTCTGTGTGTGTTCCCAGGAAGCGCAGCAGCACCCGCAAGCCGCGGCACCGCGCGCGCTCCCCGCACGAGCCCGAGCCGGCGCCCCCCCCGGCCCCCGCCTCCGCTGCCAGCACGCCGCGCAAGCGCACGCGACTCTCTGCTAGCGTTAAGGTGATTTACATTTACATTTCCGCCTGGGGAAGTACCACACCTTTAGCCTGTCTTGGACGTCTACTCACTTTCGTTTTTTTTTATATTTGAAGTGAAAACTTCTTTAGGCGCGCTATGGACAGAATTTTCGTGGGCTGTGAAATGGATTTATGATCACGTGATCATCACGCTCGGATATGATAAGAAATTTCGGGTAAGCTCGGGATGCTAGAGCGAGAGAGATAATGTGGTCAACAAACGTGCCAGACAGAGAAAGATAATTGTTAGAGGAGGACATGGGACAATATATACTCTCTCTCTCTCTCTCGCTGCTCGCTACCGGTTACCAGTGTTGACACTTTAGCGACTTTGTCGCTGAAACTGGCGAATTTTTAAAACCTTTTAGCGGATTTAGACGACGTGTTACCGACAAAGGGGAATATACTAGTGTAGTGTAGAAGGTTGGAGAAGGAAAAAGCTTATGTATTCTTCCAGACTGTTATTCCCTTAATAATTCAATTAAAACCGGCGACTTTGTTTCATAACTATTTGGCGACAAGCTCAAAATCATAGTGGCAACACTGACGGCTACCAACTCCAAAAGACTTTTCTTTGGGCGGGAAAACACGACGGGTGCTTTATAATTTTCATAATCAAATTAATTAGTTTTGCTGTGTAAATATTTCGTTTCTTTCGTGTAAATATTTAGTTTTGTATACATATAGTCCATAGTATAAATAAATATGAGCGTCGCTAACGACGGGGGTGACCCCGTCGAACAGACCAGAAAAAGAAAACTATTGAAGCCAAATCCAAGTGAAAATGTTTCTTACAAACTATTTAGAAAACCCCTTTATAAGAGAAAGAGACTATTCCCAGAAAATCGTAGTGGAGACTGTGTAGTGTATGTGGAATCGACGGAACAGGAGAATGTCGGTAACAAAAATCCTATTACACTCACCAACCTTTTTGCGGACAATGTTAGGGGCATCATAGGGGTGCACCGTGTGAATGCATACAAAGTTGGAGTAACTTTTAAAAAGCCGGCCCCGGCCAACAACTTTTTGAACATGGACACTTTTTTTACTAACCATAAATGTGTATACAATCTGGGTATACAAATAAGTACTGCCTGAGTAACCTTAGTATTTATTTCGCGCGGACTAAGTCGCGGGTAACAGCTACTTTGTATATAAATAAAATTTTACTAAATATTTACTTTAATTTCTGGCTTGTTTTACTCGTTTATTCAACTAATACGATCCATAATATTTTATTATAATACGACATACCTACCTAATACAAAAATCAGCTAATGAAGTTTTCACTTCTGCCGTGTGGTCGTAAGCACACACCTTTTTTTTTATAGCATAGAGTGACGAGACGAGCAGGTCATGTGCCTGATGGTAAGCAACATGCCTGCCACATAACAGCACAATAACACGCAGCTATTGGAACATGATAGTCCAAATCATTACCTAGCACTGCACTGCGCTCGTCACCCAGAGATCTAAGATATTATGTCTCTAAGCCCTGTAATTTCTCTGGAATCATTGCCCTTCAAACCGGAACACAGTAATGTTTGCACATTACTGCTTGGCGGTAGAATATTTGGCAAAGGTGTGGTACTTCCCCAGGCGGACTCTGCTAAGAGTCCTACCACTACAAGAGTCTTCTTACAAAAACGTAATTTCGAATTAAACTCGCAACTTTCCTACTACGATTCTACTTCGATCCGTCGTTACTTCCGTTTAAATGCTTAAAGCCTACTCTAATTTAGAGTGGGCTCAGAGCATTTAAACGTCAAACAATGTTCGATCGGGCGAAATGAAGTAGAACCGGAGTAGGAAAGTCGATGGTTTTGTTTCGAAATTACGTTTTCCATGAAAAGGGATTAGACGTCCTGGGCCTGTAGTATACAGGCACCCACCCATATCTGCCACCGAGCGTACTCATTGGTCAAACAAGTTTGCAAGTTGAGTCGTGGTAGGACTCTTGGCAGAGTCTGCCTGGGAAAGTACCACACTTTTGCCAGTGATTCTATCGCCAAGCAGTAATGTGCAAACATTACTATGTTCCGGTTTGAAGGCCAATGTTTCAGTAGGTTTTTATCAATTAATGTGTTACTAGAATCAGTTACTGTTTTCTTACTTTACTGTGTGTTGTAGTTACAATTGAACTGTTAGTTCATTTCGTTTTCAGACATTGAATCAGTTCAATCAATCAGATGTTGATTCTCAACAAATCCATGATTTCCAATCATTTTTCACTACATTGTATCAAAATGTTTTTAAAACAATGAATCCTTTCTTGAATCGGACGTTTTTTTCCCAATGAATCCGCCAGCTCCAATTATTTTTTATTACATTGACTCCGTTTGTTAATTCAATAGGTCCTACAATATATCTCATATTTCTTGATGAATTACTCCCGTCAGTTTTTATTACATACAATGAATCGGTTAGTTCAATCAGATCTTTCTCAATCAGTTCGTCATTTTTTTTTAAACCCATCTTTTTTTTTATCTCAATGTCTATTGTGATTAAAACTAATTACTTGTTTGCCAGGTGCGAGGTCTACTCGGGCGCGTGTGGGCGCGAGACTCCAAGTCCAAGTCCTGCGAGAACCTCCACGTGCTGTAGCATTCGGCCGCCGACTCCGTCGCTTGCTTCCCGTTCTTCGACTGCGCCGCCAACTACGCCTAATGTGCCAACACAAACTATAAACGTTTCATACTTGCGAACGTCAACTCAGCTCACGAATGTAATAGCTCTCAGCACGCGAAAGTTACAACTCAGCATGCGAAAATTACAACTCAGTCCACTAATATAACAATTCAGTTCACGAACCTAACAACTTAGCTCATAAATATAACAACTCAGCTCATGAGCATAACATCTCAGTTCATGAACCTAACGACTTAGCACACGAATATAACAACTCAGTTCACGAACCTAACGACTTAGCATACGAATATAATACCTCAGACCACGAACGTAACAACTCAGTTTACAATCCTAACAATTTAGAACACTACTACAACAACTCAGCCTACGAACGTAACAACTCAGTTCACGATCATAACAACTTAGCACACGAATATATCAACTCTGTTCCCGAACCTAATAACTCAGCACACGTACGTAATAACTCAGCCCGCAAACGTAACAACTCAGTTCACAAACGTAACAACTCAGCTCAGATTGCAAACATTTTAACTCAGGATCGCGTTAGCTGAGTTGGCACTATCAGCTCGTGACCGTGTAAGCTAACATCGTGACCGTGTTGACTTAGCAAGTATAACTTACTCCGCAAATCGATATCTCCAAAGAATAATACTACGCCAACAATAAAGTCATATGTAATTTCACAGGCGAAACGTTTTAAAAAAATTGGTTCTTGCTATATTACTAAAGATATTTTCATATATTTAGGAAGCTTTAGCAATATAGCGACTGCTGACGTTTTTACTTTTAATACACCTTCTATAAACCTATAGGTATGCGACTTTAAAGTTCGCGTAGTTTTCTTTGGCGATGTCGAAATATTATCTTGTCGGATTGAAGGCACAACCTTTTATCAATAACGTATCAAATACTGTGGTCCTAATCACAATGATCAAAAAACAAAACAAATGCTGATAAAACTGGAATTACGAATACGAAGCATCAATCTGAGGATTGCAAATTGTACTGGTTAAAACGTTAAAATTGATCATCGTGAATCGGACAGTAGATGAGAAGTAGTTTTGTAGCTCCCAATGCCCTGTAGCTCAAATTACCAAATTACCCTAGTTGCCCTTCCTTTAATTGTTCTAGTAACTAAATAATAGATGGCGTGACAAAACCAATCCGTCAAAAACGCCATCTATTGGATTTAAAGAGAAATTTCAGAGAATTTGATGCACAAAAGGCGCAAAGTAACATTGCTAAAATTAAGACAAGTATTATCAGTATTTGAAAATTTTTATTTTCAAACTGGTACAAACGAATGGTAATTTGGACCGCTTCACATTTAACAATGAAAATTAGCCAAAAAACGGGAAAAGATGGAGTCGGCGTTAAAATGAATTTAAGAAAAACATTATCAATGAATATTTTAATTGAAAGAAATGTCGAATTCACGTGTAGGACTGACTTGATAGTATTGGTAGAGAGATATAATATTAGGCTCTCAGTAATAAAAAAAAATGTTTAAATGGTTTTATAAAAATATATCGAGCGCTTATTCAAAAAGCATTTTCTATGTTGGATCACCGTAGATGACATTAGTAGTTGTGTTTGGATTGTTAAAAACTGTGGTTAAATGTACGTTAAATCTTATTCATCGTTACTGATATTTTAGGGAAAAAAATGTGATACCAGAACTATTTATTTAAAAAAAATACGCAAACTGAGTATCAAAACAGAAGGTTACAGATCAACCTTTTTTTATCAAAAGTCAATAGTTATGACAAGTGAAAGACACGTTGTAATAGTTCACATAATTAAATTAATTTAGATGGCGTATAGATTCCAGTGTTGCAATTAATTATTTTTTATTAATTGCGAACAAGAAACCACTATACACGCATACGCATACGTGGTCGAATATCGTTCGTATCGCACCACGTACCGATCAGTTCGACGCTTTGCAACACACGATCGAAGACCGTGCGTCGAACTGATCAAGTGGTCAGACGGTCAGTCGTTATTATGCTCTCAGTGCGTTAACACGTCTTACACGTCACGCTAACACGTCTTGCGTCGTGCTTAGATCATAAAATGTCTACAGAATAATGTTAGACTATGATTATGACAATTTTTTCACGATATTTATCTTCAACGTTATTGTCATTATTGATCTAAAACTCTCAATCTCTAGGAAAACATTCATGAGTTGCAAGCGAGATTTAAAAAAATACTGGGTTTATAATACATGTACATTTGTGTGTGAATTGTCCACCAATATTTTTTTTTTTATTATTATTTATTTATTTATTTATGCAGACTTAAATGGACAAAAGACGGAACATCATGAAAAAATGCAACTACTAGCGTCATCTATGATTCAAGGTATGCATTTAAAAATGAGAGGATAAAAATTTAAAATGTAGTGTGTGTTTGACGAGTAAAATTAGTAAAATTCGATGTTTGTTTGCGTATTGTTGTCAAGTCTGGCAAATGGAATGTAGCTACCAATTATTTATATTAATGTTTATCGATGTATTGAACACAGACATACTCGTATAATATATGAGCAACGCATATTTACTTTAAAAAAAATATTATTCATATATATTTTCATTGTAAAATAATTTTACGGTTATGAATGTTATAGGTCAAGAGCCCAGTCGTTTTCAGTCCAGTTAAAAAAAGATTATAAATAGAGCTGAATGAGATCGCTGTTAGCGATAAGATCGCTGTTTGTGCCCAAAATGTTAGTCAATTTAAATTAGTTAATTTAAGTTTAAATGTTAATTTTAAGATTATTCACTGATTTTCTGTATTGTTGTTTTTGTGGTAAATACAAAGTGTTTTTTTTAATGGCGCCTACCTGACTCGTATTAATATGATTTATAAATGTGTATATATTAAGAATGTCCAAATCTTAGGTTATGTCTATTGGACTGGTTGACGTATATTTTAACAAACTACATGATTAAAAGTGACATTTTTGTTTTGGCTAGCTATTTTTTTAATTTCTATATTAACTTTAACCCATCATATTAATTCGCCGAAGTGAAGAAACGATATGTTAACGTATACAGGGTTACTGGCCATCAGCCTGTATCCGTTTACCAATAACCTTGTATACATACCATGTAGTAGACCTATTTTTACATAAAATTAAAAACACAGTGTTTGCGGCGATGTATTACGAAAAATATGTACTACCGTACTTACTTACTTAATGCTACTTTAGGTTTATATTTCTTCTGGCTCATAATTTTCTATGGCAATTTTTTTTTTTATTAAAATTAAAATAGGAGACATAAAAGTGATTGTAGCGTGTAATGAAAGCAGTGTTGACAAAAAAATAATTTTATTGGAATGTATTATGAATATCCAAACTGAAATATGTAAGTAAAACTTTGTAAATATTTAATTGATCTCAATGTTTATTATTGCTTATCATAAAAAATATCCGTTTTCGCTTTGGAAAAACAAAAATGTGTTAACGTATAGTTTTTAAAGTACTGTAAAATTCTAAGTTAAATTGTAACTCTATGAAATTGATAAAAACACTGTAATAAAACGTCAATCTATGTTACTTTTCGTGTAAGCTTAGTCAGTTATCCTCACTCGCTCAAGGTCGTTAGCCTACCGCTAGACCGTTCCTTCCAGGAAACAAGTGACAGTCGGTTGTCGGACGCACGGCTGAGCGCTCGCTCAAAACTTTTCCCGCGCATATTGTTATTAGATATGTCGTAAACCCTCCGCGCTAGACAGGGACAGAGTTACGCGTTAGAAGAGAGAGTTGAAAATCGCGACAGATATTGAGCGCTAATGCGAGCTGAATTGAACTTTGTTGTGTCCCAGCAAGAGTCGCTATTTATATAATTGTTTTCGGTAAGTGAGGCTGCTGCTTAGCTCTTAATGCTGGATAAAGTTCTCCTCCAATAGGGATGCAGACTGGGTCAAAAATAAACCATCCTAATTATTCCGTCAGCTGATGGACGAATTAGTTTTTGCTCTTCTCGCGTGTTCCTTCTACTTCTTACATTTGACTTGCAATCTTGCAAAGTCCACTCTTTTTCGAACGCTCAGATTGTACATCTCCAGTGAATTGTCTTAACTTCTTTGCTAACCTAATTAACCTAATTACTTGCTTGCCTAATTAAAACGTATTTGGCTTTACCAATGTGTAATTTAATTTCAAGCAAATATATAGCGACAACAATATTGAAGCCAAGACAAGTTTAATGAGGAAATTCACCCTTCCCTTTACACTAACTAAAATGGCTATGGATTTGATATTTTTCTTTTCAAAATCAAGAGAGAACCATAACCCACCTATATAGATCGACCCATAGCGATTTAAATCAGTATGTAGAGAACGAGTTTCATTGTATTTAACTCTATGAAGCCCATTGGTCAGAGTGGCCTGCCCCCTTGTCAACTTGGTTAATCTCAGACTGGTCCGAGTAAAGCTTGTAAAATAAATTACTATTTTATAGATATAATATATGTATAAATACTACATCAAAATACTTCTTTACATAAATAGTATACAGCGAGTTTTTGTGAGCAATGTTATGTAGATCCATTTACTTTGTAGTTTGTTCTTTGATAAAAATCTCCCATTTTATAATTACAAAAAATTTGGGTCCACAGGTTCGAAATTGAACAAACGAATTAGAGTAGTATTTTTAAATTAAAGTATGATTTAAATGTGTTATAAACTACTCAATATTCGATGTCCCTAAGGCCCGGATCTGGGTGACGCGGGATGCGGTCGCCCGCGCGGTTTCACACAATAACGAACCGCGCGTACGCACGCGCGAGTGACCGCGTCAGTTACGGGCCTAAAAGTGCTATTTTGAATACAGAGTGATATGTGATTCTTCTTGGCTGAGGTGTCAAACTATTCAAATAAAACCGTTTAAAATAATTAAAATCTTAAAAATATTTTTTTTATTATAAATAATTAATTTTTAATTTATTTTTATTATAATTTTTTTTTTTTTAATTTAAAAAAAAATTAAATAAATTGTGTTCTATTAACTGGGTCGCCACGTCAAAATCGGCAATCAATGTCAAGTGAATTAAAAATAATTGTGGAAAAAATGTTCAATGTTCATGTCAAAAAAGTGTAAAAACACAATTTGCATATCTTTGACACCATCCCGACAAAGTCGATATTTAGGCTTGTTTATAAAAATATTCTTGTTGGATTTATCTTCTTATACTTTAAATTAGTTTTGAGTCGTAAATTGAAAAGAAATAGGAATATTAAATTTATTCACAAATATGGAATCATTCAAAACCCACAATGTAACGTGTTATTTTATAAAATTCAATAAATTATCTATAATTTTAATTACAATAGCAGACAATGTGTAATGATTGATCACTTTGAAACCTTAGCCAGGTTTATCATAATTAATAATTCAACATAAATGAAGCTTCAATATCAAATCCGGATAAAATAATACAATAACGAATACAATTATTTAAACCCATACAAATAATTCACGCCAAAGAAAATATTCGGACAGCGCCACGCATATACTCGTAGAAGTACTATTTCCTATTATATTATTATAATTTGTAGTTTTAGTAAGTTTATTAGTGTCCAGCTTGGCAAATACTAGAGAGTAAATTAATATATTATTGTTTAGAGAAAATGAAAATTATTTCAATTTCAGTGCCTGATATAATGTAAAATAATTATTTAGTCCCTCCGTAAACCCATTTGCCTTATTTTAATAGGTGATTTATTTATTAGCGAACGCGTTTCACGATGATAGACGCTAGGATATATTATTATTATATTACAATGATAATATTATTATAATATACACCATAATATTTGATAATTATAATAACAATAATGAATTTCTAGTCGGTATCATTAGGCATTTAACTTCTATATCCGATGTTTAAAGTGTTTATGTGTCTGTAGAATTTTGGTCGAGTCTTTTGATTATTTGAATATATAATTAATAAGCTTTATACAGCATAATAAAGTAATTATTTATTATTACTTTAGCCACAATTTTTTTTTTTTTAATAATAATAATACAGTCTACATTGTACTGCCAATTTGTATTATCTTTTATTACAAAACATGTATTTTTTTTTTCAAATAATCAAAAGATTCAAACATTTGTTTATAGAATAATGTGGTAGGAATAAGAGGAAGCTTCCTAAATTGTTTTAAATGTTCACCATATAACGTAAGTTGTGATTGTAACCTTTAAGTCGTATATATAACCCCAGGGTCCAAATGAAAAACACCAATCTCTCACCTCATCCTTGGACTATCCTGGACCATCCTAGACCCTAGACAGTCAGCAGTAGGTAGGTCAAGAAATAGCATAGAATAGAGGAATTAGAAACGCTAGCTGCATTTTTATAGATAACAGACTAGGTTTTTGAGTGATCACCTGATTGTAAGTAACGGTGTGGTTATAGAAAAGAGACTTTTATCACTTTGGAATATCCAAAAAAAAATTTTTTTTTTTTTTTTACCTGGAAAACTTTTTTTTTTGTATTCATAATTATTATTTTTTGTATTTCTAAACTATTTTCACTATAATACTACTTAATATTTTGTTTTACCACTTTTATCATATATTCCAAATATGTTATTTTTTTGTAATCAGGGATAAGACAATAAAATATTTATGTAACAAAAATTGATAAAGTAGTGTGTATGTCCTTATGTACGCATGCAAGAAGTTATACTTTTTCATTTAAGAAGTACCTATTATTACTAAGCGTAAAGGCTAGTTCGCATTATGCTAGTATATTAGTCTAGTAGCGAGTAATTTGGTAACTTAACGTGTCTGAACGCTGACAATTTAGTCGAGTAGTTTTAGTAAGTGTATAACGCGACGTCTTGCGTGAGCGACCCTGACGCGAACGCGAAGCGGCGCGGCGCGGTGCGAAAACAACAAACAGTCAATACCTATGTAAGTGGCCTACGTGACCAACGCACGTAGAGTGCGGTGCGGCGCGGCGCGGCGCGAATCGAAGCGAACGCGATCAGTCGGTTTGATATTTTCGCGCGAACTTGTTGCGGTGCCATAAAGCCGACTGAATGGCGGCGGCGGTGCGGGATAATTCGCGCGCATGTAGGACAAAGCTCCCGCATCGCACCGCATCGCGTTTCATCGCATCGAATCGCTTCGCATTCGCTTTGAATCGCCCACGTAAGACGTCGCATTAGTCGAGTCGATCGATTTTGTTCTGTTTTCAACGGGCGAGAGTACTAAATTACTTACTACTAGACTAATATACTAGCCTAATGCGAACAAGCCTTAACGCGCAATTGACGCTCTATCTGAGCTAGGTCAATATTGGCTAAATCGCAGAAGCCATTTGAGTCCCAACTGTCATAGGACCCTTAAAAACGCGCAACTAACTTTAAAATATTTATTATGGCAATGAGCGCTCGCATAATAAAATTCACTCTGATGATACAGTTGTCAGTCACCTGTCAGGCAACAAGTCGTCTTTTAGGAGTCGATGTGCGCACGCTTCGTTAAAAATTCACTCTCATCAAAACAAGCGGACGAAAATAAGTATAACTTCAAAAATACCTATTTTATTTTATTTATTATTTACGTATGTTATAATAATAATAAGCTATAAATTGCGTTTTAGCGATACAGTTAATGAATCACCCAATTATATCGCTTTTAGCTATAGGGGCGCCGGTTGTAACACTACTTTTTTATTCTTTTTTCTCCTACATAAATGTTTTTGTTTTTGGTCTCTACAAGAAAGATAATATCTATGAAATAGGCAAGGTGAGGATAGTAATATTGTAGGATAACGACTAGTAGACTTCGAAGATTTTAAAGTCTTGAATGTTCAAGTTGAAAATCACACAGAGGATTGATTTTATATGACACGAACACGCTGTTTGGTGTCAGAACAACTGGCACAAGTGTAGTTCTTTCTCAGGCGGACTGTGCAAAAGATTGACCACTACAATCAATATAAAAACTTGACACAAGTACGACTCTACGTTTACGTGTGTCTATTGATAACTTGAGTCTACAAAAAAAATTGGACGTCTACTCTTTTTCGACGAAAACGTACTATCGAAAAAAAACTCGCGACTTTTTTTCTCCGGTTCCGTACTCCGTTTCGTCCGATTGAACATTGTTTGACGTTTTTTTTTTTATAGCATAGAGTGACGAGACGAGCAGGTCATGTGCCTGATGGTAAGCAACATGCCTGCCACATAACAGCTGAGTAACACGCAGCTATTGGAACATGATAGGCCAAATCATTACCTAGCACTGCACTGCGCTCGTCACCCAGAGATCTAAGATATATGTCTCTAAGCCCTGTAGTTTCTCTGGAATCATTGCCCTTCAAACCGGAACACAGTAATGTTTGCACATTACTGCTTGACGGTAGAATATTTGGCAAAGGTGTGGTACTTCCCCAGGCGAACTCTGCTAAGAGTCCTACCACTACAAAGTGTTCTAATGTAAATGTACGTTTAAATGTTCTAAGCATACATACTCTAGGTAATTAGAGTAGGCTCACTACGGACAAAATGACGGATCAAAGTAGAATCAGAGTAGGAAAGTCGCGAGTTTATTTCGAACCTACGTTTTCTTAGAAAGGGAGTAGACGTCTTGGAATAAAACCACGTTACAGTGCATCGTTACTTTCCATCGGCCGTTGTGGCGACCATCATAAACAAATGTAGGTGTGACTGAATCTACTGCTGCTTTCACATGTTTCCCTTTTTATCTCATTTTTTGTAATAAGACGTGGTTTATACAACGTCTAAAGTTGGATATAAGTTATAATAGTATTATTATTTCATTATATTAACAATATAATTGTAAAATCCTATTGGACCACGTTAAGCAATATATATTTATATTTGATATTCCCGTTAGATTTTTCATAGAATTAAAGTAGGCGTAGCTTACTGTAGAATTTTGTATAATTGTAATAGTAATAAATTATTAATATAAATGTAATTCATGTGAATATTCTCACGATTATTGTGGTTTTTTGTGGAATAATTCTGGATTTAGTGGGGTTTTGCTAATAATAATAAGTCAGTGTTATAAATTGTCATAATAGTTTATTATGCACATATTTCGAAATACCATTCTGATTTTGTGGATTTATATTATAAGTCATTTATTATTATTGATTATTTAATTATTAAATAAAATACGAAACGAAGTATCCATAGTAAATTATAAATATACATTTATCTGCTCTATCATGAGAAATATGTTATAACTACAATACTGCGCATTAGTATTGCTTTTATATAACTAAGCATTTATCTGTCTTGTAATAATAATAATTTTATTGTAATAATAATACATCATGGTAGTGACATAATATAATAATTGCCAAAATGACTGCGAATCATCGGAATATCGTTTAGATTCAAACTGATTAATTAACATATCTATATACACAGTTTTCGGAGACATTTTTGCGCACAAATTTTGAAAATCAACTTATCTGTGTAGAAAGATAAAATCGAAGTCAGCAAGATTTTTTTGGTGGCTGTTTTTTTTGTTTCTTAATGTACTGTTGCTTCGATAAGACTTTGTTTATTGTTTGTGTAATATTTCGAAATATATTCTGATGTTTTTCTTGTATGAAATATAAAAAAAATGTTGTTTTATTTCACCATTTAACTGAACTGGACACTTAATTGACGGTCATCCATCAGTAAGACGGAACGATGATATTTTAACTATAGCAGATCGAACTAGCTGGAATAGATAAGGATAATACAGTAATGATAATAATTAGGCTCAACTTATACTGTCGCAGAGACCAAGCGACGCGGAGCGTCATATTTTTCCGCCTAAATCATATTGTTCTGTATTTTAAAGCACAAATTTGTGCTATGTAAATATGGAGGCGTGCGTCGAGTCGCGTTGACGCCCGGGGTGGGCCGCTAGAATGTAAATTTGTAAATACACAGTCGGTATCTTACTGTGATAAAAAAAAGTTAAATTTTCGAATTAATATTTATTATAACAATAACTTAGATACACTTATAAACTAATTGTGTTATCTTAAAATGCGTTATTACGACATCTTTTATTAGATACAAATAGGTACAAATTTAATAAAATTATTAAAATGTTAAGAAGTATCTAAATAATAATACTTATTTAAGAAGTATTTACATGAATCTCATTTAACAAAATACACACATGGTTTTATTTTAGCCCCCGACGTAAAAGCGACGGGCTGTTATAAGTTTAACGTATCTGTGTGTGTCTGTAGCATCGTAGCTCCCGATCAGATGAATCGATTTTGAATTATTTGGGAGTGGTATTAGCTATGTTTTATCAAAATCGGTACAGTTGACGTTTAAGGGACCAGCATGACATGTGCCTAATAAGCAGCACAGTGTCATACAGCTACACTTGAATATTAACAGCTAAATCACTACTCAGCACTGCACTGCGCTCGTCATCCAGAAATAACTCAAGATAATTTGTGTTTATGCCCTGTTACTTCTTTCGAAACATTTCCTTTCAAATCGGAAGTCACTGATGTTTGCACAATACAGCTTGGCAGTAGAATAACTGTCATAGACGTGGTACTTCCCCAGGTGGACTCTGCAAATGCCCAATGCAGTTTTTCTAAGATTTTTGCCATAGAAAGGTTGCCTAAAAGAGATCGCTTTCAGCAATAAGGCCACAAATTATTTCACAAGACTTACTGTTTTCCTGTATTGTATGTATCTATACTAATATTATAAAGAGGAAATATTTGTTTGTTTGTTTGTAATGAATAAATAGGCTCCGAAACTACTGGACCGATTTCAAAAATTCTTTCACCTTTGGAAATCTACATTATTCCCGAGTAACATAGGCTACGGCAGATGGCGCTGCAGTTGATATCTAGGTTATTATTCGAGCGAAGCCGGAGCGGGCCGCTAGTATTGTTTAATTTAAATGGTATGAACTGTAAAGAATTTTCATACATTTATGAATATATGAAATTATATTTTATGAAATATAATTTCAAGTATTCTTCTACTGAGTACCATTTCTGAGTAAGATCTTTAGTTAACAATATATCTTTCTGGTTGTATTCTGTTTTAGGAGCAAGTCACTCTTAGTGTGCGCTGGTATGGTCATACCACAGTCTATTAAATCATACAGTCGTTCGACGAAGCCGTCTAGACGGGGCAATCGTGCGGGGCGAGACGCGGGAAGCGACCTCCTGCATTGCCTACATTACAATGTTAGCTCAGGGCTGACGTCTTCCGTATGTTTTAATTTTATTTTGGTGCCATGTTTTTTAAAAATTAGACAACCCTACCCGTGTCTAGACATTATCGGCGTTTCTCCCAAGCTCAAAGGCAATGAACTACTTATAGTATTTCTTGATACTGTGTCCATACGCTCAGAACGTCTCGTTGTCGAACCACTGCCACATCCTCGGCTTGGTGTTGTCCAATTCATACTCCTCGCATTTCTGACCAGTTATCCTGAAACATAAAACAAAAAGATGTAAGATCCCTTCTTTGGCAACTTAACGAAAATGGTTCCGGTTTTATTTTTGCTCTCTCTTTAATTTCAAGATTTTGAAGATATTCAATCCCATTACTAGTCGGAAGCGTGCCCAGCATGCTGATGATAATAATATATGTGTATGAGACGTATATTTGAGCAGTATTTGAGAACTTTTTTATGGACAAAAATACCAATATGGGGGCGACAGTATCGTCCACTCGTCAACAGTGCAAGTATTTACAAAAAAATGTCAGTCATAGGAACTGCCGATAGAAGTGAAAACTTATAACTCAGACTTTGATAGCTTACTTCGGAAACTACACGGGTGTAACCGGAGTGTGTGGCCTGGTCATCATGGCATGACCATCTAGAAATGCGTCAGCATTTCGCATTGGCTCACGCATTTCTAGATGGCCATGCCATGGTAGCCAGGCCACGCCCTTTCAGCATTTTCCATTGGCTGACGCATTTCTAGATGGCCATGGTCCCGAGTTTACCCGAAGATTTCTTATCATACCCGAGTGTGACGCTAGAATTCAATTCACACCCCACGAAAAATCTGTCTCGACAATTGGTAAACAAATATTTGTCCACCAATATTTATTATTTTTTTATTAAATATTTGCACTGGGTGGGAGTCGAACCCATGACCCTCGGCGTCGCAGGCAGAGTTACTGCCCACTAAACCACGAGGCCTGTCAGAAAAATGTAGATTTTCGTGACAGCGGAGATGTCACTGCAGTATCATGCCTAATATATAATATTTTATCTATAAATATAAAAGCGAAAGGTCACTCATTTATTTATATATAAAAGCGAAAGGTCACTCATCACGAAATCTCAGAAACTACAGGTGCTAGGAATCTGAAATTTTGCATGAAGGTTCCTTTTACCACGTAGGCGCTCGCTAAGACGGGGTTTTGCAAAATTCAACCCCTAAGTAGGTAAAACAAGGGATAAACGGTTGTATGAAAATTAGATCTTTAGATCAACATCTGAGCGAAGCCGGAACGGGCCGCTAGTATAGTATTTTATTGTAGGATTATCATACCGTGTGTATGCAACGACTTGTCTAGTTGAGAGAACGGCGACTGCCGATCTTTTTTTTTTTTTATTTAAAATTGCTACTCCACAGACTCCGGGGTCCGTGACTTTTGTCATTTAAAATCTTATTTATTTTTACATGTTTCTTGGATAATCAGAAGAAGAGGAAAATAAGGGGGGAGTTGGGAACATTTTAAACCTAATACTAGTTAGTGCTCGTCTGTTGAGCCGATCACTACCGGTTGGGATTCCGCTAGTAATCGACTCGATATCGATTCTTTGCCTTATTGCCATTTGCCTAAGCCGCCTCCTCCCAGGCCGAGAGCCTCCACTACGGCTGCATTTCTGTCCCTGATGGCCATCTGTAGGTTGAACTCTCGGATGGTCTTCGGTGATGCAGCCAACGCTCGCCGCACGAAACGACCGATGGCGTCGTCGGTGTCGTCAGCGTAGTACGTGAAGGTCCCCGTGTGCCGTGAGATTGCAACAACCGCATGGGGCACGCTCTCGTGCAGCTTCATGTTTGCCTTTGTTTTTATTGCGATTACCGACTCATATGTCAGTCCCTGAGCTTCATGGATGGTGAGGATACGTGACCCTGTGCCTGACCCATAACCCTGGTTTGTCAGGGTCTCTTTCTCCTCTTGAGTGTGAACTAAGAAGAGGGTGTTTGGTAGGGTGTTGGGTATTTGCGCTCCCTTGTACCTTTTCTGCTCTAGGGACTTTATACGGGATGCTGAGGAGTGCATACCTGAGTATATTTCCCTCAGCGCATATGCGACATCCATCGGATTGCGATGTGTGCAGAGCAACTCCTGGCTGATCTTTGTTACCAGGTTTGGGCGGTGATACCTCATTTCGAAGAGATTTTCTCTGTCGATATAAGGCAACTGATTGACGTCTCCGATGAGGACAATTTCACCAACATCAGACAGCCTTGAAGCCATCACAATGGCTCCAAAATGGTTCATGAGAGCTTCGTCCACCATGAGGCAACTGAAGCTTTCTCTTCCGAAACCATTTACCAGAGCAGAAGCCATGGTTCGCACTCTGGTTTTGACCAGGTTTCCGATACGGTGCGATAGCTTTTCTCTTAGATCTTTTGCTGCCTCAGTTGTTGTAGTGATGATGGCGTCCTTGTCCACATCAAAGTGTCTAATTACCCATGTTGTCTTTCCACATCCTGGAACTCCGTTGACCCACTGTATTCGCGGTACCTCCCAGGTTTCCCAACCCGCTTTGACGTTTGAGTTCCCTTTGATGGTTTTGGCCATCTCAAGGATCCTATCGTCCAGCATAATCTTGGTGCATCGGGCGGTAACTACAAATACAAATACAAATACAAAAATCTTTATTGCTGTTTGTAGGTAAGATAAGATAATACAAAACATTTTAAAAGTTGCCCCATACAAACTGGCCTCTGCGAGAGGCATGCAATATGTCTGGCAAGACAATTTGTTACCTAGTCTTAATTTTTAAATAAAAACAAAAAAAAAAAAATTTTTTAATATTAGTCAGCTGATTAAAGTCTTCTTCTTCCTCATCTTCTATTAATTTCTGGTTTTTATTTATGTCATCTGATTCTTCATCTTTTATTCATTTCTGGCTTCTATTTGGTGATATATATTTGTGTGAGGTAAATGTTTGGTGAGCACAATTTCGCCAACGTCTTGTGTTTCATCAGGATATTGTCTTGTGTTTTTGAGTTTGATCAATATGTCCATCCAGGGTCTAAGGTCTTGCATTAGTAGATCTTGCAGTTCATCCATGTGAGGAATGTCAAAGAATGTATAAAGTGCAATAAATGTATATAATCAAAAAATCAAAAATGTAATACAGTACAAACTAATTCATCATGATACAATATATCATTATTTGGCCTTATGTCAGTTGAATGTCAAATTTCATAATGGAATAATAATATCTATTGAGATATTAATGGAATAAGGTTTAAAGATTGTAAAAGTTTCATGTTAAACAATGTCTAAAATATTAGTATTCCAATTAATTTCCTTATCATTTAAAAATTCAGTTACAGTATAATAGCATTTGTGTATAAGCATTTTTTTTAGTTTACTTTTGAACATTGTTATGTTAAGTTCTTTTATGGCATTTGGCAGCTTATTATATAAAAGAGGAGCCATACAAAAAATGCTGTCACTCATAATCTTTTTTTTGCGTTTGTCTATGAGCAGTCTACACTTATCACGCCGGTTACGTTTTACTTTGTCACTCAATAGAGGAAAATAATGAGGGTTATTCCTTACAAAACACATAACTTCAAATATGTACAGGCATGGCAGGGTTAATATTTGGTTGTCTATGAATACTTGTCGACAGCTATCTGTAACTTGCATCCCGAACATAGCACGAATGCATCGTTTTTGTGCTCTGAAAACTGAGGCTGTATCAGTTGAATTCCCCCAAAAAATTATCCCATATCTCAAGACTGATGCCACAAATCCATGGTAAGATGTAAGAAGAGCCTCTTTCTTTACCACTGGAGCAAGCCTATGCAGAGCATATGCCGAGCTACCCAGCTTCTTGCAGAGAATCTCAACATGTGCCTTCCAATTCAATTTCATGTCTATTGTTAGGCCCAAAAAGTTTGTTGTAGTGACTTCTGCAATTTTTTTATTTTGATAATTTATGTTTATGTTACTCAAGTAATTTTTTGTTTGAGTAAATTGCATGAAATTGGTTTTGTTTAAATTAATTTTTAAGTTATTAATGTTTAACCAATGGATAGATGAATTTAGTGCGGCATTGATATCTTCCTCATAATTAGCTTTATCTTGACATGCTATTGTTATTGTGCTGTCATCTGCAAATAGTGACATTGGATGCTCAATTACTTTAGGAAAATCATTTATGTAGACAATAAATTGAAACGGTCCCCACACACTTCCCTGCGGCACACCAAATTTGACAGTTCTTTCTTTAGAGGTGAATATTTCCTCCTGTTTAGTTTTAGTATTAATCTTCGTAATTTTAGTTACTTGCCTTCTGTCTGTTAGGTAAGATTTTACTAAGTCAAGCACATTTCCTCTAACCCCATAGGCTTCAAATTTACTCAGAAGAATATCATGATTGACATAGTCAAATGCCTGGGTCATATCACAATATATGGTACATATAGCATTGTTATTATCAACATTTTTCATTACATTGTTAAGAAAATCATATATAGCAATATTTATAGTCTTATTTCTTCTAAAACCTTTTTGCTCATTACAAAGTATGTTGTATTTTTCAAAATACTGAATGAATTGCTGGTTAAAATATTTTTCAAATATTTTTGACATTATAGGTATAAGGGCAATAGGTCGGTAATATTCCATGTGCTCCCTATTTTCTTTTTTAAATACAGGTATGATTATACTTTTTTTAAGGGCCTCGGGAAATGTGCCTGTACTTATACATAAATTGATTATATGACTAAGAGGGCTACAGATAGTCTCTTTAACAGTTTTTATAATTTTTGTGCATATCTCATTATATCCAACACTATTAGTGTTTTTTAAGGAATTTATGATTTTGAGAATATCATGTGGTGTAGATGGCGCCATGAACATTGAGTTCTGAGTTCTATCAATATTTTGTGTCACATTTATACCAGAACTAGGTAATGGAGTAATTTTATCAACAAAATAGTTATTAAATGCATTAGCCATTAGTTTTGGGTCTGTCAAAAGTTGACCATTACATTGGATTTTATCTATGGACATTTTAGGTAAGTTATTTCTCAATCTATTTATAATATGCCAAGTAGTTTTTGATTTATTGTCTGACATTTTTATTTTGTAATTGTTTTGAGCTTTTTGTGTTAGTTTGATAATTTTTTTGAACAATCTGGTGTAGTTTTTATATTTTGCCTTATTTTCTTCATAGGGTTTAGTTCGACAATTATTAAACAACAACCTTTTCTTTTTACTACATAGTTTTAACCCACGAGACAGCCATGTTGCATTTCTTGTTACATTGATTGTTACAGTTCTATAAGGGAAACACAAGTTGTATAATAACTTAAATAAATCTATAAATGTGTTGTATGCTAAGTTTGCATCAAATATTTCATATATATCTGAAAAAGTAAGGTTCTTTAAGTGACTTTGAAATTTTATTATATTTTCGACACTGTAATCTCTACATTTTTTCCGCCAATACTTGTTAATACATATTTTTTTCACAGGATATCTCAACAATTGAGCGGTGTGGTCGGACAGAGCCAATCCCAACACTTCTGCCTTGCACTTGCTCCTAAAGTCATGTGCAAAGTTGTCTATGCAAGTTTGACTTACCGGTCTAGTAGGTTGTTTAATAGCTAATGACAAATTAAAATTGGATAATAGGCATTCAAAGTCCTTTGTAGTCTTATCAAGCTTTAGTACATTTATGTTATAATCTCCAGCCATGACAATGTGATAATATTTATTTTTATGCAAGTGCAATAGAACATTCTCTAAGATTGAAAAAAAGGTATCTTTGTTACTACGAGTACTAGATGGAATTCTATACACACAAAGTACAACAACATTATATCTAGTGAGCCTTACTGCACAGCATTCTATTATATTATAAACAGAAAATTGTTTTACTTGGGTAAGTTCAGTCCACTCATTACCATTTCTAACAAGAATACAACTACCACCTCTTTTGATAGTTGGTCTACTACAGGTTTACGTACTACGATTGGGTCGTTTGGTGGTGTCGCATAAACTGGCATTCCCGCGCGCTCTGTCTCTCTGGCGACTGCCGATCCAGAGCCCCGGGTTCAATTTCCACGCGCACCACTATCTTTTCGAAGTCATGTGCGTAATGACGCTAACTCAAAAACGGCGAAGGAAAACATCGTTAAGAATATGGTGGTGTAAGAGTGATGGATGGCCTTGACACTCTCCTTGCGAGATAAGGCTGATGAAGATGCTGGCATTTTATGGTTACGGCGAGTTTTAAGTGGACAATTCACACACAACACCATCTGACCCCAAACTAAACAAAGCTTGTGTGATGGCGAACAGATAGCTGATATAATACTTATATAGTTTTAAATACATACCTATTAGACATAGAAGCACCCAGACACAGTGCAAACATTTGAATTCATCACACAAATATTTGCACTGGGTGGGAATCGAACCCACGACCCTCGGCTTCGCAGGCAGAGCTACTACCAACTAAACCACGAGGCTAGTCAACGATGATGATAGATAGAATGATGGTAAGCTTACGATAAAATTGTAAAACATTGACATCGTTCATTACCGTTTGTTGTAATAAATAAATACGTAATAATGCTTGACAATTATCTACATAATTGATAACGTACAATGAAATGTTAATTTTAAACTTTGCAAATGTATACCTACTTTTTTTTACGCTTTTTGTGTTGGTTATAAATAAAAGGACGTGTAAATTATACATTTATGAATAATACATAAATAAATATATTTATATTTATTGCGTGTTGTGTGGACAATTCACACACAACACCATCTGACCCCAAACTAAGCAAAACTGTACTATGGCGATCAGATAGTTTTTTAAAATAAAGAATGACAAGACGAGCAGGACATGTGCCTGATGGTAAGCAACATGCCTGCCACATTACAGCACAGTGACACGCAGCTATTGAAACATGAAGAGTCCAAATCATTACGTTGCACTGCACTGCGCTCGTCACCCAGAGATCTAAGATGTTATATCTCTAACCCCTGTAATTTCTCTGGAAACAATGCCCTTCAAACCGGAACACAGTAATGTTTGCACATTACTGCTTGGTGGTAGAATAACTGGCAAAGGTATGGTACTTCCCCAGGCGGACTCTGCCAAGAGTCCTACGACTACTATAGCTACTACGATACGATAGCTGATATAATGCTATAATGATATAATAAAGAACTTTGACTTTGAAGGCCTTGAACAATGGGAACATTTAGATGCTTATTCTTGTTATACATTTATTTATTTATTTATTTATTTATGTCATAGCTACTTAACATCGTATAGTGAGCTGAGGTTACCTGGTGCGTCGGTTGCACTTCACGATAGGATGAGCTCGGCGGAAGCACTGCGGCCCGAGCACGTTGAAGTAAGTGAGGCCGATCTGCGCGGAGACCAGAGAGCTGGTGCGACGGAGACACTCGCGGAACTTCGTGTCGCAGCTGCAGTGAGACCTGAAACACGAGACATCCAACATTAGCGAGACGAACCTATCTAGACGAACATATGAACTTAAATTGTAACTGGCGGCCCGTTCCGGCTTCGCTCGAATCAAAACCTAGACACTGTCTGCAGCGCCATCTGCAGGGCTTATTTGTGAATCTAAATCATCCTCGAATCTACTTTTTTGTGTGTACACACAAAAAACAACATTCAAATCGGTTTAGGAGGAGTTCACTGTCAAATTATTAAATTACTAAAATGGCTATTAAAAAATAGGGGTTGGTGATAAAAGGGTAAAAATTTCGGGTTGTATGTAATTTTATATAACAATCAAAACCAAAAAATTTTTGGCCAAAAATAAAAATAAAATATTTAGTGTTGAACAACCCTTATCACTTAGGGGTATGAAAAATAAATAGTAGCCGATTCTCAGACCTACTGAATATGCATATAAAATTTGGTAAAAATCAGTAAAACCGTTTCGGAGGAGTAAGGTAACTAACATTGTGACACGAGAATTTTATTTATAAGAAGATTTACATATCATCATCAACCGCAAAACGTCCATTTCTGATCTTAGATCATAGCCCTAGAATTCTACAAATAATGGTCCTGTGCAACCTGCAGGTAACCTGCATCCAACGGTGTCCAGCGACCTTTGTAGGGTCGTCTGTCCATCAGGCGCGGTCCCAGCATCAAATATTAGGGAGGGTCATCAGTACGCAGTCTCAAATTTTGGAGGGTCACCAGTAGTAATACAATATGTCGGAGTAAAATAGACTTTACTCATAGCATGCAGCACCCCACGATTTTAACCGCGTAGTTGCCATACCAGTTGTATGCCGCGTGAAAAATTGTTTATGTACTATTAGATATTTTTCATGTAATGTATACAATTTTAGGGGGCAATGTGTGTAACTCCCCCCTTCGGACCGCGCCTGCTGCCCCTCTGGCGAGAGGCCGTCCAACGCTGCCTCTTCCATTTTGTGGTCGCCACTCGAGAATCTTTATTCCCCATCTGTTGTCAGTTCTGCGAGCGATGTGGCCCGCCCACTTCAGCGTGCTTAGTCTTTTAGCTTAATTTTGATAAAACCTAGGCTAAGTATCAGAGGAATCGTTCGAGAGACGCGTCAAAAAGCTCACATGCAACGATACCCTTACACGAAAAAGACTTCAAAGAATTGAACATCACCGCAAATTGTTAACTTTTCTGATTTTATCGGATACACTTCAAAGAGTGTGCAACTGATCTGTATGATTTAATACCACCTTGTTTTTTTTCCATCGGACTGCTCTTGGCAAGGAAAAGCGACATTGTTTCATGGTTGACGTTCATGTATATGTTCATCGTATACTGGTGCGGTATTTTGGAATATATAGTGTGTATTTTTTGTATCATACGCCAATGAAAATTTAAAAAATACTGAATTTTTATTTTCGCTGTTTCTGGTCCTGTGACGCGCGTGACGTCACATGCCAGTAAATGTTCCATCTTCAGCAAACGTTTCTTTATGAACAGTGATTTGTTGACTGGCGTGTGACGTCACGCCCGTCACATGACCAGAAACAGCGTTTTTGGCGGGCTTTTTGAACTTTTTACTTTAAACATTTATTTTTCATGGTAAAACAGTGAATCTTGCGGAAATATTCATGTAGTATGCATATTGTGTAATCAAAAATCATTTAAACGGTTTTACAAATTTAGTCAAATACCGTATTATCCAAATTGACTGGACTACTACTAGGCTCTGTGGGCAAATTTACTACCAAGTTAAGCCAATTTTTCAATTTCAATGTTTCAATGTTAAGTTACTGTATCATCTCTGTACGTTGCCATCAACTGGTTACGCAAGCGCACCGGACAACCACGCTGATTATCTAACACAGGTACATAGCTACATAGTAAGTAATCAAGCGAGATACACTTGACTGTAGCTTAGGTAACTTGTAACTAGGTAATGAGGTGGGAGGAAGTAGAATGTCTTTTTTGACGTGATAACGTCTTATAATTCGATGAAGCCGGCTGCACGCCCGCAAAACATGACGTCATGTAACGTTACCGCCATAGATTAGATCATATTCACCGCCGTTACCTCGCCTTATTACTTTTCGCACCATCTAGTGAGTGAAATGTGTATTACGTACAATGAGTCTGTCCATGTTTTAGAAAAGCGACGATATGAAGTTAAGAACTTGTGCTAGTACAATGATGTACCCAGAGATGGCGCTTTGAACAGCTTTTCAAAAAGCTTCAGAATGTTTTACCTAGATGGCGCTTAACACAAATACTAGACGTTGTCACGTTCAACTATCGTCAGTAAACCGACTTTACAGACAACCATTTTTTTTAAGAATAAAGAGTGACTAGACGAACAGGACATGTGCCTGATGGTAAGCAACATGCCTGTCACATAACAGCACAGTGACTCGCAGCTATTGGAACATGAAGAGCTCAAATCATTAGCTAGCACTGCACTGCGCTCGTCACCCAAAGATCTAAGACAAGATACACTTGACTGTAGCTTAGGTATCTTGTAAGTAGGTAATGAGGTGGAAGGAGGTAGAATGGATTTTTTATGAATAAAGAGTGACTTGACGAACAAGACATGTGCCTGATGGTAACCAACATGCCTGTCACATAACAACACACTGACACGCAGCTATTGGAACATGAAGAGTCCTAGCACTGCACTGCGCTCGTCACCCAGAGATCTACGATGTTATAGCCCTGTAATTTCTCTGGAATCATTGCCCTTCAAACCGGAACACAGTAATGTTTGCACATTACCGCTCAGCGGTAGAATAACTGGTAAAGGATAAGTTTACATGTCACGTCCAAAAGGAAAACATGTAAACTTATCCCAGTGATGTTACAAAAGTGAAAGTGTTTGAATTTGTTGCTCAACTACATTGAACGGCTCAAAGGATCGAGTTGCAGTTTTGCAACGAAAGTGTGCAGTTTTATAGTCTGGTATAGATTTTAGGCTTTTTTAAATCTTAAAAAAAATTGTCAGTCATAGGAACTGGCGAAAAGTGAAAACTTATAACTCCGAATTTGATAGCTTTCTTTGAAAACTACGCGGGTGAAACCGGAGAGCGTGGCTATGACCATGGTCATATAAAAATGCGTCAACATTTCTAGATGGCCTATGGTCATGTCCTGAGTTTACCCGAAGATTTCTTATTATTCCGGAGTGTGACGCTAGAATTCAATTCACAGCCCACGAAAAATCTATCTATAGCGCGCCAAAAGGCGCGCGTTGTCAAAAGGCAAAAAGGTTGTAAATAATGGCGTTTATTTACAACCGAGCTTTGTAAGTCAGCGTGGTAATCCCACCAGTATGCTAGTCATGATGGAGCGTGCTTGCCTAAACGAATCCGATTCAGTCTCGACTTGAAGACACCAAGATTGTAGGCATCGTGAAAGACCCACTCAGACAACGCATTCCACAACTTAGACGTTTGTTTCGTTTCGTTTCATGGTTGATGTTCCAAAGACACGAACAAAGAGGTTTGACTCTACTTTTGTGATAAGAACGTCTAAGCTGTGGAATGAGCTACCAGAGTGGATTTTCCCAGATAGTTATAATCTTGGTGTCTTCAAGTCGAGAGTGAATCGGTTTCTTCTAGGTAAGCACGCTTCATCGTAGGCCGCATCGTCGCTTAACATCACGCGAGATGGCAGTCAAGTGTAAACCTATTCAAGTTAAAAAAAACACGTTCTAAATAAGTAATTACGAAATTTTGACCAAATGTTTGTTGCAATTGCTTGCAATGCGACAAACATTAATATGCGAATGCAATAATATTTTGCATAACATAAATGTAATATTTTAATACCTAGTACCAAAAATGTCGAATGTTATAGCAAAAAATCAAAATCTCCTAGTACATTGTACTCAATTCTATTCGAGTGATGATGATGACTATGTCTTCCAGTTCCAGTAAGTTACGGCTGGTCTAGTCGGGAGAACGGCGAATGCCGATCCGGAGACCCCGGGTTCAAACCCCACACGCACCACTGTCTTTTCGAAGTCATGTGCGTAATGCCGCTAACTTAAAAAAAACGGTGAAGGAAAACATCGTGAGGAAACCGACATGTACCTAGAATCTTTCATGAAGTCATGTGTCATCCACCAATCCGCACTGGGCCAGCGTGGTGGATTATGGCCTTAACTCTCTCCTTGCGAGAGAAGACCCCAAGTCCCAGCAGTGGGAACGTTTAGTGGGCTGTTGATGATGATGATGTCTTCCAGCCGATTTCTGCTACGACGGCGGCTTCTGTTATTTTTTATCTTCTATCTATATATATAAAGCGATAGGTCACTCATCAATAAATCTCAGAAACTACAAGTGCTAGGAGTCTGAAATTTTGCATGGAGGTGTCTTTTAGCACGGAGGCTCGCTCGCTAAAATGGGGTTTTTCGAAATTCAACCCCTAAGAGGGTTAAACAAGGGATGAACCGTTGTAACGGTTCATCGTTGTATGAAAATTCCGTCGTTTTAAAAGCTATCTACTAAACCGACTTTAATGAAATTTTGTATACAGATAGACTAGATATCAAAAACAGGCATTGGCTACTTTTTATTGCGAGAAAAGGGTTGAAATGGGGGATGAAAGTTTATAGTTGTAGTGGTAGGACTCTTGGCAGAGTCCGCCTGGGGAAGGACCACCTTTGCCAGTTATTCTACCGCCAAGCAGTAATGTGGAAACATTACTGTGTTCCGGTTTGAAGGGCAATGTTTCCAGAGAAATTACAGGGCGTAGAGATATAACAACTTAGATCTCTGGGTGGCGAGCGCAGTGCAGTGCTAGGTAATGATTTGGACTCTTCATGTTCCAATAGCTGCGTGTTACTGTGCTGTCATGTGGCAGGCATGTTGCTTATCATCAGGCACATGTCTAGCTTGTCTCATCACTCTTTATTTAAAAAAAAAAATAAAGTTCGTAATTGTTGGTTCGTAATTAATATTTATTTCGCGCGGACGAAGTCGCGGGTACAAGCTAGTTACCTATGTTATATTCGTATAAGGCTTGAATAAAAACGCAGATGTAAATATAATGAGAGTTGAAACAGTGAGCGACATCTGAATGACCCTGGTTATGTTCGACTCGCTGATTACGATTCGCTCTAATTCATAGTTCCGTTTCATTCTCAAATGCATGCTAAATGAGTGTGTAATCACATTGGCTGCAAACGAACGATTCGCAGGCACTTTCTCTCGTTCGGTGTTGCTGTGCGGTTGTATGAATAGTATGGAACTGTGTACCGCATTATATCGACACATAACAGTGCTGTAAATAGCCTTTTATAACATATTTGCTCGTAAAGGGTCTCTTATTGGACCAATTTCTGTATCGTAATGTATCTTATTACGCACTAGTGCTGTAATGTGTAATGTAAAACGCACGGTTTCAAAATGCTCCGTCCACAGACTAGGTAGAGAGATATGCTCCGTCTAAAACGAACGGTACCTTTTTAAATCTTAGTAAAAAGTTTTTATGTCAGAAAAGTGTGGTCAACATTTTATGAATAAAATTAACTTTGGGAGGTAAAATATAATAAAGAATTATTAAATTCGTTAATTTAATTAATTTAGACCATAAATTACTTTAATTTTTCTATAACAAAACATAAAAATATTAATTTACTTTATTATTGATGGCATACCGGCTGGTTCTGTGCCGTTGCTTAAAAAAAAAAAGGGCGCCGATGCGCGCGCATTGCTAATCTGTGATCCATAGTGATTATTTACTCTGTGCTGTGATCTGTGATCAAGTAAATATTATTCCGCGCGTTTTTTTTCGCTGTATTGTTTTTATTTGAAAATGTCGTCAGAGTTTTGTTGATTTCCTCGCAAATATGTTATAAAACGTCGTATGACATACGTGCGCTTTGATAATTACAGCCTCTGCTAATTATAGCTCTCGCCTTCGGCTCGAGCTAGCAATAAAGCCTCGGCTGTAATTATCAACTTACCGCACTTATATCATAATGTACTATTATAACTTTTTTTTTTCCATTTATTAAGTAACAGCAAAATTATTCTTACAATACAAAAGTTGCCTTAAAATTTAATTGATTTGTCTAGGACAACTAAAGGGTAATTTGCTCGTAAAGGGTCTCTTATTGGACCAATTTCTGTATCGTAATATATCTTATTACGTACTTGTGCTGTAATGTGTAATGTAAAACGCACGGTTTCAAAATGCTCCGTCCACAGACTAGGTAGAGAGATATGCTCCGTCTAAAACGTGCGGTACCTTTTTAAATCTTAGTTAAGAGTTTTTATGTCAGAAAAGTGTGGTCAACATTCTATGAATAAAATTAACTTTGAGAGGTCAAATATAATAAAGGATTATTTAATTCGTTAATTTAATTAATTTTTACCCTAAATTACTTTAATTTTTCTGTAACAAAAATATTAATTTACTTTATTACTAATGGCATATCGGCTAGTTCTGTGCCGTTGCTTAAAAAAAAAAGGCGCCGATGCGCGCGCATTGCTGATCTGTGATCCATAGTGATTACTTACTCTGTGCTGTGATCTGTGATCAAGTAAATATTGTTCCGCGCCTTTTTTTCGTTGTATTGTTTTTATTTGAAAATGTCGTCAGAGCTTTGTTTATTTCCTCGCAAATATGTTATAAAACGTCGTATGACACACGTGCGCTTTGATAATTACAGCCTCTGCTAAATTATAGCTCGAGCCGAAGGCGAGAGCTAGCAATAAAGCCTCGGCTGTAATTATCAACTTACCGCACTTATATCATAATGTACTATTTTCGCGCCCTATGCACTGTTATACTGTATATTATTGCGCCCTTGTTATTATTTATTTTTTAGATAAGACCCTGAGAGCTAGGCAGGTCTACTACGAAAACAAACTCCCAATGATCGGATCCGACCGACAGCTGAATCGGATTTTAGCCTACCGCGAAAAACATTCGGGTCGATACATCTCGGTCGGAAGTTATATAATATTGGTGGACAATTCACACACAACACCATCTGACCCCAAACTAAGCAAAGCTTGTATGATGGCGGCCAGAGAGCTGATATAATACTTATATAGTTTAAATACATACTTATTATACATAGACACACCCAGACACAGTGCAAACATTTGAATTCATCACACAAATATTTGCACTGGGTGGGAATCGAACCCACGACCCCTCGGCTTCGCAGGCAGAGCTACTACCAACTAAGCCACGAGGCCAGTCAAGTTATACGAGCTATACGAGAGTTATAGACTTAGATCGGATGAGGGTCGGATCGAACGATACGGCCGATTCGATCAACCGACCGATTGTCTTTCGAGGTAGGAAACGTCCATAAGTTCGGCCGATATATCGTTTATCGGACTTCGTAGTAGACCTGCAGGCCTACATGATAAAAAATTATGGGCGTAGTTTTGTCTAATTTAACAGTTTACCGACTTTATTAACCGACATTTTGATTAAGTATACTGGCACGGTGCCTGTGCTAAACTCGTAGGTATCGTAGATTTGGATTGTATTTGGAAAAATACTCAGGGTTGATGGCGGGATTCGAACCTACGACTTAAGAGTGCGCCTAATGCCAGGGAAAAAGTTTTCACCCGCGCGACGCGTTTCTTAATGCGATATACATAAAGTCGAGAATAGCATGACACAGTTTGGAGGAAAAATCAATATTAAATCAGGAGTCCATTTTTGACCAAGTTTTATTAAATTACTCAATAATTAAACATAAATTTAAAAAAGTGTTGGGTTACTTTACTAGAACGTACAATTAGGAATTTTATTACCAAAAAATAATGTGGGGTCATCGCTGATAATTTCGAGTACTCGAATTAAAACGGGTTTTTTCGGTGTCATTTTTATTTTTTTATTGTAAAAAACTCTGATCTATTTTTAAAATTCGATTCGGTTATTGTGCTTCTTCTTGATTGTACCCACACGTCAATATTTTTTTTGTCGTAGTTTTTAGTTTCTTTACTTCAGTGAGCGGCGTCGAAAATGTCCTTTTTTCGTTTTCTGGCACTAGGAGCCCTCTTAACGATTGATGGGCGTCTGTAGCACCACAGAGTTCATCACGCACATACCAATTAACAATTAAAAAAAAACTCTTAGGCTAAGAACTCATAGAGTGATTTTCACCGAATGGCGTCTGCAGACTCGGCGAGTGGCACCCGCGCGCTCTGCGGTCGAATAAACAAATAATATATGTTTTTTATATGAGACCCCCGGTTCAAACCCCACACGCACCACTGTCTTTTCGAAGCCGTGCGTAATGCCGCTAACTTAAAACGGTGAAGGAAAACATCGTGAGGAAACCGACATGTACCTAGAATCTTTCGAAGTCATGTGTCATCCACCAACCCGCACTGGGCCAGTGTGATGGATTATGGCCTTAACTCTCTCCTTGCGAGAGAAGGCCCCGAGTCCCAGCAGTGGGAACGTTTAGTGGGCTGTTGATGATGATGATGATTTGTTTATTTTAAAAAATATATTTATTTCGGATTACACCCATAAATATTTAGTTAAATGATATTCCCCGAGCGAAGCCAGACGGGCAGCTAGTAATAATTTAGATCAAGATGAAGTCCTGTGAAACATTTTAGATGGTAGTTCAAATGGTGAAAGTTTAAAAACTATGAATGATATAATTACTTTTCAAAAGTCTAGACAGGTCTATGGAGAATGTCATGCATGAGTGAACCATGCTGCGTAACTTCCTAATAATTGGATGGTTCGGTGTGGCTTAACAGAGATATGCAACTAAGCAGTTAATAAATGCCTTATAACAGCGTTCGCGCAATCATGAAGGGACTTTATGTAATGCTTGCGGGTTATAACCTCTGGGTCTTGGATCTTTCATATCTTACATAATACAAGCAATCTTTTTTTTTTTAATAAATATTGACGATACGATCAGGACATGTGCCTGATGGTAAGCAACATGCTTGCCACATAACAGCACAGTGACACGTAGCTACTGGAACATGAAGAATCCAAATCATTACCTAGCACACCACTACCCAGAGATCTAAGTGGTTAACTCTCTAAGCCCAGTAATTTCTCTGGAAACATTGCCCTTCCGGAACACAGTAATGTTTGCATATTACTGCTTGGCGGTAGAATAACTGGAAAAAGTTGTGGTCCTTCCCCAGGCGGACTCTGCCAAGAGCTCTACCACTACCACAAGTAGTTGTAGGACTTAAGTTTGGTTCTTGAAATGAAGACTCATTTAGTTACCTACCATAACGTAACCTACCATAAGATTATAAGTAATCAAACGCGTAAAAATAACTACTTACTAGATAGAGTTCAAACCAATTTTCGGTAGAAATTTGCATGGTTTTTTTAATTCTTTAAATTAGCCACTCCACAGACACCGGGGTCCGTGATCTTAGTCATTTCAATTCTTTTTTTTTACATATGTCTTGGATTAGGAGAAGAAGGGGAAAATAGGGGGGAGTTAGGAACATTATAAAACTAATTCTAGTGCTCGTCTGTAAAGCCGATCACTACCGGTTGGGATTCCGCTAGTAATAGACTTAACTTCATAATTTGCCTACTAAGCCGCCGCTAAGTTTGCATGGTTATGTACATCATACATTTTTTTTTAGTTTTATCATTCTCATTTAGAAGTTACAGGGGGGAGACTCACATTTTACCACTTTGGAAGTGTCTCTCACGCAAATAATTCAACAAAAAAAACATATTTTAGAAACCTCAACATAATTTTTGAAGACCTATCCAAAGACACGCCACACAAAAAAATTGCGTTTCACTTCTAAATATGGGGCACCCCCACAATTTCTTGTTTTTTTTTGTATATTTTTGTAAAAACTCTTAATGCTGTTCACAGAATACATCTGCTTACCAAGTTTCAACAGTGTAGTTCGTATAGTTTCGGAATAAAGAGGTTGTGACACACGGACAGACAGACAGAAGGAGAGACAAACAGACACAACGAATTTATAAGGGTTCCGTTTTTACGTTTTACGGAACCCTAAAAACTACAAGGGTTTGTCAAAATCGCTTGCATAACTTTTGTTTGCAGGGTACTTATTATGTTGGCCAACTGATGGGCTTGGTGCCCTCGGGTGCCCATTCAGATGACAGATAAGTGCCATCACTCAGCGCCGTCTCAGCAACTATAGTTTTGTAACGATTTGCAAGCTCTGCTCGATTTGCAGTGCCGCTATTGCGAGAGAACGATTTCGGCTCTAAATCTTTTTAAATCGCCATACTTCAAACAATTTCTATCGCCGTATTTAAAATACTTTGTTAATATAATGAGTGGCAATAAGAATACCATCCGTGAAATGGTAAGCGGTAGTCGTAGTTGACTGGAATATCAGAGATGCTGACTAGGTACTTTATCACAGAAGAAAGGTTTTTAGTTTTTATAGTAAGTATAGAGTGACGAGACGAGCAGGGCATGTGCCTGATGGTAAGCAATTTACCTATACAATATTGCCATATTAACAGCACAGTGACACGCAGCTATGGAAACATGAAGAGTCCAAATCATTACCTAGCACTGCACTGCGCTCGTCACCCAGAGATATAAGATAGATCTCCATACCCTGTAATTTCACTGGAAATAATGCGCCTCAAACCGAAACACAGTAATGGTTGCACATTTGGCGGTAGAATAACTGGCAAAGGTGTGGTAATTCCGTAGACTACATAAAACTGTTTAAAGACAACCATTTGAAAGTTTTCTTAGTTGAAGTTCGTTGGAAAAAACTTCGAAGATAGGGAATTTCTGAGACAACAGTTCCTTGGTAGAAAAGTAGAAATGATTGAGAGAACAAGACGGTTTGACATTTCCAGTTTGACAGGATATGGTTATTAGCTTTTTGGCGGTGTTTCGACAGTCAAAAAGCTGTCTCCAAATATTCCCTTCCCTAAACGCGGAATAGTTTAGGTTTAGTATACTAAGTGGGGCGTTTTTTTAAGCCTGGAATTGTCTACAATCCCAATGTTGTACAACAAAGGTGTCGAATGTAAAAAAAAATCGAAATCTATGATGTACACAATCTAGAAGCTGAAGCTGATACCCTGGTAAATCGTTCCCGCGATGCCAAGATGACAACAGTATTCTGTGTGAGGTTACACGAGTGCTTTGTAAAGTATATTTTTATTCAATTACGGCGCTATGGATAGCAGAAAGCGTTAATTTGTTTAATGTTAGTGTGTTTGCACCGTCTCGATTGATGTTAAGCAAGCATGCAGTCAACAATGTAGCCCGCTTGCAATGCAGAAACCGATTGACTCTCGAATTGAGTTCACCGAGATTGTATCCATGGAGATAAACACATTCAAATCTTTCCAAAGCCAAGTCATTTTCATACGAAATTAGAGTCAAACTTATTAGTTTGACTATCTGTATCGTTAACCATAAAACGATGTCGCTTTTACGATCTACAAGCAAATCCAAAGGAAAAAAAAAGTTGGTTTTAGTAGAGGTAGAACTCTTGGCAGAGGTCGCCTGGGGAAGTACCACACCTTTGCAAGTTATTCTACCGCCAAGCAGTGCAAACATTACTGTGTTCCAGTTTGAAGGGCAATGTTTCCAGAGAAATTACAGAGCTGTAACATCTTATATCTCTGGGTGACGACCGCAGAATAGAATAGAATAATATTTATTGTAAAAAACTGTGTACATAGCATAGGTGATACAATTGAAGTAGTTCCAACAGCTCTGTCCATTACGAACGTACAATATATTTATCATTTACTTAATGAAAAATAGAGACTTTAAAATAGTTAACAATTAAATAACATAATAACTAAACTTACATTAAGATACACAACGAACTATATTAAAAATGGAGAGAATGTATGAATTTGTATCTTTACTAAAATATTCATGGAGATCATAAAATGTATTAGATACTAACCAATTTTTGAGAGCTTGTTTAAATTTAGGGCTACTCAAAGTTTTTAATTCCAACGGTAGATGATTAAAAACTTTGATGGCACTTGCAAATGTGCTTTTTTGAAATAATGCATTATTACACTGGTGGACACACGTTATACTTATATTTAGTACAGAGCAGTGCTAGGTAATGATTTGGACTATTCATGTTCCAATAGCTGCGTGTCACCGTGCTGTTATGTGGCAGACATGTTGCTTACCATCCTGCTCGTCTCGTCACTCTTTATTACAAAAAAAATCGATCCCGCAGGTCAGTTGCAGTCTCCATATCGACGGTAAAAACCAAACCTGCTGTAAACCGCACCTTTGGCAAAATTTTTTTTTTGCAGATTTAGAATCAGAAAAAAATACTGCGTCGAATGGTCCCACTCCCGTGGCTCTACGACCTCTAGAAATTTTTGTACAGCATTGAAATTTTTTCATTTTTTCAAAAAAGACGACATTTCACTTGCTGTAAACAACACAAAAACGGCCTTTTTCTTTCATTTGCCATTTACAACAATTTCTCTTTTGCAAATAATGTGTGCATTGTAATAACAGCGTCATGAAATGTTGAGGACTGTGGGTTACAGCAAATTGCTTACAACAATTAAGTAACGCATTGTATTTACTACATCTATTATGTCATCAAACGTGGATTATTTTAATTTACTACATTTTAAATAAATGTAGTATTATAGACAATAACTAGTTACGCCAACTTAAGTTCACTAAAATTTACCGTAATTTGTTATTTAAGCTATTTTCAACACGGTAGCCATCTGCAGATTTTTCTCATTTACCGCCATTGTAAAATACGTTCGCGCCGGTTGCACCGCGGATCGCTACGTCGCGTCGTTCAGTTATGTACAAAAAAAAAATTGTACGTTACTGTATGACACTTGGGAAGGCGTGACGAGTGTGCTGTTGTTGTGCTTTACTACCGAACTAAAGAAAACTACTTTAGATTCAATTTATAAACGTAAGTGATTTGACGATAAATATGAATGTCTCCTCAATGTTTTTTATTTTTATCTTAAATCATTTCAACTAATTTAGAGATATAATTTGGAATGGATTATGAATAAATTATGAATGTGAAAAGTAACCTAATTTATCTATTACCTCTTCATGCCTAAATTGCTAAACTTCTGAAACATGGGATACTTTTTAACCTGGAAAAAGTTAAATTTACCGCGATTTTTGTACTGGTAGTAGGTACCTCGCCTGGCCTCGTGGCTTAGTTGGTAGTAAGTTGTCTGCCTGCGAGCCGAGGGTCGTGGGTTCGATTCCCAGATTCCCACCCAGGGCAAATATTTGTTTCATGAATACAAATACATATTTATTTTGTGTCAGTATATTTATTTATATAATGAGTATGTATTTTTAACTTTACAAGGGTGCTGCTAATCAGCATGCATCCATTTAAGAGCTTATTCGGTGTATTTAAACAAACAATACTCGTTTTACAACTTTTGTTAAAACTCAATACCCACATCATCATCATCAGCGCATTCTAGTCTACTGCTAGACATAGGCGTCTCCCATGGTACGCCACTCAGCCCTCTTGTTGGCTTTTCTTCTCCAACCATTGCCTGCAGCCTTACGTATATCACCACTCTATCCGCTCTATCGGGTTTCAGGATCTCCTACACTACGTTTACCTAATCACGGTTTCCGCTTTAGAACTGGTCTACCCCAACGGTATTCGGTCCTCCTACAGATTTGACTAGCCCACTGTCACTGTCTCTTCAGTTTGCTAAGACGTTGAGCTTTGTCAATAACGGATGACGGATGCGGATGACTTCATTTAGAATATGATTCCTCAGAGAGACACCGAGCACAGCTCGTTCCATAGCATACTGTGCGACCTTAAACTTGTGGATGATCTTAAGTGTCAGTTTCCACGTTCCGGCACTGCAGATCATGACCGGTAAAACGCACTGATTGAAAACTTTCGTTTTCTAGTTTTGTGGGATTGGTGACAAGAAGAGAGAGTTACCCAAACACTGCACAGCCTAGCTGAATCCTCTTCATGGACTCAGATACGGAATCGTTTTCCCAAGTTAAAGCGTTCCCTGGCTATGGCAAACTGGTCCCATACTTAGGAGCTCGTTTACCATAATATTGGTTTGATCTGCTCTAATATTTGGACACCGATGCGTTGGGAAAATTCAGCTAAGCTATTCAGCATCTCTTGTATTTCCAGCGTTTCGGCCATTACAATGTCGCCTGCGAATCGTAGGTGAGAGGTGTATTCACCGTTTATATTGATGCCACGTCCAGTTCAATCCAGTGTCCTAGATATGTCCTCCAATGCGTTTTAGAACAATTTCGGGGAGATTACGTTCCTTACGAGTTTTGAACTTGAATGGTCATAGTAGCGGCGTCAAACATATCAAACATCGTTGTGTTCTGATTTGAAGGACAATATATCTGCCAAAATGATAGGATATATGGATAAACCGTCTTTTAGGACGGAACGATTTCTATAGGACGCAGCCGACTGCAGCACAATTCTAGGTAATGATTTGGATTTTTGAAGTGAAAACTTCTTTGGGCGCGCCTAGACAGACTTTTTGTGGACTGTGAATTGAATTCATTCGTCACGCTCGGGTATGATAAGAAAGTTTCGGGTAAACTCGGGACCACGGGTATTGGCCATCTAGAAATACGTCAGCCAATGGGAAATGCTTAAAGGGCCTGGACAGGCCATAATGGCAGGGCCATCTAGAAACGCATCCGCCAATGGGAAATGCTGACGCATTTCTAGATGGCCATGCCAAGATGGCGAGGCCACGCCCTCCGGTTACACCCGTGTAATTTCCAATGTAAGCTATCAAATTCTGAGTTATAAGTTTTCACTTCTGTCGGCAGTTCTTATGACTGCCAATTTTTTTACTGTTCCAATAGCCGCGTGATAATGTGATGGGCAGGTGTATTGCCTAACATCAACATCATGGTTCAGCATCACGGTCGATCCGAAAGCCTTAAGCCGAAGATATGTTACCTAAGTTTTTTAATTTCCGATTTTGTGCAGTTTGTGCTCCAAAGTGTATTTTGATTGTTTTTAAATTGAAAAAAAATCTCGATTTAGTAGTGGTGATTGTTCCTAAACGTATTAAAATAATGTCAAATTTATATCATCCCACACTTACATCGTTTTTATTTTACTGACCTCTCATAATTTCTTAAAGTAACGACAATTAAGTGTACCGAGGCATTATTACTAATGTTATTTACGTCATAATTTTCAAAACTAAATAAGTGCCATACGTTATTAAGACATTATTGCTTTTAAGTAAAATGTTTCTTTTGGAGCAGTCCATACATTTGTCCTCTTCATTTACAGCATTTTTGCGTAACAGAAAAAAAAGTGACATTGCTGTAACCCACAAAAACATAGACAAAAACAAACTTTTGGTTAGTTTTAGTTATTTTATTTAATAAACAATTAAATACTGCGTTTTGTTTCTAAAAATTACATTTATAGGAATAATAATTTTTGAGTTATGAATTTTTTTGTAAAATCTCAAAAGTTTTTTGGCTCTGGTGAACATTTTGCATTTTGTGGGTTACAGCAGGTTTGGTTTTTACCGTCGATATGTATTGGATAAAACTGATAAACTTATAACTAATAGGGTACCGGACTGGGTCAAAAATACACCATCCTAATTAGTCCGTCAGCTAGATCATGGAAAAATATTGGACACGTATTCTTTGTTTTTCCATAATATTAAAAATCGTCATAGATATAGACCATCAAACTTCGAGAGCGGGGGGTCGCGACGTCACTCGTGAGTAAAAAATCGTACTCACAAGTGACGTCACACGAAACTTCGAAGCGCTCTATCTTCGTCATTTTTTGTTTGTGAAACAAAAGAAAAAATACGTGTACAATATTTTTTGGCAATCTAACTAACGGGCTACTTAGTTTTTTTGAGGATTGTACCCTATTGGGTTCAATACTTCTAAGATTAGTATCTTTTGAACAACAGTCTAACAGAGTAGTTCTGAAATGTCGTAAGCCCCGGAACAAAAGTTGTGAAACTTCACGACAGTATTATTTCAATCTCTAAAATATTTAGTCTCGCATTCAAGGATAAGCACCAAGCTAGAGTGTGCATGCCAAGTGAATGTGGAAACAATCATATTGCTTATTTGCAATATGATTTCTGCACACATTTGCATAAATCAATGAATTTCTTATTGTTGTTACCCAATGTCTGCGTCTGAACTTATCAAATTATAAAAACATGGATATTTAAGTCGTGTTAATCCGTGATAAATAAATAGTATTAGACTACAGGCCCGTGAACAAAATTTACGTTGTAAATGAACCACCAGGAGACCTATGTAGGATGATAGAAGAGTATAAAGTAATAAGATTCAGCACTATGCCGTCACTTGTAAGCTGTCCAATTGGCTACAGTCGAAGAGGGGGGGGTTGCAACCCTCGATCTTTTCTCCTTGTAGCATGATTTTTGTATAGCGTTGCAGAATAATAGATTAGAAGAAGTATTGGTACAGGCATGTGGTCTGTAACCGTTAAAGACATACATGGATACCTCGTGCTTTGATCAGAGGTAAGTCAGGTAGTGGGCTCGATTCCCACTCAGGACAAATATTTGTGTGATTTTTGTACGTTTTGATTGCGTAGTTCCCGTTCCCGGTCCAGTACTTTTTTTGTAATAAGAAACTATGTGTAGGGAGCCTAAGAGCACGTACTTATGTGGTAAGATTTAATATATAAGCGGATGACAACGGTCGAGCGATTAGTCTCTCGCCCCGCGTCACTTGTATAGTTTAAGATCAATATAGTCAGCAGTTTATACAGTGACGTGGTTTCATTTCCTCTCCAGTACCAGTAACGCCTACAGTGGTAACGCCGACGTGATTCAGTGGTGGTTACATATGTTTTCTTTCAGATTAAAATTTAACTGTGTTCGAAATTGCAATCCAATCCGTTCAGCTGTTCTGACAGGACACACAAAATTCCAAACGATCGTTATTTTGACACCAGAAAGCGCCTCACAGTTTTATGTTTGTAGTGCCCGTTTGTGTAATTTTATTGTGATAAAAAATAGTCCATGTACTTCCATTGCAGACTATAATCTAACTGTGTTTAAAATTTCAACCCGATTCATGCAGCTATTCTGAAGTGATTGAGCAACAAACATCCCAATGTCCAAACTTTGAAATTTATAATGTTAGTAGGAATTAGGATGACATAGCCTATGATCCTTACAGATAATGTTCCTTTCAAGAGGTGTATTGTTGCAAGAACTCAAAATTATTCAGTGGGTCCAGAGGTTACCCCCTACAACCTTACAAATTTTATCTTCTTCATAACATTAGTATCCATTCGCACTAGGGTTGACATAAATCCACAGTTACACTAAGTTAAACCTTGTGACCAAGAGATTAGAGCTCACCTTGTGAACAGGCCAGTGTTGGTGAGGCCATACTTGGTCTCCCCAGCCCTGATGTAAATCTTGCAGGCGTCATGCTGCCGGCAGCAGGTGTCCGTGAAGAAGAAGAGCCCCAAGTCGCTGCTGGAGCGAGCCTGGGCCGAGTGACCGTCTCCGCACCACACCGTGCCTAGAATACAACAAACACAGCTTCACTCAAACGCATCGATATAAACCATTGAATGTGCCCTGGACGTCTACTCTAATTCAACGAAAACGTAATTTCGAAATAAACTCGCGATTTCCCAACTCCGATTCTACTTCGATCCGTCGTTTTGTCCGTTTAAATGTTCTAAGCCTACTCTAATTAGAGTATGCTTAGAACATTTAAACATCAAACAATGTTGTATCGGTCGAAACGAAGTAGAACGAGAGCAGGAAAGTCGCGATGTTTTTTTCGAAATTTCGTTTTCGTAGAAACAGAGTAGACGTCCTGATCACCTTGCAATTGGTTATAAACTCCGTCTGTGTGTGTAGCGTAAGTGGTTAACACATCACTAATCCACTTGACCCCCAGAATCGCTAGCGGCGAGGTTTGCTGTAGTTCTACTTATTTTCGTTGTTGACAAAAAAATAGTGATAGGTAAAAACGTCCGGCGTTCACCGCTTCCTGGAAGCGACTAGAACGGAAAGAGTGAGCTCACTCTTCCCAATGCTGACATAATAGGCGAGACGACAAAAAAATGTAATTAGTTCGTCAGTTTGGTTATAAAAAATATTATTAACTTTTTTTTTTTAACTTTTATAGGTTCACACTTGACCGCCATCTCGCCTGATGTTAAGCGACGATGCGGTCTACGATGGAGCGTGTTTACCTAAAAAAAAACCGATTCACTCTCGATTTGAAGACACAAAGATTGTAACTATCGGGGAAAACCCACTCAGGCAACGTATTCCATAGCCTAGACGTTCTTATCACAAAAGTTGAGTCGAATCCCTTCGTTCGTGTCTTTGGAACATCAACCATGAAACGATGTCGCTTTTTCGAGCTACGACCATTCCGATAGAAAAAAGGACAAACAGTTTTCTGTACAATAATTATTATAATACAGTAAAGTAGTCATTTCAAACTTTGAAAATGTATACAATTTGTATGCTCTTTCTTTTGTTTTTATTTTTTATTTATTGACGTGTAAATTGTACATTTATGAATAAAGTACTTTGACTTTGACTTCAAATATACGTATTTTTCGTATGTTAGACCAGCCGAAACTAACTTACCTGGATATATAGCTTGCACTTTATCTTTGAACGCCTCGAGGTAGGTGTTAGCCGCGTTGGCGACGCTGGTGACACTGGAAGCCACGTTGCCTACGAAGCCACGGTCCGTGTCTAGGGATCCAGCCTCCTTGGCACCAGCCATCAGCTGACTGAGGGGCTTACCCAGCCCCGTGGAGAGAGACTTGAGAATGCCGCGACCGAACTGACCTGTGGAAATGTTTTATAAATCTATACTAGTATTTTGTAGTGGTAGGAATCTTGGCAGAGTCCGCATGGGGAAGTACCACACCTTTGCCAGTTATTCTACCGCCAAGCAGCAATATGTAAGCGTTACTGTGTTCCGGTTTGAAGGGCAATGTTTCCAGAGAAATTACTGGGTTTAGTGATATAACACCTTAGATCTCTGGGTAACGAGCGCAGTGCAGTGCTAGGTAATGATTTGGATTCTTCATATTCCAATAGCTGTGTGATGTGTCACTGTGCTGTGAGGTGACAGGTATGTTGCTTACCATCAGGCACATGTCCTGCTCGTCTCGTCACTCTTTGAAATAAAAAAATACTAATATTATGAAGCTGAAGAGTTTGTTTGTTTGAACGCAAGGATCTCGGGAACTACTAGTCCGAATTGAAAGATTATTTCTCTGTTGGATAGTCCATTTATCGAGAAAGGCTATAAGATATTAAACATTACGCTACTATCAACAGGACCGGAGCATGAATGAGAAATGTAACAACACGGGAAAAAATATTGCTTGTTGAGAGCTTTCGTTGCGTGACATCATGTGTCTATCTTTTAAAGGTCGTCATTAGAACCTAAGGTAACAGAATTTGTTCAAAATTTGAATTGACACGGCCAATTTCGATAGATGGCGTGGCAACGATCACATGGTTCAGCTGGTGTTTTCTAAAGTTAATTTAGTTGTAGGACTCTTTACAGAGTCCGCCTGGAGGTGTCCCACAGCTTTGCCAGTTATGGTACTGCCAAGCAGTATTGCAAACACATTACTGTGTTCCGGTTTGAAGGGCAATGTTCCCAGAGAAATTAAAGGGACAGATACGAATCATAAATCGAATGTCTTGGCGACGAGCGCTGTGTAGTGCTATAACTTTTTGGTCTTTTCATTTTCCAAAGGCTTCGTGTTACTATGCTGTTATGGGAAGATAAATATGTTGCTTATCATTAGGCACACGTCCTGCTCGTCTCATCCCTCTATACTATACTAGCGGCCCGTTCCGGCTTCGCTCGGACATAACCTAGACACTGTCTGCAGCGCCAACTGCCGGGCTTATTTGTGAATTTAAACCATCTTCGAATACACACACAAAAAAAACATTCAAATCGGTCCCGTCGTTTAGGAGTTCACTGTCAAATGATTAAATTACTAAAATGGCTCTAAAAAAACAGGGTTTAGTGATAAAAGGGTAAAAATTTAGGGTTGTATGTATTTTTTAACGCCACATTATAAAAAAATAAAAACAAAAAAAAAATACCAAAAATTAAAAAAAAATGTTTGGGGTGCACAACCCCTAATACTTAGGGGTATGAAAAATAGCTAGTAGCTGATTCTCAGACCTACTGAATATGCATATAAAATTTGGTAAAAATCAGTAAAGCCGTTTCGGAGGAGTAAGGAAACAAACACTGTGACACGAGAATTTTATATATAAGAAGATAAAAAAGTGGTTCTGTTTATTTTGTAGTAGTAGTCATAATTACAGCGATTTATCAGATTTTCTGCATGTTGTTTGCATACCCCGTTATCTGACTTATCGACATATTATTTTCCATTCTAAAATTGCCTGGCAGAGATTGCATTCTCTACCAGGTCAAATAAGCTATAAGGCCAACTGTCGCATTAAAAGTTTATCGGCAATTCTTTCTGTGTATCAATTCTTTGGTGCGTCAATAAATAATAAATATCTACCCATGTTTTCACTACCGTTAAAGCCAATCTATACTAATGTTATAAATCTGAAGAGTTTGTTTGTTTGAACGCTAGGATCTCGGAAACTACTGGACCGATAGGAAAGATTCTATTTTTGTTGGATACTCCATTTATCGAGGAAGGCTATAGGGTATATAACATTACGCTACTATCAATAGGTACGGAGTATGAGTGAAGAATGTAAAGAAAACGGGGAAAAATATTTCTCTTCGAGAGCTTTAGTTCCGTGAATTTAAATTCTCTTTGGTCGTTGAAGTCTGTGACGGCGCGTGTCTACATTTGAAGTTTGTGTCATTTGAAGTAATCAAATTTGTTCTACAACAATGCATTGTTGCTTATTTACGTATTTTTAGGGTTCCGTAAAACGTAATAAAGTGGCCAGCAATGGATATTTTAGTATGGATTTTCCTCAAATAGACGCGGGTGAAACCGCGGGGCACAGCTAGTAAATGATAAATTCGTATCGCTTCACTTCACAAAATACTAAAAGGTAGCAGAATTCAAACCTAATATCTCACGATTCTAGAATCGCACCTTCTATGTCAATGTGCCTATAGCTAACTATTAGTTAACATCAATTTCACAAAATAAAATATCACTTTACATCAGGGGTCGGCAACGCGTGGCCCGCGACGTTATTAAATAATGATTACCTAGATAAGTTTTTTTTTAACTTCTATAGAGAACTTCAAATCTCTTCGTTCGTGTCTTTGGAACACAGACGTTCGATCAGACTCTCTCTCAGTACCTGAGTTTGCTGCCCAGTGGCTCTCGCATTCTAAATAATTTATTTCCGGCACAAAAAAATTCAATACTACATTAACTACTTATGTTATCACGTGAGCAGTTTTTTTTTTCAAAGGTAACAAACAGTGAGAGCTCAATAACAATGGGATAGGGGAAATTAATTACAAACATTTAGAAGTGCGGCCCGCTTTTATCTTTTTTCACCATGTGGCCCATGACTCCCAAAAGGTTACCGACCCCTGCCTTACATAATAGCAGTATTGTCGTCTTGATTGAAGACTACTGTTACGAAACTTCATGCTTTTTACGATTCAGCTTTAATCTAAACAGTTGAATCGGCCTCTGACATACTTTTCTGATCTCAAAGGTAATTGTGCCCAAAACCGTGTTTCAAAACATTTTCCTCTTCGCTATCTTAATGACAGTAATGACCCTTGACTACCTGTAAAGCTATTCTTTGCCCGATTACAATTTTCTTTAAAGCATTACTGGCCTCGTGGCTTTGTGGGCTACTCTCCCTGAGAAGCCGAGTGTCGTGGGTTCATTCCCACCCAGTGCAAATATGTGTGTGATGAATTCAAATATTTGTCCTGTGTCTGGGTGTTTCTATGTATAATAAGTATGTATTTACAACTATATAAGCATTATATCAGCTATTTCGCCATATTGCAAGCTTTGTTTAGTTTGGGGTCAGATGGTGTTGTGTGTGAATTGTCCACAAAATTATATTTATTAAAAAAAAAAGTGTTTTATAAATTAAAGAGTTACGAAACGAGCAGGACATGTGCCTGATGGTAAGCAACATGCCTGCCACATAACAGCACAGTGACATACAGCTATTGGAACATAAAGGGTCCAAATCATTACCTAGCACTGCACTGCGCAGTTCACCCAGAGATCTAAAATATCTCTCTAAGCCCAGTAATTTCTCTGGAAACATTGCCCTTCAAACCGGAACAAAGTAACACTTACACATTACTGCTTGGCGGTAGAATAACTGGCAAAGGTGTGGTACTTCCCCAGGCGGACTCTGCCAAGAGTCCTACCACTATTAAAGTTTGTGACTTATGAAATGGGTTGTATGGATTATTTGTTTGGTAACTTTTTAGCATCTAATATGTCTACTGTAGAATCGCGCAATGAAGTTTATAACACAATAAACATCATAGTAACACGTAAATCAGATAAGTACACATAATTCATTTTGAAATTTGCATATCTAAGAGTGTGACGAACTTCGTGCGATGAACCTTTTATGGAAGGTTGTCGAGTGACGAGATGTTATTGGTGGACATGCCTTACACAATACTAACTTATTTCAAACTAAGCAAAGCTATAGATAGCTAAGCACTATATAAACTGGTTAGTAGATAATTTTTTTCAAGATTTTTGTAGTGATGGGTCTGTTTGCAGAGTCTAGGAAAGTGCTTTACTTTTAGTTATTCTACCGCCAAGCAGTAATGTGAAAGCATTACTGTGTTCCGGTTTGAAGGGCAATGTTTTCGGTGAAATTACAGGGCGTAGTTATAAAACATCTTATATCTTTGGATGATGGTCAGTGCAGTCATAGTTAATGATTTGGGCTCATCGTGTTTCTATAGCTGCGTGTCACTGTGCTGTTATGTGGCAGGCATGTTGCTTACCATCAGGCACATGATCTGCTCGTCTTGTCACTTTAAACTATAGAAAAAAACTAAGCAAAGCTTGTACTATGGAAATGAGTCAGCATCTACTTCACCACGGTTTTTAGGCAACAAAGTATTCGTTTTTCTGTATTTTTAAACGACTTTAAATAATAAGGATATTCTCAATTCAGTTGTACTTATTGAAGTGAAAACTTCCTAGACAGATTTTTCGTGGGCTATGAATTGAATTCTAGCGTCACGCTCCGGTATGATAAGAAATCTTCGGGTAAACTCGGGACCATAGCCATGGGCCATCTAGAAATGCGTCAGCCAATGGGAAATGCCAAAAGAGCGTGGCCTGCCCATCATGGCATGGCCGTCTAGAAATGCGTCAGCTAATGGGAAATGCTGAAGCGTTTCTAGATGGTCATGCCATGATGACCAAGCCACACCCTCCGGTTACACCCGTGTAGTTTCCAAAGTAAGCTATCAAATTCTGAGTTATAAGTTTTCACTTCTTTCGGCAGTTTCTATGACTGCCAATTTTTTTTTGTAGGTATGTTATTCGATAGCTCCGCTAATTGTGAATCGATTTTAATGGTTAGTCTTCTATTTCGTAGATCATTTAGTTCAAAGGTAGTCTCATACAATTTTTATCGAAATCGGTGCGGTGGTTTTTAAAATATGAACAAAATACTACTAAACCACTTACTTCCCATTATCCAGACGACTTAATGATAGATTATTACGAAATCTGGTCGAGTGTATGAATTTAATTTTAAATTGAAATAGCTTTTCTGTGCTTTCACTGAGACTCGGGGCCTTCTCTTTCAAGGAGAGAGTTAAGGCATCATCCACCACGTTAGCCTAATGCGTATTTTAGGAACATATTGCAGCTACAGTACGGCAGTTGCTGTTGCTGTCGACTAGACCAGCCTTAACTTGACTATACGTAAATCTTGGTGGACATTCCACACACAATATAAGATTATGTCCGGCAGAATACTAATGTGAGCTGGCAGTCATGAAATATTAATTATTTAAATACTAATGACCATTTAATATCAGATTACTGAGTTGCTTCTGAGTAAGTGACTTAATGCCAAATTAGAAAACAAAAAACACTGATATTACTTCTTTAACCGCATCACAACTATAATAAATAAAATATATGGGTCATTTGAACCAAAAACGTGCATCAAAAAAGCGATCTTTTGGTTATATTGTAAAATATTGTACATTAATAAATAATACGTACCTATTCCTCCATTTTCTTCCCTACTCCTCAATCTCTCGGCTTCAAGCGCTTCGTTCTGCTTCTGCATTCTCTTAAATAAGTCAAAAATGCTTTTTGGTACCACCTTCTCCGCTACTGATTCAACAACGCTCTCTACCACGCTTCCAGCTAGTCCAAACAAAACTGAAATAGCATCAGTTTTAGGAGTAGACGTGGGTAGAATATCCTTTGTATCGTAATAATCTTCTGGAATATCTTCAAAGTCTTCTGTATCGAGTTCAGTGAAGACTGGAATATCTGCATCATCTTCTGTACTGTCATAGATTGTAATATTTCTATCAGTTATGAAATTTGTACTATTTGTATTATTAACACGTAAAGTTGCATTATGTGCTAATTCTGTTTTTTTGGTATTTGATTCAATTGAGCTTATCGTTCTTGTCGTAGTACTTTCAGTAACATTTTCTACCAAAGCTTCTGTAGTTGAAGTGATATTTGACTGTTCTGAATCATTTCCGTTATTTTTTAAATTATAATTAGTTGTTACGTAAAGTGGTTCCCATTCAGTCGTAATTTCTTCCCTTGATTCATTTGCTAGCGTAGTTTGATCAAATTTAATTGTGTCTGTCTCACTAACATCAGTTGCTACGTCTATTTCTGTAGTGGCAGGCAAAGTTACAGCTTGGTCAAATTTAATACTGGGTAATTTATTTGTAGTAGATAATGGTATTACTGTTAAATCTTGTTCAGTTGTCCTTTCAATTATACTAGTTAACACATTTTCAGTGGTCGACACTAGTTCTAAAGGTACAACTTTAATATCTTCCGTCGTTGCCTCGTCTCTTATTCTTTTAGAAACAATAACGTTATGTGGATTATATCTAACATTTGTATTATTATTTCCCCTAGTGTTATTTGGATTGTAGCTTACATAAGTCTTATTCTTGTTGTCACTATCTTTAACAACGGTATATTTATGAGTATTTTTGTTAAAATCATTTGCTGGCCAAGGTACTGTGCCATATTTTTTATTGAATTTAACAGTGTATTCTTCATCAAAATCTATAATATTATTGTCAAATCCTTGGTCTTCCGACAGTGTAGGTGATGTTGTAGTTTCCAATGCTACCGAGGCAGTGTTTAAAGGGTGGGCTAATATTAATATGGCACTGATAATGAGGATCGTCATTTTCTTTCTCACTCTTTGGTACATTTCTGTTTGTCCATCTGAAACAAACAAACACAATGAAAATTACTGAGCTAGTCAAATTTCAGGTCAACGACTACTAGAACGAACGGGAACTAAGCCGATACCACCGCGAGGTGCTGCTAATAATTTAAGGGAAAACGTGTTGTTCAGGAATAGTTCTCAATAAGACATTTTCACAAGAAAATGAAAGGGAATTCTTAAGAAACTAGTTTCAAACTAAACTAAAGATTTAAGGCTGACGATTTACAAGTACAAACGTCGTTTTTACAATTTTCACATCACCATCAGCGTATTTTAATCCACTGCTAAAAATATATAGCCTCTTCCATGATACGTCATCATCATCGTCGTCAGCAGCAGCAGCCTATTTTAATGTTAGCCGCTTGATACACCGGTGTGTAATATAGTACCCAAAAACTTGGTTGATGACGAAAACATACAAACTTAACTTTGCGGACGGATTTTTGGCGGGAAAAAAAAATTTCGTGTTTTTATTTGGGAAGGTATACCGATAAATTTGTGTTTAATGGCGTCAACTTGAACTGGTCTTTATTTTGATATAATCCACATTAAAATTAGAGTTCATTTACATAGAAAAATCGTAATATTAAAAAAAAACAAAAATTAAAATTTTTGGCGGGAAAATGGCCCCGAAGTATTGAAAAAAATTAAAAAAAAATATGCGATCGAATGCAGTTTTGAGAAATCGCAAAAAAAATCTCAAGTGTCAAAAATGTTAGTTTACATTTTAAGTACATTAATTATAACAAACGATACCGCTAGAAGCGTCTTGAAACGCTTTTGAGAATAAATGGGCTCAAACGGATACAAGTAAGGCGGCACTTCATATGCCGAAGCACAAACACCGCACTTATGTAACCTGATACCCGTTTTCCCGCCAAAATTGTAAACGCGAAGAGCAGGTGGTGTAGTAAGCGGTTAGTCTACTGCTAGAACACCTTTCACATGGCTTCACTCAGCCACTCATGGCGTCACTCAGCCTTATCCTAGCTCGAGGCACTGCCTACCACTGTCCATTAATTACGTGAGGTGTTCAAGAGAGAGGTGAGGTGGGTGGTCTCGGCAAATTTCACGTCACTTTTTGCAATTAAATGATGTATGTTTATTGCGTTTATGGGTTTACAAAACATGGTTAGTGGTTTTTAAGTACGCCAAATACTGCCTTTGGGCATGCAAAGTTATAAAATAAAACGTTAGTTGACAGCATATCTATTCTACCTATGTAATAATGTTAATAATAACACATTCACGTCATGTCATGTGTATTTTAATTAGGGTTGCTGAGGATTCCTCTTCCGCTTCCTCATAATGCGGAAGTTCCGCAATATTTTGGGTTCCTTAACCGTTACCGCATCCTCATAAATTAAAATTAAAAATCCTCTTCCGCTATCGCTTCCTCAAAATTTAAGAGGAATTTATCAGGAATTTCACCGCGCATGCGCATCGCGTATCCATGGCAAAATCTCATGGAATTCCTAAATAAAATTGTATCATTCACACATCTTTTTATGTGTTTGTTGTGGGTGTGTAATGTATATTACTGAACTCGTTCTTAACTCCTGGACCGATTTTGATGATTCTTTATTGTGTATGTTTTGAGAATGGTTTAGATTCATAATTTAAGTCTCTTCATCCTCTTTTTCCTTATAATCACTTCCTCAACAACCCTAATTTTAATACTCCTTCTGATTGATCGTGAGGTAATTCGAATTGTATAATTCGTTAACGTGTTTCAATCGATTCCCGGCGGAAGAACTGCGCGCGCGTCGCTTCCGAGCTAGTTTTTGTAACGTTATGCATTTTACTAAGTAATGCTCGTAATTGTTCGATTCTCGTTTCATCGTTACATCACTTGACATTGTAAGAACACTTTCAACAACATTTTTAATTACAGTGTAGACTAATAATCATCTTTCATTACGAATATTACGATCATTCTTAAGGTTTGCATTTTGATTAGTGCGAGTGCGATTGCGAGTGCGAGTGAGTAATCGCGACTGATTACTATGCACTCGCAATAATCAATCGGTGTCCACACGTATTTGCTACTAATCACTCAATACCTGCACTACTCACTCGCACTCGCACTAATCAAAATGAAAACAGGCCATAAGGCCGGTTTGCATTTTGATTAGTAGGAGTGCGAGTGCGAGTGCGAGCAAGAACATTGATTAGTGCATGTGTGTAGTGCGAGCGCTGTCCAATTCTGTATAGTAGCTGTGTTTAGTTCATTGAGTTGCCAGCCGTCGGCCCGCAAGTATGGATGAACGTCAAGAAGCACAAAGTCAAGTTAAACACAAAGTCTAGTTCTTTGTTCGTGAACTTTGATTATGGAATTTCGTAAATGTACAATTTACACGTCAATTCTAAAAAAAGAGCATACAAAGAGTGTAAACCAAAAACCCTATAAATATATCTGTATCCAATGCTAATTAGTATCGCACATTAAAAATCTGTATAAATACGGAGAAATCTGTATATATGGCAACGCTGCTGTTTAGTGGCAGGCAAACTGCGAGTGAGGGGGTAGGAAAAACGCGCGGGAGGAGGCTACTCGCAAAAAATAGCACGCGCTTCTAATCATTTCACTACGCAAGTTACTACACACTCACACTAATCAATCGCTGTCCACACGTGTTTGCTACTAATCACTAAGAACCTGCACTAATCACTCGCACTCGCACTAATCTAAATGAAAACAGGCCTATACGCGTTATAGTTTTTTAAGTCATTTTTTTAGGCTTGTCGGACATCTTTAGTGACGGGGAAACAACAATTAAGCTCACGTCACTGTTATTATTCTGCCGTCCGCAAACTACAATGCCGTTAAGTACCAAAATGTAGTTTCGAGATATCGCGGGAAAACTGTTTCTAAATTTTAAAATTATGCCATTTGATAAGTGAAATACGTATTTCCATAATTTTGATACCTTTATATAGAGCTGCAAAAACACTTTGAAATCATAGTATTTTCAAGATATTAAGGTGTGCAAAATAAGAGTTATAAGCGTTTTTGCATTCTAGTCTTGTAATTTTGTCTTAAAATCTTTTCAAAATCACCACTAAAATGCCGTTATGTATAGTTTAACGGCATTTTAGCTTGATATTTTCTTTAATTTCATTGGATGGTACTTGACTATAAAATTTGAAATCATTCCAAAACTAAAATGCCGTTATATCATGAAACATCCAAGATTACAATGCGGTTAAAGTCATTTAACCGCATTTAAAACTAGTAAACTTCATAAATTTGTTTTAATCGGTTATTTCAGAGCATTTTACAACACTAAAATGCGATTAAATGCAAAACATTTACCTTTAACTGCAATTAAGCTAAGCATGACTCACAAGATATTTAAGAAAATACAATAAAAGTGATGATTTACGTGAAATAAGTAAACAAAAAATGACTTTAAAAACTAGATTTTTATTGGCATTAAAAAACAACAAACAGCATTTTTTGTTAATATTTTTCGAATACAAGCCTAAGTATCTAAAAATACAATTTCTCAGGAGTTAAAATTTAAAATAACAAGGCAAAATTACAAAATTTTACATTTAAAATTAAAATACTACTTTTACTGCCCTTACTAACAACAGATTTTCAAAAATCTACAATAGAGATCAATTGTTTTTGTTTTATTTTTGTCACAATCACTTAAATTTTTGGATAAATATTCCTACAAAATAATTAATAATACCTAAGACTCAAATATTTTTCTTGAGTCTAAATATTGCTTAACTAGCATTATCATTCTTTGTCGTCGGTCGACAAGTTCTTCCAAAACAATAGCTTATGTGTTGGCGCTATGTTGCTCTATGAATTGAACTAAATTAATCTTCCGCTTAGTATTTCTGCATTTTGCTTTTGATTTGAAACGAAGTTTTATAATTTCTGGTATTTTAAGTATTTGCCATTGAAGAAAGCAAAATAATATGAATAATCTTTCTGGCAATAATTTTTGTTCCTACAAGCTATCACAATAAAACTCAAAATCAGAGTAAATCCACATGTGCGACATATTTTTGAGATTAACTCAGGGGCTTAATTTGAATTATTCTTTCTGAAGCGTTATTTGGCACAATGACGAAATTGTTTGGTGCTATAAACTTCATATTTACTTTTGAGTTGCTAACTCATACTGTCTCATCAAAATGGTCAAAATCATATAACTTACCTTTATTACATTTCTTACTTTACTTTATGATCTTCTTGTTCGCAACTCATGAAACTGTGTTCAGATTTGAAATAATAAAGCGTAATTTGTTATATGCAGATGATTTTGCTTTAGTAAATAAATGACACTGAGAAGAAGTGAACATAATAGTCAATTTTATTTTGTGCACTGCAACTGCATTGCACTGTTAACAACCCAATTGTATACATCAGATCTTGCTCTTCGATTCAGTCATAATTTTTATTTTCCAAACTGTCAACTGCTTTGTGGTCGTTGCATAAACATTAAAGTAGATAGGTTGTGATATTCACCAATTTCTATCATGTGTCTCCGCGTTTGACAGAGAGATGGAAATACTGACAGTTTTTTGAGGTTCATTAATTGAGCTTCTACGCTTTTCCAACCAGCCTTCGGTTAGTTTTTCTGTATTCTGTAAACGGCATTGACAATGTTTTTAATACAACGTTAAATGGTACCGTTTTTAAGCTAGTTTTCTGTAGGTATTTATTAATGATGTTGTGGTTCTTAAACTCAGACTTATGGTTACGTTTAAACTTACACTTAATGGATTTCTTGAAAATAGTTACTAAAATTTTCACTTGAATCAGCTATCTTAAAATCATTATAACGTGCAGGTCATCTAAATTGAAATCACACTGTGAACTTGATTGTGGAGTTTAAAACTTCAACAGATACGGTATGGTGCTATCATCATCTGGGTGTAAAATTTTATGTTAACTCTTTAAACTGAATGTTTGTTTTGATGATTTTGTAGAGAATTACTCTACTTTCCTTGTAAGTCTATTAAAACCTGATAAAGTTTCATTAGATAGATTTGTGATTTCATTAAAATCTAAAGAAAGACGAGTACTGTAACATAATTTATACGTCCCAAAATGCATCAATGACACTGGAAGAGTCGGAACAAGATGTAACATAAGGATCATTTCCGATTTTTTCTATACAAGATCTAGTTTGACTCATCTAAATGTGTTTTAAGCCATCGTAACAAGTTGGAGGGAACGAAAGCATCTTATTCATCTGCACTTGATTTCCTTCACATACTATCGTACTGCATACGCAAGAACTTGTAACGGCATTTTAGTTAAGTAATGTGGCATAGCCGCATTTTAGTCTAGTATTGTAAAAAATAAATAATTTATATCACATAGTTAAGGTAGCTTTGTGATATTTTTTGTTTTAAGTTTACAAAATTGCATACGTATTAACTAGTCTAAAAAGCCGTTAAGTATGTTTAACTGCATTTTTGTGTTGTATTCAAGCATAACGGCTTTATAGCGTTGGACAAATACAATATAAATTAGAAATGAAACTTTGTTTAAAAACATTTAAGTGCTTTAACGGCACTATAGCGTACAAAAGTCAGTTAACGGCAATTAAGTAATGGAAAATCAAAGAAAATTTCAGCCAAAGGTAACGTTAAAATACCTTAGCGGCTTTTTAGGTAAGTATTGTTATTTAACTGCGTTTTAGCGTTGGAACCATACAAAATAAAATGACTTAACGGCATTTTTAGTTTTGGTATCTTAAAAACTAACATACCTAGAGAAACACGGGTTACACAGATCGATAGATAATTTTTTTCTGATTGTAGTGCCATTTAAAAGTCCAAATCGACCCGATGTTAGATAACGGCATTTAAGCTTGCGGACGGCAGTATTACTGACACCTCTGTATATTTATAAGTTTATTTTTTTATTTAAATTAGCCACTCCACAGACTCCGGGGTCCGTGACCTTTGTTATTAAAAAAAATCTTTTTTTTTAAACATTTCTTGGATTAGGAGAAGAAGAGGAAAATAGGGGGGAGTTGGGTACATTTTAAACCTAATTCTAGTGCTCGTCTGTAGAGCCGATTACTACCGGTTGGGATTTCGCTAGTAATCGACTCGACATCGAGTCTTTGCCTAATAAACCGCCTCCTCCCGGCCCAGAGCCTCCACTGCGGCCGCATTTCTGTCCCTGATGGCAACCTGTAGGTTGAACTATAAGTTATTTTTTACAGTATAGAGCTATAGAAAGACGAGACGAGCAGGACATGTGCCATGTGCCCGATGATAAGCAACATGCCTGCCCATAAAAATACAGTGGCACGATTGGAACATAAAGAGTCTAAATCATCGCCCTGCACTGCACTACGCTCGTAGAGATATATAAGATATATGATGCCCTGTAATTTCACTAGATACATTTCCCTTCAAACCGGAACACAGTGATATTCTCACATTATTGCTTACTAGAATAACTGGTAAATGTGTAATACTTCCCTAGACGGACTCTGCACAAAGTCTTACCAATACTAAAGTATGTACATGTATATATTGTACTTTTACATCTGCCGGCACACCCGGGGGTCTACCGCCTAACGAAAAACGCTTTGACGCTTTGACATTGCCGTCTCTTTCATTTCAAGCGAGAAGAAAAGAGACAGCAACATCAAAGCGTCAAAGCGTTTTTCGTTAGGCGGTAGACCCCCCGGCGTGTCACTGTTTTTGAAGTGAAAACTTCTTTAGGCGCGCTATAGACAGAATTTTCGTAGGCTGTGAAATGGATTCATCAATCGTCACGCTTGGATATGATAATGAATCGGATCGGATCGGATCGGATATGAAATCTTCGGGTAAACTCGGTAAAAATGGCCAGGTAGGTACCAGGGTAACAGAAAAGAGTTTCGATTACCTACCTCCAACAGCCCAGCGTTTATCTCCAGATACCAGGACAACAGAAATATAAAAGAGTTGCGTTTGCCCCTAGGTACCAGTACCAGGGCAACAGATACAGTAAAGAGTTGCAATATTCTGTATAATTACGTTGATATAAAACTAGATGGCGCAACCATCGATTTAGCTGACGGTGTTGAAATTATGCGAATGTACATAGACCTACGATGGTTTAACAAATAATTTGTCTTCTGACAAGGTGATAAATAAATTAGATCAGACAATTCGATTAAAAGTGAAAACATTTGAGTCACAAGTTTTCACTTCTATCGGCAGTTCCTATGGCTGCCAATTTTTTTTTATGTAGTTTTATTTATTATTATCCAGCACATTTACAATATTACTAGCGGCCGGTGCCAGCTTGAACCTTGTTCTGGCGGTATTGTCGTTTCGAGACCTCAGAAACTTTATGTGGCTCATACACAACAACTTTGCTAAAGATCATCACATGATCAAATACATAGTTTACGATTATATAAAGAACAGACAGACAGACATTCATTTTATATATATGTAGATAGTGTAAATTCTTCTTTATTTAGTGACGAGACGAGCAGGACATGGTTAATAACACGCTTGCCCGTACAGTTGCTGTGTTATTCCTTTTTTTTTTAATAAAGAGTGACGAGACGAGCAGCACATGTGCCTGATGGTAAGCAACATGCCTGCCACATAACAGCACAGTGACACGCAGCTATTGGAACATGAAGAGCCCAAATCATTACCTAGCATCGCACTACGCTCGTCACCCAGAGATCTAAGTTGTTATATCTCTAAGCCCTGTAATTTCTCTGGAAACATTGCCCTTCAAACTGGAACATGTTTGCTCATTACTACTCGGTAGAATAACTGGCAAAAGTGTGGTACTTCCCCAGGCGGAATCTGCTAAGAGTCCTACCACTAGGTACTATTCGTAACAAAATCAACAGGACACTAGTTAGTATGCAACAAAATCTTCTTTTTCTTATTTTTTAAATCTTATTTTTGTTTGAACGCCAAATGTCACGGTAATACCCAAAAAACTTATCTACTGAAGCCTTGAATCGGTTTGCATAACAATCATTATCCCAATTTTACTAAATTGTTTTTAATCGATTACGAAATGTTTTGGTGCAAGCGTGATTCGAGTCGCGTCGTAATCTGTACCATCTCTGGCCTTCGAGAAGGAGCCGTTATTAAATAACACAAAAAATGCTTCAAAAATATGACAAACTAGATGACCTGAGAACTTCATACCGCTATCCCTTTTTTTTCTTTCCACAAATTTTGTACTGACAATTGCAAACATATACAACAAAGAATCATCGAATTTGGTGCAGTCATCCAAAGTTATGGGCGTACATACATTTTTACATACCTCTATAAGATGACACCTACCTGACACCTAAAGGTACAAGTTCGCGCCGCGACCGCGACCGGAGACCAAGACAGGCACTTGACACTATGGAATCGTATGGGCGCCAGTTCGCGCCGAGACCGCGACAGGAGACCGAGACAGGTCGCGGTCGCGGTCGCGGCGCGAACTGGCGTCCATACAATTACATAGTGTCAAGTGCCTGTCGCGGTCTCCGGTCTCGGTCTCCGGTCGCGGTCTCCTGTCGCGGTCTCCGCGCGAACTTGTACCTTTACACGATTTGAATATTTATTTTGTCTTATTTTGTCCAAACGTACCTGTCAAAGACAGTTGTCTATTTCACAAAAATTGGAAAGTTATTTTCTCTAGCTAGAGAATCTAGCGGTCCATCCCGGGTTCGCTCGTGGTATATCCTACTAATATTATAAATGTCAATGTATGGATGTTTGGATGTTTTTGCTCAATCACGTCCTAACGTATGAACGGATCGGGCTGATATTTGGAACACAGATAGATTATAGTCTGCAAGAATATATAGGCTACTTTTTATCCCGAAAAAAAACAACGGGAACTACGCGGGTAATACCGCGGGGCGCTGCTAGTATCAAATATAACCTATAGCACTCAAGTATCACGTACATATTTATCCAACGGTGCAAGAATGTTAGAAATCGGTCTAGTAGTTCCCGAGATTGGCGCGTTCAAATAACTCTTTGGCATTATAATATTTGTATAGATTTAACACTCAACAGTAAATGTTAATTCCTATTTCTGAACCCAAATTAGAAATAGTACGTAGTAGATGGATATTTGTTTCTCATTCAAGAAAAAACCACAGAGCAATGGATAGATTAGTCTGTAAAAACATATTATAAACTAATTTTTATAACGGAAAAACAATGGAATCAAGAACTATGCGGGAGAAACCGCGGGGCACTGCAGAAGCATAAACAGTCCACTAAATGTTCCCACTGCTGGGACTCGGGGCCTTCGCTCGCAAGGAGAGAGTTAAGGCCGTAATCCACCACGCTGGCCCAGTGCGGGTTAGCGGACGACATATGACTTCGAAAGCTTCTAGGTACATGTCGGTTTCCTCACGATGTTTTCCTTCACCGTTTTAAGTTAGCGGCGTTACGCACACGCCTTTGAAGGACAGTGGTGCCCGTGGTTTTGAGCCCGGGGTCTCCGGATCGGCAGTCGCCGTTCTCCCGACTAGACCAGCCGTAACTTCTTCAGGGCACTGCAAATACCTCTAAATAAATAACTAAAATTGTATTTCCTCATAAAACGCTACAAAAAGGGGCTAAGCATTTAATGTATCACAATAGTAAGAAACACGGAACCCGACTCTACAAGAATGTAACCGTTATGTAAGGCATTGTTTGGTTTATCTCTTCTCAAAGCGTGGTAACTGCGGTTACAGCATAGTAAAAACCTTACTCACTAAATACGTAATAAAAGACTAAATAGATGATTTTAGACTACAGGCCCGTGAACAAAATGTACGTAGTAAATGAACCACCAGGAGACCTATGTAGGATGATAGAAGGGTACAAAGTATAAAGGAATAAGATGCCGTCACTTGTAAGCAGAGCTGTCCACCTGAGTACAGTCGAAGAGAGTCGAAGTTCTGATCTATTATTCTGCAACGCCGTACAAAAATTGAGTTGCAAACCCCCCTCTTCGACTGTACTCAGTTGGACAGCTTACAAGTGACGGCATAGTGCTGAATCTTGTTACTTCATACCCTTCTATCATCCTACATAGGTCGCCTGGTGGTTCATTTACTACGTAAATTTTGTTCACGGGCCTGTAGTATATTACTCCCTGGCCCGAAAAGTACTTCAAAGTGAACATCGCTGGAACGTACCAAGTAAGTATATGAGTTTGTAATCTGCACTATCTATAATAATATTATAAAGCTGAAGAGTTTGTTTGTTTGTATCTCGTGAACTACGGGTTCGAATTGAACGATTTTTTTTTGTTGGATAGTCCATTTATCCAGAAAGGCTGTAGGCTATATAACTTTACACTATTATCAATAAGAACGGAGCATGAATGAAAAATGTAGCAAAAACCATTGATCTCTTAAAACACTAAGAAGCGGCACGCGCGCATCTACGATGGCAATGTAAAATCAGGTGACGTCTCCTGATTCAGTCTCAGTCGCAACAGGAGCCACAAGTTGAGTGGACGTTCGCTAACAATTCAAAAAAATCCGATATGAGCCGTAATAATGTCTTATTCTGCTTTTGCAAGGTGCACAAACAGTTCAAAGACCAAGAACAAGTTCTATGGTATCACTTTTCATGCGTAAGTACACAAAATCTTTAATTATTTCCATAACAGTTCAATGATTATTATACCTAAAATTATTTTTTTGTTGTAAACAATTTTATAATTGGCCATTTCTAAAAAGAGACAGATTACATACAGCGTAAGAGTGCAACACGACCGGCGATATGTTAGTTGTGGCTATTTTGTCTCTTTCACGCCAGTGCATTCGTATATCTTTCTATTCTTGTCGAAAAAATTATCTAAACAAATGTGATGTATAGCTATCTCATTTGCACCTACTGCCTACTTGTTATGTCGTAATTGTCATTCATTCAAACGTCTCGATCACGTCTCGTCACGATGCAAGTGAAGCTGTGTGCACATTGCGTATACTGGTGTGAGAATTTCGCCACATTATGCTGTCTTTATATTAGAGCGTACCTCATCTTCGTTTACTTAGTTTTATCAAAGACAAAAACTGTGAAAAATATTACTTTTTGAAAACTTTCGTTACGCACGCTGAAGTCCGTGACAGCATGTGTCTATCTTTTAACACCTGTAACAGGATAGTCAAACCTACCTTTTTCTGAGGTAGACGACCTCAGTTACGATCTATAAGCAGATCTATTAGCTTTACCAATAATAAGTCAGCGAACACTAGTCCGAACACCGTCCAGTCCTTGAAACAAGGGCCTGTCAACTTCCTCTTTTTGAAGTGAAAACTTCTTTAGGCGCGCTATAGACAGAATTTTCGTGGGCTGTAAAATGGATTAATCAATCGTCACGCTTGGATATGATAATGGATCGGATCGGATCGGATCGGATATGAAATCTTCGGGTAAACTCGGTGAAAACGGCCAGGTAGATACCAGGGTAACAGAAACAGTAAAGAGTTTCGATTACCTACCTCCAACAGCCCAGCGTTTATCTCCAGATACCAGGACAACAGAAATATAAAAGAGTTGCGTTTGCCCCTAGGTACCAGTACCAGGGTAACAGAAACAGTAAAGAGTTTCGATTACCTACCTCCAACAGCCCAGCGTTTATCTCCAGATACCAGAACAACAGAAATATTAAAGAGTTGCGTTTGCCCCTAGGTACCAGTACCAGGGCAACAGAAACAAAAGAGTTGCAATATTCTGTATAATTACGTTGATATAAAACTAGATGGCGCAACCATCGATTTAGCTGGCGGTGTTGAAATTATGCGAATGTACATAGTTACACCTGAATGTACATAGTACCTACGATGGTTTAACAAATAATTTAATTTTGTCTCCTGACAAGGTGATAAATAAATTAGACAATTCAATTAAAAGTGAAAACATTTGAGTCACAAGTTTTGACTTCTATCGGCAGTTCCTATGACTGCCAATCTTTTTTTTATCTATTAGACTTTCACACTTGGTCAACAAACCAAACACAGGATGTTTGGATGTTTGTTGCTCAATCACGTCCTAACGTATGAACGGATCGGGCTGAAATTTGGAACACAGGTAGATTATCTGGAAGAACACATAGGCTACTTTTTACCCTGGAAAACAACGGGAACAACGGGAACGGGAACTTTGCAGGTAACGCCGCGGGGCGCTGCTAGTAATACATATAAACATACATATAACTAAGAAGGTTCTATTAACCTTTTGTCGTATTTCATAGATATATAGTTGTATAGAGTCCGTTCACTTTCCGGCTTGTGGGAACAGCCTGACCAAAGGTAAAACCCAAGCCACCAAGTCCTTTGACAAAATAGATGAACAACTGCACTTTTATACAACTATTTTTATTCATTACTACTGTAGTATCCCGTGGTTTTATCCGCGTATTTCCCTACATACAGCGTAACAAACATGCATACATGATTTCAATAAAGACATAAATTGTATAATTATTACTTAAATTAAATAATAATTATATATAATATATAATTTTATCAAATTATATCATTATAAATTATATAATTATACAATTTATGCGATCTTATCTAATTTTAATTTAATTTGATGTCAAACTTTTCTGTGAATTTTATTTAAATGTAATTTGTTGTAATTTTAATATATAATCTGGATAAAATCAACGTCATATCATTTAGTAGGTGCACGGGCGATGGGTTTCGCTGATGTCGTGTTTTGTTTCAGATAATGTCAGTTACTCCGCCCCACACACCACTACATATAAACGTATTAGTCGTCCCTAGGATAGTATACATTTTTACTGTACTTTGCTTTTTACTCAACGCTTTTTAGTACGAGATCCTGAGAAGAGAGACTTATTTTCAAATTTTAAGAATCATTTCGTTTCGAACTAACTTCAGCCATATTTTCTAAACTGGTGACCTTGACGTGATAAAAACTTTTGCATTTGCGGAAATATTTTTTTTTTTTTAATAAAAAGTGTCGAGATGAACTGTACATGTGCCTGATAGTAAGTAACATGCCTGCCACATATTTTTTTTAAATATATATATGTTTTTTTAATAAAGAGTGACGAGACGAGCAGGTCATGTGCCTGATGGTAAGCAACATGCCTGCCAAATAACGGTACAGTGACACGCAGCTATTGGAACATGAAGAGTCCAAATCATTACCTAGCACTGCAGTGCGCTCGTCACCCAGAGATCTAAGTTGTTATATCTCTAAGCCCTGTAATTTCTCTGGAAACATTGCCCTTCAAACCGGAACACAGTAATGTTTACACATTACTGCTTGGCGGTAGAATAACTGGAAAAGGTGTGGTCCTTCCCCAGGCAGCTAAGAGTCCTACCACTACTAAACAAAGATTGGAGAATACGACAGTGGCTCCAGTTTCGTAAATCATGATTCAACTTACAGATACTAGCCTCCGTTCGTTCGAGGATATTAGAAGGGGTCCTATCGTATTCGTAACCTTTGAATGCAACAACAAACGGGCTTAATTAATTCAATCTCAAAACAGTTAAGATTAATGTTTGATATTTGAAATTCCAAAGTCAATAGTCAATGTTTATTATTGGTAAACACAAAATTGATTTAAGCAAAGATGGATGTGAAACGATTAATATTTTTAGTAAATTCACGTTGTGATATAGTGGTTCATCATGAGTTTCGGCCGCATCCAGCGGCCTTATTTATTGAGAGAGCACACGGCCGCTGGTCATTTCACACTAGCACCAAAACATGTAACAACCTTTGTTTTCATATTAAAAAAGTATACAAGGTATATTTAGATCACTTCTGTGAGTACTTCCGGGGTACCCTTTTTTCTGCTATTATTGCTAAGCCAAAGTCAAATTAATTTATTCAAAAAACTTAAAAGCAACTAGTACAATTTACACGTCAATTATTGAAAAGAAAGAGCATATACATACAGAGTATAGTTATATTTTCAAAGTTTAAAATGAAACGTTTCATTGTACCTTAATAATTTTATTATCATAAAGATAGGTAATTGTCAAGTATTTTATAAATAGGTAATACAGAAAGGTTATGATTACCCTTACCGTGTATTTACCCCTGCATGGGTTAATAGGTTAACACAACCTTTCCGCATTACCTTGTATTAGTAAGTTGAGATAAATATAGATGTTACGACAGAAGCACCTTGACATTTCGTCCATCTTGTTTCGTAGGTCCATGCCTTGTTTACTGTGTCGGGTGTTGCCCGCCATGATGAGGCAGTTTTTCTCTATTGTTCGGATATCAATATGGTAATATCGTGGCGAAATGTATGGGTGTGTTGCTTGAACTGATTAACACAACTGGTTTGGTAAGAATTGAAAGATATATAGGTACATAACATCGATATAAACTAAAGATGTGCCCTGAGCACCTTGAAATTGGGAATAAACTGCGCCTGTGTATCTAATGTTAGGGACACACCACCAATCTACTTGACCCCTAGAATCGCTAGCGGCGAGTGTATGCTGTAGTTCTACTTATTTTGGTTGTTGACAACGAATAGTGATAGGTAAAACGTACGGCGTTCACCGCTTTCTGCAGCCGACTTGAACGGAAAGAGTGAGCTCACTCTTCCCAACGATGACCTATTCCGTGCGCTTGAAGTTTGGGCGGGCACATATAGTGGTTTATATCGATGGGTACATAGGTACTAGTAAATGTACCTAAGATTTTATTTTTTTATTATTTTTATGATTATGGTGTTGCTGAGGATAATTTTATATTCTAAACTAGTGGTCCGCCCCATAGTCCGTGGTACGTAATATAGATAGATAGATAAACTCTTTATTGCACTTAAATAATAAGACAAAATACAGAAACACCTTAAAACAAAGTAACAATAGGCGACCTTATCGCTAAAAGCGATTTCTTCCAGGCAACCGTAGGATGGTGAAGAAGATTTGAGCAATGGAAGACGGGAGTACAATTGGGAGTATAAAGATACTTATACTTATTTATAACAGCATACCAACAAATAGTTACATAATATCTAATTTAATTCTAAACAATAATATACCAATATTACATATTAATAATTGTACATCCAAATACACAAATAAATATAAAATAAACTAATATATTTAACGAAAAATAATATATGCATAAAGAAAAAAAAACAATTACTTACTACAATCAAATTAACAATAAGGAAAATAATATAAATAATGAATTCAACTTGCTGATGACTGCAACATCATCTTATATATAAAATTCTCGTGTCACAGTGTTTGTTTCTTTACTCCTGCGAAACGGCTTTACTGATTTTAACCAAATTTTATTTGCATATTCTGTAGGTATGAGAATCGGCTACTAGCTATTTTTCATACCCCTAAGTGACAAGGGTTGTTCACTAAGGCAAAACAACGTTTGCGGGGTCAGCTAGTAATATTATATATTGCCTATAGCAGTCAAAGAATACATACATATTCAGCGGTGGAAGAATTTTTGAAATCTGTCCAATTGTTCCTGAGATGTAAGTGATATAGGCTAGATATTTATTATGAACCGCTAGTATACAACAATCACGTTAGTTGCCAATATAAAATTACTAGCAGCGCTCCGCGGTGTTACCCGCGTAGTTCCCGTTCCCGTTGTTTTTCCGGGATAAAAAGTAGCCTATGTGTTCTTCACTACAGACACACTCAGACTATAGTCTATCTGTGTTCCAAATTTCAGCCCGATCCGTACATACGCTACGATGTGCAAGAGAAACGAACATCCATCGATCTATCCATACTTTCATACTTTCACTTTTATAGGGTATTTATTTATTTGTTTACTTTAGTAGGGTTTACGTATACGGTATATTTTAACTGTGATCAAAAAAAAATAAAAAAGTTTTTTTTATTTCAGTAACAAAATACAAAAGTAACTTATATAATATAACCAGAAATTCTCTTTAAGCAAAATCGCCTGTTTTGAGAAATCCTGCTCTTCTACATCTATTAATACAATTTAAAATCATCTTGCGGTTGTGAGAGAGTGAGTGTGTGCGTGCGCGTGAGTGTATGTGTGTGTGTGTGTGTGTGAGAGAGAGAGAGAGAGGTTGTGATGTGATGTGAACGCATTTGATTTTCTCCTACCAAAACAGAAGAAGTTTTAAAGTTAAAGTTTTAATAGCAAAAGAAGTTCACTTCAAAAATACCTGTTTTAATTACACAAATATTTGTTCTGGGTGGCAGTCGAACCCACGACCTGTGGTTTTGCAGGCAGACTTCCAATTAAAGCAGGCAGATTTCCAAAGCCACGAGGCCGGTCAGTTTGATGATGGGGCAGTTTTTTTCCATTGTTCGGTTATCTATATGGAAATGTCGTGGCGAAATGTACGTTACTATAACTGGTTTGGTAAGACTTGGAAGATTCTTTCGAATGTATAAAGATAGGTACTGTGAAAGATAATGTTTTTTGCTCATAATATCGTTATTTGTAAAAATGGGACATAGGCAGGTGAGATTTTTTAAAGATATAAGTAGGTGTGCAAACTGAGATGTCAATATTTGAAGCTGTTAAGAGTGCGCCTAAAGCCAGAAAAAAATCAGATTTCACCCGCGCGTCGCGTTTCTTAATATGATGTATATAAAGTCGAGAATAGCATGACACAGTTTGGAGGAAAAATCAATATTTAATCAGGAGTCCATTTTTGACCAAGTTTTATTTAATAACTTAATAACTAAACATAAATTTAAAAAAGTGTTCGGTTACTTTACTAGAACGTACAAATAGGAATTTTATTACTAAAAAATAATGTGGGGTCATCGCTGATAATTTCGAGTACTCGAATTAAAACAGGTTTTTTCGGTGTCATTTTTATTTTTTTATTGTAAAAAACTCTGATCTATTTTTAAAATTCTATTCGGTTATTGTGCTTCTTCTTGATTGTATCCACACGTCAATATTTTTTTTGTCATACTTTTTAGTTTCTTAACTTCAGTGAGCGGCGTCGAAAATGTCCTTTTTTCGTTTTCTGGCTTTAGGCGCCCCCTTAATAATATAATATACCATAGAAAACAACAATCGTTGCCAAAAAAAAAAGTCTCACTAGTAAAGTAGTTATATACCGTAAAAACTTGTGAGATCCAAGTAATACCAAGTCGGTTATAATTTATTCAGTTCCTACTTAAAGGACCTGCTGTTTTAGTTAACTATTCTAACAACGTCTTTTAAAATAATATCAATATTAAAAATCATAATATCATCACACAGCCATTTATTTGATTCAATTTGAAATTGTAACGGTCAGCTAAGCAGCCCGTCAAAAATTTTCAAATATTTCAGCTATACTAAATATTTAAATATTAAATATTAGTACTAAATAACTCACCAAAGCACACAGAGCCATTTGATTAAGCAAGGCTTTTACTATGGTAGCCAGATGACTGATAATAGCGCTTGTATGATTGTGAATACATACTTGTCATACATACATAACGCACCTTGTAGGTACATAACACAACTTATTCATTAAAGTGTGCTCTACTAATATTTAACTGTATGGACTATAGATATTAATTTGTGATAATTGTTTAAATGTATTGAATTGCAATAGAACCTTCGGGTTGAATTGATATTCAACTAATGTAACCGATAAAGAACAATTACTGTTACTATTAAATGATAATTATTTCCTCAGAACTCAAGGCAATTGTCATAATATCTCTCTTTGATAAGAATACATAGAGAGGATACTTCTTTCTAATAATAATACATAGAAAGGATACCTAAGGAAATAATAACATGAGACAATTTTGCTGGTTGTTGTTTACGCTTAGAAAATCAGAGATTGCCTGTCATTTTACAAATGGCGTCTTAATTTGTGAGTACAAATTTAAAATGTATGTGGATAAAAAAATGGGAACTAAAATATACCTTCCGGATTAATAAGTATTCATATTAACTTAAATAGTGGTGTCGTCATAGGAATGCAACTTTATGTTGGTAGTTCGGAAAGCTCTTAAAACCGACGTGTTAGTCATAGGTCTCGGGTTTCGCTTGTCAAGATTAACCGCCGTGGGAAAGTTATGCCGCGGATGCCGCCAATTCAGTTTGGACGCCGGGTTGCTCGCATTCCGGGTATCGATTGTTTCTGAAAAACTATAAATGGGAGCGTGGCGGCGTAGAACAGGACCAATTATTAATTATCCCTCGTCGAGTACGGACGTAAGGATTGTCGCGTTTTGTGTTAGTTAGTTACGTTGTATCCATTTATAAACTCTAGTAAATTTAATTTTTCTAGGACTAATCTATTCGTACTTTAGTAGTGGAGGAAATTGCTATTTCCTTCAATGCAAAGGAATAGATTGGAGTCTCATTTTGGGTATGAAAGACGGTCTTGCGACGCACAATACGGTTTTGAAAGTAATCGGTTGTGTTCGTAGGGAGGTTTTGCATATCCAACTTATTTGAGCATTAAATTTAAATTGGGAGGGTTTTACATTGTGGGAAATGGACAACGTAACTAAATATACCGTACATGGTTACGGTTTTGAACCACGCGTCTCGTGTTTCCTCTCCTAGAGTCAACACTACTTGGGTTTCGTGACGCCCCAAGGTCGATTTTACCTCTTAAATGGGGATCGATTTAGTCACCGGTTCGATTGGTATTTTCTTCAAAGAGCTAGACGGCCTCTGAGGGTATACGCGCACAGTCGTGTCCTCTAGCGGGCGGGTCAAACATTGTTTGCTAGAAACACTGGCTGAAGATATCAATTCGAAACGTCTCAGGTTAGGTTTGGAAACGTTTCATTCGCCTCCAAAAAAAGGATTGACTTTGTGTTAAAGGTTAAATCCTGGTTTCCCCGTCACTAGAATGAAACCTTCCCGTAGGGCTGAAAGGGATCATAGGTTTTGTCAGTCTGATCAGCTGGTAGGTAAATTTAGTATTCAACGTTAGAAAAGGGTACTGCACTTTATTCCGACTGTCCGGATAAAATATACCCTTTTAGCTGTTGGGTAAATTTAAATGAGATCCGCGAATCTCTTGCAAAATTTGGCATAGTTTAACTGTTTAGGCCATGAGTAGGATAGGTTGAGGTACGTTGCGTTGGCCTTAATATGTCTTAAGGATGCGACATATCAGATCAACGGAACATAGGGAGTTAATTATTCTTGGTTTCAGGTGAACGAACGAGAAGTTACAGCAAAACAAACTGATTGTTCGATAGTCTTTATCATTTGAGTCTGATAACAATTTCATTTAACAATATATCTATGAACTTATAAAACTAAAGTCCTAAATCTGTGTAAGAAACTGGACTAGTTTGATAATCCGCTCGGAAGCTGTGATCGTCAAATTTCTCTGCTTAAGTTGAGAGAATTTGGACGTATTTATAGAACAAGTACAAGAGCTTAACAGAGTTCCTTGAATATTATTCTCTAAAAAAGATTACAAAATAATCTTGGAAATCTAAAGACTATCTAATGATCAAAATTACTGGGTCTTATAATAGACCTAGTTTTATTTTACCTATATCACAACTATGGTTTTACACCTTGTTTACAGATTAACAAATAAATTATAAATACAATCAAACAGTTTTGATACATAATTTTGTTCGATGGTCCTCAGAGTTGGATTTCCATGTGCCTTGAAAGTTAATTACGACTTATTTTATATTAAAGAAATTTATGCAGAAGTCTGCTTATTTCTGGATATTAGTTGTGGCCATGCAGATGCCGTGCCAGTCAATTAGTTCTAACGGAAATGGGAATGAAAGACATTAACTATATCCTTAAATCATCAGATTGGGTCGGTTGTACCCTGGTTAGATTCTCCACCTGTACGGAGGGGTTCTGACATACTTACATCGAAATATTACAGCTCGGTAGAAGCTAAAACTATCAGGTTGCATTGGAAACTTAACTTCTGAGGCTTGTCTAACAAAGTGACTAGATATTGAATGACTAGTTAACTTCTATCCCCGAAATCACATTCCTTTGCTGTCGGTCGGTACAGTAAAGTTCTATGGGATTTCAAAGGACTGACTGACATAGACATACAATAGAAATTGTAAACTCATCCATCCCTAACTAGATGAAATCCCCCCACTTCCCTTGGATAGCTTAGTTAGTGTTTCTAACATACAGATATCTATTAGGGTTTAAACTCAACGCATTCCCGCGAGATGCATTCTTAACGTGGAGGGCGTTGAATTCCCTTTAAGCCACTTTCTGGACGTCAACGACTAAGAGGAGCGGCAGGGTCAGGAGCTTCTCTTCTTTGCCACAAAAACTTAACATTTTTAAACAATTAATTAATACACTGATCCGATCAGTCTCATACAGTTACATTCTACTATTTTTCATACCTACTATATTTATGAACATTATTACTAATCTTAAATCTGACACCTTGTACATGTCATATTCTCTAACTGGTTAAATACAATATAATTACGTTGTCTCATTGACTAGCTCAACCCTCTAGCTATTTCGGAAAACAAACTTCAACATATTAAGGCATAACTTAAGTCATAAGCTAATAATACCGGCGAGAATCTTCATATAAATCTACTTAACTCATTTCTGGAATCATTGGTGTATCAATTAAAGTTAATTATTAAGATATTTGTCAAACTAAAGTTCATAGGTTCATTAGGTTAAAATCGTATACTTGTATTAGATCTAGGGTTCATCTCAAATCTGTCTGGGTTACAACTTACGGTCCACATACGGAAAGTTCTACTACTAGATGATCACAAGGCCATTCGAACAAACTAATATATAAGTAATAAGATATGATAGGAAAAATATCTATATATTTAGGAAACTAGCTCGTTGAAAGAATCAATAAACAATCATACGTACATACATACATACTGACTTACTTACATACTAAACATTTTATACATTTAATTTTACTTTAAATATACAAGATCAATTATAATATAACTAAATAAATAACGTCAATTGTATTTAATAGAAGAGGTTTATCAACCTTTATGTAGACCAAGAATAATAATTAATAAAATGTTAATAAAACCAAATAGTGATGTAAATTAAAAGTTAGCAAAGGTGGGTCTTTACGATTAGATGACGTTCAACCAGGATAATATTAAAAATTCAAAAATAGATAAGAGGGTTTTACAACTTGGTAATGCCGCAACCAGGATGTTTAGAAGTTATGAAAAATTAAAAAAAATAAAAAAAATGGGGCGGGTTTTTACAATTTGTTGAAAGCCGTAACCAGGATGATAAGAACCTTATACTTTAACTTTAAACTATTAAATTTATGTATATAAGTATAATATGTATGTATAAGTCCTTAGGGACAATTTGTTGCTGTGTGAATGAATACGAATAAGATTTGAGATGAACCAATTTCTAAAACATGTAAAGTCGCGGGGTCGTGAGGTCGTGGGGTCGCATCGTCGCTTAACTTCAGATGAATGGTGTTTAGGAATAGATATATAAAAGTTTAAAAGTTAAAAAAGCATATGAGATTTCTTACATAATTGGAAAATTAGAAATAAGAGATCAGTAATTCCGATAAGTTGAATACTTCTATAATAATATAAACCATACTATTCTTATTATGTAAGAAACTTAAATCTATGTTAAGTTTACTAAATTCAGTCCGCGTCTTCATGTTGAATTTTGACAGGAAATTGCATGATCTGGGTTGTCCGTATCTGAAAAATGCGTGAATTAAAATATTAGTTACATATAATAAATAAGTACAATGAGATTGGATTATAGTAGAAAAAAAAATCATGAGGTAGGTAAAGTCAATTAATAAAATGATGATGCCACATTAGTTCAAGAAAGTTGGAACTATTGTAAACAATAAGTTTTAATAGAAGGCGGTACTTAGCTAATTTACAATAGGTTAAAAAAAAAAAAAAAATGTCTGAGCATAAAGGAATCAAACTCACAACTTAGAATTCACAAGCAAACTTATTATGAGCTGTGCCATTAGGTCAATTAATGTAATAAGTCAAATTAATAAAGTAATGGTTGTCGTGCATAGAACCCGCAATCTTAAACTCACGGGTAAACTTTTAACAACTGAGCCATTAGGTAAATCAAGCTGACAGCTACATCTAGAGTAAGCATAGTGTAACTTGGAAGTAGTACATCACACACAATTAATAACAACCATAAGGAAATAGAACATACCGATGATTACCTAAATGTATATACAGGTATATTATTTTGTTCTATCCATTATTGATAGACATCACAGTGAGATCATTGTAACTACGGTTTAGTTCAAACGTGTTCAGTTACACTTTTATTTACATTATCCGAAGTACAAAGGAACACAGTAACTACTTACAGTGGTTTTGCCCAAACCATTTATTTATATGATGAATCATATTTCATTTAGCGGGACGCTTAAAGTGTTTAGCTGTTGAGGCTACTTGAGATTCTTACTCCAAACCATTTATTTATATGATGAATCATATTTCGTTTAGCAGTACACTTAAAGTGTTTAGCTACTCTTGAGGCTACTTGAGATTCCCACGGAATCAGGTTAGAGAATTATCACACTTTTACTGCAGAGTAATAAACAAAACCAACACAAACAAAGATTCAGCTCTCGTGCATAGAATTACTGGTCTTATCTTAGGTGACAAGCACAGTGAAGTGCTAGGAAACAAATTTTACTCTTCATATTTTAGGTATATATATCTGTATGACACTATTAAAAGCAGGCATATTGTTTACCATCAGATTTTTATATTGTTCCATTTATAATATGAAGTACCAGTCTTACATCAGGTGACAAGCACAGTGCAGTGCTAGGAAACAAATTTTACTCTTCATATTAATTTTATATATAGCTGTATGACACTATTAAAAGCAGGCATATTGTTTACCATCAGATTTATATATTGTTCAATTTATAATATGACATACTTGTCTTACATCAGGTGACAAGCACAGTGCAGTGCTAGGAAACAAATACTCTTCATATTCTAATCTCCGTGTGACACTAACATAGGCAGGCAAATTGTTACCACAACACTTACACCTTATTTAAATTTATATACATGATTAAGTTTATTTACCGATAAATCAGGAACGATGACAAGATTGATATATCTCGGAGAAGGCAAGAACAATCACTGCTGTTTCTAGGGCTTCTGATTTCCACTATGATGCAGGTTGCATACTCTGAAAAATTTGTAATGATTAGATGAAGCGACTATAAAATAGTTTCCCTGTATAGATTCCTACTTGATAATAGGTTCAAAGTTGTTTATATTTACAGAATCTAGTAAACACAACATTCTCATAATTCTCAATCTTATGTAATACATGATAGCCTATGAACATTTCAAACTAGAGCATTTCGCATAATCATGTTCGATGCTATATCACTTTAAACAATTACACTCGCTTACAATTTTATGTACGAGATAAATGTAAATTAATCAATCTATAGTTCAAGTATTGCTGATTATGTATGTATCATTATTATCTATTGTGATAGCTGTTATGAAAATTATTTATACATAAATTAATAACATTACAAATCTACTTTGGCATACACACATACTTTGATTGTAATATTACACTACTATTCTTTATCATCAGTTCATTTAGCCGTTCTTGAATATTATAAACTGAATTTTAAAGATTAATGAGAGACACTACAATACAATAAGAGGGAAATTGTCCTTGTGTTAACATAGCAATATATCACATAGGACATATTTATTACACATTGATAACACATATTAATGTCAATTTTATCAAGTTTACAACGGAGATCATAACAGATTACTTAATTGACAGTTAATCATGGGAAATTCAGAAGATATGTATGATATAAGATAGTGAATTTGATTTAGGAAGGTCAAGTGTGACAGTAGATCGGATTTTATGAACATTTAGTACAGATTAATTCATTCTTAGAAAAGCCATGAGACAATAATATATGTATTATGTTATATTTATTAAAATTACTTACCTTTCTATGACAGTTAGGCCCAAGTCAAGTGCACCTCACTTTGGCCAACATTCATTTTGTTTCTTGATTTATGGTTATCCACTAAGCTTGTCTCCGTAGTAATGCAGTATTTCACATGGCTAAACCTGAAAGATTAATGTTTACATGTAAAATGATTGTAACACTAATACAAAAGGTTATTTTACATACAAATAACTTACGACGTACCTAGTTATTTTAGACCTAATTCAAAGAGCCTAACTTTTAGGTAGGGTTGTATCAGTAATTGGAAACCCGTAAAAGTATAAAGAAGTAAATGTAGCTGATGAAATTTAGTAGGACGTGATGACGCCGCGCAGGAAATCGGTAGATAAAATAAATATTGGTGGACAATTCACACACACTACCATCTGACACCAAACTAAGCAAAGCTTGTGTGATGGCGGCCAGATAGCTGATATAATGCTTATGTAGTTTTGAATACAAACTTATCATACATAGAAACACCCAGACACAGTGCAGGCATTTGAATTCATCACACAAATATTTGCACTGGGTGGGAGTCGAACCCGCGACCCTCGGCTTCGCAGGCGGGGCTACTACCAACTAAGCCACAAGGGCAGTCAAATGAAATATACAATGAAATATAAAAAAAAGATACAATGCAATACACTATCAGAGTTGTTGTACAAACCGATTTCTTTTAGAATTCATACCTATTACAATTCATTGTTTGATCATCGTATAGAACGTTAAACGTGGAATATAACGAAACCGTCTCAAGCGAACCAGTTGTGTTTGTTGAACAACTAAACCGAAAACCGAAACGTTGTTAGGCACATTCAATTTGAAATTTGAGTACCTACTTAAAATACCATGCGGCATCAAAATGGCCGACTGAATACAAAAGAATTATTTGTCTAAGCTGTAAATTTAGGTTACATTCAAACTGTCAAACATAGAAGTATTGTACAAAATTTGGCTTACCTTTAGGATTCTTGAGTCGTCAGTCATCATTTTAATTAGTATTCGGTCGGTAGCTAATTCGCCACAGAAACATAGACAGGTACCTACGCACTTATTAGCGTTATAGCGTTATCATCTTGTAATTTGGATGTTTGGTTACCAAACCATCAAAGTGAACAATTCACACGACATGGACACACACTATTATTACTGAAATCACGGGTTTTAAAAGTAAATCACTGTAAATTTATTGCTTAGATAGTACAGTACGAAATTACGCATTTCAAAATTCGAATCGACGAGATGTTTGGGTTTCAAACTGTTTTCTGTTAACGTACGAACCGCAGTTGCCAGTCATTGATTTATAAAATAATCTACTTTTACGAAAAGTTTCAAAAAAATAATCGCTATTTTCTGCAGATAAATGTTGCTAAATAGACAGATATATCCGTAATTAAATAAATAGTTCTATCAGAAACATCACAGTAAGTGTACAATCGTACAAAGTAAAATAATATTAGCAGAATAAAGAACCTTCATATCGACGGCAGACATTCTTAATTCTAGGAAAGTTAACTTATATTGAAGCATTACGATTCAATTAATTTCAGTAACATAAACTAAACACACACACATACACAAAATTTGATATATCTTTCCAAAACATAAAATACGTATGTCATAAATTTAAATATAGGTAGAAACGAATAATACAGATACATTAATGTGATAAACTTTTAAGACATTATAATACGTGAATTTTTCAACTTTTGCTAGAAGCGGTTTAAAGGTGAAATTCTGGCAACACTAGCATATCTTTGATATCATAGCTTCCCAAGATTTGGTTTTATCTACACGAAGACAGGAAATAGATGTTTACGTCAGTGACAAAATGATGAGTTCTTTGTGTCAAATTCAAACCTATAATATTTATATGAACAGGTTAAGTTTATTAGTTTGAATTCGAATTATTTCAGAATCTGTAAGATTTTAAAGAAATGTCAGAATGATAAGCATTCAATGCATACCTACACATTATAACAGGAGTAACTTTAACGAAAATTAAAAGAAGTACCAATGACTAAAATACAATCGAGCTTGATCGAATAACTTTGGTTAGAAAGACATAATTAATTCTTCTAATATTGTAAAACCTAGAACAGGAATTCAAAATAATTGAAGTATTCCTGCAATGATTAAAATATTTAAAAGTGTAAATGATTTTAGCACTGTTCGTAAAGCTTTAGCTTCCAATTTGGAAAAATAATGGTTCGGCGAAAGAAATTTAGTTCGATTTGATGCATTTTAGTTATGACATTATGAACTAGATGGCGCTGTACGTTCCTGAAACACACATTAAAGGTTTCGCTTACGATAGTGACGTAAAATTAACCAATTATATCAAGTTTTTGCAAAAATTAACAAAATGTTATCTGTTGACTTTTCATCGTAGTACATCCTAACGAAAACTAATAATAAAAGTTATTGTGCTCTGTTACAAATTTGTCTGCAATTATCTCAGGAACCACGGGACCGATTTCTAAAATTCTTTCACTGGAAGATATGTACGTGATCACTGAGTGCCATAGGCTATGTATTTAGTACCACGGTCAAGGTCGGAACAAGTCGCTAGTCTCGCATATAGAGAATAGAACCTTACGTATAACTATAATAATTTAGTCATAAAATATGTCGTGACGTTCAGATTGTTTTAATTATCTGTAAATTATTGTTGACAGTATATACCTATTTATATCAAAAGTAAATAGGACGAGTACTTATATTATTGAATATTAGAGGATTAAATAGGAATCATAGGCGGGTACTCAAATTCAAGGACGTAAAGTTAGTAACTTTATTAATTTTACTTAATTTCTTTAAAACATTCTAACATACAATCATAGGTATTTTAAATAAATGGCGAGGACAAAACAGAGCTAGTGAATGAAATTTAATATTACTTTCCGGGTTAAAGAATTTGTACAAGGTGTCACAACAATAGATGCTTTATAATATTACTTTCGAATTTGTACAAGGTGTCACAACAATAGATGCTTTATAATATTACTTTCTTTTCTTTTCAAACGCTTTGAAGTATTATCTATTCTATGGTATTATGATATTTTGAAGAATTAGTGACTAATAGTTTTCTATTTTTCAGTTTAGTCTTGGTTAGAACTTTCCAGGAGATAAAAAAAAGGGGAAGAAATAACTAGTTGTCAAACAAATTATGAATGGAGGTGTGAACCATTGGAAAAGAGTTCGAACAAGTAAGCGAAGGGGATAAGACGAACCTGATGTATTACTTTGGTTATTAATAATAGTAAGAGCTATGTTATAAAAAAAAATAAAAAACGATATAATTTTTTTTTAATCCAGCAAGAATATCTTTTCTTCCCTAATCTATTGTTAGCTAAATACATCTTAAATTTCTCTGATCTTTGTAACAAAACTTGAATTATTTTATATTATTGAATTTATTTTATCATTCTGTAAAATTATTTTATTCTGGATTAAAGTTTATTTTATAAATTGCTGAAATTATTGTTGATTTGAATACATATTAAAAGAAAAAAAAAGAAGAAAACCCAAGTTTTATTTTCAATGCACTTTAACGACTCGATAAAGATTTATAAAAGAAAATGTAGTTGTTTTATTCAACCAAATTTGGTAATTTCCTAAAAATAAGGTAAATGGTACCGGTTTGTTGGTAAAGGTTGAGAACGGTAAAATTGGAAAGGTATTATTCATAATAAAAGATAATTATGAAACGGTAAAGTAGTTTCATTTTTTAGTTAGAACCTGGTAAAACAAAGTAAGTATACAACTATTTTTATTGGGGACTTGTAGAAGCGGAGTTTATGTATTTATGTATATATACGTATTTATTATAATATAATCTTGGACAAATAATAAGAGTGCCAAATTATCTTTTGTCTCATATCTGTGAGTGTTTCCGATTCAAGTCACGGGTGTTTCAATGAATGGAGGGGTATGCAAGGAAGGAATGAAAAAAAAAAAAAAAAAATAAAAAAAAAAAATCAAGGGGCTTGAGGCGTTAACACTGCTTCGGTATCAGACAGATCTGTCAGAATTTAAGGATCGGCAAAACACTGATACAAAATAATTTCCCGAAGAAATCAGGTGCTAGGTTAGAATCACAGCGAGATTTCGACTTTTGAATCGACTTCGGGAAGTTATTTACTCTACACGCAGCCAACTCTAGAATTTACACTGTACATTCTCCAAATCTAAGCAAGCTTATTGGAGCATTTGATTTTTTGTGGTGGTTTTGAAACATACGGTAATATGACTTTTTCTGCTATAGATGCATCTTTTGCTTGGGAGGAATTTGAAGTTAATCTGTATTTTAAACATAACAATTAGTTTAAGAGCAGGCGAGCGTCAAATGGGTAATAGGCCTATGTAAACTCACAACTTACACTGACAGGTAATTGGTGTCTCTGTGGAAGGGGTAATATTGCTTTATGATGATAAATCAACAAACTTAAAGTCCGGTGTTCCAGGATGTTTGTTTCTAGTTGGTATAAAACCACTCTTCCATATTGTACTAGGGAAACATTTCACTAAAACACATTCCTTTATTGTTGAACATTGGATTTTGACAGATTATAGCACAATAGAATAGAAATATTTGAATCTTTATTTTTATATTTTAGGAAAAAAAAAATTACTCCGCTTAGGAACTTTTATCTACATAATTTTTTTTTGGGGTCGGTGTAACGGTCAGCTAAGCAGCCCGTCAAAAATCTTCAAATATTTCAGCTATACTAAATATTTAAATATTAAATATTAGTACTAAATAACTCACCAAAGCACACAGAGCCATTTGATTAAGCAAGGCTTTTACTATGGTAGCCAGATGACTGATAATAGCGCTTGTATGATTGTGAATACATACTTGTCATACATACATAACGCACCTTGTAGGTACATAACACAACTTATTCATTAAAGTGTGCTCTACTAATATTTAACTGTATGGACTATAGATATTAATTTGTGATAATTGTTTAAATGTATTGAATTGCAATAGAACCTTCGGGTTGAATTGATATTCAACTAATGTAACCGATAAAGAACAATTACTGTTACTATTAAATGATAATTATTTCCTCAGAACTCAAGGCAATTGTCATAATATCTCTCTTTGATAAGAATACATAGAGAGGATACTTCTTTCTAATAATAATACATAGAAAGGATACCTAAGGAAATAATAACATGAGACAATTTTGCTGGTTGTTGTTTACGCTTAGAAAATCAGAGATTGCCTGTCATTTTACAAATGGCGTCTTAATTTGTGAGTACAAATTTAAAATGTATGTGGATAAAAAAATGGGAACTAAAATATACCTTCCGGATTAATAAGTATTCATATTAACTTAAATAGTGGTGTCGTCATAGGAATGCAACTTTATGTTGGTAGTTCGGAAAGCTCTTAAAACCGACGTGTTAGTCATAGGTCTCGGGTTTCGCTTGTCAAGATTAACCGCCGTGGGAAAGTTATGCCGCGGATGCCGCCAATTCAGTTTGGACGCCGGGTTGCTCGCATTCCGGGTATCGATTGTTTCTGAAAAACTATAAATGGGAGCGTGGCGGCGTAGAACAGGACCAATTATTAATTATCCCTCGTCGAGTACGGACGTAAGGATTGTCGCGTTTTGTGTTAGTTAGTTACGTTGTATCCATTTATAAACTCTAGTAAATTTAATTTTTCTAGGACTAATCTATTCGTACTTTAGTAGTGGAGGAAATTGCTATTTCCTTCAATGCAAAGGAATAGATTGGAGTCTCATTTTGGGTATGAAAGACGGTCTTGCGACGCACAATACGGTTTTGAAAGTAATCGGTTGTGTTCGTAGGGAGGTTTTGCATATCCAACTTATTTGAGCATTAAATTTAAATTGGGAGGGTTTTACATTGTGGGAAATGGACAACGTAACTAAATATACCGTACATGGTTACGGTTTTGAACCACGCTTCTCGTGTTTCCTCTCCTAGAGTCAACACTACTTGGGTTTCGTGACGCCCCAAGGTCGATTTTACCTCTTAAATGGGGATCGATTTAGTCACCGGTTCGATTGGTATTTTCTTCAAAGAGCTAGACGGCCTCTGAGGGTATACGCGCACAGTCGTGTCCTCTAGCGGGCGGGTCAAACATTGTTTGCTAGAAACACTGGCTGAAGATATCAATTCGAAACGTCTCAGGTTAGGTTTGGAAACGTTTCATTCGCCTCCAAAAAAAGGATTGACTTTGTGTTAAAGGTTAAATCCTGGTTTCCCCGTCACTAGAATGAAACCTTCCCGTAGGGCTGAAAGGGATCATAGGTTTTGTCAGTCTGATCAGCTGGTAGGTAAATTTAGTATTCAACGTTAGAAAAGGGTACTGCACTTTATTCCGACTGTCCGGATAAAATATACCCTTTTAGCTGTTGGGTAAATTTAAATGAGATCCGCGAATCTCTTGCAAAATTTGGCATAGTTTAACTGTTTAGGCCATGAGTAGGATAGGTTGAGGTACGTTGCGTTGGCCTTAATATGTCTTAAGGATGCGACATATCAGATCAACGGAACATAGGGAGTTAATTATTCTTGGTTTCAGGTGAACGAACGAGAAGTTACAGCAAAACAAACTGATTGTTCGATAGTCTTTATCATTTGAGTCTGATAACAATTTCATTTAACAATATATCTATGAACTTATAAAACTAAAGTCCTAAATCTGTGTAAGAAACTGGACTAGTTTGATAATCCGCTCGGAAGCTGTGATGGTCAAATTTCTCTGCTTAAGTTGAGAGAATTTGGACGTATTTATAGAACAAGTACAAGAGCTTAACAGAGTTCCTTGAATATTATTATCTAAAAAAGATTACAAAATAATCTTGGAAATCTAAAGACTATCTAATGATCAAAATTACTGGGTCTTATAATAGACCTAGTTTTATTTTACCTATATCACAACTATGGTTTTACACCTTGTTTACAGATTAACAAATAAATTATAAATACAATCAAACAGTTTTGATACATAATTTTGTTCGATGGTCCTCAGAGTTGGATTTCCATGTGCCTTGAAAGTTAATTACGACTTATTTTATATTAAAGAAATTTATGCAGAAGTCTGCTTATTTCTGGATATTAGTTGTGGCCATGCAGATGCCGTGCCAGTCAATTAGTTCTAACGGAAATGGGAATGAAAGACATTAACTATATCCTTAAATCATCAGATTGGGTCGGTTGTACCCTGGTTAGATTCTCCACCTGTACGGAGGGGTTCTGACATACTTACATCGAAATATTACAGCTCGGTAGAAGCTAAAACTATCAGGTTGCATTGGAAACTTAACTTCTGAGGCTTGTCTAACAAAGTGACTAGATATTGAATGACTAGTTAACTTCTATCCCCGAAATCACATTCCTTTGCTGTCGGTCGGTACAGTAAAGTTCTATGGGATTTCAAAGGACTGACTGACATAGACATACAATAGAAATTGTAAACTCATCCATCCCTAACTAGATGAAATCCCCCCACTTCCCTTGGATAGCTTAGTTAGTGTTTCTAACATACAGATATCTATTAGGGTTTAAACTCAACGCATTCCCGCGAGATGCATTCTTAACGTGGAGGGCGTTGAATTCCCTTTAAGCCACTTTCTGGACGTCAACGACTAAGAGGAGCGGCAGGGTCAGGAGCTTCTCTTCTTTGCCACAAAAACTTAACATTTTTAAACAATTAATTAATACACTGATCCGATCAGTCTCATACAGTTACATTCTACTATTTTTCATACCTACTATATTTATGAACATTATTACTAATCTTAAATCTGACACCTTGTACATGTCATATTCTCTAACTGGTTAAATACAATATAATTACGTTGTCTCATTGACTAGCTCAACCCTCTAGCTATTTCGGAAAACAAACTTCAACATATTAAGGCATAACTTAAGTCATAAGCTAATAATACCGGCGAGAATCTTCATATAAATCTACTTAACTCATTTCTGGAATCATTGGTGTATCAATTAAAGTTAATTATTAAGATATTTGTCAAACTAAAGTTCATAGGTTCATTAGGTTAAAATCGTATACTTGTATTAGATCTAGGGTTCATCTCAAATCTGTCTGGGTTACAACTTACGGTCCACATACGGAAAGTTCTACTACTAGATGATCACAAGGCCATTCGAACAAACTAATATATAAGTAATAAGATATGATAGGAAAAATATCTATATATTTAGGAAACTAGCTCGTTGAAAGAATCAATAAACAATCATACGTACATACATACATACTGACTTACTTACATACTAAACATTTTATACATTTAATTTTACTTTAAATATACAAGATCAATTATAATATAACTAAATAAATAACGTCAATTGTATTTAATAGAAGAGGTTTATCAACCTTTATGTAGACCAAGAATAATAATTAATAAAATGTTAATAAAACCAAATAGTGATGTAAATTAAAAGTTAGCAAAGGTGGGTCTTTACGATTAGATGACGTTCAACCAGGATAATATTAAAAATTCAAAAATAGATAAGAGGGTTTTACAACTTGGTAATGCCGCAACCAGGATGTTTAGAAGTTATGAAAAATTAAAAAAAATAAAAAAAATGGGGCGGGTTTTTACAAAATCATGTATCAGAACCTGTGTCCAAATTGTCCATACTGTTTTGAGCTTGCCCTTACTGATTGTACGGTAACAAACACGTGTGACATCAATATGATAAAACGCTGAGTCGAGTTATCTCGATATGATAAATATGAACAACCTGTAAGGATCATTAAAAATTGTATTAACCTAAAAAGGTTAATAGTATTATTAAACCTATTATAACCTATATAATATAAACCTATTATAAAATAAAATAAAATTACAAGTTTTTAAAACCTTTATAAGGTTTTAAAAACTTGTAATTTTTTTTTAATATTTTTATTAGATTCACATCTAGGGTACCGGACTGGGTCAAAAATACACCATCCTAATTAGTCCGTCAGCTAGATCATGGAAAAATATTGGACACGTAGTTTTTGTTTTTTCATAATATTAAAAATCGTCAAAGATATAGACCATCAAAATTCGAGAGTGGGGGGTCGCGACGTCACTCGTGAATAAAAATCGTGCTCACAAGTGACGTCACACGAAACTTCGAAGCGCTGTATCTTCGTCATTTTTTGTTTATGAAACAAAAGAAAAAATACGTGTACAATATTTTTTGCTAATGTAACTAACGGGCTACTTAGTTTTTTTGAGGATTGTACCCTATTATGACTGTTATCTATTTATTTGATTATTCCTCAAACAATAGATGATATTTGTTTGTTTAGTAAAACTAATGCAATGTACGTTGTATTGATTGGTATTGATACAATGATTAATTATTTATCAGATGGTTGTGGTCGTGGTGGAGAGGTATGGATGTTTATACCAAACACCTGATTCTTCTGATATTGGTTTATTGCTAAACACTTTTCCCGCACAATCGTCCAATCTATACTAATATTATAAAGTTGAAGAGTTTGTTTGTTTAAACGCAAAGATCTCGGGAACTAAATAAATAATAATAAATATTGGTGGACAATTCACACACAACACCATCTAACCCCAAAACTAAGCAAAGCTTGTGTGATGGCGGCCAGATAGCTGATATAATACTTACATAGTTTTAAATACATACTTATTATACATAGAAACACCCAGACACAGTGGTGCTAATTGAAATATTATTGTACTATTGTATTGTATACTCTGTTGGATAGTCATTTTATCGAGGAAGGCTATGGGCTATAAAATATCAAGCTTATATCAAAAGGAGCGGAGCATAAATTAAAAATGTAACAAAAACGGGGGAAAATATTGTAAATAGCTTCGGTTTTCAGTAACTCTGTTGTCCATCTTCGCCCACGGCTTTTCCAATTTAAAGCTGTCTAAGGGCTCTCACACAAAACTGCGATGCGATGCGATGCGACGCCGCATCGGAGGAAAGGCTCCCACACAAAACTGCGATGCGATGCGATGCGATGCAAATTTCTCCAATGCGGCGTCGCATCGCATCGTATCGCAGTTTTTTGTGGGACCCCTAAGGGTCTACACGATTTCATTAAGGCTTACTTCAGGAAGATCTTTGGTATAATGATGTATACGTGGTTCATTTGTCTATTGGGACCGGTGGGAGATGTGGGCTGGTCAATGGTCATACATATCTTGTCGTAGAACTGATAACCGTAGACGAGTGCTAGAATGGAGATCGCATTTGAATCGTATTTGTCGAAAATAAATTATCGTGAAAAATTGGTTTACCAGCGGGGCGAAGCTAGTTAAATGAAATAGTAAAGTTAAACAAAAATAAATTATTAAATTAAATCTATTTAGCCCTACAAGTACATAATACCACAGCTCTACAGCCAACAGATATTTTTTCACAAACAGACATTTAGCATTGACACAGTACGGTCTGTATTATATTTCGCAATACCTCGTGCGGTATTATACAATAATAACAGTTTAATTTCATAGCTCTGACAATAGAAACCGATATTGCGTAGAGAAACGTGAGTTCATTTTTATGGTATAAAATGAAAGATCATAATCCGTATAGAATGGATACTCCTCATCCCCGCAGACCGGAGGTTCTACCGGGGAACTAAAGCTAATAAGCCAAAAAGCCCTATTCGTCATCATCAGCCGCAAGACGTCAACTGCTGAACATAGGCCTCTCCCCCTAGAATTCCACAACGAACGGTCCTGCGCAACCTGCAACCAGCGGTTTCCAGCGACCTTTGTGAGGTCATCTGTCCATCTAGAATCTAGAAATGCTGACGCATTTCTAGATTGCCAATGAGAAATGCTGACGCATTTCTAGGTGGCCAATGACCACGATTCCGTGATCACACAAAAATTTCTTATCATTCCCGAGCGTGACACTAGAATTCAATTCACAGCCCACGAAAAATCTGTATAATGCGCCAATAGAAGTTTTCACTTCAAAAAGTTCTCCAGATTTAGCCAGTGATATAAATAAAAGACAATTAAAATTACAATAAGTTAGAATAAGTTACGGCTGGTCTAGTCGGGAGAACGGCGCCTGCCGATCCGGAGACCCCGGGTTCAAACCCTACACGCACCACTGTCTTTTCGAAGTCATGTGCGTAATGCCGCTAACTTAAAACGGTGAAGGAAAAGATTGTGAGGAAACCGACATGTACCTAGAATCTTTCGAAGTCATGTGTCATCCACCAACCCGCACTGGGCCAGCGTGGTGGATTATGGCCTTAACCGGTGGATTATGGCCCTGAATCCCAGCAGTGGGAACGTTTAGTGGGCTGTTGATGATGATGATAAAGAATAGAGATGACCTTTTCGTTAATTAACTCGTTTTTTAAGCCTTGGCCTTGCCGTGCCTACAAACTAGTTATGGAGAGAGGGCCGGAACATACAACCTTACCCTACAGATGATTTCGACGTTAGTCATCAGCATTTTAGCATTTATATCGTTCGTTTTTGCAATAACTAGATTTTATTCAAGATCGTACATTGTTTTTTTTTTTGTGGAGGCAATGTATTTACGTAGTATCTACATCGCAGGTACATAAGTTACGGCTGGTCTAGTCGGGAGAACGGCGACTGCCGATCTGGAGTTGGGTTCAAATCCCACAGGCACTACTGTCTTTTTGAAGTCAGGTGCGTCATGCCGTTAACTTCAAAACGGTGAAGGAAGAAAACGTGAGGAAACCGACATGTACCTAGAATCTTTCGAGGTCATGTGTCATCCGCCAACCCGCACTGGGCCAGCGTGGTAGATTATGGCCTTAACTCTGTCCTTTAGATAGATAGATAGAAACACTTTATTGTTCACAACACAAAAAGATAAATAAATAAACAAAAAGATAAATTTTTAAATCTAGTGAAACAAATGGCGATCTTATTGCTAAGAGCGGTCTCTCCCGGGCAACCGGAAGACTTCTTTATAGAGAATACCAAGACTAAGTCCCATCAGTTCGAACATTTAGTGGGCTGTTTATGCTACATGGCATTCTAGTTCATATTGGGCAGCCGTAAGTTATTGAAGTGAAAACTTCTTTAGGCGCGCCTAGATTTTTCGTGGGCAGTGAATTGAATTCATTCGTCACGCTCGTGTATGATAAGAAAGCTTCGGGTAAACTCGGGACCATGGCTATTGGCCATTTAGAAATACGTCAGCCAATAGGAAATGGTAAAAGGCCGTGGACAAGCCATCATGGCATGGCCATCTAGAAACGTATCAGCCAATGGGAAATGCTGACGCATTTCTAGATGGCCATGCCAAGATGGCGAGGCCACGCCCTCCGGTTACACCCGTGTAGTTTCCAAGGTATGCCATCAAATTCTGAGTTATAAGTTTTCATTTCTATCGGCAGTTCTTAAGACTGCCAATTTTTTAAATTTCTATATCTATATTTCATATTATTTGAAGACCTTACATGGAGGCCGAAGCATGTCCTCACATAATTCAGTTTAGGCAGACCATAAGATAAACAAACATTCGTATGTCAGGGTCGGTATTGTATTGTCATTTACCAATAACTGCGGAGAAGACCGGTCAAATACGAGGACACAATATCAGTGATTGGGACATGAATGATCTGATGTATAAATATGTAAATAGTACAAGGTATAAATAAATAATAATAAATAAATATTGGTGGACAATTCACAGACAACATCATCTGACCCCAAACTAAGCAAAGCTTGTAATATGGCGGCCAAATAGCTGATATAATATCGGTGGACAATTCACACACAACACCATCTGACCCCAAACTAAGCAAAGCTTGTAATATGGCGGCCAAATAGCTGATATAATATCGGTGGACAATTCACACACAACACCATCTGACCCCAAACTAAGCAAAGCTTGTAATATGGCGGCCAAATAGCTGATATAATACTTATATAGTTGTAAATACATAGGTACTTAATATACATAGAAACACCCAGACATAGTGCAAACATTTGAGAGAAAATGATCTAGTTGAAAATAAATAAAGCTACTACGGAACCTCTTTTTTATTACTTTTATAGGTTTACACTTGACCGCCATCTCGCCTGATGTTAAGCGACGATGCGGTCTACGCTAGAGCGTGTTTACTTAGAAAAAAACCGATTCACTCTCTCGCTCGATTTGTAGACACAAAGATTGTAACCATATAGTCAAATCTCTTCGTTCGCGTCTTTGGAACATCAACCATGAAACGACGTCGCTTTTTCGAGCTACGAGCATTCCGATAGAAAAAAGGACAAGATGGTAGATCATGCAAATCAGTTGCACACTCTCCGAAGTGTATCCGATAAAAACCCGATAGGCTAGCAATTTTTCGGCGATGTTCAAGCCTTTGAAGTCTTTTTCGCACAAGTTACCTATGAGCCTTTTGGCACGTCTCTCGATAGAACCCAGGTAGCTTATATAATGAGCAGCCACTTTAGAGAGCATGGAGCTGATCTGCGTGATCAGATTGTTTGTAATCGAAAAAGAAATCCTAAAACAACATCAAGGAAGAAATCAGGCTACATTCCAAAAACTACCAGCAAAGACTATCAGTACATCCAAACAAGCCCAGCGCTGCAACTGAATAGAAAGAACTATCCCAAGCGTCTTAAAAGGCATGACATCTTGAGATTATAGGATAGAGAATGGAATAAGAGGAGTGTCCTCACTAGAGGGCACACTCGCAAAGTTTTTGTAGTGGTAGGACTCTTAGCAGAGTCCGCCTGGGGAAGTACCACACCTTTGGCAGTTATTCTACCGCCAAGCAGTAATGTGCAAACATTACTGTCTTCCGGTTTGAAAGGCAATGTTGCCAGAGAAATTACAGGGCTTAGAGACATAACATCTTAGATACCTGGGTGACGAGATTTGGACTCTTCATGTTCCAATAACTGCGTGTCACTGTGCTGTTATGTGGCAGGCATGTTGCTTACCATCAGGCGCATGTACTGCTCGTCTCGTCACTCTTTATTTTAAAAAAAAGTTACCCACCCACAGCTCATCCGCTTTTTTCCGCGTCTTTGAACTCATTGCAAATTTATAAACAGAAAAAAAAATACTCGAACGGGGAGGTTTGACTCATGTCCTCATCATTCTCTCATTCTCTCATTTCATTTCCGAATTTCCGAATCATCATCAACATCAATAGCCCACTAAATGTTCCCACAGCTGGGACTCGGGGCCTTCTCTCGCAAGGAGAGAGTTAAGGCCATAATCCACCACGCTGGCCCAGTGCGGGTTGGCGGATGCCACATGACTTCGAAAGATTCTAGGTACATGTCGGTTTCCTCACGATGTTTTTCTTTCCGATGTTTCGATGTTCCGAATAAGAACGTCTAACCTGCAGAATGCGTTGCCTGAATGGGTTTTAACCGACTGACACACAGTTCCGGTTTTAGCACCACCAGCGCTATGGACGAGATTTTTTTTTACTTTCATAGGTTTACACTTGACTACTGAATGGGTGAGGCCTGGTTACTGACCGGATATAAAAGCGAGTTCACCATTCACCATATCATACACTTTCTGTACAACCCGACCGACATTAAGTACACGAGAAGTAAGATTAATTAAATAGTAACTGGAGCTCGCTTATTACTTAACATAAGTTATTTAACTTATGTTATGTCACTGTGTGCTCAAAAGGAATATAAAATTACCATTTTGCTTGCGACATATAACATTTGATCAGGCATAAAACTTATAGTATTTTGCTGGCCTTTGTGCCCGAGCTACATGAGGATAGTTTTTCAAGCTAAGATAGCAAGCTAGTATTTCTATCTTCGTGTAGACAAAACTAGCGTTGCGTAGCGTTGTCTACACGAAGCTAGAAGTAGTAGTTTGCAATCCTAGCTTGAAAAACTAGCCTCGTGTAGCTCGGGCATTACTTTTAGATCGTTTCAAAAATTATCGACCCTGTTCTAATATGTACATACACACTTATTTATTTAAAACTGATTACCTTTACATGTAAACGTAAATTATGAAAATAACAGTAGAAAAATGCTATACAAATACAATAATACACAAAATAAATCTGATATGATGTAAGATGACTAGAGGATTCGATCCCGGATCTCGGGATTCCGGGATCCCGGTCATATTTTAGTATTTTAGTCCCGAAATTTTCGGGATTAATTTTAATGAATCCCGGGATTTTCGGGATTGTAATGAATCGTAAAATCATGCGAAAAACAAAACGCAATTACTTTGATTTGACGTTTTGACAGCCGTCTTCAGTGTAAAATGAGCTGTGTAAACATACACAGCTCATTTTACATGTTTTACCAATGACCGGTACCGGACTATGACTGTGTTATGCTCGAGATCTATACGAAGCTAGTTTTTCAAGCTAGGATAGCAGGCTAGTGTTAGCAAGCTAGTATTTCTAGCTTCGTGTAGACAACGCTACGCAACGCTAGTTTTGTCTACACGAAGCTAGAAGTACTAGCTTAAAGGTGCAGGTTCACGCTAAGACTGCTACAGGAGATCGCGACCGGAGACCGCGACAGGCACTTAATATCATAGAATTGTATGGGCACCTGTTCGCGCCGAGACCGCGACTCTCTAGTCGCGGTCTCACCGAGACACGTGTCGCGGTCGCGGCGCGACACTGGCGCCCATACTAACCTATATTGTCAAGATGTCAAGTGCCTGTCGTGGACTCCAGCCGCGGTCTTCTGTCGCGGTCTCGTGTCGCGATCTTAGCGCGAACTGCTACTTTAAGTATTGATCTCTACTTCATTAATTTTGTGCACTAACCGCCGCCTTTATGAAGATTTAAATTTAAATATTCTACATATGTCCTTGCAAAACTAAAAGATATGTAAAATACTGAGTTCGATATGTGTTACTATCTTTTTAACCGACTTCAAAAAAGGAGGAAGTTCTCAATTGGTTTGTATGTTTTTTTTTGTTTTGTATAAAATACGCGATAGCTCCAGTAATTGTGAATCAATTTTGACGGTCCTTTTTGTTTGGGAAAGCGTAGTTTAGAGGTAGTCCCATATATATTTTAAAATCGGTGCAAGGATTTTTGAAATATGAACCAAAAAATTTACTTTCATTTCAAATGTTTGTACTGTGTCTGGGTGTTTCTATGTATAATAAGTATGTATTTAAAAATATATGAGTATTATGTTAGCTATCTGGCCGCCTTCACACAAGCTTTGCTTAGTTTGGGGTCAGATGGTGTAGTGTGTGAATTGTCCACCAATATTTATTTATTTATTATTTATTTAGACGAGTCGAGTCTAGATAGAGTCTAAATTTGGTCGAGTGTCTGTATTTAATTTTAAATTTAAGTCGGTTTTGTTTATTCTGAGAAAATGAATTATTGGTACCACATTCCATTACTAATACAATCCCGGGACCATCCCGGATCCCGGGATTAACTGTAAACAATCCCGAAATCCCGGGATTAAAAAACTAATCCCGGGATTAGGGATCGAATCCTCTAAATATGACTAAACTATAACTAGGTTTATTTACACTAGATAATACAAATAATTTGATATTATACTATTAATTAACCTTAATACACTTTATTTACAATATATACATAAACTTAATCTAAAAGACCGGTGCCAGTGGGAATTGTGCCCAAAATGCTGGCCCCATTGCCACGTTGGATGGCGATACTTATGCGTTGAGCAAAAAAAAGGCCAGCATTTTGGTCCCGAGTTGCATCACAAAGCCGCTTACATAACTCTTTGTAAATGGTTTTGGCACTCAGTCCCCACGGTCCCAAAGTTTCGACCCCAAAAGGCTCAAACATGTGTCCGCTATCGATACAGCTATATTTGCGCCTTTTGAGGTCTTCAGCTTGCTCAGCTGCCGCGCCAGCTCTGACTTGTGTCCTAGAAAGATGAGACGGCGCCAAAGTATCGACGCAAGTGGCATCCCAGACCAAGGGCCGTCCCATCTTCCACGGAATCAAAGTCATCCCGTCTGGTCTTTTACCATCGTTCCGAGCTAGGCCGCTTGGCTCTAGAACAGCTGTGCAATTAGCGGTGGTAAAAGCCCGACGGATGATGTCATTTAGGTTAGCGTGGCGAGGTATCCGTCCAGCACTCCTGGTGCAAGAGAGACCGTGGTGACCGAGCCGGTCGACTGTAACACCGCACTGGCAAAGGTGTGGTGCACAACACGATGCGCCCAATCGGAGGGAAGTGGCAATACGAAAAGTAGAGGAATCCATAAGGGTACCGGTGTGAGGCGATGGAAGAGCCTGTAGCCACAAACCCGACTCCCACTCAGCGACAGCCAGGAGACGAGCACGATCTGAAGAGCTTAAACACGTATCGAGGAGTTCTTTCCGCGTTTGTAAACAGATCGGTCCGTCCCATGATCGCTGCGAAGATGGAGTTACAGGGAAATCAGTATTTGGGCACGATGCTCTCCAAGCATTTTTGGCTTCGGTTAACAGAGATATTTCTGATATATTTGGTATTTTTGAAAGTACTTTAAAAATTAAATTTTGATTTCTATGAACCGAAGATAGAAAAGCCGGAAGAGCCACACCAGACACTGAGCGAACCCCTAGGCCTCCAAAACGTACTGGTAGAGAACCCTGTAACCACTCTCGGTCAGATAAGTTAATGTTTAAAATTGATTCCAAAGTGTTCCTTATTAGGTTGTCTAAACGATGCATTAGATCTGCATGCTGCCAAAGCTGACAACATCTAATAAAATATGTGAACTTTGGAACAAAAAGACAAAAACGAATAATGGTAAAAGCCATGTGTACATTAATTTTTGTTAAACGGTCCGATACTTCACGAAAATTTTGAATTTTTGTGTCGACAAAAGAAGAAAATGCCTCATCCATGACAGGTGCTCCTAGTAAGCATAACTCACTCTGGCCAACAATTTTGATATTAGGTGCCAAACTATAAAATTTTTGAATAATTAAGTCTTTGTTCGTGTAAGAGTCTGGAATAAATAGCTCACATTTTGAGAAATTTAATTCCAAACCTAATGATTTAAATTCTGAAATCAGAAGAGAGAGATCGTCAAATAACGTATCAGCGTCGCCACCAAAAGTTCCATCATCGAGATACCAAACGTTGAGCTTGGACTTTAGACGCTGAATAACAGGTTGAATGGCGAGACTGAAAGCAGCTGGGCTGAGAGGGTCACCTTGCTGGCATCCAACGGCAGAAATGATCTCATTTCCGTGATAAGTCAATTTAGAAGGTGACCCATAGCATTGCCAAAAAAAACTATACAAATTTGGGATTTTATCTTTAACTTCCCGGAGTAGAGCTCCCCTGTCGACTGAATTGAAAGCATTTTTAACATCCACTTTAAGCAGCAGATCCCCACAACTTTGTTTTAAAAACGTTCTTACTGAATGTACCGCTGCTTCACTACCGCCTTGTGAACCAAAACCAAGCTGTAAAGGCTGGAAAAGGTTTACCAAATTGGGCATTATTTTACGACAGCAAATTTTGGCGGCAAGGCGGCGGTAAGTCATACCGACGGCTATTGGTCGTATACCACCGTCTTTCTTTTTTAAAGCACATAAATTGGCACCATAAAGAATATTAATTATGTCACTGTTTACCTTACCAGATAACATTAGATTAATGAGTGCCGTCAAATTCCTCAGAAGTACTTCTCCTGTTTCACCAATGGCCCCACTTGTTAAGTCTTTGAGGTGCTGCGGTGTTAATGAATCAAGGCCCCCCGCAGAGCCACTCTGGAAACAGGAGATAGCGGCAGAAACGTCTAAACCCGTTATTTCTAAGACGTTATCGCCGTCGACGGGTGCTTCTGGGAATTTTAGATCTGCTGCCGAAAGTGGATGTTTTTCTTTAAGAATAGAGAGGGTTTCAGGGTTTGAGGCCGCGATTGTGTCACTCGAAAATAGAATACGTGCCGCCCCTTTGATGTCGCCGTCGCTAAGTTTTCTCTCTAACAGCTTAAGTGTCGCTGATTCAGAATTTGTTCGCACAGTAAATTTAGAATTTTCTTGAGTTTCCCAGTTATGATTCCAAAGTATAGGGGGCTCTGCCGAAGAACCGTACTTCACGCAATTATCTTTTATTCTGTTTGTTAACGATTTTTTGTTTGAATTATCGGTTTCAACGTGAAGTACCGCATATGGAAAGCAAAGTAAGCGTTCCCAGTTTTGTTTTGTTTTTTGAACAACAACGGTATGAATGACATTGGATAAAGCTGCTGCTACTGAAAGTCTAGCGCCTCTGGGAATGCGTTTAACCACTGGTTTCCGAAGTTTACAGAAAGATAGCACTCGCCAGAAAGCTCGGTCTTCAGTAACAGCAGAGTTTTGTGTTGGTGGGATGTTTGGTGAGCAAGATGGTCTGTGGCATCTAGATTTATGTATGTTAAGACCACGCAAACCTTTGAAATATTTATCCGGAATGCAATCGGGGCAACGCATACTTTCTTGTGACACAACCGCGGTACCACTTTCTGATCCCGAACCGGCGCATCGTTGTATACAATTTGTCGCACTCATTATAAATTTGCATAAGTAAAATAAGATAATAACAAATATAAATAGAAACCAAACAAACATTAAAATTGAAAGTAAGAATCAAGAATGACAATAAGTCGTCAAAGTTCGTGACAGCTGGTCGTGGCGGCTCGTGGCGGCCGCGGCCGGCGCGCGCTGGCGCTGCGCCGCGCCGCGGAGCGCCCGGCTCGGCGCGGCGTCCGCTCGGCTCGTAGACAGAGAATCCCGAGCCGATTGGCAAATAATGTTCTTGAGAGAGAGTATCTCTCTACTTAGTCTGTGCTTGAGAGCTCGACAGAGGGAACAAGCGGCGGCTCTCACGTCAGAAAAAAGAGGTTTCTTCGGAAACAGCTGATTTTGATTAAAATAATATAATTAATCGCTTTCATGTAGAAACAGGTTCATAATTCTTATTTATTCGTTTTAGGCAAACGCATGAAACATTATTTAAAAATTATTTAAAGTATTTTATAACAAAATTGACTTCCATTTTCAATGACATTTTTTAAGGTTAACATAACTAGGTTAGTTGTCAATCCTAAAAAAATCTTTAACACAATTTTCCAATCAATTTATGAAATTCATAATGAGAGTATTGATTTATTTGACATTTCGACTTTGGTCCCATGCAAAAAGTTGATGTTAAACTAATATAACTAACTAGCAGCGCTTCGCAGTTATACTTGCGTAGTTCCCGTTGTTTTCGCGGGATAAAAAGTAGCCTACGTGTTATTCCAGACTCTAATCTATGTTCCGAATTTCAATCTGATTCGGTCAGATTTCCGACGTGATTAAGCAATATCGAAACTTTCGCATTTATAATAATTAGTACTTAAGATTACGGAATATATTATGAATAAATATTGAATTTACATTTTGAAATGTTCAAGCAAGCTGAGACCAAAAAGTTATTAAAGGGTTAATAGTGCTGTATACGAAATAAAACACTGCGAGTATCTGCGTAATACATACATATATTATGTCGAGTAATTCATCATGTCAGCCGAAAGACGTCCACTGCAGGACAAAGGCCTCCCCCAAAGATTTCCACAAAGATCTGTCCTGCGCTGGCGCTGCCCGCATCCAACGATTTCCGGCGACCTTTACCAGATCATCGGTCCATCTCGTGGGGGGCCTGCCAACGCGCTGTCGAGTAATTACTATTTAAATATTATAATATATGGTTAATTATATCTTAACCAACTTCTGATAAGGAGGAGGTTTTTAATTCTGTTGTATGTTTTTTTTTTGTATGAATGTATGTTACGCGATAGTGCCGCCAATTGTGGATCGATTTTAAGTGGTTTTTTTTGGTTCATAGTTTAGAGATAGCCCCATATAAGTTTTATCGAAATTGTTTTTTTTAAATATCATACAAAAAAACATAAATCTACTTTCATGAATTTCGACGACGCCGAAGTAATGATATTATATATATATACACTAGCTTTTACCCGCGACTTCGTCCGCGTCAAGTTATTATACTGCAATATATGTACACAGTGTATACTAAAACATTTTTATACAATTTCATCAAAATCTATTCAGTAGTTTAAGTATTTAAGGCGTAACAGACAGAGAGAGAGACTTTCAAATTAGTATGGATATCAAGTGTCTAATTGCAAAGTTTCATGGTTTTATCTTCAACAATGACAAATTTCCACATAAAACCGTCATCCCTCATTTCATCCCTGTATACTACGAAATAACGAAATTATTAGAACAAACATTTATTCGCTTCGCGTTTAGACACAAAGTCTTATAGTTTTATCTGCAACAATTACGCACTGCCAAATAAACTTTCATCCCCCATTGCAACCCCTTCAACCCTATTTATATAAAAAAGTGGCCCATGGCCTATCTTGGGATCTAGTCTATCTGTATACCAAATTTCATTAAAATCGGTTCAGTGGGTTTCATGCTTATAACTCTGAAAGTGACCGAGTTTTCATAAAACCGTACATCCCTTGTTTCACCCTCTTAGGGGTTGAATTTCGCAAAACCCCGTCTTAGCGAGCGCCTACATGCTAAAAAACACCTCCATGCAAAATTTGAGACTCCTAGCATTTGTAGTTTCTGAGATTCGGTGATGAGTGACCTTTCGCTTTTATATATGTAAATAGTATTCATATTAAATTTAGTCGAGAGTCTGAATTTAATTTCAAATTTAAATCGGTTTTTGTTTTGTAGGAGAAAATAAATTATTTAAAATAATAATAAGCTACATTTACGTTTAATGTATTCAATGTTTATTATTTTTTGCATGTTATTTATTAGTTTATGAAATGACACACACATTTCAATACAAGTACATTATACAAATAAAAAAAATAAATAAAAAAAGTCTGAATTTAATTTCAAATTTAAATCGGTTTTTGTTTTGTAGGAGAAAATAAATTATTTAAAATAATAATAAGCTACATTTACGTTTAATGTATTCAATGTTTATTATTTTTTGCATGTTATTTATTAGTTTATGAAATGACACACACATTTCAATACAAGTACATTATACAAAAAAAAAAAAAAAAAAAAAACGAACTTGTCAACGCAAGTTGGCAAATTTTCGGCAAATATTTTTTTCAGCTATTCTTCGTTTTTGAGCTGGTTTCTTTGTACCAGCCGCAAGTATACTTAGGGATTTTTGCAAGGTATTGTTTGTAGAGCTGGGGATAGACCAGATATTAGTTTTTCATAGCGCTTATAATTTCCATATATTTTGACAGATTACCGCTTAGTTGTGTTTTTCTGTTTCCATGACGACGCCATCCGGCGAGCCTGCGCGCTCAGGCAACGTCATCGCCTGACGTCTCGCTGTCTTGCGGCCGTCTTAGAGATACTAAGATAATTTTATTTATTTTTAGTTTTAGCTATAGTATGGCATCTTGCACCCCGGTTGGACGCAATGCGTTGACTAATCTGGTGTCTCTGGAATCCAAGGTACAGTGTGAGCTATGTTCCCGTTATTTTAGAGGCCAAAAAGGGGTCAAAATTCACCAGGCTAAATCCCACAACAAATTACAAATTCCGCTTTCGGCTCCGATTACGGGTCAGTCGACCACAAGTGGCAGTTCCGTGAGCGCTGCTACGCCTTCCCAACCTTTTTGGGAAGTGTTGAGCTCACTCAAAAATTCATTTCCGGTCCTTAAGCGCATCCCGCGTGGTGCTCGTGTTTTGGTGGCTCAAAGTTTATCATTAGTTATCAAAAGTGTTCTTTCGCAAAATTCGAAAGATGCCTGGGAACATTTACTGAGTTTCCCATACAGTGTGCTTTATGTACCTTTAGAACCGTCGAACAAAAAGTCCCTTACCACTAGGGTAAAGGAGAACTGCGTAAAGTACACTGCTTCCGTGGAAAACCCTTTAGATTTGAGTAGTTTTATTCCGCCTAAGCAGCGGAATAACCAAAATTCTAAAAGTAGTGATGATTCGGCTATAATTAAGATTGTAGAGAACAAAATTAGCGATGGCGACATCAAAGGCGCTGCACGTATTTTGTTTTCCAGTGACACCATTGCGCCGAACACACCACACACCATTCAGTCACTTCGTGACAAACATCCACCCGCAACAGCTAATCTCCACCTCCCTGTTCCACCACAATCAGATAACGTCACTATTGAGGCCACATCGCAAGAGGTTTCGGCTGCGATTACATCTTTCTTGAGTGGCTCAGCTGGAGGCCTAGATGGCCTGACACCTCAACATCTAAAAGATCTTCTATCTTTTAGCTCTGGTGAGGTAGCAGAGTCCCTCTTGAGAGATCTAACCTCTTTAGTTAACCTCATGTTATCTGGTCGAGTCAGTAGTGACATTGTCGAAGTTTTGTACGGCGCCAATTTGTGCGCACTTTCCAAAAAAGATGGTGGGATCAGACCAATTGCTGTCGGCACCACATATCGTCGCCTTGCTGCCAAGGTGGGTTGTAGGAAAAAGGTTGCTCTTTTGAGCTCCCTTTTCCAACCAATACAACTCGGTTTTGGTTCGCGGGGTGGATGTGAGGCTGCCGTTCATTCTGTCCGGACCTTCCTTTGCCAAAATTGGGGAGAGGTGCTGTTAAAGGTGGACGTCAAAAACGCCTTTAATTCGGTTGATCGAGGAGCCTTGTTGGCCCAAGTGAAGGATAAAATTCCTGACCTGTACAATTTTCTTTGGCAATGTTATGGCGAGCCCACAAAATTGACTTATCAAAACAATCATATGTTATCCTCCGTCGGCTGTCAACAAGGTGATCCCTTCGGCCCTGCGACCTTCGCCTTGGCCATTCACCCTATCATTCAACGTCTCCAGTCCAAACTAAACGTTTGGTACTTGGACGACGGAACTTTGGGGGGCGATGTGAATACTGTTCTAACTGATTTACAAAAACTCATAGACGGTTTTCGTCTGATTGGTTTAGAACTAAATTTTTCAAAATGCGAACTTTTCGTTTGCGACACATGTCCAGATAAAGATTCGATAATACAGAAATTTAATGATCTGGCCCCCAACATCAAATCAGTTGACAAATGTTCCCTGCGCCTCCTGGGTTCACCGATTTTAGAAGAGTCGTTACCATCTTTTGTCGAAGAAAAAATTCAAAATTTCACGAGAGCCTCCGATAGGCTACTCAAAGTAAACGCCCATATGGCGTTTACAATTATTCGGCAATGTTTATTTGTTCCGAAATTTATGTACGCTTTACGGTGTAGTCCACTGTGGAAACATGGTGAGCTCCTTGGGAGCTTAGACAATGTCGTAAAGGAATCTCTAATATCGGTGTTGAATGTGGATCTGAGTGGGAGGGCCTGGTCACAAGCCTCACTACCCATACGGTTGGGAGGCCTAGGGGTCCGCCAAATTTCAAGTGTAGCTTTACCGGCATTCTTGTCCTCAGTTCATAGTACTCAAAATCTAATAGACAAAATTCTCGCACCCTCTTTAGGCCATTCGGAATATTCTGATGTAGTAGTAGCTAATTTGTGCGAGGCTAAGAATGCTTGGAGGCTGGCTTGTCCAAACAACGATTTCTCCAGATGTCTGTCATCTCAGAGACAGTGGGATCGACCGATCTGCGATCTAGCACGGAACTCTCTTCTCGATACGTGTCCTAGTATCGCGGATCGTGCTCGTATCCTTGCTGTGTCTGTGTGGGAATCGGGCCTTTGGTTACAAGCTTTGCCATCTTTCAATACCGGTAGCCTATTAGATCCAACTGCATTTCGTCTAGCTGTTAGCTTGCGCTTGGGTGCGAGGTGCTATGAAGCCCATCGCTGCCATTGTGGTACTGCCGTCGACCAACTCGGTCACCACGGTCTCTCTTGCTCGAAAAGCGCAGGTCGTATTGGCCGCCACGCCAGCCTGAACGACATCATACGCCGGGCTTTTTCCACCGCCAATGTCCCAGCCATACTCGAACCGAGTGGGCTTGCGCGTGACGATGGCAAAAGACCTGACGGCATGACTGTTGTGCCTTGGAAGTTGGGTCGGCCCCTAGTATGGGACGCAACTTGCGTCGATACTCTGGCACCATCACATCTTCCAGAGACACATTGTAAGGCTGGTGCAGCGGCTAATTCAGCTGAGCGACTCAAACGGCGCAAATATGCAACCCTCGGAAGAGGTTACATATTTGAGCCCTTTGGGGTTGAGACATTGGGTCCGTGGGGGCCGGGAGCTCACCTCATCTTCAAAAGCCTTTCCGAACGCTTGGTCGATGCGACGCGTGACCAAAATGCTGGCGTTTATTTGGCCCAACGCATAAGCATTGCCATTCAGCGTGGTAATGCCGCCAGCATGCTGGGTACGCTTCCGATTGGTAGTGGGCTTGAACATCTTGATTATCTGTAGACCTTCATTGGTCTATGGATAATTCAGGTGTGCTTAGTGTAAGTAGTTGTTAGGTATGTAGCGTAGTGTAGTTCTCATTGTATTTTAGTTTTGTTAATAAAGGCTCTGCCCTTTTTAATCAGTACATTTAATTTTATTAATGATGCATGTAATTAAGTATATTGAACTTGGAATTTATTACGGTCTGATTTTATTTTTAATTGAGAAAAGATGTACAAATATTTGAGTTGAAGAAAACTTAAAAAAATACGTTTCTGTCGTGCAGTCTGTTATAAAAGAGGCGCGTCATCGCATGTCCCAGTAGTTAAATATAATTCATGAAAAATTGCAATTTATTTGAACTCCATTTGCTGGTTTGCTTTTTGTTTTGTAAATTAATAATTGGTAGTGTTTATTTATGTAATGAGATGTTTTTAAAATACAAATAAACCACTCAAAGTTAGTTTTCAATCTCGCCAAAGATAACGCCAACTTAGTTTACTCGTTTCTTTTAAAATAATGGGTACATGATAATATGACACATACCCATGTCATAAAAAATAGTGTTTTTTTTTTTTTTTTTTTGTTATTGTACCAAGTTGTAAACCAGATCATAATTTTATCGGCGTTCTTTGAATTGATTCACTCCCTTTGATCATCGGCAAAATCTATGGTTAAAACTCTATGTTGGATCTATGTACCTACTGAACAAACTCCAAAAGAAAATTCTTTTTAAATAAATAGTGACGAGACGACCAGGACATGCGCCTGATGGTAAGCAACATGCTTGCCACATGACAGCACAGTAACACGCAGCTATTGGAACATAAAGAGTCCAAATCATTACCTAGCACTGCACTGCGCTCGCCACCCAGAGATCTAAGTTGTTATATCTCTAAGCCCTGTAATTTCTCTGGAAACATTGCCCTTCAAACCGGAACACAGTAATGTTTCCACATTACTGCTTGGCGGTAGAATAACTGGCAAAGGTGTGGTCCTTCTCCAGGCAGACTCTGCCGAGAGTCCTACCACTACTAAGCTACTATTCTGTTGAAACTCAAGACGTTGGAGTAATTAGGTATGGTCATACAACATGGTGTTTATCGATGCATGCAACCGAATAGAATAGAAGCCAGAAATGAAAAGAAGACTGATGAAGATAACTGTTTTTTACTCTCATTGTATAAACTAAGATTAAAAACAAATATAGTATTGCCAAACATATTTGCATGCCTCTCGAAGAAGCCAGTTTGTGTGGGTCAACTTGTACAATGTTTTTGTATCATCACTAAGAGTTTATGTAAGTATTAGAGCTTAGTGATTTTATATCAAAGAATCAAAAAAATAATTAAAATTAAATAAAACCTACTAAAAGTTAAAGTTAATAAAATTGTATCACTTTCTAGCGTGTAATGTGTTATTGCCATAAGTGTAAACGTGCTTAATTCTTGAATTTTCACAGAATATTGAATAGATTCGTGATGTTCTATTATTTATCATTGTCTTGACCACGCATGCCACCATAATAATAAATCGAACACTATGTGTTTCTTTGTAGATACCTACTGCTCGTTAAGATACACAAAGACTGTAAAAAAAATATTTCTATAACTTTTATACGAATCTTTGGTCAATTTACTCACGTTATACCTACTGAGTATTTTAAACATGTTCTTAAAAATCTGCTTTTCATATAAAGAAATAAATTAAATTGCAGCATTTGACCTCAAAATAAAATTAATTCATTTTAATTAGAACAATGCACTCTGTTTTCGACATAGTAAACTATCTCTGCATACCTCTTCGGCTAAAATACAAATGACAATGTCTTGCGTAAAGATTTATAGACCATTGAAAATGTGCAAATACGTTGCCAGATGTTCATACAATTTATTATCTCATCTCTAATTAATAGCGTTGCGTTAATAAGTGAATCCGTTTAATAAATAAATCAAGTAACGACAATAAAGACATATTACTAAAAATTATAAATAGGTACTTACTAAATAATTAAGAAAATTAAATGCGCACCTGAAAAATCTGTCGTCAAAGTGTCACAACACTAGGTCACTTTGCGCAACTCACACAAAAAGATCGAGTTTCTAACACAAAACTACTCGGTATCAATTTGATTCGTTTTCACTGGCACAACAGAAAAAAACAAATAAACACTGGCCGAAAACAGATTTACCGGCGAAAAAGAAAATATATTTCCGTAAACAATGATAAAATGCAACTAATTTACTAATTGATATTCTTAATTTATTTAAAGAATATATATTTGTAATAGATTTACTTCCGTATTCCGTATCAACGACAGTCAACGATATTTTTATGTCCACAGTTATAATTCGAACTCGTTTTGTATGTAAAGTTTTCGCGGGAAATATATTTCGAACATGGCGGGCGTGTTAGCCGCCACAGCGCGGTGAAATGGCGCAGATTGGCGCGAAAGGTCGAGTTGGCGGGGGCGCCGTGTTACATTAATGGTATAATTTCATTAATAACGAAGGCCACGTGGTAAATAGCTAAGTTCTTTTGCTAACCGGAAGATTTTAACACGGTTGCGTGCTGCGAACGTTTGAAATTGGTTGATTGGATAAAGACCGGCATTTTAGTTCGAATAAATTGTGAATAATGTGTACAATTCAGTTTAGTTGTGGTTAGAACTCTTTACAAAGTCTGCCTGGAAGTTCTCCACTTATGCCAGTTACTCTACCGCATAGTGATAATGACTGTACAGACATTAGTTACCAATTGTGTTCTTGTATAAGGGGCTGTTTAAAATGTTTGCAGGGAAATTAAAGGCAATGAGATGGGTGAATATTTTAAAGTATCTCGAGTGACGAGACGGTAAGTACAGTGCTGTATTATTTGGAGTCTTGTAGTGCTTCGCGGTTTCACCAGCGCAGCGTAATTTCTCGCGATAAAAAATATGTGATACCTACCTATGACAAATTATATATATACTTAATACCTAAAACACATGGAAAAAAATGAGCAAAAATAAAAAAAACAAATACCTAGTATAAATAACGGTTTTATGATTGCTGGTCGCTGGAAAACGCTGGTTGCAGGTAGCGCAGGACCGTTCGTTGTGGAAATCTAGGGGCGAGGCCTGTGTTCAGCAGTGGACGTCTTGCGGCTGATGATGATGATGATGAAGATTATTGCTTATAGTCATTTCGTCTAGGCAACCATTAATAGCAAGAAAAACAAGAGGGGCTCATTTTTTTTTTATTAATATACATTAAAGAGTGACAATACGAGCAGGACATATGCTTGATGGTAAGCAACATGTCTGCCACATAACAGCACAGTGACACACAGCTATTGGAACATGAAGAGTCCAAATCATTATCTAGCACTGCACTGCGCTCATCACCCAGAGATTTAAGATGTTATTTCTCTAAGCCCAGTAATTTCTCTGGAAACAGTATGAGCGCTGTTTTTATTTTCCATACATTTGTTAGCGTTAATGCGACTTCAATGGATGTACCTATGTTCAGATTACGCCTACTAAGTAATTTATTACATATTAGAATACCAACTGAACCTTGCGCGCGTTGCTGCGCCACCTATCGAAAATTGGTCGTACCAGCTCAGATTTAGAACAAATTTGTTTCGCTTAGGTTTTGATGACGCAGCCTTTAAATATAGACACGTGCTGTCATGGAATTCGGCGAACACCACGCGCGCAACGAAAGCTATCAAAAAGGAATTTTTTTTCCCGTTTTTGTTATACCTAATATTCTTCATTCATGCACCGCTCCTATTTATACTCGTAGTATCGTAATGTTACCAGCCTATTGTCTTCTTCGATAAATGGAACAAAATTTACGGCTCAAATGAACCACCAGGAGACCTATGTAGGATGATAGAAGGGTATAAAGTAATAAGATTCAGCACTATGCCGCCACTTGTAAGCTGTCCAACTGAGCGCAGTTGAAGAGGGGATGGGTTCCAACCCTCGATCATTTCTCCTTGTCGCATGATTTTTGTACGGCATTGCAAAATAATGGATTAGAAGAGGTATCGAAACTGTATGGAACCAATGCCCAAATCAAGTCAAATAAACAAACCATAATCAAATGCCCGAATTTACTCTGTAAATTGTCGGAAAATCATAAATTTTTCCGACAAACTAATAATTAAAATAATAAAATTTATAATTTTTATAGTTTTAATAACTCTTATAATCTATTATTCCGCAACGCCGAACAAAAATCATGCGGCAAGAGGAGAAATTATCGAGGGTTTGGACTCCCCCTCTTCAACTGCTCGGTCACCCAGGTACTTATAATGAAATGTACAGAAAGTATGAATAAATGAGTATGAGCAGGTAAGGTATAATGTTTTTTATAATTTTTTTGCAGTCGGGTTTTTAAATTCAAGTTATATCTGTTTGTTTAAATCTAGTTTCCGCTCAGGTTGTGATTCGGTCTAGATATCTGAGATCTCGGGGCCATGAAACTTGCAATTATCACCCGGCGGCTGTCGCAAGCGTCACGGTGCGCGCGCGCAGCCTTCCCGGCGCTCGCGTGCGCTCTAATCCATCATCATCATCATCATACTCCTCAACAATATAATTAAAATATACCTACCATTCTAATTAGTCCGTCAGGTAGATTATAGTAAAATATGAGCCACGTATTTTATGCTTTGTCAAATTATTGAAAATCGAAAATTAGTCCAGTCATTACGTAAAAAAAAATTGGCAGTCATAGGAACTGCCGATAGAAGTAAAAACTTGCTGTTGCCCTGGTACTGGTACCTAGGGGCAAACGCAACTCTTTTATATTTCTGTTGTCCTGGTATCTGGAGATAAACGCTGGGCTGTTGGAGGTAGGTAATCGAAACTATTTACTGTTTCTGTTGCCCTGGTACGTACCTGGCCGTTTTTACCGAGTTTACCCGAAGATTTCATATCCGATCCGATCCATTATCATATCCAAGCGTGACGATTGATGAATCCATTTCACAGCCCACGAAAATTCTGTCTATAGCGCGCCTAAAGAAGTTTTCACTTCAAAAATCGGGTTCGAAATGCATGTGAACCGAGACGGCTAAATTTTAGATGAAAATGAAAACTTTTTGTGACGGTTCTGCGTTGAGATACAAAAATGTTGATGCAGTATTTTTTGTTGCTTTTTCCACGCTCTACAATTTTGATCCTCAATATTTTTACTTATCGCTCATGGACGTATAAAAAAGTCGGACGTAGTCTCGCTTTATACGACCATGTTATCGCTCATGTTTATTGGGACATTGTTTGTTTTTTTGTTTCGGTCTTTCGTTTTTTAACTTTTGCTCTTGGACAAAAATTACGCCGCCAATCGCGTCGTAAAGTTGACCGCAGTGCGCCCGACACAACAATGTATGCCCCGCCACAAAGTAGCGCACCTATGGAGTGACTGTAGACCAGGGCCGAAGCCTTCAAAAATAGTAAAAAAAAAATACAGTAGGATGAAACCAATTAGAAAAGGAGGGGAATATGATAAAAATGAAAGGAAAAATTTGAACCCGTGGACTTGAACAAATTGAACCGGTTTTTACAGCTGCTACGAAATAGCACGTATGTAGTAAGGCCCAGACCTAAAGTTTTTCACCTACATTTTGAGGTTATGTGAAAAAATTGTGTACCCAAAAGTTGTAGATCTTTTATTTACCTACAACTTTCCATTTAACTTTTTTCCATAAGACTTGTAGTTTTGCCGGAAATCAAGATAAACCATTTTTCACCCTTAAAACTCACCCCCTCCCTTTTCCCGAACTCAAATCGACCGTAATTTATTTTTCCTTTCATTTTTATCATATTTCCCTCCTTTTATCATCATCATCATCTTATTGTAAATTTTTTTCGTTTTCTAAAATTATCGACCCTGGTCTACTGTTGGAGTTTGAGGAGTCAGTTATACTAGGCTCAAGCATGTGTTGATGCTTCAAACGTCCTCTTCTGACGCTCGGCGCTAACAGAATCCGGATTCTCTATTATAATTTTATTGTGTTTCAATTAATTTTTAATTTTAACACGAGCCGTTTCCACGCGAGTGAACAACAAACATCCAAACATTCCCAGTTATAATATTAGTAGAATTTAATGCACGTAACAATAATCCTACTAATATTATAAATGTTTGAACGGATCGGGTTAAAATTTGTAACACAGATAGATTATTATTATTTAAAGTCAGGCATAACAAGTCTAGAATAAATTATGTAAGCTAGTTTTAGAGAGAGCATAACGAGAAAGCGGTTGAAACCGCAGGCCGCTGTTAATTATTTAACAAATGTGTCAAATGTTTTTTAATTGCTTTAACATTTTATAATAAAAAATGGCACTCATAAAACTGCCGATAGAAGGGAAAAATTAAAACTCAGAATTTGGAAGCTTACTTTGGAAACGAGAAATCTGTCTGTGGTACGCCGAAAAAGAAGATTTCACTTCAAAAATATTCTATGACTAGCTGAACCGTGCGCGTCATCTATCGAAAATTGGTCGTACCAATTCAAATTCGGTTACCTTACGTTCTAATGACGCAACCTTTTAAAAGATAGACACATGCTGTCACGCAGCGAAAGCTCTCAAAAAGCAATATTTTTTCCCGTTATTTTTACATTTTTCATTCTTGCTCCGCTCCTGTTGATATTAACGTAATGGTAATAGCTTCTAGCCTTCCTCAATAGATGGACTATTCAACAGAAAAAGAATCTTTCATATCGGTCCAGTAGTTCCCGAGATCCGCCAATGCTAATCTATGTGCACCAATTAATATTGGTATACATCAAACGCATCCATAGCAATGTAGCATAGCACATTTTTTTTAAGTACCTATAGACTCTATACTATAGAGTTACGAGACGAGCGACATGTGCCTGATGGTAAGCAACATGCCTGCCACATAATAGCACAGTGACATGCAGCTATTGTAACATGAAGCATCCAAATCATTACCTAGCACTGCACTGCGCTCGTCACCCAGAGGTATAAGATGTTTTATCTCTATGCCCTGTAATTTCACTGGAAACACCGCTCTTCATACCGGAACACAGTAATATTTGCACATTACTGCTTGGCGGTAGAATAACTGGCAAAGGTGTGGTACTTCCCCAGACGGACTCTGCAAGGAGTCCAACCACTACAAAAACATTTCTAGTGGAAAAGCTGCCTAAGACCAGCGTTTGACTAGTGTACACGTTTCTTCGAAAAACACGCAAAATTAAATTAAACAAAAAAAAATGTATTACATCTTTATTAGAGTCATAGTTAAAATATCCTTACAATAATTATGTACAACTTAAAATTATTGCTATTAAGAATGGCATTATTTGTTATTGTAACATAATTTACTCGTAATTAAATTAAATATTAAATCTAATCATTAGGACTTGCTTGATCAAACATAAAGAAAAAACTACACAAATAACAATTACAGAAAACAAAAGATGAAAAAAAAATTTTTGGAAATAACTGATATTATATTAATACATCTTACTCAAAAACACTCGCAATGGGAGCATCCATAAATTACGTCACGTAATTTCGACGATTTTTCGATCACCTGTCCACTAGTTATTTTCGAAATTCGCGTTAATAGAAACTTTTGGACATTGTTCAATCTGGGCTATCCGTGGACAATTTGTTCTTGATAATTTGATTTAGTCAAAAAATCCGTTTATTTTTGTAACGAATTATCGTGGATTATTTTAGTACCTAGATTAATAAACTAAAAGTTAATTTAAAAGTATTTTAATCTTTATTTCCGACCTCTCAACCAATTTTTGCCAGTCTTTAAGCTTTGCATAATATCGTTTTTTTTTCACGGATAACAACGATTTATTTAAATCGATACAAAAAGTCACATTTTAACAATTATGCGTGAATTAAACAATTAATATCGTATTACAGTAGTTTTTAAGCAACACTGTAGCTGGCTTTTTCGTGTAATGGTTTTTCATTGCACCTGCTTTCACTTCACAATGCCACAAGAAGCAAAATCATCCACTTATACTGAATAAATTACAAACAATAATTCCGTAGAGCAGTGTAAATAATCGCCTACTCATTTTAATTATAAACTTGTGAATATATTGGTTATTATTTTATACAATGGCCACCATAATAGAATATCATCGATTTTATCCATACGGTCATTTTTTTAATCGATATTAAGATATTTTTACAATGGCAACACTGAATACGTCGAATCAAAATGCGTAGTTGTCGGCTGTTTGTTTATGTTTTGTTGTGTCATGTTTTTCGTATTTGAAGATTGTGTTATTCTTGTATTCGGTAGATGAAAATACATTCTTAGGATCATCGCTGTCCCTCGGAAATCGATGTCATCCTCTAATAACGACTCTGACCCTCCGACTGTACGAAATGTTGTAGTTTTGTTTAACAATAATCTTATCAACATTCGTTTTACTTATGGGAAATATGCGTTATTAATCTTTCTACTACTACCAATTGATAATATTCCGACACCTACTGCTAGAAGCTATCAAGTTTAATTTATGATGTCAGTGAAAATCAATGTACACCAAAAGCCCAAGGCCAAGCCCCATAAAAATGAACAATGTCCTTTATATGGAAAAAGTATAAGCAAGTTTTTGGCACCGGTAAACCTAAGAAAAAATATTTTTGACCAAAAGTTTTCCATAGAAAAGGATTTGGTTTCAAAAATAGTCAGGTGCAAAAGATTTGATGCCAAATTCGGCTGACTGTATTAAAAACAAAAATCTCTTCTCCGAAGTTTTGTTAAAATACCTGTCAACATTATTTTTATATAAGTATTATTAAAATACCTCAAACTGTTATTACTCATATATAAATGAAAAATTCACATAATTTTACATAATAAAATAAAAAACCACATGTCACCAGATGTCAATAAACATCTAAAAAGTTAGTTTGTGGCCTTTTAAATAAATCAAAATAATTACATTGTTAGACGAAATACGCTGGGAATCCATCGTCAACTCTAACATCTTTCGAATCTGGCTCTTCAAAGTAACTAGTTTTCTCCGTTCCATAGTAGTCTAAGGAGTTTAAAAATTGCATCTGTTTTTCATACAATACGTTGTAATGCTTAGGTTTTTTGGAAAATCTTTTCAGATCGTCAACATTTTCTTCCTTTGTCATGTCACTGACGTTATCTATGTGTTTTTGAGTTACTGGAACAACTGGCGTTTGTCGTGTTGTTGCTTTAGTAGTAGTAGTAGTACTAGTGATGTTAGAAGCTCGATCCATCAACCTAATTTCTCGATCAAAAGTTTCTTCAATCCACTGAAGTTTCGATCGTTTTTCGTTTGACGCCTCTTGACTTTCTAAGCTTTCATTGGTCGGCTCGATATATATGGTCGATATTTTTGGGATTCTTGTTTTATGTTTTATTTGTTTTTCTGTGACCTTTTGTATTACATTTGTGGTTTTGATCGTTGATGTTACAATTTCAGGTATAACGTCTCCCGCAGATTCATCTTCTAAATAAACTGCTTCAACTTCAAGTTTTTTAGGATCACCAATGTAATTTTCATCTAGTTTCTCTAAACCTTTTGTTTCCAATTCATCATGTGAGCGCTTGTTAGTAATAGTATTATACTCAGTTGTAATTTCATCCAAATTGACGGTTGGCTGATTGAACCTTCTAAAGTAAGGTTCCTGTGTAACATCATCACTAGCGTCATCATCATAATTGACTGGGATCGTAGTTTTTTCCAGCTTGACTGTTGTGTCTGTCATGACATGGTAGTCACCAATCAAATTGTTCTCAAAGTTTCTTAAATGTTCTTCATTGGCAATATGTTTAGATTCGGAATCAGTATTATGATATTTATTAGTTAGTTTAGGAAATTCATGTGATTCAGTGATTACAGTGTTCACCCAATCTTTCTGATTGATTGGCTTAATGTCAGGTGCATTTTTTATTGCGTCTAATAATAAGTCGATTCCGTCACCAGCTAGAAAACAGGTAGATATGTATTATTTAGATAATAATCCTACTATACAACTTATTTTATAAATGTCAATGTATGGATGTTTGGATATTTGGATTTGAACCGGATGCTTGTTTGCTCAATCACGTCGTAACGTATAAACGGATCGGGTTTATATTTGAAATACAGTTAGATTATAGTCTGAAAGAACACGTAGGTTTTTATCCCGCGAAAATAACGGGAAAAGGAACTCCGCGGGGCGCTGCTAGCAAGTAATAAAACTCAATAGTAGTAAGATTCAGGGCTCAGTTGTACCGCCATGTACCAAATATTCACTTGAGCTGTCCGTGAACCAATAATCTATCAAATGTTTGTGTAATGTCCAGTCAATATCTTAGACATACATATTTGACGCCTGTGAAATCAAGGATCAAAAACAAGCTTAAATTACGCTCTCCACTATGGCGGCACCAAGCAATTTGTCTTCAAATTCTCTAATATGCTCTCCATTGAGATTCGGAACTACGATCATAGTGTAGAAGAATTATCAGCTTGTTTAGAAAGAATATCAATTGTTGTATTGACCAATATTTCTGATTGATAGCATTAATGGTAATTATTAATTACGTCGGATAATAAGTCGTATTCTGTCATCAGCTAGAAAACAGCGATGTTTTTGTATTATTTAGAATTAATACAAATTAATGAAATTTCGACGTTCGTGATATCAATCAAACTCCAGAGTCCAAATTGAGCTTATGTTAAACTTTGTAATATTGCCACTTTAGTAAATTTAAATACCAAAATATGTAGAACGTATAATTTAGCGTCAGACAATTAACTTCCCTCAACTAATATGTAAGTTAAAAAGTTTAAAATAGTTGGTCATTTAAAGTGAAATTAATTTGAGAACTACCGATTTCACGAAACTAATATTGGCAACAATCTAATTCAGTATAGATTTGGGCACCACCACCATAACCCATAACCAGTACTATCAACGTCGAGTCAAAATCTGCGCGACTGTTGATAGGGCTGCAAACTGAAGAACATGTCTACACCATGTTCGTATTGTTTTTCGAGCATATCGGATCTACTGAAAGAACAAAAATATAAATTGATACATTAAACACTAACCTGGTAACGGACGATGACTTTGGCTAATCAGCATTTCCATAAGCATGAGTAAGTAATCTAAAGCATTATCTTTCATATTTAATTCCCTCTTTTGCCTCTTGGCACTAAGCACTCGTGCTATGGTCTTTAGTTTCCTTAAATTTTCGATAATATTTTTCGCATAGTTTTCAATGATATTGTTGCTATTATTCTGATACCTACCGTTGGGTAATCTCTCTGTTGTAGTAGATGTTTTTTCCATTCCACCAATCAACTCATACATTCTTTTCATAAACGTATTTTGCATAATATCGTATTGGTATAGTAATTTCCTTACTTTATGTAGTGGCATTGTACGATTGTATTCTCTTTGTGGAGGCAGACTACAATCAACATTTGGTGTAATAATATCTAAAATATCAGAGAGTATCTCTGAAAACTTTTTAACAGATTCTATAAATGTCTGAGTATTCTTTTTTATGTAATCGATTTGAGTTTTTTGAGCAAATGTTAACGAAGAATCCATTTCAGCATCAGAGTAATCTTTAAGAACGACTCCTAACTTTTGTATATCATTTTGAAATGAGTTGTTTTTACCTTGATAGTAAATTTGATTGCTTCCGGGTAATTCTAGTAAGCGAAGCAAGCCTTTGACTGTTCTAATAGATCGAAGAACTGTTTTAGTTTCATTATTTAGTTGTTTTAATTTATATTTTAGAATCATTCTACTGTTCCTATTTATTCTACATTGTCCAATATTTTCACACAATATTTGTAAGGTGTGATCTTCTTTAGTTCCCAGACCGTAAATTTTGCGAGCTTTATTTTTTTTCTTCGAAAATATTTTCTGAAAGAATTTTCTTACGTATTTCAAAACACTAATATTTGATGTATGTTTGCTTTTCTCTCCATTTCCTTTTTTATTCAGTTCAGCAAAAATATTTTGAATTATAGATTTTAATCCTGTAACATCAGAACTATAAACTTTTTTAGATGGTTTTCCACAGCAGGTCATTTTGTGAGTTCCAGGGTTGTGAACATTTATCGGGTTATATTTTTGGGTAACTTCATGTTTTGATTCGAAATTGTCTATTAGTTTAGTATAATTTTCGTTATTAGTTAATTTTGTAATTTCAAATGCTTTAGTCGTGCTTGGTTTTGGCAGTATCACTCTTGTAACTGGCATTTTTCGTTCATTTTGAACTTTAATAATATACCACTTTGAAATTTTAAGATCATTGTGGTCATGATTTACCAATTTTTTATCGGTTTTGTTTTCTTTATCAGGTATTATAATTAAAGTCCTTTCGGAAGTCGTCGAAATATTTTCTATTTCCGCTTTAATATTTTTTGTTACGTTTATTACGATTTCAGTTAAAGCTGAAGATTTCTCAGTGCTAAGACTTTTAATGTTGTATTCATAGTAATGACTTTTTTGTGAGGTAGATTGCTGTAGTTCTGTTGTCGTATTGACTGGTAAATTTGTAGAGGATCTATTTTCTTTTTTCACGGAGTCAAGTGGAATCACTGCATTAACATCTAAAACAGAAAAAATAAAATCAGGAGCAATATAGGCTAGCATCTTTATACTTCACAATTAAATATCTGTTTAGGTAAAAAGTACTTTACCCGTTGATAAAGTAATCACAGAAATGTTTTCTGTGGTCGCTTGTTCTTCATTCAATATATGACGTTTTTTTCTAGAATTCAAATATTTTTCCTGCTTAATTATTTGTTTATTAAATTTATTCTTTTTCCTGGTTATAGCATTTGATCTAACATTATAAGTCCTTTTCTGTCTTTTTTTAACCTCACCACAATCTTTGCCATCAAGTTTAATTCTTTTAGTTTCATTCAATTTTTCTATTTCCTTTGCCAACATTTTCTTAAAAGTTGTCATAACTTGTTTTACTATTTTTTGGCCCAGTTTTACTGTTTCATTCGCGTTAGAATTTAAGGTCATGCCTTTTGCAGCGTTTTTATTAACCCTCAATGGTTTTCGTGTAGCTTTTTTGATAATTTTGAATTTAGAAACATTATTTACTTTTTTTTGGGCTTGAGATAGCACCAAGTTACGTGGTTTTCTCGTAACTGCTTTTATTGCATGTTTCCTGACTGGTTTTTTTGGTGCTTTTTTTGAACTAATTTTGGATGCATTTCCCGATTTTGCTTTAACCACTTTATTGGCGTTTAGCTGTTTTATTGCATTTGCTTTGGTTGTCTTAGTTGTGGTACCTGTATTCGGTTTTGTTTTTGTTGGTTTTTTTGTAGGTTTTTTCGTTGTTTTTTTTGTTGTCTTTTTTGGTGGCAAATCATTGTGATAATCGTAGTCTAAACTTTTTCTAGACTTTTTCCCTCGCCTCCGGCTTTTTCTTTGGTTTTTTAATTTAATTTTCTGCTTATTTTCCTCTGGAATAAAAAAATCATAAAATTTCTTCAGAGTTAAAACATTCTTTGGCTTATGATTTATTATGTGTTACTTACTTCCGTCACAAAAGCTGAGAATGTGACAATCCCACTGTCCATTGGCATCGCAGTCGCATATAGTGCATCCTATACACCAATCCGCTGAAACAAAGCAACACATTAATTTTTTTTAAGTGGAATCTTCTTTTACCACACCGCACAGCGATTTTTTCGTAGGCTGTGAATGAAGCTGATTGTCACGCTCGAAAGTAAAAGGCCCGATCGGGTAAACTCGGCACTTCCGAGTGTACCCGAGCGAAAAAGATACAATCAGCTGCTACTATTTTAGCTACTCTTCACTGTCATATCGCTGATTACTAAATTCAATTTATATCATAGTTTTTATTTTTGATAATTATTGTCAATTATTCAATAGAATTTAAAAGTTATTTTTTATGCAAGTTTTCTTTTTTGTTAGTAATTTTCTTCGTAACCCTTTCGACCGAACCATTTTAGTCTTGAACTTTTTGAAACTTGTTCGAATATCACGCGCGCAGCTGTCTTTTCGAAGCTATGTGCATAATGCCGCTTAAATCGGTGAAGAAAAACATTGGTGATGAAACCAGCATGTTCCATGAATCGTTCAAGGTCCTGCGTCACCCATCAACTCGCACTGGGCCAGCGTGATCGGTTTACCTAAAACCCCGAGTCTTAGAAGTGGGAACATTTACCCAGTGCGTTGCTAAATCAGAACTGCCTGCTGAACACTATTGGCCCAGGAACGGGCCCCAGGAAACTCAATACTGTCATATATTAACCCTAGAACACTAAGCTTCATTGATTCGACGACGCGAATGTGAAAAAAATTATGTAAATTTAAAGTGCGCGGTCGCACCCATCGCACCCACGCGCGATCGAAACTTGAGTCGGACTGGACTGACTATATCAAACGGGAGTTACCCGTGTATTTAATTAAAAATGTGTAGTAACCACGTTAGTTTCCTTGGAACACTTAAAACACAAATACAAACTTCCAAGCTATCTCATGGAGAAGGCATACTACAGCGTCGAGGAATATATTAATGACAAATCTGTTTTGCTTGACTTGACCTTATGTGAAAATTTTGGTTGGATGTAGGGCTTGTATACTGGAATTCCGATATTTCGTAATTCCGGAATCTCGGATATATTTTTCCGATATTTCAATTCCGGAATTGAAACACTCAATATCGCTATTCCGAAATCGACATTTTGACTAACTTATTTTTAAACGCAGCCATGACGCATAGACACATACACGAACCACGATCAGGACGTCTACTCTGTTTCTACGAAAACGAAATTTCGAAAAAACACTCGTGACTTTCCTACTCTCGTTCTACTTCGTTTCGTCCGATACAACATTGTTTGACGTTTAAATGTTCTAAGCATACTCTAATTAGAGTAGGCTTAGAAGATTTAAACGGACAAAACGACGCATCGAAGTAGAATCGGAGTTTGAAAATCGAGAGTTTATTTCGAAATTACGTTTTCGTTGAATAGAATAGAGTAGACGTCCAGGACCGTGAAAAATGTCGTGCACGCGGCTTTCCCGTCAGTTGTCGTGATATCCCTCGTAACATACCCTACTTACTGATGATGATGAGCCTACCTCACAACAGCAGCTGAATAATGAACTCGATAAGTGCAAAAAAGCTCATAAGAATTTGACCATATTCACAAATTTTGACCTCGCAGAGTTTGTCAAAATAGAGAAAGCCATGTACAATAATGTAGGAAATCGAAGTGTTTATCTAACAGAAGCTTTAAACTATATTTCGTGCATTCTTCCTACGAGTGTTGAGACTGAGAGAGTATTCTCATCTGCTGGTTACTTCTGTAACCAAATACGAAGTTCACTTTCAGACCAAATGCTAGATGCTTTAATATTCCTGAGAACGCACTATCAAGAACAAGAAGAGTCGTTCCCGAAAAAAAATTATTATTGTTTTTGATTATCTTAGTAAACAATTTGATTTCAGCTCTTGCCAATTTTTTTTTTTTTAATTCTTGTTCGTTGTAGTTCTCGAAATAATTTTTATTGTTTGATCTCAGCAAACGATTTGATTTCAGCTCTTGCAAAAAAAAACTATGGCTATTTTTTTTCTAGATTTTATCGTGCGTAACGTACGTATATCCTTTGTTTGTCCATTTTTTTAAACTATAAGTATTGTTAACTGTATTTTAAACAATTTATTATTGTTTCTTTTGGTTCATGTGATTAATAAGTCTGTTTAGGTTAAGTTGATTAAAGTATCGATACATTTATATAATAAAACTTGTTAGATTAATAAATTTTAACTTTTTCCTAGAAGCAAAATATTTTTTTCCAATATCGGAACAATTCCGGAATTCCAATCCAGTATCGGAACCGAGTTCCGATACTGGATACCCAATGTATCCAGTATCGGAACTCGGTTCCGGAATTGAAAACCTTCCGATATTACAAGCCCTAGTTGGATGGATATTGTATTGTGGACATTTTTATTACCAACTATAATTTTGACATAATTACTATATATTTTGTGAAATTTGACGTTGTTTTTTTTTTCAAATAAATAGTGACGAGACGAGCAGGACATGTGCCTGATGGTAAGCAACATGCCTGCCACATAACAGCACAGTAACATGCAGCTATTGGAACATAAAGAGTCCAAATCATTACCTAGCACTGCACTGCGCTCGCCACCCAGAGATCTAAGTTGTTATATCTCTAAGCCGTGTAATTTCTCTGGAAACATTACCCTTCAAACCGGAACACAGTAATGTTTGCACATTACTGCTTGGGGGTAGAATAACTGACAAAGGTGTGGTACTTCCCCAGGCGAACTCTGCTAAGAGTCCTAAGAGTCCTAAGAGTCCTACCACTACACAAATACACTAATCTCATGGAGAAGGCATACTACAATGTCGAGGAATATTATTAATGACAAATCTGTTTTGCTTGACTTGACTTAATGTGAAAATTAGTTGGATGGATAATTGGATATTGTATTGTGGACATTTTTATTACTTACTATAATTTTATAATTTTGACATAATTAAAACATATTTTATGAAATTTGACTATGAAAATGGCTATGTAGTTAATTTATACGCTGTAAAAGTAGGAGCGAGAGGTATACCAGCAAAATTTCTCTATAACCTGCTGAAAGACCTTGGCTTTTCCAGAATTGCAGTAAGTTCTATACTAGAACGACTATCTACGAGTCACAAGTCTTGGGGTCTACTTCAGATTTCTCTCTCTGCCACACGATGGACCCGGCACCCGCACGGTGAATCCATGGAATGCTAAGAAGTTCGTCACTCTTGATAATTGGAAATCACGTTAATATAAATTTGTGCCTATGTTATAATCATGAAACATTTTTTAAAGTTTTGTTTTCGTGTTTTTGCATTCTGAAAAGCAGAATATGGAGCTCTGTTATATATATATATGTCGGAATCGAGTCGCAATCGAGTTACAATCGAGTCGTGTCCGGGACGCAAGCGCCACCTGTCGGCGTTCGATGAGTCAACATTCCCCCGGCCGAGCCGAGCGCACGGGACTTCTTGTGCGGCGGTCGGCCAGAGCGGTTGAGCTTAAACCATCGCGCGTTCTACGATACGTACTTTGTTAAACTACCTGTGATACCTACTTTGTTACCTGTACTTAATATATCCTATTGTGTTTGCGAGTTTTCATCCAACACTACCCATCGGCTACGCCCACAGCAGAAGGATGCGATTACTGATGATGATGGCGAGACTATGTCCCATATACACCCATAAATACCCATATACACAAATAAAGAATTGAAATGAAAAAAAAACATAGTACATACTTGGAGGACAACCGTCACTGAAACTGGCTTCATATGGCTTGCACTGTTGCGGCACGTTCTTCCCGAAGACTGAAATAATAAATAATCAAACAGGTGGCTGACTAAATGGACAAAATTTGCTTATCTTTGTCGCCATTGGAAGATTGACTAATACGATTCGATCGTTCGTGAACTCTGAAATTTGTCTAGGGATCTGTTGGTATTTTTGAAGAAACTTCTTTAGCCATTGAGCACTCTCTGATAGGGGATAATCTTATGAGCTTTCGTCACCAACATGCGCAACAGTTCACTTTTATATGTTATAGAGTGACAAGACGAGCAGGTGAGCTGATGCTTAACAACATGCCTGCCACATAACAAATTATTGTCTACTTAGCAATGCACTGCGCTCGTCACCCAGAGATCTAAGATATTATATCTCTAAGCCCTGTAATTGCTGTGGAAACATTGCCATGGGTCATTTCTGCATTTCAAGCGTCGATATGCATAATTTGAAGAACTCAAAGAGATATTATCAAGACACAAATAAGCCTGTGGAAGATAGTTCTCAATTTCGCCATAGGTGGCGCCAATGTTCTATTTTACTAAAGAAATTTGCGAAATTGATAATTATCTTTGACAGATTTATTAGTACCCTAAAAACGCCATATAAGGAGAATGTAGCACTTTACTCACAGTCTCTGGACGCATCCCTGAGGAAAATGTCGCTAAAGCTACGACGGTACCTGGATTGCCTGAAATGTTCAATTTAAAATATTAGGTGAAATAAAAACATGAATGTGAATACGCCACTGTATTTTTTTTTTAAATAAAGACTGACGAGACGAGCAGGACATGTGCCTGATGGTAACCAACATGCCTGCCACATAACAGCACAGTGACACGCAGCTATTGGAACATGAAGAGTCCAAATCTTTACCTAGCACTGCACTGCGCTCGTCACCCAGAGATCTAAGTTGTCATATCTCTAAGCCCTGTAATTTCTCTGGAAACATTGCCCTTCAAGCTGGAACACAGTAAAGTTTGCACATTACCGCTTGGCGGTAGAATAACTGGCAAAGGTGTGGTACTTCCCCGGGCAGACTCTGCTAAGAGCCCTACCACTACTTTCCGGTGTGAAAGGCAATATTTCTAGAGAAACTACTGGATTTAGAGCCCATGTAACATTATAGGGTCTCTCAACTATTGGAACATGAATAGGCCATATATCATTATCCAGCACTGCTCTGTACTCGTCACCTAGAGATATTCATCTCTATACCCTATAATTACTCTGGAAACATTGCCTTTTAAACCTTAACACACTGACGTTTACATATTACTGCTTAGCAGCAGAATCTCGAATCTATTACATTAAAATAAACTAATTTGGGCGCGTATTTAATTGGGTAAACGGATAACTCACATGTAAAATGGTCGGTCAATCCGATTCGAGTTTCGGCCGCGTCCGGCGGCCTTTGGCAGCCATCGCGCGCGCGCACTCTCCTTGAAAAAGGCCGCCGGACGCGGCCGAAACTCGAGTCGGATTGACCGACCATATAACACGTAAATTGTCCGTTTACCCAATCAAATATGTGTAAACGTTAATTTTAATACTTTAATGTAGGCTCCCTACCTGCCAACTCTGTGGTGGTGGTACTTCTCAACGTCGCAGCGTTTCTGGTCACGCTGCCAACAGGTGGCGGTCCCGTGGTCGCGGCAGAAGCAGAGGTAGCAGGGGCCTCGCTCCACCTGGTTCGGGGACAGGTCGCGTTTGAAGAAGTAACCCTCCGGGGGGCACGAGTCTATCTTGCGAACTACGTATGTCTCGGTTTGGGAGATCTCTGCAAAAAAAAAATATCATGAGAGACGACTAAAAAAAAAAGTTATTAGTTTATCAGTTAGAGATGAACTTCTTAGCATTCCATGGATTCACCGTGCGGGTGCCGGGTCCATCGTGTGCCAGAGAGAGAAATCTCAAGTGGACCCCAAGACTTGTGACTCGGGCGTAGGTTTAAAAGGGGCCCCTTAGTGACGTACGTCAACCCTTCACTACTCGTATTTCTCTCCCTGCCCAGCCAAATCCAATATGATCCTACTAATGCAGCTTTAGATACTCGTTCTACAAAAATAAAAAAATATTGTACACGTATTTTTCCTTATGTTTCACAATCAAAAAACGACGAAGATACAGTGCTGAGAAGTTTCGAGTCACGTCACGATATGGTACGATTTTTTATATTTTTCAATTGAAAACTTGTTTTGGAGCGCCACTGATGAAATCTTCGGGCGAACTCGGGACCATGGCCATTGGCCATCTAGAAAATAAGTCAGCATTTCCCATTGGCCATTATAGATGGCCATGTTCGACTGGCCTCGTGGCTTAGTTGGTAGTAGCTCTGCCTGCGAAGCCGAGGGTCGTGGGTTCGATTCCCACCCAGTGCAAATATTTGTATGATGAATTCAAATGTTTGCACTGTGTCTGGGTGTTTCTATGTATAATAAGTATATCTATTTAAAACTATATAAGTATTATATCAGCTATTTGGCCGCCATCACACAAGCTTTGCTTAGTTTGGGGTCAGATGGTGTTGTGTGTGAATTGTCCACCGATATTTATTTATTTATTTATATAGTGACGTGACAAGCAAGACATATGCAGATGGTAAGCAAGCAGCCTGCTTTTTATCAAGTACCACGCAGCTACTCGAAACATGAAGGATCCAAAACACTGCCTAGCACTGGACTGCGCTCTACACCTGGACTTTTATTACTCTCTTTCCACGAAAAACATAATTTCGAAATTTTGACTTTCCTTACTCCGGTTCTACTGCGGTAATGTGCCATTTCAAACTGTAATTTAGCACTAATCCATATTTCAACCCGATCCGTGGTGACATCCAACACTCCCATCCTACAAACATCCAACAAACATCCAAACACTGACATCCTTCTAATATTATAAATCCGGAAGTTTGGATATTTCGTATTTTTTACGTTTGTTGCTCAATCACGTCGAAACGTCAAAACAGATCGGGTTGAAATTCGAAGACATATGGCGTATTAAGCTTAGAATAGCACATAACATGCAACTTTTTATCATTTAATATTACCGCGGAGAATAGCTAGTTTATAATATTACCTAAATGTTACTAAAATTAAAACAAATCGGTTTGCTGTTCCCAATATTCCTTCAAAACTATCTCACAATCTACAAACACGAACCTATCAACAAAGCATTACAAAAGTTGAAAAACTGATCAACTTCACACCGAGACAATGCTATAGTTCTCCACAATGGTATTAATGTTTTGTGCAATTTTGGAATCGAGTGTCCAAACAATCGTGAGAATGCTCCGTGAAACTCATAACAATAGCTAGAATCGTTGACAATCCAATTTGTGATTTATTTCTTCTGCAAACAACAATAATAACAAAACAGCGCTATATTAGCCTTTACTCAATGGTAAAGTTATGACAAATAGGTAAAAAAATTACATTGTTCATTGCAATAACTGTAACAAATAAATATATTTTCATATCTCCTGCTCGACAAAGTCAAATTATATGTCATGAAACGTCAAAACAAAGCAAGTGATTGTGACCTTTCAAAATGCAGAGGTAAGTAACATTGAGAAGATTCCCTAGGGATTCAAATGATTTGAATTCGGAACGTTAAAATTCGTATGAAAATTCTTATCCATAGTACCATTGTAAAAAAAAATGGTTGTCTGTAAATTCGGTTTACTGACGATAGTTGAACGTGACAACTTCAACTACGCCTTAGCGCGAGGTAACGCCGCATGACGTCATGCGGCGAGGTAACGGCACATGACGTCATGTTTTGCGGGCGTGCAGCCGGCTTCATCGAATTATATTAAGACGTTGTCACGTCAAATGACTTTATTAAAAACTCGAACTTTTTTTTCCAAATATCGGACTCGCACACACAGAAACAAAACACAAAAAAAATATAAAAAGGCGCCATTGAGTCGAATTTGATTAGTTTATCACTTAAAATTTTTAAATAACACACCAAAATGTCTTTATGCGATAGTGAATTGACTCCGGAGTTCATCAAATTGGACGCTATAGGGATTATTTATTAATAATCTACTTCCGGAAAAATCGAAAGATAAATACCTAAAAGCTTATGACGATTTTGATCAATGGAAAACAACAAGAAAAGTGGATTGTCGCGCACAAGATATGAAAAGTAGAGTATTCACCTCCGGAGTAAAGCACTGCCTTGTGCCAGATCCCTCGCTTCACTCAGGACTCTACAACTGACTCGAGTGCCTCGCTGCGCTCAGGATCCAATATGGCGCCGATGACACAAGACAGTGCTTTACTCCCTTAGTGAATAATCTACTGAATAAGACATTGATTAAATTGATAAGCACCGTTTGTTAACGAAAATAAATTTTCATTTCATTTTCATTTCACTATTATATATTATAGTTTGACACTTATCTGTACGGTAATTGTTATCGTACGGTGAAATGTTAATTTTAAACTTTGAAAATGTATACTATTTGTATGCAATTTTTTTTTTTTTTAATATTTGACATGTGAATTGCACATTTACGCATAAATAATTTTGACTCTCTCTTTTTGCGAGAGAAGGCCCCAAGTCCCAGTAGTGGGAACATTTAGTGGGCTGCTTATCCTATACTAGCTGAACCGTGCTCGCATAGCTACGCCACCTATCGAAAATAATTGGTCGTATCAATTCAGATTTAGATCAAATTTGGTTAGCTTAGATTATGACGCACCCTTAAAAGACAGAAAGAAAGAAACTCGACCTCAAATTCAGCAAAGACCTCAAAATAAGGTACTTCCCCTTCAAAAGCAATTTGAAGACGAGCGACACAGTCTTTAAACTTAAAATCATCGCACAGTGATGTTACGCGCTAGCTCTCTTTAAGATTTGTCATTTATAACAGCCAATAACCCTCATTTGTGGCCAGATTTAATTAAGCAACCGTATATCATAATAAACAGAAAAAAATTAGCTTTCATTTGATATGTAAATCTTAAATGTACGTTATGAACGTACAATTACACCAAAATATTACCCGTTTACACCTGGCTGCGAAGTAGTGGCGGCCGAGTGTGCAACGGGACCCATCGATTTTCGATTTCTTTACATACATTGATATGATGTGGATGATATTTTATTTAAAAAACAAGTGTGAACGACTATTTTTTTTCGAAAATTAATTAACATCAATTTAGTTAAAATTACTTGCGGCCACTTATTGACTGGCAACCAATTATCAATGTATTCTCCTAATCATAAATGTTTGTTCTAATGTGAATTGGAATAACTACGCGATGAACGTAGAGATTCTGCAGCCGGATCTTAGACCATTAGTGCTCACGAATCTCACGATGTTCTAAATTCAAATTTATTTTATTTCAAATTTCTCTAAAGGATAAATAAAGTGGCCAAGTGCGAGTTGGACTCGCCCATGAAGGGTTCCGTTGCAGCAAGTAACATAATATACATAGTACACATAGTTCTTGTAGTTCGTTGTAACTTTGATCGAAGTTTCAATAATATTGTATTTATGACGTACTAAAAAAAAAACTACTCATGAGATCGAGTTCAAACTAATTTTCGTTGGTAGTTTACATAGTAATGTACATCATATATTTTTTTTAGATTTTTCATTATCTTACTTTAGAAGTTAGAGGGGGGGGGGACACACATTTTACCACTTTGGAAGTGTGTCTCGCGCAAACTATTCAGTGTAGACGAAAATGATATTAGAAACCTCAACATCATTTTTGAAGAGCTATCGATAGACACCCCACACGTGTAGGTTTGATGAAAAAAAATTTTTTTAGTTTCAGTTCTCAGTATGGGGGGCAACCCTAATTTTTTTTTTCTATTTGTTAAAATCTTAAGGCGGTTCACAGAATACATCTACTTACCAAGTTTCAACAGTGTAGTTCTCATAGTTTCGCCAAAAAATGGCTGTGACATACGGACGGACAGACAGACAGACAGACAGACAGACATGACGAATCTATAAGGGTTCCGTATTTACGTTTTACGGAACCCTAAAAACGACTTTTGCACATGATATCGAAGACCAAAAAATACTATTTCCGAAGTGGTGGGATGAAAAACTATTTTAGACTTTGTTTCGACATCAATAGATAGTTATGTATATATCTATTGTTGTCTACAATCACAATCTCAGTGTTACCAAATAACCGAAAACAATTGAAAAACAAAGAACCACTAACAACAAAGACTACAATCATCGAAATGATTTCTCATACAAATAAATAATTACAGGTACGACAAAAGATTGTCACCATTTCAAGATTTATTCACAAACGAGCTATGCCCCGCGATGTAATCTGCTGCTAAGTAGAGGTAATAAGTAGGTAATGAGTAGAGGTTGAATGAGCGTTACAAGCTTTTTGCATGGGAGAACTCGCAAGATTTCATATTTACATTTCCCTCCAAACCGGAACACAGTACTAGCACATTACTCTTTGGCGGTAGAATAACTAGCAAACGTGTGGCAGTTACTTTCTCAAGCGGACGCTGCAAAGAGTCTTTTCACTTTTCTATTTATTCTAAAAAATCAGGATGGATTGTTTATTTACTATGCTGTTTGCAGAAGAGAAATAGGTGAAATACAGCGAGCAACACGGAAGGGAGTAGGCATACACAGCGTTTCCCCTCTGTCAAAGTACAAGTCCGCGTGGACCATGGAGTTTGATAATATACTGTGGCGTGAGGGCGGGGCTAGATTTGTGAATAGTGCTTTATTTTTATGTGTTAGTGATTTGGTTGTGTGAGTATGATCGGCAATGGATCGGTACAGGTATGTTTTGTATGTAATAGTGCGTCTTTGCGCTAGTGTGCAACTTCCCCTCCCGCAAGAAATGACAGAAAGATTTGAACAATATTTTTTAGCTAATAGACCAGGGTAGAAGCCTTTAAAAATAATAAAAAGTGAAAAAAAATAGTAGTAGGATGAAACCCATTGGAAAAGGAGGGGAGTATTATAAAAATTAAAGGAAAAATAAATTACGGGCGATCTGAGGTCGGGAAGGGGATGGGGGTGAGTTTTTAAGGGTAAAAAACGGTTATTCTCGATTTCCGGCAAAACTAAAAGTCCTATTGAAAAAAGTTACATGGAAAAGTTGTAGGTAATAAAAAGATCTAAAACTTTTGCATACACACTTTTTTCACATAACCTCAAAATTTATGTGAAAAATTCAAAAAACCAAGTTTTTGGTTTTTTATTTTTATCTTTTACAAAAATATTTTTTTTTAACGAAATTTGGTGAAAACTTATCTTTTTATGTCCCAAATACGCTGTAATTTATTTGATCAAAAACATTAATTTTTTCACATTATTTTGAATGAATATCGAAAAAAACACCCTAACTTTCAATCGAAAAGTCACCCGTCAAAATATCAGCTTTTTTCAAAAATTTGGTATGTTTTCTGTTCGTTGAAATCTCTACTTTCCGATGGTGAAAAAAAAAAAAAATGTTACCATAGTAAATCTTCTCAGAAAAAGCAAAAAATCGAAAAAAAACTCGAATTTGATTATGTTTTTCATTATTATAAAAAAAATTGGGCTATTTATTTAAATTAACACTTTAATTACTCGAAAAACGTTAGATTACATGTTACATTGAAAAAGAAAATTGCAAATAAAAATATACTACTATAATTAACAAACAAATAAGTTAATACAATTAATATTTAATAAGACATCTACAATATTTGGAGAAAGTTGTCGAATCTTCTTTAAATTATATGCGTATATGTCTATTTATTACTATTTTAAGATAAATTAATTATATACCTGAGTGACCTACGAAAAATAGTAGCCCATCAAAAGGTATTTCATGGAGAAGTGGGGAAGGGGCTAGGCGGGTCTGGGTCTTACTACATACATACCTACTATTTCGTAGCAGCTGTTACAACCGTTAGATGATGACGAGAATGATCTCATTGGTTAAAAATTTCATACGTGCTGAACGTGCAGGTAATTTGGAATTTTATTTAAAATGCGTGGAAAGAATGCTTTGGGATGGCTTTTATGCAAGTGGGCACTTTCTGTACGCAAACTCTGCTCATCTTTATCTCCAAGATATGCGAAAGCTTAAAGACACAATAAATGATGATTATGAATTTACGCGATTCACCGAAGGATTCTTTACAATTAGACGTACTGACAAGTTTTGGTCGGGAGTTTGGTCAGATATGACGATCGAGCAAGTTTTGATGAGATCTATGAAAACTCAGGGTGGACTTCCACATGGTCGTGGTTTGTCTGAAAGTGTTTTAACAAAATTCGTATTAACAATGATCATACTTTAAGCTAACGCTTATCTTGGAGATAAAGATGAGCAGATTTTGCGTATAGAAAGTGCCCACTTGCATGAAAATAAGGAAGCATTCTTTCCACGCATTTTAAACAAAATTCCCAATTACCTGCACGTTCAGCCCGTATGAAATCTTTAACCAATGAGATCATTCTCATCATCATCTAACGGTTGTAACAGCTGCTACGAAATAGTAGGTATGTATGTAGTAAGACCCAGACCCGCCTAGCCCCTTCCCCACTTCTCCATGAAATACCTTTTGATGGGCTACTATTTTTCGTAGGTCACTCAGGTATATAATTAATTTATCTTAAAATAGTAATAAATAGACATATACGCATATAATTTAAAGAAGATTCGACAACTTTCTCCAAATATTGTAGATGTCTTATTAAATATTAATTGTATTAACTTATTTGTTTGTTAATTATAGTAGTATATTTTTATTTGCAATTTTCTTTTTCAATGTAACATGTAATCTAACGTTTTTCGAGTAATTAAAGTGTTAATTTAAATAAATAGCTCAATTTTTTTTATAATAATGAAAAACATAATCAAATTCGAGTTTTTTTCGATTTTTTGCTTTTTCTGAGAAGATTTACTATGGTAACATTTTTTTTTTTTTTCACCATCGGAAAGTAGAGATTTCAACGAACAGAAAACATACCAAATTTTTGAAAAAAGCTGATATTTTGACGGGTGACTTTTCGATTGAAAGTTAGGGTGTTTTTTTCGATATTCATTCAAAATAATGTGAAAAAATTAATGTTTTTGATCAAATAAATTACAGCGTATTTGGGACATAAAAAGATAAGTTTTCACCAAATTTCGTTAAAAAAAAATATTTTTGTAAAAGATAAAAATAAAAAACCAAAAACTTGGTTTTTTGAATTTTTCACATAAATTTTGAGGTTATGTGAAAAAAGTGTGTATGCAAAAGTTTTAGATCTTTTTATTACCTACAACTTTTCCATGTAACTTTTTTCAATAGGACTTTTAGTTTTGCCGGAAATCGAGAATAACCGTTTTTTACCCTTAAAAACTCACCCCATCCCCTTCCCGACCTCAGATCGCCCGTAATTTATTTTTCCTTTAATTTTTATAATATTCCCCTCCTTTTCTAATGGTTTTCATTCTACTACTATTTTTTTTGGTATTAAAAATTATCGACCCTGGTCTATAAGGCTACTTACTCCCTTCCGTGTTGCTCGCTGGTGAAATAGGTTGATACTTACTGTGAAAGAGAGTGACGGAAAATATGGCGTTAGCATTATTTGAAAAATAATGGGTCTAACCATTCTACAAATGAACTACCCTCCACAAAACTTTAAAATTTCAACGTGTGAGAAGAAATACTTATGTATAGCGCCTCTATATCTACGTTATACGTAATTGTGTTCGTGCTGCAACTTTACTGAAAAAAGTACATTTACGATGAAAAAAAAACAACTTAAATTCTTTATGAAGCAAAGATCAAAATCGTCCAATGCTGATTTTGAACACAACCGGTGACGAAACACATACAAAAGTAGTAATATACAATATACTACTTTAATAATAATAATAATACATTGTAGAAAAGCATTTGTCATGAGCTGAATATTTGGCACGACGCTTTTGCTCCCTGCATATTGCTTCACCTATCCTTATTAACACTACCATCAATCATCATCAACAGCCCACTAAATGTTCCCACTGCTAGGACTCGGGGCCTTCTCTCGCAAGGAGAGAGTTAAGACCATAATCCACCACGCTGGCCCAGTGCGGGTTGGCGGATGACACATGACTTCGAAAGATTCTAGGTACATGTCGGTTTCCTCACGATGTTTTCCTTCACCGTTTTAAGTTAGCGGCATTACGCACATGACTTCGAAAAGACAGTGGTGCGTGTGGGGTTTGAACCCGGGGTCTCCGGATCGGCAGCCGCCGTTCTCCCGACTAGACCAGCCGTAACTTAACGTAATTAACACTATAGCCCAATGCAATTACGCAAAAAAATCGAATAAAAAAACACTAAATTATGTCGTTTGGGGACTATAAAGGATCGATAGGGGGGTGCATTTTGAGCATATATTCCAATTTGAAGGATTCTGGCATGGTCAGCTCAAGGTCATTTCGATGAAAACGCGTTTAATTCGATATCTCGAGAACTGTTAGTGTTAGGCAAAAAATTGTCGAGACCTTTTCCCTTCTAAATTAAATTTACTAACTTTTATAGTAAGCACTTTTCTTTCTTTCATCAATATTTTTCAAGTTATTGCTTCCGAAAGGCAAACATTTTACTTTTTTTCCTCCCTTTCGCCATTTTCTCCCCAACCGTTCAATTTTATGAAACTTTACCGCTAATCAAAAGTGTAGATCTTTTAATAATGAACAACTTTTTCCTTGAACTTTTTTCAGTAATGACAATACCTTCAGAGTTATGTTACTTTACCGAACGAAATCCGCGTCACTGCGACACCTCCGCGACACTGCAAAAAATCCGCAACACCTCCGGTCTTAGGGCTGAACCCAAAATTCATTGTTGGATTGTGTCGGTGGGTTTACACAGGGTTATGTGGGACAACAACGTTACCTACTTCGACATATGCCAGAAATACGTAACATACATAAAAAACACTACGGTACAGACGTGGTAATTGTATTCGATGGCTATCCCAAAGGTATTTCCAACTTTGGCACCAATTCTGCCAATCCCAGCTGCAGCGGCTGCGCCGATCCCAGCTGAAGCCATGTGCGGATATCATTTTCATCTACAATATGACCGTCACCACAACTCAAGATAATTTTTTAGGCAACGAGAGCAATAAGACCAGATTCATCTCACTACTGAAAACTTTTCTCATCAAATCAGACATAGAGGTGGAGCAAGCCTTAGAGTCCGGCAAAATTCTCTTAACCGTACTGATAATCAGACCATCCACATCCTCTACGGCTCGCTCCACCTCTATGTCTGATTGAGTGTATCTGAGTGTATTTCTGGCATATATAGGAGTAGGTAACGTTGTTGTCCCACATAAGCCTGTGTAGAAGAAACCCATTGACACAATCAAACAATTAATTTTGGGTTGAGCCCTAAGTCCGAAGGTGTCGCGGATTTATCGCAGTGTCGCGGAGGTGTCGCAGTGGCGTGGATTTCGCTCGGTAAAGTAACATAACTCTGTAGGTATTGTCATTACAGAAAAAAGTTTAAGGAAAAAGTTGTTTATTATTAAAAGATCTACACTTTTGATTATCGGTAAAGTTTCATAAAATTGAACGGTTGGGGAAAAAATGAAAAAGAAATAAAATGTTTGCCTTTAGGAAGCAATAACTTGAAAAATATAGATGAAAGAAAGAAAAGTGATTCCTATAAAAGTTAGTAAATTTAATTTAGAAGAGAAAAGGTCTCAGCAATTTTTTTTCTAACACTAATAGTTCTCGAGATATCAAATTAAACGCGGTTTCATCGAAATGACCTTAAGCTGACCATGCCAGAATCCCTCAAATTGGAATATATGCTCAGAATGCACCCCCCTATCGATCCTTTATAGTCCCCAAACTACATAATTGAATGTTTATTTATTTCCGTAATTGCACTGGGTTACTACTAATCATTACTATTTGATTTCATGCCAAAGTCACTTGTTGTAAAATTCAAAATACCGTGTTAGGAATGCCTAAGAATGGAATGGTATCGCTTCACCGATCGTCACTAGATGGAATTCGTTGCATTCATACCGATAGGAATGGCTTAGTTGGTAGTGAGTCTATCTACGAAACCGAGGGTCGTGGGTACGATTCCTACCCCCTGCAAATATTTGGGTGATGAATACAAGTATTTGTTCTGTGTCTGGGTGTATGATAGTCAAGTATTTAAAACTCTTTATAGACTCTTTATAACCGTTTTATAGGTTTACACGTGACCGCCATCTTGCCTGATGTTAAGCGACGATGCGCTCTATGATGGAACGTGTTTACCAAGAAGAAACCGATTCACTCTCGATTTGAAGACACAAAGATTGTAACCATCAAGAGAGTCAAATCTCTTCGTTCGTGTCTGTGGATGTTCAACCATGAAATATGACACTTTTTCGAGCTACGAGGATTCCAATAGAAAAAAGGTCAGGTGGTATTAAATCATGCAAATCGCGTTCGCGATGGAATTAATAGAGCATAACGTGAATAATGTGAAACGGCTGGTCTAGTCGGGAGAACGGCACCTGCCGATCCGGAGACCCCGGGTTCAAACCCCACGCGCACCACTGTCTTTTTGAAGTCATGTGCGTAATGCCGCTAACTTAAAACGTTGAAAGAAAACATCGTGAGGTAACCGACATGTACCTAGAATCTTTCGAATTCATGTGTCTTCCACCAACCCGCACTGGGCCCAGCGTGGTAGATTATGGCCTTAACTCTCTCCTTGCGTGAGAAAGCCCGAGTCCCAGCAGTGCGAACATTTAGTTTTTTTTTTTTTTTATAGCATAGAGTGACGAGACGAGCAGGTCATGTGCCTGATGGTAAGCAACATGCCTGCCACATAACAGCACAGTAACACGCAGCTATTGAAACATGATAGTCCAAATCATTACCTAGCACTGCACTGCGCTCGTCACCCAGAGATCTAAGATATTATGTCTCTAAGCCCTGTAATTTCTCTGGAATCATTGCCCTTCAAACCGGAACACAGTAAAGTTTGCACATTACTGCTTGGCGGTAGAATATTTGGCAAAGGTGTGGTACTTCCCCAGGCGGACTCTGCTAAGAGTCCTACCACTACAAAAATTTATATTTATTATTATTTTAGTAGGCTGTTGATGATGATGAACATGAATAATCTTTGCACTCGAGTGAAACACGTTACTTTTCATCCCGCCCGCCCCAGAGAGGAAATGACAAATGCTATGTGCATTATTAACAGTTTCAGTAAATTCTGTTGGCTTTTACAATTTGCTTTTGTTTTTGTCAAGCAATTGTCCACAAATATTTTAAATGTTAAATTAGTTAGGAGTTATTCTAAACTCTAAGTCAAAGTTCTTTATTCATAAATGTACAATTTACACGTCAATTTTAAAAAACAATAACAGAGCATACAAAGATTATACATTTTTAAAGTATTTTAACATTTTTTTGTACGATAATAAGTATCGTACAAATAAGTATCAACCATTGAAATATAATAATTATGTACTTATTATAAATGAATTTATTTGTATTGAACAATGTAAATTTTTACAATTTTATTATGAGTTTACCATCACTCTTTAAAAATCGCTGTAACTATAAAAAGATTGATCGATAAGTCAAACTTTTTAATCGGTTCTTGAAGCTGCCCAAACTCGGGGCTGATTTAACTAATAACTAAGTGTAGGTTATTCATAAATGTTTTCACGTTGCCTGTTTTTAACCTAAGGTTTTAACAATACACTCGGGTGCCCAAAATACAGGCGCAGCCTAGTTTGGCACCCACCACATAAACTGCGGAGCCAGCTATGACACTATTTCAACAATATATTATATACAACTGAATATTTTTTCCCTCCAAAATAATGTCTAAGTGATTTAAAAATCCATATCAATTTCCTAATATCCTAATTATCAAGATACATTAAAAATACTTCACAGCAAACAGCAAGCATAGACGACATCGACAGCTCTACGACTCTGTAAATAGTGTAGGAGATTCCCGCTCTCGCTCTAAGAGACAGCAACACGGAAGGGAGTAGGCATACACAGCGTTTCCCCTCTGTCAAAGTACAAGTCCGCGTGGACCATGGAGTTTGATAATATACTGTGGCGTGGAATACACTGAGGGCGGGGCTAGATTTGTGAAGGGTGCTTTATTTTTTATGTGTTAGTGATTTGGCTGTGTGAGTATGATCGGCAATGGATCGGTACAGGTATGTTTTGTATGTAATAGTGCGGTTTAGCCCAAGTGTGCAACTTTCCCCTCCCGCAAGAAATGACAGAAGAGATTTGAACAATATTTTTTAGCTAAGGCTACTCCCTTCCGTGCTTGCGCGAAAGATCGAGTTACTCGATGGAGAGCAATGGCCGGTCATTTGGAAATTTGGAAAGATGGCCGTTTTCACTGCGCGTGTCGTAATTTCATTGAATTTTGGTACATTATGCTTTGAAGTTTTGTTTCAAGTAATGTATGCGGTTCATTATGTTACTCATGGAAAAGGTAACTATGACTTTAAATCATAATTTTTATTATCATAAATATGTGAATTTAATACTGATTATTAAATGTATTAAGGATACATTTACAAAATGAAACCTACCTAATTATTAAGTAATTTTTGTTAATAAGTATGACGTTTTTTTACATATTTTTCTTCATATTTTCTTAATATATGTGAAATATGGGAATTCAAGCCTGTGGCTATCAAATTTAGCACAATATTTCGCAAGATTAAATAAATAAATAAATATTCGTGGACAATTCACACACAACACCATCTGACCCCAAACTAAGCAAAGCTTGTGTGATGGCGGGCAGATAGCTGATATAATACTTATATAGTTTAAATACATACTTATTATACATAGAAACACCCAGACACAGTTACCAAAACACGTTACCAAAACAAACACTACCCAGATTACTTAAAAAATTGTTCAAGGGTCTCATGGAAATACTTGATAAAGGCTCAGAAATGTATATTTTTGTATAATTAATACTTCAATAATCATATTAAGAATTATTTAATTTTAATCAGTCTGAATAAAAAAATATACCTAAAATGTTTTCTTGATTACTTAAAATTAATAGACCAAAGAATAATGCCTTGTTCTTATTTATCACCTTAAAATTTATTAAGATATCAGTGTTTGATATTAGTTGGGCCTTATTTGTATCGGGTACCTTATTTTCGAATGTTTTAAATATCTGGAATGGACGGATGTTTGTTAATTTATCAATTAAAACGGCAACTCGCCAATTAAAATAATTATGATCCTACTATCCTACTAATATTATATATGTCAATGTATGGATGTTTGGATATTTGGATGTTTGTTGCTCAATCACCTCCTAACGTATGAACGGATCGGGCTGAAATTTGGAACACAGATAGATTATAGTCTGGAAGAACACATAGGTTACTTTTTATCCCGGAAAACAACGGAAATGGGACCTTCGCGGGTAACACCGCGGGGCGCTGCTAGTAATATATAATAGTATAGTTATATAATAGTATAAATGAGATATATCTCTAATTTATAAGAAATAGTTTAAAATATGTCAAATACATTAAAAATAATATTTAATAATGAACGAAATGTTATTTGATGTGCAGTTTATAAATACGTGAAATTCACAATATGATAAACAAATTGAACATTTGTTACTTTCTCGAGCAAAAACTATCGCATGGATCTCGCTGAATCTTGATACCGACATAGATTATAATCTGGAATAAGAGATAGGTTTTTATCATAAGAAAATTATGATCGGAAACGACACGGGTAAAGCCGACGGGCGCTACTAGTCCTACTTCCTGCTAATGTTATTAATATGAGTGTTTGGATGTTTACTTTTTTTTTTTTTGTAATAAAAAGTGTCGAGACGAGCAGGACATGTGCCTGATGGTAAGCAACACGCCTGCCACATAACAGCACAGTGACCAGCTGTTGGAACATGAAGAGTTCAATTCATTACCTAGCACTGCACTGCGCTCGTCACCCAGAGATCTAAGATGTAATATCTCTAAGCCCTGTAATTTCTCTGGAAACATTGCCCTTCATAACGGAACACAGTAATGTTTGCACTTTACTGCTTGGCGGTAGCATAACTGGCAAAGATGTGGTCCTTCCCCAGGCGGACTCTGCTAAGAGTCCTACCACTATCAAATACATATTTCGATGTTTGTACCTCAATCACATTCTAAAAACAACTGATCATCATCAACACATATTTAGGCTTCTTTTACCCCGAAACATTTAGCATTCCTTTGGGAATCAATCAAATTTATTACAATTGTTACAATCTTGGTGTCTTCAAATCGATAGTGAATCGGTTTCCTCTAAGTAAGGACGCTCCATCGTAGACCGCATCGTCGCGTCGTTGCACATCATGCGAGATGGTAAACCTATAAAATTATTATAACCTATAAAACAACTTATTTCTAAGCTCCGCATGAACAAAGTTGTAAATTCTAGTAAATGAATGAATGTGAACAAAAAACCCAGGTATTTTGGTTTGAAACAAATTTGGAAGATTGTGGTAACTATTATGTAGGTACTTACCTCTATATAGGGTTACACGTGACCGCCATCTCAACGATGTTAAGCGATGATGCGGTCTACGATGGAACGTGTCTACCTAGAAGAAACCGATTCACTCTCGATTTGAAGACACCAAGATTAAAACCATCAGGAAACCAACTCAGGCAACGCATTCCACAGCAAAGTTCTCATCACAAAAGTAGAGTCAAACCCATTCGTATCTTTGGAACGAAGTCATTTTTTCGAGCTACGCACGAGTTACGAGTCTGACAGAAATAAGGCAAATTGGTATTGGATCATGTAGACCAGTTGCAAACTCTCCGAAGTATATCCGATAAACCCCGATAACGTACCAATTTTGCGGCTATAATCAAGCCTGAACTCTTTTTCGAACAAGGGTATCGTTGCCAATGGGCCTTTTGGCACGTCTCTCGACCTCCAGAGCACAAAAATTGAAAAATCCTATTATCCTACTAATATGATAAATCTCAATGTTTGGATGTTTGTTGATTAATCACGTAATAACGCATTTAAACGAATGGGATTGAAATTCGGAATACAGTTAAATTATAGTCTGGAAAAACACAGCTTCTGTCAAGTTCCAAATGTGCTTTTTTTTCACCTCTGCCTTCTGCATAACAATGTTATCTCCGTTTCATTATCTATATGTTGATAAATTCCTTTTTGTGATATTCCAACTAGAAACAGGTGTAGCAAATTCTTTAAGTGTTTTGACCGTTGACAAAAAAATCTCAATTTCTTTCCATTCCCAAAACCTTGGAAAAAACACAAATGCGTCTTTTCAGGCGCAGCGATGATAGGCTTTTGAAGTGAAAACTTCTTTAGGCGCGCCTAGACAGACTTTTCGTGGGCTGTGAATTGAATTCATTCGTCACGCTCGGGTATGATAAGAAAGCCTAACTAACTAACTAACTAGTAAACTCGGGACCATGGCTATTGGCCATCTAGAAATACGTCAGCTAATGGGAAATGCTGAAATGGCGTAGACAGGCCATCATGGCATGGCCATCTAGAAACGCATCAGCCAATGGGAAATGCTGACGCATTTCTAGATGGCCATGCCAAGATGGCGAGGCCACGCCCTCCGGTTACACCCGTGTAGTTTCCAAGGTAAGCTATCAAATTCAGAGTTATAAATTTTCACTTCTATCGGCAGTTCCTATGACTGCCAATTTTTTTATCCCGGAGGCTTTTTTATCCCGACAAAATAACGGGAAGGTGAACAATGCGGGTAAAGCCGCGATGCGCTGCTAGTTTAAAGTGAAAGTTAAAGTGTGAAAGTTTAAAGATGAGTGATTATTGATGTTACCTTTTCCAAAAGCAAAGTCCAATGTGAGCACAAAAAAACTAACTTCCCAGAGTTCCATGGTCGCAGTAACTGCGCAGGCGCACCGGCCGCCGACTCCGCCGGCCGTGTTTGTAAACATGCGGGATTTTCGCGTTTTAATGCACAGGTACGGCTTTAGGCCACTTTCTGCTTTCTTTCTTGTGATAATTTCATTATTATTAAGGGCCAAAATTTCGATATAATTTATATGGGGTCTGGAGAGTTAGAGCTACTGGTCTATTTGGAAGAACGGCGACTGTCCCGATTTCAAATCACACGCGCATCAATCTTTTTAAAGTGAAAACTTCTTTTGACTTGCCTCGTGGCTTAGTGGGTAGTAGCTCTGTCTGTGAAGCCCGGGGTCGTGGGTTCGATTCCTACCCAGTGCAGATATTTGTGTAATGAATTCAAATGATTGTACTGTGTCTGCATATTTCTATGTATAATATTAAAAACTATAAAAGTATTATAAATATATACGTATATACATTTATCTATATATATATATATATATATAGTCTTCCTTGACGTATTGATCTAGATCTTGTAAACGCTTCGCTTCGAAATTTTTGATAGCTTGATGAACCGAGCGACGCATACCGGTCTTTGTTTTCCAGCTCTTCCCAACCATTGCATGGGATGTTGCATGCATTAAGATGTCGCTCTAAGACATCCTTGTAGCGAAAGTATTGACCTCCAAGAGTGCGTTTTTCCTCCTTCAGCTGTGAATTAAAGATAGCTTTAGGCAACCTGGAATCATCCATGCGTACAACGTGTCCAAACCATCTCAATTAGCTTTTTGTGAGTAAGGCTTTTATGCCATTCAGTCCAGCCTTTTGCAACACTTCAGAGTTTGGAACTCGATCTTGCCATTGTATACGAAGAATTGATCGTAAACATCTCCTGTGAAAAGTATCAAGGCACTTGATAATTCCTTTGTAGAGACACCAAGTTTCGATGGCGTAGAGCAATATTCGTATAATTATTGCTTTATACACAGAGATCTTTGTGAGTAGCCTTAGATCACGCGAGTCCCAGACTCTTTTACGTAGTAGTCCGAAAGATGTTGCAGCTTTTGCAATTCTGGAAGAAATTTCGGTTTCAAGACGATTGTCACTACGTATAAAGCTCCCAAGATACCGAAATGATTTAACTTCTTCTAAAGATTTGCTACCAAGAGTAATGGGTGTCGGGTCTGGTGTTGTACCTCGGGCAGATTGTTTAAGCACTTGTGTTTTAGAAACGCTTATGATCAAACCAAACCATTCACATGACTCATTCAGGTGATTTAAAAAAGTTTGCAGGCTATGGATACTACTTGCCATTACACACACATTGTCAGCATAAAGAGCATCTAAGGCAGAAAGTTCGTGCACCGACTTCTTTGCTCTTTAACGGCTTCGATCGAAAATTCCTTTGTCAGTTCTGACATTCAAGTGAATCTGACCAGCAGTATCGCAATTTATTAAGTACGCGTATCTTAGGAAATTGAAAATTTAAATTGTTTAACGCCTCTAGTCACTGCAAATTGGTTTGTGTAATCGTTTTGATGTTACACTCTAGGCATCATTCCATCATGAAATTGGCGTATTAGATTAACAAATCTATCGGGACAGCCAATTAATTTTCATAAGCACAGCCAAGAGAGCAACTCTAGGAACACGGTCGAAAGCTTTTTCTAAGTCCACAAAGCACATGTTGAGCGGCTGATATTGCTCCAAAGATTTTTCCTGTATTTGCTTGACAACGAAAATAGAATCGACAGTGCCTTTACCGGGACGAAAACCATATTGGTTTTTAGGCAAAATACGCTCAGCTAGCTCTCTCAGCCGATGATTCAAGAAATGGGCTAGTACTTTTCTAACCGCACTTAGTAAAAAGATACCTATTATAATAGGTATTATATCAGTTATCTGGCCGCCATATTATTATTAAACAAGCTTTGCTTAGTTTGGGGTCAGATGGTGTTGGGTGTGAATTGTCCAACAATATTTTTTATTATTTATTAATTTATTCGCTATCTTAATCTTTAAGTTTTTTACAATAGGTATAAAAAATAAACATAATAAAAACTCCAGCAGCGGGGCAGGGCCCAAGCCACCGGTGGTTAGAGCTGCAGACTGAGGAACCTGACGATGAGCGCTGTGTCGAGGATGACTGCTTTCTGTATCTGACCCTTAATCCAACCATCTAGCGACTGTCTCTTAAGATGTTGGTCGAGACTTTTCGCTACAAGGCCGATTGCCAACACAACTATTGAGGCTATGACCGTCGAATCAACATCTCACATAGCGGTAACCTCATGACCCTAGTCAAGCTAAGCTTGTCCTTCTCGGCTTTTACGAGGTTCTCGTCATATGGTACAGTGATGTCGACGATCATAGCCTGGCGCTGAGACCGGTCTACCAGCACGATATCAGGCTTATTGGCGACAATAGCCCTGTCCGTGATGATAGAGCGGTCCCAGTAGAGCAACGGACCATTCTCGAGAACTGGCCGAGTTGTACTTATAGTACGGCACCTCGGATTCGACAAGGCCGTATCGAAGACCAAGTTGATGGTTGATGATCCTGGCTACTAGATTATCTCTGTGCTAGTACTCGCCGTTAGCAAGATGCGAACAACTGGAAATAATATGACTCGCCCGTGCAGTTCCTTGCTCTCCCACACTTCCTTGCGATCATCAGTGCTGAGCACCGATGATTTGCGCCAGTTCTCGTTTGTCAATAAAAGAGGCGTGAAGTTCCTGTCAACTGCCACAACATCGCGATGCATCCCGGACTCGCTGTTGCAGAAATAATCCCTGAGACTGCATATTTCGCGGTTGTGAAGGTTCTTGGCCTTTAAAAAGCCTCATCCTCCCCATTTCCGCGGGATATACAGTCTCAGACACATAATAGACGAGGGCGGCTGTAGCATGCGGTTTGTAGTAAGCAGACGGACCTTTCTGTCCAGGGCGTCGAGCTCAGTCTGAATCCATGTCAGTTTGCCAAAAGAGTATATCAGCAGAGACATTGTCAGCCGGCAAAAGAAGCGCTCTTACACCGATTTCTTAATGTAATCTGCTGATATACCCAGTAACTGTGACATACTGAGATATTTGTAGGTCTCATCTTCGGAGAGAGATCTGAGAGTTATAGTCTCGAAAAGTTGTAAATTCTCTGAATTTACTTCTTTCCCTCGCTGTACATGCATGACCGCACACTTGTCTACGCCAAACTCCATCTTGATGGCGTTACTAAAAACCTCTGTGGTTGCCAGCCAGCAAGACTTGTTGGAGCTATTAAACAGCTCCAACAAGTCTTGCTGGCGTTTCGGTGTGATTATTTATTTATTTTTATTTATATAACTTCACCTCCCCTACGAATACGATAGCCTAACTCTGAATCCTTCAACAGAGTGCTAAGAGGATTAAGATTTAGGCACAACCAAGACTGTCACCCTGAAAAATGTCTCTTTCAATCTTTATCAAGTCCTCCGAATCAAACGAGCTATCTACACTAGCTGGTTGACGAAGTACTGCGACCCACTCACTGCCCCATGCATTTTGCTTAGAAAAAATTTTAGAGTTGGATTTCTTTTGTAAAACTCTAAAACCCTTTCCAGCCATGAATAGGGCACCGCATCATAGGCATTCTAATAGTCAATCCAAGCAGCGAAGAGGGCTCCTTTGTTTCGTTTGACTTGTTGGATAATGGTCGTGTCAATGAGGAGCAGCTCCTTAGTACCATGGGACTCAATCTTACATTCATTCTGAGAGGAGGCCAAAACGTTATTTGCAACTATGTGCGCGTTAATGTATGCTCTCAGAATGGATGTAAGCAGCTTAATATAGATGGTAGGTAAGCACGTAATGGATATGTAGTTCTTCGGTTCCGTGGTACTGCCAGACTTATGGAGCAGGAAGGTGACTCCAGTCTTGAAACTGGAAAGAGAACCCATCTCTAGGGCTTCTTGGAATTGTGTTGCCAAACGTTGACACTGACATTATGGAATTGTTTGGGCGCCAGTTCGTGCCGAGACCGTGATAGGAGACCAAGACACACGTGTCGCGGTCTCGTCGTGAACTGGCGCCTATACAATTCCTTAATGTCAAGTGCCTGTCGCCGTCTCCGGTTGTGGTCTCCTGTCGTTTTCTCGCGTCGCGATCTCAGCGCGAACTTCTACCTTTAAGTCGGCGCAGACCGTAATAGTTAAACAAAGCGTATATGAAATGATTTGAGTCCGTCCCCCGCGTCCGAAGAACGGTCGCAGTAAACAGATTACGAAACCTGAGTCAGTCCGTCCGGAGCGCGCCTGGAATGTACGCAGCGGTCTTATTCCTCGGCGCGTGCGCCGCTGTGGCTGGTGAGATATTTCTATGTCACTCAGTCACTCAGTCAATGCTGACGACTTAACTGTATTGAAATCTAAACAGTGCACATTTTTTATACCTACTGTATTATTATTTTGTTTATACTAGCAACGCCCCGCTGTTTCACCCGAGTAGTTCCCGATACCTTTATTTTTCGGGATAGAAAATATGCGAAAGAGTAACAAACCATTCCAATTCCTATAGTTTTCTCTATGAAAAGTAGTTTGTATGCTATTCCAGACCATAAACTGTGACACATGTTGAGACACAGTTTCAAATTTTCAACCCGGTCGATCAACATTTTCGACGTGATTGAGCAACAAGCATCTAAACACTGAAACATGTAAACTCTTGCATTTATAATATAGGATAGTGTGATAGGATAAACGAAACATACGCCATAAGTAGCACGCTACCCTATAACAGTACAATGTTACGCAGCTATTCGCCCTAACACTACAAAACATGCCTACTACTAACTTGTACTTACCACCGATCGTACAGCGCCCATAGATGGACAGGGACCATTGCACAACAAGCATTCAACAGAAACAAATAAAGAGACATACCTATGGGGCTGTAGGCGAGCAGACTTTTGGCATAACCTACTATCAGGCGCGGATCCAGGGAATCATGACCCCACCTGGGCTGGGTCCAGTACCACTGATACCACTTTGGCATAACCAGTACCCAGGAGGACCACTGATTTGAAAGCATGCATGTACTTATCGCACAATTTTGTGACCACGACTATGTGACCCTCCCTGGAGCCATGTGAACCCAGAAACCAAAGCTAGATCCGCCCTTGCCTGCTATGAAAACTATGAAGGCGAGCCCAACGAAACGAAAACATTGACGCGGCTTGTCTTGTCGTTTATTTTGTCATGTCAGGAGTCAGGAAGGTGTCTTAAGATTTGAGGGATTAATTTTGCCCCACTACTCACCACTGCTGCACCTCCGTGTTAGTATATGAGGAAAAGTACGTGACCAGTTCTCAACTTCCCTACCCAAAACTTGCTACCAGCTGTTGCAATAATAGACTTCATACACTTAGATCATTCGAACTTTGCAAATACATGTATTGTTCCTCAACTCCATAGTTTTAGTTAGTGACAAAATTGTGAGAATTTATCTTATTCGATTCTACCTATTTGTCTTTCTGATTTTATTTACCTTTTGTTTAATTTAGAATGTTTGTAATATTGGCGTGCCCAGTGTAACATAAGTGGTTAAAAGGTGAATAAAGATACTGTATTGTTTCATAGCTAATAATTGCATCGCTTTTCAGCTTCAGTACCCCATGCGTCGTTCTACTACGAGATGAGCAGTTCCTTGCAGCGTGTGAACGATGGCTGCCGGGTCTGCTACAAGGATGACTGCCTCATGCTGAACGATGCCCGATGCGAGTACTTCATGGAGGTAGACGAGGTCATGGACAGCCCTGAACGGGACGGAGGCGGGTCGACTATAGATGCCATGATTGGTGAAATGACGGAACAAGGTTTATGTTTTCATGAAGTCTTATTTATTAATTTCGGAGTAATTTTGAAGTGATAACTTCTTTTGGTGCGCCATAGACAGATTTTTCGTGGGATTGATTGTAGCGTCAAGCTCGGAAATGATAAGAAATCTTCGGGTAAACTCGGGACCATGGCTATTGGCCGTATAGAAATGCTGGACGCATCTATCAAGCTCATGGTCACGCATTCTGGTTTCACCCGCGTAGTTTCCAAAGTAAGCTATCAAATTCTGAGTTATAAGTTTTCACTTCTGTCGGCAGTTCCTATGACTGCCAATTTTTTTTTGTCTATCATTACCTACTTGATTTATTAGAGTTTAAGTTTGTAAAATGTAAATCCTTAATAAATAAATAATCCTGACAGCGGTGTAGAGTCCCAAACTACACTGATAGATTGTTCCACTCCTAGCGACGCGCGCTGAAGATAACCATCTTCTGCATCTGTCTCTTAATCCAACTTTTTTCTGACTAACTTTCACTTAAAATTCACCAACACGACTATCGGTATGATCGTCGATCCAACATTCCACTTGTCAGTAATCTTGAGAGCTAAGCCAAGATACTTGCTAAGTTTGTCTTCTTCGTCCTTCACTCGGTTTTCGTCATGTGAAATGATGATATTAACGAGCATAGGATAGCGCTGACACCGGTCTGCCAGCATGATTTTTATAAGACGGAAACCCTCAAAACCACTAATACCTTCGACATTGGAGCCAAGCTAAATGCAGATGGTAAGTGTCCTGACTGTATTGCTTTAGTACCTCGGGTTTTTGGTAACGGTACGGTACGCTACCATAGAAGAAACCTTGTTACATTGGCACTGTCACATGTCCGCAATTCCACTCTCAAAGTCAGAGTAACAACCCCATTCTAAAAAGTACCGTATCAACCTATAGAGTCGGCATTTGCTGGGGCACGAGTCTCCCCTAACCAAGGGGGATTTAGAGCATAGTCCACCACCGTGACCAAGTTGCAGTTTGACAGACTCCCTTTTCACAGTTTCACTTTTCTTTGAAGAGTTAAATCTTCTCCAAGCTGGTTTCCTCACATATATATTTCTTTCACCGTTCTTATACGCATATGACTTCGAAAAGACGGTGGTGGTCGTGAGATTCGAAGTCAAAGTCAAAGTCGAACCTGGGGCGTCGGATCAGTAGCAGCAGTTCAGCAAGACCAGCCGTCACTTACATAAGCTGTAAATTAAAGAAGCTTTAATTTACCAGACATACCCAAAAATATGTACTTAAGAAATCATGAACCCACGATACTTAGTACCTGCCATTGTTAGAAACTTTCTGCAAGATGCAAGACGCTTCCCCAACAGACACGGACTCAGACCACTTGATCTCGTGGTGCCTGTGGCAGAACTTGTACAGCCGAGAATGAGAATATTTTACGCATTATATTGCAGTTCACCCCCCTCTTACCTGATGTTAATCAACGATAATAAGGAGCTAACTACTAACTTCTCGTAACACGCTCATAAGAATGAGCGTGTTAACGATGTCAAGCGATGATAAGAATCATCGCTTGACATCGTAGAAGAACCAAATTCACTTCAATATTGAAGACACCGATATTACAATGTTATTACGCAAATTTTGTCACATATACTGAAACAATAATAACAATAATTTATTTGGTTACAGCTACAATGTCGTGGTTGGACCAAGAGTGTATACCTCTCATATCTCAGTACACGACATGCAACAAAGGTATGGAAATTATAGCGAATAAATATGACGAATTTAGCGTAATGTAGACTGACTTGAATGATAAGCAGGATCGGTGACGGGCGCAGTGCAATACTAGGTAATGATTGGGTCCCTTTATGTTCCAATAGCTGCAAGAGACTGTGCTGTTGTGGACAGGCGTGTTGCTTGCCATCAGGCTCATGTCCTGCTTGTCTTTAAAACTTTGTTTTTGCTCTAAAAAAGTTTCGTTTATCCAAGCTTTCTCGATTTTTTCTCAACTAAAGAAAATACCAAACCGAAAAAAAAAGAGTTAATTTTTACATGATTTATAACATGGAATTGTGTAAGTAAGCATCCATGTAATCCAAGTTAAATCGGAAAGTCAGTCGAACAGTCGACTCACACGAAGGTATGTATGTGTCATGGACTGCGGGGTTCATAGTTTGTAAACATCACTTCCCAACGACCATTGTACGGCAAATAATCTCACCTAAACAAGAAAAAACTGCCACACTGAATCAAAATTTCACCTTTTACTTAATTTAAATTATAAACATTGTTAGCGGTATCACGGTTGACAAATATACTCGTAGATGATATTTTAATGTGCTGAGATTGGTAAAAAAGAGAGCATCTAAAACAATTTTTCTTGGGTCGATATTATTTTCTTACCTAGTTAAAGCTAAGTCCTGTTTATAATCACTAGTGAAAGAATTAAAATAGTCGCCGAAAATGTTGGTTTATTCATAAATGTAAACGGCAATTAGTGAATGTAAAACAAAGATTGGAGCATACAAATAAATTTATAAGAATTTTACAAAATATTGGTATCAAAAATTTGGTATCTATTTATGATGGATCGGCTAAGTATCAGCTAAAGACTCTGGAGTCGATTGAGAGACGTGCCAAATGGCTCATTGGCTATGACACTCTTGTGCATAAAAGACTTCAAAGTCTTGAACATCGTCGCAAAGTTAATGTATTCATCTATAAGTATACCTATATACTAGTTTTACTATCACTTTCTAAAAACGTGCTGAAACCATAAAAAGTTTGGTCGATAAGCCAATGTTTTAGTCTACTTTTGAAGCTACCAAAACTGTTTCACTGCTTCAGAAAGACTATTATATTATACTACCGGTCCCATAATGTTCGTGATTGTGGTCAAATAGATTACAACTTAGATAAATAATAAGTCAATCAAGTAAGATCAGGTTTTACGGCACGGTTCCTTTGTACCAATCGTAAGCAGATGAGGTGTATGTTAGCTATGGCGACATAGTGATGTGCCGCGACAAAAATATGACACTTCTATTAGAGCGACAAGACAAGAGCGATCAGACTCGTGCTTTCGGTGTAAAGCGTTTGTTCTTACTCTATACGTAGTAAACGTAAACTCTTTGGATAACATTGTTTTAATTCCAGAGAATATCTGCTTCGGCTGTAAAACCTGTGAGTGCAGTCCAGCTGGCAAATGGAATTGTGCTCTGGTGCATCGTTGTAGAGCTGAGTCTTCCCCGGCAGTAGACCACAGCACCCTGGTCTCTGTCATGGAGACACTACTGGAATGTGAGTATAATTTTCTGTGTAGCTGTCAAATGGAGCTGCACCCATATGAACTATACTATAGATCTGAGTCTTCTCCGGGAGTAGACCATCGCACCCTGGTGTCTGTCATGAAGACACTACTAGAGTGTGAGTATAATAATTCAAAGGAAAGGAATATGAGTAAAAAATGTTCGGGAATAAAAAGTTACATAGAAATATCCATCCCTTATTTCACCCTTTGGGGGTTGAACTTTGAAGAACGCTGTAAAATTTAACTCATTATTTGGGTTTTAGTAAACTTTTACGAAATTTCATGCACATATTATGTCCAAGAAATAAAAAAATTAATACAAACTTTCATACCCTATTGCACCCCTTGGGGTCCCACCATTTTGAAAAATCCTAATAAAAGAAACCGTGTTCGAAATTATAAGTACCTCCTATGGTTGTCTGTGCTTTTGTGTAAACGTTCCTCCCCTATTTTATTATTTAACCTCTTAGGAGTTGAATTTTGGAAAAAATCTGTTTAACTTAACTTATTATTTTGGTTTCACTCAATTCCTACAAAACCTGTCCAAGGAATAAAAAAAATCATACAAACTTTCAGCCCTTATTTCACCGCTTTGGGGGTTGAATTTTGAAAAACACTGCAATTCGTTACTCATTATGTTAGTTTTACCAAATTCTTACGAAATATAATGCAAATGTGTCTTAGGAATAAAAAAATCATACAAGCTTTTGTCCCCTATTTCAACCCTGAATTTAGAATTCTGAAGGGTTGAATTAAAAAAAATGATTTCTTTGTTTGACGCCTACTTTATTAAAGAAACCGTGTGTGAAATTATAAATACGTTCAATGGGTTTGGTTCTGTGCTTTTATGTATATCCCTTATTTTTAACTCTTAGGGGTTGATTTTGGAAAACCTTGTTTAAAATAACTTATTGTTTCGGTTTACTCAATTTCTAGAAAATATCTTGCAAATATATGTCTAAGGAATAAAGTGGCTTACACACTTTCATCCCTTACTTGCAAGTTGCTAAAACGTTTTTGTCATCAAAACTCTTGTTAGTGTCTCTGAAATCCAAGCAAAAGTCTCCACTTCCAGCGACAAAGTCACTAAATTGGCAGCATCATCATCACTACGTAGTATAAAACAAAGTCGCTTTCTCTGTCCCTATATCCCAATGTATGCTTAAATCTTTAAAACTACGCAACGGATCTTAATGAGGTTTTTTTAATAGGCAGAGTAATTCAAGAGGAAGGTTTCTATGTAGAATACATGCATAGTACAGTAGAGATACACTGATAATTTTAAAGATTTCTAAAACGATGTCATAAATAAACACAATGTTTGCGCTTAAATTGCAAACGCTGGCTGAACCCTACGAGATAGATCAAAGTAATTATTAAATCATTTATTTCGGTAAACACCATATACAATAAAATTACAATATAATGAAATGTCACACAAATTAATTATTTTATATAAATTGATTATTAAAAACATTCAGGACAACAACACAGATATCAACATCACAACTTATGTCCTAAAACAACATTCATCCATTTGTTTTGTATGGGGCAATCCAGTCTATAGTATATCATATTCAGGATACTGTTGCGACTGACTCGCACTCGCTGTCGTAGAGAGGCGACTTTCTTGCGGATAACCGCGTGAAAGTCGTCCGTGCGTGCCTCAGCGAACATCAAAGATGCGCTGCACCAGCGAGGTAGCCGCATCAGCATCCTGAAAATGTCATTGTATTGGACGCGCAGAACGCTGGCAGCCCGACGAGTATGACTCCTCCACAAGCTGCTCGAGTAAAAGGACTGGCAATAAGCCTTAAAAAGAGCCACTTTCACTTCCCTCGAGCAGCGAGCAAACCGCCGAGCAACCATGTTCCCTCGGACCGCCAGCGCCCTGCGCTCCCTCTCTATATCATCATCATCGGTGAGGTCTTCATTAATAATATGTCCTAAGTATTTAAACCTAGTCGCCACCCGCAGGGCCACACCACTGAGCATAATTGGTGGAACCTGAGCGGGTTTAATGTTTCCACTTTTAAATATAACTACTTCGCTCTTTTTAGAGTTATATTTCAGCCCATGTTCCAGTAAGAGTACATTAGTAAGTACTGCAGTACATTACATGAGTAATTTACTGCAGTATTGTACACCTTAAAAGTCTACAAAGAAGCTCATCATGGTATATATGGCTCATGGCTCTTAGGGATAACCCACAATAATCATTTGGATTAGTATATTTAGTAGCAGCATTGCACCCGTGCGGTGACGGGGCGGGTCGTTAGTTGAGTATAATTAATCGATGCTACTTACCGAGTGGCATTGCGGTTCTGACGTATGTATTGTTTATTAGTGTTTGTTGTTTTGTTTAAAAGGTGTTTATTTTTTGTCTGTTTTGTCTGTTGTTACACAACGCCAGGCTAGGATGCAATACGAGGGGCTTTCGAACTTCTCACGCAAAATAAAATACTAACTTCATTTAGTATTCTAGTAAAATCTACCTCTTCTCCGCCGTTCAGATTTTTAACTCTTTCTAATGAACTGAAAAGAGTTATTGAAAATTGTGAAACTTGGCTTGTAAAGATAAAGTACTTCAGCGGTCTTTTCGTGGCTGCCGCGCTGCTTGCGACCTAATGTGTAGGCGCCCTAAGGTTCAGATTGCCACAATCTCATATTACTTCCAGTTGAAAAGAAGTCGAGAAAGAAACGACTGGTCGAAAACATAACAGATGAACTTAAAACGAAGCCAATCGATTTTATGGACATAACTGAGTGGATATATGGAGACAAAGCGAACGCAACTGATTTGACAACTAATGAGAGTGCTCCTTCAACGGTTTCGACAAATAAGGATTCAGGTATGTTCTCTGCGGTATATATAGCTTTCGTCAAGTTAAAGTTTTATGCTACTGTATACGACTAATGAGCAAACATAGCCGTGTTCCGATTTGAAGGTCAATATGTTGAGATGAAACAGGGCAGGTAAAACAGGATGATACAGGCCAAAGAGAAATATCATCTTTTATATCTAAGTGACGAGCGTAGTGCAGTGCTAGCTGCTAGGCATAGAGAAAATATTCTCGAGAGTTGTAACAGTTTGCTTCTGAAATAAGGCGATTTCGCGCAATATCAATCGGCTCACGGCCAAACGAAGACTAAAAATTGTTACCAGAACTTAAACCTGTTCGCATTCGATCTGTTGTTTTTGTTTAAAAAAACACATTGGCCAATCTATTACAATGAAATAGCGAGATAGTACGAATACGTCGTCCAGGTGAACTTAACATACATTTAGGCTTTTGTTAATATTTCAAAAACCTCTACGTTCATTTCGATTAAACTATATTGACCTATTAAGATCTTTCTGCGCGCAAAAAGCTATTATTCTCACCATATCAAGGCAACCAACTTGTGACTTCAAATTTCAGGTTTTATCATTTATATTCTCGACTTTAATTATTGTTTTTCTTTAACTGTTTTAGAAACTACGAGTACTACAAAGATTACATCTGTCGACATCCCTACTGAATCTGAATATTTAGGCTTTGAAGAAGTATTAAAAAACATTGCTCATGATCAAATCTACAAAAGACGCAAGGCGGAATTATACGAAAATAGTGATTTAGACTATATTGACTTGGATGATGTTAAGTCTTCCTGGAACACAACTAGTGAAAACTTCATGAAAATGTTAAATGATCTAGAACAAGGAGATAATGTTACAGAAACGAGCGTTACTAATGATGATAAATTTGTTGTGGACTTATTTCCACGAGATTACGAAGATTATAATGTAAACGGTACGTTTTATTTGTTTAACAATTCCTATCAATATTTGATTTTTAGAGTATTCTCAATTTCACTTTTTTTTATACTTTTGCAGAAGATGGAGATGCAAATAATACAATAGATGTGATTCCTGCAAATCTCGATTTAAATCCCGTTAATATTGTAAAAAGAGATGTTTCTTTCAATGAAGTAAATGGTACAACACATGATACTACTGTTGTTTTAGCTACTATTGAAGAAACGACTCAAATGAATACTGATATAGAAAAAGATGTTTTGAAACCATTGACAAATATCATTAATGACAGAGAGAATGAAGTCAAAGCACTTTTAAAAATAAGACAAAACTTGATAAACATCATAGACGCTTTTCACAATAGGTCCCAAGCTAATACAACTAAGAAACTTAATGTCTTAAATGACAACAGCACTCATGTGTCTATCTATAAGTTAAATTTGTACCCAGAAATTCACGAAAATCTAAGAAGAATTAATCCTGATGTTCTCAGTAAGTTACTTTATAAATTGAAACGAGATATCTATGAAGTTTTTAGAGATATTTCCCAAATACAAAAGCTTTCGGACACAGATAGTTTACCCGATGATTTAAGGTTGTTGATTCGTTCCATGAAACATTATGTGAGTAAACAAGGAGGCATTAATGACTTAAAGAAAAACATAGACTTACATAAAAATAACATTACTATGAGAATACAGAACCCAGTACCAAAAAATCCAACAAAACAGAGATCCATAGTAAAACAACTGGTCGAAATTCTGGAAACTATAGATAAAGATACAACTCAATCAAACGACTACGCAAATTCATCAGGGTCATCAAAAAAACTTATCAAACGACTGATTAAACAATATTACGTCGATGGATATTCACAAACAGGCCATAAAATGTATGATTCAGAATATAATATAACGAATGACATAAAAACAGTTGGAAAATCTTGGGCACAACAAACAGCTAAACTAGCAACTAGTCCGCCACATGATAAACTATATGCATTAAAACTTTTTCACTTGACTTTATCTCAGGATATTAACAAGTTAAGTGATGTAATGAACGTGATTGATTTTGCTCACAGCAGACGGATGACACCCATTGAAACACCAAAAGCCGAACATTTATTGGAAAGAATCGCCATGACCCTGCAAATAATCAAATATAAACTCCATTCAATGTTAGATAATCAAATTGACCAAAAAAATGGAATACAAAAGCGTGCTAAAGTAAAAAAAACTAAAAAGCACTCGTTTTTGAAAAAGATACGAAATATGTTGAAAAGCTCCAAGCACGAGATAATCGATATGGTCAAGAAGAAAGTTCCTAAAACTGATATATTTAAGCATATTACAAAGAGGAAATTTAATGAGTTAACACGGAGAAGGGCAGCGGAAGATGAAGACACCATGTTAAAATGGAAAAAAGCGTTGAGTTTAGAAAGAAAGAAAAGAGACTTAGCGACACATATTAAAACGATGAAAAGCAGAATGAAAAATATAATACCTAATTATTTACGTGGTAAAATAAACGGAGGACTTTTTTCAAAATATCACACCAGAAAACAATCAGGTAATTTCTGAAAAATCGATTATAAAAATATTATGTTGTCTTTTACCCACAAAATTTACCTTTAGTTCCTCTGTGAGAGAGAAATACCTGTGTTTTCAGTCTACATGTAATAAATAAATAGCTCTACTTAATAGGTGGCCGTTTTAAAATGTTTATTTACTTTATCAGTATCATCGATATAAATCCAGAGATGTGCCCTGAGCACCTTGAAATTATTAAAAAACTGCGTCTCTGTGTGTAGCGTGAGTGGTTTACAACTACCAATCTACTTGACCCCTAGAATCGCTAGCGACTAGGTATATTGCGGTTCTACTTATTCCGGTTGTTGACAACGAATAGGGATAGGTTTAAACGTCCGGCGTTCACCGCTTCCTACAATCGACTGGAACGGAAAAACTGAGCTCCCTCTTCCCAACGATAACATAACTCCGTGCGCCTGAAGTTTGGGAGGGCACATCTATTGATTTATATCGATGATCAGTATATTCCCAGCTAGGACTGGATAGTGATAGACTGCCTTTGTGGCTTAGCTGGTAAGTAGTAGCACAGTATAAAGAAATACTGCCAGTAGCGCATCGCCTTTGATCTTGGGAGAAACGCCGATAATGTCTAGACACGGGTAGGGTTGTCGAAAACAAAAATGCTTTTTAAAATATTTTACAAGAATTTTACTAAAACATACGGAAGACGTCAGCCCTGAGCCGCGCTCCTGCAATACTAACATTGTAATGTAGGGAATCGTCTTCGACAAGGCGGCTTCTTCGAACGACTGTATGATTTAATAGACTGTGGTAGTAGTAAGTCTACCAGAGAAGAAGGTAGTGGGTACGATTCCCATCCAATAAATTTTTATGTGATGAATACAATTATTTGTTGTGATACAATTTGTGTTACACTAGCTATGTAGCGCTCAGGATACAAGAATTCCGGTTGAAAAGGCAATGTTTCTCACTAGAAACAATGCCTTTTCAATTTCACTAACTTATAAGAGAGATTAGATTAGAGAAATTTAGAAATAAAACATCTTATATCTCGGGGTAACAAGCGCAATGCAGTGATTTAGAACGATTAGGACTCTTCGTGGTCCGATAGGTGCGTGTCAGTCTGCTGTTATGATCAGGTACGTTGTTTACCATCAGCCACATGACCTGCTGCTCGTCTCGTTACTTAATCCAAAAAAAAATGGCCGTCATAGGAACTGCCGATAGAAGTGAAAACTTAAAGCTCAGAATTTGATAGCTTGCTTTGGAAACTACACGGGTGAAACCAGAGGGCTTGGCCATGATGGGCATGGTCCCGAGTTTACCCGAAGATTTCGTATCATTCCCGATCGTGACGCTAGAATTCAATTCACAGCCCACGAAAAATGTGTCTGTGCCGCGCCAAAACTTCAAAAAGTAGTTTTCACTTCAAAAAGATGTGAGAGTTCTCTGCTGTCGTCCAGAGTTGTAATTAATGTAATCGATTCTATTTCCAGGAGTGAAGAAAAATGGAAGTAAACATAACATTAAGACATCACCAACTGGTAAGCCAAAGATAAAATCGACATCTCAGCGGACACAAGTAAAGATTACCAAGACTCGCACGAAAACAACGAAACAACTAACAAATCATCCCAAAACCGAGGAAATGACGACAAAAGTGACACCGCAGGCTTAAAACTAGGCTAAAATTTATCTACAGGGTTATTGGTAATCAGCCTGCATCCTTTTAAGGGGATGTTAGGTACATTCAATACGTCAACTTTTGTTCTACAGTTTTAAAAAAAAATGTTTTTTTTTTCTTTTACAAAATAAATAAAAAGTGCATTTGCACGGTCTAAAAGTATCGAACTCTTCGTAACAATTCGTAACGAGAGCGCGTAGGCTTTTTAACGCGCAAAAAATGATGTACCGAAGTGATAAACACTAAAAAGTCGCTAAACAGTACAAAAAAGGGCAACAAATACAATTTTTTTTTGGGTTATCTATTAAGTTTTAACGAAAGTTGTAGAACAAAAGTTGTTTGTTTAAATATATAGAACATGCCCTTAAACGGATGCAGGCTGATTACCAGTAACCCTGTATAGTAACTTAGCATAATGCAAAATAAAGTACATTTTACAAAAATAACAAGTTTATTGTCAATGAAAAAAATCTAAAAATACAAAATTTTAAATTTAAACCCTCATATTTTTTATACTCATAAGTTGTTTTAGCAGCTGCTCCTGATCCAACCACGAACCTCTGCTTTCTTTCGTTTCCTCAAATTGTACCAATGGCTCTAGAATTTGAGATCTTTTTTTGTCCATTTTTTCCTGGTTTGTTTCGTAGTTGCTGGGATCTGAAGGAAAACAAGAAAATACTTCAAGTTAATTATAATTTTCACAAGCATTGAAAGAGTAATGGATGTAACAGGAATGTAATGGATGTAACAGTAACAGTAATGTATATGAAATATGAATGTAACAGTAATGTAATGGATGTAACAGTAACGGATGTATAATTGTTGAGCGCCATTCTAAACCATTTTTAGTTTTTACATAGGTACGTCATGAATATGAATCTAATCAATCAAATCAAATCAAATCAAATCAAAATATTCTAACTTCCATATTTTAAATGTTTACTTAGCATGATTACTTTCATGAGTTTTTTTACACCCCATCCCCTAGGACATAAAGTAAACGGACTGAACACATTAATGTGGGAATGTGGTGTAACAAAAACGGACCAATATGCCTCCTGGCAACATCCAGAATCATAATAATTTGCATGCTTTTCTTAGTTCAAAACCGTACACCGAGTGTGGTCCTCATATTTTACACACACAACTCCATTCAGCACCCAGTCTATTAAGATTAGAATGATCGGGCTTAGAAGGCTTATAAACATACTCTTAGAAACATTTTCATCAATTACAGTAGACCTCTTCAGTAACTCTTTCACTCCTTTAGAAGTAACGAACGTTAAAAATAACCATTATCAATTTATTTTATTTGATTGAAAATGTTTACAGACTTTTGTCTACTCTTGAGTAAAACATATACATAAATATACTAGCTGTAAATGTTCATTTCTGCAATTGTGCTTTCTCAAAATCCAAGGTACGGTTAAGCTAAGTAACAATTTTAAGTATACCTAAATATACCATTTAAAAATATTATTCTAACAATTCTGTGGTGATGTTTCGGGAATCTTAATTTTGCAAATAATTAGATTATAAATAGCAAACTTACCAGTGAAAGGAACACCAGAATTTTTTGTCGAATCTCTTATTTGCTGCGAAACAAAAATTTTGAACAGCTCTCTTGCAAGGTTACTATCACCAACTTCTAAATGTAAAACTATTTTCTTGGCCAAATCTACATTAATTTCGCCCTTTCGATCTCCTGTTTGTTCTTTTTGCTTCAAATACAACAACATGCGGTTTTTTATAAGTTGGTTTATAATTTGATCTCGTGTTAATTTAGCGCCAATTTTGACTGTCTCAAACTTGTCGACTATTTTTTGTGTATCGTAAGGTTTCAATGTTTTCATTGTATTTTCTGTTTTTTTGGATATGAAGGTTTGTTTGGGTTGATCAAGGCTGTTTACAACTTTTCCATTCAAATTTAGATCATTGTCAACGGTCTCAATAAATTCGGATAGATATGTATACTGTTCTGATGGTAACATGGTAGATTTATCTACGAATTGTTTTATCTCGTTCAAAATTGTAATATACTTCGTAGTATCAAGAGACAACGTTTTTAGCAACAATAACCTTTCCGCTGCAGGCACTTTGGCTAAATAAGCAATACTTTTATATGTATTTGACCTTGAGTTCTCTATGTTATCGATAGTCGTTTTTAAATCAGTAAAAAATATGGGACTGTTACTCTGTGGAGTTCTTCTAGTATCTATTTTATTAATATTACCTAAATTAGAGACTGTTCTTTCCCATACAATAGCCGATTTAGGTCTTTTTTCAATATCAACATTTGATCTCCTAGTTTGTGCTGTACGTTTTAATTCATTTTTAAGACTGGTGATAATTTCCGTAACTTTATGTATTGGATCTGTGATTTTTTTGTTTCGGTGATTGGGTTTATGGTTCATATTGTCATAAGCGTTATTTAATATTTTATCATTGAGCAGATTATAAATACAAGGTAAGGCGTCAGCAACTTCGATATTTTTTGTATTCACAGATTTTCCGCCCATATTTTGTAGTTCTACAAGGTCCTGAAGGATGGTTTTTAGATGGTCTTTTAATTTTGCTTTAGTAGATTCAAATTTGTTAAGGCTATTATCTTTTTCAGTTGTGGTTGTTGTTAATGGCGTGGGTGTAGTCAGTATGGTTCTTGAAATTATATCTGTAGTATAAACAGTTTCCTCCAACGACAGTGCACCAAATTCAGTTGTTAGTGTGCGCATAAAATTTTCTTTTTGATTGTTTACACCATTAAGCAGTTTAGACAAATCCGACATGGTATTGATTGCAAAAAAATCTGAAAGTTTTTGCATAATATCTCCTTCAAATTCAGGAAGTGAGAGTGTTTCTAGATGCTTATTAAGCAAACAACGTGGATTGTTTTGAATGTGCGTTAAATAATCTACGATTATCTTGTCTTTTGTTGTTAAAGACTTATCGGTTAAGTTAAGCTTAATGAGTTTATCTTTAAAGTGTGTGTCACTTGTAAGAACGTTCTTATTTTTAACATTTTTTCTTAATTGCTTTCCCTTTTTGTGTGGTAATATTAGTTTTGTCAGTGTTTCTAAAAGTTTTCCGAATATGGTTAATGTGGTTTTTTCTTCACCAGTCAAATCTCGAGCTTTTTCGTTTTTACCGTCCAAAGACTTCCGAACAGTAGAGTTTGTATTAATATTATGTTTTAAGTCATTTAGTGAGTTTTGAGTACGTTCATATTTCTTTATAAGGTCTAGTACATGGTTAATTTTGTTGAGGGCTTCAGCTGCCGCAATTTTTTTTTCTATTTGCGGTAACACTGTTTTTAATGTTTCTTTGGTGTAGGTTTCAGTTGTAGGCTGGTCTTCAAGCAAACTAGGATTGATCACCTTTTGTGCATCTACGATGCCAGAGTTTCTTTTTAACTCCTCAATGTTCTCACATATGGAAGAGTTTCCAATACTTTTATTTTCAATAGCAGTAGCTAAATATTGCAAAGCATTCTTTAAAAACGTTTCTTGTCGTAAATTAAGTGGTTCTTTAAATAACTCCAGAAGATCCTTAATTTTATTATGTTTCAAGTTGTCTGTCTCTAACGAATCATCGTTATTCTTTTCCATATTCCAAAGTTTATTCAAAAGATTGCCAGCAATGAATGCCATAGCTGTTAAGGTATCATTTTCAGGTGCAAAAGTTATGTTAGATATAGGTAGTGATTCTTTATCTCCAATGGTCTCAGTCACACCACTTTTAAGTTCATTCACAACGAGTTTGGATAGATCTTTGTCTCTTGCTGCTTGAGTCTTATTCCCAACAATTTCGTAAATCTTATGGTGCACCAGTAAATCTACCTGGTCGTCGTGGAGTACTGCTGTATCGACTTTATTATCTGCTGCATGGTTGTTCTGTAATGGTGGCTTATAATCTATCTGAAGAGATGTTGAGCCATTACTAGTCACAGATCTTCTACTTGCTATCGGTATCATATCTACTTTAGCGGCTTGTAGAGTGCCCGAAGCATTTGTATTTTGTAAGGTGTCTGTAATTCAAAGAATATTAATTAAATTGGTGCAAATAATTCATCAACACAATAAATATATCAGTCTATTCTCAGCGCAAACAATACTATTATTAGTTATATATACCTTCATTGATATCATCAACGGTGTGATGAAATGTAATAGTTTGATTTTCGCTTTTCTTGTCAGATTTTTCGTTTTCCACAGACCTCTTCTTCCTAACTTCTAGATTTTCAAATGCAAACTTTTCTTCCTCTTCTTTTTCAGACTCTAGTTCATCCCAGGCTGGTATTTTATTACTTACTTTTCTAACTGCAACGACAATAAATATTTTACAAGAAAGCCGTAATAATTTGAATAATAATTCAAATCCACTTACCATAGCGAAGTTGTGTCGAAAATTAACAGTGAAAAGTCATTGCGCACAAAAGCACTTAAAGACTTCATGTGCATAGAACGTAATAGGAGCGTAAAGAATATTGATAGTATAGGATTTATTAAAGATTGTTACGTGCAAGTGTTATATTCTTAAAATCAAAAACAGAGGTGCAAATCAGTGCTTTTCCCGTCGTATACCAATAACATAACCTGAAAAAGAAGATTAAACGATATTTGGACTGTTTTTCTTTGACTTAAGACTTTATACAAAGACGATAAATAAGGATTGAATAGACGATAAGAGCATAATAAATAAAGAAACAGAGAGTGTAACACAAGACGAGAACCTATGTTACAAAAAATGTTCGATTTCGCTCTTTGGAGAGTTCGTCTAGGAAATTGCTAGTCTGTACCTTTGCTAGTTATTATATCACCTAGTAGTTAACATTACTGTGTTACGGTTTATAGGGCAATGTATTCAGAGAAATAAATGGGGAAAAAGATAATGTTAGAATTAAGAATAAGAAGTAAGGAATAAAGAAATGGAATGTTAAGACAATGTTACATTTACAGGTGACGAGTGCACTGCTAAATTGAGATTTGGACTCTAATTCTTAAGGTTCAATTATAATTGATGAAATGATGCTGATAATAATTATCAGCGTGATACTCAGATGTTATTGGCAGACAGATGTATACCTACATAGGTATATTGATATTGTATCATCAGGTGCATATCATTTTTTTTTTTCAGTATAGAGAGACGAGACGAGCAGTGCATGTGATGGTAAGCAACATGTCTGCCGCATAATAGCACAGTGACAGGCAGTTATAGGAACATGAAGAGTCCAAATCATTACCTAACACTGCACTGCGCTGGTCACCCAGAGAAATACGATGTTTTATCTCTATGCCCTGTAATTTCACTGCCCTTTGATCCGTAACACAGTAATGTTTGCACATTACTGCTTGGCATCTACTCCTATCGTTGTGTGTAAAAAACTTTCGTAATTTTATTTAAAAATACAACTTACCTAATATGGTTTCCGATGGTGGTAACGGCTTGGGCACGAAAATCTTTTTCGGAACTTTCTTTCCCTCTTTCTGCATTTTAAGTTCTGTGAAAACAAACAAAAATAAACTCCATACACAATAGCATAAGACTCACTTATCAATAAAACGTTTTCAGAATGAAAAAAGTAGCCACCTAATAATCTCTAATACCACCTTGCCCTTTTTTCTATCGGAATGCTCGTAGCTGGAAAAAGCGACAAAGAACCTGAATAAAGATGTTTGTATCCAGCAGGTCTACTACGAAGTCCGATCAACGATATATCGGCCGAACTTATGGACGTTTCCTACCACGAAAGACAATCGGTCGGTTGATCGAATCGGCCGTTTCGTTCGATCCGACTCTCATCTGACCTAAGTGTAAAACTTCCGACCGAGATGTATCGATCCGAATGTTTTTCATGGTAGGCTACAATCCGATTCGTAATAACGTATAGGCATAGACTTATATGTAAGGACCTGGCCAAAGATGCGACAAAATGGCACAACCGTGTTAGGCCTAAAATTGAATTTTTAGCCACGTCCTTCCTTTGAAGTCATTGCGTATAGCTTGTGGATTGTGTTGTCTGAGTGTGTTTCTTCCAATATTTACAATTTTAGAGCCTTCAAGTTGATACTGAATCGATTTCTCCTAAGTAAGCACTCATTATACATCGCATTGTCGCATGATGCCAGGTCAAATGGCGGTGTAGCGCAAACCTATAAAAAATCTGTTTTTGGGCAGGCGTGCTGCTTACTACCAACCGCATGACTTGCTCATCCTGTCACATTTTATAAATACTGAAAGATCTAAAATTAAGATTCTAAGTTTGAAAAATATATAATGTCTACCTAATGACTTCAAAGGAAAGACGTGGCTTACTGAACATTTTTTGGCATTTTAATGGCCAGCAAAAACTCGTCCACTCCGCGCACTGACCGCCACAGTACTCATCTGACCGCTGTGAACTGATTCGCACTAAAATTCGGACCTAAAAATGCAATTTTAGGCCCAACGCAGTTGTGCCATCATGTCGCACCTTTGGCCATATGTCTATGTGTTTACCAAAATTTTAAGTAGGTAATTTGGACGCTTGTCTTCTTAACTAAATTACTAATTCCATAATGCTGCCTATACACACTGGCCGAGTGGAGGCCAACGCGAGCGTTGACAAAACGGCACAAGACGAAAGGTAGCATCCACACACTGGCCGAGCGCAGGCCAATACGAGCTACGAGCGCCTTTGCTTTGTGCACAAAAACCGACACCGGTCACGAGTGAGACGATTCGAGACAAAAGAGCCCTATACACACTGGCCACTTGCCGTCACTCGGCCAGCTAGGCGAGCGACGGCGAGTGATCACAAGTCATGGTAAAACGACCCTCCACACACTGGCGTTCGCCTCCACTCGGCCAGTATATATAGGCGGCATAACATTTAACCTACGCTGCATCATTTCGGTCAGAGCTGAGTCTATAAGCTGTTCATTGACGACTTCTCCTTCTTCTGGTGTTTCTTGGCAGCCTTCCGTGACAGTACGGCATTCCCAGCGGCCGCTAGCTGAGCAAGTGCATTGATTGCAACCTTGGCATCTGTTTTCTGCAAGAATACAAGTAATTACATCTTCTAGATACATCGACAATATGACGGATCTACATATAAACGACTGCAAAGCTTCGATATAAATCATGTTTTTACTACTCAATCGTCCACATTTCATTCATCAGAAAATAGGTGACGTCTGGGAGCTCTGGGATCTTACTCTATAAGTAAACGCACCGCCGTATTAAGACAGCAAGGATTCGAAGTATGAAACGTATCAAGATTGCAATCAAGAACATTGCAAGGACACTAATATAAATTAGTTTAAAAAAATAACAAAATATATTACCATCAGTACAATCGCTGTACATTGATACGAATGGTGTACATTTCTGTGTATTGGCATTTGTTGAACCATCTCCCACTGCAAAAATAAAATATAGATCAAACAAACCGAATGTTGATTAAGATTAATAATAATTCCACGTATTCAAACTATCAACATATTTCAGTAAAAATAAAAACATACCTGTTTATAAGAGTAATTGTACTCAATAACTTAATATATTGAATGCTAAACTAGGATTTATCTATCAAAAAAGTAATAACATTGCTACAAATTACGTAACAGATTACAAAGTGTAAGAACATCGTGTAGCTTAGGTCTTGGATGAGTATTTTTATTATCTAAACGAACAAAAGTAAGTATAATATAATCCAAAACATAATGTACAAGATTATTTTGTTATTTGCATACAGAAAACTCTCAAAGAACAACCAATATGTGTCAGTGCAACGACAGTGCAGCTGGAAAGGACATGTGCAAACAGACTGTGCTAATTGTGAAACTTGCAATTAAAATTAACAATTATTAAAAACTATTACACAACAATTAAATTTAATTTAAAAAAAGATATAAAAATACAAAATACATCACAAACACGAGCATATACAACTTTTCTTTTTATCTGCATTTTAAGAGCATTGGCTTCTTCTTAATTTTCATTTATATGCTTATCGGTTCTTTTCTTCACATACATTTGAATAATTATTAGCCAAACGTTTAAAATATGCAAATATCTTATACGTTAACTTGTTGAAATTATTGTCAAATAATGACTCTTTTCGATGTAAATTGGCAGATTTCTCATTCACTCTTTCCCGAATGTAAGCTTTCGCTGGTTCAATGTACTCTCTCATTCGCTTTAATATCTTATATAATAAATGTGTCTTCATTATCTTTGTAATATTAATCATTATCTTTGTAATATTAATAATTATCTTTGTAATGTTAATCATTATTGACGACAAAGTCCTCGTAGTCTCCGGCAGGTGCCCCATTGAGTAGGTTCTCCTTTCTCATCATTTTCGTCATCATCTTGATCTTGTTTCTGACCTGATGATGCATCAGCCTCCGGTGACCGTCCGCATGGCCGCAACACAACGAGTCGCCTCCTGCAACCAATCTTTGTTTTACCAAAAGTTTCACATACACTGAGCTACTCAATCTTTAGCTTTCGCTAGGACTGAGAATAAAAAAAAACGTTTATTTTAACAGATTGGCTTGCAAAAGGCGACAAGCTATGTGGCGATTTTTTATAAATAATCAATCTAGTCGTTGAATTAACACTCGAGTCACTACCGCTAAGTAGTTATATCTCAACTAAATCAATACCATACAATTAATTGGAACATAATAGTATTCCATTTAATTTCACGGAATTGCTTCATTATTTTTTTACATCACAGTGTGTACAATTTCTGTCCATATCACTACTTTTTCGTTAATAATAATCTAGATTGTTAATTTTACGTCATAATAATCACGAACCACTTCACTATGATATCATCTCCTTAACAAACAAAACAACACACTTCACTATTGCTCAATTTCACTTCTTAAAAACTAAATAAGATTTCAGAAAAAAACACATAGAAAGACACTGGTAAGCACCAAACCCTAAAAACAACAGTGGACCTGAACGCATACCATTTTCGATAAAATCGAACATCCCATTATCCATAGTCCTTCTCAATCGCCACGACAACTGCCTGAAATACGCCGGTCTGTCTTGTTGGAAGAGAGTCTTGTATCTATGTCTCGGTGCGTCTGGTGATCTGAGGTCTCTATAGTACTTGCAGTACCACGGGCTCCTATGGATGCAGCCGGCGTAGTGGCCAGCAGTGGAACAAACGCAGAACCAACAGATCTTCTTGTTCTTGTAGTCGAGGAGGGTATCGACGTCAGAAGGTAGGTCCATATCAGTATCGTTTGCTCTGGGACTGTTGCTGTAGTAAGAACGACCGCGGTTGCAGCGAGCATCCGTCGGAGTGGGTATCTCTTCACCGTGCCAGATTAGATCTAACGGACATGATAATTTGGTTTAATTTTGATTAATTGAGTAGAATTGCATAGCAGAGTTGATGTTTATAAAATTCTTCGTCTTGGCGAATAAAATGAATCACTGGCCCTCACTATGGATTGGTGAACAATGTGATATGTGATTGCTATTTCGGACAAATATGTGCCTACTAAAATTTCGTCTAAACTAGAACCAAGACTAAATTTTACTGCTCCAGAAGACACACTAGTATTGGTAATAACAGGTAAATTATTGATTAGACAAGCCAATTATTTTCTAAACTATTTAGCAAAAACTTGAAGTAAATTCAAATTATATAAAACAATATCTAAGATATGCTATCTGCGTCCACGCAAGGATATCTTTTTTTATTATAAGTGTATATTTTTTTTTAATTTGGTTTCACAGTCTACTTTTTCGCAGTGTCCAAACCAGCTGCACTGCAAACAGTGACCTAATCCACCAACCTCTCCTTATCATATAAGACAGAGTCCTCTCATGGTCAAAGGGTTCGTTTCTCTGGAACTTGGACATCAGCACTGCCATCCTCATACACTCGTTAACGTTCATCGCAGGTCTATTACTGCAGTATTCATCTTTAGCTTCCACCGAGCAGACACATACTTGGCAAGATTCATCTTCAGTGCTGAATCTCATGTGACTTCGTCTACTATCTTCTTCTTCGCTGTATCCATCTATTTCTCTGTCTTGTTCAACTGGTTTTTCTTTCATCTTAATGATTGTGCGTCCTGGTGCGCATATCATGCCGAGCATATCGAGTTCTTCTAACTTTGGTGTCACGCGATTGTACCAGAAGTCTAAAATTGTAATTGAATGAATTTCCCAATCATGCAATAGTATTGTCCGTATCATCCATCATTTGAACTAACGACTATAATATGCCTTGATTCTACATTATGATGTTTCTACATGCAGATTTTTTTGGAAATTCCTTGTGGTATGCTGTTAAATTTTTGTTTCTACTTAATATATATTGATATTGATGCTTACAGACAATACTTGTACATTGCAAAATAACAATTCACTAGCACGTGCTGTATTTTGAAGCTTGTACATTTTTTACGATGTTTTCCTTCGTTCTTAACATTGCAACAACACGAACAAAACACCTGTGCTAAGACAAAAGGAATAAGCTTTATCTATAAAAAATATTTAGAACTAATACTATGGGTCCGATCTTTAAACCCACCCCTCCAAATAAATCATCTACTCCAAACACTTCGTCCAAGTCTTTTAAATATTGGTGGACAATTCACACACAACACCATCTGACCCCAAACTAAGCAAAGCTTGTATGATGGCGGCCAGATAGCTGATATAATACTTACATAGTTTTAAATACATACTTATTATACATATAAACACCCAGACACAGTGCAAACATTTGAATTCATCACACAAACATTTGCACTGGGTGGGGATCGAACCCACGACCCTCGGCTTCGCAGGCAGAGCTACTACCCACTAAGCCACGAGGGCAGTCAAAGTCAAGTCATTTTATATGTATCACCTTATTTCACTATTTGACGATATTACAGCATAGTAAAAAATATTTTGTTATAACTTTAACTAAAAAAAACCGACTAGCTCTACTATCTCTATCTAAGGACACTTGGGTGATTGAGAGGAATCTAACGATATCTTAATTGTCAAAATCCATTCAGCCGTTTGGAAGATACGTAGGAATGAAGATATTTACAAACATAGGTACAAGATACGCGAGAAAAACATAACCCTTCTGTCGAGTAATTGATAAAGGAACCCATTATACCTTTGTAATAAATTATGTTTACATATCTACACACATAATTACTCACAAACATACATACACTCGTAAACATTGTTTTGACCAAAGATAGCCAGTCATTAATGTCAAAAAGTAAATCCTACTAGTACTATAAATATGAAATTATGTATGTACGTATGAATGGGTGTTTGTTGCTCTTTCACGTAAAAACTGTTGAAGTGATCTGGATGAAATTTGGTACATAGATAGGTAATAAATAGTCAGTAATAACGCACAGGCAACTTCAAAAAATAACGGGATCGGCAACCACGCGATTAAAATCGCGAGATGCTTCTATTATTAATACATTATTAGGCTTTCCTCACACAACATTAACTGGTCCCAAACTAAGCAAAATTTGTTGTATGTGTATTTTTTTTGAGACGCATAGCAAGAGCCGACATTCAACATTACCTACGCATAATCATGACCACTCTGCCAAGAGTGCTCGACTGAGAAGAAGTATTTTTTTTAGAATAGAATGACAATTCGAGTTCGACGTGTGCCTGACGGTAAGCAACATGCCTGCCCATCAACCATGCAACAGCACAGTGACACGCAGCTATCCTAACAACCAAATCATTATACCTAACAGTACACTGCGCTCGTCACCCAGAGGTATCTCTGTGCCCTGTAATTTATCTGGAAACATTGCCCGAACACAGTGATATTTTCACATTACTGCTGGCGGTAGAATATCTGGCAAAGGTGTGGTACTTCCCCAGGCGGAGTCTGCAAAGAGTCCTACCAAAACAAAGTTAGTATTTTTTTTTAGTATAGAGTGATGAGACGAACAGGATATGTGCCTGATGGTAAGCAACATGCCTGCCACATAACAGCACAGTGACACGCAGCTATTGGAACACGAAAAGTCCAAATCATTATCTAGCACTGCACTGCGCTCGTCACCCAGAGATCTAAGATATTATATCTCTCAACCCTGTAAAGTCTCTGGAAATATTGCCCTTCAAATCAGAACACAGTAATGTTTGTAATGTTTGCAGCCGGAACACAGTAACAAAGGTGTGGTACTTCTCCAGGCGGAGTCTACAAAGAGTCCTACCAAAACAAAGTTAGTCAATCTAATTCAGAGTTCTAGCTCGTCTTAAGAAACTTTCTCACCAGCCAACACCACATCCTGAAGACCGACGAGTGCAAAGATCACAACCAACACCAGCTTGACGTCCATGGTGGTTCTTGGTCCCTGTGAGATGGTAGTGCCACTGATGATGTGTGTGGCTTATTGCACTATTATATGACTTTCCGCGTCGTTTCTCTCGTTGATTCGTTGTTTTGGAAGGCCAGGCATGAATTAAGGCGGTAGCGATAAGGGTCACAAATACAAATACAAAAGTCTTTATTACTGTTTGTAGGAAAGATAAGGTAATACAAAACATTTCAAAAGTTGACCTATGAAAACTAGCCTCTTATTCTATAGGCATGCAATTTGTCTGGCAATACAGTTCCTATTCGTCTGACTGGTTTATACAATGATAAAAATAATAGTCAGTTGATAAAAGTCTTCTTCTTCTGCTTTCTGTTCTCGGAATCTTCGGAATCGGTTGTATCGTATTATATGTCATCTGATTCATCTTCTACTCACTATTGATATTGTTGAGCACCTTTCGAACTTTCCAAGAACAGTTTTGTTTTAGATCAAAGTGCAGAAAATTAAACAAATGGAGGAAGGGTAAGCGTAAATGCATTTGCTCCATCTATAAAAAAAGGCAAACGAAGCGTAGAACTAGAAAAAGTAGGTTGCTCTTACTGTTAGAAACGAATTGACTGAGCTAAGCATTAAGAGAGAGGCCTCCAAAGAGGCCTGACTCAATCTAGTCAGGATCACAGGACACGAACGAAGTTTGGAATTTTACTAAGTCCACGTGGACAATACGACCACGTATTGTCCACGTGGTAAAAATTTGGTCATATAGCAATGTTAATATACTCTCAATTTGACCATAAATATAGTAAATACTATATGACACACACGCATAAATATGCGTGTGTGTCAAATACATGTCAGCGTGTGTAACTCTTTTTGAATCTAACTTATTTTAATGTATAATTTTCAAAAAAAAATACCATCATGCACTCCTTCTCGCTTTTTTTGTAAAAAGAGGTACAAAGATTTTACTACATACATATATTTTACATTAATACAGTCATATAGATGCAGGCCTTTTTATTGGCATTTTCCTTTGGGGTCACGCAATGCAGTGATATTTCAAAAAAGTCGAATAATTGCCACAAAACCCGAAATAAATTAAATGTTGTATAAAAACTATGGACACACAAATTAGAGAATTTTAGATAAAACCCTCAATAAATAAATAAAGATTCTGAAAAAAAACAAAAATTAGAGAATTAGCGGTACCTACAAAAACGAAGTGACAAAAAAGTTCTGTATAGATGTAAATGGTAAATTGCCCCCGGGCCAACCTCAGTCCGTCCCAAATGCATCTGAATGCACAATACTAAGTACAATAAGAGGAAGCGGCCATAAATCTTATCGTCGCGTCGCTACACCTGCGCCGGAGCATCTGGATATACGTTACGTATCCGACATGATTGTAGCACGTGGCCTACTGTTTCAATTATCATTGTCAGAGCCTGATTAAATAATAAATAAATAAATAACTTAATTTCTTTATTTGCGAAACCATTAACCCTTAAGGTACAAGTTCGCGCTGAGACCGCGACAAGAGACCGCGACAGGAGACCGCGACCGGAGACCTAGTACTTGACACTATGGAATTAATGGGCGCCAGTTCGCGCCGAGACCGCGACCGCGATCTGTCTCGGTCTCCTGTCGCGGTCGCGGCGCGAACTGGCGCCCATACAATTCCATAGTGTCAAGTGCCTGTCGCGGTCTCCTGTCGCGGTCTCGTGTCGCGGTCTCAGCGCGAACTTGTACCTTTAGACTAATTACAATTAGCCTGCCGCCTAGGCTAAGTTACGGATGGTCTAGTCGGGAGACCGGCGACTGCCGATCCGGAGACCCCAGGTTCAAAACCACGCGCACCATGCTATTTTCGAAGGCATTTGCGTAGAGTCACGTCAGTTAAAACGGTCCAGGAAAACATCGTAAGGAAACCGACATGTGTACCTAGAATCTTTCGAAGTCATGTGTCATTCACCAACCATGATTTTGATTATGGCCTTGGCTCTCTCCTTGCGAGAGAAGGCCCCGAGTCCCACCAGTGGGAACATTTATTCATTTATGTTAGGGCGCGAGGATTGAGGGGTCGCATTGAAAATGTTGAAATCATATCTTCTCGTGCACTACTTATACTTCTTAATTTTAACATATCCTCACAGTAATATTTAGCCCCTGGACGTATAAAAAAGTCGGACGTAGTCTCGCTAAAACAAAAACTGTGTCCATCGAGTCGGCCACATAATTTGCACGTGTGCGCTGTCACATACAGGCTGACACGCACGCAACAGTGGGTCATTACACGCGCTACTTGTGTATATGTGTGCGTGTCAGCCTATCAGTGGCAACCTGACAACGCACACGTGCAAATGTGGCCGACTCAAGTGACACAGTTTTTGTTTTGGCGAGACTACGTCCGACTTTTTATACGTCCATGATTTAGCCAGCGCAGCGTTAAGAACTCCTGATCAGTCGCTGATCATTGTGACATCACGACATGTTTTGTATGCTCTTTCTTTTGTTTTATTTTTTTATTAATTGACGTGTAAATTGTACATTTATCAATAAAGAACTTTGGCTTTGACATCTACTGGGGCGAAAATGTTTTTCATGTGCGAGTATGTCACAGTAAAAGTCCAATAAAGTGGCAAAAAACTACTAACTGGATCTCGTTAAATCCAATTTTCGGTGGAAGTTTAAATCCTTTTTTTTTTGGTTTACATTCTCTTATTTTAGAAGTTACAGGGGTGGACATTTTACCACTTTGGAAGAGTCTCTCGCGCAAACTATTCAGTTTAGAAAAAAAATAGCTGAGAAAAAAATATATTAAAACCTCAATAATAATTTTAAAGACCTATCCATAGATAACACGTATGACTTTGACGAATAAAATTTTTTGAGTTTCAGTTCTTAGTACGGACAGACAGACAGACATGGCGAATCTATAAGGGGCCCGTTTTGGCTCTGGAACCCTAAAAACTATAAAATTATAATTTAACGACTAACTTAGGTTCGGTTAATTAACCTAACCAACCGTAAGTATATTATTATTATAAAATTATAATCTTTTTTTTTTTTTTTTAACTTTTTTAGGTACACACTTGACCGCCATCCGCCATCTCACGCGTTAGATTGTAATCTGACAGTGTTGACACTTTTACGGTAACATAAACAAGACTAGCGGTGCCCCGCGGTTTCGTCCGTTTAGTTATCGATCCCGGGATAAAAAATAGCCTATGTTCATACATCAACCAGATCCTTTCAGTGGTTTTTTTGCATAAAAGAGCAACAAACCTCTACCCATCCTCCCAAACTTATGCATTTATAATATTAGTTGAACAATACAAAGCGCTTAATTATACAGGGTTATTGGTAATCAGCCTGCATCCTTTTAAGGGCATGTTAGGTACATTCAATACGTCAACTTTTGTTCTACAGTTTTAAAAAAAATGAGTTTTTTTTCTTTTACAAAAAAAAAATATTTGCACGGTCTAAAAGCATCGAACTCTTCGTAACAATTCGTAACAAGAGCGCGTACGCTCTTTAACGCGCAAAAAATGATGTGCCGAAGTGAATAAATACTAAAAAGTCGCTAAACAGTACAAAAAAGGGCAACAAACACTATTTTTTTTTGGGTTGGCTATTGAGTTTTAACAAAAGTTGTAGAACAAAAGTTGATTGTTTAAATATACAGAACATGCCCTTAAACGGATGCAGGCTGATTACCAATAACCCTATGTATTACAAAACAATACAGAAAAGCTGTGATTTAAAATTAAAACAGTTTGAGCACAATAAGCGATCTTATTGCTAATGGCGACCTCTTCCAGATAACCTAACACAATAGTTTTAACAACACCTAGTTTTATATTAAAGAGTGACATGTGGAGATGCGCCTGATAGTAAGCAGCACGCCTCTCCGTAACAATATAATATCACGCAGCTATTGAAACATAAACAAGAGTCCAAATCGTCATATATCACTCAAAAAAAAAAGACGTAGCAAGTGTCCAGTACCTGCCTACAAATCTGCCATTGGCTGGAGACATTACGTGCATATGGCTCCAATTTTATATAATCATCTAAGTAGCTATTTTTATAACATTAAGTCCTCGGATATGTATAAGTTAAAATCTACCATAAAGGATTGGCTTGAGCAATATAATTATGATGCTTTGGAGAAATTGTTTCTGAGAGTGGAATAGAAAGATAGAAAATATGTTAAAAAACGTTTTAAAGGTGTGGTTTCTTCTTTTTTTTCTTTTTATTTTTGTAATATTCTAACTTTAGAATTACTTAATATTATTTTATATGTACTAATATTAAATAATGATTTCTATACCTGAATTAATTGCACATTTTTGGGAAGACACTGTTTGCTGCAACACAGCTAACGCTAAAGCAGCAGACAGGGTTACTTATTTTGTTATGAACACATTTTTTCTGGAAATAAATTATTTTTGTATTTGTATTTGTATTGTATATCTTAATATAACCTTTTATTGTTGTTTATTATTGTTATCACTGATCACTCTGAGATATAAGGTGGTTTATGTCTATGCCCTGTAATATCTCTGGAAACGAGAATAGCCCTTCAAACCGGATCATTGTTATTCACAAAGCTGCTCATTACTGCAAGACGGTAGAATAACTGTCAAAGCTGTGGTAGGCGAGAGTTTGTGTGATTGTAAGTGTGTATGTCTATTGTCAAGTGTCTCGGTAAGTGCTGAACGGCGTAAGGGCGTACCCCGAGCAAATGACCTTGAGTATTTCTTACCTTATCGCACACCGCAAGAAAGAGCAAGAGAGAAACAGTAGGATTTGTCGCTGTTTTACGCTCAAATTTTAGAATAAACTCTTTATAAAATCAGATTTTGGTATTTTGAAAAAAATAAAACTACCAAAATGTTCGTAATGGAATTGTCTATCCGTTGGTGTAAGTACAAAATCAAAATAATGGACGATTTTCGAGGAGATGTATGATAACTACAATTATTTAATTTTTTCATGGTTTCGTTGTGAGGCGATTATTTAAACAATAAGTTCATTATCAAAAAAATAAAACTACCATTTTGAAGCCAAGAAGTTGTAGAAATGTAATGTATTTTTTACCAGTTGATATTTGTTTTGGCTAATGAGTAGATAGCTCTTAAAACTGGACAAAAAACTCGTTTTGCTGGGGGACGCACCACTAAATATTCTCTCTGCTGGGACTCGAGGCGTCCTCTCGCAAGGAAAGAGTCAAGGTAATTATCCACCACGCTGGCCATTGCGGGTTGGTGAATGAGTGAATGACACATTACCTCTAAAGATTCTAAGTACATGTCGTTTTCCTTCACAGTTTTAAGTTAGCGACATTACGCACATGACTCAGAAAAAATAAAATAAATATTGGTGGACAATTCACACACAACACCATCTGACCCCAAACTAAGCAAAGCTTGTGTGATGGTGGCCAGATAGCTGATTTAATACTTATATAGTTTTTAAATACATACTTATTACACAGAGAAACACCCAGACAGTGCTGAACGTGGGATTTGAACCCGGGAGCTCCGGATCGACAGTCGCCAGCCTCCCGATCAGACCAGCCTTAACCACAGATCAGAAAATAGTTACTTCGTAATGGTCTAAGATCCGGCTGCAACATCTCTACGTTCATCGCGTAGTTAATCAAATTCACATTTGAACATACATTTATGATTAGGAGAATACGTTGCCAGTAAATAAGTGGCCGCAAGTCATTTTAATTAAATTAATATTAATTAATTTTCCAACAAAATTTCGTTCACTTATTTTTTAAATGAAATATCTACCACATCATAGCAATGTATGTAAAGAATTCGTAAAGATTTATGGAAAGAAAAAAAAATCAATGGGTGCCGTTGCACACTCAGCCGCAACTACTTCGCAGCCAGGAGTAGACAGGTAAAAAAATAGCTTTAATTTAAAATCAAAAATATGAGTAAACGTCATGAACGTATAAATACACCAAAATATTACCTGTTTACACCTCGCTGCGAAGTAGTTGTGGCGGAGTGTGCAACGGCACCCATCGATTTTCGAATTCTTTACATACATTGCTATAACTTGGATGATATTATATTTAAAAAATAAGTGAACGAATTTTTTTTTTTATAATTAAAATTAATTTAATTAAAATTACTTGCAGTCATTTAATGACTAGAAACCTATTGCCAATGTATTCTCCTAATCATAAATGTATGTTCAAATGTGAATTTGACTAACTACGCGATGAACGTAGAGATTATGCAGCCGGATCGCGTACTATAACTAGAGTCTGATGATGGAGCTGAAAGATAGTCAAAGAACCTCAGCAATTAATGAAACCGTTGACTATTTGTATACTCATTAACTAAACTAACTGATTAAAGTACTTTGACTTTAGAATATATCAGTTTCCTTACGATTATTACGTCAATTATTCTACCGTCAAGCAGTAATGTGCAAACATTACTGTGTTCCCGTTTGAAGGGCAATGTTTCCAGAGAAATTACAGGGCTTAGAGATATAACAAATTAGATCTCTGGGTGACGAGCGCAGTGCGGTGCTAGGTAATGATTTTGGCTCTTCATGTTCCAATAGCTGCGTGTCACTGTGCTGTTATGTGGCAGGCATGTTGCTTACCATCAGGCACATGTCCTGCTTAGCTCGTCACTCTTAATTTAAAAAAAAACGATGGTTTTTCCTTCACCTTTACGCACATGACTAACTTCGAAAAGACAGTGGTGCACGTGGGATTCAAACCCGGTGCTCTGGACCTACAGTCACCGTTCTCTCGACTAGACCAGTCGTAACTTTGAGGTATAAAAGAGAGCCTATTCCCCTGATATTAGGTACCTTTTTTGAATATTTAACTATGGTTCCTCTCGCCACCGTTATATATAAATCTGTATTTGTTTAATATGTAGTAGTTTACAGTGACGTATTTTTCTATTTATAGTGACGTCAATAGTACGGCTGTTGTCATTTCTACGCACTGCTTACGGAGTTAAGCAAACACCGTCATTTACAGCGCTACCAACTTATCCGTAGAAACGCCAAAAACGGAACTACATAGTTACAGGTATTAAAGACTTAGAGAATAAATATAGTACTTAATATACTCTAATACCCCGTTTACATGATTCCATTCCATGACTGGAATAATGTAAACGGGGTATAAGATTAAAGAACACAGAAATTATGTAATTTTGTGATAGGTAGCAACACTTTTCGATTGTGGCGCCATTGCTATAATTTACAGATAAGTTGGTCGTAGGTACTACACACAGATTCATGGTTTTAGGACCTGTAAGACAAACAACTGTTCCAAACTATTTCAAAACTAAACACATGTAATAAACAATAAAACAATGTTATCAACTACTTAGGATGTTATTAAAAAAAACACGGACACAATAATAGAAAAACAAGTTTAATAAGTACTTGTAACTAAAACTAATATTTGCTATAAATCAGTTTGCAAATGATTTTTAAAGTAAAAAGTTGGATCGTTATACAAAGAAATATTCAACTATAACAACATAATTCAAAAAGACACAACAAAAATCAAAAAACAAGTCAAGGAACCACATTTTAAATTCATTCGTGAATTACTCTAGTACGGCAAGGCCTGTCCAGTCGTACTTATGTGTCGGCCGCATCCAGTCCAGTCCAACTTAAGCTTTGGTCCTTTCCAAGGTGAGGCCCGATCAAACTTTTTTCACCATAAAATTGTTAGAAATTTACATTATTCGTTACAATTGTAATAAATCCATATGTTGTAATATTTGACACTTATTTGTACGATAATAATTATCGTACAATGGAATGTCCAGTTTAAACTTTAAGAATGTATACGCTTTGTATGCATTTTTTGTTTTTTTTTTAAATTGACGTGTAAATTGTACATTTATGAATAGAGAACTTTGACTTTGACTTTAAGTGCGCGGTCGTAGCCGACAGCGCCAACGACATAACGAGCGGTCACCTAGAAAAAGATTTAAACTTAAGTTCGAGTGGACTGGACGCGCCCGAAGCTTAAGTCAGACTGAACGGAATCACACGTGAATTATCCGTGAATTATTAGAAATGTGTTAACTACCAACAGTTTTTATCCCAGTAACCATTTTTTTTTTACCTTTTGACCGCCAGAGTCCCCTATACTTGACAAGCGCGAGTGAGCCCTCTGCACCAACGACGTCTATAGTTGACAAAAAAACGGACTATACCAAAACATTGTGTGTTAGATATCAAAAGGTGACAGCACATTTTTTATTTTTTTTTAATTTTGACTTATTTCGTACGCTTGGCGTCCAGGGCACAGAAATGCAATTTAGTCCTGGCGGTCAAAAGGTTAAGCAATTTATAGTAACATTTGCTATTAATCAGTCTTTAGTATAACTTTACTACAAAGCGTACGGTATCCTAAACTACGCATACAATAATATTACTTAATACTTATGTCCGCGACTTTGTCTGCGTTGAATTTAGATACTCGGCTGAAGGACTAGTATCCACGGCCAAGAATAAATAAAAAAAAAAAATATTTAGATACATAATTCTAAGTAGCTTAGATTAATATAGTAAATAATATCGCCTATGTGCTATTTCAGGTTACAATCTATTTGAGTTTCGAATTTCAGGCTGATCCATTCAATTCTTATGATTTATTTGATCGCGCAACAAAATAAATATCCGAACATCAAAACATCCAAAGTTGCAAAGTTTTAAAATTAATGCTTAATTTAATATTAGATCCTGACATACTTATGAAATTAGTGTTTTGTCGTATTGGCCACATTGATCTCAAATATCTCCTCTTTGGTTAGGAATTCCAATTTTTAAATTTATAATTCATTGACATATTTTTAATATCATTGTGTAAACTGCTATTTACCTACTCATGCTTTTATTAACTGATTGACAGAAAGAAAAAAACAATTGACAAAATGAATTACAGTTTTCAAAACACAAAAGCATGAGTAATAAGCTGTATACATTTGAAATTGGAATTCCTTACCAAAGATAAATATTTGAGATCAAAGTGGCCGGTCCGACGGAACACCAATTTCATATGTAAAGACCTAATACTATTCTCGGATTACCATCTTCTAAAACCATATAAAACAAAAATGGCTTTGCAAAGTACTCACGTATTATTCCCGAAAAAAAAAAACTTATCACATGACTCCTTCTGGAAGGAGAAGGGTCCTCAAAATACCACGTTTGGTCATTGGAGCCTCAGCCAAATCTCACGAAATCTCACCATCAACATCAACAGCCCACTAAACGTTCCCACTGCTGGGACTCGGGGCCTTCTCTCGCAAGGAGAGAGTTAAGGCCATAGTCCACCACGCTGGCCCAGTGCGGGTTGGCGGATGACACATGACTTCGAAAGATTCTAGGTTCATGTCGGTTTCCTCACGATGTTTTCCTTCACCGTTTTAAGTTAGCGGCATTACGCACATAACTTCGAAAAGACAGTGGTGCGTGTTGGGTTTGAACCCGGGGTCTCCGGATCGGCAGCCGCCGTTCTCCCGACTAGACCACCGTAACTTCACCGTAATCTCACCATGGTGGGGTCCAAAATCTCTAATATCAATTCACATAATAATACTTCTTTGCACAGTCTGCCTAGGGAAGTCCCAGTTACCAGTTATTTTACTGCCAAGCAGTGATGTGAAGCACTGCGTTACGGTCTAAAGAGCAATGTTTGCAGTGAAATTACAGGACGTAGAGATAAAACATCGTAGTGTAAAGCTACTCGTAGCTAGGCAATGACTTGGACTCTTCGTGTTCTAATAGGGTGTCACTATGTTGTTATGGGCAGGCATGTTACTTACCGTCAGGCACATGTCCTGCTAGATTAATGAGTAAGACGAGTATCGTGTACAAGAGTGACGAGATGAGCAGGAAAGCGTCCATTTTTCCCGCACCACATGATCCCCAAGCGGCCAAATTTGGGCAAAACCGGTTTTGGGACTTTAAAACCTTATTTTTACATGATATTCTTACTCGATTATTAGTTTATTTTGATGCCTAAGAGATAGGCGATAATATAAATTAGTACATTGTCGTTTACAGACACACAAAATTTGATTTCATTTTTGAGTAATGATTTTTTGTGTGACGTCGCGACGCCGGCGCGGCGGCACGGCGTCGCTTTTGGGCTAAATTGTAAAAAAAACTGGAAAAGAAAGGAGGGTCTCGACATATCTATCACAAATGAGATATAAAACATTAAAAATGTGTCACGAAGGATCCATTTCTTAGTCCAATATTTATTTCATAACTTATACTTTTTAACATTGACGCCAAACCGTCGAAAGGTAGGTAAAAAAAACATGTCGCCTTTGCGTAGAGATTTTGTTCATTTTATGTTCTGTTACTAATAATATAGTAATATTTGATAAGGCACGTTATCATCACGAAACGGGTTGCAATAATAATGACGGTTTACTGGTTTTTTCAATTATTTTTATGCTAAGCGCAAAAGCCGTCAAAAAAAAACGAAATCCTGATTTTTGTGTCATCGGCTAGCTTAAAAAATCATCTTATAAACTAATCCATTAAGCCGTATCTTGTTCAAAACGTATTAAAAAACGTAAACAAAGACTTTCCTATCGCAGTTTTACATCAAATCACTATGATTTTATAACAATCTAGCCGCCATTGTACAAGCTTTGCTTAGTTTGGGGTCAGATGGTGTTGTGCGTGAATTGTCCATCAATATTTATTTATTTATATTACGTAGGCTGTATATATTTGTACAACGAAATCCCATTTTTTATTTCATTTCATTCTCTCGCATTTTAAGCCAATAAGCGGTGAATAACTTAATTTAACTAAAACTATTTTAACAAAACTTCAATAGTCTCGAAACATTTCTTTCTTTTTTTTTTCAACAAGGCTTTCATTTAAACACCGTTTTTTATGTTTAGTAGGGCGGCCATTTTGTTGATCATATTTCATACAACTGCATATAGACTACAGGCCCGTGGATAAAATTGATAGGTCAAATGAACCACCAGGAGACCTATGTAGGATGATAGAAGGGTATAAAGTAACAAGATTCAGCGCTATGCCGTCACTTGTAAGCTGTCCAACTTACTGTACTGTAAGTGTAGTTGAAGAGGGCGGGGTTGCAACCCTCGATCATTTCTCCTAGTCGCATGATTTTGTACGGCGTTGGGGAATAATAGATTAGAAGAGGTATTGAAACTATAAAAAAAAATTTTTTTTTAATGATTAGTTTTTTTCGGAAAATCCATGACTTTCCGACGATTTACAGAGTAAATTTAGTCATTTCATTATGTACGGCATTGGTTCCATACAGTTTCAACACCTCTTGTAAACCATTATTCCGCAATTTCGTACAAAAATCATGCGACAAGAAGGAAAGAGCGAGGGTTGCAACCCCCCTCTTCAACTTGCACTCAGTTGGACAGCTTACAAGTGACGGCATAGTGCTGAATCTTAATATTTCACACCCTTCTATCATCCTACATAGGTCTTCCTACATAGGTTCATTTGACCCATAATTTTGTTCAAGGGTTTTTTGTAGTCTATTAGGATCATATTAAACTTGTATGACATATCTATTCGAACGATATAATATCTTTCTTGGAACACCCCAGTTTCCTCACGAAGTTTTCCTTCAATACTGCAAGATACTATAATATCTTTTTAATCCACAAAATCATCTCTACAGCTATAAAGTTCTATACAAAAAACGATCACTATCAAAGTAACTTTTATAAAACTTACAGATCTCACTATCTTCCTTATACTCCTGCATCACTCGTTCTATTCTCGCCCAAGCGTGGACTAAATCGCTGGGAGTGAAGGAGTGAATAGATGCGAGTGTTAAATAGGCACAGTCCAAAGGCAACATGGGACGGAACGGACTCAGCCTCCTATCGTGGACTAGATCTAGATTTAACTTACACTTAGATACTAAATACGTAAGATAGACATCTTCTAAGTTGATGAGAGGCACTTTCTTGGCAGCTGTTAGGATTTCTTCGAGGTTATTACCTGAAACAAAATGTGTTTAGTTATTTGTTTAGTATAGTGACGAAATGAGCAGATAACGTGCCTGATGGTAAGCAATATGCCGACTCAACAGCATATTGATACGCAGCTATTGGGACATGAAGAGTCCAAATCATTACCTAGCTCTGCGCTGCGCTCGTCACTCAGTGATATAAGATGTTTAATCTCTTGGCCCTGTAATTTCTCTGGAAACATTGCCCTTCAAACCGGAACATAGTAATGTCTGCACATTGCTGCTTGGCGGCAGAATAGCTGTCAAATATGTGGTACTTCCCCAGGCGGGCTCAGCAAAGAGTCTACAAAAAGTAATGAAGTTAATGCCAGAGGTGGTGGTTATGATGATGATAATGATGTTAGTGATGATGATTATGATGATGACTGCGATAATGGAGAAGCCAATGATACAATACAAAACACTTTATTATACCACAAAACAATACAGAAATACACAGTGATAATACTTAAAATTAGAACATTTTGGGCACAAATAATGATGAAATTAAAGTTGGATGGAGATTACTGAAATTATCAAATTAGTAGTGACGATGGTATCTGATAATGAAGATGTTGGTGGAGACAGAGACATTAATGTCTTCTTCTTCTTGGTAGTGTCGACGATGTTTACTAACTAAATTATACCTATTTACTATCTAAAAAAAAACATTAGATATTAATGTTTATTTTACTTTGCTTATTTATTTTGTTTCTTTTACATTTTATTAACAGATTTTTTTTTGTGCTATCCAGTATTTCGTAGCTGCTACTCCTGGTAGCGATAGTATCCATAGGTTGGATGATGGTTGTAGTAATGACATTAACGATGAAAGTGATAGTGTAGTGATAATAATGAAAAAAATTGGCAGTCATAGGAACTGCCGATATATGTAACTGAAAACTTACAACTCAGAATTTGATAGCTTACTTTGGAAACCACACGGGTGTAACCGGAGGGCCTGGCAATGAGCATTGCCATCTAGAAATGTGTCAGTATTGCCAATGGGAAATGCTGACGCATTTCTTGATGGCCTATGGCCCGAGTTCACCCGAAAATTTATCATCATTCCCGCGTGTGACGCTAGAATTCACGGTTCACAAAAAATCTGTTTGTGGTGCGCTAAAAAAAAAAAAAAATATTGGTGGACAATTCACACACAACACCATCTGACCCCAAACTAAGCAAAGCTTGTAATATGGCGGCCAGATAGCTGATATAATACTTATATAGTTTTAAATACATACTTATTATAAATAGAAACACCCAAACACAGTGCAAACATATGAATTCATCACACAAATATTTGCACCGGGCGGGAATCGAACCCACGACCCTCGGCTTTGCAGGCAGAGCTGCTACCAACTAAGCCACGAGGCCAGTCGTAAGAAGTTGTCACTGAGAGGTGAATACGAACCTCGTATGATATACCCGGTGCCGGAGAGGTACTCGGGTATGGTGTCATCAGACCGCAACCAGCGCGGGACGAACCATTTGCTGTACTCGTCCCGATGAAGCTTCACCTGCTCTATCCGGTAACCTAGGAATAAATAACCGGTTATCATTAAAAACAGTAATAACAATAACTAGTAATTTTTTTTTCAATATTTCTTTGTAACGATACGTTATAATATATATATATATAAATATATATATAATATATAATATAGTCATAAGTTACGGTGGTCTAGTCGGGAGAACGGCGGCTGCCGATCCGGAGACCCCGGGTTCAAACCCCACACGCACCACTGTCTTTTCGAAGTCATGTGCGTAATGCCGCTAACTTAAAACGGTGAAGGAAAACATCGTGAGGAAACCGACATGTACCTAGAATCTTTCGAAGTCATGTGTCATCCGCCAACCCGCACTGGGCCAGCGTGGTGGATTATGGCCTTAACTCTCTCCTTGCGAGAGAAGGCCCCGAGTCCCAGCAGTGGGAACGTTTAGTGGGCTGTTGATGTTGTTGTTGTTACGTATTCATAATATTTATGTAAATAAGTATTTAATAGCGTGTAAATACATATATTATTATTTTAAAATATTTCCCACATTTAAAATGTATTGTGTTTAAAAATCATTTTAGTTTTTACTGCTTAAATTTGCCTACATTACATTTATATCCTACTCAGCGGGTAGCTGGTAGAAAATGCGCCTTAGCATTAAGCTTTCCGGTTGTAGGTACATTATTTTTGTTATTGTGCAATAAATCTTATATATAAAATTCTCGTGTCACAGTGTTTGTTTCCTTACTCCTCCGAAACGGCTTTACTGATTTTTACCAAATTTTATATGCATATTCAATAGGTCTGAGAATCGGCTACTAGCTATTTTTCATACCCCTAAGTGTTAGGGTTATGTGTTATGGTTATGTGTTATATGGGTATGTGGTATAGTGTTATGGGTTGTTCACCTCAAACATTTTTTATTTTATTTTTGGTAACATTTTTTTGTTTTTATTTTTTTATAATGTGGCGTTAAAAAATACATACAACCCTAAATTTTTACCCTTTTATCACCAACCTCTGTTTTTTTATAGCCATTTTAGTAATTTAATCATTTGACAGTGAACTCCTAAACGACGGGACCAATTTGAATGTATTTTTTTTTGTGTGTGTATTTGAAGATGGTTTAAATTCACAAATAAGCCCGGCAGATGGCGCTGCAGACAGTGTCTAGGTTATGTCCGAGCGAAGCCGGAACGGGCCGCTAGTATTAAATAAATAACTAGATACTTCTAAAACGCAATATAATGAATATCCTCAATGTCAGTAAAGGGGTTTGGGTAAATTCGTTTTATTTTTCAAACGGCCACTTATCAAAGTATTGTCATTCGATAGCCCTATACCTAAAATACACAACTGCCATAAATAAACATTCCTAAGTAATATCGGAAACTTTAAGGTCTCGAACTTAAAATTTCAATTTTAATCCATTTTTTTGCTTCAATCGATAGTATGTACTCACAAAAAATAAGCAACTTTTATTTATACAGCCATCCCCCTAAAGCAGGGGTCGGCAACGTTTCGGGAACCATGGGCCACATGGTTCATCATCATCATCATCAGCCGCAAGACGTCCACTGCTGAACATAGGCCTCCCCCCTAGATTTCCACAACGAACGGTCCCGCGCAACCTGCAACCAGCGGTTTCCAGCGACCTTTGTGAGGTCATCTGTCCATCTAGTGGGAGGCCGTCCAACACTGCGTCTTCCGGTTCGTGGTCGCCTCTCGAGAACCTTTCTTCCCCATCGGTTGTCAGTTCTGCGAGCGATGTGGCCTGCCCATTGCCACTTCAGCTTAGGTACTCTTCGAGCTATGTCGGCTACTTTCGTTCTTTTGCGTATATACTCATTACGGATTAAGTCGCGCAAAGAGACTCCGAGCATAGCTCGCTCCATAGCTCGCTGTGTGACTTTGAGCTTTGTTATGAGGCCTACAGTTAAGGACCACGTCTCAGTTCCATAAGTCATCACTAGCAACACGCACTGATTGAAGACTTTCCTCTTGGGCCACATGGTTAAAAAGTAGATAAAATTGCAATTTGTAAAATATTTCTATCTATTATGTGAGCCGGGAATAAATAATTAAAAAAATATATATCTTATTTAACACCCTCGCGGGGCGCACGAAGGCAGGTCGCGGGCCGCGCGTTGCCGACCCCTGCGCTAAAGTAAATCGTGATTGTGAGTGCTATCGATTGGCACTAATTTGATTAGTGGCCTGAAACTTTGAAAATCAAGTCACTTTTATCCAAACCTAAAGGGGTTTGGGTAAAAGTATTTGTATGTCGTGAGATACTATTAGAACAACGTGTATCTAATCTTATTAATCAATAATAATAATTAATAAATATCTATTGGTGGCCAATTCACACACAACACCATCTGACCCCAAACTAAGCAAGGATTCTGGTAGTGGTCCCTCATGTCGTAAACTATCATTATTTATTTATCTATTCATTTTTAGCTTACCAAGTAAAGCAGCATTCGGGTGTTCATTCAACATTTCCTTCAACGTCCAAGGGTTGACGAGCACGTCATCATCAGTCTTGAAGAGGTGTTCTGCGTGGGGACAGCGTTGGGAGGTCCACTGCAGCATCAGCATCGTCTTGAGGGTTAGATTCTGGTAGTGGTCCCTCATATCGTAAACTATCAGGTCGCTGTGCTGCTTCGCTTCTACGTAGTTGTCGGCCTGAAATGGTGCATGATGGAGGTGAGTAAAAACTTTTGGACATCATCATCTGCTTTCTCAAATGATACAATATACAGAGTGTCTTAGAAGTCGTCGTTAAGCCGGAATCGGGTGATAAGCCAAGTCATAATAGTTATCAGAAAAAAAAAACAAAAAAAAACAAAGTTATTTATTGTAAAAATCAAAGGCATTTAAAAAAATGATAAATAGCTACACCATGTGACCCTTCCGGACCCAAGGCACAACTACTAGGCTCAACTGGTTGTGCCGTGGGTACTTTTGATTCCCTTCTACACAACTGAGTTCCCTACGGCTCAACCCAGAACTTTTGCACAACTACTATGCCCATCTGGTTGAGTTGTGGAGAACTCGGAAACCACTTTGATTTGAAACCACCACCACAAAAACTCGAATCCATGGTTGTGCCTTGGGTTCTTTTGAGACACAACTGATTGATTAGTTCGGAAAATAATTTACCTTTGTCTCAACTGACGTAAATTAGACGCAAATAGCCATACCTACTCTGCCAAAGTTAAAACTAAAAACCCATGAAAGAAAGGAAGTTATTAAAAACTCACATATTTTAGTATTACTTCAAGTCAAAGTACTTTATGCATAAATATACAATTTACACGTCATTTAATAAAAAATAAAAACAAAAGAAAGAGCATACAGATTGTATATACACTTTCAAAGTTTGAAATGACTACTTTACTGCATTATAATAATTATTGTACAGAAACTGTCAAGCATTATACGAGTATAATATGTTCTTATTAAAATTGTATTGACCCATGTCAAATATTTGTACTCATTTTTTTTGGACTTTGCCATCACTCTCTCAAAATTCAGTGTAACTATAAAAAGCTTGATCGATAAGCCAGCACTTTAATCTGTTTTTGAAGTTGGCAAAACTTGGGGCAGATATAATTATTTTGGGAAGGGTGTTATACATTTCAAGTCCCATAATGTGAGTTAACTTCCGTGACCTCGTGAGAGTGTGGTATAACTTCATATTCATATATATAAATTCAGCTTATCCGCGTTACGTATGTTGCGAGAATGTCTCTCTCCTCGCGCATTGTATGATTCTAGATTATTTCTGACATACACAGCCACCTGGTGGATCAATATAGCAGGTAACGTAAGTATGCCATGCTCTCTTAATTTATCTTAATTTTTCTAAGGTATGGCCGAGGCTAATTTCACCGTTGATAAGTTGCATCTGGACAGATCTAATAACATTATCATTGATGATCTGCTCTTTTTTACGTTTTGGGGAAACGCCTTTTGCTATTTCCATTTTAGAAGTGGATACTATGACTTTAAGAGCCTTCAGTAGGCGCCAAACATTGACTGTATTTTTGTTCACAGCTTTATTTAATTTGCTGTGCCATCCTTCCAAGCAATTTTTGTTCTGTGGCGCTCACCAAATACGGACAGAACAGACAGCACATTACATTTTTTATGAAAAAGATGATCAATGTATTTTATAAATTTAGGCATTATTAATTTGTGAATGTTGACTTCCTCCTTGATATATTGCCAGCCTTCTAATATCCTTTCTTTCGGCAACAACGGTAAAGCAGCGGTAAGGCCAACAATTCGTCTTTCGGACTTTAGCGTGTGGCCTAAAAGTTTACATTTTCGCCACATATTTTTGTTCCAGTGGTAGTTAGGAGGAATAGTGGGGCGCGTCTTCGTGGATTGCACTATCTGTACTATGGGGAATCAAAGTGGTTTCTGAGTTCTCCACAACTCAACCAGATGGGCATAGTAGTTGTGCAAAAGGTCTGGGTTGAGCCGTAAGGAACTCAGTTGTGTAGAAGGGAATCAAAAGTACCCACGGCACAACCATGGATTTGAGTTTTCGTCAGTTGTGTCGTGGGTACATTTTTTTTCCGGAACGGACCAACTAGTTGTGTAGAAGGGAATCAAAAGTACCCACGGCACAACCAGTTGAGCCTAGTAGTTGTGCCTTGGGTCCGGAACGCATGTGACAGTTTTTTCACTCCTGTTGCACAGTCTTTACAAAGCTTTACTTTTATTGTTTTTTTTTTTTTAATTCTGTGATTTTGAATGATATGTACTTCTGTAAATTGTTGCCTAAAATTTTAGGGCAACTGCCCCAGCTTGGAAGAAATTGACACTTTTTGCCCTACTACGAGAATATCTTTAGAATTAATACTTTGCCACAGAACAGCTGTGGCTTTGACCAATTTTAACTGACTGTACTGAAAAAAAAAATCACTACGGCAGTTTGGCAAGTAACTCTAAAAGTTGATTAGGATTCCAAAATGGTACTAGTGTACTTACTAGTAATCTAGCAAGTTTCTTAGATTATTTTTTTTCTAATTACAATCGTAAAGCGGTCAGTACGATACTGAAACGAGCCACGCTGAGCCTCAGCGCCGACGAACTACGCGCTGAGCTATGAGCGCTGACAGTGAGCTGAGCAATGAGCGCTGACAGTGAGCTGAGCTATGAGCGCTGACAGTGAGCTGAGCTGTGAGCGCTGACAGTGAGCTGACCTATGAGCGCTGACAGTGAGCTGAGCTATGAGCGCTGACAGTGAGCGTGAGACTTAACATCAGCCTAAGTAACAAGAGGACAAAAACTCTTTTCACACTATCACAGTTCGCCTGAGGAAGTACCACGTTTTTGCCAGTTAATCTACCTCCAAGTAGCAATGTGCAAACAACACTGTATTCTGGTTTTAAAAGCAAGTACCTGGGTGACCGAGCTTTGCTTGATTTAAATACTAAATATACTTATATACCCTACAGAAAAAAGGATCCAAGCAATAGATTTTCTCAAAAAAAAAAGCAGAGAGTCCGTCTGGGTTCGAACCCGGATCTACTAATTCGTGACTGCCCGACTTTCCGCCTGAGCTATTATACTGTCACGACACGCGGCGAAAACCTTCGAATTCTAATATCTAATGTGACAGTTCTTCATTGTCTAAAAATGCGCAATAAATGACGTTTGTAACAAATAAAACCTAGCTAGATCGATTTATCGTCCCCGAGACCCTCTGCATACATAATTTCAGGAAAATAGTTCCAGCCGTTTCCGAGATTCAGAATCTAAATATATATAATATACATACAAGAATTGCTCGTTTAAAGGTATAAGATGAAATATTTCTATTCTGTTCTGCTAAGATAGATAAACTCTGTATTGTACTACTAGCGGCCCGTTCCGGCTTTGCTCGGAGCCTATGACACTCAGCAATAATGTGGTTTTCTATTGGTGAAAGAATTTTTGAAATCGGTTCAGTAGATCCCGAGATTACCCCTTACAATTTAACAAACACACAAACTTTACTTCTTTATAATATTATAGTATAGATAAATAAAACAAAAACTTCTTAGAAACAACAACCTAAAAATAATAATTTGTAACTTCCAGACATCCGTGTTATTAAATACTAGCGACCCACCCCGGCTTCGCAGGGGTGCAATGCTGATACTAAATAAACTAATAGAAATGGTTGCAGTGGATTATTCCTAGTAAATTCCTATAGACATGTACAACTACAGACTTTTTTGTAGACCTTTTGAAGGGGTACAATACTGAAGTACATTATTTTGATCTAGCTCATAGGGTTCAGCGAGCGTTTGCAGTGTAAGCGCAAAAAATGTGTTTATTTACGACATTACATTAGAAACATTTAAAATTATCCATGTTTCTCTGCCATTTAATGCACGTATTATACATATAAACCTTCCTCTTGAATCACTCTATCTATTAAGAAACCCCGCATCAAAATCTGTTTGGTGGTTTTAAAGATCTAAGCATATTTAAGGACGGAAAAACGCGGGAAGTACGTGGGCACATGGTTAGAGGTCATGACAAGTGGAGTAAGAAAGTGACAGGATGGTACCCAAGGAGAGGTAAAATGACGAGAGGTAGGCCGCGGAAAAGGTGGGATGATGACATTAAAGAAGTTGCGGGAGCTACTAGCTTGGAGTAGAGTGGCTCGAGAAAGACTAGAATGGAAAAGGTTGGAGGAGGCCTTTGCCGATTGGAAAACAGATATTCAAAAAACCAGCAAACAACAAATTTTAGAATAAGTTTTATTTTATCGTAATGTTTGTATTAGATTATTGTTGTTTGATTGTTTTGTAGTTATTAACATTAGGTAAGGATACAGATCTGAATAAAAGGCTATAACTATTATTATAAACGCGGGAAGTGACTTTGTTTTATAATATGTAGTGATTACCAGTGTCTCGTCGAGGTGTTCTCCTTGCAGCCCCAACACGAAGTACGTGGTGAAGTGCTTCCCCCAGGACCCCCGGATGGCCTGCCGCTGCTCCATGTTGGCAGGTGCACTGGAGACCAGCGCCAGGACTGGGACGTCGCTGGTGCAAGCTGCTGTGGGCTCGATCAACAGCTCCCTGGAATTGAGATGATGAATAAATACATAAACAGCCCACTAAATGTTCCCACTGCTAGGACTCGGGGCCTTCTCTCGCAAGGAGAGAGTCAAGGCCATAATACATCACGCTGGCCCAGTGTGGGCTGGTGAATGACACGAGAGTAAGACGCAGGCGTGTGTGTTCTCCGCTAAAAGGAGTCCTTTCCAACTGACTCCAACTTTTAGAGGTGTATCCGTGCCGATTTCTCACCGTCTTGAGCTTTTGGGCGTTACTTTGACATCTACGCTCAACTTTGGTTCGTTTATCGAGTCCAAGGCAAATTAGCTGCCGCAATACTGGGTTTACTCTCAAAGGTGCGAAGGTACTTCAAGTCTGAACAGTTGCTCACGTTATATCAAGCACTTTCTTGTTAGTCGTTCTTGTATGGAGTACTGTTCCCATCTTTGGGATGGATCGGCTAAGTATCAGCTGGAGGCTCTGGAATCGATCGAGAGACGTGCCAAAAGGCTCATAGGCAAACGACACTCTTGTGCGAGAAAGACTTCAAAGTCTTGAACATCGCCGAAAAATTGCTAGCCTATCGATTTTTTATCGGATACACTTCGGTACATACATACACTACAATTTTTGTATCTTCAAATCAAGAGTGAATCGGTTTCTTCTAGGTAAACACGCTCCATCTTAGACCGCATCGTCGCAACATCAGGCGAGATGGCGGTCAAGTGTAAACCTATCAAAGTTAAAAAAAAACATGACTTCGAAAGATTCTAGGTACATGTCGGTTTCCTCACGATGTTTTTCTTCGCCGTTTTTGAGTTAGCGACATTACGAACATGACTTCGAAAAGACAGAGTTGCGCGTGGTTTTGATGCATCGATTTTTAATGTGCCCAACAGGATGTGGATCGGAAATCTTAGGTGGTACGTTCGCCAGGTCATCTAATTTAGCATAAAAAATTAAGTTTGTGGTACGAGTAATTTACTTTTAAAATGGGAACATGGCGTGTAGGAATATTGATTCAACTTCGCAGACTTCGACGTCAGAGGCCCGTATCAGTATTCGTGTTCGCTTAATTTTTATTACGTACCCACTAGAACCAATTTATTTCCTTTAAATGTAAAACGGAACTTAAATTTTGATAATTTCGATAATTCTGATATGAAAATTTGCCCTGAATCTATTGTTAATATCAAGATATATTCATTCATAACGTAAATAAAAAATGGCAATAATTGGGAAGAAAACCAACCTACAAAACTATTTAATTCTTAAACACACATTACGTCATTATACCTTCCATTACAGGATATACTTTTATAGTATAGAGTGGCGAGACGAGCAAGAGCTGTGCCTGATGGTAAGCAGCATGCCTCCCCATAATAGCACAGTAACACGTAGCTATTAGAACAGGACGAGTCCAAATCATTACCTTTTCAGCACGTCTCTCGATCGATTTCAAAGCCTCCAACTGGTACGTAGCCAACCCACCCTAAATGTAAGAACAAGGTGCCATACTCCGCACAAGAGCGAATCTATGTTTGATATAAGTAAACAACATTTGAAGTACCTTCCTTCGATTTAAACTGAACGAACATAGAGCTAGAGCTGGAACAAGAGCATTCTTTCTCGATCTTTTAGTGTAAACGAAAGATCGTTCTTAGCGTTTTCCATATTAAATATTCCATAGAATCTTTGCGAACCCAAACAAAACAACGAAAGAATCCTCTACGTTTGTTTACACCAATTGAATTTGATACAGTGGGCATAGAATGAGTATTCGCTCGTCTGATGTAAATCGGCCTAAATAAGACACCTTTTTGGCAGCTAATTTTGGCTCGGACTGCCAAAAAGGTCAGTAGTCGAAATAAATACGTTCTCAGTCATTGGGACTGCCGATAGAAGTGAAAACTTAAAACTTAGAATTTCATAGCTCACTTTGAAAACTACAAAACTGAATAAGTCTTCCAAGCATTGTCGTCTAAATAACGTGTAATAATGTGCATTGGTAACCATGATAACACGCCATGGCCATCTAGAAACGCGTTAACATTTCTAGGTGGCCCGAAGATTTATTTCATTAAGAGTGCGCCTAATGCCGGTGGGTTCCCAACGAGTCACACCAAACGAGTCACACTGTGACTCGTTGCCAGGGAAAAATCAGTTTTCACCCGCGCGTTTCTTAATGCGATATACATAAAGTCGAGAATAGCATGACACAGTTTGGAGGAAAAATCAATATTAAATCAGGAGTCCATTTTTGACCAAGTTTTATTAAATTACTCAATAATTAAACATAAATTTAAAAAAGTGTTCGGTTACTTTAGTAGAAGGTACAATTAGGAATTTTATTACCAAAAAATAATGTGGGGTCATCGCTGATAATTTCGAGTACTCGAATTAAAACGGGTTTTTTCGGTGTCATTTTTATTTTTTTATTGTAAAAAACTCTGATCTATTTTTAAAATTATATTCGGTTATTGTGCTTCTTCTTAATTGTACCCACACGTCAATATAGTTTTTAGTTTCTTTACTTCAGTGAGCGGCGTCGAAAATGTCCTTTTTTCGTTTTCTGGCACTAGGCGCCCTCGCGTCATGCTCGGTTCACAGCCTACGAAAAATCTGTGTGGACTGCCAAAATAAGTTTTCACTTCAAATAAGTAGGAGTCAGTTGAACTCCTCATTCTGAACTTACTAGACCACCCGATTTTTTTTTTCAGAACTGGGGTCAAATTACTATACTAATCCGCAGTATTTCCCACGTTTTGAACGTGTTATGACAAAATCGCAATGAGTATTTAACGGTATTTTTGTAAACCCAGGTAACGGAACACCAATGAAGCTACTGGACCTAACTGGATGCGACATTAACACCCAAGCATATGGAAGAAAAGCGCGTAATATCAGTTGACACAAATCGTTCACGCGTAACGGACCTACTTTACACTGTGCACTGTAACGGCAATAGGGTACCGGACTGGGTCAAAAATACACCATCCTAATTAGTCCGTCAGCTAGATCATGGAAAAATATTGGACACGTATTTTTTGTTTTTTCATAATATTAAAAATCGACAAAGATATAGACCATCAAACTTCGAGAGTGGGGGTCGCGACGTCACTCGTGAGTAAAAATCGTACTCACAAGTGACGTCACACGAAACTTCGAAGCGCTGTATCTTCGTCATTTTTTGTTTGTGAAACAAAAGAAAAAATACGTGTACAATATTTTGTGACAATCTAACTAACTACTTAGTTTTTTTGAGGATTGTACCCTATTGGAGAATGGATAACATAAGTGTATATTTTCCCAATCTTCAACATTTTAAACCATTTATATTTTAGTATGGAAACTAACGTGATTATTGTACATTACACACATCTAGAAAATTAATACACGGGAAACTCACGGTGGAAATAGTCAGTCCAGTCAGACTCAAGTTTCGATCGCGTCCGGCGATCTTTTTCAAGGCGAGTGCGCGCGTGTGTTCGCAGCTCGTTTAGGACTGACTATATCAAATGTGGTGTTAAAAAAAATTTATACACGGGTACGTGTATTCATTTTAAAACATTTTTATTTTGCTAAATTTGTGTTAAGAAAGTATCGTTTGGCTCTATTCAGCGGCTCAAATGTTCTTACTGCTGGCACTTGGGGCTCGAGGTCTTTTCTCGCAAGGATAAATTTAAGGTCATTATCCACCAATCTGGCCCAGTGCACATTGAGGGATCGTAAATAGATCATCGTAAAAAAAATTTTTGTCTGTAAAGTCGGTTTACTGACGATAGAACGTGACAACGTCTTAAGAAAATACTGATGGAATGGTAGCATTTTTCAAAAGAAAATTTTAATTTCATTTGTTTAATAGTATGTAAAAAGTAATCAGTAGAATTTAGTCATTTTCAATCAAAAATCGAACCCGGGGCATTTCACATGCAAAGCGAACACTCTACCACTGAGCTACATCCCCGCTTGAACTACTGGTCGAAATAATTAATACAACTGTAACAAACATGCGGCGAGGTAACGACCGACGGTAACGCGGTAACGGTACATGACGTCATGTTTTGTGGGCGTGCAGCCGGCTTCATCGAATTATAAGACGTTATCACGTCAAAAGCTATCACGTCACGGTTTAGACCGCGAAGTGCATCTAGATTTTAATATATAAACTTTCATCTTTATAATATTAGATATTTGTAGCGACCCTCGGTTTTACCCGCGTATTTTACAATCCCGTTTCTTTTCTGGAATAGACATTTTAGACTAATATTCATCTACGTACCACATCCAGGGTAGCGATTCTAAATCTATTCGGTTGCATCCTACACGGAATCTCATCTCTCGGTCTCTGTCATCTGCTAAACAGATAGGTAAAACAAAGACCGAGAGGTGAGATTCCGTGTCGGATGCAACTGAATGGATTTAGAATCGCTACCCAGATCCCATCGTAGGTTTTGCCGTGTAAAAGCAAAAAATATCCATACACACAAATATACGTATTTATAATATTAGTAAGGACGTAAAGATTTTTAGATTTTAGAGCCTTTATTACGAAAACTAAGGCCTACTGTCCACGCACGCGCCTTTTGTCGAATGCATGCATCCTACGAACAAACGCAAGACGTGCGGCTGTCGTGTCGTTGTCGTTTCGTGGACACAGACTTCATTATCATTATTTTGGCCTAAAATAAAATGAAAACTACACTACGCTACAAACCTAACTAATTAATTACACTAAGGACATCTGAATTGTCCATAGACCAAAGGTATGTTGATAAGTAAGGATTGCTACAATTAAAGTAAAAATAACTCACAAGTTATCGAAATAGTGCTGAAGATCCCTTGAGCGGCGGAAGTGATCGAGGTTCTGGTCGGGCGGTGGCGGCGGCATCAGCGCTCGACCGGCCAGCCGACCCAGCCAGGAGACGGTCACCAGCATCAGAAGCGCCCACGTGATGAGGGGCAGGAGCCATGACCCACGCCGACCGCCTGGAGGAACAAGACTAGATATCAACAGTCAACACATACAGAACTATGACAACAAACCATATACTTATATGTATCAAAAAATGTATAGTATTTATGCCAGAAATACCGACTTGGGGCCCATAGCAAGTCTAGAACATTATTATTTTGCTTTTATACCGATTTTAATGTTTACCCCCTAATTGCAAACAAGTTACTTAAAATTACTTACGTAGGGTTCCCGGCGTCGTCCAAGCCCAGTTTGGTCTGACAGGAAGAAGAAACGGGGTCAGAAAAGGGAATATGTGGACACCAAACCAGACAGTTCCAGACGATCTCCCGTCCCAGCACAAGCAACGGTCCGGCGTTGTAGAAGCGGCCAATCCAGCAGCCACTTCACAATTAATAGTCCAGCACTAATCCAGTAGTCACAATTAATGTTAATAACGTGTTCCCGCACAATATTAAAGCTTTTATCCCGAAAAACACCAGTTTGGTAAAACTAACAAAAAAAAAACCTTCTGTATATGCTACCGGCCAAACCCGATTTCAGGACAAACTAATAAGTCCCGTTACGCTCATTGTCCCGTTACGCTCATTGCCCCGTTACGCTCATTGTCCCGTTACCCTCATTGTCCCGTTACGCTCATTGTCCCGTTACGTGCATTGTCCCGTTACGCTCATTGTCCCGTTACGCTCATTATTGCGTTACCCTCACTGTCCCGTTACGCTCGTTGTCCCGTTACTCTCGTTATCCCGTTGCGCTCATTGTCCCGTTACGCTCATTGTCCCGTTACGCCCTTACGCTTGCGCCGCATCTATCAAACTAGTTCTTCCTATACGCGATAGGATTAACTAATATAGCCTAGTCCAAACTAATTTGTCCTAAGCCCGATAGTATTAATCATTTTAGCCTAGCCAGGAGACGGTCACCAGCATCAGCGGGGTCCATGTGATGAGGTGGAGCCACGACCCTCGCCGACCGCCTGGGGACACACCATCAAAGATATAAGGGCTCCCACACAAAACTGCGATGCGATGCGACGCCACAACGGGAGCAATTTGTATCGCAAGTTCCTCCGATGCAGCGTCGCATCGTATCGCATCGCAATTTTGTGTGGGAACCCTAAAAACCTACAGAACTATGACAACAAACACAATTTTTTAACGTGACAACGTCTAATAAATCGATGAACGTCGGCTGTCGAACAAAATACTGATAGATGTGGCGCAATCGTACGTGCGTATCGGGACAATGAGCGTAATAGGACATAACGGGACACTTTTGACGTGACAACGTCTAATAAATCGATGAACGTCGGCTGCATGCACGAAAAAATGTATTGTCTGTAAAATTGGTTGGTTTACGGACGATAGTTTAACGTGACAACGTCATAACAAAACATTGATAGGAGCAAGCGTACTGACTGTAATGGGACAATGAGCGTAACGGGACACTTTTTCGTGCATGCAGCCGGCGTTCATCGATTTATTAGACGTTGTCACGTCAAAAGTGTCCCGTTATGTCCTGTTACGCTCATTGTCCCGTTACGCACGTACGCTAGCGCCACATCTATCAATATTTTGTTATAACGTTGTCACGTTAAACTATCGTCCGTAAACTGACTTTACAGCGAACCGATTTTTTTGGGATATGTGTTGATTTTGAATTTGATTATGAAGTGGCCTAAAGCCCTAAGCGGCCAAATTTGGGAACACAGAACATGCCTTAAAGGGATGTAGGCGGATTTGCTGCAATAGACTGAGCATTTTCATTGTTTGTTGAAACATAATTGAAATGAATTTGACTGGCCTTGTGGCTTAGTGGGTAGTAGCTCTGCCTGCGAAGCCGAGGGTCGTGGGTTCGATCCCCACCCAGTGCAAATATTTGTGTGATGAATTCAAATGTTTGCACTGTGTCTGGGTATTTCTATGTATAATAAGTATGTATTTAAAACTATATAAGTATTATATCAGCTATTTGGCCGCCATCACACAAGCTTTGCTTAGTTTGGGGTCAGATGGTGTTGTGTGTGAATTGTCCACCAATATTTATTTATTTATTTATAATGGGTGTAAAGGGGCCTCAACATCTAAGTGCCCCCAAAACTGTCAACCTCACCTGCCCGTGGTGCACCCTGCCGACCAACAAACGAGGCTCTGACGACCGACCGATGACGGGATATCCATCCATATAGCCGTGCTGTAAATATAGCTGTGACGGGCAGCAGCGTCACATGCGCACAGCACGGTTCTGCGGTCGCCAACCCGCATGCCCAGCGTGGCGACTATGGGCAATAACCTCCATATGATAAGCCAAACAAATAAAAGGCCCCTAGTTCCCGGTCGCCCTGCTATTCCTGGCCAAGGCGGCGGTCATGGTAACGGCAGGGTAAGGGGTGCGAAGAATCCCCGGGTTACAGTAGGCCGCCCAACCCAACTAACCCTCGCTGTGCATAACGGACGTACCATTCGTGAAGACGAGAGGCTCGCTCAGCTAGAAGAAGAACTGACCCACATAAGATGACACATTCTCGGGTTATGTGAAGTCCGAAGAGAGGGAGAGGACACCGTAACCTTGGAATCAGGCCATCTTATGTACTATCGTGAAGGTCACCAGCTGTCGCAAGGTGGTGTCGGGTTTCTGGTCCACAAAACTCTCTGTAACAACGTTTTGGAAATCGCAAGTGTGTCTCCGAGGGTCGCGTATCTTGTGCTGAAGTTGACCGAGAGGTATACCCTTAAAGTGGTCATGGTATACGCACCCTGAGAGGCATACCCTGATTCAGAGGTGGAGGCTTTGTATGAGGATATATCGAAAGCCTTACATAACACATCCAAAGCCCACTTCAACGTTGTTATGGGGGATTTTAACGCCAAAGTGGGAGTACAGACTTGCAGTGAATCGGTAGTAGGACCATATGGTTTGGGAAGAAGAAATGACAGGGGCCACATGCTAATTGACTTCCTCGAAAAGGAGAGGCTGTTTTTGATGAATTCGTTCTATAAGAAACAGCCTCAGAGAAGGTGGACGTGGCGAAGCCCCGACGGACAGACGAAAAATGAGATTGACTTCATCATAGCGGACAAACGGCAAATATTCAGGGATGTCTCAGTGATCTCTCGGTTTGCTACCGGTAGTGACCACAGGCTTGTTCGAGACACCCTGAATATTAATTACAAGCTTGAACGAGTCCGTTTGATGAAATTAACACTCCGTCCGAACCTTCTCCAAACCATAGTTGGGTCTGAATCATTCCAGTTAAAATTGGAGAACCGGTTTGCTGCCTTGGAAACCACAAATAGCGCTGACCAGAAGCTCGAAAGTGTAGTGGAAGTCCTGCGTGATGAGGGCATAAAGTTTTGTGAAATGCGGCGCAAAGGCAGAAAGTCAAAGCTTTCCAGGGAGACCTTAGAGCTCATGGAGGAACGACGGAATCCCACGTTAACTTCGTCTGAACAAGGGGCAAGAGAACAACAAGCAAGAGAATTACCAAGCTTGTACGACGTGACCTCCGATTAGCTAACACGCTCTTGATTGAAAAATCAATTGAGCAAAATCGGGGGTCAAAAGTGTTCGTCAAGACCTTGGGTAGAAGCCACCTGACGAAGTTAACTACCTCGACGGGGAGAGTCGTTTCATCCAAAGCGGATATTCTCTCGGAGGTGGAAGACTTTTACAGCCAGCTGTACGCATCGCATGCTCCACATCTCCCACATAGCGAGGACAAAAGAGCTACTTTGACTCGCCACTACACTGAAGAACTGCCAGAAATAAGTATGGACGAAATCGCGATGCCTCTTGGGCAACTTAAAAATGGAAAAGCCGCGGGCGAGGACGGAATTACAACAGAGCTCTTGAAGGCTGGTGGTGCTCCACTTATAAAAGAGCTCCAAGAACTGTTTAATGCCGTCCTCTTTACCGGGAGAACTCCACAGGCATGGCACAGAAGTGTGGTCATCATATTCTTTAAAAAAGGAGATAAAACCCTTTTGAAGAATTATCGGCCAATATCGCTTCTGAGCCATGTCTATGGCCTCAACCACAGTACGGGCCTAAGGCCTCAACCACAGTACGGGCCTAAGGCGGGCGCGGGCGCGGGCGCGGAAATTTCAAACATAAAGTCCGCGCCATCACTTAAGTTCTCTGACGAAACAGTTGAACTACTTTTATAAAATCAGTTTTGTTTATCGTTATCGTTGTAGAATGCAACAATGGCTCCACTCACGACCGGTCGTGAATGGAGACGCGGATCTACGAAACGCGCCTTTGTGTCCACAGTGCAGGCGGCCTAGCCCGGCGGGCTTGAGCGACTAAGCGGGCGGAGATGTCAAACGTTCATTTGTTCGCACTAGACGTGGGTAAAAATTAGTCTTTGGCGAGATTGAAACATTTGCATCTGGATCAGTCGATCAGTTGTAAAATGATGACATGATCATTTGTGCCATTTGGAACATGAGTCAAAATAATGATTTAGATATAGATAGATAGATATGATATTTATAGATAGATTTACTATCTAAATCTTTACTATCTCAATCACATTTACAGTTTTTTACGGCCTTCTAAAAAAAAGGGGTATAGTAAGGTAGACGCTGATGTCAGTCTGTCTGTCTGTAGACGCAACAGACAGTCTGGTGCACCAAAGTTCTCAAAAGGATGGTTCAATTTTGATGCGGTTTTTTGATTTGAAATTCAGTGTCTTTGCGGTGGTTCTTAGTAATGTTTGATTAATATGAGCTTAAAAACGTTCGCCTGAATAAAATAGTGGACCAAAGATCTTTTCACAATCTACTTCAATATGGATATCAAATGAAAGGGAAATTAGTAGAATTCTATAATAAATTCTATCAAATCCACGATATCAGGTGGAAATCTGAATATTTAATTATGTTCTTGTTATATTTTAACATTACTGTAGATTGTGTAGATACATACTATCATATTTTTCATATTCGTAGAAGTTTTATTTATAACGTAAATAAGAACAAACGATTTAAGCAATCTATTCAAACTTCGAAAACTTGGTTCTAAAGCAATGAAAAACTTATTAATTTAGTTTGCAAGTTGCAACCTGTGCGATACGCACGACGTTAATTCCGTTTTGTTTCTCAATCTTATTACTACACAACGCAGTTTTATTTTTTTCACTCTTTGCCGCGACTTGATACTGCATTCGTAAATTATTGAATATTGTTAGCAATCATACAACATACAATTAATTCAAACAGTGACTGCTAACTCGTGATTGTAAACTGATTTCGTTCCAAATTAAACACTTTTACCAGGGCATCACCACACGCTCAAGGTCGCGCGTTATTAGCCTACAACTAGACAGTCGGTTGTCGGACACACAGCTGAGCGCTCGCGCAACATGTTTCCCGTGCAAAATGACGTCGCGTGCATATTGTATTGTATATGGATGCATGAGTCAATATTTTTATATATTTTTGCATTGCCTTTATAATCTTATACCTTTAAACGAGCAATTCTTGTACCTATATAAATATGTATATATGTATATATAGAATCTGAATCTCGGAAACGGCTAGACGGATTTTCATGAAATTATGTATGCAGGGGATTTTGGGAACGATAAATCGATCTAACTAGGTTTCATTAAAAAAAAACGCATATTATGCGCGTTTTTAGACAATGAAAAACTGTCACATTAGACATTAGAATGCGAAGGTAAATTTCGCCGCGTGACGCGGCAGCATAATTAGCTCAGACGGGAAGTCGGGCGCTCATAGCGGTCACGAATTAGTAGCTCCGGGTTCGAATCCAGACGGGTTCTCTTATTTTTTCAATACTTTTTGTTTAAGAAAATCTATTTCTTGGAATCTTTTATCTGTAGGTATCTAAGTATATTTCGTATTGAAACCGAGCAAAGCTCGGTCACCCAGGTACATATATTAATCTGTGCTACAATGCTAGTCAGCATGACATAAAATATTGACGCACATAACGGAAGGTTAATTTTTTTTTATTATATATGTCGACAACCCTTGCGCATCAATCCGCGTCAGACAGTGACAGAGTTACGCTTTAGAAGAGAGCGCAAATGTTTAGGTGAATATCGCGATAGGCATTGAGCGCTAATGCGAGCTGAATTGCACTTTGTTGTGTCCCAACAAGAGTCGCTTTTTATAAAAAAACTTTCGCTAAGTGAGATTACTTCGATTCGGATCACAGTGATATTTCGGTTTCACTGAGTCGTTTCAGTAAATGAGCTACTTACACACGTCTAGTTCAAGCGTTTTGTTCTCACATCTAGTTGGCGAGCGACCTAATGCGCATGTGGCGGGGGTATCAAACCTTTTCAGTCTTGTCGCTTGGCGACAAGATTGACGTTTACGCGGCTGGATATAGTTTTTGGTACAATTATGATAAATACTAAATTGAACTGTTTAAAATCTGTTTCATTTTTCGCAAATTTATAAATAATTCCTTCTTAGAACTAAAACTATACAAAAGTTTGCATTTTCTTTGATGTTTTAAACTATATTTTTTTCCAAGGATCTATTAAAATGTTGTAATGGACATGCGAGCGTAATAAAAATGCTTTTTGGGTGTTTTCCTGCAATAATGAAACAATTTACCACATTTTTCCCTGTTATAAATTATTTCATGTACGTCATGCAAATCGTCGCCTATAGTTTGCGACACCTGACGTAGGTCGCTCGCCCGCTGCTCACTGTGGCCACCCACCCGCACCCGCGCCCGCGCCCGCGCCCGCACCCGCGCCCGCGCCCGCCTTAGGCCCGTACTGTGGTTGAGGCCTAAGGCGGGCGCGGGCGCGGGTGCGGGCGCGGGCGCGGGCGCGGGTGCGGGTGGGTGGCCACAGTGAGCAGCGGGCGCGCGACCTACGTCAGGTGTCGCAAACTATAGGCGACGATTTGCATGACGTACATGAAATAATTTATAACAGGGAAAAATGTGGTAAATTGTTTCATAATTGCAGGAAAACACCCAAAAAGCTTTTTTATCGCGTAGTACGCTCGAATGTCCATTACAACATTTTAATAGATCCTTGAAAAAATATAGCTTAAATCATCAAAGAAAATGCAAACTTTTGTATAGTTTTAGTTCTAAGAAGGAATTATTTATAAATTTGCGGAAAAATGAAACAGATTTTAAACAGTTCAATTCAGTATTTATCATAATTGTACCAAAAAATATATCCAGCCGCGTAAACGTCAATCTTGTCGCCAAGCGACAAGACTGAAAAGGTTTGATACCCCCGCAACATGCGCATTAGGTCGCTCGCCAACTAGATGTGAGGACGAAACGCTTGAACTAGACGTATGTAAGTAGCTCATTTACTGAAACGACTCAGTGAACCGAAACATCACTGTGATCCGAATAATTGGGAACAGTTGGATGGTAAAAGCACAAAATAAATATTCGTTCAAGTACAGCAAACTCACTTAGCTAAAGTTTTTTATAAAAAGCGACTCTTGTTGGGACACAACAAAGTGCAATTCAGCTCGCATTAGCGCTCAATGCCTATCGCGATATTCACCTAAACATTTGCGCTCTCTTCTAACGCGTAACTCTGTCACTGTCTGACGCGGAATGATGCGCAAGTGTTGTCGACATATATAATAAAAAAATAAACTAACCTTCCGTTATGTAGGTAGTCAGCATTGTAGCACAGATTAATATAATTATAAAGGCAATGCAAAAAAATATAATTCTTTGTTTGTTTTTTGACTCATACATGATGCCCTGGTAAAAGTGTTTAATTTGGAACGAAATCAGTTCACAATCACGAGTTAGCAGTCACTGTTTGAATGAATTGTATGTTGTACGATTGCTAACAATATTCAATAATTTACGAATGCAGTATCAAATCGCGGCAAAGCGTGAAAAAAATAAAACTGCGTTGTGTAGTACTAAGATTGAGAAACAAAACGGAATTAACGTCGTGCGTATCGCATAGGTTGCAACCTTGCAACTTGCAAACTAAATTAATAAGTTTTTCATTGCTTTAGAACCAAGTTTTCGAAGTTTGAATAGATTGCTTAAACCGTTTGTTCATATTTACGTTATAAATAAAACTTCTACAAATATGAAAAATATGATAGTAGGTATGTATCTACACAATCTACAGTAATGTTAAAATATAACAAGAACATAATTAAATATTCAGATTTCCACCTGATATAGTGGATTTGATAGAATTTGTTATAGAATTCTACTACTTTCCCTTTCATTTGATATCCATATTGAAATAGGTTGTGAAAAGATCTTTGGTCTACTATTTTATGCAGGCGAACATGTTAAACTCATATTAATCAAACATTACTAAGAACCACCGCAAAGACACTGAATTTCAAATCAAAAAACCGCATCAAAATTGAACCATCCTTTTGAGAACTTTGGCGCACCAGACTGTATGTTGCGTCTACAGACAGACAGACTGACATCAGCGTCTACATTACTATACCCCTTTTTTTTAGAAGGCCGTAAAAAACTGTAAATGTGATTGAGATAGTAAAGATTTAGATAGTAAATCTATCTATAAATATCATATCTATCTATCTATATCTAAATCATTATTTTGACTCAGTGTTCCAAATGGCACAAATGATCATGTCATCATTTTACAACTGATCGACTGATCCAGATGCAAATATTTCAATCTCGCCAAAGACTCATTTTTACCCACGTCTAGCGCGAACAAATGAACGTTTGACATCTCCGCCCGCTTAGTCGCTCAAGCCCGCCGGGCTAGGCCGCCTGCACTGTGGACACAAAGGCGCGTTTTGTAGATCCGCGTCTCCATTCACGACCGGTCGTGAGTGGAGCCATTGTTGCATTCTACAACGATAACGATAAACAAAACTGATTTTATAAAAGTAGTTCAACTGTTTCGTCAGAGAACTTAAGTGATGGCGCAGAGTTTATGTTTGAAATTTCCGCGCCCGCGCCCGCGCCCGCCTTAGGCCCGTACTGTGGTTGAGGCCTATAAGTTGTTTTCGAGAGTTATCACGAATCGTCTCGCCCGAAGACGCGATGAGTTTCAGCCTCCTGAACAGGCCGGGTTTCGAAGTGGGTACAGCACCATAGGTATGGCACCACATTCACACGGTATGGCAGATTGTACAAAAGACAAAGGAGTACAATCGGCCACTTTGCTTAGCGTTTGTGGACTATGAGAAGGCGTTCGACTCGGTCGAAACCTGGGCTGTTCTGGAGTCCTTACAGCAATGCCAAGTCGATTGGCGATACATCGAGGTGATGAGGTGTTTATACGACGCCGCTACGATGGCGGTCCAAATCCAAGATCAGCAGACAAAACATATTCCTCTGCATCGAGGCGTGAGACGCTGGATTGGGTTGGACATGGCCTAAACATCAATGGCGAGTACATCTCTCACCTACGATTTGCGGACGACATCGTCATCATGGCAGAGTCGCTGGAGGATATGCAGTGGATGCTGGACAGCCTGGCTAACGCTTCTCAACGCATCGGCCTTCGGATGAATTTGGATAAAACCAAAGTCATGTGCAACGAGCTCGTTGCTCCGGGGCCGATTGCCGTAAGTGGAACCACTCTCGAAATTGTTCAGAGATATGTCTACTTAGGGCAGATGCTCGAACTAGGTAGATGTAGCTTTGAGAGTGAGGCCATGAGAAGAATCCAGTTGGGCTGGGCAGCGTTTGGCAAACTTGGTCGAGTCTTCTCGTCACCCATCCCACAAAGTCTCAAAACAAAAGTGTACAACCAGTGCGTCCTACCCGTTATGACCTACGGTGCTGAAACGTGGACACTGACAGTCAAAATGGTCCGAAAGCTCAAAGTCGCTCAGCGAACTATGGAACGGGCTATGCTTGGAGTATCTCTGAGGGATTGCATTCGTAATGAAGTAATTCGTCAGAGAACTAAAGTCACTGACATAGCTCAGCGTATTAGCAAACTGAAGTGGCAATGGGCCGGTCACATCTGTCGCAGACCCGATAACCGTTGGGGTAGACGGGTTTTGGAGTGGAGACCGCGAATCGGCAAACGTAGTGTAGGACGCCCAGAGACCAGATGGAGTGACGATATACGAAAGATGGCTGGTGGCAGTTGGAAACGTAAGACCGAGGATCGGGCTGAGTGGCGTATTATAGGAGAGGCCTATGTCCAGCAGTGGACGAACACGGGCTGATGATGATGATGAAACATGATAAGGTCTCTCTTTTGTCGTTTAAACTGGCTACTGGTTTAAAGTTAACGTAAAAGATGTTATGTCGAAATGTGATTTTTTCCCGAAGTGTCTGTTGTGGAGGCCCCGGGGCATATGCCCCGTTTGCCCTCCCCTAAATCCGGCCCTAGCACCTCCCGCGAGGCGGACCCGCAAGGGCGGTGGTAAGTGGGTCAGGATCGTTGATGTGAGTGCGAGACCCGTGACCCTTTGCCATGACGGAGAAACCTGTGGGGGTTTTAGTCGGTAAATGCACTTCCCCACATTAAAAAAGAGGGGCACTTTCTTGCGAAAGCGACATGTTAATCGCCCTCTTATCTAAAATATGCTGACACATGCTCCGTACCTATCTGTAAGTAGGCGTGCTGGTTGCGGAAGGTGAATCAGAATTCTGAATCCTCCCCGTGTATACATACTCGTAGTAACATTTCTTTTAAAATTTAGTTTTTATCAGCTATAAACTAAAACCGGCTAAGAGTGAGTGGGACTCCCGGACGCAGGGTTCCGTACCATTAGCAAATAAACGGCGAAACCTCTTTGGCTTTATTCCGAATTCCGTATACATAGATTTTCGCAGTTTCCGCAAACAGGCTTTCAACCAAAAAGTTTCACTAAAATTTTTATTTTACCTTGTGATTCTAACGACGAATTCGATAGCGCGTTTTATTCTTTTAGTGACGCCATCTAGTTAGCTTGGAACGGACTTATCGAGCAAGAAACCAGTGCATCATCACTCGCTGAAGGTCGCGCGGTTTTAGCCTACAGCTAGACCGTTCCTCCCAGGGAACAGGTGCCAGTCGGTTGTCGGACGCACGGCTGAGCGCTCGCGCAAAACGTTTCTCGCGCATATTGTTATAAGATATGTCGTAAACCCTCCGCGCTAGACAAGGACAGAGTTACGCGTTAGAAGAGAGAGTTAAAAATCGCGACAGATATTGAGCGCTAATGCGACCTGAATTGAACTTTCTTGTGTCCCAGCAAGAGTCGCTATTTATATAATTGTTTTTGGTAAGTGAGGCTTCTGTACTTATATTTATTCTGTGCCTGAGCCCTGAGCATCTTGTAATTGTTAAAAAACTGCATCTTAGTGTGTAACGTGAGTGGTTTACAACTACCAATCTGCTTGGCCCCTAGAATCGCTAGCGGCGAGGTATATTTCGGTTCTACTTATTTAGGGTGTAGATAAAGAATAGCGATTGGTATAATATAGCGATAGTTATTCTACCGCCAAGCAGTCATGTGTAATCGTTACTGTGTTCCGGATTGATTGATTGATTGAGTAATCCGGATGAACATTGCCCAATGTTTCCAGAGAAATTACTGGGCTCAGAGATATAATAGGTATCTTAGATCTCTGGGTGACGAGCGCAGTGCAGTGCTAGGTAATGATTTGGACTCATGTTCCAATAGCTGTGTCACTGCTGTTATGTGGCTTGCCATCACGCACATGTCCTGCTCGTCTCGTCACTCTTTAATATAAAAAAAAACATCCGGCTTTCACCGCTTCCTACAATCGACTGTGTGCACTCTTCCCAACGATAACATAATTCCGTGCGCCTAAAGTTTACGATAGCACATCTATTGATTTATATCGATGTATTAAACCCATTTAATTTGTTAAGGTTCAACAGCATACAGAATGAGGGGCGGTGACGAGGGGTCGCGAGGTCATGGTTCGCGACGAACTTATAGGGGTGTACTAGTCACTCCGTACCACCATTTTTAGGTAACAATTGATTGGAGCTACTATAGTTTTTAACAAAGCCAAACGTTTGTTGTACAAGAACAATATAGTTAAACATCTTCGACGCAAGAATTTAGGGGTGGTTCGGACTGTGATGTCACAGTATAAAGAAATACTACCGGTAGTTCATCGCCTTTGATCTTGGGAGAAACGCCGATAATGTCTAGACACGGGTAGGGTTGTCGTAATTTTAAAAACATGGCACCAAACTAAAATTAAAACAAACGGAAGACGTCATCCCTGAGCCGCGCTCCTGCAATACTAACATTGTAATGCAGGAGCGCGCTTCCCGCGTCTCACCCCGCATGCCCCGAACGATTGCCCCGTCTAGACGGCTTCGTCGAACGACTAGACTGTGGGGATGTTTTGTTTGAAAGATCAATGCAAACGGCGCGCCGGCAGTCGCGACTGTTTGGCGCCACATACCCTGTGTCTGTGGTTATGTTATGTAACAACAGTCTAATTTTTTGAAGGAAAAACTTCTTGGGCGCACCACATACAGATTTCCCGTGGTCTGTGAATTGAGCCGAAGTGTCTCGTTCGTAAATGAAAGAAATCATCGCGTAAACTCGGATGATCTAGATGTAGGTAGTATACAATACTATCTCATATCTCAGGAATGATTACTAAAATAACTAATTAGTCCATCAGTTATATTATTAAAAAATATTGTACCCACACCTATTTTTTTCTTTTGTTTCACAAACAAAGACGAAGATGCAGTGTTTAAAAGTTTCGAATGACGTCACTCAATTGTACGATTTTTACGAAAACGTGACGTGACAAACAGGCAAACAACTCCGAAGTTTGTAAATGTGATCTACACATATCTGTGTCGATTATTATTAGTTGTTTGAAAAAAAAACGTGTCCCATGTGTTTTCATAATCTAGATTTGTCGAATTTAAATGATTTATATGTTTTTGTCGAAATCGTCATCCTCATTACACTCGGGCACTAGATTATAAGAAATCTATTGTTCGTAAAGGGGTTTGGGTAAAGTTGGCGTCGTTTTTTTATTTTAGCGGCCACAGATCCGTTATCACTTTCTTGTAACAATAAAATACCCTGATGCTATCTGTGCAATCAGATTTGCTGTAAGTAATATCGGAGCTGAGTTATGGCCTTTCAAAGATTTTTTTGGGTTTTTTTAAATATATTTTATTTACATTTGGGCGCCATTTCTGTCAGCGGCCAAAGATCTGTTGTCACTTTTTTTGAAACACTAGCTTACCACAATTGTATTCGTTCAATCAGATTCGCTGTTAGTCGTATCGGAGCTGAGTTATGGTCTTTAAAGTTTTTTTTTGGGTTTTTCTTAAATGGACTAGTGGTGCCGTTTCCTATAGCGGCCAAACATCCGTTATCACTATTATGAAACCTTATTTTTACTTAAAGGTACCTGTGCAATCAGATTTGCTCCAAACTATATCGGAGTCTTTTTTTAAGTTATGGCCTTTCAAAGTTTTTTTTTTGGGTATTTTTATTTATATATGGGCGCCATTTCCGTTAGTGGCCAAAGATATGTTGTCACATTTTTTAAACAGTAGCTTACCACAATTTGAAATTGAAAAATAATGAACTAGGTACCTATGCAGTAAACATTTATACAGACTAGACTATGGACTCCCATAGGACTCAATGAACGCAAGGAGAAATACAGGTAAGGGTATACTACCTGTAAAGCCTTTTTTATTTGGATTATTTTTGTAGTATAGTGTAGGTTGTGTTTGTAGGATAGTGTTTCCAGATTCCACCTGGGCAAGTTTCACTACATTGCCAGGTATTCTACCGCAAAGCAGTAATTATCTGGGTGATGAGCGCAGTGCAGCGCTAAGCAGTGATTTCGACTATAGAAATAGCTGCACTATGCTGTTATGCTTACGATCAGGTGCATGCCATGCTATCCTATATGTCCTATCACTTTAAATATAAAAACAATTGGAATGATCTATTCGAAACAAATACTGCAACTGCTGTGACTCGGGGCCTTCCCTCGCAAGGAGAGAGTCAAAAGCATCCACCACGCTGGCCCAGAGCAGCGGATGAAGTATGATTTCGAAAGATTCTGGCACCATGCCGGTTTCCTCGCGATATTTTCCGTCACCATTAAAGCTTTCGTGGAAACTTAGAAAATTACTCAAAGGTGACATTTGAACCTACTACCTTAAGTAGATACTCACACGGCCAAACGAGATACCACCTCTGTAGTAACTAGGTGCCAGTAATACATTTTAAAACCTTTACTGATTGTTTGCAGTGCCACAATTACCTATCTACCTACTACAGTTATATTATGAAACTGCTCTATGACGTAAAATGTCTTGACGAGCGCTATCAAAGACCTTATTTATAACAGGTTCAAGGTTAAAACGAATACTTACATTTTAAGCAAATTAGCAGTTTCCGTAACATTTTTGGGCATTATTCTATATCACCATGATTTTAATTGAGGCACTTTACGATTACACATCACTAAAAAAAACAAATAAATAATATTGTACTGATAGTTGGATTGTTTTTGTCGCAAATGTGTCACATAACTTCCCCAAATTGTAGGTAGTTTTGAAATATATTGAACGCTTCCATTTCATTTGTCATTTATATCACTTTTGCATAAAAAATATAGTTTTAAATGCATATTATTTCCGTTAAATATGCACGTTCCATCATTCACCGCTTCCCAACGAACCACATGCCAAGGTTTGTTTTTTTTGTTGTTGTTTTGAGTTCAAAAAACCTCTTTAGAAGGTCACAGATACGCAATACGCACTCCAGACGAAAAAACCCGGTTCCCGCCTATTTTTACTTTTTTAAATTGTGTTTTTTTTTTACTGTTTGGTCAATACAAAGCGTTGTAAATACGGCTTTTATGGACGCAACCGGTCCTCGCGACTATTCTATTTATACTGGCTGGCTAACGAAGGAAAACGAGCGAGTGTGTCATGCCAATGCCAGCCGCGGTTAAAATGTAGCACGAAGTGAGTCAATGAGTCAATTGCCTTATCGCTGTAGTGTATATCAACTTGATAGCGTTATTACGAGGCAGGTATGTAGTGGTTATATTCAGTGGATACATGGTCTAATGACATTTTGGTTCAGCCGTTCTCCAAATATTAATTAATTTTAACGACTTTTTTTACAGATTTGTATACATAGACTCTTCTGATCACCCATCCCACAAAGGGTTTAAGACAAAAATAATAAAAGTATAGGTACAATCAGTGCGTCTTACTTTTGTGGCCTATAATGGCTATGGCCTAAATACGCGGACACCGACTGCAAAAGCAGTCCGAAAGTTATAAGTATTTCTGCGAGTTTGTGGCAAAAAAAATAAGGGATTGCATTCATAAGATATTCCATCTGATACCTAACTAACCGTCCTTTCTCGGAAGCGTTGGGCGTCCCTTCTCGGAAGCGCTCGGTGTCCCTTCTCCTAAACGACTTCAGGAGTTGACACCGCTAATAGGTAAACGTGAAAAGGTATACACTTTTGCCAGTTATTCTGCCGCCAAGCAGTGGTGTGCAAACATTACTGTGTTCCGGTTTGAAGGGCAATGTTTCCAGAGAAATTATTGGGCTAAGAGATCATAGTCATCATCAACAGCCCACTAAATGTTCCCACTGCTGGGACTCGGGGCCTTCTCTCGCAAGGAGAGAGTTAAAGCCATAATCCACCACGCTGGCCCAGTGTGGGTTGGTGGTTGACACATGACTTCGAAAGATTTTAGGTACCTACATGTCGGTTTCCTCACGATGTTTTCCTTCAGCGTTTTTAAGTTAGCGGCATTATGCACACGACTTCGAAAAGACAGTGGTGCGTGTGGGGTTTGAACCCGGGGTCTCCGGATCGGCAGCCGCCGTTCTCCCGACTAGACCAGCCGTAACTTAGAGGCTAAGAGATATAACACCTTATATCTTCGGGTGACGAGCGCAGTGCAGTGCTAGGTGATTATTTGGACTCGTCTTGTTCCAATAGCTGCGTGTCACTGTGCTGTTATGTGGCAGGCATGTTGCTTACCATCAGGCACATGTCCTTCTCGTCTTGTCTCTCATCATCATCATCATAAGTACAAAATATTCATTTGTTTTGATATTATTCATTGATTGTCACTCTATCCTATCCTACTAATATTGTAAATGTCAAAGTATGGATGTTTGGATGTTTGTTGCTCAATCACCCCGTAACTTATGAACGGATCAGGCTGAAATTTGGAATACAGTTAGATTATAGTCTGGAAGAACACATAGGCTACTTTTTACCCCGGGAAAATAACGGGAACGGGAATTACGCGGGTAACACCGCGGGGGACTGCTAGTACTATAATAAAAAAACAATAGGACTCCCTGAGACTGTACTAAGAATAGAATGACGATATACGCAAGACAGCAGTTGGAAATTTAAAGTTAAGGTTCGGGCTGAGTGGAAATAGAAATAGAAATTAATTTTATTGCTTAAAACCGTGTACATTGATGGTGTTAAGTGAAAAGTTTGGTATCAACAGTTTGTCCTAGCGGACGTGCAACATATGGTAGTTTTTTACCTTATCTTTTACCTGTGGAGAGGCATATGTCCAACAGTATACGGTATACGATTAGGAACGCGCTGATGATGATGATTTATGTACTAGCCGACCCAACCGATTTTACCGTGTCGTGTTTTACTTCTTTTTGAAGTGAAAACTTCTTTTAGCGCACCACATTCAGATTTTTCGTGGGCTGTGAGTTGAATTGAACGTCAGCATTGCCCGTTGGACACCTAGAAATGTGTCAGCATTTCTACATAGCCAGGCTCATGGCCACGCCCTCCGGTTACACCCGCGTAGTTTCCAAAGTAAGCTATCGAATAGGGTACAATCCTCAAAAAAACTAAGTAGCCCGTTAGTTAGATTGCCAAAAAATATTGTACACATACTTTTTCTTTTGTTTCACAAACAAAAAATGACGAAGATACAGCGCTTCGAAGTTTCGTGTGACGTCACTTGTGAGTACGATTTTTACTCACGAGTGACGTCGCGACCCCCCACTCTCGAAGTTTGATGGTCTATATCTTTGACGATTTTTAATATTATGAAAAAACAAAAAATACGTGTCCAATATTTTTCCATGATCTAGCTGATGAACTAATTCGGATGGTGTATTTTTGACCCAGTCCGGTACACTATTCTGAGTTATAAGTTTTCACTTCTATCGGCAGTTCCTATGACTGCCAATATATTTTTTTTCAATAGAACCTTCGACGTATCTTGCAAATAAAAAAAGGTTACCTACATTTTAATTGTCATTTTATACCTATGGTTAAAGTTATTAAGATGGTTTTAAGAAAGAAATAATGATAAGTACGAGACACGGAATTTATTGTAACAAAAATCTTTGGTTTTACAAACTAATCAACAACATTAAAGGCTTAAAATACTTGGCTAAATTTAGTCGACTGAATCCAGAATTAAATTTCGAAGCAAGTTAAGACTTAGTTTGAGTTAGTAAGCAAGCAATCCTTGCTTCTGAATTTAGTATGCTAACTGAATGCTATTACAGTTCCCTGAATTCGGTGGCAACTAAATACAGTCGATTTAAAATGTTGCCAGGTGTAATAAGCCTTTTAAACTTAATGTAAGTAGTACTTACCTACATTAAAACGAATGCCTTATAATGATAACTCAACTAAAAACTAACTAAAACTAAAATTAAACCAATCCAAACATAAAATAAACTTATAATAGTTTTAAGTTTACCTACACGAAGGCAGGAAACGACTGGGCTCAACATGTTATTCAAGATTTATAAATCAAAACATTTAAGTATTAAATTGGATTGAATTGAAATATACTCTGTAGTAGACCCTAATATTATTCAATATCAATTAATCAATGAATTTCCCACTTTAAATCAAACCTAACCTAACCTATACCATTAGTTAATTACTTATCATGGTAAGAGCTTAATAGTAGTTACAGTGTAACTGCCATCGTGTGAAACCTCTAATATTTAGTTGTCTTCGTCAGAAGGCTGTTTCACCCAGAAGCCCCAGGGAGCATATCCGTCATGCTTCGTAGGACCGCGGTATACCTTTATCTGAACTCTGGACACGTCATCTGTGGAGGAGAAACGGTTACGTTATTTACCGACATAGCTCTTAAAATTAGCAAGTTGAAGTGGCAATGGGCAGGCCATATAGCTCACAGAACCGATAACCGCTGGGGAGTGAAGGTTCTCGAATGCCGACCACGAAACGGCAGACGCAGTGTAGGACGGTCCCCCACTCGATGGACCGATGATATTGCCTCGGTCGCGGGAAGTCGGTGGGTGGAGGCGCCACAAGACCGGTCATTGTGGAAATCATTGGGGGAGGGATATGTCCAGCAGTGGACGTCTGCAGGCTGCAGATGATATACCAGGAAACCTTTTACACCTTCTTACTTCCTACTTAGTATACCTACTGTGCCTTTTGCCTCCACTAATATTGTGGCTCAGGTAGTAGGTAGTTTTGTAGTGGTAGGACTCTTGGCAGGCCGCCTGGGGAAGTACCACACCTTTTCTGCCAGTTATTCTACCGCCAAGCAGCAATGTGTAAGCGTTACTGTGTTCCGGTTTCAAGGGCAATGTTTCCAGATAAATTACTGGGATATAACACCTTAGATCTCTGGGTGACGAGCGCAGTGCAGTGCTAGGTAATGATTTGGACTCTTTATGTTCCAATAGCTGCGTGTCACTGTGCTGTTATGTGGCCGGCATGTTGCTTATCATCAGGCACAATTATTCATGCCCGTCTCGTCACTCTTTAATATAAATCAATAAATAATTAATCTGCTCACTAAGCTATATGGCGATAATAGGTCTTAGGATTTGAGTCCAATTCAGGACCTGTGTCGTAAATAGCCTTTTCTTTTGCGAGCTTCTATAACTGCGCCCTTGTTATTTGAAGTGTAAATTTCTTTTGGCAAGCCACAAACAAATTTTTCATGGACTGTGAACTGAATTGTGGCGTCACGATCGGGAATTATAGAAATCTTCGGGTAAACTCGAGACTCGAGACCATGGCCACGCCCTCCAGTTTCATCCGCGTAGTTTCCAAAGTATCAAATTCTGAGTTATAAGTTTTCACTTCTATCGGCAGTTCCTATGACTGCCAATTTTTTAGAGACATTATAGGTAGGTACCTACAACTATGCTATGTATATGTTATATAGGTCTACTTTGTACACAAATGCTGTAAAAAAATGGTTGTCTGTAAAGTCGGTTTACTGACGATAGTTAAACGTGACAACGTCTTAAGAAATCAGTACGCTGATAGCGCGAGTAGTGATACCGCTCGACTCGGCGGGTGGCGTCCTCAGCGCTCAGCTTCGTCCGCATGGCACGGACAACGAACTAACGGTAACGTTACATGACGTCATGTTTTGCGGGCGTGCTGCTGGCTTCACCGAATTGTAAGACGTCATCACGTCAAAAATGAGCGCGATGTTTAGTTTAACAGACGTTTTTGATGATACTGGGATGTAGGTAGTACGTATGTATTGAAATCGAGCACTAAGGGTGCAGCGTAGTTATTCGTATAATATTAGTTAATTTAAACGCCTGTGAAAAAAGATAACGCAACGAATAATTTTCATTTCGCTTGCCTAAACTTATTAGCTAAGCAGTCTAAGTAGTAAAGGCCACTTTAGGCCAACTTACTGTTGTATGTCATATATGTCCCTTAAAAAGGCACACTTGGGTTCTTCAGTGTTTCGATTTTGGATGTCTGAGTTCGTGCGCATCGTAAAAATTCACTCTGATGAGTGGATGTCTACTCTCTTTCTACGAAAAAGTAATTTCGAAATAAACCCACCTACTCCGGTTCTACTTCGTTTCGTCCGATCGAACATTGACGTTAATATGTTCTAAGCCTACTTACTCTATTAGAGTAGGCTTAGAATATTTACATAAACATAACATACATGAACACCCCATATTTATGTTCCCACTGCTAGGACTCGGGGCCTTCTCTCGCAAGCAGAGAGTTGAGGCCATAATCCACCACGCTGGCCTAGTGCGGGTTGGCGGATGATGATTAGAACATTTAAACGGACGAAATTACGTTTTTCGAAGAAAGAGAGTATACTTATTAAAAAAAATACGGGATAAATCTCCACTATACTCAAAATACTACTAACTAGCCCCTATTTCCTCGTTTTACGGTCTATCTTTTTAGTTCGAAGTTTAATGTCTACCTTTCCTATCTCCAGCATGGGAGCTCTCGTCTTCATCATCAAACTCCTGCGGCCGGGCGATGACCAGAGCGATCACAGCAAGCAGCACCACACACCAAGTACACCTCTGGAAATGAAAAAAATTAAAGGTCTTAAACATAAAGTCTAGGCTAGTCTAGTCGAAAGAACGGCGACTGCCGATCCGAAGCAACGGCATTAAATCCCACCCACCACCACTGCCTTTTCAAAGGCATGTACGTAATGACGCTAACTTAAAACGGCGAAGGAAAACATCGTGAAAAAACTGACATGTACCTATAATCTTTCGAGATCGTGTGTCATCCACCAACCCGGGGGTCTACCGCCTAACGAAAAACGCTTTGACGCTTTCACATTCCCGTCTCTTTCATTTCAAGCGAGAAGAAAAGAGACAGCAATGTCAAAACATCAAAGCGTCAAAGCATTTTTCGTTAGGCGGTAGACCCCCCGAACCGGGCCAGCGTGGTAGATTACGGCCTTGACTCCTTGCGAGAGAAGGCCCGAGTCGCAGCAGTGGGAACATTTAGTGGGCTCTTAATGCTATGCTGAAAAGTGATATCATGAAGTTAAGAAAAAGTTACACCGCAAGTGTACCTACCTAGACCTCAAAAAGCTGAATAAAAATGTTATGAGACGTAAGGCATAAATTGCAATTAAGTTGTTTTTCTCAGTCTAGCACTAAGAGACCATATCTGGCCGCCAGGTCGAACGTTTCCGAGAAGGGACGCCCAGCGCTTCCGGGAAGGGACACCCAGCGCTTCCGAGAACGGACACCCAGCGCTTCCAAGGGACACCTAGCGCTTCCGATAAGGGTCGCGCAGAACGTTAGGCCTTGGAGTAGGATTTTTGGCGGTAGAATAACTGACAAAGGTATGATACTTCCCCAGGCGAACTCTACAAAGAGTAAAAACTAAGTAAGAGAGTACTAGTGCTAAAACGTAGATAGATCATCTATCTATAGAACATAATAATTTATGGAATTTGGCAGTCTGTCTAAAGAAACTGCTGGCTTAAAAGTTAATATTATCAGTACAATTAATGTTGACACAGCTAGGATAGCTTTCTCTCATAAGATCAGATCATAATCCACCACACTAGACACTGGTGAAATTGTGGTAACATTACCAAATGCCTCCATTTCCAATACATTAAAAACGGACCATACGGTGAATTCAACTTCGACTATTAGATGACTAGATGCTAGATGACACACATCCTCCAAAGATGACATGTTTTCTTCAAGTTTTCCTTCACCAAAAGCTCTTGGTACGCAGAGGGTTAAAAACCCAGTGATGATGACAAACTCAAGACGTGAATAAAGAACAAAAATATGTAGAACAAAGACGCTCTCACTGTTCAAACACTGGCGAAGTTGTGGTGATATTACCAAATAGCCATAAGAAAAAAAAAAGATGACTAACTCATAGGTACATGTTTATATGTTGATACCTGATACAATCCAAAACTAGGAGGTGCAGATTGAGATCCAAATTTACAACTTCTCAGTTGTTAAATTGAATGTTCACCAACAGCAAGGACATTTAAAAAAAGTTTTAATAAGAGTTAAGTTTTTTTAAATGTCCTTGACCAACAGGTAGACTTACCTCACTATTTAATATTTTGTTACACACAATAGAGAGGCCAAAAAAGAGGCTAGATGCAGAAAAGGCCCCACCAAACTATTTGCTTAATTTTTGTGGGATAAAAAATAAAACAGTTGAATTCTCTTACTACTATTTTATTAAATCTAGGATTACTACGGTCTTATCCATAAACATCTGCAATCGTTTAATTCAATAGCGTTTTGTTCAATGTTTTCACAAAACATTCGCATCATACAAATCCTGAAACATTCTAACCTTACACAACTATAGAATAGATGTCGCTGTGAAACTGTACAACATCAGATTATAATCTTAAGATGTTACACTATAAACTAACCTACGCAACTGCCAGTAGGTTAATATCGCGCATTTTAGTAGTTTATAATAATCTGTGTTTACAATTGGACAGTGGCATTACAAATAACTTAAAACAATATTGTAGATATTTAACTACATATCACACTGCAGGAGATAACTTTATAAAGATCATCTTTATCCTAATTTCATCATTTTGTACAAACATTAACAGGTGGCAGTACCGAGTAGTGAGTGAGGGAGTGATTTAGTAACCACCTTAAAAAACTATAACATTGACAATGATCACTTACAAAAATCTCTGATTTATAACACCATATGACATTACAAAAAAAAAATAGGTTTTATTACAACTTTTTTATTCTCGAGAAACCAAAAACTCTGCATTTTTTAACGATAAAAACTATGCATGTGTGATATTTAAGAAATTAAATAACGGTTTCCTATAATAGAAAAACTAAATATAAAATGCCTTATCAAGTTTGGTTATTTACATTTTTCTACAATCATCAAGCTTTACTACTGCTGTTGGTTTTATCCGACTCGTTCCCGCTGTCCGTAGTCACTGCATTCTTAGAACTGGGTTCCTTTTCATCATCCTCATCGCTAGACGTCGAGCAATCTGACAGAGCTTCATCGATCCATAGTTTAGCTTTCTTCTTGCCTTTACTTTTATCAACGTCAGCTTTGCGTTTGGTAACTCCGGAAGACCCAGCGGCCTGCCAGCCAGCGTCCACGGCAGCACTCACGCGTTCCGGCAGCTCTTGGCGTTCTTTCTCGTACGATGGAGCTAAATTGATGTCAATTTTAGGCTCAGCTAGCATTCGTTCCAACTTTTTCTGCTTGCGTTCCGCCGCCTCTTTCTCGCGGTCCTCCTGGCCTTCTAACCACTTTCTAAGCCTCTTCTCTTCGTTTATATCACGCAATCTTCGCCCGGAGAGATCACGGCACGCCTCACGGTTGGTGGTTTTCTCGATTTGTGCACCAATGGCACGCAACATCGAACCGAAACCACCCTTCCCTCCCACTAGTCTGGACGACACTCTCACCACATTTTCTAAGCATTTCAGCTGCAACTCATCAGACACTCGTGCTCCATTGATCGTGGCGTATAAATCTTCAGTGGGAATGGAATATCTTTGTGAAATTAGAGACTTCAATGACGACACATCAGTGTAGTTGGTTTCCGAAAAGAAGTGGTTATCGAAATAGATTATACACGGCATCTTGCTAGCGTCCAGTTCAAAATTGCAAAAACTGTAGTATTTATTACTTGTAGGAGGTTTTATTACGTTTATTTTAATAAAATAATCGGTAAATAAAAACACGACATCAACGCACTAAAGCACTCTGACAGACTGACACTGACAGTGACACCAATTGACAATTGACACATTTCGATGATGACTAAACTAAGGATGCGACTAAGGACTCGTGGCTCGATTTTCATCGATCATCGATTTTCTATGCTGCCATTAATCTTTAAAGCATCGAATCGTCGATGTTATTGATCGTCGTCGATTATATCGATGTTGAACATAATATAACAAATACGTTGAAATAACATAAAACTGAACAAATAACATGAAAAATACTGGGGTCGACAATGATAAAAATGAAATTTGAAATTCACCGAGTCAATAAGAAATCAAATATATTTTTTTTAGTGCGCCCGATAGAACAAAAAAATTAAACAAAGATTACCAACGTGTGCAAGAAAAAAAAGGCTCTTTCACTTGGTGACCAACAATGCCCTCAGAGCTACGCTTTTTTAAGATTGGTGGGTAATCTAACCCTATCAGAGTTGTGGATAATACTGTTGGTTTCACTTATTAAAAAAGATATATGATGAAAAATCTGCATCGAATCATCGCACTTCAACGCCATCCCAAAAGTTTTTTAGAAAAGGCTTCTGTACTAAAAAGAAACAAGCTCTTCCCATCATCTAAGCAGACAAAACGTACTCGGTCATAGATTGTTGGTTCGTATGACAACAGAATCAGTTTATCTATTTTATGGTGATATTATAATAATATTAGGTTGTGGTGGCAAACGTTTTTTTTTTTAATAAAAATAAAATATGATGATGATGTCTTCCGATGTTGACATCAATTATTTTGAATATCCGACGAGTATCTAAAGAAAATATCAAATGACCAAAATTGTCGTCAATGGTTGATGAAACGAAAACAGAATCGATTTAATCGACACTAATTAACGAACGATAATACGACCGAATCCTCGCCATCGTTAGTCAATCGATTTTAAATTGAAAACTATATTGACGAACTCGATACAATTATGATCCAAACGATGCACTTAATAATTATGCAACACTATTATGACGTTCTGACAATTTCCGGCATCTAAACGTTTTTTAAATTTTTGGCGTCATAATTTTACCATTTTTCAGATAAATTAAAACTTATAAAATATGATTACTCAAAGCTATTGGCAAACGCAATCCTGAAAAACATCCCAGGATACAGAAAGACTTTAAATTGGCAAAATATAGGTAGATAATGCAAAAAACTTTTATTTTGCACCGGCGTCTTTACTGAGTACATTATTTACAAAAAGTAGTAAGTAAGTATACAGGCCGGAGAGGTAAACTTAGCAAACAATTACTTTTTGGCATTATTATTTCTCGGATTTACCGAAAAAGTTCAACAATGCCTGAGTAACTTCTTTTGGCGCACCATGTACAGATTTTCCGTGGGCTGTGAATGGAGTTCAATAGTTCATATTCGTCAAGCGAAATCTTCGGGTATACACTCGGATGATCTAGATCTAGATGGCCATGATCATGGCCACGCCCTCCTGTTTCACATGCGTAGTTTCCAAAGTGAGCGACTAAATTCTGAATTATTAGTTTTCAGGTTTTCACTTCTGTCGGCAGTAATTAAGACTACCAATTTTTTTTTAAAGTTTGTCCAAAAATCACATTACAAATTATTGCAGTATACACGTCATGTAAGCTTACCTTAAACCCCATTTCGAGTTGCTAAATCTACGAATTCACTCAAACTTTCATTAAACACTGACGTCAATTAGATATTAGAGCAAGTTTTATAGACTTCCAAAGTTTTCTATTTTGCTTGGGTCCCGTCACTGGTTTTTCAATTTCATGCTCTGATGAACATTATTCTCCGTTGAAAGTGAAAGTGCCAAGGCATAATTTATACTTTCGCGCTTATTAGCTGTTATCATAAATAAAACCAATACAGTATTGGTTTTATTTCTTTTTGTATAAACTTCTAAAGCATAACAACTAATTATTATTAGTAATCCTAGTCGAAGTACATCCATAATATTATGATTAAAACACAGTACGGATGTACAAGAAAGAACGTTTAGGTAGTTTAGTGTAGGTACCTACTGCGATATAGCTGATTTTTAACCCCCTACCAAAAAAAGGGGGGTTCTAAGTTTGACGTCGATGCTGCTGTTTGTCTGTCTGTGGCATCGTAGAGCTCAAACGGATAGACCGATTTCGATGCGGTTTATTTTTATTACAAGTTTCGTTTCCGTGTGGAGGTTCTTAGCTATGTTTGGTTAATATTGATTCAAGATGGCCGCCTCCACAAAATGGTGGACAACGAATTTTTCACAACCTCTCTCAATTTGGAAATCAAATGAAAGGGCTTGACTAGTAGAATACTATACACTATTACAAATTTCCCAATAGTAAACCGACTCGAAAGGAGTATACAAAACATTTTTGTTTTTAGAATTTCTAAGTTTATGCTGAACTACCATATCGTCTGATATCTAGTGATTCGTAACGCAATCGGATTGATCTCGACATAAAATCAAACCTCTCTGTCTCTTCCGCTTACAATGACAGAGACTGGGATTCCGTGCCGTTTATACGGCTGCGTTGTGAATTAGCATCAGCATCCTTTGATGGATAAACCGATTAAATATCCATTTGAAACAAACAGGAAAATCCAACTCAGGCATCGTCTCCAGTCTACCTCATCGATATAAACCATAAGGTGTGCCCTTAAGACCTTGAAACTGGTAATAAACTGAGTCTGTGTGTGTATCGTAAAGGGTTTACACCAGGGATGTTACGGAGCTTCGACTCCGACTCCGTTATGTCGGAAGTTCCGACTAGTTTTACACCTCCGGTTCCGACTCCGGTTCCGAAACTTTTGAATCGGAGGTTAATCGGATGTCGAAGCATAACTTAGCGGCGGCGCCCTGCGCCGACAGTAAAGAACAGTTTCGCAGGAACATGTCGCGCAGGGAATCTCCCGCGCACGAGTGTAATGAAAAGTATACTTACTAAATGAGCACAACATAGAAAAACGCAAAATTCCAGCACCTTATATTAAATTTCCGCCAATATTATCGTGTCCACCAGCCTCAGTAGCGAGCGAATACCTTTTTGGTGGCGTCGATTTTAATCTATAAGGGGGCGCCTAGTGCCAGAAAACGAAAAAAGGACATTTTCGACGCCGCTCACTGCTGTTAAGAAACTAAAAACTATAACAAAAAAATATTGACGTGTGGGTACAATCAAGAAAAAGCACAATAACCGAATAGAATTTTAAAAATAGATCAGATTTTTTTACAGATAAAAATTAAAATGACACCTGAAAAAACTATTTTTTTAATTCATGTACTCCAAATTATCAGCGATGACCCCACATTATTTTTTGTTAATAACATTTCTAATTTTACGTTCTATTAAAGTAACCGAACCACAGAATAAATATTAGACCGAACACTTTTTAAATTTATGTTTAATTATTGAGTAATTAAATAAAACTTGGTCAAAAATTTACTCCTGACACCTGATTTAATATTGATTTCCCCTCCAAACTGTGTCATGCTATTCTCGACTTTATGCCTATCCTATTAAGAAGGGCCTCGCGCGGGTGAAATTTTTTCCTGGCATTAGGCGTACTCTTAAGAAATATCTTAGACTGAGACAGCTTCAAAGCTTATGTTCATGAAGTACATATACACACTTTTGGTGTCAATGTACCTATTTAATTTAATTTGTTTGAAAACGTTTGTTCATTTAACATATTTTATATGGTATTTTGGGATTCAATTAATTGAATTTTTTTTTAATTTTTTGTGATATTTCATGAAACAAAACAATGAAAAGTTTGAATGAATGTTTTATTTGTCCTAAAATAAAAATCTCTCTCCTACCACTACTTCTGACCCTACCTCCGACTCCGGTTCCGACTCCGACTCCGACTCCGATAAATCAAATTTAAAAACTCCGACTCCGACTTCGGTTCCGATAAGATCACCTCCGTTACATCCCTGGTTTACACACCACCAATCTACTTGAACCCTAGAATCGCTAGCGGCGAGGCATGCTGTGGTTCTACTTATTTTGGTTGTTGACAACGAATAGTGATAGGTAAAAACGTCCGGCGTTCACCGCTTCTTCCAATCGACTAGAACGGAAAGAGTGAGCTCGCTCTTCACAACGATGGCATAATTTCGTGCGCCTGAAGTTCGGGAGGCACATCTGATGGCCGATGGTCTACCTGGACATCTACTCTCTTTCTACGAAAAACGTAATGTCAAAATAAACTCGTGACTTTCCTTGTTCTGGGTAGCGATTCTGAAACCATTCGGTTGCATCCGACACGGAATCTCATATCTCGGTCTTTGTCTTATCTGTTTAGCATGACAAAGACCGAGAGATGAGATTCCGTGTCGGATGCAACCGAATGGTTTCAGAATCGCTACCCTGTTCTACTTCGTTTCGTACGATCGAACATTGTTTGACATTTAAATGTTCTAAGCCTACTCTAATTAGAAGAAACTTAGAACATTTAAACCAAATTTACGGACAGAACGACGTATCTAAGTAGAAGCGGGGTAGCGGAGTCGCGAGTTTATTGAAGTGAAAACTTCTTTAGGTGCGCCTAGACAAATTTTTCGTGGGGTGTAAATTGATTTCTAGCGCCACGCTCGGGTATGATAGAAATCTTCGGGTAAACTCGGGACTTTGGCGATTGGGCATCTAGAAATGCGTCAGCCAATGGGAAATGCTGAAAGGCTAAAGGAACTGCCGATAGAAGTGAAAACTTTTAACTCACAATTTGATAACCTTAGAAACAACACGGGTGCAACCGGAGGGCGTGGCCTCGCCATCATGGCATGGTCATCTAGAAATGCGTGAGCCAATGGGAAATGCTGACGTATTTCTAGATGGCCATGCCATGATGGCGAGGCCACGCCCTCCGGTTGCGCCCGTGTTTTTTGTTTTAGGGGACCGAGTCACCTTCGTCCGTGGGGAAGCACCTAGATATTGAAACCTCACACGTGGTCCCTGGGTGGTGCTAATCAGGTGACAAAATACCGGTGGTAGGCTTCGGCCGTGGTTGGTGACCACCCACTAGACTAAGTCACGACGCCAAGCGGCCTAGCCGTGTTCCGTTGTGTTGTCTAGTGTCACCATTAAGGGAAAACGGGTCAGAACAGTTGCTGCACAACTGCAAGACCGGTCTGTCACACACCAATACTGTACATCGGGAAGCTAGTCATGGAGGGTAGCGGGATCCGAGGCACGGTTTGCCGCACCGACCGCAGATAGTTGGGGGCCCAAGTAGTGAGCTAGCCACTCATGAAAGGCTGCCCCGCCATCTAGCGAAAAATCCCGGGATGCGCTATCCTGCCGGTTGGCGACCGGATGACAAGGCCAGATAGACATCCCCGGGGGGGCTCGGGCGTCCCCGCAGTCTCCAGGCTAGCTCCCCACTGGTGTATTCGTGTTGTGTGTTGTGACCAATGGTCAGTAGTGTGTGACCTCGTTCTACTGCCGTTTTCCCACCGATTCCCTCTCCAAATAAATAAACAATGAACAAAGTCAAAAAAAGAAACAAGGTTAAAGAGCGGCTGCACGCCTTGTCAGTCAAAGTGCACCTCACTAATATTCGAGGTCTGCACTCAAATCTCACTGCAGTCCACCATCACCTCGAGACTGAGCAGCCGACACTCTTGTTTCTTACGGAGACGCAGATAGGTTGTCCGTCGGACGTGGCGTACCTAACGTATCCAGGCTATACCCTGGAGCACAAATTCCGGCCTCGTGCTGGAGTATGCCTGTACGCCCGTGACGACATCTGCTGTCGGCGTCTCCGTAACCTTGAGGACACTAGATATTCTGTTCTTTGGGCACTAATGGACACAGGCATAGACAAAATTATCTACGCCTGTGTGTATCGGTCGCACAGCGGAGATCTGGAGACGACTAGGCTCACGGAGTATTTAAGTGAGGCGGCGGACGCGGCTCAACAGAAGTACCCTTCGGCCCAATTAGTGTTACTGGGGGATTTCAACGGCCATCATAAGGAATGGCTGTACCCATACCGGGACACTGATCACGCTGGGCAGGAAACGAGAAAGCTAGCTTTATCGTTAGACCTAACCCAGCTGGTCCAAGAGGCCACAAGAGTACCCGACGTTGAGTCGCATACACCTTATTGCTTAGACCTTCTGCTGACAACTGATCCAGACCGTTACTCGGTGGCGGTATCGTCGCCGTTAGGCAGCTCCGACCACTGTCTGGTGAAATCTGTATCTGTCTACCATCCGCCTGATCCCAGCCCTAGAGGCAACCGGCGGTTGTGGCGATACAAGTCAGCAGATTGGGATGAGATGCGCTCTTTCTTTGCGTCTTACCCATGGCAGTCATTGTGCTTCGCTTCTGGTGATCCCTCAGTCTGCGCGGATGCTGTGACTAATGCAATACGAACGGCTATGGAATATTTTATTCCATACTCCGACATCTCATTATCCAGCAAAGCTCGCCCTTGGTTTGGTTCTCAATGTAAAAGTGCTGAAGCATTTAAACATGAGGCCTACCTAGCCTGGGTTGATGCTCGACAGCGTAAGACAAGGGATATACACCGGAAGAAGAAGGCGTTCAACAAGGCTGCTAAGGCATGCAAAAAGGTTCTTCAGAGGGCTCGGTTTGACCACATTAGTCGAATAGGGAACAAACTAGCTTCGTACCCAGCGGGCAGCAAAGCGTTTTGGTCCCTAGCTAAATCGGTCGAATCGAACTTCTGCCGCTCCTCACTACCTCCTATGCTGAAACCTGATGGGACACTGGCTCACACTGCAACGGAGAAAGCAAACTTGTTTGCAACTCAGTTTGCGGAATCTTCGCGTCTAGATGCTGGTAGCGCGACACCTCCTACTCCACCTGGCTGTTCGACTTTTATGTCAGAGATACGCATTCGCCAAAAGGAGGTTCGCAAAGTGCTACGCAATCTGGACGCGAATAAAGCCAGTGGCCCAGATGGTATTCCTGCTCTAGTATTGAAGGCTTGTGCGCCTGAGTTGTCACCGATATTGACACGCCTATTTAGACTCTCTCTTCAAACTGGGCTAGTACCGAAGTCTTGGAAGCTTGCCAATGTGCAACCTGTGCCCAAAAAAGGTAGTCGTGCTGACCCTGTCAACTACAGGCCCATCTCAGTCACGTCCATACTCTGCAAGACTATGGAACGTGTCTTAAACCACAGGCTCCTGACGTACCTAGAATCGAACGACCTCCTCAGTGACCAGCAATACGGGTTTCGCCGAAACCGGTCCACCGGGGATATTCTAGCGTACGTCACTCACATCTGGAGTGAAGCTATTGAGAAACACGGGGAAGCACTTGCAGTCTCCCTGGATATCTCGAAGGCTTTCGACAGGGTTTGGCATGATGGCCTTATAAGCAAGCTTTCTTGTTATGGTTTGTCTTCTGGGTTCATTGCTTGGATATCGGACTTCTTGAGGGATCGATCCATACGAGTCGTCATTGATGGCTGCTCGTCGGATCAAATGGGTATCAATGCCGGAGTCCCACAAGGGTCGGTACTCTCTGCGACGCTCTTCCTGCTACATATCAACGATCTGTTGAAGCCCGGTATCTATGGGTACGCAGATGATAGCACCGTTGTAGAGAGTTACATATCTAGCGCGAGAGCCACTGGGCAGCAAACTCAGGTACTGAGAGAGAGTCTGATCGAGCGTTTGGGCTTGACCCTTGATGTGGTGTCCAAATGGGGCGATGCCAATCTGGTCAAGTTCAACGAGAGTAAGACGCAGGCGTGTCTGTTCTCCGCTAAAAGGAGTCCTTTCCAACTGACTCCAACTTTTAGAGGTGTATCCGTGCCGGTCTCTGACCGTCTTGAACTTTTGGGCGTTACTTTGACCTCTACGCTCAACTTTGGCTCGTTTATCGAGTCCAAGGCTAAACTTGCTGCCAAAAAACTTGGTGTCCTCTCAAAGGTGCGAAGGTACTTCAAGTCTGAACAGTTGCTTACACTATATCAAGCACAGATTCGCTCCTGTATGGAGTACTGTTCGCACCTTTGGGATGGATCGGCTAAGTATCAGCTGGAGGCTCTGGAATCGATCGAGAGACGTGCCAAAAGGCTCATAGGCAACGACACTCTTGTGCGAAAAAGACTTCAAAGTCTTGAACATCGCCGAAAAATTGCCAGCCTATCGGTTTTTTATCGGATACACTTCGGAGAGTGTGCGACTGATTTGCATGATCTGATACCACCTTGTCCTTTTTTCTATCGGAATGCTCGTAGCTCGAAAAAGCGACATCGTTTCATGGTTGATGTTCCAAAGACACGAACGAAGAGATTCGACTCTACTTTTGTGATAAGAACGTCTAAGCTGTGGAATACGTTGCCTGAGTGGGTTTTCCCCGATGGTTACAATCTTTGTGTCTTCAAATCGAGAGTGAATCGGTTTTATCTAGGTAAACACGCTCCATCGTAGACCGCATCGTCGCTTAACATCAGGCGAGATGGCGGTCAAGTGTAAACCTATAGAAGTTAAAAAAAAAAAAAAAAAAAAAAAGTGTAGTTTCCAAGGTAAACTGTCAAATTGTGAGTTAAAAGTTTTCACTTCTATCGGCAGTTCCTATGACTGCCACTTATTTTCGATTTTATGTTTTCGTAGAAATATAGTAGACGTAATGTTTTTATAACATAACTCTAGGTCAAACCATTTTAGTCAGGTCTTAGGACCGTCAATCATGAAACAGTATGACGTCACTACGTCGGCGTCGGGTGTTACTTCCGAGCGAATCATTAAGTACCCTGATAACGAGTCACCCGGATTCTATAAATATGCTTTCGTTATTTCCCTAATTATTTAAGCTTAATCATCGTTAGTGATAACGCTTAGTTCCAATTCATTACTTATTTAGCATAATCAGAATGTACTGAGAACTAATGATACTAATGAACTAATTAAACTAATTGAGATCAATTAATTAGGTAAGTACTATAAATTACGAGTATTATATTCATACAGGCCAAAACAAACGAGACTTAAAATATCATAATAGATGTTTATCTGACTCATTTAACATGAATAATCGTTGTCAGTTGGGTAGGCACTCATTAGACCCGTAGGTATTTGCGTATTAAAATTTTGGCGGGAAAAGGGGTGTCAGGTTACCTAAGTGTGTTGTTTACTGTTTGACATATGAAGTGCCGCTTTACTTGTACGTGTTTAAGCCCATTATTCCCAAGAGCATTTTAAGACGCTTCTAGCGGTATCTTTTGTTTATAATTAGTGTACTTGAAATGTACACTAACATTTTTGACACTTGACTGGTTTTTTTTCGAGTTCTCAAGTGTGCTGAAGCTATAAGATTTTAAATTATAAGGTAGACGCAGTTATTTTGTGTTTTAAATTTGTTGGATATGACATAACAAACATGAAAAATAAAATAAAACTGCATCAACCGCCAAAAAAATACATTTTTTGTTATTTTTTCATTTTATGATGTTTCTATGTAAATGCACTTTAAGTTAAATGTAGTTCATGTCGTAATAAAGATCGGTTCAAGGAGATGCCATTAAACAAAAAAGTATGGGTATATCGTTCCAAATATACATACGAAAATTTATTTTTCGCTCCAAAAACCCATCCGCAAAAGATTAACTTGTTTGGTTTGCATTAGTGGTCCCCAAAGGGACCAGGGAGTTTTGAGCGGGTAGTTAGCAGTTAGCATTTTGACAAATTACTTTTTCTTTTCGCCAAAAAGAGACTAGCTTTTTTTCATGAAATAAGGGAATAGTTATTTGTAATTTTGTACCAAAAATCCATTACCACCTTGTACCTCTACATAGTTTGATTTGTTTTTACTTATCAACCGACTTCAAAAAAGGAGGTTTCTCAATTCGACCGTATAATATATTTTATCGTGTCAAGGTCACTTTTAAATCCATAGTTTTTCTAAGGTTTTCTTGATACCATAGACAACAAACGGAAGCGCTGTAGATGGCGCTTTTGAAGAATGCATCTCGTTCGCCGCCATTACGTTAACTGTCAAAAGATCAACAGACGTCCAATAGAATTTGAGCTTTTTCAAATTACCAGGAAGCTGTCTTGTTGTAACAGAAATTTTGTGATATTTGCAATTTTGGAGGTTTTCCATTAAAATAGAACGTAATATTATGGCTCAAAATATTAATCCGCATTATGCTTCGTCCTCGAACCCCGCCAAACAAAACGAAGATACCATAAAACTAAAGGATAATCATGCTGTGAGTAAACGGTAAGTAAATTACGATTTCTATACTCCTGTCGTGATACCTTTATAATATTGAGCATAAAACACCATTATTATATCCGTAGAAGGCCTTTACTTTATTTAGTGAGTCCTATTTACTACCTCTGTCTTTATAGCGTAACGGTCAAGTTCACAAATGGAAATGTGTCACGTCATAAATACCTTTGTAATTTGTATTGATTTATTTGTGAAGAATGTTTTTCTCTTAGCTCAAATACATTTACTACCTCAGTGCAATTATTCGAACCTTGAACACAATTTTTTCCAAATTTATATGGATTTTACAAGGTTCTAGTACATAACTCTGAATGCACCTATCAATTTGGTAGTTGACCATTATAAACTATCATGGCGAAAAATGCTTACCAGAATTGCCTAGCCTTCTCTTGCGAGATGCAGAATTAATGAAAGGGATGAGTGCTTTTAATTAGTATATAATGGGCTCAACCCCTTTACAATTACAATAAATCTGACCTCTCTTACACTGTCAAGTACAACCATATGACCTCTGGATGATACCTGATTGATAGTCTACCCTGATAAGAAATAATGGTAGTTTTACTTGTGTACACACAAATATTTAATGACCATACTATTGTCCACAGATTGCACAAGGAGCTAATGGAATTAATGAGATGTGCAGACAAAGGCATATCAGCGTTCCCTGAGAGTGAAAACCTGTTTAAATGGATTGGAACCATAACTGGACCACTAGACACCGTTTACACGGGTCATAAGTACAAACTATCTCTGGAATTCCCTAATTCCTACCCTTACGCTCCGCCTGTTGTGAAATTCATCACCCCTTGTTTCCATCCCAACGTAGACACGTGTGGCTTAATATGTTTAGACATTTTAAAAGACAAGTGGACTGCCCTTTATGACGTACGCACAATATTGTTATCTATACAGAGTTTGTTAGCAGAGCCGAACACACAGAGCCCGTTAAACCAGCAAGCGTCGTGCCTCTGGCCGAACCAACCAGCCTACAAGAAGTATTTAGACGAATTTTATAATAAACACAAAGATACGTAGACCAATAAATAGCAAATTGTGTGTGATTATAATTACTTTTGTGATGGCATGTATGTATATTTGTATTTGTAGTGAGGTGATGGGCAAAGAAATTGAAGCATTATCATTTTCGGTGACGTTTGGTTTAAAATTTATGCTTCATACATAAACATTCGACAAATGGATGAAACAGCAAAATTAACTTAGAGGCAATTGATTACTTATAGTTTCCATGACACTGTATAGTAAAGACTACACTGCCAATCTTTCAATAATTATAGAAATATTTTTATGAGAAATTACGTGAAATGTTGAGAGAAATGTACCTGACTTTGAAATAATGCTTTTTTCTTGAGTGTATATCTTCTATCTTCGTATAACTTTAATATTATTTTAACATTGCTCATCACCGGTGGTATGTTTCTCAATAAAGTGTGTATGTATTGAAATCACCGGCAATTATAATTCTTTAGTGCAATTCAGTTGTTGTTTTAATTGATTCCTGTATGTATCTACAATCTTTGTTATTGTGCTCAGCCCTATATTGCCTACTCGGTGGCTAACTCTACCAGGGGGTCTACCGCCTAACGAAAACGCTTTGACATTGCAGTCTCTTTCATTTCAAGCGAGAAAAGAGACGGCAATGTCAAAGCGTTTTCGTTAGGTAGACCCCCAGGCCAAAGTAAAGAGGCCTATGAGAAATTCATTTCATTGGGCCCTCTTGGTGTAAATTATGTACAGTCCGCGAGGTATAAGCTGAGCTTTGCATTAGTGTGAGTGATCACCAAAAGTACAGTCAGACGCAGGACGCTGTCATAGAATAGATAACACGCTGTGACCATGTTCTCTTAATAAGGTGTCAATTTTATATTCAATAAATCGTTGTTTATTATGCAGTATCAATTGTATAAACGATAGGCCTGCCCTGAATACGGTATTCGGAAATTTTAAGTAAATAAGTTATACGTAGGTGACGGATCTCATGCTTTTCCATTAAAATTTTTCTGTTATTCTCTGTCCTTGACCATTTGAATCCTAAAAGAGATACTTCTTTTCGCAATGACCATATTGATCCTGGATAGTTAATGTCAGCTTGTTGTTTAAGAGTTTGTTGTCTGACTGTACTTTTGGTAATAGATGCGTATGCATGTGATCACTCACACTAATGCAAAGCTCAGCTTATACCTCGCGGACTGTACCATAGTATTAAGGAGCTCGGCTGGTTTGGATAGGCTGGCTGGGGGGAAGCGCACAGTACACTTCTAGCGGGACGTCAGTGCAGGCCAATCACCCCCATTCCGAATTAGAACTTAAAATTTAAACATTAGGTTACAAACAGACATAAAAAGTGTTGGACGTAGTCTCGCTAAAACAAAACCTGTGTCTTAAGAGCCGGCCAGTGCACTGTCACATACAGGCTGACACGCACACATACACAGCGCACTGGCCGACTCTATAGACACATTTTTTGTTTTAACGAGACTACAACTTTTTGAAACGTCCATGGTTACAAATGAGAGTGGCCCTACATTATGATCTCATTGTTAGGACTGGGCCTCCTCACACAGGAGAGAGCTGGGGCCATAACCCACCACACTGTCCTAAGTACCTACGGCTTGATAGATATCACACTGTCGTTATAGTCACTGGCGGCGATTGCCCCTAATACCTACCAAAACCTAAACCATAGTCTACTAAATCATACAGTCGTTCGACCAATCGGCCAGAAGCGGAGTCTCAGGCCAATCGTGCGGGGTGAGACGCGCTCCTGCATTGCCTACATTACACTGTTAGTATTGTAGGAGCGCGGCTCAGGGCTCACGTCTTCCGTATGTTTTAATATTATTTTGGTTCCTCGTTTTTAAAATTGCGACAACCCTACCTGTGTCTAGACATTATCGGCGTTTCTCCCAAGATCAAAGGCGATGAACAACTGGAAGATTTTTTTATACTTCAATTCAATCTCATTTTTTTCGAACCATGAATTCATAAGAACATTTGGTAACGTCATTCACAAAAAGACAATACTGTCCCTAAACCAAACTTACAACCTATCATACTTACGGTAATTAGCATACCTACACTCATGGACGTATAAAAAAAGTAGGACGTACCTACCTAGTCTCGCTAAAACAAAAACTGTTTCACTAGAGTCGGCCACATTTGCACGTGTGCGTTGTCAGGGTGTCACTGATAGGCTGACACGCACACATATACACAAGTAGCGCGTGTAATGACCCACTGATGTGTGCGTGCCAGCCTGTATGTGACAGCGCGCACGTGCATGTTATGTGGCCGACTCGATGGACACAGTTTTTGTTTTAGCGAGACTACGTCCGGCTTTTTTATACGTCCATGACCTACACTGATACTTTTATTTTGGTCCCACGTTTTTTTTTGTTTGCGACAACCCTACACATGTCTAGACATCAGCGTTTCTCCCAAAATCAAAGACAATGAACTACTGGTAGGTAGTATTTCTTTATACTGTGCTATAGCGGAGAGAGGGCGCAACAGCCCGAGATATAGAACGATGTCTCGGAACATGCTGATTTCGTCAATAATAATAAATATTGGTGGACAATTCGTACACAACACCATCTGACCCCAAACTAAGCAAAGCTTGTATGATGGCGGCCAGATAGCTGATATAATACTTATATAGTTTAAATACATACTTATTATACATAGAAACACCCAGACACAGTGCAAACATTTGAATTCATCACACAAATATTTGCACTGGGTGGGAATCGAACCCACGACCCTCGGCTTCGCAGGCAGAGCTACTCCCAACTAAGCCACGAGGCTAATGACGATGACAAACTGCACATCTGCGCTTGGACAAATACTCCAAAGAACAGGCGAGAATATAACTACGGCCTCACCATCAGTCGCAAGACGTCCATTGTTGAACATAGGCCTTCCCCCTAGATTTTTTTTTTTTTAAATAAAGAGTGACGAGACGAGCAGGACATATGCCTGATGGTAAGCAACATGCCTGCCACATAACAGCACAGTGACACGCAGCTATTGGAACATGAAGAGTCCAAATCATTACCTAGCACTGCACTGCGCTCGTCACCCAGAGATCTAAGTTGCTATATCTCTAAGCCCTGTAATTTCTCTGGAAACATTGCCCTTCAAACCGGAACACAGTAATGTTTGCACATTACTGCTTGGCGGTGGAATAATTGGCAAAGGTGTGGTACTTCCCCAGGCGGACTCTGCTAAGAGTCCTACCACTACAAATAAATAGATTACCATAAAGAGCTGTCCTGCGCAACCTGCAACCAGCGGTTTCCAGCGACCTATGTGAGGTAATCTGTCCATCTAGTGGGAGGCCTCCAACACTGCGTCTTCCGATTCGTGGTCGCCACTCGAGAACCTTTCTTCCCCATCGGTTTTCGGTTCTGCGAGCGATGTGGCCTGCCCATTGCCACTTCAGCTTGCTTACTCTTTGAGCTGTGCCGGCTACTTTCGTTCTTACTACGACATCATGATTGAGAAATATAACGTTCTCACCATTAGGCCACTACGGCTTTTTACCACTAGCTTCAGGACGTCTACTCTCTTTCCACGAAAACGTAATTTCGAAATAAACTCGCTACTTTCCAACTCCAATTCTACTTCGATCCGTCGTTTTGTCCGTTTAAATGTTCTATGCTGACTCTAATTAGAGTATGCTTAGAACATTTAAACGTCAAACAAAGTTGTATCGGACGAAACGAAGTAGAATGAGAGATGAGAGTAGGAAAGTCGCGAGTTTTTTTTCGAAAGCACGTTTTCGTAGAAATAGTGTAGACGTCCAGTTGGGACGATCACTGGGTTTAAAATGTACCATTCTAATTAGCCCAACAGCTGGATCATGGAAAAATATGGGACACGTATTTTTTGTTTTATCCAATTGTTAAATACCGACAAAGATAATATAGATCATCAAACTTCCAGAGTGAGGGGTCGCGACGTCACTTGTGGGTAAAAATCGTAACCACAAGTGATGTCACGCGAAACTTCTAAGCACTGTATCTTCGTAATGTTTTGTTTGTGAAGCAAAAGACAAATACGTACTTATACAATATTTTTTAGCAATCTAGCTGGATTAATTAGTTTTTTTAGGATTGTAGCCGATTGGGATGATGACTGATTGATTTTTATATTGTGGTGGATTGAAAGATTGTGGCAAAATATGGGACTCGTACTTACCTATGTTTTATGTTACCAAATTATTAAAAAGCGACAAATACATTATAGATCATCAAACTTCCGGTGTGGGGTGTTGTGACATCACTTTTACATTAAAATCGTGTACAGAAGTGACGTCACTCGAAACTCCTAAGCACTGTATCTATCTTCGTCATTTATTGTTAGTAAAAAAAAAATTGGCAGTCATAGGAACTGCCGATAGAAGTGAAAACTTATAACTCAGAATTTGATAGCTTACCTTGGAACCTACACGTGTGTAACCGGAGGGTGTGGCCTCGCCATCATGGCGTGGCCATCTAGAAATGCGTCAACATTTCCCATTGGCTCACGCATTTCTAGATGACCATGCCATGATGGCGAGGCCACGCACTTTCAGCATTTCCCATTGGCTGACGCATTTCTAGATGTCCAATCGCCAAGGTCCCGAGTTTACCCGAAGATTTCTTATCATACCCGAGCGTGACGGTAGAATTCAATATTCAATTTACACCCCACGAAAAATTTGTCTAGGCGCGCCAAAAGAAGTTTTCACTTCAAAAACAAAACGGCGTAGTGTTATAAGTTTGACGTGTCTGCCTGTGGCATCGTATCTCCCGCACTGATTGTGATTTTGTTTTTGAAGTAAATTGGCGCGCCAGACAGGATTTTTCGTGGGCTGTGAATTGAATTCTAGCATCACGCTCGGGATTGATAAGAGATCTTCGGGTAAACTTGGACCAAGACCATGTTTATGGCCACGCCCTCCGGTTTCACCCGCGTAGTTTCTAAAGTAAGCTATTAACTTCAGAGTTATAAGTTTTCACTTCTATCGGAAGTTTCTATGACTGCCAATTTTTTTTAAAGGGGTACCTATTAGTCGTGAATGTTCTTTGCTATATTTCTTCAGAATCTATTCAGCCGTTTCATTTTTTTAGTGGTAGGACTCTTGGGAGAGTCCGCCTGGGGAAGTACCACACCTTTGGCAGTTATTCTACCGCCAAGCAGTAATGTGCAAACATTAGTGTTCTGGTTTGAAGGTCAATGTTTCCAGAGAAATTACAGGGCTTAGAGATATAACATCTTAGATCTCTGGGTGACGAGCACAGTGCAGTGCTAGGTAATGATTTGGACTCTTCATGTTCCAATAGCTGCGTGGCATTGTGCTGTTATGTGGCAGGCATGTTGCTTACCATCAGGCATGTCCTGGTCGTCTCGTTACTCTTTATTTAAAAAAAAAGCTTCTTTGATAACTACGGTAGGAATCTTAAGCCGCCTATACATACTGGCCGAGTGGAGGCCAACGCCAGTGTGTGGAGGGTCGTTTTGTGATGACTCGCGTCGCTCGCCTCGCTGGCCGAGTGACGGCAAGTGGCCAGTGTGTATAGGGCTGTTTTGTCTCGACGTCTCTCGTGACCGGTGTCGGTTTTTGTGCACAAAACAAAGGCGCTCGGCGAGTAGCGTCCTGTTCTCCTATTGGGCTACCGCGCTTTTGCCAGCGCTGGGCCAGTGTGTGGATGCTACGTTTTGTCTCGTGCTGTTTTGTCGACACTCGCGTTGGCCTCCACTGGCCCAGTGTGTATAGGCAGCTTTAGACGCGTAATGCCTGAGCGACACGAGGGTAGTTTTTCAAGCTAGTACTCCTAGCTTCTAGCTTCGTGTAGTTTTGTCTACACGAAGCTAGAAATACTAACTTGCTATCATATCTTGAAAAACTAGCCTCATATCGTTCGGCTATGATGGGTATTTGCTTCACTAGCAAACATAGGTAGGTACATGCGACTTAAAATTAAAAAACAAAAACATTGGGATTTAAAAAAAATACTTATTTTAAAATGACAACATCCAAGCTGCGCTATAAATTCATTTTAATACCATTCTCATTTACTTAATAAATTAATTAACAATGATAAATATCTTACACAATACATGATCTGTACATTGGGTAGTTTAATGTGAGGAATTATGTGGTCAGTCAATAAAGCATTTCAGAATGCAAATATACCTGACAATAATAGTTCTTTATTTCGCCAAAGATTTTGTCAATACACAATTTAAATTTACTAAAATTTGTCAGGAAAACGAAACATGGGCGCTACCTTTTATTTTAATTGGAGGAATTGGAGAACTACATTTGATAAAAACGACGTCAACACATAATATATGAATTAATTAGTCAGGCAGGTCCATGTTTTTTTTTTTTTTAATGGCTCTATGTGGATTAGTAGGTCCATGTTATTACAATTCCAATAATGTTAGTCCAATAACGGACATGATGATATGTCACATGTCAAATTTAAATTGATAATACAAAGTCATCAATTACAATATAACCAATTAAGTGTTATGTTGTATCAATTATGTGATGTACCTACTGCAAAATAATTTGATAAAATAAAAACAAAAAAATGAGGTTAGCATTCATGGCAAGGTCTATTATACAAACGCAAACGAACGAATTTTTATTTAGGGAAGAAATCAATCAATTTGTAAAGATATTCCTTTGCCAACGACTTTTTCAATTGAGTACAAACAATTTATACCATGAATATCCATGGATTAGGTAAAAAAAAATACCTAAAAAGTAAAAATTAAAGGAACCGTATAAACATTTTTTTAAAAACATTTTTGGCGTTGATTGAGGTAACTTTAAACCAGGGATGTGACGGAGCTTCGACTTCGACTCCGATAAGTCGGAACTTCCGATTATTATTCCACCTTCGATTCCGACTTCGGCTCCGAAACTTATAAAACGGAGGTTTTAATCGAAGGTAAGGTTTCTAACGCACCACTGTCTTTTCGAAGTCATGTGCGTAATGCCGCTAACTTAAAACGGTGAAGGAAAACATCGTGAGGAAACCGACATGTACCTAGAATATTTCGAAGTCATGTGTCATCCACCAACCCGCACTGGGCCAGCGTGGTGGATTATGGCCTGAACTCTCTCCTTGCGAGAGAAGGCCCCGTGTCCCAGCAGTGGGAACATTTAGTGGGCTGTTGATGATGATGATGAAGGTTTCTAAATATTTGAGATAATCCCCTATTGTGGTGGGGGAGCCTATTAGAACGCATAACTTTTTGTTCCTAATTTACTTTGTCATAATGAATGTAGCATAATGTATAGTGTCATAATGCAACTTTCGCATAATCATTTTTTGGCGTCATGTGTTTTAAGCATAACAATCTATTGTACTACATTTTATTCCACTATTGATGAGACGCATAATAGTTTTTAAGCATTTTTTTATTTGTTCTAATTTTTTTAAGGTGCCGTTTAAATCGCATAATTTTTTTTTCCTAATTTACTTTGTCATAATTAATGTAGCATAACATATAGTGTCATAATGTAACTTTTGCATAATCGTTTTTTGGCGTTATGTGTTTTAATCATAAAAATCTATTGTGCTACATTCAATTCGACTGTTGCTCAGACGCATTTAGGCATTTTTTAATTATTTGTTGTGCTACGTAATATATAACCAGGTTATATAGGGTCCAGATCCGACTCGGAGCACCCCGACTCCTGGTAAATTGTTATACTACTGCATAGTCCTGCATAGATATTCCATTAAATTAGTAGATACCCACATTACGAATAATAAATATTGTTGTCGAAGTACCCACCCGCATTTCACACACCCACGTATTTTATTTATGCCCGCTCTTTACACTTGTTTTTTAGTTAGGCGTTTAAAGTGTATGCCGTTGATCAGTATGTTTAAGTATTGTTATGCTTTTCTCAATGTGTGCCTTTAACCATTATGCTATTTATAGTTATGCGTCGAAACATTATACTAAGTTATCTGTATGCTATATATGGCTATGCGTTTAAACATTATGCTAAGTTATCGTTATGTAATGTATGGTTATGCTAGTTAACATTATGCGAAGACAGTTATGCGTTTAGTTGTTATGGTAAATTATCATTAGTCCTAAAAACGTTATGCCTACCTAAAAGAGGACAAAAAATGTTATGCCACCCCATATAGACCCTTGTAGTGGAAAGTAAATGGAAATACAAAATCCCAACCCCTTAAATCAATTGCCCGTCAATGTTTATCGTGTCCACGTGTTTGACAGCTTCTCCTGCCATCACTTCTGATAATATGCCTATGCCTCCGACTTCGATTCCGACTCCGATAAATCAAATTTAAAAACTCCGACTCCGCCTTCGGTTCCGATAAAACGACCTCCATTACATCCCCGCTTTAAACAAATCCCATAGGTTGATCTCTTGTTAAAACTTAACCCCATCATAATTAAATACTTAGATCTCGAAAAAAGTGGTACTGTTACTAACAAACTTCGCCATATCATTCATTTATGAGCTTCGTACAGTGACCAAGTGATTGCATTTGTCAATCATTCGGGAGGAGTCATCCCACTTCATGCCACAATCAGAAATAGATAGGTATATTTGCGTTTTGAAAGCATCTCATTCATACTCCAGCAAACACGACAAGATCTAAGATTTATACTATGTAACAATCTAAGGTTCTAAGTTCAATTGATTGTTGACATGTCGTGATGATTAGAAGTATTTATAGACCCACGAATGCCAATATTCATAATCTTTCGGTCCACGGTAGTAATGAAATGAAACATGAATCTCTTATCATATAAGCAAGGACAAGAGAGCTGTTAGTCGTAATAGAACAAGAGCCCGTGAACCCCAGACCTTCGTTATTTTATAAAAGCTGAATAAATAAATAAATAAATAAATAAGGCCCCAAGTCCCAGCAGTGGGAACTTTTAGTGGGCTGCTTATGATAATTAGGCTGCTAATTGTTACCCAAATATTATGTTTAAAAATAAGCGCGCATATTATGGCGCAAGTAGAATTATAATTGCATGAACATTAACACAACATGGGTGTCTGGCAAGTGCTTACCACGATGTTAAGTGTCTAGCAATTATTGGTGTAATTTTTAATAATATTCTGAAGGTATTATCAAAATATAAGACTTTATAATTTGACAAATTTAGATCGGTACACCTTTAGTACCGTTTATCTGCCAAAGCCAGGATGATCCAAACTTCATCATGGGCCATCGTTCTTGACTGTGTTGGGAGCATACTCTGACAAACGTTCAGCTTTTATAAAATAACGAAGGTCTGGGGTGCATGGGCTCTTAGTCTATAAGAGGCACTGGTTTGATAAGTTCTGTGACTTGTCTCCAGTCTCAACTTTTTATAGCACTTGTAACCGTAATTTTTACAGCACTTGGCAAGAACGAGTCGGGACGAATAAAATTAGAGATTAGTTTATATTTACCACACAAAATAATAAGGAGTCGTTTTTGTAATGACAGATGAATTAAAAATCTGTCAAATCGTTTACAATGAGGTTTTCAAGATGCCAATCTATCTGTCAAAGATAATTCTCAATTTCATTATAGGTGGCGGCAATATTTTTATATCGATTTGCTAAAGAACTTTCACAAATATAAATATTTACTTGAATTAATAAAAAAAAAAATTAATAATATAAGCTTACGTTAAAATTTGACATATTTTTCACTCATCTGTCATTTCGAAAACGGCACTTTACATACCAATAACTACAGCAAACATACAAAATAATAATAGATAATAAATAGGACTAGAATAATGTGCAATAAATTAATTGTTATATTAACATAGATTTCTTAAATTATTAAAACAATTTAAATGCAATAATCAACAATTACGAATATATTTTGCTAAAAATACAATGTGTCAGGTCATTAGTGCTACATTGCAAATTTGTTGGCAGACGACGTCGCTAGCGTCGCTTTTGACAATAGAGTATCGGACTGGGTAAAAAATAAACAGTTCTAATTAGTCCGTCAGCTAGATCATGGAAAAACATGGGACACGTATTTTTTGTTTTATCTAATTATTAAAAACTGACACAGATCATCAAACTTCCAGAGTGGGGAGGTCGTGACGTCAGTCGTGGGTAAAAATCGTCACCCACAAGTGACGTCACGCGAAGCTCCTAAGCGCTGTATCTTCGTCAGTTTTTGTTTGTGAAACAAAAGAAAAAATACGTGTACAATATTTTTTAGCAATCTAACTGACGGACATTAATTAGTCCGTAAAAAACGGATTATAGTGTTTTAATGATTGCAGCTTATTGCATAAGCAGCTCACTTTTATGACACCATAGCTGGGACTCGAAGCCTTCTCTCAAGGGTACAGTCAATGCCATAATCCACCACGCTCACCTTTTTAGGGGGTAGAACCTCTTCAGACAACGGCGAAGGCAGTCGCAGTACATTACTTCCAATCTTACCTGACATATGTCACAAACTCTGTACATAATAAGATGGGATAATATTAAAAAAAAGCATGGAACATAGAGTCCGTGGAGTTCATATATTAAAAAAAAACGAATACCCGAAACCAATTTTCGAGGGAAAGTTCGATGTGGTAAGCCATACAAACCACAGGTAGTTACGCTTTGAAACAAACATCGAATAAGACTTCTATGACTGAGCCACGATTAATTTATACTCATTTTATAGCTAGAACATTTATACAGGGTTATTGGTAATCAGCCTGCATCCGTTTAAGGGCATGTTCTGTATATTTAAACAAACAACTTTTGTTCTACAACTTTCGTTAAAACTCAATAGATAACCCAAAAAAAAATTGTGTTTGTTGCCCTTTTTTGTACTGTTTAGCGACTTTTTAGTGTTTATTCACTTCGGCACATCATTTTTTGCGCGTTAAATAGCGTACGCACTCTTGTTACGAAGAGTTCGATGCTTTTAGACCGCGCAATATTTTTTTTAATTTTTTTTTGTAAAAGAAAAAAAACTCTTTTTTTTTTTAAACTGTAGAACAAAAGTTGACGTACTGAATGTACCTAACATCCCCTTAAAAGGATGCAGGCTGATTACCAATAACCCTGTATATAACTTTTTAGTATCAGCACCAATGACCTAACACATTTCACATACAAAGTAGTAAGTAATCTAAAGTTATATTTACAAAATATACAATAACTAGTCGCTGGCCGCGTATATTTACCAAACTAAGTATTTAAAAAGTAAAATAAATATTCGTGGACATTGCTTACAGATCAGTGTCTCAGTTTTTATTATATGAGCTAGATAAATGATATAATAAATTGTAAATTACTGGAAAAAATTAAAAATATTGGAATGTTAGACTTTGCATGGTCGTTTAACATCGATCGAGATGGCGCTGTCGCCGTTCGAATTTGTACCTCTTAGATAAAGAATAAGTTAATAAAATAGATCAGATTTTGCCACACGGTTCCTTTGTACCAAACGTAAGCAAATGAGGTGTATGTTAGCTATGGCTACATAGTGATGTGCCGCGACAAAAGTATGACACTTCAACAAGAGCGACCAGACCCGTGGTTTCGGTGTAAAGCGTTTGTTCTAACTCTATATGTATTATTTGTAAATTCTTTGTTGTACCTATAGCCGTGGCGTTTGGGTGTTTCGGGAAAAGAGACTAAGGAGTCAATTTTAGAGTTAGTATACAGACTCGGGAAGAATACTCGTGACTCCCACTCTGGCTCGTTCTTGGAGCAAAGGTTCGCCATTACCGTTCAACGTGGTAACTCAGCGATCGAAATTAACACCTTTGCGCCGGAAGCAGTTCGGGGTGGGTCATTCGGGAATAGGGTACCGGACTGGGTCAAAAATACACCATCCTAATTAGTCCGTCAGCTAGATCATGGAAAAATATTGGACACGTATTGTTTGTTTTTTCATAATATTACAATACAATACATCATTTATTGTTTGTGAAACAAAAGAAAAAATACGTGTACAATATTTTTTGGCAATCTAACTAACGGGCTACTTAGTTTTTTTGAGGATTGTACCCTATTATTTTTAAGCTGAATATTTATACTTATGCATTATGGTTGTTCTCCAAATAATTATATATTTTTTTTAATTATGATTTAATATTATGATGGACGAGGCATATTACTCAATGTATTAAGTTTTGGTTGACAATGCATTTTACCGCCAAGTTTGATATATGTGTTAATATAAATATGTTAATAAATTTTCATCATAATATTGATTTGTATTATTCATATATCGTCTCATTTACAAAACTTATAACTAGGATGTGTTTATAAGGCGTTTCTAAGATCAGAGCTACCTACGGGCCCCTTGTTCCCATTCAATAACAATATTTATAAAAATCTACAAAAAACATATCTTTCTGTGGTCTGGTGTTAAAACGGCCTAAGTCCGTTTTTGTGAAAAGTGTACTGTACTAGTCATTTTACACTTTATTGATTTCACTGAAACGCTTTAGACATTCGTACTATATTGACCTGTTTAAAATAGTTTAATTTTTAGCAGACATGTAAGACATGTATGCAGTGTACGTTACGAACATGGACATATAAAAAGTCGGACGTAGTCTTGCTAAAACAAAAACTGTGTCTGTAGAGTCCGCCGGTGTCACATACAGGCTGACACGCACATATACACACATCAGTCAGTCATTACGCGTGCAAACCTGTATGTATGTGTGCGTATCACCCTGTTGCATACAGGCTAACACGCCTATATACACAGCGCACTGGCCGACTTTACAGACCCAGTTTTCGTTTTAGCAAGACTACGCCCGAGTTTGTTTTTACGTCAATGGTTTACGGTTGGTCCAGTAAGTTAAGGCTGGTCTAGAAGTTACGGCTGGTCTAGACGGGAGAACGGCGACTGTTGATACGGAGCCCATCGTTCGAATCCCACGCGCACTACTGTCTTTTCGAAAGTCATGACTCTAATACCACGTACTTAAATACGCTGATGGAAAATTTCGCGCAGAAATCGAAATGTTCGTAGAATATTTCTAGGTCATGCGACATCATCGAGCAACTCGATCTTCCACGCAAGCACGGAAGGGAGTAGCCTTAGCTAAAAATATTGTTCAAATCTTTCTGTCACTTCTTGCTGGAGGGGAAAGTTGCACACTAGCGCAAAGCCGCACTATTACATACAAAACATACCTATACCGATCCATTGCCGATCATACTCACACAGCCAAATCACTAACACATAAAAAATAAAGCACCATTCACAAACTAGCTTCATATTCCACGCCACAGTATATTATCAAACTCCATGGTCCACGCGGACTTGTACTTTGACAGAGGGGAAACGCTGTATATGCCTACTCCCGTCCGTGTTGCTCGCTGTGCGACATCAATCAAGCTGTTGTCAATCATCAATCAAATCACTGGGTGGTGGATTATGCCATTAACTCTCTCCTTTCGAGAAAAGGCCCAGAGTTTGCGTTGGGAACATTTAGTTGTCTGCTTATGTTTATGAAGTGGTAAATAATATTTTAGCAGAAAAATCTCACTTTTCACAATAACGGATTTTAGCCCTTTTAGCACCGGTCATTAATATTTACTGATATAATTACAATGGTTGTATTTGTTGTCGCAAATATCACTATTTAACTGCATGTCGCCATTTGCATTTTCGTTTTCTACACTAATATCTCACTAAAGAAGCGTTTTCAAAGTGACAGATGAGTGAACAAAATGTCAAATTATAAACATTGATGTTCTTTTTAAATTTCTTTGTAGAAACGAAACATTAACGCCTCTTGTGGCGCAATGGAGAACTATTTCTGATATTTTTCTGATTTATTTTATTACGAAATCGCTTCTTTACGGGATATTTCCTGTGAGATAGAGTCCCGAGGTGGTATAACTACATCGAAATATCAGCATGATTTAACTGCATCGAAAACTTGTAACCATGGACGTATAACAATAGTCGGACGTAGTCTCGCTAAAACAAAAACTGTGTCTATAGAGTCGGCCACATAGTGTGCACGTGTGCGCTGTCACATACAGGCTGACACGCGCACATACACACATCAGTCATCAGTTCACACGCTCATACTTGTGCGTGTCAGCCTATCAGTGACAACGCATACGTGCATGTGGCCGACTCTCATGACACACTTTTAGTTTTAGCGAGACTACGTCCGACTTTTTTTAAGCGTCCATGCATGTAACAATGCTTTTGTTCTTTTATTACAAAACGTAAGGGTTTTAGAATAAAAATACATAAGTATTCATATTCCGTAATCTCTCATAAAACATGACGGCTAACAAGGGGTCTTAAAATTTGTTCAAAAACAATATAGGTACCGTCAGATTACAATTTATGACGTTAGATTCTAAGCTAACCTAATCTATTGCAAGTTTATAATCTCATGCGTTTATTTTTCTCTAAAATCACGCATTTTTTTACAATTTCACGTGTTTTTTTTATAATTTCACGCGTTTTTTTTTACAATTCACGCGTTTTTTTCTATAATTTCACGCGTTTTTTTACAATTTCACGCGTTTTTTTAATAATTCACGCGGTTTTTTTAAAATCTCACGCGTTTATTATAAAACTGGCGGTGCTTGCAATTAATTTTAAAACTCCCAAATAGACTAGACTTTCTACTCTTCTCTCATACTTAATAAGAGGTCAAAAAGTTTTGTACGAATCATACGGAACGCAACTCTTTCACATTTAAAATGATGACTGGATCAAAAATATACCATTATAAATTCTAATTAATCCGTCAGGTAGATTATGGAACAAGAATAAAATAAAAATGATTTAAGCCGACTACCTCGGATTTGTAATCTGTACAACATTCTACTAGTCAAGTCATTTGTCATTTGATATAGGTGACCCAAGTGACCCAATGAAGTTAGGAGCGTATGGCTGCGCAGAAACGTTTTTAAGGTATCTTTGGTGGAAGTGTACATGCGCGAACTTTCCCCTTCCACATCAATTTTGGGTCAACTTGTTTGCCGGCCACTATACCAACATTGAGGTAGGTTGTGAATAAATATTTTGTCCGCCATTTCGTGGAGGCGGCCATCTTGAATCGATATTAATCAAACTATATCAGGGTTAAAAATATAGGACTCGTATTTTTTGTTTTATCGAATTATTAATAATCGACAAAGATATAAGTTATCAAACTTCCAGAGTGGAGTGGATTCGGAACTTTATGAGCACTTACAAGGTTTTGCTACTGGGTATTCATTTTACACGTAATGAAATGGAGCGCTGTTAAAGATATTATAATACTGCCAATTATTCGTTTTTTTAACTCTATTTTTCATTATAATTTACTGTCCTTAATTAGATGTCCAGCTACAGAATTGTACCTTGAAATTTAATACATCTTTAACCTTTGATATTAAATACTTTTATCTATTTATTTACAACCATTTATGGCATAATAATCGGACCAAATTATGCAAATAATAGGTACTGAGAAATCAATAGGGTTTTATATTTATATATCCATAACCGGTTATAGCTCTTCACTATCTTGAATGTCGCTAATTAGTTGACCACGACTGTATATCTGCGTCACTTTTTGGTTGTACTTACAATATTTTTTGATAACCTAACTGACGGACTAATCAGTATTTTTCAAGCACCACGCCTATTCCCATGACACTTTGCATCTGCATACAAAACATACAAAGTATAAATATATCAATTCACCTATCTACGTATTAAACAATTAACTCTTAACAATAATCAATAATATCACCAAAACTATCAACGTAATAGCCAAAACGAAAATACAATGCATCTTTCTATTCTTCCTCTGATACCTTTCCGCTTTCTGCAACTGCTTGTAGCCTTCGTGTACTTGCACTTGAGTCAGTTCTATGTTGTAATCTATTCTATCTAATACTGTACCTTGTTCATGGACCATTGTAGCTAGATCTTTGAAGATTTCGTTAAGATCTGATATCGATCTAACGATTTTATTGACCTCCTGTTCTCTCTCGGTGACCATCTGTGTGTTCTCTTGTTCGATCAGCAGCATTTGCTGTTGGGAAAGGATCCTGTTCTGGGCTTGGCCGTGGTCTTCGTCTATGAAGTTGTGAGTGCCTGAGGTGCTGGGCAGCGAGAATAGGAGGTCGGTCTGGTTGTTCGTTAGACCTGGAATTGACAGGTCTGGAGTTAGGTATGTATAGGTATGAATGCTTAAATACATATACATTGCCTGGATGACCGCTTACGTTGTGCGGCCACATGAAGCAGTAGATTGGAATCGGGACTCCTTGAAGGAACTCCAAATGAAATATGCAGAGAAACAACTGACGAAATGGAAGTGAAACTATAGTATGCCAGCGACCCAAGCCCGTGATCCGCTATTTTAAGGAGCTCGGCTGGTTTGGGAAGGCTGGCTGGGGGGAAGAGCACAATATACCCCTAGCGGGACGTCAGTGCAGGCCAATCACCCTCATTCCGAATTAGAAATAATTGACCGCAAATAAATAAATAAATCGACCAATAAATCGACGTTTCTTAGAAATTAAACCTAGCTAGATTGGATTTATCGCCCTCGAAAAATCATTTATTCACAATTTCATGAAAATCGTTAGAGCCAATTCGAAGATTCAGATTATTATTAAATATATGTCGCCGGGAAATTACGATATCGTGTATTGCACGAAATCAACACATCGAATCGCTAGCACTACATTGGCTTCTGTTCCGATTCACTAGACCAGCAGGTCTACTACGAAAACAATTTCCAAATGATCGGATCCGACCGACAGCTGAATCGAATCTGTAGCTTACCACGAAAAACATTCGGATCGATACATCTTGGTCGGAAGTTATAGACTTAGGTCGGATGAGGGTCGGATCGAACGAAACGGCCGATTCGATCAACCGACCGATTGTCTATCGAGGTAGGAAACGTCCATAAGTTTGGCCGATATATCGTTTATCGGACTTCGTAGTAGACCTGCTGCATTCATAATTTTAAAGTTCTTCTTACCAAATAACATATCCGTGTCTTCGCAAGCTAACCTAAACTCTTCCTTACCAGGTAAAGTTCTCCTTACCAGGTAACATATCCGTGTCGTCACAAGCTGACCTAAGCTCTTCCTTACCAGGTAAAGTTTTCCTTACCAGGTAACAGCTCCACGTCGTCCAAGCTGAGCTCCTCGAAGTTGGGCGTGTCGAAGTATGCGTTGGAGCGCTCCTCGCGTGACGTCAGCGACTTGAGGTAGTGTGCCTGCGCGCCGCGGAACGACACGCTCAGTTCTTGAAGCGCGCTCACCAGCGCTAACATCACGTTCGAGCCCAGCTTCTGCTTCGATTTACTAGACCAGCCCTAACTTTAGTAAGTTTTCCTTACCAGGTAAACTTTTCATTACTAGGTTAAGTTTTTTTTACTAGGTTAAGTTTTTTTACTAGGTTGTTTTTTTTACTAAGTTGAGTTTTCGTGTAATTTTGCTAAGTTATCCTTACCATGTAAAGTTCTCCTTACTAGGTAACAGCTCCGTGTAGGTAACAGCACAGCTGACCCAAAGTTACCAGGTACAGTTTTCTTTACTAGGTAAAGTTTTATTTACTAAGCAATGTTTTCCTTACCAGGTAACAGCTCCGCGTCGTCCAAGCTGAGCTCCTCGAAGTTGGGCGTGTCGAAGTACGCGTTGGAGCGCTCCTCGCGTGACGTCAGCGACTTGAGGTAGTGCGCCTGCGCGCCGCGGAACGACACGCTCAGTTCCTGAAGCGCGCTCACCAGCGCTAACACCACGTTCGAGCCCAGCTTCTGCTCCGATTTACTCCCTGAAAAGAAATATAACAATAGCCAAAATATAAAGCGACACATAAAAAAAAAAAAAATTGGCAGTCATAGGAACTGCCAATAGAAGTGATAACTTGTGACTCAAATGTTTTCACTTTTAATTGAATTGTCTAATTTATTTATCACCTTGTCAGAAGACAAATTAATTATTTGTTAAACCATCGTAGGTCTATGTACATTCGCATAATTTCAACACCGCCAGCTAAATCGATGGTTGCGCCATCTAGTTTTATATCAACGTAATTATACAGAATATTGCAACTCTTTACTGTTTCTGTTGCCCTGGTACTGGTACCTAGGGGCAAACGCAACTCTTTTATATTTCTGTTGTCCTGGTATCTGGAGATAAACGCTGGGCTGTTGGAGGTAATCGAAACTCTTTACTGTTTCTGTTGCCCTGGTACCTACCTGGCCGTTTTTACCGAGTTTACCCGAAGATTTCATATCCGATCCGATCCGATCCATTATCATATCCAAGCGTGACGATTGATGAATCCATTTCACAGCCCACGAAAATTCTGTCTATAGAGCGCCTAAAGAAGTTTTCACTTCAAAAATTGGCAGTCAAAGGGACGAAAGAAGTGAAAACTTTCAACTCAGAATTTGATAGCTCACAGCTCTTTGGTAACTCTACACAGTTGTACAAAATATTACAACTGTTTACTGTTTCTGTTGCCCTGGTAGTGGTACCTAGGCGCAAACGCAACTCTTTTATATTTCTGTTGTCCTGGTATCTGGAGATAAACGCTGGGCTGTTGGAGGTAGGTAATCGAAACTCTTTACTGTTTCTGTTGCCCTGGTACCTACCTGGCCGTTTTTACCGAGTTTACCCGAAGATTTCATGTCCGATCCGATCCATTATCATATCCAAGCGTGACGATTGATGAATCCATTTCACAGCCCACGAAAATTCTGTCTATAGCGCGCCTAAAGAAGTTTTCACTTCAAAAAAACTCGCGACTTTCCTACTGTCATTCTACTTCGTTTCGTCCGACACAACATTGGTTGACGTTTAAATGTTCTAAGTAAGTATACTCTAATTAGAGTCGGCTTAGAACATACAAACGGACAAAACGACGGATCGAAGTAGAATCGGATATGGAAAGTCGCGAGTTTATTTCGAAATTACGTTTTCGTTGAAAGAGAGTAGACGTCCAGTATGTAACACACCCCTAAAGTCGCCAATAGGGTACAATCCTCAAAAAAACTAAGTAGCCCGTTAGTTAGATTGCCAAAAAATATTGTACACGTATTTTTTCTTTTGTTTCACAAACAAAAAATTACAAAGATACAGCGCTTCGAAGTTTCGTGTGACGTCACTTGTGAGTACGATTTTTACTCACGAGTGACGTCGCGACCGCCCACTCTCGAAGTTTGATGGTCTATATCTTTGGCGATTTTTAATATTATGAAAAAACAAAGAATACGTGTCCAATATTTTTTCATGATCTAGCTGACGGACTAATTAGGATGGTGTATTTTTGACCCAGTCCGGTACCCTATTGTCACTTTGTTTTGAATTTTTTTTTGTAATTTTGTTGTTTTATTTTCTAGATAAGTGCAATAAAGGGGTTACCTACCTACCCCGCTTCGGCGCCGCCGTTGCATTAGTCGGTGACAATATTACTATTGCAATTTTTGCTAACGAGTTTATCATTATCTTCGAAAACTATTCAGATGCCATTCCGAATCGAATGACACCTCATTGATAATTTTAGGAGAATTCGAAATAAATCTGTGTGTCACGGACGTATATAAAAAGTGTCAGCCTGTATGTGACAGCGCACACGTGCATATTACGTGGCCGACTCTGCTGACACAGTTTTTGTTTTAGCGAGACTACATCCGACTTTTTCATACTTCCATGGAGGTAAGTAGTAGGCTGACGACGACGTACGCCCAATTCTCGACAGGTGGCGTAACAAAGCATGCATGGCCAGCTAGTTACTAAATATTCCTGTTAAGTAACATAAAAAAAAAAAATTTGCAGTCATAGGAACTGCCGATAGAAGTGAAAACTTATAATTCAGAATTTGATAGCTTACCTTGGAAACTACACGGGTGTAACCGGGGGGCGTGGCCTCGCCATCATGGCATGGCCATCTAGAAATGCGTCAGCATTTCCCATTGGCTCACGCATTTCTAGATGGCCATGCCATGATGGCCAGGCCACGCCCTTTCAGCATTGCCCATTGGCTGACGCATTTCTAGATGGCCAATGGCCATGGTCCCGAGTTTACCCGAAGATTTCTTATCATACCCGAGCGTGACGCTAGAATTCAATTCACAGCCCACGAAAAATCTGTCTAGGCGCGCCAAAAGAAGTTTACACTTCAATATACCTGTTAAGCTACATTAAAGTATATGTATATATATATATATCTTTCTTACGGTGCGCACGGTTGTAGCAACGTACCGTGCAGCGTCTGCCGTCGTATGGCGGAGATGTGCGCGTGCGCGTGGTTGAACAGGCGCGCTAACTCGGCGGCCGCTGCTCCGACGAGTTTTTGTTTTAGCGAAACTACGTCCGACTTTTTTTTACACATCCATGGAGCTAGTAGGCTGACGACTACGTACGACCAACGCTTGGCCGGCTAGTCAATAAATATTCCTGATAAGTTACATTAAAAAAAAAATTATATATATACAACGTGGTGGATTTACCCCCAACAATATTTTAACAGTCCATTCTAATACTGATGTAGACTTCATCACCCAAGGTCTCTTTCCCCTCAGAACTGTAGATCACGAGATAATTCGAGTCAAAGTTTGACGTAAAATTCCCACCAAATCACCAGCTTCAACCCTAAAGCTTGTACAGCAGACATGACTTGTATATATACATATATAAAAAAAAAAAAACTCTCGTAACAACGCATGCATGGCTACCTAGTTACTAAATATTCCTGTTAAGTTACATTTAAAAAAAAAACTTTTTTTGTGTTTTTTTTTACGGTGCGCACGATTTGTTTCACGGTGTAGCGTATATCTGTGTAGCAACGTACCGTGCAGCGTCTGGCGTCGTATGGCAGAGATGTGCGCGTGCGCGTGGTTGAACAGGCGCGCTAGCTCGGCGGCGGCGCGCGAGATGTGCCTCTCCTCCGACGAGTCGTCGAGCGCCGGCCGGTGCAACTGTTTGTCCTGACGGGCCTGTAGCTCTGATAGCTTCGTGCGGATCCTGAAACATTATAAATAAATAAAATATAAATATTGGTGGACAATTCCCACACAACACTATCTGACCCCAAACTAAGCAAAGCTTCTATGATGGCGGCCAGATAGCTGATATAATACTTATATAGTTTTAAATACACACTTATTATACATAGAAACACCCAGACACAGTGCAAACATTTCAATTCATCACACAAATATTTGCACTGGGTGGGAATCGAACCCACGACCCTCGGCTTTGCAGGCAGAGCTACTACCCACTAAGCCACGGAGCCAGTCATCAATAAAATAAATATTGGTAGACACTTCACACACAACACCTTTTAGTAGAGGTAGGACTCTTGGCAGAGTCCGCCTGGGGAAGGACCACCAAGGACCTTTGAAGTTATTCTACCGCCAAGCAGTAATGTGCAAACATTAATACTGTGTTCCGGTTTGAAAAGCAATGTTTCCAGAGAAATCACAGGGCTTAGAGATAATATAACAACTTAGATCTCTGGATGGCAAGCGCAGTGCAGTGCTAGGTAATGATTTGGATTCTTCATGTTCCAATAGCTGCGTGTCACTGTGCTGTTATGTGGCAGGCATGTTGCTTGCCATCAGGCACATGTCCAGGTCGTCTCGTCAATCTTTATAAAAAAAAAAAACTATACTAGCCATAACTTCAACAAGACCCCAACAGTTACCAGACTAGTATTACATACCGACTGATGATGTAGTGAGCCTCTTCGAGGGCGTCGGCCCAAGGCGGAGGCGCGACCGCGTCCCGGAGCTCCAGGCCTCCGCTCTCCACGTCCGATCCGCTGCGCATGAGCCGCACTCGCTCCGGGTCATTACTCTGGAATATGGGAAGAGAGAAAGAAATTACCATTAAATCTCTTTCTACGAAAAAAATGGTTGTCTGTAAAGTCGGTTTACTGACGATAGTTAAACGTGACAACGTCTTAAGAAATCAGTACGCTGATAGCGCGAGTAGTGATACCGCTCGACTCGGCAGGTGGCGCCCTCAGCGCTCAGCTTCGTCCGCATAGCACGGACGACGAACTAACGGTAACGGTAACGTTACATGACGTCATGTTTTGCGGGCGTGCAGCCAGCTTCACCGAATTATAAGACGTTATCACGTCAAAATGTAACATTACTCTGGAATAATGGGGAGGGAGAAATCAAAATTGCCAGTGATAGGGACTGGGCGTTTACTCTCTTTCTACGAAAAATGTAATTTTGAAATAAACTCGCGACTTTCCTACTAAGGTTCTACTTTGTTTCGTCTGATCGAACATTGTTTGACTAAACGACGGATCGAAGTAGAACAGGAGTAGGGAGTTTATTTCGTTTTTTTTTTATTTATTTTTTTATCTTTTATAGGTTAACACTTGACCGCCATCTCGCCTGATGTTAAGCAACGATGCAGTCTACGATGGAGCGTGTTTGCCTAGAAGAAACCGATTCCACAGAATAAATATTAGTACAAGTACAGAAGCCTCACTTACCGAAAACAATTATATAAATAGCGAGTCTTGCTGGGACACAACAAAGTTCAATTCAGCTTGCAATACCTGTCGCGATTTTCAAATAAACATTTATTTGCGCTCTTTCTAACGCGTAACTCTGTCCCTGTCTAGCGCGCAGGTTTGTCGACATATCTAATAACAATATGCGCGGGAAACGTGTTGCGCGAGCGCTCAGCCGTGCGTCCGACAACCGACTGGCACTTGTTCCCTGGGATGAACGGTCTAGCTGTAGGCTAAAACCGCGCGACCTTGAGGGAGTGATGATGCACTGCCGATTCACTCTCGATTTGAAGATACCAAGATTGTAACTATCAGGAAAAACCCACTCAGGCTACTCATTCTACAGCCTATGTTCGCCTACGTTCTTATCACAAAAGTAGAATCAAACCTCTTCGTCAGTGTCTTTGAAAGAGTCTTGAAATAAACAAGTAAATAGCCCGATGGGTTTTATGCCACACTTGTCAAAATATATTACATCATTTTCTTTATAAATAAATATCGGTGGACACTTCACAAACACTAACCCCAAACTAAGCAACATCGGCAACATAAATTAGCCAATTTTGCCAATGTAATCTATATCTTAACAAGCATGTCATAAAACCCATATTTGAGTGTATTTTATTTGTTGGCTGTAGCGGAGTTGTATAAGTAGGCTACGACCTTTACAACTTAGACGCGTGAAATACGCGCCGGCACTAGAATGTCGGTTACGCGACCACATAAGATTTTTCCATACCAATAAGAGCTCAACGCTACCAAAGAAGTTTTTAATTTAAGAATAAGATTGGATTGATGGTACCTAATAAATAAACTGGTGATATTTAGTTTTAACCAGTATCCCATAGGATTATTATCTTTATCTCTATCTTACAAGATAGGATAAAAATTAAACTATGATAGATACTCCCTCATTGTAATATTTTATGTGTGTGTCCCACACAGAAAGACACAGAAAGTGTGACACACAGAAAGTTTATGAGTCACACGCACATAAACTTTTTTTTTTTTTATCACGTATATGTTCGCGTTTGACCACCAACTCGCCTGATGGTAAGCGACGGTGTGGTCGAAGATGACGCATGTTGACCTAGAAAGTACCTATTCACTCTAACCTTGAGACGTTCTAGATTGTATCTCTCAGGGAACAAGGAGGCCGGCAACTTATTCTCCACTCTAAAGCTGTACGTATGAGAAAAGTGGATTCAAACTTCCATCTATTTTATTATGTGTGGCGAGTTTGTTCACCTCATCATTCTATGTCAACAAATTTACTGAAATTTAATTATTTATGTTTAATTTCATGTAACTAGACAAGCAAGCCTTGTACCTAATAGTAAGTCACATGCCTATCCGTAACAGAACATTAGTTGTTTGAACAAGAAGAATCAAAATTACTTCACTAAGCTCGTCACCCAGAGGTATAAGGAGTATGATTCATCTCTAATCAACATATAATTTATCAAGAAACATAAACCTTTTAACCAGAACTCAGTAGGTTGGTCCTCCTTGGTGGTAGAATAACAGGCAAAGGACATGTATTATCACATGCAGCAGTAAAGTGAAAGTACAGATATGAATAAAAATACTACAATATCGCCAGAAGACTCATAAACACTGAGAAGTAGACATTTAGAGTTACTATTTAGGAACCCTGATTTTCATATAGTTATTATACTTTCCACGTAAAAAGAGTGCTGTACATATAATGTGCTGCATAAATTATAGTTTAGCTTTCAACGTATAAGTAAAAAAAGTTAAAATTACATCAGTCAAAGCTTAAATCCTGATGAAAACTAAAATCAATAATGTTTGTGTGCTTACATGTTCAGAAAATATTTGTCTGCTATGTATAGCATTGTTACGCATCAATACAAACACTTCCGTTAAACTTCTTGAGACCATTTTTTTTATTTATATTCTTTGTTGTCGAATAAAAATATTAGAAAATGTTTATTTTCCTATAATTACAGCATACAAAAATGAATGAGTAGCGAACACAGTACGTTGACTGACATTGACGGTTGACACTACAACGTAATTAGACATTAACATATTTAACTTTATGACTAGTCACCAGAATGAGTGAACATAATTTGAAAAAATTGTGAAATTTCGTTCGGATATTAATGGAAAAGTGCATTTCGCGGTTTTTTTAAATCCAAAACGATTAAATAGCTGCTATTATAGTTATATAATCTGTGAACACTGATATTGCTTGCTTTAAAAAAAAAACTTAAAGGCAAACAAAAATTTTAAATATAAGAGGTTATATCAGAAAATAAAAACTTATCAATTAAAATATATTGATAAGTTCACTGATGTTGAAATAGTGTTTATTCTAATACATCGATGTATCTACGACCGGTTTATGTGATTTGATCGATACATCGTCTTTGTAATTTATTCTAATGAGTATGCCAGCCTATGATCCTGGGCCGGAGCAGTTCCAGCAGTTTCCTCCGAGTAGAATCATAGTTATTCATCCGGGCTCTCTCTATGTGAGAATCGGACGAGCGTCGGATCTTAACCCAGTGAAACAACTGCACTGTATAGCAAGAAAACGCCGTCACGGAGGTAAAATCTACCGGGATTCGTTCGTACCAGCAAGCGTGCCGAAAACCAAAGAATTGATTGAAGAACTCGAAGAATGTCGACTACAAATATCACATACGCTTCAGTCCTGCGTGCAGTCAAACGGAGCCAGGAGATACGCCACTCCGCCCCAGCAAATAGCTGCTTTCAATCGACGCTCTCTGCCAGAAAGTGTGAACGATGGTGAACCGTGGGCGCAAGTGGAGTGTGACATCATCGTTGGTGATCTAGTCTTAGATATTGACCCTGAACTACCATACAATATTCATTTTCCATATAAGCGAGGAGATTTCAATATCCACACTGAAGTAGGAGGTTCAATCTCTTCTGTCCTTAATGACCTTTACACTATATGGAGTTCCATAATTGAATACAAACTAGGGATACCTCTGATAGAGTTAGTGAAATACAGATGTGTGTTGTTAATACCTGATTTGTACTCAAGGAGCCATTTGAAGTATTTAATGGCATTGTTACTCAAAGACCTTGGATTTGGAAGCTGTTTTTTAGTACAAGAAAGTGTGGGAGCGACTTTCGGAGCCGGTATTGGATCAGCTTGTGTAGTTGACATAGGAGATCAGAAAACTGCAATATCTTGTGTAGAAGATGGCATATCACACAAGACCACACGGTTAAGAATGGACTATGGTGCTGGTGATGTCTGTCAAGCATTATCGTGGATGTTTCACAAAAGTGCATTCCCATACAAAAATTGGAATGAAAATGTACCTAGAGACATAGTACTAATGAGGAATTTGTATGAAAATTTCTGTCATGTTAACTTGGATGTGTGTGGACCCCAAGAAAAATCATTCCTAGTTGACCATCCCGGTGATATCGTCAACAAATACACTCTTCAAGTCGGTGATGAATGCATAATATCACCATTAGCATTATTCTACACTGATTTACTCAAAATAACTGGTCCAAAGAGTACTAAAACACAGAGCAGACAGGCTAGCGACCCTGAAGATCCATTTGATGCTGAATTTTTAAGAGAAACAGGTAGAAAACGAGAAGCAGCCGATACATCAGCAAACGAAAGTCAGCAATTAGAAGTGGTGAACGAATCACAGCCACAAACCAATCCAGACGAAGACATTGTTGTTGACGCATTAGAAGGTGGTCCTGGGGACCTTGTCACTTTAGCACCCGGGCAAGTTTTAGCTTTAGATGCGGCGATACTACAGAGCATAGACCGTTGCAATACTGAGGAATTAAAACGCAAAATGTATAGCAGTATTCTTATCGTTGGTGGCGGTGTGAAAGTACACGGTTTATACTTATGGTTACAAAATCGTCTTGCGTTGCAAATACCTTACTCATACAAGACTGAGCAACTTGAAATAGTAACGTCTCCTAAAGACATTGATCCCGCTAGCACGGTTTGGAAGGGTGCCGCAGTAATGTCCTGCTTAGAATCGGCTGTAGAACTATGGATAAATCAAGCTGAGTGGAATAAGTTTGGACTAAGAATATTAAGAGAAAGAGCACCTTTTATATGGTAGCTTTAAGAGTTAGCAGCAATGTTATGATATAATATAATACTTTTATTATCAAATGTTGTGTTTTCTATTTACCTTTTAATTTTCTAGTTGTGGCTCAAGATACATGTGGTAAAATGTAATTAATATAATAAGCACAGAAGCTAGTTTTTATCAATTTGAAAATGATTTATTGACAAATGATAATTTTCAAAATTATAGAAGAAACATGAAACATTAATGACAGACTAAAGAGGGGAGAGCCAAGGCCATAATCCACTATACTCACTAAGTGTGGGTTGGCAGGTGACACAAATCCTACAAAGATGTCTTAGAACACACAGATTTTCTTACAATGTTTTCCTTCACTGTTAAAACCAGTGGTAATGACAAACTCGTACCTTTGCTCTTTGAAATGTTTGTAGGCAGGATTAGAATATGTACGTCCTAATGATTAAGACGTTCTAGCCACTAGACTGACTAGACCATACTACAATATTCATCTGAAATACATAACTTCACACAAAACCAGATACAGAACGAAATAAAACAAATGTTTATAAAATGTAAAAATATTTTATTTAAAAAATAGAATGGCTAGGAGCCAGTGCCAGAGATTCATTTCTATTTTCTACTTATATCTTACAAATCAAGAATATAAAATACGTAGTATTAGATTTGGCATAATAATTTGAACACTGAGCAATTTTCGGAACACTGGTATCCCATACTTAAGTTTGATTAAAATCGCGAAAAGCAGTAAACTTATATGACACTAATATTCCATCGATATAAACCAATGGATGTGCCCTGCGCGCCTTGAAATTGGTAATAAACTGTGTGTCTGTGTCAGGGATGTTACGGAGCTTCGACTCCGACTCCGTTATGTCGGAAGTTCCGATTAGTTTTACACCTCCGGTTCCGACTCCGGTTCCGAAACTTTTGAATCGGAGGTTTTAATCGGATGTCGAAGCATAACTTAGCGGCGGCGGCGGCGCCCTGCGCCGACAGTAACGAACAGGACGTCTACTCTGTTTCTACGAAAACGTAATTTCGGAAAAAACTCGCGACTTTCCTACTCTCGTTCTGCTTCGTTTCGTCCGATACAACATTGTTTGACGTTTAAATGTTCTAAGCATACTCTAATTAGAGTAGGCTTAGAACATTTAAACGGACAAAACGACGGATTGAAGTAGAATCGGAGTTGGAAAATCGCGAGTTTATTTCGAAATTACTTTTTCGTTGAATTAGAGTAGACGTCCAGTTTCGCAGGAACATGTCGCGCAGGGAATCTCCCGCACACGAGTGTAATGAAAAGTATACTAAATGAGCACAACATAGATAAACGCAAAATTCCAGCACCTTATATTAAATTTCCGCCAATATTATCGTGTCCACCAGGCTCGGTAGCGAGCGAATACTTTTTTGGTGGCGTCGATTTAATCTACGACCTACAACTCATTAAGAAATATCTTAGACTGAGAGAGCTTCAAAGCTTATGTCCAGAAGTACATGTACAAACTTTTGGTGTCAATGTATTTAATTTAATTTGTTTGAAAGCTTTTGTTCATTTAACATACTTTATATGGCACTTTGGGATTCAATTAATTGAATTTTTTGTTTATTTTTGAATATTCCAATTTTTTTTCATTTTTTGTGATATTTCAGGAAACACAAACAATGAAAAGTTTGAATGAATGTTTTATTTGTCCTAAAATAAAAATCTCTCTCCTACCACTACTTCTGACCCTACCTCCGACTCCGGTTCCGACTCCGACTCCGACTCCGATAAATCAAATTTAAAAACTCCGACTCCGACTTCGGTTCCGATAAGATCACCTCCGTTACATCCCTGGTCTGTGTGTATCATAAGTGGTTTACAAACAACCAATCTACTTGACCCTAGAATCGCTAGTGGTGAGATATCCTGTGGTTCTTCTTATCTTGGTTGTTGACAACGAATAGTGATAGGTAAAAGGTCCAGCATTCACCACTTCCTGCGACTAAATCGGAAAGACTGAGCTCACTCTCCCCAATGATAACATGATTCTATGCGCCCTGAAGTTTGGGAGGGCACATCTTTGTATTGATATTATTGGAATATTCCTTTTACGTACACTGGGCTGTATAATTTTTCACTCGTTTTAGACATCTAAGTACTTGCAGCTAAATAAACTATTACAATTGACTGGGTGAATGATATGAAGTTTTACAAAATCATTACTTATTATACAGGGTTACTGGTAATCAATTTAAGGACATGTTCTGTATATTTATACAACCAAATTTTTTGTTATAACATTCATTTTAAATCTTTATTTATTTATTTTAGAGGCTTATATCGCCTAACTACAATGCCAGCCCATAACATTTGTCAAAACTCAATACAACATACCCCAAAAAAATATTTTATTTTAAACTATAGAACAAAAAGAAAAGTTAACTTACTTAACATGTCCTTAAAAGGATGCAGGCTGATTACCAATAACCCTGTTTACAAATATATAAATAAAATAGTTGTCATTTTTTTTTCACTAAATGCAAATGAGAGTAAGTATATCCAGTATGGACACAAAAAAAACATTTAAATTTTTTAAAGTTTTGGCTGATCACATATACCATATCCATAGACGCTCGAATATGGTGCGCGTACCACCACGTACCGAATGGTGCGGCGCTTTGCAATACGCCATCCAGTCGTACTTCTGCTCTCAGCGCGTTAACACACCTTATTTTAAGCTGCCTATTTTATAAAAACTCAACTAAGTTTTAGCAACCATCATACCTACGTTACTTCTCCGAACAATTTAATCCCTTTCTCCGCTTTAACTCTCTTATTTGTATTGATAGGTGCATTTATCATTTTAATTAAAGCTGTAATATTAAGACGACATGTAGCTCGCGTGGCGATCGAACCACAAATGAACTAAATAGCGGTTTGGTCCTCGATCCACACATTCGAAACAGGTTTTCTGTACAAATACAACATCTTTACTGCTGTTTCCATCTAAGATATGATTATACAAAACACTTTAAAAGTTTACCCATACAAAGTGGCCGAGAGGCATGCAAAATGTATGGCAATACAATTTGTTTTCAGTATTAGTTTGTTAGTGTATATGAGAAAAAAATCGGCTGATCAAATTATTTTTCTTTTCATTTCTGGCTTCTATTCGGATATTTGGTTGGATGACCATAATTATGCCAACATCTTGTGTTGATACAATATATATTATCTACACTATTTAAACAATTATCTTGAGAATTGTTTGTTGTGGACTCTTAGACAAACCTTGTTAAAGTTTAAAGGGCGAATTTATATCTATTATAAAGATTGTTTTTGAAGTTTTTTTTTAAATTGGGTTATGTGGCTGGAGTTTCATTTTCGGGAAGTCGCCGCACCGATTTAGCGGGAATTATTATAATAACAACTCTCGCCGCACCGCAGTCCACACGGAAGGATACCGTACGTGACGAACCATATTCGAGGGTCTGTTAGTAGTTTAAGAGAGACTTCCGCTTAATTCTAAAAAATGCAGTCTTTGTTCATAAGAACCACTACTTAATATAACAAATTACAACTTGTACAATTTATTGTAATAAAAATATAAGGCTTGTAAAAATACCAAAAATATAGTTCGAGATTGCGTTATATAAAAAGTAATTATTCATAATATAAGTACCTATATAGTTTACAAGTTTACATTACAAAAGCATGGTGACTAATAAACTAATTGGTCCGTCAGTTAGTGTATTAAAAAAAGATTGTAGGTACTTACACGTTTTTTTTCTTTTGTCTCAAAAACAAAAAACTACGAATATATAGACCAGGGTAGCGATTCTGAAACCATTCGGTTGCATCCGACACGGAATCTCATCTCTCGGTCTTTGTCATGCTAAACAGATAAGACAAAGACCGAGAGATGAGATTCCGTGTCGGATGCAACCGAATGGTTTCAGAATCGCTACCCTGGTGCTTAGAAGTTTCGACTGACGTCACGTCTATATACGATTGTTATGTAGACTTGAAGTCAGAACCCCGCACTCCGGAAGTTTGATGGTCTATATCTTTGTCGATTTTTAATAATTTCATGAAACAAAAAATACGTGTCCCTTCTTTTTTCATAATCTATCTGATGGAATAATTAGAATGGTAAGTATATTTTTACCCAGTCATCATCGATATTGTATTATTACATCTAATACTTACAAAAAAAAACATTGTATAAATGCTTACTGAGACGAGGTTCGATAGTAATTTCGTTCTATAAAAATGCTTGCGTTTATGGCTCAATGTACCAGCATTGCCATTTAGCATGGTAATAACGCCAGCAAGCTGGGCGCGCTTCCGACTGATAGTAGCCTCGATCACCTTGATTATCATTTTTTTTCGCGATCGATTTTTAGAGATCGCTCTAAGCGATAAGGCCGCCAATTAAATTGCTAAGATATTATTTTTTTCTATTTTGTATAATTGATGTATTTTTTATGTTTCATGGCTTTTTAATAAAGAGTTATTGTATTGTATCTTTAGACCTTAATCGGTCAACAGATAGTTCAGATGTACTTAGTGTAAATAGTTAGTCAAGTACCTACTAACTAACAGTCAAGGCTGTCCAAACAATGGCCCGCGGTTTGGTTTTATGCGGCCCGATTTTATTAGAAATTTTTTTTGGACTAAATGAACGTATAAAGAAATGTCCAAACTATCCTGTATTTTTTTACTTGAAAACTTTGAAACTTTTGAGGTATTATAGTAAAAAACAATGGCAGTAAGAGTTAGTTTCATGATAGCGTCTAGAAATAACGTTTATTCAAAATTAATTAAATGTTTTTTCGAAGATTTTTCAACTAAATACATAATATGTAATATGTATCTTTTTTTCAATGCCCTCTGAAGACAAAAATATTTTCATATAATATTACTCGGGGATTGCCGTTGAATATTTAAAGATATTTTTTATGGAGAGCCGCTATGATCTCTCTATTCTCTATTAGTCTCAACTATTTTAAAGTATGAAAGTCTGCCATTGTATAATGATCCCTGAAGGTATGTAGACAGCCCTGAACTAACTAGTAGGTACTAACTTGTTATAAGTAATGTATTGAACTAAACAAATTTTCTTTCATTTCAGGTATACACATAGTTCTCATTGTTGCGTTTCTTTAATAAAGACTGTGCCCAATAAAATCAAACCCAGTATTAGCTCTCTTCAACAGCTTTAGCTTTAAAAAACACACTATAACGAATCTCCCTACTCTTAGTATGGAAGAAACTATAATACACCACCATAAGACCGATACCAACCATAAACGGTACAACAGTCAACAACAAAAGAGGCAAAAAGTACACAGAGATTCTATCTTCATTGTTAACATAAAAATACCACAATAACCCACATGCAATATTCTGTAGAAAACATACAGTATAATAAAAACAATATCGGTACCTTGTCATACCTTCTACGGGTAGTATATAAGTGAATAAATATACAGCACCGAGGGCTATTGAGAATGCAAAGGTGGCTAATTTGTTGTGTGCGCAGAACGGTGACTTGTCGAAGATTTGGACCATGATGGCCATTAGCGTGATGTGAACGACGCAGGCCACGATTGTCCAGTGTGGGAAGAGATATGCGACCACGGTTATTGATATGATGCGGCTCACTGGAAACAAATGAATAATATAAAGTTAGGATGATGATGATGATGATGATGATGTATTAGTATTAATAATTTTGTAGTGGTAGGACTTTGCAAATCAGTTAAGTGATAACACCACTGTGTTCCGGTTTGAAGGGCAATGTTTCCAGTGAAATTACATGGCATAGAGACAAAATATTTTATATCTCAGCTGCCCAAACTCGGGGCTGATTTAACTATTTTAGGAAGAGTGTTATAAACTTCCGGTCCCATAATGTGAGTCAGCTTTTCCGATCTTGTGAGGGAGTGTGGTATACAGTCCAGCTTGTCATCGTTGCGTATATTGCAAGAATGTCTCTCTCTTCGCGTGTTGTATGAGTCTAAGTTAGTTATTTCTGACCTACACAACCACTTGGTAGATCAAGATTTCAGGCAACGTTAGTATACCAAGCTCTTTGCAATATGGTCTGACGGATGTGCATTGCGACACGCCCACGATGGCACGTACGGCACGTTTTTGGGCGCGGAACGCACGCTCCCAGTCGGCAGCTCGCGTATACAGTTCGGCGCCGTATTGTAACCGGGAATGCACCGTGGCGAAGTAACACGAACGAGACACATCCGCAGGATCAGGATCGTCTTAGTGCAAAGCACGCACTGCTTACTTGCTTTTTGCCCATAGCTGCGTGTTACTGTGCTGTTATGTGGCAGCCATGTTGTTTACCATCAGGGACATGTCTTTCTCGTCTCGTGACTCTACAAATACTGTCCGTTTCTACCCTGCAAAGATTCCTACCACTACTAGTTAAATATTAAATGACTCACGTGATATAAGGAAGTGGTAGGTTGTCTGCATAATGGTCCCGGACCAATTCATGTTGTCCTTGTCCTGCGCGAACCTAATGGCTCGGTTGTACGCGCCCAGACACCAGCCCATGCCCACGATGGAGGACGTTATCGAGAGCAGCTGGTGAGCCAGGAACATTTCTGATCAAATAAGTAAAATAATTTATTAGTGTGTGTTTTTGACGCTAATAGCACAGTATAAAGAAACACTACCAGTAGTTCATCGCCTTTGATCTTGGGAGAAACGCCGATAATGTCTAGACACGCGTAGGGTTGTCACAATTTTAAAAACGTGGCACCAAAATAAGATTATAACATACGGAAGACGTCAATCCTGAGCCGCGCTCCTGCAATACTAACATTGTAATGTAGGCAATGCAGGAGCGCGCTTCCCGCGTCTCACCCCGCACGCCCCGCATGATTGCCCCGTCTAGACGGCTTCGTCGAACGACTGTATAATTTAATAGACTGTGCTTCGAACGTTTTCCATGAGCTATACGTATACTGTGCAAATAGTAAGCACGCTCCATCGTAGACCATTCATCGTCGTCGCTTAACATCAGGCGAGATGGCGGTCAAGCGTAAACCTAGAAAAGTTTTAAAAAATTACCTCGAAAAGACAGTGTAGTATTCGAACCAGTGTTGACTGCGGCAGAACAAAAATGACCTCGAAAAGACAAGAGTGTGTGATTTGACGTTGAACCAGAGTTGAACGCCGCAAAATGACCATGAAAAAACAATGGTGTGTGATTCGAACCAGGGTTGAACGCAGCAAAATGACCTCGAAAAGACAATGGTGTGTGATTCGAATCAGGGTTGAACGCAGCAAAATGACCTCGAAAAGACAATGGTGTGTGATTCGAACCATGGTTGAACGCAGCAAAATGACCTCGAAAAGACAATGGTGTATGATTCGAACCATGGTTGAACGCAGCAAAATGACCTCGAAAAGACAATGGTGTGTGATTCAAACCAGAGTTAACCGCGGCAAAATTACCTCAAAAAGACAGTGGTGTGGCATTTTAACCAGGGTTGAACGCGGCAAAGTTACCTCAAAAAGACAGTGGTGTGAGATTTGAACCAGGATTGAACGCGGCAAAATGACCTCGAAAAGACAGTGGTGTGGCATTGGAACCAGGGTTGAACGCGGCAAAATGACCTCAAAAAGACAGTGGTGTGGGATTCGAACCAGGGTTGAACGCGGCAAAATGACCTCAAAAAGACAGTGGTGTGCGATTCGAACCAGGGTTGAACGCGGCAAAATTACCTCGAAAAGACAGTGGTGTGGCATTGGAACCAGTGTTGAACATGGCAAAATGACCTCAAAAAGACAGTGGTGTGGCATTGGAACCAGTGTTGAACGCGGCAAAATGACCTCAAAAAGACAGTGGTGTGGCATTGGAACCAGGGTTGAACGCGGCAAAATGACCTCAAAAAGACAGTGGTGTGGCATTGGAACCAGTGTTGAACGCGGCAAAATGACCTCAAAAAGACAGTGGTGTGGCATTGGAACCAGGGTTGAACGCGGCAAAATGACCTCAAAAAGACAGTGGTGTGGCATTGGAACCAGGGTTGAACGCGGCAAAATGACCTCAAAAAGACAGTGGTGTGGCATTGGAACCAGGGTTGAACACGGCAAAATGACCTCGAAAAGACAGTGGTGTGGCATTGGAACCAGGGTTGAACGCGGCAAAATGACCTCAAAAAGACAGTGGTGTGGCATTGGAACCAGTGTTGAACGCGGCAAAATGACCTCAAAAAGACAGTGGTGTGGCATTGGAACCAGGGTTGAACGCGGCAAAATGACCTCAAAAAGACAGTGGTGTGGCATTGGAACCAGGGTTGAACGCGGCAAAATGACCTCAAAAAGACAGTGGTGTGGCATTGGAACCAGGGTTGAACACGGCAAAATGACCTCGAAAAGACAGTGGTGTGGGATTCGAACCTGTGTTGATCGCGGCAAAATTACCTCGAAAAGACGTTGTTTTGCTCCCAGCCAGGGTTGACCTTCGAAGTTTTGACTTACCAGCGAAATTTTAATGACCGTGAAAATGGAGTGTAGAATGCGACCCAGGGTTGTCCATCGCAGACTTACCGGCGAAGTCCCTATGGGTGTGCAGCAGCAAGCAAGCCTGCAGTACGTGCTGCGGCGCCGCCTCCAGGAAGCACTCGAAGACCCGGAGCAGCGCCGCGTCGGAGTCTTCCTTCAGCATCAGCCCGTAGTAGAAACGCTGGGTGACAGGATCGCGGGCCTTCTCCGCGCGACGAGACTTTACTGCATATCTATTCATACATGGAAAAATTCTACATAAGTACGGTGTTACAGAGAGCGGACCTCACCGCGGCAGAGCAGGACGACGCGACGTCCGAGCGAGAGAGGGCGATGGCGCGGCATGGCCTCTGATTGGCCAAAGCCTTCCACGCGCGCTGCACTGCCTCTGGACTAAGCTATGCATTGTAAAATTGAATAAATATAGAGCGCTAAGCTCGGTATTCATCCATTGTACGAGACGAAATAAATCCTTTGAACATTCATCAAACTTTTTTACTACAGTCCACATCGACATTGGGACCGGAACGTGGGTATATATTACCATAGGGGTGACAGACAGTCTATGCAGGGGATGGAATAAATATAAATATTGGTGGACAATTCACACACAACACTATCTGACCCTAAACTAAGCAAAACTTGTAATATGGCGGCCAGATAGAGACGAACTTCTTAGCATTCCATGGATTCACCGTGCGGGTGCCGGGTCCATCGTGTGGCAGAGAGAAATCTCGAGTAGACCCCAAGACTTGTGACTCGGGCGTAGGTTTAAGGGGCCCCTTTGTGACGTACATCAAAACTTAATTACCTTCACTACTCGTATTGGTTAAAAATTGGTTGTCCGTAAAGTCGTTTGTTTTACGGACAGTTTAACGTGACAACGTCATAATAAAACACTGATAGATGCGGCGCAAGCGTACAATGAGCGTAACGGGACATAACGGGACACTTTTTCGTGCGTGCAACCGGCGTTTAGCGATTTATTAGACATTGTCACGTCGAAAAAAATCTCATCTCATGTATACATATAAAAACTAACAGTACCCCGCGGTTTTACGTTATTTTTTCGGGATAAGAAGTAGCCTCTCTGTTCTTCTAGACGATAATCTATGTTCCAAATTTCAGCCCGTTCAGATGTTACGATGTGATTGAGAAACAAACATCGAAATATCCAACATTTATAATATTAGTAAGATTTCAACTAACAGCCCGTTCCGACTTCGCTCGGATATCTTTATATGTATAATCCTACTGTACATATGTACGTCACTGAACTCCTCCTAATCGACTGAAACGATTTGAATTTTTGTGTGCGTTTGGGTGGCGCCCTGGATGGTTTAGATTCACAAATCAGCCAGGAAGATGGCGATGCAGTCGGTATCTACTGATATCTATTTATTTCAAGGTTCGAGCATATACTATATCAAGATATACAATATATCATAAATATCAGATATATTCGAACCCTGGTTTATTAATTTACTGTACAACTTACACAAGAGCATCAGCAAATCTCATAATAGGAGCCATCTGCAGCACCAAAATGAAGACCCGGAGACACTTGACTTTGGTGAGTTCATTTGTCATAGATTCTATCTGGTCTTTGTCTTGTGAATACCTGAAATTAAACAAAATGAGGAATTAGTCAAAGTCAATGTATGTACTTTATTATATTATTATAAATGTACAATTTACACGTCAATTAATAAAAAAATAAAAACAAAAGAAAGAGCATACAAATGGTATCCATTTTCAAAGTTTGAAATGACTACTTTACTGTATTATAATAATTATTGTACAGAAAACTGACAAGCATTATACGAGTATTATGTTCCATGTCAAATATTTGTATACATTTTTATAGGACTTTTCCATCACCCTCTAAAAATTCGGTGTAACTATTAAAAGTTTGATCGATAAGCCAGCACTTTAATCTGTTTTTGAAGCTACCGAAACTTTGGGCAGATATAATTTTTTGAGAAGCGTGGTATAAACTTCATGTCCCATAATGTGAGTCAGCTTCCGTGACCTCGTGGGAGAGTGTGGTATAAAATCCTGCTTATCCGCATTACGTATGTTGCGAGAATGTCTCTCTCCTCGCGTATTGTATGATTCTAGATTATATCTTAGTTTGAGTAAATTTGTTTCTATAAGATAATTACACTCCAATTACTACTTTGTTTTTTAAGTTTTGTGTATTTTTTTTTTGTATTCTATTTAAGTGTAATAAAGAGTACATCTATCTACACTCCATCATAGGTTCATTGCCAAAAAATGAAGTGATTTGGATAGTATGAAGATTTAACACAACATGGTTTCAAGGAAAAACGAAACTTTTAAAGCCTTTAATGATGAGACTGAAGATCTTAGGCAATAATGTTCACAGTACCTAGGTATAAAGTATAACCTAAGGTTATTTGAAGTAGAGCATGAATCGTAAAAGTTATAATTAATAGTAAACAACTTTGCATTAGACCTAGATCTTTTGGCAACTAATTGTATACATTATATATATTTTTTTTTTTATAGCATAGTGACGAGACGAGCAGGTCATGTGCCTGATGGTAAGCAACATGCCTGCCACATAACAGCACAGTAACACACAGCTATTGGAACATGATAGTCCAAATCATTACCTAGCACTGCACTGCGCTCGTCACCCAGAGATCTAAGATATTAAGTCTCTAAGCCCTGTAATTTCTCTAGAACCATTGCCCTTCAAACTGGAACACAGTAATGTTTGCACATTATTGCTTGGCGGTAGAATATTTGGCAAAGGTGTGGTACTTCCCCAGGCGGACTCTGCTAAGAGTCCTACCACTACTAAAAATAAAATTTACTACATATTTAAATAATTGTATGTTTATTTATTGAATAATAGCATTAGTTGATAAGCATATATCTCAGTGTCGAAATAACAAATTATAGGTACCTAATTGTTTGTTAAATGATATTATCTTTCGCTATCAATTTGTCCAGTTTGTTTTTGAAAGAGTTCAATGAATTTGCTGAAATAACATTATCAGGAAACCTGTTCCAGTTGTTACGTACCAGTACCTACACATGTCCACACAACATGAGCTGCATTCCATCACGAGGTTCATGTCAGCAAATTCAACAGAACTCGGCGGTAGCAACAACCTGCCTCGTGTGAACTACGATTTGCTGACGCTCCTTATTAAATTGTGACCTAGATAACTCTTCATCAAAGCTGGTTTCAATAAAGAAGTCAGTGTTACTCGATCGTCGAAGGCATTCGCACCTAAGTTAGATAGGCTTAAGATCCTATGATGTGAGTGTCGTTCTCACATCGAACGCATTCGCGTCTAGGTTAGATAGGTTTAAAATATTATAATATGAGTTTAAGTAAAGTAAAGTTCGTTCTAAGCAATTCTAGTTTCCTTTCGAACCCTCCGTCTGCAGCTTTCGTAATTCAGTAGTAAACTATTTTTATTTCTAAAATATAAAAACTATGAGAGAAAATGTTTAATGTTGCATGCACTGTGACAACCAAAAACAACAGGACGAAATTGGCTGACAATTCTAAAAATAAATAAAAATATTTAATGAATATGATGATATATGAATAGTTAAAAATTTTATAATATTAGTAGGATTTATGTGGATGTGTTGAGAGATTAGGAAGCTGCTTAACTCTGACTCATAGAGACAGAGTAATGAACTGAACAATAAACATGTTATCTATTATGAATGATAAATGAAGTACATCGAGGGCTCGTTGTTATTTTACTATTTTTACTTCAAGGAAAATGTTACACTACAAACTAGATGCAAAAAACAAAGGAAAATGTACTTACATTCGTACTGAAACCGCAGTGTTCACAAATGCAGGAATAAGTATAAATGCCAGGGTCCAACCGAACTCAGTCACCTTCTGTGCCAAGTAATACCTCACAGCTACGTTAATATCCACTCCTAAATCTATTAAATGCCCTACAATAGCTATTCCATACATAAAAATATCGAATTGCGATATGTGAATCTTTTCAGGGATCCGGTCGGGCACGTCGACTGATTCGCCATTGGGAATCATTGCTTTCGTTGCCCCAGACATTTTGTAGCAATTTAAAAGATACAAAACAATGAGGGAATAAATAAAAGCATTGTTTACTAAACTAAAACAAACGCGCGTGGCGTGCGGCAATTCTGCTTTGTTTGGTTTTGTTAGGGATTTTCCGATACTAGTAAATACGAGTAGGTACTCGATACTTTTGATTCGATACCAAGTATTTATTGTATCGAATCAATTTTGCGATACATAATCGGTATCGAAACAAAAATACCTGGTATCGAATCGAATCAGCAAAAAAAAAACGAAAACAATTAATTAAAAAAACCGAGAACGCATCATACAGAACTGAGAGAGCAGAAACACTAAACAGTCAGCTAATCAGGTTACCGAGTTTTCGGTATTCGTCGCGTGGCGGCGTGAGTGACGCGTTGTCTCGCGCTGGGCTAGCCGAATTCGTCCGACTTCAGCCGAGCCCAGTGTGACCATATGTGGCAGGTTCCTGCCATTTTGGCAGGATTTGGGCGTTATTTTAGCCTCTGGCATGATAGGTTGACGTTTTATGAAAACTGGCAGTTTTTGGCAGTATTGGTGGATCGGAAAAAATGTTTGTTAACATAACTCATATTCCCGATAATGACCACCCGGGGGTGAAAATAAGAGCATAACGATGGACAAAATTGACTAACGCTTTCAATTTAGTTGATTAGTTCTCACACATCCCTAGTAAACTCAGTAGATTATAGTAAAGCGTCACTAGTGGGGAATTCTCCGATAGATTCAACTATATTTCTTCGTTCCTTTGTAGGTATGTACTGTAACTTTCGTAAGTCGTAACATTCAGCTTTATGACGGTTGTATTTCATTTTAACCAACCAAAGAAAAGTTAAATGTAATGAATAAATCAATGTATAAACATGTAAAAATTGAGGTATACTCGTACAATGAAAATTGCAATGCTTAACATCCCACTGATATTATTAATGTCAGAATGACGTTGGTACGTCTGAACGCATCGGAACTTAGCTTAACTTCGGATATTTGGAACACAAATAGATTATAGTCTGGAAAAACACATAGGCTACGTTTTATCCCGAAAAAATGACTGAAACGCGAAATACTTGAGTAAAACCGCGGGAACTGCTAGTTTATGATATTACTAGGATATCAATGTTTGGATGTTTGTTGCTCAATCACGTCGTAAAGTATAAACGGATCTTGTTGAAATTTGTAACACGGTTATATTACAGTCTCGAAGAAAATATGGGCTACTTTTTATCCCGGGAAAATAACAGGAACGGGAACTGTGCGGATAAAACCCCGGGGCGCTGTATTACGACATAATCTTGTGTATTTATGGTTTTTCTTTGATAAATACAGCGATAATTGCGGTTGGCAATATTTTGGCATTTTTTGCCCCAAGCGTTGGCAGGATTTGGCAGGATTTCACCCGCGGTATGGCAGGATCCGTGATTTAGAGATGGTCACACTGGCCGAGCCCACCCGAGCCGAAAGCGAGAGAACGCACCCGCAAATCATCTCGCCATTCCGCCATTGTGAAAGTGTTAAGTGATTGTTTACAAGTAATTTTATTAATTGTAATCATCAAAGTCATCGGTTTATTCCAATGTTATCATGGCACCACCAAAATCTATAATATGGACACATTTTACGAAAACAAACGAAACAATTGCAAAATGTAAACAGTGTTTTAAGTCTGTGAAGTATTGTGGGAATACGTCGAATTTATTCAAGCATTCTAAAACTCATGGAATTTCTGTGGACAAAGGCAAATTACAGAAAACAGAAAATAAAAAGTCCAACGAAAGGTAGGATTCTAAACTTTTCTTTCTTTTTGCGATTGCTTTCCTAAAATGTTAAATAAAAAATCCTACCTACTCCTACCTATTTTAGTTGTATAAAAAATAGTTTTGCAGCAGTGGTACTGTGACTGTCTTGTCTATATATTAATAATATATGAATAATAATTGATGACCGATGATATTTCCTTTGTATAAATACGATTTAAACAATTTAAGGTTATGTGTTTGTTTTTGTTAGTGTAATAGTGTTGTTAAATGGTTGTAGTGTTGGGGTTGGTATTATCGATACTTTGAAGATTATCGATCTACCAAGTATTAATTTTTGTTATTATGTTTCAGTTCAAAAAATACAACAGTATTGGCCAGCTCAAAGCATTTTATGGAAGATGATCAACCCCAAGCATCAACATCGAAAATTTCAGAAGATCGTGATGATTGTTCTAGTGTAACCACATTAACAAGTATGGACTCGGAGACTGCAAGGGAGCTATGTCTGAGCAATTCAATAAAGTATGCGTTTGAACGAATTTCATCTAATAAAGGTAAATAAATAGATATTTAATAAAATATTAGCAAAATAATATTAATACATATAGTTTTAGTGTTAAAGAAAAAAATATAAATATTTAATTGAATATTACATGTATTAAAATTGAGTTTTATTTTTAGCTGGTGGTACGAAGTATAACAGAATTGTTCAAGCATTGATATTTTTTATCTGTCGAGATATGCGTCCATTTAATATAGTTGAAGGAGAAGGCTTTTTACGACTTGTAAAAGAACTGGAGCCTACTTTTAAAGTTCCTGGCGCAAAGTATTTAAAGAAAATGACTACCGAAAAGTACGAAGCTTGTATAACTATTTGTAAGTCCAAATTATCCAAGATAGACAATTTCTGTTTAACGCTGGACATATGGACAGAGACAATGAATGAAGTAGGATTCATGGGCGTCACCATACATTTTGTAGATAATGGTCAAATGTGTATGTATTATCTTGCAACTCGTGCATTAAGAGAGCGACATACAGCTGAATACATATCGGAAAACCTGCTGGATATTTTGAAAATTTGGAATATTCCACTTACAAAAATTCGTGCTGCTGTATCAGATAATGCCAGTTCAATGTTGGCTGCCATACGAATGTCTTTAGGCGAAAAAAAACATTTACCGTGTTTTGCCCATACTATTAACCTTGTAGTTGAAGAGGCACTAAAGTTGCCCAGTGTTAAATCAGCTGTTATAAAAGTACGAGAAATTGTTAATTGGATAAAAAATAGTGTTGTGCAGTCGGATAAGCTACGAAAAATCCAAATGCGTAATAATGTTTCGGAAGGATCAGTTTTAAAACTTATTGCAGATGTAAGAACTAGGTGGAACTCCACTTTTTTTATGTTAGAGCGATTTCTAAAGTTAAGAATAGTAATATCAGAAATTGTAATTGAGAGTGTAGTGGCTCCAAATTTGCCAAGTGCAGTGGAAATGGAAACCTTGAATGAGCTTACAACTGTATTAAAGCCTTTTGAATATGTAACAAGAGAATCATCGGGTCAAAAGTATGTAACAATCTCCAAAATTATACCAATGCTTAATTGCTTAACTACAGAACTGAATAGTATCACTCCAAACTCCGCTATCGTTAAAGAATGTAAGGATGTTTTATTGAGAGAGCTGAAAAGGAGGTATGGGATGATTGAATTAAACGATCATGCAGCCATTGCAACAATTCTAGACCCAAGGTTTAAAAATCTGCATTTCCAAGACCCCTCTGCATGCGGAAGAGCTATTCAAAAACTTAGAACCATGGTTGTCGGACAACTAAGTAGCCCAAGTGAGTCAGAAGATGATGTCTCATCTACTGCACCACCTGAATACGATTTTTGGAAACATCATAAAGAATTAGCACATGGGCACAAGAAGAAAAAAAAATCTCATCAGGGAGATGAAGTTTCTCTTTATTTATCAAATCCAGTAGTTTCTCTTAAAAGCAACCCATTTGCAGAATGGGATGACATGAAGTTTGTGTTTCCTTGTCTGTACAAGTATGCACAGCAATATTTAATTGTTGTTGCAACATCAGTTCCTAGCGAGTGCCTTTTTTCCAAAGCCGGTGCAACAATGACACAAACAAGGAACAGATTGTCTTCAAAATACCTTGAACAGTTACTGTTTTTGGGCAATCTTAATGCTGAAGAGTTTTTTGTTTAAATTATAATAAGCCTAATAAACATTTATAATAAATAAATAGTTTTTTTTCTTCTCAATTTTGTTTAAATTATTATCCTTCCACGTTCATTGATAGCACCCTCAAAATAATAAAACAAAAAAGATTTGAGTATTATCGAAATGAGTAAGTATCGATACTTAGGTGGTATCGGAACATCCCTAGGTTTTGTGCTTTTGTGACTTGTGACATAGACACTAGACACAGAACAAAAGTGTGACCATCTCTAAATCACGGATCCTGCCATACTGCGGGTGAAATCCTGCCAAATCCTGCCAACGCTTGGGGCAAAAAATGCCAAAATAATGCCAACCGCAATTATCGCTGTATTTATCAAAGAAAAACCATAAATACAGGGTTATTGGTAATCAGCCTGCATCCTTTTAAGGGGATGTTAGGTACATTCAGTACGTCAACTTTTGTTCTACAGTTTAAATAAAAAAGAGTTTTTTTTTCTTTTACAAAAAAAATTAAAAAAATATTGGCACGGCTTAAAAGCATCGAACTCTTCGTAACAATTCGTAACGAGAGCGCGTACGCTCTTTAACGCGCAAAAAATGATGTGTCGAAGTGAATAAACACTAAAAAGTCGCTAAACAGTACAAAAAAGGGCAACAAACACTATTTTTTTTTGGGTTGTCTATTGAGTTTTAACGAAAGTTGTAGAACAAAAGTTGTTTGTTTAAATATACAGAACATGCCCTTAAACGGATGCAGGCTGATTTCCAATAACCCTGTATACAAGATTATGTCGTAATACAGTGCTTCGGGGTTTTGTCCACAAAGTTCCCGTTCCTGTTATTTTCCTGTTATTTTTTTAAGTAGCCCATATTTTCTTCGAGACTGTAATATACAGGGTTATTGGTAATCAGCCTGCATCCTTTTAAGGGGATGTTAGGTACATTCAATACGTCAACTTTTGTTCTACAGTTTTAAAAAAAATGAGTTTTTTTCTTTTAGGAAAAAAAATAAAAAAAATATTTGCACGGTCTAAAAGCATCGAACTCTTCGTAACAATTCGTAACAAGAGCGCGTACGCTATTTAACGCGCAAAAAATTATGTACCGAAGTGAATAAACACTAAAAAGTCGCTCAACAGTACAAAAAAGGGCAACAAACACTAATTTTTTTTGGGTTATCTATTGAGTTTTAACGAAAGTTGTAGAACAAAAGTTGTTTGTTTAAATATACAGAACATGCCCTTAAACGGATGCAGGCTGATTACCAATAACCCTGTATAACCATGTTACAAATTTCAACAAGATCCGTTTATACTTTTCGACGTGATTGAGCAACAAACATCCAAATATTGACATCCTAGTAATATCATATACTAGCAGGGCCCCGCGGTTTTACTCAAGTATTTCCCGTTTCCGTTATTTTTTCGGGATAAAACGTAGCCTATGTGTTCTTCCAAACTATAATCTATTTGTGTTCCAATTATCAACCCGATGCGTTCAGACGTACCAACGTGATTCTGACATTAAAATCTTCAAACATTTCCATATCTAATATCATTGGGATGTTAAGCATTGCAATTTTCATTGTATACCTCCATTTATACATGTTTATACATTCATTTATTCATTATATTTAACTTTTCTTTGGTTGGTTAAAATGAAATACAACCGTCATTGAGCTGAATGTAACGAAAGTTACAATACATACCTACAAAGGAACGAAGAAGTATGGTTGAATTTATCGGAGAATTCCCCACTAGGGACGCTTTACTATAATCTACTGAGTTTACTAGGGATGTGTGAGAAATAATCAACTAAATTGAAAGCGTAGGTCAATTTTGTCTATCGTTATGCTCTTATTTTCACCCCCGGGTGGTCATTATCGGGAATATAAGTTATGGTAACAAAAATGGTTTCCGATCCACCAATACTGCCAAAAACTGCCAGGGTAGCGATTCTGAAACCATTCGGTTGCATCCGACACGGAATCTCATCTCTCGGTCTTTGTCTTATTTGTTTAACATGACAAAGACCGAGAGATGAGATTCCGTGTCGGATGCAACCGAATGGTTTCAGAATCGCTACCCTGTTTTCATAAAACGTCAACCTATCATGCCGAAGGCAACAATAACGCCCAAATCCTGCCACATATGGTCACACTGGAACAAATACTCACGGAGGACTTGCGGAGGACATAGACCATAGACAGACAGATGACATATAGAAATGATAAGACACGCAGCGGATGACAGCTTTACTGTTGTTTTTTTTCCAAAACAGAAATGGCAACCAGAGCATAATCAACGTTTTACCTCAGTACGAAGTAACTATTTTCTGATCTGTGCCTCAATCCCCAAGCTGAATTTTACAGCAATAATATAATGGATGATAAATATTATCTTTTGGAATTTCTACTAGAATAACACAAAAAGTCAAGAACACAATTATTTAATACAACGTTTTGACAATATCTTGTGAAGATAAATTTCCAGCAAGCAAAGTTAATAATAGTGAATCTTGAACAGCGTGTCTTGGTACTTTGGCACTAAAACAATAGACAAACAAATTATTGTAAATACAATGTGAAATGTTTTAGATAATTTCGAATAGCATTATATAGCGCCCCTTTGCCATTGGGTTGTATTGTATTCAGGCGCGGTCCCAGCCAGAGTAGATTTTTAATCTAATGTATATGATTTTGTGGGGGGGGGGGTCATGTCTCCCGTGAACCCCCCCTGGAGCCGCGCATGATTGTATTGTACCCGCGTAGTTCTCGTTCACGACGATAAGAAAGTAGCTTATGTGCTATTCGAGAGTATCTACTATTCTGTGTTACAAATTTCAGTCCAATCCGTTCCTATGCGATTGAGAAACAAACATCTAAACACTCAAACCTTCGTATTTATGGCAGGAAATGACATGATTCAAAACATTTTACAAAAATTGGAAAATTGGAGATTGTACAGGTGAATGGTGATCCGCATGATCTAAGTAATATTTCTTTGCCTTTTTGATGTGGAAACTTATTTTCGGGCACTACTTACGAGATTTTCACGTTCGTAAATGAAATAAATTTTCGGGTACCTAAACTCGGATGATCTAGGTGGCCTTAGTCATGGCCACGCCCTCCGGTTTCACCCGCGTAGTTTCCAAAGTTAGCTATCAAATTCTGAGTGATTAGTTTTCATTTCGAAATTTTCACGAACGAAGAGATTTGACTCTACCTTTGTGATAAGAACGTCTAGGCTGTGGAATGCGTTGCCTGAGTGGGTTTTCCCTGTTGGTTACAAACTTTGTGTCTTCAAATCGAGAGTGAATCGGTTTCTTCTAGGTAAACACGCCCCATCGTAGACCGCATCGTCGCTTAACATCAGGCGAGATGGCGGTCAAGTGTATGGCTATAAAAGTTTAAAAAAAAACATTTCTCCCGGCAGTCCCTATGATTGCCAATTTTTATTCTGTCGGACTTGGTCGGACTACCCGTAGGCATAGAATAGATAATACAGAAAAAGGTAGTAAGTGCCGTAGGTCGAAAAAGCGGCATCTTGATATTCTTTGCCTTTGCCTTTTTTCTCTATGGTTAAAACTTGAGTGTTTTCAAATCGAGAATGAATGGGATTTTTCTGTAAATTTTCGTAAGTGCCTACGCACACACTATCGTAGAGCGTATCGTCACGAGCGTCAACCATTCGCGATCAATAAACATTATATATATCGGGGTTGGGCGCTGATTCACAACGCAGTCAGAATGATTGTGACACGGAATAGCAATCCTAGTCTCTGTCATTCTAAGCGGATATTACTAGGAGGGATCAAAAAGTAGTGATAACGACATACTCCTTAGTAAGAAAAAAATACTGGCAGGCATAGGATTCTCTTTTGTTTTTTCTGAATGTAGTAATTTATTTGCTTCGTGCCGGAACGTGTATAGAATTCTTAAGGGGAAACAGGTAGCTAAGCCCAGTTTATTGTCTAATTTAAATAAAACAAAATAATTTCTTTTTTTTAAAACCAATCGGACAAAGTCCTTAACAGTTCGCTACATACGAGTATTTTTCCATGATTACTACCGCAATGCTCTTAGAGGCGTTTTTAAACACTCGTTATCGACTAGTTCGGAATACTTTCTAGCTACGCACCTAATATTAAACGCTAAATTTTTCTAAACTCACCTTCCCTTCAATAAATTCACAAGAGGACTCCATTTCTTCGGAAAAACGGTCTCGTTTCCGCGCCACTTGTCTTTTAACAAATCCGCTATTGACGCGTTTACTACCTTCGAAAAAAAAATTACTTTATAGAACATGGTGTAGGTACCTATTGAAAATATTACAACGAAAACCATAATCCACTTAATGAAAATACATGTTTCTTAGTGAGGCGTTTTCAAAACGCAAAAAACCTATCAATAATGTTTCTTAATTGCGCCACAGGTAAGTAACGTGAATGTTTTTGTATTGTGTGTACGAGTATGCGTTTCCTTCTTTCAGAACACAGAATACTATATTTATTATAAGCCCTCTCACCTTCAAATACCCGCATTTGTCGGTGTAAGCGTCGAGTAGCAGCTGATCGAAGAACTTGGGTATGAAGTCGTTGATGCACCTCTGCACGCTGTACAGAGACGCGTTCATGTCCTGCGCGTGTTGCCGGGTCTTGATCTCCACTATGGTCACCAGGCTCTCTTGCATTGTCTCGTTGAAGCTAAAAACGTACACTGAAGATATTTCAGGTTGCAATAATTTAATTTGTTCCCAAAAAACTACTTTTTCATCAATTTAAAATTCCGAACCATTCGGAATCGCTACCCTCCATTTTTTAGACCATACCATACCATCGCATTTAGAATAGCTACCCTGAACCGAGTCAGATTGATCCGAAACGGAATCTCATCTTAACTGTTTAGAATGACATAGACAGGGATTGTCATTCCGACTTTGAGCCATTCGGATTGCGATCAGAATCAGTACTATACCAGTAAGAAAAGCTAATTTTAGTTTTTTGTTGAATCAGTATCCTGAAAACGCGTCAGTTACGTACATTACAGCTTGGTGCAGGGTGCAGTGCGCCACCGCCACTTCCGCACCCAAACCTTGGCGCAACGCTTCGCTGTGTCGAAGTTTCTCACATCCTCGAAGTTCTTCACCACGAAAATAGTTCTTTAGAATCAATACCCTGATTCTAAAATAAGATGTACGACACAAATTTGGAATAACAATCCTTGTCTCTGTCATTCTAAACGGATAAGACAAAGATTAGAACGGATAAGAGAAAGACAGAACCGGTCCATCGGGGACATTCTAGCGTACGTCACCCACATCTGGAGTGATGCTATCGAGAAACACGGGGAAGCGCTTGCAGTCTCCCTAAATACCTCGAAGGCTTTCGACAGGGTTTGGCATGATGGTCTTATAAGCAAGCTTTCTGGCTATGGTTTATCTACTGGATTTATTGCGTGGATATCGGACTTCTTGACTCTTTGATTCCGTGTCGAGGTCAACACGACTGGGTTCAGAATCGCTATGCCGCCGCTGCACCTAATTCACAACGCAATCGAGTTAATTTCTGGCCTCGTGGCTTAGTTGGTAGTAGCTCTGCCTGCGAAGCCGAGGGTCGTGGGTTCGATTCCCACCCAGTGCAAATATTTGTGTGATGAATTCAAATGTTTGCACTGTGTCTGGGTGTTTCTATGTATAATAAGTATGTATTTAATAAAACTATATAAGTACTAGCTGACCCCGCAAACGTTGTTTTGCCTTAGTGAACAACCCTTGTCAATAAGGGGTATGAAAAATAGCTAGTAGCCGATTCTCATACCTACAGAATATGCATATAAAATTTGGTTAAAATCAGTAAAGCCGTTTCGGAGGAGTAAGGAAACAAAAACTGTGACACGAGAATTTTATATATAAGATTATATCAGCTATCTGGCCGCCATCATACAAGCTTTGCTTAGTTTGGGTCAAATGGTGTTGTGTGTGAATTGTCCACCAATTTCGACACAGAATCCAATCTCTCGGTCTTTGTCTAATCCGTTTAGAATAACAGAGGATTGTCACTGGCCAAAAGTCGCTACTGAATTCAGTGAAGTGTAAAGGCATTCAGTAAGATACCATACTTACTTAATTCAGAAGCGAAGATTGCTTGCTTTTGAATTCAGTCATCTAACCTTGTTTCTAAGTTACGGCTGGTCTAGTCAGGAGAACGGCTACTGCCGATCCAAAGTACCCGGGTTCAAAACCACGCGCACCAGTCTTTTCGAAGTCGTGTGCGTAATGCCGCTTACTTAAAAAAGGTGAAGGAAAACATCGCGAGAAAACCGGCATGTACCTAAAATCGTTCCAATAAGCCATGTGTCATCCGCCAACCCGCACTGGGCCAGCGACTAACCTTGCGGGAGAAGGCCCCGAGTCCCACCAGTGGGAACATTTAGGGGCTGTTTTTGTTATGCGATCTTATTATGATGCAAATTTAGAAACTAGGTTAGTTTCTAAATTTCACAATTCAGTTGACTACATTTAACCACGAATAAGTCTTTTACGTACAGTACAGCCTGGTGCAAGATGCAATGTGCCGCCGCCACCTCATCAGGCAGGGCCTTGGCGCAGCGCTCCACCGTGTCAAAGTTCCTCACATCCTCGAAGTTCTTCACCACGCCGTGGAACTGCGACCTGATCTGCTCCAACTTCTCCGTGGGATCCGCGAGACAGTGCTCGATTATGTCTATTATCTGTGATATTATGGTGTTTTATTTAAGGTCTGAATCTATCAACTTCAAATTTGGGATGGAGCACCAATAATTATCGAGACTAGTAGCGCCCCACGATTTTCTCCACGTAGTTGCCGCTCCAGTTGCTATTCGGTACTTTGTACATTTTCCAACATAACTTTTATGGTTTTGGGAAGGGGCCATGCGCCATGCCTCTTCGCACCGCGCCTAGAATCTATACCTAAGCTTATCAAGCTTTCTTAAACATCTTAAGATAAAATAATTATAGAAGTATAAAAACCCTCTAAGTACACCCTCTCAAAGCACGTAATGTGACTGTCGGCACGGTCTTAAAAAAGGCCGCCGGACACGGATGAAACTGGGCTAGGCCAACCATATTATCACTATTAAATATGTGTAACAGTCGCATTAGTTTTCAAACTAAAACATGCATTATCAATTAACGATAATGCATTAATTTTAATCAATGTTGTTTTTGTAATGTTTTGTGGTATAATAAAGTGTTTTGTATTGTATTAACTGTTTAAACTTACCTCTTCCATCCCAATCATGTAATTAGTGAAATCATAAAAATATTTGATCTTGTAAAACTTCACGACAGCACTCCTCAGTTCCTTGGCCATCTCCTCATTCATGATATACACCAGATCGAGAAACGTGTCAATGGTTTGCAGAGACTTCTGCTTGAGCGCCACATAGTTAGCCCTTCCTTGGTTGAAGAGGCTCTTGGCTATTGCGTACGCTTCCGTCACTAGGTGGTATTTGCTGTCTAACGTTTGAAAAACGTTGGAACACTGAAAGGTTATAAACATTGATTTAGACTACTGATGTGCCCTCCCAAACTTCAAGGCGCACGCTTCATTGTCATCGTTTAGGAAGAGTGAACTCTCTTTCCGTTCTAGTCGGTAGCAGGAAGCGGTGAACGCCAGACGTTTTTACCTGTCACTATTCGTTGTCAACAACCAAAATAAGTAGAACCACAGCACAGCAAACCTCGCCATTACTAGGGCTCAAGTAGATTGGTGGTGTGTAAATCAATCCGCTACAGACACAGGCGCAGTTTGTTACCAATTTCAGGATTCTCAGGGCAGATCTTTAGTCTATAGCTCTTAAATCGTTGGTTTTATAGGTACACATGCAAAAATCCAGTGTCGTGTTTGTTCGCAGTGAACTCTTCACCAAGTCTACTGATATTCACGAAAGTTGATATTTATGTGTAATTTGGTCCAACTTGAGAGATAGACTAGTTTTGACGCGCCACCGACAGATTTTTCGTGGGCTGTGAATTGAATTCTAGCGTCACGCTCGAGAATGATAAGAAAACTTCGGGTAAAATCGGAATCACGGCCATTGGCTATGCTCAGGGCCACGCACTCCGGTTTCACCCGCGCAGTTTCCAAAATAAGATTTCAAATTCTGAGTTACTATATATATTTTCACTTAAATCAGCAGTTAGGTGCAAATTAATCACCAACTTTTAGAAGTGCGGCCCGCTTTTATCTACATTTTTCACCATGTGGCCCATGGCTCCCAAAACGTTGCTGACACCTGGTCTAAATACCTACATGAAAGCAAAATTTAGTTTTTGAAGTGAAAACTTCTTTAGGCGTGCCTAGACAGATATTTCGTGGGCTGTGAATTGGATTCTAGCATCACGCTCCGAGCGTGACGTATGATAAGAAATTTTCGAGTAAACTCGGGACCACGGCTATTGGTAATTTAGAAATGCGTCAGCCAATGGGAAATGCTGAAAGGGCGTGGCCTCGGCATCATGCCATGGCCATCTAGAAATGCATCAGCCAATAGAAAATGCTGACGCATTTCTAGATGGCCATGCCATGATGCCCAGGCCACGCCCTCTGGTTACACCCGTGTAGTTTCTAAGGTAAGCTATCAAATTCTGAGTTATAAGTTTTCACTTCTATCGGCAGTTCCTATGACTGCCAATTTTTTTGTTCATATTTCTAAAACCGCTACTCCAATTTCGATAAAATTTATATGAGACCACCTCTGAACTATGATCTACCGAACAAAAAAAGATCCGTCAAAATCGATTCAGAATTGGCGTCGCTATCGCGTAAAATACTTAGACACAAAAAATTACATACATATAGGTACTTTTTTAAGTCTGTAACAAGCGTTCAACATCAACAGCCCACTAAACGTTCCCACTGCTGGGACTCGGGGCCTTCTCTCGCAAGGAGAGAGTTAAGGCCATAATCCACCACGCTGGCCCAGTGCGGGTTGGCGGATGACACATGACTTCGAAAGATTCTAGGTACATGTCGATTTCCTCACGATGTTTTCCTTCACCGTTTTTAAGTTAGCGGCATTACGCACATGACTTCGAAAAGACAGTGGTGCGTGTGGGGTTTGAACCCGGGGTCTCCGGATCGGCAGCCGCCGTTCTCCCGACTAGACCACCGTAACTTAAAAAAAGCGTTCACACGAATAAAAATGATAATTACCTCTCGTAAATACAATCCGCACACAACTAATATTAGCACATCAGTCACTTTCACTGCCCCCATAATTTGATGAAATAACTTCTCACTTTACTATTTATTTCTTGTTTACGTAAAAATGATTTATGTAACTAATCCTTCTAGTATTTCAACTATTAACATTCACCCTCACTTGGCATAAATGTGCATATGTATTTATATCCTTCTAATATTATTATAAATGCAATTTTTTTATGTTTTTTGGTCAATCACGTCGCAACGTCTGAACGGAACGGGTAATATTGCGGAGCGCTACTAGTCAATCAATAAGTTTGATACTTTTATGCCAAATAACAGTTAATACAATACTTATTATCACTGTGTTAAGTAATATTATAATTTCCGACAAACTTCTTAAACAACTACGCATATTTCATTTCCTCGTCCCACCTCCCCCGTTACTGATCGCGCCTGTTCAGTTATTCGACTAGGTACTGCACAATGCATCTGCTAAGCTTATACTTATTTTTTTAAATATAGAGTGACGAGACGACCAGAACATGTGCCTGATGGTAAGCAACATGCCTGCCACATGACAGCACAGTAACACGCAGCTATAGGAACATGAAGAATCCAAATCATCACCTAGCACTGCACTGCGCTCGTCACCCAGAGATCTAAGATGTTATATCTCTAAGCCCTGTAATTTCTCTGGAAAAATTGCCCTTCAAACCGGAACACAGTAATGTTTGCCTATTACTGCTTGTCTTGCTTACTTGACAAGCGCATGATAAGAAATCTTCGGGTAAGCTTGGGACCATGGCCATTGGGCATCTATAAATGCGTCAGCCAATGGGAAATGCTCAAAAGGCGTGGCTTAGCCATAATGCCGTGGCCATCTAGAAATGCGTGAGCCAGTGGGAAATGCTGACGCATTTCTAGATGGCCATGCCATGATGGCCAGACCACGCCCTCCGGTTTCACCCGCGTAGTTTCCAAAGTAAGCTATCAAATTCTGAGTTATAAGTTTTCACTTCTATCGGCAGTTCCTATGACTGCCAATTTTTTTTATTTTGAGCTATTTCGTACACTTGGCGTACAGGGTACGGAAATGCAATTTTAACTGAAATAAAATTAAACTATAAAAATGTATGCCGGAAGCTATTGAACACTGCATGTTTAAGATGTATGTCGGAAACTATAAAGATGTGCGCCGGAAGCTATACCGCTTAAATTTCAAGCACTGCGAAATATAAATCAGTTTTCTTACCTATGATGATGTAAAGGCAATTAAAATAAGTAATTTTTATCGAAATTGAAATCGTAATTGATTTTTACGCGTCACATCATATTCCAATCTTCAGTAAAAGCCTCAGCAGAAATAACTTTTGTTTTTATTTCATATAGAATTTAACATAAAATATATGAGTTTGTATGATTTTAGCTCTGGCTTAATCTAAGTTATTCTCATTGACATAAACGGTAATTTAAGCAGCACTAATTGATTTAATAAAATAAATAAATAGTTTTAGCAAGTTTTGTCCTATTACCAATGGGGCGTTTTCCAGAGATGAAGATAGACTTGTCAAAGACAGTTCCCAATTTCACCATAAGTGGCGCCAATGTTTCATTTTGTTAGAGAAATTTCACAAAAACAAACAGTGGTGCCACACTTGGCAAAATTTTGAACTATTTTTGACAAGTCTATCTTCATCTGGAAAACGCCCCATTGAAATAATACTATTCTTATGTAAGAATATATACTTTTTGTTTTAATTCACATTTTTGATTTTGTCTTGTTTTGTCAGTGAACAGTTTTTTTTTATTATTTTATTTCAAAGAGTGACGAGACTAGCAGAACATGTGCATGATGGTAATCAACATGCCTGCCACATAACAGCTCAGCAGTGACACACTGTGTGTCACACACAGCTATTGGAACATGAAGAGTCCAAATCATTACCTACCACTGCACTGCGCTCGTCACCTCTAATCCAAGTTGTTATATCTCTAAGCCCTGTAATTTCTCTGGAAACATTTCCCTTCAAACCGGAACACAGTAACGCTTACGCATTGCTGCTTGGCGGTAGAATAACTGGCAAAGGTGTGTGGTACTTCCCCAGGCGGACTCTGCCAAGAGTCCTACCACTATAGTTTTTGCGTTGAAGATATATTATCGAATCTATGGTGACTTATTAGCATGAGGAATAACTTATTGAGTAGTATTAAGTTCTTGAAGTTACGGTGGTCTAGTCGGGAGAACGGCGGCTGCCGATCCGGAGACCCCGGGTTCAAACCCCACACGCACCACTGTCTTTTCGAAGTCATGTGCGTAATGCCGCTAACTTAAAACGGTGAAGGAAAACATCGTGAGGAAACCGACATGTACCTAGAATCTTTCGAAGTCATGTGTCATCCGCCAACCCGCACTGGGCCAGCGTGGTGGATTACGGCCTTAACTCTCTCCTTGCGAGAGAAGGCCCCGAGTCCCAGCAGTGGGAACGTTTAGTGGGCTGTTGATGATGATGATTGATGAAGTTCTTGAAGAGTACCTACATAGGTACTCACACATTTTTTTACCCAAATAGCTGGCAAAGTATGGGTTGACGAATGACGCTTGACTTTAAAAAAATCTTGGCACATGGCGTTTTCCTTACAATATTTTCCTTCCTTTCACCGTTAATATTAATAACTGTTTGATATTAATAACTGTCCAAATTGTCCATACTGTTTGGAGCTTGTCCTTACTTCTTCTTCTTCGTGTCGATGACGTTATTTTGTTATTAAACCTAACTTACTAATCTATGTTTCATACAATGTAACGAATTATAATATTTAAGAATTATATTATATATATTTTTTTTATTTGCTTTTAATATGATTTTGTGATATTTTTTTTTACTTTTTCTTTAGGCCTACTGTCCACGCACGCGTCTTTTGTCGAATGCATGCATCCTACAAACAAACGCAAGACGTGCGGCTGTCGTGTCGTTGTCGTTTCGTGGACACAGGCTTCATTATTTGTACGCAAGATGCAAGCATTCGTCTTGCATCCGACAATTGTCGAAATCGTGCGGAAGTCGTGCAGCTACGTGGACAATTGGCCTTAGTGATTTAATAATTAAAATACAAGATGTGGCGGCGAGCATAACGTGAGCAGCGACGTCCGTTCGTATCGGCGGCGCGCTGCGGTCTGAGGCTCGGGAGGGTGCAGCCCGTATATTTATATGAAATGGAACTGCGCGCGTGAAGCATGTTTTTGAATACTGTAACTTAGTATATAAGGACGATTTTCGTAAATAAAGTTAGTTATTATCTGAACCTCGACTTTGATTTCTGAGACGTGCAATACCAACACAAGACAATAAATATTTAAATAGTGTTTTCAATTTAGATGAATGGTGCCCAATACTCAGCATCTGCTATTCCGGGAAGGGAGGCGTCCATTAAATCAATTTTGGTGCAGCTGTCAGATTTTGGGGCAGCTGCTCTTAAGGGCGCTCCACATTCTCAAGAGAATCTCGCGGGAACGCGAGAAACATGCGAGAAACGTGAATGTGGAAGCGATTCGCGTATTCTTCTCAAGTTCTCGCGTTGTTCTCAGGCTTTTCTCCACTTTTTGTCGGTTTTTTGGCGCGAGACAAAGGAGCGCGAGAACGTGAGAACAGGCGAGAACGTGTATTGACTCCACACTCGCATGTTTCTCAGTAGCGCGCGAGCCACCGACTTGAACGGTTGTATGTTGTGTACTTTTTTCTCTTTATTTAGCATACCTACGCATAATTATAATATGCGAATGCGCATAACAATAAACTTGTCGCAGCGGTTACTTCTGCGTCCGTCGTCATCGAGCGCGAGAACTGTAGTGAGAACTATTTGAGAACTTTGTGAGAGTGTGTAACCAAAGAAGTTCTCGCTACAGTTCTCGCTGAGAATCTCCGGAGATTCTCCCGTGAATGTCTCGTGAGAATGTGGAGCACCCTTAACCAAAGAAGTTCTCGCTACAGTTCTCGCTGAGAATCTCCGGAGATTCTCGCGTGAATGTCTCGTGAGAATGTGGAGCACCCTTAACCAAAGAAGTTCTCGCTACAGTTCTCGCTGAGAATCTCCGGAGATTCTCCCGTGAATGTCTCGTGAGAATGTGGAGCACCCTTAACCAAAGAAGTTCTCGCTACAGTTCTCGCTGAGAATCTCCGGAGATTCTCGCGTGAATGTCTCGTGAGAATGTGGAGCACCCTTAACCAAAGAAGTTCTCGCTACAGTTCTCGCTGAGAATCTCCGGAGATTCTCGCGTGAATGTCTCGTGAGAATGTGGAGCACCCTTAACCAAAGAAGTTCTCGCTACAGTTCTCGCCAAGAATCTCCGGAGATTCTCCCGTGAATGTCTCGTGAGAATGTGGAGCACCCTTAACCAAAGAAGTTCTCGCTACAGTTCTCGCTGAGAATCTCCGGAGATTCTCGCGTGAATGTCTCGTGAGAATGTGGAGCGCTCTTTACTGATTGTACGGTAACTTACACTTGTGACACCAATAGGATAAAACGCTGAGTCAAGTCAGCATCTCGATCGATAAATTGTTTATTTTATAAGAATTTACGGACCTTTTACTTTTTACATATTACTTACATTTCAACTAACAAAATACCACCTAAGCTATTTTACAAGTCAAGATAAATCTATATATAATAGCATAATACGCACCAATTTTCAAGCAGTAATGTGCAAACATTACTGTGTTCCGGTTTGAAGGGCAATGATTCCAGAGAAATTACAGGGCTTAGAGACATAATATCTTAGATCTCTGGGTGACGAGCGCAGTGCAGTGCTAGGTAATGATTTGGACTATCATGTTTCAATAGCTACGTGTTACTGTGCTGTTATGTGGCAGGCATGTTGCTTACCATCAGGCACATGACCTGCTCGTCTCGTCACTCTATGCTATAAAAAAAATAAAAAAAAATTATTAAATAAAACATTCATCACTCAATAGGGTACAATCCTCAAAAGAACTAAGTAGCCCGTTAGTTAGATTGCCAAAAAATATTGTACACGTATTTTTTCTTTTGTTTCACAAACAAAAAATGACGAAGATACAGCGCTTCGAAGTTTCGTGTGACGTCACTTGTGAGTACGATTTTTACTCACGAGTGACGTCGCGACCCCCCTCTCTCGAAGTTTGATGGTCTATATAGACCATCAAAGATATCTTTGACGATTTTTAATATTATGAAAAAAACAAAAAATACGTGTCCAATATTTTTCCATGATCTAGCTGACGGACTAATTAGGATGGTGTATTTTTGACCCAGTCCGGTACCCTACACCTACATCTCCGAGAAGACAGGCTAACCAGGCAGGCTCGCGACTGGCAGGAACAGTACCAGTCCCTCATCACCACCAGCGGCAGGTCAACTCGGCGACCGCCAGCCGTCAGTCCCCGGTACTCGGGACGATCCGGCACCTCCGCCCGTGGTGATCCAACTCGGCGACCACCACCCCGAACTGCGGACGTTCGGCCACAGAATAAATATTAGTACAAGTACAGAAGCCTCACTTACCGAAAACAATTAGATATTACTAGCAGCGCCCCGCGGTGGTACCCGCGAAGTTCCCGTTGTTTTTCCGGGATAAAAAGTAGCCGATGTGTTCTTCCAGACTATAATCTATCTGTGTTCCAAATTTCAGCCCGATCCGTTCATACGTTAGGACGTGATTGAGCAACAAACATCCAAACATTCACATTTATAATATTAGTAGGATAGCGACTCTTGCTGGGACACAACAAAGTTCAATTCAGTTCGCAATACCTGTCGCGATTTTCAAATAGACATTTGCGCTCTTTCTAACGCGTAACTCTGTCCCTGTCTAGCGCTGAGGGTTGTCGACATATCTAATAACAATATGCGCGGGAAACGTGTTGCGCGAGCGCTCAGCCGTGCGTCCGACAACCGACTGGCACTTGTTCCCTGGGAGGAACGGTCTAGCTGTAGGCTAAAACCGCGCGACCTTGAGCGAGTGAGGGTGCACTGGTTCGGCTCACACTCGCGGTTGGTCAACCTGGTGACCGCCGCTCGGACGCTCCCGTACTGGAGACGTCCTACTGCAGCAAGGGTCCGGTCGGACTAGCGCCGGACTCCGCACCACCACTACATCAAGAGCAGGCCATCAAGAGGAGGCCTGCCAAATAAGTCAGACAAGCGTTGAACAAAACGTTGTTAGGCGCTTCCACTGACTTAGGGTACCGGACTGGGTCAAAAATACACCATCCTAATTAGTCCGTCAGCTAGATCATGGAAAAATATTGGACACGTATTTTTTGTTTTTTCATAATATAAAAAATCGTCAAAGATATTGACCATCAAACTTCGAGAGTGGGGGGTCGCGACTCGCGACGTCACTCGTGAGTAAAAATCGTACTCACAAGTGACGTCACACGAAACTTCAAAGCGCTGTATCTTCGTATTTTTTTGTTTGTGAAACACAAGAAAAAATACGTGTACAATATTTTTTGGCAATCTAACTAAGGGGCTACTTAGTTTTTTTGAGGATTGTACCCTATTGTTAGATTATCGACGCTTCGATAGGCTAGCAATTGTTTAATAACACTATTATTCAACTGGAGTAATAAGTTTAATATTTCAATAACTTAAAATACGATAATATAATGTACATACAAGATATTACGTTATAATATTACGAGCACGTTATTGGGCGGCTGAGGCGAGCTCCAATGATCTGAAATAAATAAAAATAAAAAATTAAGATGATGGCGGCACAAGGACTACCTATTAAAGATGAGTGCAATGTGGCATCATTTAGGCCTACTGTCCTCGCACGCGTCTTGTCTTTGTCGAATGCATGCATCCTACGAACAAACGCAAGACGTGCGGCTGTCGTGTCGTTGTCGTTTCGTAGACACAGACTTCATTATTTGTACGTAAGATGCAAGCATTCGTCTTGCATCCGACAATTGTCGAAATCGTGCGGATGTCGTGCAGCTGCGTGGATAATTGGCCTTAATCTATCTATCTTTTTACTAAGCAAAGTAGTTCATAATACTTTTTCTTTTTACCGATGTTATTATTATTAATAAATTGTTTAGTTTTATTTTCTTTCTAAATGTAACTCTTAGGTAAAATAGGCATTTTTCTCGCCTGAAACACAGGCTCTAGGTACTAGTTCAGGCTAATACAATTAATATAGCTGTAAGAAAATATTTCGTAGTTAAGAGTGCGCCTAATTTATTTATTTATTGAAACAAAATCCACAGCCCTTAGAAAACAGAGTTTAAGTATCTTACAAGCTATCTTAAGGCCAATAATGGATTTACATTATATAATTTTACTAAAAAAAACACTGTTCAGTTACCGAACAATAAAACAGTGGGTTAAAATGAAATTAAGAGCAAAATATATATAAACAAATATTTCAGGCAGGCAGGCAGGGAAAAATCAGTTTTCACCCGCGCGACGCGTTTCTTAATGCGATATACATAAAGTCGAGAATAGCATGACACAGTTTGGAGGAAAAATCAATATAAAATCAAGAGTCCATTTTTGACCAAGTTTTATTAAATTACTCAATAATTAAACATAAATTTAAAAAAGTGTTCGGTTACTTTACTAGAACGTACAATTAGGAATTTTATTACCAAAAAATAATGTGGGGTCATCGCTGATAATTTCGAGTACTCGAATTAAAACGGGTTTTTTCGGTGTCATTTTAATTTTTTTATTGTAAAAAACTCTGATCTATTTTTAAAATTCTATTCGGTTATTGTGCTTCTTCTTGATTGTACCCACACGTCAATTTTTTTTTGTCATAGTTTTTAGTTTCTTTACTTCAGTGAGCGGCGTCGAAAATGTCCTTTTTTTGTTTTCTGGCACTAGGCGCCCTCTTAAAATCTATTTTACAGAGATTAGTCTCGTCACTATATGTATACAGAAAAAAAAAACAATTATCAATAGACTTTAATTGATCCAACGCGTTTAATAATTTTACTAATAACCTTAGTTTAATTATTAAATTAATTAATTTTTGAAATAAATAAACATATACATATAAATAAATTATATATAAATATATAATATAAATAAAAATAAATAAATAAATAGGTAAACCGACCGATGGCGTCGTCGCGTCGGTGTCGTTTCAGTATAGTAGTTTTTGTAGTGGTAGGACTCTTAGCAGAGTCCACCTTGGGAAGTACCACACCTTTGCCAGTTATTCTACCGCCAAGCAGTAATGTGCAAAGATTGCTGTGTTCCGGTTTGAAGAGCAATGTTTCCAGAGAAATTACAGGGCTTAGAGATTTAACAACTGAGATCTCTGAGTGACGAGCGCAGTGCAGTGCTAGGTAATGATTTGGACTCTTCATGTTCCAATAGCTGGGTGTCACCGTGCTGTTATGTGGCAGGCATGTTGCTTACCATCAGGCATATGTACTGCTCGTCTCGTCACTCTTTATTTAAAAAAAATTAAACTTAATTCAAGTCATTCAAACTGGTGGAAATTAGCGAACGTTTCTCTGGTATCTGACACAACAACATAATTTTGTAATAACCCCTAATTTCACACAGGTGTAAAAGTATCATTAATAAAATGTAATATGTATCAATTCAATCAAGCTTAAAAACAGATAGATATACTCTTTATTGACACACCAAATAAAATTAAAAACAGAAAAGAAAATAACAATACATTTTAAATTAGTGCGACAGTGGGCGGTCTTACAGCTGAAAGCTTAAACATAATTAACCAAACAAAGGTTTAAAAAAAAAAATGTTTCCAGTTTCGATCGATAACTATATAATATAAAGTTTTAATATTGCACACCCAATCACAGAATAAATATTAGTACAGAAGCCTCACTTACCGAAAACAATTATATAAATAGCGACTCTTGCTGGGACACAACAAAGTTCAATTCAGCTCGCAATACCTGTCGCGATTTTCAAATAAACATTTGCGCTCTTTCTAACGCTTAACTCTGTCCCTGTCTAGCGCGGAGGGTTGTCGACATATCTAATAACAATATGCGCGGGAAACGTGTTGCGCGAGCGCTCAGCCGTGCGTCCGACAACCGACTGACACTTGTTCCCTGGGAGGAACGATCTAGCGGTAGGCTAAAACCGCGCGACCTTGAGCGAGTGATGATGCACTGACCCAATACAGTTATCAGGACAATCTGTTGATACTTTTTTAACATCGAATGTACCTACACAGCTTTAGGCATTATTAATATTTTTGATTTGATTTGAACTAAATAAATTGGCTCATATCTGATGTATCTCTGACCTGTTCCGTGTTCAGTGCAGGAATTTGTTGAACGCGACGTAGGATGACTCCAGATCGAAGATCAGCTGTCGGACCTGACCCTCGCTCAGCTCGTCCGAGGCGGACATCTCCGACAACTTGTCCAACCATTCAGCTACCTGGACACGATGATTATTTAATTACAATTATAGTAAATCCAACCGTTTATTTTCTTTTTGACAGCACCAATAGAACGTAACTGCGTCATGTTACATGGTAATGCGAGGTTTTAAAAATATGACAACTGCTTAAATTTGCTTCTTGATCCCGTATAATAATTATCTTTTACAAATTGAGTCTATAGGTGCAGTAGTTTTTTTATAAATTACATAAAACAACAAACGTTTTAAAAAAATTACGTTCTATAGATATCAACATCACCCATAGAACGTAAAGGAGACGGCCCATTTTCCATGGGCATTTGCCCCACAGAAAAAGTGCAAGAGACTTGACCAAAATTGGATCATTGTATAGGATTTTTAATATATATTGAGGAACCGTTTATGTTTTTATCCTGCATAGCGGGGTTTAAAAGATATCAACTAAAACATTGAAAAAAAATAACGCCGCAAGTAGGTAATCAAGAACGTGATTATGTACTTACTACTAAAAGAAGGTAGTAAATTCATTACTTTGCGACGTATTGTATTGACGCTCAGAATAATGTCGACTCAACACAGAGAAGGACCGGTGATTCGGCCAAACCACAACAAAAATTACAAAACCTTAGGAAAATTAAAGAAATTCCATGTGTTGTGTGAGTTTCGAACGAATTTTTACTGTACGTAAACTTCAACTGAACTAAAATGAGAAAAACATGGCTGATTTTGACTACTGTATACATAGGCACAAATGAAAGGAGTGTTCACCGTAGTACTTATTTAATGGGTACTGACCCGAACACAAATCACGAACTAAACCCTAACAGGCTTATTTAAATTCACATAAACTTCGCTAGCGTGTTTTAACGCCGTACAACGCCATCTAGTTTGGTTTTATGGAACTACAGTACCTTAATACAAAATTACTTATACATAGTCAAATAGTCATTAAGGTACTTTTTAATCACTAATTTGCAATCCCCGCTTGGCAGGTTAGTATTGAATGTACAGTTTGAATTATTTAATTATATGTTATTTTAATTAAATAACTTGTTTAGGTCTCCGGGGCTAATTAAGTACCTAAACTTGAAACGACGTGGGGCAGAAATGAGCCGTCTCCTTTTTAAAAACGTTTGTTATTTTATATAATTTATAAAAAAACTACGACAAATTGATTCCATAAGATCAATTTGTCAAAGATGATTATTATACGGGATCAAGGAGCAAAGGACATTGTTCAAAATGGGCTATCCGTGGACAAAATGTTCTTGATAATTTGATTTTGTCAAAAAATCGATTTATTTTTGTAATGAATTATGATGTATTATTTTAGTACCCAGATTAATAGACAAAAAGTTAATTATATTAGTAATTTAATCTTTATTTCCGACTTCTCAACCAATTATATTGCCAGTCTATAAGCTTTGTATGATGTCGATTTTTTTCTCGAATAAAATAGATTTCTGTAAATCGATAGAAAAAGTCATCTTAATAATTATGCGTGAAATAAACAATTGATATCGTATTTAAGTTGTTTTCAAGCGACACTGTAGCTAGCTTTTATGTGCAAAGGTTTTTCGTAGCACCTGCTTTTACTTTACAACGCCACGAAAAACAAAATCATCTACTTAGGCAGTTTTCCCCACCGCCGGCGAGAAAACGAGTAACTATCGACTATTTTCTCGCTCAAGAAACGTACAATAGATATACATTCCGTGTACCTAAATAAAAGAGATGCATATACAAACAGTTGATCGCTGACTGTTCACACTCCCGGCGAGCACTCGCTTCACTAGTTAGTCGCTGAGCGACAAGAGCTATGAAAGATAACACTCGCTCAGCGATACTCGCTAAGCGATTAGAATTAGAACACGCCGAAAGAGCAACCAGCGGTTCATTTCTGTCTATTCAGTGTGGATCTGAACGTACACGTTATTTTACGCCGCGAGCGAGTGATGCGAGTAATCGCTTGGCTCACTCGCACACTCGCATAGAGCCGAGGTACACAACTATGGGAACTACGCACTCGCTCCCCGCGGCTACCCAACTCGTTTCTAATTCTAGCTTTACTCGTTCATCGTTGCCGGTGAGACAACTGCCTAATGCTGAATAAATAGTAAACAATAATTCCGTAGTATTCATAATCATCTACTCATTTTAACCACTAACTTGTGAATATTTTAGTTAAGTACCTATTATTTTAAACAACAGCCACCATAATAGAATTGCATCGATTTTATCCACACGATCACTATCGATATTTTTAGATCGATATTAATATATTTTTTACAATGGCAGCACTGAATACGTCGATGCAAAATGCGTAGTTATCAGCTGTTTATTTATTTTTATTGTGTCATGTGTTTCGTATTTGGAAATTGTGTTATGATGTGTTTTTGGTTGATGAAAATGCATTCTTGGGACCCTACCTGACCCTCGGAAATCGATGGCATCGTCCAATAACGACTCTGGCCCTCCGATGGTACACAATGTTGTAGTTTTGTTTAAAAATAACCTCGTCAACGTTCGCATTACTTATGGGGAAATATGCGTAAGTAATTTTTCTGCTACTACCAAAAGATAATATTCTAATATCAACTGCTAGAAGCCATCAAGTTTAATATATGATATCAGTGACAGTAAATGGCCACGTTTAGCCCAAAGTCCCTTATAAATGAACAATGTCCTTTAAGCAGTTGTCATATTTTTTAAACCTCGCATTTAAAAGTGAACTTTTGCGTAACATGGCGCAGTTAGGTATGTTCTATTGGTGCTGTCAAAAAGAAAATAAACGGTTGGATCTACTATAATTAAGTTAAAAATAAACGTAAATGGTTTTTTAAAGATCAAAGGTAACGTTGAGTTAAGGTTAGTTTTTAATCTAACGTATTTTCATCATTTTACGGTGACGTATATGAAAAAATTGGCAGTCATAGGAACTGCCGATAGAAGTGAAAACTAATAACTCAGAATTTTATAGCTCACTTTGGAAACTACGCGAGTGAAACCGGAGGGCGTGGCCATGGCCATCTAGATCATCCGAGTTTACTCGAAGATTTCTTTCATTTACAAACGTGACGCTTCAGCTCAATTCACAGCCCACGGAAAATCTGTTTGTGGTGTCGCCAAAATAAGTATTCATTTCAATAAATAAATAAATGTTGGTGGACATTTCACACACAACACCATCTAGCCACAAACTAAGTAAAGCTTGTACTATGGACGCCAGATAGCTGATATAATACGTATATATTTTAAATACATAACAGGGTTATTGGTAATCAGCCTGCATCCTTTTAAGGGGATGTTAGGTACATTCAATACGTCAACTTTTGTTCTACAGTTTAAAAAAAAAATGTTATATTTTTCTTTTACAAAATAAATCAAAAGTGCATTTGCACGGTCTAAAAGTATCGAACTCTTCGTAACAACTCTTAACGAGAGCGCGTACGCTGTTTAAGAGCGCGCCTAAAGACAGAAAACGCAAAAAAGGTAATTTTCGACGCCACTCACCGTCGTTAAGAAAGATAAAACTATAACAATAAAAATATTGACGTGTGGGTAACAACCAAGGAGAAGCACAATGACCGAATAGAATTTTAAAAATAGATCAGATTTTTTTACAATAAAAAAATAAAAATAACACCGAAAAACCCATTTTAATTCGAGTACTCGAAATTATCAGCGATGACCCCACATTATTTTTCGCTAATAAAATGTCTAATTTTAAGCTCTACTTAAGTAACCGAATAGTTTTTTGAATTTATGTTCAATTTTTGCGTAATTAAATAAAACTTGGTCAAAAACTGACTCCCGAATTTAAATTAATTTCCACTCTAAACTGTGTCATGCTATTCTCGACTTTATGCGTACCAGGTTAGATATTAAATAGACCTTTGGGTCCTGGTCAGTTGTCGGGCAACGCTCGATGTGGAAGGTTGTTTACGGACGCTCTGTCAGGCAAATGCGTGCGTGAATTAAAAAAATGGGATGAAAGGATAATGCGATAAATAAGTTTTCTGCGAAAAAAGAAAACTAAACGTAAACATTTTGGAATTTTAGTCAGGTACTTAATGTACGTTTTAGTTAGGTAAGTCAAACTTTGTTTTGGAATAGGTTCGTAGTATGTACAATAATAGGTAAAAAAGTAGGTAGGTATCTATTATTGTTAAACAGATAAGTTTACCAACATTGTTTTTAATAAATTTTAAAAATTCAATTTAATAAAAGAGCAATCTGTGGTAGTACATGCAAAAACCCAAACAAGTCATTGTGTACATAATAAATTTTGTATGATGAATAAATTAATAGTTTTAAGTTTTAGTGACAATTGAAACAAACGATCAGAAAATATTGATGAATTGAGGTCTGCGGAAAATAATGTTTTAAGTATTTTTTTAACATAAACTTTTCAGATTAAAGAAATGCAAACTTGATGAATATGTTTATCAGCAAATGATCCATCGTGGCACGTCTGCTGAGCATTAGATCTATTAAAATAGGGAGAAAGGAGAATGTATATTTCATGGTAAACTTTCCAGCATGTGTCTTGATATAAGTATATGTTTTTGGTTAACCCTGCACGCGTTTGAAAAAAACTCGTGGAACGGTCCGTACGTGCCGGCTAGATCATTATCACATATTCTTATTATATATTCACAGTGTTTATTAAATATTATATTATATTATATTATATTATTATATATTTGTTTTATTATTATTTATTTGTATTATTATATATCTATATGTATATATCACCAGAAAGCCCTTGAAATATAGTTTACTATTATATTAACTTCTAGGTACTTACTACATTAAATAATCCTATCACGAAATGCAAAGTTTACATATTACGCCCGTTGTAAAAAAGCTTTGGATTTCACAGCACTAATAAAAGAACACAACACACAATAGTACATTATGATATAAGTGCGCTAAGTTGATAATTACAGCCGAGGCGATATTGCTAGCTCGAGCCGTAGGCGAGAGCTATAATTAGCAGAGGCTAGGCCCTTTCAGCATTTCCCACTGGCTGGCATATTTCTTGTTCACCGATTAACAATGCGCGCGCATCAGCGCTTTTTTTAAAGCAAGAGTACTGATCCAGCTAGTATGACATTAAGACATTAGTAATAAAGTAATTGAATCCATTTTTGGGGTATGCTTCCCTGTCACACCATTTTGTCACACCAGTGTGACACAGAAGAATTTTTTCTTCGTAGTCACACTAGTGTGACACGCGAGAATTTAATTCTTCACAGTCACACTACCATCTTGTCCAAATATACTTGTAATAATAATTCCAAAAATGTAATGTACTATTGTGTGTGTATGTATGTGTGTAGTGTTATGTGTGAATTGTCCACCAATATATATTATTATATTTAGATTTGTAAACCTCATAATTATATAAAAGTACCAATTAAATGTATCAATTTAATCTAACCGGCCCGATTAGGGTCTATCACTGAAGTTTTACTCCGGGTGGGCTCCCGCCAGAAGCTCAAGGGAGGTCCTGAGTGGAGCGAGCCATGCGAGGCCAAGCGTAGCGAAAAGGGGAGGTGGCGAGCGAAGCGAGCCGGCGACCTCCGTAGTGGAGCGCAGGCCGAGTACCAATTCAATGTATCAATTTAATCTAACCGGCCCGATTAGGGTCTATCACTGAAGTTTTGCTCACGATGTTTTCCTTCACCATTTTTAAGTTAGCGGCAACGACGCTTATGTGATGTTATTTCTTATTGTCAGTTTCGTAATAACTAATATTTTCTTTTGTTTCCGGTTAGTTTTTGTACATACTTTTCAAATATATTGATTGTTTTTCAATTTAGACTTGGTTGTTTGTGTTGCTGAATATTTGGTGTGATGGTTAGTCATACGATGTAATCGATTATTGTCTGTCACACCAGATAGTATGACACAGAGGAAAAAAATTCTTCTGTGTCACACTGGTGTGACAAAATGGTGTGACAGGGAAGCATACCCCATATTTTTGTGTTTTATTATAAATAAATTGTTGTGAGTTATGGTCAAAATTAATTAAATTGATAAATTAAATATTTCTCATTATATTTTATTTCTCATACTTAGTTTTATACATAAAACTAGCTGACCCCGCAAACGTTGTTTTGCCTTAGTGAACAACCCTTGTCACTTAGGAGTATGAAAAATAGCTAGTAGCCGATTCTCATACCTACAGAATATGCATATAAAATTTGGTTAAAATCAGTAAAGCCGTTTCGGAGGAGTAAGGAAACAAACACTGTGACACGAGAATTTTATATATAAGATGTTTACAACTTTTCTGACATAAAAACTCTTTACTAAGATTTAAAAAGGTACCGTTCGTTTTAGACGGAGCATTTTGAAACCGTGCGTTTTACATTACATTACCGCACAAGTACGTAATAAGATACATTACGATACAGAAATTGGTGCAATAAGAGACCCTTTACGAGCAAATATGTTATAAATAATATTAACTTTGCCACGTTTGCCTATTATTTGCATTGCATAGTTTTTTTACTAGATTACAATAAAATATAAACCGTATTCACATTTTTCGGTTTAAAAAAAATGTTCTTTGTCGTGGGGCAAAATGGCGTCGGACGATCGCGACACAGAAATGGCGGAGTACCATTCGTATTTTTTATTTTTTCAGGCCAAATGAAAAGACACGGCCCATTTATTATCCTACTTTATTATCAGCCTATAATGGAAATGTCTCGTCGCTGCTTCGATATGGTATTATATTTTGGGGCAATAGCTCAGGAAGGCATATGGTTTTCAGATCACAAAAGAAATGTGTCCGGGCTATCAGCAAACTGCGTCAAAGGCAATCGTGTAGACCTCATTTCCGCAAATTACAAATTTTAACGTTGCCTTCCTTATATATATATGAATGTGTAATGTTTGTGCGGAACAATTTGTCATTATTTGAAAATCTAAAGAGTGAGCGTCATAAACATAAAATTAGAATTCCTGTGCATAGCACAACATTATTAGGAAACAGTGCACTTTGCATGGCTCCTATGATTTACAACCACTTGCCAGAAAGTTTGTTGAGTATAAAAGAAATATATTTATTTAAAAATAAATTAAAATACCTTCTGACAGAGAAGGCATATTATACAGTTAATGAGTTTCTGACTGATAAATTAGATTCAGATTTGTTATGATTTGTAAGCTTTTATTTATTTGTGGACATTGGAATCATAGCTAAATTAATTACTATAATGCTTTTATTGTTATTACTTTGTTATAAATAAATAAACAATTTTATGATTATGTGAATAGTTCATAATAAGGAATTTGCAGCCCTTGAATGGTGCAAATCCACAGTATCTAGTAACACGATTTTTTGAGCTTTTAATTTGGTCATTGGTATTTGGTATAATTGTTTTTTATTAATGTAAACAATAATAATGAAATTGGTAGTCCTTGAATAGGCCGTTTAGAATGGTAAATTAAGAAAAAATTTAATGTTTTTTAGCAAATTGTCATAGACAACCTGATATTTGCATGCCGTAAGGTTGATTATGGAGTTCTCAATGTAAACATATTATAAGATCTTATTGTAATTACCCATTTTCGCAAATAAAGAAATTTATTATTTATTTATTATTATTATTTTCCATGGGCATTTGCCCCACAGCAAAAGTGCAGGAGACTCGACCAAAATTGGATCATTGTATAGGATTTTAAATATAATTATATTGAGGAACTGTTAATGTTTTTATTTTGCATAGCGGGGTTTAAAAGATATCAACTAACACGTTGAAAAAAAAAACGCGATGTGTGAGTTTCGAACGAATCGAGCATATTTTACATTCTTGTTGGAGTCGAGTTTCGAACGAATCGGATGTTGTGTCAATTTTGTTCACTTTTTTTTTATTTTGGCGTCGCACGCCTTTTGGGTTTTCCCATATTATGTATTTCAATATTTTCAAGTTTTACTAAAAACCGTCAAAGAAGTACGTTCACGAACATGAAATAGTAATTTGTAATAACCCACCTAATAATTATATTGCACATTGCCACTCGAAAATACACAAGTTAAAGAAAATAATACAATGAGGCGACATGTTTTTTTCACGTTGGCGCCAAAACTAGAATGTCGCAACCCGGGCAAAATGACACAAGCACGTTCACTTTACGTAAACGTCAACAGAAGAAAAAAAAGAGAAAAAACATGGCTTTAGGTACAGTCATTAAAGTATTTTTAATCACACCAATTTGCAATCCCCGCTTGGCACGTTACTTTTGAATGTACAGTTTGCATTATTTAATTAAATGTTAATTTACTTAAATAGCTTTTTTAGGTCTCCGGGGCTAATTAAGTACCTAAACTTGAAACGACGTGGGGCAAAAATGAGCCGTCTCCTTTATTTCTATTGTAATAGTCTTTGATGAAACTAAGTAAACGAAGATAAGGTACGCTCTAATATAAAGACAGCATAATGTGCCGAAAATCTCACACAAGTATACGCAATGTGCACACAGCTTCACTTGCATCGTGAGAGACGTTTGAATGAATGACAAAGACATCATGACAAGTAGGCAGTAGGTGCAAATGAGATAGCTATACATCACATTTGTTAAGATATTTTTTTCGACAAGAATAGAAAGACATACAAATGCACTGGCGTGAAAGAGACAAAATAGCCGCAACTAACATATCGCCGGTCGTGTTGCACTCTTACGCTGTATGTATATCTGTCTCTTTTTAGAAATGGCCAATTGTAAAATTGTTTACAACAGAAAAATAATTTTAGATGTAATAATCATTGAACTGTTATGGAAATAATTAAAGATTTTGTGTACTTACGCATGAAAAGTGATACCATGGAACTTGTTCTTGGTCTTTGAACTGTTTGTGCACCTTGCAAAAGCAGAATAAGACATTATTACGGCTCATATCGGTTTTTTTTTAATTGTTAGCGAAGATCCACTCAACTTGTGGCTCCTGTTGCGACTGAGACTCAATCAGGAGACGTCACCTGATTTTACATTGAGATCGTAGATGAGCGCGTGCCGCTTCTTAGTGTTTTAAGAGTTCAATGGTAATAGTGGTAAATTTCGCGTAATTGAAATTCCGAACAGGCTAGTACCAACATTATAACGTGTTAAAACGTACCTATACATGTCACAATCCGTCTTCCAATAGAGAGCTTTGCTTACGCAACTATGCTTTGCGTAAAGCACGTGAAGGGCAAGAAAGAAATAAGTCCAGTAGTTTTGAAAGATACTCCTTACAAACAATGTGATCTTTCTTGTTTATAAAATTGTTGGTTTAAAATTATAACTAATACTAGCAAGCTGTTGCCTGTGAATTTATTCACTTTCTGATTGGTTTTATTTTCTCTTAGACATATTTGTATTTTTCGAAATCAACAATGGGTAGTTAAGTTATACGTAACATTAGCTATCTGGAAATTAAAATCATGTTAAGAATCCTTTCCTAAATCGAGATTGTTTGAAAAGTGTTTTCTGACACGTGACGTTTATACTTTTACAGATGTTTTCTATTACATGTATAATGTTATCACTATAGTGGGCGGGTGGGCTTCAAGTTTTACTTATTTTTGATGACATGGGGTTCGGTGTGTCTAGATGGTAATTACTTCAGCAATACTTTTTTAGAGTTCCGTAAAACGTAAAAACGGAACCCTTATAGATTCGTCATGTCTGTCTGTCCGTCCGTATGTCACAGCCTAGCCTGTTTTGCCGAAACTATGAGAACTACACTGTTGAAACTTGGTAAGTAGATGTATTCTGTAAACCGCATTAAGATTTGAACAAAAAAATTAAAAAAAAGAAAAATTAGGGTTGCCCCCCATACTGAAAATTGAAACTCAACAATTTTTTTTCATCAGATGTACACGTGTGGGGTGTCTATCGATAGGTCTTCAAAAATGATGTAGAGGTTTTCAAAATCATTTTCGTCTACACTGAATAATTTGCGCGAGATACACTTCCAAAGTGGTAAAATGTGTGTGTCCCCCCCTCTAACTTCTAAAGAGAATTAAAAATCTAAAAAAAATATATGATGTAAATTACCATGTAAACTACCAACGAAAATTAGTTTGAACTCGATCTGATGAGTAGTTTTTTTTTAGTACGTCATAAATACACTATGATTGAAATTTCGATCAAAGTTACAACGAACTACAAGAACTATATGTACTATGTATATTATGTTACTTGCTGCAACGGAACCCTTCATGGGCGAGTCCAACTCACACTTGGCCACTTTATTTTATTTTTTACACAGATGGAAACCGATACAACCACACATTGTCTATACTTGAAAACGAAACGTATTTTCGGGTAAATAGATTGGTAAATAATCTACATGTTTGTGCTTCTAAAAAACAACAAAATATTATGTACAATGACTACAAATACTAATACCTACCTAGTTTAAATATATTTAAACCAATAACAACAAACATTAAGTGAAACAACCATTAGGTAATTTGATTTCTGATATTTTGAACTGAGGTGTTTGTTTGTTTGGCGGTTGTTAAATAGAAAAATATTACTTACATATTTATGTAAATTTCATTATTATTAAATATTTCTCTACCTAATAATTATTAGTTCTAGCATCCACATACAATGTTACCTGAATTATCCAAAAATAAATGCAGAGTACAGGTTAATCAGAAACCTAGTATACATATTTATCTAAACTCATCAATATCAGTCCACCCGTTCTTTCTTTCAACATCTTTCGTTCTTTGTTCTCAATTAAAATAAATAAATAAATAATAAATAAATATTGGTGGACAATTCACACACAACACCATCTGACCCCAAACTAAGCAAAGCTTGTATGATGGCGGCCAGATAGCTGATATAATTACTTATATAGTTTTAAATACATACTTATTATACATAGAAACACCCAGACACAGTGCAAACATTTGAATTCATCACACAAATATTTGCACTGGGTGGGGATCGAACCCACGACCCTCGGCTTCGCAGGCAGAGCTACTACCCACTAGGCCACGAGGCCAGTCAAGATTTAGATACTATGTAAAAATAGAAACTTAATAATTTTACCCACATGCGCATTAATTAGTAACTCTTACAGTATCTGTGATTTATCGTAATGTTACGTGTACTTACTGTACTTAGTTATATTATGACATAAGGTGGGCTTAGCTCGTATCTTTCTATTAGCGCTAACGGAAGGAAGGCGGCAGAAGAGTGACGTGGGGATGAAATCTATTCCTTTTTTCGGAATGAAAACTACTTTTGGCGGTGCGTCAGATTTTTTTCCGGGAGCTGTAAGTGAAGCTGATCTGTTGCGATCCAAGATGAAAGGCTCCATCGGGTGAACTAGGGACCGCCAAGGGTACCCGAATGAAAAATATACAGCTGCTCTTCACTGCAGTGTCGCTGTGCTATTTTGATTTATATTTAATTTTAAAAATACAAAGTTTTATTAATGTCTTTTTTCTATTTATCCTACTAACATGGTAATGCTATTTATTATTACAAAATATATCAAATTTGCGGTTACATATTATATTATTACAGATTAAATAAATAAAACTCCTAATAAAGTGTTCACTTCTACTGTGCGGTCTAAGTGCACACATTTTTTTTAAGCAATAGACTGATGCTCTTTTTATATATGATATCGTAAAACACGCCTTTATTTAATGATAAAACACGACTACATATTAAATAAATAAATGACTAAATCTTGTGATTCAGTCATATTTCGTTTTCATTTCTTTCATTCGACTGTTTTTCAATAAATGGTTTATTGTGTGTATATAGACAATAAAAAACAAATTGATGTATTTTTTTAAAAACATCTATGATTAATCTGAATGTTTTCATATACTGGATTTCGGGGAACGATGACCTTGAGTGATCGTAGCTTCTATCTTACTCGCGGCGGCGCGGCGTATTGGAGAGGGGAAGGGCGACGCGCGGGTGAAATTTGATTTTTTCCTGGCACTAGGCCCGCTCTTAACGCGCAAAAAATGATGTACCGAAGTGAATAAACACTAAAAAGTCGCTAAACAGTACAAAAAAGGGCAACAAATACAATTTTTTTGGGTTATCTATTAAGTTTTAACGAAAGTTGTAGAACAAAAGTTGTTTGTTTAAATATACAGAACATGCCCTTAAACGGATGCAGGCTGATTACCAGTAACCCTGTATAAACGTAAACCCAGGTACGGTACAAATATTTGTATTCATCACACAAATATTTAGGCTGAGACGCCACTAATGTGCAGACGTACGAGCGGAGACGAGATGTTTCTTTAACAACCAATAGAATTTCGTTATCCACACATCTCGTCTCCAGTCAGCTCCAGCGAAGACGTCTCTTCTCGTCTCCGCTTCAGACATCTCCGCACATCTCCGCTTTGGTGGAGTCTCAGCCTTACCCTAGGTGGGGATCGAACCCACGGCTTCTCTGGCAGACTAACTACCAACAGGTGGCTATTTGTCTTTAACACAATATTATTACTAATTACATTTATTTGCTGTCCACGTGCAATGGAACGTAGTATTTTAAGTATTCAAAGACAAGACCATGTCGAGATGGTCTATTCCGGGTGGATCTAGTCTATAACTGTGAAGACAAGACGACAGCTGCAAATAATGAGGGTAGTCCGCAGTTACCTTGAGTTTCAACTCGAAGTCAGGGCATAGTAAGTTGAGTCGGTCCATGGACTAAGTATCAGCTGGAGGCTCTGGAATCGATCGAGAGACGTGCCAAAAGGCTCATAGGCAACGACGACAACGACACTCTTGTGCGAAAAAGACTTCAAAGTCTTGAACATCGCCGAAAAATTGCTAGCCTATCGGTTTTTTATCGGATACACTTCGGAGAGTGTGCGACTGATTTGCATGCTCTGGATACCACCTTGTCCTTTTTTCTATCGGAATGCTCGTAGCTCGAAAAAAACGACATCGTTTCATGGTTGATGTTCCAAAGACACGAACGAAGAGATTTGGCTCTACTTTTGTGATAAGAACGTCAAGACTGTGGAATACGTTGCCTGAGTGGGTTTTCCCCGATGGTTACAATCTTTGTGTCTTCAAATCGAGAGTGAATCGGTTATTTCTAGGTAAACACGTTCCATCGTAGACCGCATCGTCGCTTAACATCAAGCGAGATGGCGGTCAAGTGTAAACCTATAGAAGTTAAAAAAAAATGGAGTCTCGCGCTCTGTCAGCTCCGGGTGGATCTAGTCCATGACTGTGAAAAACAGCTGTAAATAATGAGGGTAGTTGCTCCAGTTACCTTGAGTTTCCCCTCGAAGTCAGGGGGTAGCATGTCGAGCTTGTCCATGGTGTCTCGTAGATCGGTCAGCTCCGGGTGAATCTGGTCCATGGCTCTAAGCTCTAGCCGGAGCTTGTCCAGAATTGTGATGAACAGCTGAAAATTAATTATAAACACTGTTATATTGTTTGAATTAGCAAAATTTGAACAGGCTATGTAGACAACATAGCACATTGTAACTGTGGAATAAGTTTACTCTTAAACTCAATATTAAAAAAATGGTTGTCTGTAAAGTCGGTTTACTGACGATAGTTGAACGTGACAACGTCTTAAGAAAATACTGATTGTGTTAAGCGCCATCTAGGTAAAACATTCTGAAGCCTTTTGAAAAGCTGTTCAAAGCGCCATCTCTGGGTACATCATTGTACTAGCACAAGTTCTTAACTTCATATGGTCGCTTTTCTAATACATGGACAGACTCCTTGAACGTAATACACATTTCACTCACTAGATGGTGCGAAAAGTAATAAGGCGAGGTAACGGTGGTAAATATGGTAAATATTATCTATTCTATGGCGGTAACGTTACATGACGTCATGTTTTGCGGGCGTGCAGCCGGCTTCATCGAATTATAAGACGTTATCACGTCAAAAACATCTAAAAATTCAAACTTTGACATTCATAATATAAGTATGATTTAATTATATAAATAAATATATAGTAGGTATTGCATACGACATTTTCAAGTGCATTGTGTGTGTCGACAGAATAAAATTATTTGTATTGTACTTATATTGTTATCTTTACTAATAAAATAAATAAAATCTCAGTGTCTGTGTGTATCCAATTAACAGCTTTTAATTAAATTCAATGGAAAGTATATACGGTAACTACTTATGTATATCTAAAATAAAACATTTTTTTGTCTGTCTGTTTGTTTCGGCAAATTTCCGAAACGGCTAGACCGATTATGACCGAACTTTCACAACTAGATAGCTGATCTTATAAGGCATAACATAGGTTACTCTTACTTGAGGAAAATAATAAGAGTTCTGTGAAAAAAAAGAAACCCTTAAAACACGAGCACGGCTGATTATGAAATTATGATGTAATTAAACAAAGGATTCTTACAGAAACGATTTCGGCTATATATTTGTTGGTGTTCCCTTTGTCGTCTTTGATGGGGTTGGGTTTATTCTCTCGTATTCTCTCGAGGGCCGCCGGACAGTCCAACTGAAATAAAAACATTTATTTATATATAGAGTTGAAGGACGAGTGAGATTTACATCTGATGCCCAGTCATTTCTCTAGGCACATTACCCTTCAAACCGGAACACAATAATGTCTGCACATAACTGCCTGACGGTAGAATAACTGGCAAAGTTGTGGTACTTTGCAAATAGTCTTACAACTACATTAAGTTCCTGACTCCACCAAAGCGAAGACAATGCAAGCTCTATGACTTTGTGCCTCACAAGCTAACACAGCGGAGACAAAGAAGAGTCGTGCGCGGCGTGTAGTGTTGTTTTAGTATAACGTGGATGCGTTCTCAAATCTCAACTGTTCCAGTTGTAAACCACTCTGTTGCTCTGTATGTGATGTCCAGTGTTTGCCAGTGATGATGCGTGGGACAACTGGCCTACCACCTAGGACAACCTATGACGCTGATTCTCTTATGCTTTTTTATTGCAAAACATACCCTATATTTAGCGACGAAAGCTTCAATATTGGGGAACTCGTCCCCGTGCACTTGTTTGAATGCGACTCGGTACTGCACCAGTAGTCGGCTACAAGCTGCTGCATACTCCTGCGGCCGCACGCAGTCTCTCATGTAGGCCTTCTCCAGATGCTGTAGCGTACTGACCACGGCGTATAGCTCTGCTGTGTTGTCGTGCCTGAAACACACCAATTTAGTCCCATAAGTTATTTATTATAATATAAGAAGTATTCACTAACAAAAGTATCCAAATTCAACCAACCGATCATCAGAGCCAGGAAACCTGCCTGTTCACCGAATATCAGACGTTTCGCCCAATCATCAAACTCAACACTACCTGAAGCCAACCGATCATCTGTAGCAAGACTCCTACCTGCTGTACTAAATAAACTCCTTTGAGGATTATATCACTGATCAAACGCTAGACACTGGCGAAATTACGGTAACATTACTGAATGGAAGCCATAATAAAAAGTTGAAGTTGAAACATAGTAGTGGTAGGACTCATAGCAGAGTCCGCCTGGGGAAGTACCACACCTTTGCCAAATATTTTACCGCCAAGCAGTAATGTGCAAACATTACTGTGCTCTGGTTTGAAGGGCAATGATTCCAGAGAAATTACAGGGCTTAGAAACATAATATCTTAGATCTCTGGGTGACGAGCGCAGTGCAGTGCTAGGTAATGATTTGGACTATCATGTTCCAATAGCTGCGTGTTACTGTGCTGTTATGTGGCAGGCATGTTGCTTACCATCAGGCACATGACCTGCTCGTCTCGTCACTCAATGCTATAAAAAAAAAAAAAACATACCAATCACTCATACAACTTTTACTTTTATTGTGGTTTAGCCTCAATTTCACATAGAAAGATAGACCAGCCATCTTGAATATTAACCAAACATATCTAAGAACCACCACACACTTACCAAAGAATATATGCACATCGAAATCGGTCCAACCGTTTGAGCTCAATGGTGCCACAAACAGACAAACATCAACAATAACACCCCTTTTTTGGTTGGGGGTTAAAAATGCTGTAAGTTGTGTGCATCAAGCCTAGGGCTACTACGAGTATGTATATACTATACATGAGCAAGTGAGTGCACTTTTTTTTATTTCAATTATCCACTCCACAGACTCCGGGGTCCGTAATCTTTGTCGTTCGGCAATTCTTTTTCTTTTACATATTTTTTGGATTAGGAGAAGAGGAAGCGAATGCACTTCCATCTGCTCAAATTTCTTTCTCTGTCTGTCTACATTTCTACTAATATTTTAAATGCATTAATTTGGATGTTTGTCGCTCAATCACAATGTAACATATGAACGGATCGGGCCGGAATTTGGAACACAGTAAGATTCAAGCCTGAGAGAACAGCTACATTTTATACCGGGAAAATAACGGGACAAGGAACTATGCGGTTAAAAAAGCGGGATGCTGGCAGTTATTAATAAATGATAATGTGGCTCAAGTACATTTTTTTTTACTCTAAAATATGAACCTCATTGCAAATGTCATTAAATTCTAATTGGAAAAACTGTAAAACATGTCATGTTAATATTTAGCTTTATTGAGAGAACTCAATGACCATTGACCATTCTCAATGACCATTATTTACTTTTTACTTCCACAAAATCCAAAAACAGCAACTACATTATAACTATGTAAATTATTACCAAGATTACTGTACTACTGGACATAATACTAATACATAAATACTCTAATCTATTTTATCAGTTTTTTTTTTGTGAGATGACCCACCAGATTTGTAGCTAAAATGCGAAACATTTAGGGTCCCTTTTACCTTACTATTATTTGATTTGAATGCATAAAATTACTTTACATTGGAAGAGTTTTGGTATTTCGCTATTTACACTAAAAGACAGCAAATAACATATGTACTTAGGTACTTACCTACATGATAGCACTCAACATAGATGACTCAGAGGATAGTTCAGTCCTTTTTTATTAGATCATAATATTTATTATTTATGATAAATATAACTTACTTTTCACGTTCCCTGGCATTCCTATACAGCTTAACTTCTTCATATAACTCTGGTCTTGTATCTGTAATGGAAAATACGTAAAAATAAACACAACAGATAAAAAGGCTTAACTGAATAGTTCATGATATTCATGACATTGAGTAACTTACCTTGCATTTTTATGATTTAAGAGTATAGTTTATAATTCAAAAGTGGCCTAATAATACTGTACTTGCTTATTAGCGTGAGAAATAATAGCTAAAACGAAATAAATACGCTTTTCTGCTTCGCCCTAGTCTTTGTTTTGGAGATTCAGAGCACAGAACAAATACTCACTGATTCAGAGTTAACCAGTTAACTATAGGGATGCAAGATGCAAACGATATTTCGATGTTGAGAAACATCGATGTATCGTTCATAAACATCGATGTTTTGACATCGACGATGAAACCCCAAACATTTCTTCATGAGCAAAGTTTTATGATCTACGTTTTGTGACAGCGCCTTGTGAGAGTTGTAGATCAACCCTCCATAACGCCATCTTACTGTCTCTGTTACCACTTACCAGTATGGAATTTTCTATTTAGTATCTCGTTCTCTTGTTCGCGTTCTTAATTAGCCCCGGAGACCTAAAAAAGTTATTTTATTAAAATAACATATTTATCATTAAATAATGCAAACTGTACATTCAACGCTAACGTGCCAAGCGGGGATTACAAATTGGTGTGATTATAAAGTACTTTTAATGACTGTTCTCAGCTGAAAAAAAAGTGAATAAAATTGATACAACATCTGATTCGTTCGAAACTCGATTCGTTCGAAAATCTATTCGTTCGAAACTCACACAACACAAAGAATTTCGTTATTTTTCCAAAGGTTTTGTAATTTTCTTGTGGTTTTGCCGAATCTCCGGTCCTTATGCGTTGAGTCGACATTATTTTGAGCACAGTAAGTCGCCAAGTAATGAATTTACTACCTTCTTTTAGTATAAGTAAATAATCACGTTCTTGATTACCTATTTGGGGCGTTGTTTTTTTTCAACGTTTTAGTTGATATCTTTTAAACCCCGCTATGCAGAATAAAAACATTAACGGCTCCTCAATATACATTGAAAATCCTACACAATGATCTAATTTTGGTCAAGTCTCCTGCACTTTTGCTGTGGGGCAAATGTCCATGGAAAATGGGCCGTCTCCTTTCGGAGCTTATGCATATGGAGTTGGGAATCTGGGTAGCTATTCTATGTAAATCCATTCGGTTGCATCCGACACGGAATCTCATCTCTCGGTCTTTGTCTTATCTGTTTAGCATGACAGAGACAGGGATTGTCATTCCGATTTCGAATCATTCGGATTGCATTTAGAATCGCTACCCTGATATTTATGGAAAAATATGGTAAATTGGATCCTATTTTATAGAAATAAACCGAAAAAGAAAAATTGTGATAAAGACTCGTTTTATGATTATCGTTTGTTGTTATAGATAATAATGTTCGATAACAATTTAAAATAAATACTATAAAACAATACAAAAAAAAGTATATCAGGTATAGTTTTTTGATTTTGTGTTTTTTTCGAATAAAAATGCGTAATTACTCGTAATAGGTATAAATATACATATACGAGTATGATTTTATTACAAAACCATGACAACATCAAAAATAAAATCGTTTAGGAACGATATATCGTTAATTACTACGTTCGTTTCTCTTTTGATAACATCGATGTTCTTATATCGATGTTTCTTATGAGCAATGTTGCATCCCTAGTTAACTGACATTGACTTTAACATTTTCATAACTTTGTCACATTTGAATGAACGAAAGGCCCAATAATGTTCGGATACACGTAACCGATAGCATTTAGCATCTCAAATAACGTATAAGCTAAAACCGTTAACGAAACTTTTTTTTCTGCGCATGCATGAACATGACGTAATCTTTCAATATGGCGGATGACGCGCGCTCCCCGCCGCCCGCTAACGTAGTTTCTTCGCCAACTGCCGCTCGTCTCAAATGAATTCACATTGCGATGAATGAAAATTGTAGTTGACAAAATAGTAAACGAATTGTTCAAAAGAAACTCACACGGCAAACGTGAAAGAAGGTTCAGTGAAACAGTTAAAGTGCGTACAACAAACTACAAAAGGTGGATTCGTGGTTGTGATAATACCAGTTCTTCTTTTGTGAGACCTTACAGTGTTTACGTGCTTCAAACTGTGCCTATTGTGTGGAATACGGGTCAGCGAGACGTGCCGACTGGCAGTTTAATGGGATCTTGTTGATCAACAGGTAAGCAAAAATTCTGAAGTTGAAAACTTTAATCAAAACAAGTTATTTCGGCAACTGCTACTTCCGACTCGAAAAACTTTACTTTGAATTCTATTTATCACTGGCCGGTTTCAGGAATAGTGTAGTTTACTCAGTAAATAGTCAGTTTCTTATATTTTTCTTATTGGAATGCGTTTCTCGGGCGCGGCATGGGTGCGGCGCCGGTGTCCCACTTAGAGTACTCTCGTTATTGCTGCCATAGCTCCGTGACATGTTTTTGACTCCACCAGACTGTAATTCAGTCTTTACTGTCTTTTAAATGGTGTGAATTGGAGCATTACTTATGTTGAACACTCAATATAAAAACCGGTATTTTTCCTTGCACCTAGGACTGATCATACCTGTTATGACAAATTGTAGATAATAGTAATTAACTGTGATAAGCAAGCTATGTTTTTGTCTGAGTACTTCAGATATTCATAGCTTGATGATATCAGATTTTCAAACAGCGAAAGATGACAGAATTTTAATAATTTTATAGTGTTTACCTTAAACGATCATGCTAGTCTTATCTTTGTAATTTGGTATGGTTTGATGTTTAAATATAATAATAGTGAGGGGTTTACACAGAAAAGAATTTACATATCTAGTTAAAATTGAAATACACTAATAAGACTTACTTTCTAAAAATAAATAAATAAGAGATTAAAAATAAAACAAGCAATGGTAGTTATTGATGATAGTTTCTTCAATTACATACATCAACTAAAAAAAAACTGCTTTCATGAACTCTGAACACCCCAATAGTATTTCAGATAGAGACGTACTTCTTAGCATTCCATGGATTCACCGTGCGGGTGCCGGGTCCATCGTGTGGCAGAGAGAGAAATATCGAATAGACCCCAAGACTTGTGACTCGGGTAGTAGGTTTAAAAGGGGCCCCTTATATTGACGTACGTCAACACTCACCTTCACTACTCAAATTTCATGCAAAAATCACGTAAAACATATTGTTTTCACGAAAACAATAAACTTTTTAACAGTTTAAATATTTTATCATAACATTAATATTAAATATCTATATGTCATAAATACAAAATTAAACAAAAACAAAAAGACAAAAATTGCAAACTGCCGCCTATGCGCTAAAATGGCTAAGATTTTTATATCTGGTGGAAGGAGAGATTTTATGTCAACCTTTTGGTTTTTTTCCTGTGTCCAATAGTAATTCAATCAATTGTACACCAAATGTGAATTTAAATCTGTATTTTAACTGATGCTACTCGAAATTGGTCAGATTTGAGTTTCAAGGAAATCTTCTACATTTAGGGAAAAAATAATAATTTAAATGGTGTTCCATCCCTGCTCATATCTTATCAAGATTTACTGAAATACTATTAAATACTTAAAACTTGTGTGACAAGCTAAAAGTTAGCAAAATAAATGCACCTTTTTAAAGTGAGTAAGTGGTATTGAATTTCTGTTGATATCCAAGTTAAAGATTTATGATTAAATGAATTTAAACTAGTGTCATATAAGAAGTAAAAGAGAGAAATAGGGATTAAATTATACTACATAAAATAAACCTAATCTATGTGCCATGATATCATAAAATTGTTAAACTTACACAGTGAACAAACCACATTTGTACATACATATTTATAATCTGGAAATATTCATGATTATCTACTTACTGATTTAAAAATACTATAAATATAGTGTTTATATTGTCCTCATTGTTTACCTAATACCTACATTCTATGAATTATCTAATTAATGGTCTGTAACTACATACTAATCTAGCTATTTATAAAAAACCTACAAATTTACAAGGAAAAAAACTACAAAAAAGTACTAAAACCATTACAATAAAAAAAATGTTAAAGAATTTCAATGTTTGTAGTAATTTCATACCACCTTGCTCTTTTTCCAATTAGACTATTTGTAGCTTGCGACATTGGCATCATTTCTTGGTTGATGTTCCAAAAAGAGCAATGAAGAGGTTTAATTCAGAATTTCAGAATAAGAACGTGTGAGATGTGGCCAAGTGCAAACTGTTTAGTAATTTATCCAGAAATACCGACCTGGGGCCCATTTGCAAGTCTGAAACACTGATTTTATCGTTTATACCGATTTTAACATTTACTTCCCTGATTGCCAACCGAGTAGTGCAATGAAATGACTTACCTGAGGTTCCCGGCGTCGTCCAAAGTCCAGTTTGGTCTGACAGGAAGAAGGAGGGAAGGGAATAATTAGACACCAAACCAGATTCCAGGCGATCCCGCAAATTCCCGTTCCAATAGTAGTTCAAGCAACGGTCCCGCGTTGGATAAGGGGGCCAATCCAGCAGCCCGCTTTTACACAAACAGTCCAGCACTAATCCCGTAGCGATTATTAATGTGTTCCCGCACAATATTACACTTTTATCCAGAAAAGCAAACCAGATTATTTAGATAACCGTAAAACGCGTCCTTTTTGTTCCAGCGAAAAAACAGACGACGTCACTGGCAGATGACAACCATAGACCCGATATGATTTTCGTTCGTTCCGAAATAATGTTGCCCGATTATACGGAACAAAAACCCCCGACCAATTGAACTCCTGTTCAATTTTAGTAACTAGTATTTAGTAACTAGTATTTAATAACTAGTATTTAGCAGTATCCGGACCTCAAATAAAAACAAAATTTCCAACTTTGACCCGAAAGTGGAAATCAAACCAAAAAAAAACTTTATCAAAAATAGTATTAAAATTAAATAAAATTTTAACCTTGAAAACACGTTTATCTAATAAAGGGGCAAGCGTGCCAGAGAGGACACCGCGCGCTGAAGTCTGGAACCAGAAATCAGAATCTCCGCCACGCGGGGTGTGCCATCAGTACCAGATATCAATTTTAAAATACGTCCCCTACGCCAGAGTAGGGGGGCCAAATTTGCCTCCTTTAATAATACTAAGTCCCCTTCCCGAGGGGCCTCCGTCCTATCTGTCCATTTTACCCGTTGTTGCAACAGATGCAAGTACTCGGCCGACCAGCGCCTCCAGAAGTCTTGACTTATTTGCTGCAATAACTGAAAACGGGACAGGCGTCCGGGCCGCTCATCCTTCCAGGGATACTCCGGCAACGCGGTTAAAGGCTGACCGATCAAGAAGTGACCCGGCGTCAAGACTTCTAGATCGTTAGGGTCAGGCGAGATTGGACAGAGAGGACGGGAATTAAGCACTGCCTCCACGCGGCATAGTACCGTGACTAACTCTTCCCAAGTTAACACGGTCTCCCCGATGACACGGCGGAGATGAGTTTTAGCAGACTTCACCGCAGCTTCAAAAATTCCTCCCCAGTGAGGACAGGCCGGCACACTAAATTGCCAGCTGATTCCCCGCTGGGCGAGAGCCAGACTTAAACTATTATTACCAGAATTTAAGAAATTATTAACTTCGCGTAAATAATTCGCCGCCCCTCGATAATTTGTGCCATTGTCCGAACGTATTAAAGAGGGTACTCCTCTTCGCGCTACAAAGCGATCCAGCGCCGCGACAAAGGCCTCCGTAGACAGCGCAGAGACCAGCTCCAGGTGGACTGCTTTGGTGGCCAAACACACAAAGACGCACAGGTAGGCTTTAACGACCTTGGCGTTACGCAACGTCGATGACTTGACCGAGAAGGGCCCAGCGAAGTCCGTTCCGACCCCGTCGAACGGCCTCGAGGGAGAAATCCTATCCGGAGGAAGATCTCCCATCATGGGCTGCATGGTAGACGCCTTGAGCCTATAACAAGGGACACATCTAAACAGCACCTTTCGGACCGCCCTGCGAGCCGACAAGATCCAGAATTCACGCTGCAACACAGCGAGAAGCGCGCCACATCCAGCGTGCGCGTTACCGATATGCCGATCGGTGATCAGCAGGTCCACCAGAGGACCTCCTTTCGGTAGCAACAGGGGGTGCCTGCTGCCGTACGGCAGGTTGGCTTTCCGGAGCCGACCTCCTACGCGCAGAAGACCATCCTGATCTGTGAAAGGGTTCAACTTGGCGACCGCACCCTTCAAGCGAGCGCGTCCGCAGCGCAGCGCCTCAAGTTCCGTCGGAAACCTCTCACCCTGTACCAGCCGAATGAGGTGCAGCAAGGAACTCCGACGCTCCTCCACAGTGGCGATCTGGTCACTCCTCCTCTGACGAGGGTGACGACAGTTGTGGATGAAGCGTTTAATCCAGCTAGTTACCCCCAACAACTTATCCAGCTTGCTGTAACGACCCGTCAACCAGTCAGGGTCTGGGGGCACTTCCGCCACAATCGCATGCACGCGGACTCCGGGCAGCTCCGCTCGCTCCGAGTCCGCGCCGAGAGCTGGCCAGGAAGCTTCTGGCTCCCGCAGCCAGTCCGGACCCCACCATAAGGGGTGATCAACTAGCTCCGGCGCGGAACAGCCGCGCGAAGCACAGTCAGCGGGGTTCAACTCACCCGGGACATGTCTCCAAACCATGTCCAGTCCAAGGTTTTGGACTTGGGAAACCCGATTTCCCACAAAGGTCTCCAAGGTGTGAGGGGCTGCTCTTAACCAGGCAAGCACGACCTGACTGTCAGACCACGCATAGACATTCCGGATGTCTATCGAGGTGGACAGTTCCTGATATACATGCTTGAGCAGCCGAGCAAGTAAGGTGGCTCCGCTCAATTCCAGTTTCGGAATGGTGAGTCGTGTCCTGATAGGAGCTACCTTGCTCTTCCCCAATAAGAGCGTGACATTGACGTGGCCTCCAGCGTCAACTGTACGCAAGTACACAGATGCGGCATAGCCCAGCTCAGACGCATCACAGAACCCGTGCAGGCTGATCCGGCTACAGCCTGGTGGCAGAATGCGACGGGGCAACGCCACTCGATTGACCGTTTCGAGGTCAGATATTAAACGAAGCCAAGTGTTAAGCGAGTCTCCGACCAGGGGGTCGTCCCAGGAGACCTTCAGAGTCCAAAGTCGCTGTAACAGACACTTGGCTGCGAACAGAACCGGACTGATCCAACCGTTTGGATCAAACATCCTGGCGATGGTGGACAAAACCGTCCGTTTTGTCCACGCGCGTGTGGCTTCCAGTGCCACCCGAAAGGTGAAGATGTCAGCAACCGGTTGATACTGCATGCCCAGAACCGCAATCCCGTGCGGATCGTCACCTTCCTCGAAGAGCCCCGGATCCTGCTGGTGATCGTCCGGGATACCAGCCAGGACGTTGGGGTCGTTAGAGAGCCATTTCCGAAGCTCATAGCCTCCAGATGCGAGAAGCTCTGTAAGCTCATCCCGGAGCAACAGAGCTTCCTCCACCGTCTGCGCACCAGTGCAAACGTCGTCCACGTACAGGTCGCGTTCCAGAACTGCGGCTGCACGTGGGTACCGAGCCCGTTCTTGCTCCGCCAACTCCAGCAGTGAGCGGATCGCAATGAAGGGGCTTGATCTCAACCCATAGGTGTTGGTGTTCAACTCATACACCATCATAGGGTCCTGAGGACTTTCCCGCCAGAGGATCAACTGGAACCTCCTGTCCTCGGGGTGTATGACCGTTTGTCGGAACATCATACGGATGTCCGCTCCCAACACCACCTGATGCCTACGGAAATTCAGGATGATGTCTACAATATCCCGATGTAGCTTCGGTCCAGCGTGGAGGCACTGGTTCAGTGACACTCCTGTCGAAGTCGGAGCGGATCCATCGAACACCGTCCTGAGTTTGCCCGTCGACGCCTTCAAAACGGCGTGATGAGGCAAAAAGTAGTGGTCCATGGTCGACCAGTCGTCGCGAGCCGGAGACATGTGGCCCAGTGCCTCATACTCCCTCATGAACTCGATGTACTTTTCCCGAAGTACAGGATCTCGAGCCATGCGTCGCTCCATGGACCTGAGCCTTTTCTCGGCCAATGATCGAGACTGGCCCAGACGCGGGGGGTTATCCCGGAAAGGCAGCCTAGTCTCCAATCGCCCAGAGACCATTCTCCGAGTGTGAGCCTGATAAAAATTCTCACACTCCACGTGCTCGGGATCCAGCCGAGACACGGTAGGCGGCTCTTCGATCTCCCAGAACCTCTGCATGATCTGAGCGAGGGCCGTTCCCGTAAAGGAAGCCTGATTCGACTGCTGCCACTCATCCACCATTCCCAAAATGGCGTTCCCGTAGATGGTGGGCAGCGCCATAAGCGAAGACTGATCCAGCAGTCTAGGCTTGCCGTTCATGATGTAACCCAGTACATCAGAACCCAACAAAAGGTCTACCGGACCCGCCATCCCGAAGCGGGGATCCGCCAACCTGAGACCCTTAGTACAGGACAAAAGATCCGGATCTATGTCCGCCTGAGGAAGCCAACCGACAACCGAATCCATGACGGTAGCCCTGACCGCAATCCTTTCCGAATAGGAATGTACGGACGAGAAGGAGAGGCGGGTCTGTCCAGCCGACCGCACCTCTGTGTTCCCGACTCCCCGCAACGGAGTCGGTGACGGAAACCTAGCCAGGCCCAGGCGATGAGCAACCCGGGTTGTCAAAATGCACCCCTGGGACCCCGTGTCCAAGAGCGCTCGTATCCGGACGTAGTCGCCTCTTGGACCCCAAACCCTTAACCAGAGGGTGGGCAGCAGGACCACCGGTTGATCCTGTGCCAAGGGAACGGAGGCTAGTCATTCCCTCCGAGGCTCGTCCGAACCCGTCGGACTACAGGGCCCAGCCCAATATGGCTGCCGAGTGCAAAGGGCCATCGGAGGGGGGGCATATCCAGCTGCCCTGCCGTACCTAAAGTAGGGCGGGTGATAATCCAGCCTCGGGTGCTCATGGAGGGGAGGCGTGTACGCCCTCCATTCTATTGGTCGCGGATCCGGAGGCGGAGAAGGATAACGCTGGGGAGGTGGCCCCCGTGGTGACTCCTGTATCACCCTTCCACCTCTCCAGTTCGCCCGCGTCCGCGCGGTCTGTGAGGTCGGTGACCGAGCCGCGTGCAGGACGCCCCTTGTTGGGCTGCCCGGTGCTGCCGTGGGTTGGGGTGGAGGGGGTGTGCTCCACGCTGTAGCCACTTCATTGTTGTACAATGCGTGGCTCTGCGTGGGAGCGCCCCCGCCCGTGGAGGGCCCCCTCCCTGAGGGCTGTCGACCAGCACCATTGCTCCTGACGCACAAGAGCTGATGGTGTGGTCCCCCACACCCAGGACACGGCCGTGCCGTGGGGCAGTCATTGTACAGATGACCCCCCAGGCACCCGTAGCACCGACGCAACCGCCGAACGATCCCTCGTCGTTCGGAGGTCGTCCGCGCAAGCAGGGCCGGACACTGCACCAGCGCGTGAAGCTGGCCACAGTTCGGGCACTCCTGCTCCGACGCACTCGTCACCGTCGCCGTCCGCTTCACCGCACCCTGAGTGCGGGGATTGGTAGGTCGCGGTCCTGTTCCGGCAGGGCCACGAGCTGACGCGGCGGGCTGCGCCTCCTGAGGCGCCGACTCTGCCATCCTCGCCTCCCACTCCAGGACCCGAAGTAGCTCCTCAAACGTGGGGAAGACCTTCGGGTCGCCGTGAAGGCCCCTTTCCCGCTCGAACCGGGCGCGCAACTCCAGCGGCACCTTGCCCAGCAGGATGTGGACCAGCAGGAACGACCAGTGTTCTACTGGCAGTCCCAAGCTGCGCAAGGCGTTGTACGCCACCTTCACGGGCGTGAGGATTAGCGGCCGCAACTGAGACCTCTCAGTCACCTTCGGCAGCCCCAGTATTTGGGACACGTGAGCGTCGGCGAGGAGCCGAGGGTTTTGAAACCTCGTTTCCAGCAACTCCATCGCCGTGCCGAAGTTGTCGTCGTCCAGCTCCAGGTGCTGGACCAGGGAGAGTGCCTCACCCTCCAGTGACGTGCGGAGATAGGCCAGCTTCTCCGCCCTCGTCAAGTCCTTGCGTGAGTCCACGAGAGAGGCGAACATGCTCCGGAAGCCGCTCCACTCCCGCAGGTTCCCTGTAAACCTGGGCAAGTCCAGAGTGGGAAGGCGTCCCACTACACCCGAGCCCGCATCCCTGATGACGGGTCCCGAGCTCGCCCTTCCCTGACGAGACCTCTCCAGCTGGCGAACCCCTTCGGAGACCTCGTCGTAGACATCCAGGATGCGCCGCATGTCCGCCTCGATCCTCTCCATCTGCTCCTCAGGTGGAGGCGGCCTTGCATCCCGCAGCAATCCTGTGCTCCTCTCAGCGATCTCCAGGCGCCTGTCGAGGTGTTCTGCCCTGTTTAATAGCGCCTCCTCCCGGTCTCTCCGGCCGACCAATCCTTGTAAGGATTCGAACCACCGGAGCTGGTTGGCCAAATCCGAAGCCATTTTAAATTTAAATTTAAATTTTAAATCAACCTAAAGTTCGGACAATGTCACAACAAATATATCCGCAACCTAAAAAACCGGATACCACTTAATACTAATTTCCCGACAGTTTGGGGAGAAATTATACACTGGGAACCCCCAAATATTCGGCCTACCCGGTATATTTTGCCAGAAAATTAAAACAAAAAGGGAGTATTTACGGCTAACCGCGCTCCTGCTACCAAAAAATGTTTAGTAATTTATCCAGAAATACCGACCTGGGGCCCATTTGCAAGTCTGAAACACTGATTTTATCGTTTATACCGATTTTAACATTTACTTCCCTGATTGCCAACCGAGTAGTGCAATGAAATGACTTACCTGAGGTTCCCGGCGTCGTCCAAAGTCCAGTTTGGTCTGACAGGAAGAAGGAGGGAAGGGAATAATTAGACACCAAACCAGATTCCAGGCGATCCCGCAAATTCCCGTTCCAATAGTAGTTCAAGCAACGGTCCCGCGTTGGATAAGGGGGCCAATCCAGCAGCCCGCTTTTACACAAACAGTCCAGCACTAATCCCGTAGCGATTATTAATGTGTTCCCGCACAATATTACACTTTTATCCAGAAAAGCAAACCAGATTATTTAGATAACCGTAAAACGCGTCCTTTTTGTTCCAGCGAAAAAACAGACGACGTCACTGGCAGATGACAACCATAGACCCGATATGATTTTCGTTCGTTCCGAAATAATGTTGCCCGATTATACGGAACACAAACCTATTATTGAAAATAAAAGCTTAATGTTGAAATTTAAAATCAAGACAACATTATTATGATTTAGGCTTTTGTTTAACTGCTCTTTTGCCAATCTTTTTTGTTTATTTTGAGGTAAAGTCCTTTTTTAGTAATTAGGTATGTACTCGTTTTTTTAGTCATTGGTTAAATGTTAATCCTACTAAATACTATTTTAAACACAAAAGTTTCGATGTTTGTTGATCAATTGCATTAAAACAGCTGAACAGATTGTGTTAAAATTTGGACCTCGGGTTATAATCTGTGATAGCACAATGGCTACCTCTCTAATCGTGGGAAAATAACGACGAAAATAACGATAAACCTACGCCCGAGTCACAAGTCTTGGGGTCTACTCTCTCTGTCACACGATGGACCCGGCACCTGCACGGTGAATCCAAGGAATGCTAAGAAGTTCGCCTCATCTCTAAATGTCACCCTTTCTAGCCACTAAGGCACCATGACTTCTGCGGTTCGAGGGTTATAATGATAAGCAGGAACGTTCAAGGATGCATCAGCAACAAACAAGCCCAGATAACATTGTTGTGATAATTTCACAGCAAACAATGTCAAGTGAGTCATTCCACTGTTCCACACTCTTGTAACGATCGTAGTATATTTTATTACGAGTTACAGATGTCCACAAAAACAAAGGGAGTATTTTGAACTGACCATGATTTAACTATCACTAGAACTAGATTAGTAGTCAGTTATATTTGTTTTTCTTAATCCCAGAAAATAGTGATACTGATTACTTTTACTCTACTTTTGTGATAAGATCGTCAAGGCAGTGGAATACGTTAAACCTGAGTGACTTTTTCCCGATGGTTACAATCTTTGTGTCTTCAAACCGAGAGTGAATCGGTTTCTTCTAGGTAAACACGCGCCATCGTAGACCGCATCGTCGCTTAACATCAGGGGAGATAGTGGTCAAGTGTAAACCTATAAAAGTTAAAAAAAAATAATGCACGGTTTTTTTTATTCTTGTTGGTATGCAGTCATGTGACTGCCATCTCGCCTGACGTTAAACGACGATGCGGTCTACGATGTAGCGTGTTTATATAGGGAAAAAAGACTATTCACTCTTGAAGGCGTCAAAATTGCAACCATCGGGAATAGCCCACTCAGTCAACGCAGCCTAGATGTTCTTATAAATATGAATTACGAAACAAATGAAACACTGGTCATAGGCATTCTCAAGCAACTCAAATTGTAGGTAATAAAAATATTATTAATTAAAACTCCCAAAATGACATCACCAGAACATTAAAAGCGGAGAACAATGAGTGCAACAGGCTTAAATTGTATAATTGCTGATCTGATCATTATCAGTACGACAAATAGGTATGACTGTCCGTTCATTGGGAATGCCATCAGAAGGCAATTAAACTGCACTTTGTGCATCGTGCAGTCACAGGCCAAATGGTTTTGTTATTGTGTTTTTGGGTGTATGAGACGAACTTCGTAGCATTCCATGGATTCACCGTGCGGATGCCGGGTCCATCGTAGCGTAAATATCTACGTATCATTTCTTTTTTTGTGAGGGAAATGCAGTTACCCATGGCACGGTTCAGTCAGTGACACCAGAAATAGTGACACTGATAAAGATGTAAGGTTGTGTCCCCAATAGGCAAACTGAGCGGCCGACTAAGTTAGTCTAGTACGCCCATCCATGTATTTGAAATGCAATGTCCACAATTTGCTAGTTTTGCGCTCACAATACGCAGTTTGCGCAACACTAGCAAACTGTGTCCACTTGAAATATATGGAAGGGCGTACTAGACCGATACGCTGCTAACTCAGTCGGCCGCTCGCAGTTTGCCTACTAGTGACGAGACAAGCAGGACATGTGCCTGATGGTAAGCAACATGCCTGCCACATAACAGCACAGTGACACTCAGCTTACATAAAGAGTCCGAATCATTACCTAGCACTGCACTGGGCTCGTCACCCAGAGATCTAAGATGTTATATCTCTAAGCCCTGTAATTTCACTGGAAACATTGCCGTTCAAACCGGAACGCAGAAATGTTAGCGCATTACTGCTCGGCGGTAGAATAACTGGCAAAGGTGTGGTGATTCCACAGGCGGACTCTGTCAAGAGTCCTACCAGTGTACCAGTACAGGTTCTCTGGCCAAGACCGCAACTCTGCCTTTTCACCGCCCTTCCACCGACCTTGCGTCACAGAATAAATATTAGTACAATTACAGAAGCCTCACTTACCGAAAACCATTATATAAATAGCGACTCTTGCTGGGACACAACAAAGTTCAATAATTCAGCTTTCAATACCTGTCGCGATTTTCAAACAAACATTTGCGCTCTTTCTAACGCGTAACTCTGTCCCTGCCTAGCGCGGAGGGTTGTCGCCATATCTAGTAACAAAATGCGCGGGAAAAGTGTTGCGCAAGCGCTCAGCCGTGCGTCCGACAACCGACTGGCACTTGTTGCCTGGGAGGAACGGTCTAGCTGTAGGTTAAAACCGCGCGACCTTGAGCGAGTGATGATGCACTGCTTGCGTACCCGCCTCGAGGGAGGAGAGAATCCCGCATTTGAGTCCAGTGACTCGCCGGAAACCTGTGGCGCGTTCGCAACACTCATTACCGGGGACTTTTTCGACCATTTCAATCGCACGTTAAATAATAAAAAAGTATTGTCGATTATTCCCAAAGAGTTTACATATTATATACTACGTATAGAGTTAGAACAAATGCTTTACCACAGAATAAATATTAGTACAGAAGCCTCACTTACCAAAAACAATTACATAAATAGCGACTCTTGCTGGGACACAACAAAGTTCAATTCAGCTCGCATTAGCGCTCAATATCTGTCGCGATTTTCAACTCACTCTTCTAACGCGTAATTCTGTCCCTGTCTAGCGTGGAGGGTTTACGACATATCTAATAACAATATGCGCGGGAAACGTTTTGCGTGAGCGCTCAGCCGTGCGTCCGACAACCGACTGTCACTTGTTTCCTGGAAGGAACGGTCTAGCGGTAGGCTAAAACCGCGCGACCTTGAGCGAGTGAGGATGCACTGGCTTTACACCGAAAGCACGGGTCTGATCGCTCTTGTCTTGTCGCTCTTATGGAAGTGTCGTACTTTTGTCGCGGTACATCACTAAGTCGCCATAGCTAACATACACCACATCTGCCTACGATTGGTACAAAGGAACCGTGCGGAAAAACCTGATCTATTTACTTATTCTTTCTCTAAGGTTATTTCTCACTATTTAGCCCCAAACTAAGCAACGCTTATGTTATAAAATATGTGTAGTATGTATTAAGTAGTGGTCGGATTCTTGACAAAATCTGCCAAGGAAAGTACATTTTTGCCAGTTATTCGATAACCAAGTAGTAAAGACCAAACGGGACTATATTCGGATTTGGAAGCCAATGTTTTCTAGCAATTACAGGACAAAGAGGTAGATCATCTGATATCTCTGGGTAAAGATTGCAGTTGAGTTTTAAGTAGTGATTTTGACTATTCATGTCCAAATAGCTATGTGGGACTGTGCCACAGAATAAATATTAGTACAGAAGCCACACTTACCAAAAACAATTCTATAAATAGCGACTCTTGCTGGGACACAACAAAGTTCAATTCAGCTCGCAATGCCTGTCGCGATTTTCAAATAAACATTTGCGCTCTTTCTAACGCGTAACTCTGTCCCTGTCTAGCGCGGAGGGTTTACGACATATTATCTAATAACAATATGCGCGGGAAACGTTTTGCGCGAGCGCTCAGCCGTGGGTCCGACAACAGACTGTCACTTGTTTCCTGGAAGGAACGGTCTAGCGGTAGGCTAAAACCGCGCGACCTTGAGCGAGTGAGGGTGCACTGACTGTGCTGTTATGGGCAGGTGAATAACTGGCAGAGGTGTGGTACTTCCCCAGGCAGACCGTAAAGAATCCTACCTCTACAAAACGCATTCATCATCAGCCGCAAGACATCCACTGCTGAACATAGGCCTCCCCCCTAGATTTCAATTTCCCCCTAAAATGCATACAAACGGCATATTTATAACAAAAGCTTTTTGTTTAGTTCAGGGTTAGCGTTGTGTGAGAAATATTCAACAATATTTATTTATGTATTAACTAGCAGTCTTGCTGTTTTATCCGCGTTGTTCTCGTGATAAAAAGTGTCTTAAAAGCATATGTGTTCAAGACTATAACCTAACGGTGTTATTTCAACCAGATCCATTCAGACGTTCCGACGTCATTGAGTAACAAACATCCAAACTATAGCATTTGTAATATTAGTAGGATTTACAGTGTCTACATTTTTTTTATAGTATTGAGTGACGTGACGAGCAGGTCATGTGCCTGATGGTAAGCAACATGCCTGCCACATAAACATAACAATACAATAATGGCACGCAGCTTTTGGACCATGAAGAGTCCAAATCATTACCTAGCACTGCACTGCGCTCATCACCCGGAGATCTAAGATATTATACCTCTAAGCCCTGTGATTTCTCTGAAAACATTGAAAGCATTGCAATCCGGAACACAGTAGGTAATGTTTGCACATTACTGCTTCCTGTTAGAATAACAGGCAAAGGTGTGATACTTCCCCAGGCGGACTCTGCCAGAAGTCCTACAATTACAAAAGACGAAACGACGGAAAGAATATACGATACCACTATAAATGACGGAAAGAATAATTAAAGAAAGACTACTGCTTGGCGGTAGAGTACTTAACTGTCAGAGTACAGAATCTCTCTGTTCAAGGAACACACAGAGGCGATCCGATAGCGATAGCGATCCGACAAGGGATTTTTTGTAATGTTCGAATATGAATTTGAATTTGTATGGACACACAGCAAGCGGGCGCGATCCCATACTCGGATACGATCCGGATCGCTATCGCTATCGGATCGCCTCTGTGTGACCCGGCTTTTGATCCCGAGCGTACCTACGGATGATTTCAGAGTCTGGCCAGTGGTCTGAATGACAAATTGTCGCGTTCCGTGCACTAGCCTCGACCTTTTATCATTGGAGTCGACGAGTGACATCATCGGGTGATTAAATAATAGCCAGTACGTGAGGTTCGCCGGCCGTGATGTCATGCCGGCGATTGTACGGTCCGCTTCTACCAATTGGAGTTTTTGTGGAGTGGTCACTGAGCTATTGTGATTACCAGGGATTGTTGGTACTTGTAGCTTGCTACTATAATATTATCTGTTTGATCTCAATCATAAAAATCCCATTTTGTGTCATCTGAAACGTTGCGCAATGTGAACAGTATCATTTTTAAAGATAAAACTCCGAGCCACGGAGACCATGTCTCTCCTCTCAAAGCCTCTCCCATGGTTTGGCACTCAGCCCGATCTTAGCTTTACGTTTCGACCCACTCATGTTCGTCCGTATCGTTCTGTCTTGTCAGGGTGTACTACATTACGTTTTCCGATCAGCGCTAGGTTATGACAGGTGGGACACTGTTTGAAGACTTGTTTTGGGATAGACGACGAGAAGACATGACATAGTTTACCAAATGCTGCCCAACCCAGCTGAACCCTTCTCATGGCCGCTCTTTCGAAATTGTGGTTTCTTATTTTTTTTTTATAGTAGGTATAGAGTGACGAGACGAGCAGCTCATGTTCCTGGTGGTAAGCAACATGCCTGCCACATAACAGCACAGTGACACGCAGCTATTGGAACATGAAGAGTCCAAATCATCACCTAGCACTGCACTGCGCTCGTCGAGGTCTAAGATATTATATATCTTAGCCCTGTAATTTCTCTAGAAACATTGCCCTTCAAGCCAGAACACGGTAATGATTGCACATTACTGCCTCGCGGTAGAATAACTGGCAAAGGTACTAAACTAAAATATACTTCCCAAGGCGGACTCTGCCAAGAGTCCTACCACTACTAATGAATAATTCGATCGTCTACCCTATGTACATAATACTACTATGAATTTGCCTACTAAAGAATTTTCATAGAGTCAAAAATTGCTAAATCCGAATTGCACGCATTTCCAATTCCTAAAAAGCCTCAATTTCTTTAATAACTGTACAGAGTTACGTCACCATCTCGAATATCGGACCCCGTTCCGCTACTTCCGCCCGCCTCGGTTATTGTTCGTTAAATTTAGACGCAGCAATAAAAGAATCTCCGACCAGTGTTTGTTTTGTTAATGGAGTCGAGATCTCTTGCAATTGGGAAAATAAGCTAATGGTTTTTTAAACGGTGGTTTATATCTGTCGGTTGTGTAACGCGATAACAAGCGCTTGGAGACGCGACGTTTCTTTTAAAGGTACAAGTTCGCGCGGAGACCGCGACACGAGACCGCGACCGGAGACCGCGACAGGCACTTGACACTATGGAATTGTATGGGCGTCAGTTCGCGCCGAGACCGCGACCGCGACCTTCGGTCTCCTGTCGCGGTCTCGGCGCGAACTGGCGCCTATACAATTTCATAGTGTCAAGTGCCTGTCGCGGTCTCCGGTCGCGGTCTCGTGTCGCGGTCTCGCGTCGTGGTCTCAGCGCCAACTTGTACCTTTACGTGACAACGTCCAATAAATCTGTACGTGTTTATTACACGTACAGATCTGTAATCAACGTTTAATTTTGTAGTGGTAGGACTCTTGGCAGAGTCCGCCTGGGGAAGGACCACACCTTTGCCAGTTATTCTACTGCCAAGCAGCAATGTGCAAACATTACTGTGTTCCGATTTGAAGGGCAATGTTTCCAGAGAAATTACAGGGCTTAGAGATATTATAACAACTTAGATCTCTGGGTGCGGAGCGCAGTGCTGTGCTAGGTAATGATTTGGACTCTTCATGTACCAATAGCTGCGTGTCACTGTATTGTTATGTTACAGGCATGTTGCTTACCATCAGGCACACGTCCTGATAGTCTCGTCATATTTTATTTAAAAAAATCGATGAACGTTGGCTGCATGCACGAAATAGCATGACTCATTGTCCCGTAACGTTCATTGTCCCGTTACGTTACGGTAAATTATTCATCCATTTCAAAAATCTGACGTTAAACTATCATCCGTAAACCAACCGACTTTACAGACAACCAATATTTTTGACATGACAACATCTAATAAATCGATAAACGCTGGCTGCACGCACGAAAAAGGATGACTCATTGTCCCGTTACGCTCATTGTCCCGTTACGCTCGGTGTCCCGTTACGTTGTCTCATTAAACAATCGTCCGTAAACCAGCTTTCCAGACAACCAATTTTTTTTAGTTTGAAAGTGATGATACCCCGTCACTTCACGTATCATCACCATCCCTTCGTAGTCCACTGATGGAAATACGCCTCTCACAATTATGTATGGTGCTAAAAAACCTAACTAGTACGTAAGTTTAAAAAATATTGTACACATATTTTTTTCTTTTGTTTCACAAACAAAAAATGTCGAAGATGCCGTGCTTAGAAATTTCGAGTGACGTCACGTCTATTTGCAATTTTATATAGAAGTGACGTCACGATACCCCGCCCCGGAAGTTTGATGATTTACAGCCTGTTCACACTAGCTACTTTCAGTAGCTGCGACAGGCGTCTAGCTGCTGCATCCTGCTTCAAAAAGAAGCTGCGACAGGAGTCTAGTCGCTGCATCTCGCTTCAAAATGTAGCTGCGACTCGCGTTTTTCGGAAGCGTGATGCAGCGGCAGCTGCAAGCGACTCAGTCACAGTATAATGAAAAACCCAGTAGGACGACAATATGCCATCAAAAATATAAATATGAAATTAAAATCAAACTAAATATTACTTATAGAATTTATTACAGAACAACAAAAGAAGTGAGATCTAAATGGGTGCTTGAATGAAAAGTTTAATGGGCTATCCTGAAATATTTTCATAATAAATGAAACTGTACTCTCAGGAAAATTGGTTCAAAACTAAGATCTGACTTGGCTAGTTTTCAAATACCTAATTTGCAACTGTTTATTAATTTCTTTTACAGCTCAAGTGGCTCCCCATTTGCTTTCTTCGGAATGCTCATTTTCTTTCACTGCTTTACAGTATTATATTTAACACTGCCACACCACGATATCTGAAAGACTGCTTGACATTCTACAGTAGCGTACACTCATGTAATCTTATATCAACCTATAATTTGTCCCTGCAAGCGCCCTCTGCACGTTGCAAAACATTCTACGGCAAATCTTTTGCATTCCAAGCAGTTGAGTTGTGGAATGCCATGCCCGTGGAAATATGACAAGCTCCGTCACTTTCCGTATTTAATGTTCAAGGCAAAAATCAGTAGATTATGTCGAAAGCTTGCTAAAATCTGATTGAAGCTCGTGCATTTTTTTACATAACATTTTGAATTCATTGCCTTCGTATTAGTATATGTATGAAGGGTCATAGACATTATGTTAGAATGTATGTCTATTATATTTAAGGCAATAATTAGTACCCTTTTTAAGTAGTTTTTTGCTTCTCTGCATTTTTATTATAGTTTGCGATCTTAGCGACGACGATTTTGATTGTGTGTATTCAAGTAAAAGTACCTACGAAAACAGATAAACTGGACATGCAATCATAGATCATTTCCAATGTTTTGCGGTTAGTGACGTCATGTCAGTCGTTAGTGTTTTAGCGGGAAAAATCTGAATTGCATTACTATTGTATTTATACTCATCAAAAATACACAAACTTTTAAACATTATTTTTTTAGTAAACAAGCTTTGATCTTCAAGAAATAAAAGCAATTCTGAAAAATTGTTAAAATCCCTATTGGGTCAGTAAATTGCTCAATAAATAATTAAATAATAATTAAAGCTTTAATATAGTTGAGCCAAAAGTAGCTACGAATAGTATATAGATAGATACTCTTTATTGTACACCATAAACAAAAAACACGTATACAGGTGAGAATAACAATAAAACTAGTGTTACAAGCGGTGGCCTATCGCTAGTAGATAGCATTGTTAGCATTTCTCCCAAATGAAAAAAACTAGTCGTCCTACTGGTATTTTTGTTATACTGTGGTTGCTCTAGAGTTTGACAAAACTACACTTTAAATTCAGTGTGGCCAACTTAACGTGTTTTTGCTTTTAACGTATATCTACAATTATTAATGTCTGTTCTTAACACGGATATTTTCGCGGGAATAAATTAAAAGTTGCTATGCACTTTAGTGGTATTTATTTTCCAGCGTACGTTCATGATCCGAATATAACAATGACTGACTGATTGGCAAGCTGAACGCAGTGTAATCAGAGACTTTGTGTCCCTACAGTTTCAATGATTTAGTTTTTTTTTCAAATGATACTAACCTGTGTTGGTTTTAAAATTTTAAGAAAATAAAGCAAGAACTCATGCTGAAATATTATTGCAAATCGATAGTTTATTATTTATCGGGAAAATACAGCCCACCCGATCCAACAATAAATAAATATTGGTGGACACTTCACACACAATATCATGTGACCCTAAACTAAGAAAAACTTGTACCATGGAAGCTTGAGTTTCCGACGTTATTTACGAAACGAAACATGATTTTCTAACGTAAGTATTTTAACATATATCTTTGTATTTTAGACCTTTAATGCAAATCTACGAACTACGAACCTAGCAACATAACATGACTTATTACCATTATATTACCAGCCATTATTTATATTGCTTTGAGGCAAAATGTTAGTAAGATTCTAAAAATTTCATATTTTATTATCTATTTCTATAAATATGTTCAGTACTTTACAGTAAAAACTCCCTATTCGTGCTTCCGCTATTCGCGGAATAAAAAAATGAGACCCAATTCCTTATTATATTCCCGGGTATCGATTTCGTTCTACGTTGGTATAAACACTAGAGTCATAGTATGTAGTGACATTTTGATGAAATTTTTTTTCTTTAACATCGTAATGTCAGGGTTATTTTTTATAATGCCCCCGAAGTTGCACCAAGTTTTCCAAAATTACAAACATATAACTTTTGTTGCGTGCGCCCAAGAAAGAATTCACAAAGAAAGGCCTGCTAATAACTATACTAGTTTTTGCTCAATAATTATAATAGTTTTGTCATAACGGGTAGGACGCACTGGTTGTACATTTTTGTCTTGAGACTTTCTGGTATGGGTGACGAGAAGACCTGACGAAGTTCTTCTAATGATCAGCTCGGCTCAGCAGAGCTCGATCCTTATCATGACCACTCTAATAAATAATACCTAATGATTTTCTTGCAGTCTTTGTAATTCTAAACAGAAAATAAAAATACCGATAGCCACTTGACTGTCCGCGCTAGCAAACTTTTTTCCGGTCAACTGTCCAACTTTGCCGCTCGACGGACGCGTACAAAAAACCGCGCGACCTCTCGTGATAAAAACGTTCATTAAAATAGAATTATAGAATCGATTGCAAAAAGAAAAATACATTTGAATAGATAATAAAACAAAGCATAATTTTAGTTTAAAATATGAACTTTACATTAACGACTTCTTATGAATAAACCGAATTCAAACTTAAATTTGTTATTTTTCTCCTGATTTTCCGCCAATTGTGTATTATGTTATTACAACAAACTTGTGCTATGTTTTATAGTTTTATAAACTCATTGAAACATATGTGAGGACTACTTCAAAAAAGATATCGATTTACTTGAAAGTCTGCAAAGAAAAGCGTCAATATGGCCATATACTCTTCGACGTAAATCCTACACAGACAAGTTAAAAACCCTGCACTTAACTACATTGGTACACTACATTTACTACATTACTACTTCAAAAAAAAAAGTCCGCAGTTCTATAAACTTTACATAATTTAATATTACTCTACGTATTTTTAAACCTGTCTACACTTTTTAAAAATCCAAGTTAGCAACACTGAACGGAACTATTGCTCGGCGGCCGCGACAGACGCAAACAGCCGCAAACAGTCGCTGCATCGCGATGCAGCTTCTTTTTGCAGCTAAATCGCGCGTTTCCGCTTCAGCTGCTAAAGCGCGCGTTTCCGCGTTAGCTGCTAAATCACGCGATTTTGCTGCAAAAAGTAGCATGTGTGGTCAGGGCCTTAATCGTTGTCGATTTTTAATAATTTGATAAAACAAAAAGTACGTGTCCCATATTTTTCCATAATCTACATGATGGATTACTTAATTAAAAGAAAATAGAAAATACCCAATCATTATTCCAATGTATACTGAAATCAGTCGAGAGCCAGCTGGGGGCTCTGAAATCTATATAGTAACGTGCCAAAATGCTCAAATACAACAGCTTTGTTAAAAAAAAAACACTTTAAAATATTGCGTATCGCCGCAAAATTGCAAGCTTAACGGGGTTTTTCAATCGGATACATTTCGAATAGCGTGCAATCGATCTCGTGATATAATATCACTTTGTCCTTATTATATAGGGCATGGTGGACGTTCCAAATACTAATGAAGAGGTTTCAAAAATTGCTCAACTTAATAACGTTTTTCATAATAAGATTGTCTCATCGTACTGTACAATTGTGGCGAGAATTAGTTTTCTAGCTAACCTCACACAGAGGCGATCCGGTAGTGATAGCGATCCGGTAGCGATAGCGATCCGATAGCGATAGCGATCCGATACCGAGTATGGGATCGCGCCCGCTTGCTGTGTGTCAGGTTGCATACAAATTCGAACATTACAAAAAATCCCGTCTCGCTATCGGATCGCTATCGCTATCGGATCGCCTCTGTGTGACCCGGCTTTTAGAATCAACTAAGATTTTAATACAACTTTTGTTATTATAAATATTTGTTCTGTTACTAAATACTTATATGAAAATTAAATCAAAACACAGGTATAGGTGCCGGCAAACAAGTTGACCCAATGAAGTTATGTAGGCCGGGGCCTCTACCGCCTAACGAAAAACGGTTTGACGTTGCTGTCTCTTTTCTTCTCGCTTGAAATGAAAGAGACGGCAATGCCAAAGCATCAAAGCGTTTTTCGTTAGGCGGTAGACCCCCTGGTATAGGTGCCGGCAAACAAGTTGACCCAATGAAGTTAGCCATGCATGGCTGCCCAGAAACGTTTTTAAGGTCTCTTTGGTGGAAGTGTACATGCGCGAAATTTCCCCTTTCATGTCAATTTTGGGTCAACTTGTTTGCCGGCCACTATACAATACATTTATGTGATACTGACTACAAATCCTAATAACATTATTAGGATTTGTAGTCAAACAAATCCTAATAACATTATTAGGATTTGTAGTCATTACATATTATGGCCCCATAAAAGGGCAAAAGTGGCAACGGAACGTATTATGTCTAGGTCCTCAAATGTGTCTTGAAAAAAATCTTGTAGTTTATAATAGCAAGATTAGATTCTAATTCTTATTTTCCTACGTCATCTAAGCAACGTTCTTATCGTTCTTATCTGGATGACACAGTTCTGTGTTTGCTCCGTTGAGATAAGGCGGTATTCCCTTGCGTAAAGTTCAACAATCACGATATGTGTTTACGTATCTTATTGTTGTGATATCATTGGACTACACGTGGATTGGGAATACGCTGAGATTATACGAGGAAGTTGGGTTTCACTACATGATAATGATAAGGTAATGATTTGGACTCTTCAGGTTCCAATAGCTGGGTGTCACTGCTGTTATGTGGCAAGGCATGTTGCTTACCATCTGGCACATATCGTCTCGTCATCTTTTATTTAAAAAAAAATGGTTGTCTGTAAAGTCGGTTTACTGACGATAGTTGAACGTGACAACGTCTTAAGAAAATACTGATGGAATGGTACTGACGACGTCATGCGGCGAGGTAACGGCGGTAACGCCACATGACGTCATGTTTTGCGGGCGTGCAGCCGGCTTCATCGAATTATAAGATGTTATCACGTCAAAAAAAAACTACGATATCATTATTACTAATATTTTGTACACAAACGTTTGTTAGAATGTATGGATGTAGGTATGTTTTGTTTTTTTTACGCAAAAACTTACTCAGGAGATTTGGATGAAATTTGGTACCTACATCATATAAAATGGTCTGGACATATAGGGTATTTTTTAATCCGGGAAAATACGGAATTGGAACTATGCACGCGGAACCGCGGGGCGCTGCTAGGTAATCTATACTAATATTATAAAGCTGAAGAGTTTGTTTGTTTGAACGCAAGGATCTCGGGAACTACTGGTCCGAATTGAAAGGTTATTTCTCTGTTGGATAGTTCATTTATCGAGGAAGGCTATAGGCTATTCAACATTACGCTACTATCAACAAGAACGAGACATGAATGAAAAATGTAACAAAAACGGGAAATAATTTTGCTTTTTGAGAGCTTTCGTTGCGTGACAGCATTTGTCATATGTTAAAAGTTGCGTCATTAGAACCTAAAGTAACCGAATTTGTTCAAAATTTTGAATTGGTACGACCAATTTTCGATAGATGGCGTAGCAACGCGCGCGCGTTCAGCTAGTATTATAATAAAACTAGACTGCTAGTTTATATAATATACTGTTCCCGTTATTTCACTGCGATAAAAAGAGCGTAGCCTTTTTCTAGGTTATGATCTAATTGTGTCATGTTGTGTTCCAAATTACAACTCGATCGGTTCAGACGTTCTGACGTGATTGAGCAACAAACGTCCAAACTTTACCGTTTATAATATACTATCTGCGTCACGCGGTGAAACGCGCTGTTTAAAAACCGCTAAATTTTACGGAATAAAAAATAGCCTTTATGTTATAGATAGTGCAATCCACGAAGACGCGCCCCACCAATTTTCGTTTCCACCAATCGCGTTTGCTCCGAGCGTCAGTCGCGAACCATTCACCAGTCATTGTAGTGTGCGTGTGCATTCATAGGTAATTAGTGTGTACCGATAACACTCAAACATTGACGGAAGCTTGCACACATATACTATAAACGGTTAGGAGGAATAGTGGGGCGCGTCTTCGTGGATTGCACTATCTGTAACCCAAGTACCAATTATCTACGTAAGTATTATAACGTTAAAATTCTCTCAGTCATTTTACTGAAAAACGTCATCAACAAAACAAACTTCATATCGTTAGTGTGTCAAATATTTGTGATCGTTTCTCAGGGTTATAGGCGATTCGTCCTAAAGTTAATTCGTCACTATTTATAATCTCCATACATTAAAAGTAAACTCGTCACATGTTATAAAAAAACAAATGAAAAACGTCAGAGGTGAATAAAGTTGTTGTAAATTCGTCACAGATTCTTGTTTTATGTCATTTTTGCATAAAGTAGGGTTAGCAAGTAATGTTTATTGTGTTAGGTAAGTACTCGAAATGAAAAAAAAAAAAAGTGTCTAGCCTCTAACTAAACAGAACTAATGCAAAGGCTATTTTTTGTCCCGGTAAAGTTGTCGTTGTTTAGCTGCTGAAACACTGCCCCGTACAGCTAGTTATAAATCCCACTAATAATTGGATGTTTGTTGCTCAGTCACGTCCTAATGTCTGAACGGATCGGGCTGAAATTTGGAATACAGACAGATAATAGGCTGGAAGAACACATAGACTACGTTTTATCCCGAAAAATAACGGGAACTACGCGGGTAACACCGCGGGGCGCTGGATTAAAACTAATCCAGTGAATTTTAATTATAGACTTCAGTAGTACTATGGAGTAATGCGCTCCATCTAACATTATTTTATATCTTTTTAAACGGATTTAATGCACATAAAACTGGCAGTGTCGACATAACCGCTGGCTTTTCTATTTATTTTATTATTTCATCCCATGTCGTTAAATACATAAGGTCGGGTAAAGGGGTTTCCAGACGAACAACTTACCGACCGAACTGCCTAAGTGACTTTGGTATGTTCTTACGATTTCGGTCGCGAGGTGACTTTGCTAGATCGGATACATTTCGGAGAGTGTGCGACCGAGTTACATGATCTTATACCACCTTGCCCTTTATTCTCTCGGAATGCTCGTAGCTCGAAAAAGCGACATCGTTTCATGGTTGATGTTCCAAAGACACGAACGAAGACATTTGACTTAACTTTTGTGATAAGGACGCCTAGGCTGTGGAATGCGTTGCCTGAGTGGATTTTCCCTGTTGGTTACAATCTTTGTGTTATCAAATCGAGAGTGAATTCTTACGATTCTACTATACTGAAGTGAACGATAAGAGTCTAGAGTCAATAACAATAAAAAAAAAATTGTCAGTCATAGGAACTGCAGATAGAAGTGAAAACTTATAACTCAGAATTTTATAGCTCACTTTGGTAACTACGCGGGTGTAACCGGAGGGCGTGGCCATAACCATGGCCATCTAGATCGTCCGAGTTTACCCGAAGATTTATTTCATTCACGAACGTGACGCTTGAGCTTCAATACACAGCCCAAGGAAAATCTGTATGTGGTACGCCAAACTAAACGTATCTAACTACTTTTATATACTTCAATAAACAATAAATAAATAAGCAATATTTTTGTAGTGGTAGGACTCTTAGCAGAGTCCGCCTGGGGAAGTACCACACCTTTGCCAAATATTCTACCGCCAAGCAGTAGTGTGCAAACATTATTGTGTTCCGGTTTGAAGGGCAATGATTCCAGAGAAATTACAGGGCTTAGATACATAATATCTTAGATCTCTGGGTGACGAGCGCAGTGCAGTGCTAAGTAATGATTTGGACTATCATGTTCCAATAGCTGCGTGTTACTGTGCTGTTATGTGGCAGGCATGTTGCTTACCATCAGGCACATGGCCTGCTCGTCTCGTCACTCTATGCTATATATAAAAAAAAAAAAAATTGGCAGTCATAGGAACTGCCGATAGAAGTGAAAACTTGTGACTCAAATGTTTTCACTTTTAATTTAATTGTCTAATTTATGTATCACCTTGCCAGAAGACGAATTATTTGTTAAACCATCGTAGGTCTATGTACATTCGCATAATTTCAACACCGCCAGCTAAATCGATGGTTGCGCCATCTAGTTTTATATCAACGTAATTATACAGAACTCTTTACTGTTTCTGTTGCCCTGGTACTGGTACCTAGGGGCAAACGCACCTCTTTTATATTTCTGTTGTCCTGGTATCTGGAGATAAACGCTGGGCTGTTGGAGGTAGGTAATCGAAACTCTTTACTGTTTCTGTTACCTACCTGGCCGTTTTTACCGAGTTTACCTGAAGATTTCATATCCGATCCGATCCGATCTATTATCATATCCAAGCGTGACGATTGATGAATCCATTTCACACGAAAATTTCGACACGAAAATTCTGTCTATAGCGCGCCTAAAGAAGTTTTCACTTCAAAAAGACTATAATTTCGCTAGAGTCTGATTTCTAAACTTCGCTTAAGTCATCTCCCTAGCTAGTCATGAATAATTCTGCAGTGTGCACGCGTTCTTACCGACGCACGGCACGGTAGGACCCTGACACACTCCATTAATAACGTCCCACGATACATTAAATTACTATAAATTACGGTGACGTCACTTGAAGTTTTACGCTTCCCATTCCGCCATCCATAAAGGATTGAAGCCTTGGGTTGTCGGTATCATCACTATGGAGGACGCTTGGGTCTAACACTACTTTTGACTCTCGAGGTATTTTTAAAGTGAAAACTTCTTTAGGCGCGCTATAGACAGAATTTTCGTGGGCTGTGAAATGCATACATCAATCGTCACGCTTGGATATGATAAAAACGGACTGCTCGTAACTCAAAGAAGCGGCACCGTTTCATGGTTGATGTTCCAAAGACACGGACTAAGAGGTTTGACTCTACTTTTGTGATAAGAACGTCTAGGCTGTGGAATGAGTTGCCAGAGAAATAGTAAAGAGTTTCGATTACCTACCTCCAACAGCCCAGCGTTTATCTCCAGATACCAGGACAACAGAAATATAAAAGAGTTGCGTTTGCCCCTAGGTACCAGTACCAGGGCAACAGAAACAGTAAAGAGTTGCAATATTTTGTACAACTTCGTTCCATCAGAATGTCCCTTGACATCTCCCAAGTATTTTAAAGTGAAAAGTTCTTTTGGCGCGCAGTCGCGCTTTTAGACAGAATTTTCGTGGGGTGTGAATTGAATTCTAGCGTCACGCTCGGGTATGATAAGAAATCTTCGGGTAAACTCGGGGCCACGGTAATTGGCCATCTAGAAATGCGTCGGCCAATGGGAAATGCTGAAAGGGCGTGGCCTAACCATTACGGTATGACCATCTAGAAATGCTGTCACCTTGGTTCCCATGGCTGGATGGCCAAATTTAGTCTGGATATAGATCCACAAGTAGTAAGGGGTCGTTTGCGAATCGGTAGATTCATATGGTTATCTAGGTGGGACACACTGGCCTGTGTAAGCCGCGGAGAGTCGGGTCGCAGTCCTTCTGGGGGGTTCAGTGGTGTCAGCTGGACATGGCGATGGTGCTCCTGTGTCCTACACGGGGGTAGCTCCTCTGTCTTTCAAGCAGTGAGTGGTGGACTGCTACCTCAAGAGTTGTAGATCCCTTGGTATATCAGCCGGCCATAAGAGTTGGCCGTTAGGGTCTCAGCCCGGTGATGGAACCCTGGAATTGGTCGAAGGTGACCATTAGAATGTTGCCCCCAATATGAAGATGACTGCGACATCCACGGCTTGCTTCGTCGAAGCAGAACAGAACCCAAAATGATGGACCGCTCATGATGGATTATGATGAGGCAGTCATCTTTACATTTTGTTGTACCTGAGCAAATTACAATTGCATAAAGAAAGCATAAATATGAGAAATAGCAGGAAAGTTTATAACGGTCGAAGGAAAATTAACTGTCATTTACTTTTTTAGTTACAGGTAGGTCATTGACCTTCAATTCTGACTTCTCGAATTCGCCGGCCGTTGACCTTGGTTTTCGTTTGTCACAAGATAATTGCTGAATCCAAACGAATATCGTTCTGTCGCGGAGACTCCCGTAAATCATCGGCCGACAAATTCGATGAGCTTAAAACTAACACAATTCATACACCATATGTTTTACACAATTATACACGAAATATTAATAGCGATGCAACAGCGATATATAATGTAAATTGGAACACTTACCCTATGGGGTTCGTTTCTAGTAAAGTTGACTACATTTTATCACAATTAACAGTAGCGTAGTTTATTTTAATGTTTTTAAAACAGAATTACTTCGAATGGCGTCTGCCGGGAATGCGTTCCTTTTTTATAACTTTATGTCACCTATTGTCGTCTCACGCTATTGGATGGTTTGAATTTGTCGCGTCCCGATTGGTCCGCGACAGCGTTCCGTTTTACCATCTACGGCCGTTTTACGATTTAAAGGTTTCCTAAGACGGCAAGTCTATTTTTAATGATTTTAAGGGAACGGTGGAATTGACCACCGTTACAATGCGTAAGCCAATGGGAAATGCTAACGCATTTCTAGATGGCCATGCCATGATGGTCAGGCCACGCCTTCCGGTACACCCGTGTAGTTTCCAAAGTAAGCTATCAAATTCTGAGTTATAAGTTTTCACTTCTATCGGCAGTTCCTATGATTGCCAATTATTTTTTGTCTTTCTTTTATCTTTCTCTGTAAATCTTTATTTCTTTATAGAGGGTACTAGCTGAACCGTGCGCGCGTTGCTACGCCATCTATCGAAAATCGGTCGTACCAATTCAAATTTTGAACAAATTCGGTTAACTTAGGTTCTAATGATGCGTCATTTACGATACATCACCTTTAAAAGATAGACACGTGCTGTCACGCAGCGAAAGCTCTGAAAAAGCAGTATTTATTCCCGTTTTTGTTACATTTTTCATTCATGCTTCGCTCCTGTTGATAGTAGCGTAATGTAAAATAGCTTGCCTCGATAAATGGACTATCCAATAGAGAAATAATCTTTCAATCCGGACGAGTAGTTCCCGAGATCCTTGCGTTCAAACAGACAAACAAACTCTTCGTTGAATGCGCGGATTAATTAGTATAATACCTATTTACAAGCTAAAGCTAAAGATCTAGCCTTTTCTGATGTCCCGAAGTAAATGGGACTTTGAAGTCATTTTGATGTGTTTTTTTTGTCTGAAAGCCGAGATATTCGAGATGGTTTCTAGCTGAATTTGTATTTAAGGTTCATCATCATTCACAGCGGTCTCTATCCCACTGCTATATTTAACTATGCCATCTTGTCGAACGCGCGCATGAAAATACGTATAATATTTTTTAAAGTCCCATTATGAACATTTATTTTATTCTATATTTTAGTATTTGTTATTATAGCGGCAATAGAAATACATCATCTGTGAAAATTTCAACTGTCCAACTAGCACAGCTCATGATAATAAGCCTCGTAACAGACAGACAGACGCACGGACAGCGGAATCTTAGTAATCGAGTTTTAATTCATTCATTAGGGTTCCGTAACCCTAAAAACAACGAACAGAATAGAACATTATTTTGAACATTATATTTTATTGTTGACTCTGCGAACATTAATCACGAATTCACCATCCCGAGAGAAAAGAAAACATCTTAAGTGAATCAAGACTCTTGTTGGTAATTTTTCCCCAATGCATTTGGCCCACTGCCAAGATGTTTGCTCCAAGCTTGAGAGCAACCTGAATGTTACAATTACTTACCTAAAACTCGTCGTTTTGCACGAAATAAAAAAATGGCTCAAAAGCAGCCGAAATAAAAGCAGAACTGGTTTCCAGTTTGTGTGGTTTCCGAAAAAGGATGTTGTACTTACATTGTAGAGAACGAGTTATCCATTTTAAAAGATCGCTACTATCGTGCATGGGCAAAATTGTCTTGGTTTTGAGAGGAAATGGTTAGTTCAATAATTTGACCTGATTGGGGAGTAAGGTTACTTAATGCAGCTCCCAAAAACGTTCGTTTCGAACCTGCTTGTCCAATACTTTGGCTAACTCTTTATGTAGTGGAAGAATCTGTAATTTGGAATCGATTTTTGCATGTAGTAGTTACTGTTGTAATCTGTTAGTAGCCGTGCTAGGTCGGTCATCTCACTTGTGTTAAGGCCTGTTTTCATTTTGATTAGTACGCGTGCGAGTGAGTAGTGCAGGTGTTGAGTGATTGGTAGCAAACACGCGTGGACACCGATTGATTATTGCGAGTGCATAGTAATCAGTCACTCGCACTCGCAATCGCACTCGCACTCACACTCGCAATAATCAAAATGCAAACCGGCCTTAACAGTCGCTACTTGCATCAATCCTATGTACTAATCTTAATATATATAAATCTCTTGTCACGATGTTTGTCCGCGATGAATTCCTAAACTACTTAAGGCGCTGAATAGAGCCAAATGGCACTTTTTAAACACATTTTTAGCAAAATGTATAGGGTTTGAGATGTTGAATAAAATATATGTTATTCTTGAACATATTTATAAGGGAACCATTGCTTTCAAAACACGATTTGGAAAAGATATCTTGACAAGAAAAAATCGTAAACTAACCTCTAAAATGAGTTTTAAACGTAAATATCTGTGTTATTAATGAACATACATTATTCAAATTTTAAAGATTAACGTATTATTTCTTAATAAAGGGCAAGGATGTTTTATATTTTAGATTAAGTTGTTTAATTCGCATTAATTAATTGTTTTTTAATACGCTAACTCGACCGAACCGGCCTGAGTCTTGCTTCTCGCTCACTACTATGAAGTCCGGCAGAAAGCGCTGATGCGCCGTGCAGGAAGGACGCTACGTCGCGTCGCTTCGCTGCGCGGCACTCGCTATTAAAAAAAATAAAAATTCTCACAAATGGAATGCAGAAACGTCAAGAGAGGTCATATGATTTGAAAATTTGACGCGTTGGTTATTAGTAGGTTTAGCTCGATGGTTTAGCATGACCGTGGTGGACGTTTATGACCCTGTGTCCAAATGTTTGAACCGTGATTTTCTTTTTGCATATTTTTTTTCATATTGTTGTTGTATGTTTTCTTTGTAGTTTTCAAGCTTTTATTTTTTAGTTTCACCTGCCCTGAGGCACAGATGAGAATATAGTTATTATGGAACCCATGAATATCCGTGATGTAACCCGAGGCTTATCATGAAATCTTGCAAATTAAATCTACTTCCCGATTTACAGATTGCGTGAAAATTTGCATAATACTTGTGTAAATTGCAATATGATAATTATGATGCTGATCTGATGATGGAGCTGGAAGGTTGCCATGCCATATCATTGATGTTTAATTCAGATCAATCAATTGTTTTTAAAAAGCTAACTCGACTGAACGGCCCTTCTACCAGCTAACTAAATCGGCAAAAAAAATAAAATGATAAATTCTCACAAACGAAATGCGGAAACGTCAAGAGAGGTCATAGGATTTGAAAATTTGACACATAGGATATAAGTCGGGTTGGCTCAATGGTTTAGCATGACCGCGGTACGCGTTCATGACCCTGTGTTCAAATCTCAGAACCGTGAACTTCTTTTTGCATGTTTTTTTTCATATTATTGTATGTTTTCTCTGTAGTTTTTCAAGCTTTTATTTTTTAGTTTTACCTGCCCTGAGGCATATATGAGAATATAGTTACTATGGAACAAGACATTTAAACAGACTAAATTTCAAGACAATTATATGATAACTAATTAATTATGGTGCTGATCTGATGATGGAGCTGGAAGGTTGCTATGCCATGCAAAATGTTTAATTCACATCAATTAATTGTTTTTTAAAAACCTAGATGGTAACCAAGGTCTGATGATGGAGCTGGAAGGTGGTCATAGGAACTAAACAATTAAACGACATAGCCCCAGCGAGTTTGGGTTCTTTTGATTTGTTTTGAGGAGTACTTTGAAGGTGGATGGTAGCCAGGGTCTGATGATGGAGCCGGAAGGTGGTCATAGAAACTCAGTAATTAAACGACATAGCATAACCGAGCTTGGACTCGTTTTCTTTGTCTTAACGAGTACTTTGGTGCTAGATTTAGTAGTGGTAGGACTCTTAGCAGAGTCCGCCTGGGGAAGTACCACACCTTTGCCAAATATTCTACCGCCAAGCAGTAATGTGCAAACATTACTGTGTTCCGGTTTGAAGGCCAATGATTCCAGAGAAATTACAGGGCTTAGAGACATAATATCTTAGATCTCTGGGTGACGAGCGCAGTGTAGTGCTAGGTAATGATTTGGACTATCTTTTCCAATAGCTGCGTGTTACTGTGCTGTTATGTGGCAGGCATGTTGCTTACCATCAGGCACATGACCTGCTCGTCTCGTCACTCTTTGCTATAAAAAAAAAAAAAAATTATTACCAGGGTCTGATGATGGAGCCGGAAGGGGGTCATAGGAACTCAACAATTAAATGACATAACTCCATCGAGTTTGGGCTCATTTGATTTGTCTTGATGAGTACTTTGGTGTTAAATGGTAACAAGGGTCTGATGAAGGTGCTGGAAGATGGTTAAGGGTTGCCAGTAATTAAACGAGTACATTGGTGTTAAAGCCCAAGTCGCTGTTAAAGTCTACGTTATGGCTCATCTATTCGGGAGAACGGTGACTGCCGATTCGGAGCCCCACGCGCACCACTCGATGTTAGCATGTAATGCCGCTAACTTAAAAACGATGAAGGAAAACATCGTGAGGAAACCGAAATGTACCTAGTAAGTACATGTAGGTACCTAGTGTTTTCACCTCATGTGACATTTACCAACCCACACTTGGCCAGCGTGGTGGATTATAACCTAGTCCCAGCCTAGATCTCTCTTTGCGAATGAATGCCTCGAGTCCCAGCAATGAGAACATATAGTGGGTTGTTTACGCAGATTGTAACCGGGTCTGATGATTAAGCTGAAAGATGGCCCTACGTAGTTTAATTTCACAAGAGACGTTATTTCTTTAATACTACAATTTTAGATTTGGCGATGAATTGAAAATAAATCGCTGCTTTGAGACTAAAAAGCCACAACTCAAAATTCAGTAATTTTAATTTTCTACTTCTGACGATTTTCTATCATTCTCTATGTATTTTAATGGGATATTACTTGATTATTTCTACGTTGTATTAAAATTAATAATCATAAGAATAAAATTAATATAAATATGTGGAAGTAGGGTTCCTATAAAATAGACCTGATTTTTTGCCGTTTTCATAGATATTGATATTTTCATGATTAGTGCTGAGGAGTACATACCTGAGTATTGGTACGGAATCCTTCATTCGTTCATTCGACTTGCACTTGGCTTATTTTAAACACATTTGATATTATCTAATGTTTTATGTAAAAATGCCGTATAATTAGTCTCTTATCCCTCGAAAGCCCATTACCGACATTAACTACTAAGCTTCGTCGAATCGACGATGCGAATGTGAAAAAAATGATGTAATTTTTAAGTGCGCTGTTGCACCCATTGCTGCTTCTGATTATATGGATTAGTGGCACCATTTCCTTTTTTTCATATATTTAATATTACCACTCCACAGACTCCGGGGTCCGTAGCTTTCATCATTTCAAATCTTATTTATTTTCACATATTTCTTGTATAATCTGAAGAGGAAAATATAGGGGAGCTGGGAACATTTTGAACCTAATACTAGTGCTCGTCTGTTGTGCCGATCACTATTGGTTGGGATTCCGCAAGTAATCGGCTCGACATCGATTTTTTGTCTTATTACCATTTGCCTAAGCCGCCTCCTCCCGGCCCAGAGCCTCCACTACGGCTGCATTTCTGTCCCTGATGGCCATCTGTAGGTTGAACTCTCGGATGGTCTTCGGTAATGCAGCCAACGCTCGCCGCACGAACCGACCAATGGTGTCATCGGTGTCGTTAGCGTAGTACGTGAAGGTCCCCATGTGCCGTGAGATTGCAACAACCACATGGGGCACGCTCTCGTGCAGCTTCATGTTTGCCTTGGTTTTTATTGCGATTACCGATTCATATGTCAGTCCCTGAGCTTCATGAATGGTAAGGATACGTGACCCTGTGCCTGACCCATAACCCTGGTTTGTCAGGGCCTCCTTCTCCTCTTGAGTGTGAACTAAAAAGAGGGTGTTGGGCATTTGCGCTCCTTTGTACCTTTTCTGTTCTAGGGACTTTATACGGGGTGCTGAGGAGTACATACCTGAGTATATTTCCCTCAACGCATATGCTATATCCATCGGATTGCGATGTGTGCAACTCCTGGCTGATTTTTGTTACCAGGTTCGGGCGGTGATACCTCATTTCGAAGAGATTTTCCCTGGCGGAGTTAAGACCAATCAAAGTTATATATTATTTTGGATTTTTGTACGGACTTAGTGACATCGTGTTTTTTTAGCGGCTAAAGATTTATTATCGCTTTTTAGAAATATTGCTTTACTTCTAGGGTAATTGTGCTATCAGGTTTGCTGTAAGCTGTAAGTCATATCGAAGCTGAGTTATGGCTTTTCAAAGTTTTTTTTTTGGTATTTTTGTATGGATTAGTGGCGTCATTTCCTTTAGCAGCCAAAGATCTGCTGTCACTTATTTGAAAGGGTATTACTCAAGGGTATTTGTGTAATCAGATTTGCTTTAAGTTATGTCGGAGCTGAGTTATTGCCTTTCAAAGTTTTTTTTTGGTATTTACAAAAAATTATCATTAAAATGACAATGGATCTTTGATATATAATGAATGACCGCTATAGATTATGGCGCCACTAGTCCATGTAAAAAATCCCAAAAGAAAACCTTGAAAAGCTCCGACATAACTTACAGCAAATATGATTGCAGAAATACCCGTCAGTAAAGTATGTTTAAAAAAAGTAACAACAGATCTTTGGCCGGTAAAGGAAATGGCGCCACTAATTCATATAAAAATACCCAAAAAAAAAACTTTGAAAAGCCATAACTCAGCTCCGATATGACTTACAGCTTACAGCAAACCTAATTGCACAATTACCCTAGAAGTAAAGTAATATTCCAAAAGAGCGATAACAAATCTTTAGCCGGTAAAAAACACGATGTCACTAAGCCCGTACAAAAATCCAAAAAATAAATAACTTTGGTTGGTCATAACTCCGCTCCGATATTACTTGGAGCAAATATTCATTGATACAAGAATGTGATAACAGATTTTTGGCCGCTAAAAAATACGACGCCACTAGTCCATACAAAAGTACCCAAACGCCTTTGTTGTTGTCCAATTTCACTGATTATATTTTAATTTGAAAAAAAAATATGAAAGGGCATTGTTCAAAATAGGCTATCCGTGGGCAAAATGTTCTTCATAATTAGATTTTGTAAAAAACATATGTATAATTAGGGCATTATTTTAGTACCCAGATAAATAAACTAAAAGTTCATTATACTAGTACATTATGATATAAGTGCGCTAAGTTGATAATTACAGCCGAAGCAATATTGCTAGCTCGAGTCGTAGGCGAGAACTACATATAATTAGCAGAGGCTGTAATTATCAAAGCGCACGTATGTCATACGACGTTTTAAAACATATTTGCAACGAAATAAATCAAAATTCAGATGACATTTTCAATTAAAAAAATTGGCAGTCATAGGAACTGCCGATAGAAGGGAAAACTTATTACTCGGAATTTGATCCATCATGGCATGGCCATCTAGAAATGCGTCAGCATTTCCCGTTGGCTCACGCATTTCTAGATGGCTATGCCATGACATTCAGGCTACGCCCTTTCGGCATTTCCCATTGGCTGACGTATTTCACAGATTAACAATGCACGCGCATCAGCGCTTTTTTTTAAAGCAAGGACACAAATCCAGACAGTATGACATTACGACATTAGTAATAAAGTAAATGAATGTTTTTGTGTTTTTAAGTTTTGGTCAAAATTAATTAAATTAACAAATTAAATAATTTTCATTGTATTTTATCTTTCATAGTTAATTTTATTCATAAAATATTTACAACTTTTCTGACATAAAAACTCTTTACTAAGATTTAAAAAGGTAGGTACCGTTCGTTTTAGACGGAGCATTTTGAAACCGTGCGTTTTACGTTACATTACCGCACAAGTACGTAATAAGCCACATTACGATACAGAAATGTATATTATATATTATAATATTAATACACTATTATTAAAACTTCGATCAAAGTTACAACGAACTACAAAAACTATGTATACTATGTCAATTATATTACTTGCTGCAACGGAACCCTTCATGGGTGAGTCCAACTTGCACTTGGCCACTTTATTTGTGTAATGGTTTTTCATCGCACCCGCTTTCACTTCACAACGCCACGAAAAACAAAATCATCTACTTGGGCAGTAAAGTTGTCCCACTGCCGGCGAGAAAACGAGTAACTATCGACTATTTTCTCGCTCAAGAAACGTACAATAGATATTATACATTCCGTGTACCTAAATAAAAGAGATGCATATACTCAGATACAGACAGTAGTTGATCGCTGACTGTTCATACTCCCGGTGAGTACTCGCTTCACTAGTTTGTCGCTGAGCGACAAGAGCTATGAAAGATAATACTCGCTCAGCGATACTCGCTAAGCGATTAGAACAATCCAAGAGAGCAACCAGCGGTTCATTTCTCTACAGTGCGGATCTGAAAGTGCAGGTTTTTTTACGCCGCGAGCGAGTGATGCGAGTAATCGCTCGTCTCACTCGCACACATTGATAATCATCTAACCACTAACTTGTGAATAATTTAGTTATTATTTTAAACATAATAGAATAGCATCGATTTTATCTAGACGGTCACTATCGATCTTTAGATCGATATTAAAAAAATTACAAAATGTTGTAGTTTTGTTTAAAAGTAACACCACGTCAACGTTCGCATTACGAGTAAATAGTCTTTTTGCTACTACCAAAAGATAATATTCTGATATCAAGTGCTAGAAGCCATCATGTTTAATTTATGACATCAGTGACAGTCAACGTCCACGTTTAGCCCCAAGTCCCTTATAAATGAACAATGTCCTTTCTCAGTAAAGTGACTTTTAGATGACATTTGGTTACATTGTATGCAATCATTTCATCTATGATTTGTTATGACGGTGTCATATTTAACTATTATCTGTAAACCGACTTAACCGATTCGTTGCGGAAAACACGGCATCCGTGTCATTCAAGCTTTTATTTTAAGGCGTATGACACGGGAAGCGTGTCATTTTTTATAACCATCGTAACTCGCACAAAATCAACTTTAAAATGTTGCTAAACAGTGTATTTATTATTTTTTATGTAGATTATGGTTGTAGCCTTCGTTTCTGGATATTGATTAATTTGGATAGTTTCAAGGATTAGCTATCTTTTTCAACTGCATTAATATTTATATAATCTATTATGCAAAATTGACATTATGGCACTATATATTATGCTACATTCATTATGACAAAGTAAATTACGGAAAAAAATATGCGTTTTCATCCTCCTTTTTTCTAGGGCAACGAAACGCATAGTCCTGGTAGAACTTACCGTACCGTGGGAAACTAATATACCTAAAGACCACGTGATGAAACAAAATAAATATTACGACCTACAAAATGAATTAACAAAAAATGGCTATGTAGTTAATTTATACGCTGTAGAAGTAGGAGCGAGAGGTATACCAGCAAAATCTCTCTATAACCTGCTTAAAGACCTTGGATTGTCCAGAAGTGCAGTAAGTTCTATACTAGAACGAGTATCTAAAGCTGCACTAGTAGGATCATATCGGATTTGGCTGGGCAGGGAGAGAAATACGAGTAGTGAAGGTGAGTGTTGACGTACGTCAATATAAGGGGCCCCTTTTAAACCTACAGCCCGAGTCACAAGTCTTGGGGTCTATTCGAGATTTCTCTCTCTGCCACACGATGGACCCGGCACCCGCACGGTGAATCCATGGAATGCTAAGAAGTTCGTCTCAAAGTTAATATTAAAATAAAAAATATTAACTTAGGCATTTGTGACTCATTGTCATTGCCAGTTTGTATTATTTTTTGTACTTGTAGAAACTGTTTTTTGTCGTGTTTCGTTTTGCTGACCGGTATATGATACGAACTTTTCTTTTTTTTTGCGATATAGTGAGCTGCAGCTTTATTCTCTCAATCTCAAGAATTATCTGTTTATTTCTGAGTGGTTGTTTCATTTTTGTATTTTTTATATTTTATTGCATAGGTACTCAACACTAGTAAGTATAGGTGAAATTTATATTTTCAAATCATTTGTCCGCTATAGAATATGGCGCCACTAGTCCATATAAAAACCCAAAAAAAATTTTTATCCATTTCTACATTGTTATTTGACATTTTAAAACCAACTTTTTGCATGATATAAATTCCAAAACTTTTTCCATTGCAATTTATAAATGTTTCATGTTATAAACGTTCCGCATGGTTTAAATAAAAAAAAAATCTTATGAATTTAAAATATTTTTGTAAAATTTTGTTTGTGGACCTTTCGTTACAAAGCAGCGAAATGGGGTTGTTTCAAAAACTTGTTTTTCGTGTTGTAATGAGCAATAGTTGTGGATTATTAACTTGCGAGCTCGTCTATTGATGATGATGATGATGATAACTATTATGTTTGTATTAATACACGTATTTAATATAATTGACGACGTGCATAGCGCGTGAAAACACTAGTTCTCGTCCGATCACCGAAGTTAAGCAACACCTGGCGTGGTCAGTACTTGGATGGGTGACCGCCTGGGAACACCACGTAATATTGGCTTTTTGCTGTAGCTACTTTAATGCAATTAATGTTTATGTCGAATGAATCTATTTGACTTCAAATAGATGAGTGAGTAGCGCTTACAATAATTAAATGAACTTTTTTTCGCTTTCGAGTACCTATTTGTGATTTTGAAATTGGTTTAATTTTCTGTATAAAAAGAGTTTATTGTAATTGTAGACCGTACATTATTATTTATAGGCTTTACTAATAGAATTTCGATAATGTTCTTCACAATCTGCAAAAGTGCAAAAAGATATCGAAGGAAACAAAAAGTTATGTAAAAATATTTTAAAAGCGCCATCTATGAGCTTGGAGCGGTAACTTTTTGTTTCCACGTTTTGTTCAATACTAATAATGTCGCCGGCTGGACGCGGTTTCGTTTGGTGGCGCTGTCTTATCGAAGTAGTAGAGAGGCGTGGCTTAGTTTCGAATTCGTGAATTTCAGTTAGCTGTTGTCAGCACCTTAACCGATTTTAAATTAAATTGGCACACCGTGAGCAGTCTGGTCCAACTTGAGAGATAGGGCAGTTTATTTTTCGATTAATAGTCCTTATATGACGAAATCCGAGCGAAGCCGGAACGGGCCGCTAGTAATATTATAAATGTCTCTAATCTCTAATCCTATGTACTTACTAACAATGAGTTTGGATGTTTGGAGGGTATGTTGCTCTCAACTAGGTACATCGGAACGGCTGTAACAGATCGGATTTAAAACACAGTTAAATTATTTTGTGGAATAACGCATAGGGATACTTATTCATCATTCGAATGGAAGACGCAGTGTTCGTCGGCCTCCCACTAGATGGACAGATGACCTCATAAAGGTCGCTGGAAACCGCTGGTTGCAAGTTGCGCGGGACCGTTCGTTGTGGAAATCTAGGGGGAGGCCTATGTTCAGCAGTGGACGTCTTGCGGATGATGATGATGAATATGATATATGGGTATGATGATACTAAGGGCACGTTTCCCGTGACAGACAGACGGATGTATCGACGCCCATGTTGGGCCACATAACTGTTTCTTAAGGTCCCACAGGTATAGTCGTGAGTCGTAGAGTAGCTGGCACCGTCGGAATGACGTTTCCTCTGTGGCTCGTTAAGGGCCTTCCTCAATCGACGTCTAATTGAATTCGATTAAGTAGCACCGGTTACTATCATCATTATGTAGTTATGATGGCTGTCTCGAATTTTTATTGTATTGTATTATCAACTGAGTAAAAGTAAACCAATTAAATAAATGTAAGGGTTTATATCGACAAATGTTAGATCTTTCTCATATAAAATTTCACAACGGAATGCTCCTCAACGGCTTAGCTCCATCTACTTATAGCGCCAACCCCTCTAAAACTCTTTTGAGATGGCGGGTAGAAGTGAATGGTATCTCACCGGCGCCCTCTACACTAAATGACACATATTTAGACTCAAATCCCAGTATTAAAAATAATACCATAGTGAAATACACGGCAAACAAAATACAGGTGATAACAATTGTAAGTAAATAAATGTGGTTTGAAAATGAAACAAAAACAATGAAGTACATATTTATATTTCAATTACATTTTGTGTAACAATCTAAGTTCAGAATACGTATACTACAGGCCCGTGAACAAAATGTATGGTTCATATGAACCACCAGGAGACCTATGCAGGATGATAGTAGGGTATAAAATAATAAAATTCAGCCCTATGGCGTCACTTGTAAGCTGTCTAACTGAGTGCAGGCGCAGGGTAACCCCCCTGGGTTGTAACCCGCAATCATTTCTCCTTGTCGCATGATTTTTGTACGGTGTTGCTTAATAATGGATTAGAAGAGGTATTAAAACTTAATAATATTATAAATAAACTTTGTGAAAGTTGCAATGAAAGGACTTGTCGGAAAAAGGCACCCCCAAAGTTTTGCATTTGTATATATGTATTTTTTTTAGTTCGTTGTACTGGGGACTATCTGGGAAATACAATGATTAAAAACCACAATACTTAGCAAAATACGTGATTTGAAAAAAAAAAATATTGATCGTAAACGTGCCGAATTGTAAGCAATAATGCGATATACCATGCAGTTTGCTTATCTAGAAGAAACTGATTCACTTTCGACTAGTTTATATCTATTCAGGAAAACTCACTCGGATAACGTATTTTTCAATTTTAACACAAATTTTACAGATTTTAGATATTCAATTGTGACAGATGATAAACTTTTTGCAATCTACCTTATCTTATTAATGAACTTGATCACGAGTGTTTTTGACTGTGTCTCAAATACGTTAGCTAATTAGCCTCAGAATTGCGATAGTCAAGTTTGAGAGTTTGAGCTTTGAAAGGACAGCTTTACTCCGTTTTCTAGAAAAATTTGCTCAAGGCGGTCGCGAGCAAAACGCCGGCAAATTTAGCAAGGTCAAGTCGGGATAGAAAATTCTATGTCGTGACAATCTAATCAAATTCAAAGGCACAATTTTGCAAAGTTTCGAAATACGAAATAAAGTTGTAGGCTACATGCCCGTGAACAAAATTTACGTAGTAAATTAACCACCAGGAGACCTATGGTAGGATGATAGAAGGGTATAAAACCCTTTGCGAAATAATGGATTAGGAGAGGTATTGAAACTGTATGGAACCAATGCTGTACATGTACATAATCAAATGCCCAAATATAATCTGTAAATCGGTAAAATACAGTAAAGTAAAATATAATCTGTAAAATACGGAAAATCACGATTTTTTCCGACAAACTAATAATAAAAAACTTAAAATTTATAAATTTTATAGTTTCAATCCCTCTTCTAATATTTTATTCTGCAACGTCGCGTCGTACAAAAATCATGCGACAAGGAGAAATGATCGAGGGTTGCAACCCCCCGCCCCCCTTTTCGACTGTACTAAGTTGGACAGCTAACACAAGCTGATACAAGTGACGGCATAGTGCTGAATCATATTACTTTATACCCGTCTATCATCCTACATAGGTCTCCTGGTGGTTTATTTACTACGTAAATTTTGTTCACGGGCCTGTAGTCTATTTCATCTCAGCGCAGGTCTTTTATCCTCCCGTCTTACAATTCAAGTGTCAGTCAACTGTCGACCAAATTGGACGTGGACAAAAAGGAAGCGGTCCCGATATTAACGTTAAGGCTGCTTTTCTACTGGAGATGTGCTATGTAGCTCAGCTGCAAAAATGCGAAAGTTAAGCTCGGAAATTTACCGTTTCCACTAAGCTATGTCGCTTGGCGAGTAAGATAATATGCTATAAATAATTATGCATAACCACGTAGTAAGAGATGCGTAACTCGATCGAGCTATACGATGCAGCGATGTGACACTTGGTGGCCAACGTACGCCTACTTTAGTAATTGTCTGTCTATAGCTATAAAATTGGCGCTAACATTACTTTCCATCCGTGGCACGCATTCTTCCATTTGAAAAACACAAAAAGAAACTACATAAACATAAGCTGAACTCGTTTCGTAACTCTTCAGTTAATTTAAAAATAAAACTTGAAGGGCTCAGAATAAGGTAGCAATTGGTGACCTAATCGCTCAAAGAAATCTCTTCCAGGCAACCGTAAGATGAAAACAGAAACACGAAAATAGCAAGACGTGAAGTATAAATGAGAAGATGTGCTTTGTGAACAAACGAATATAATTGGTATATGAAACGAATCCGTAGCAATGTAGCATACCCTCTTAAGCAGGGGTTCCCAAACTTATTTTGTCTGCTGCCCACTTTGTGAATAAATTATTCTTTAACGCCACCTCGTCCCTGATTTCATAATTAAAATCCATGATAACATTACCTAGTTAATTCTTGTGAGCTATATTTAATTAGCGGAGATTGTGTTAACATTCATTCTAAGCGAGACTTTTACTATAACTCACCCACAAGAGCCCTTAGTTGAGACTTGAGCCCGTCCGGAGTCCAAGAATCTACACAACGCCCCAATTTTTTTCTGGATCTCATACCGCCCTCCTTTAGACCTGCAGCGCCCACAAGAGGGCGTTATCGCCCACTTTAGGAAAGACTGCTCTAAAGCATCCATAGCACTGTAGTATAGCAAATCTCTGGTAGAAAAGCGTCCTAAGACCGGTCTACCCGCAAACTTGGTCGGTTTTTGATCGGCCCACGCGATTCTACGGAATAGGCTGATTACAGAGCTATCTGAGGGAATATAAGGGGACTTGTACCCAGTACGTGGACAAATTAATATAATTGGTAGATATTCAACGCATATAATATATCTTTGGTAGAAAAGCGTCCTAAGACCGGTCTACCCGCAAACTTGGTCGGTTTGATCGGCCCACGCGATTCTACGGAGTAGACTGATTATACAGAGCTACCTGAGGCAATTTAAGGGGACTTGTAGACTTTGACGAACGGTTAGTCTACATCCACACAGTGCAATCAATCGCCTTGCAACAAAGGTAAATGGGCCTTTCTCTACTAACAGGAAAATGATGGTCCAAGCATTTTTTTTTACTTTTTTGCTATATCAATGCATAGTTTTGTTTATTAAAACACATAGTATAAAACCTGTTATTTAAGGAGCCAAGCTTATTTAATATTTAGAATCATAATAATTTCATAAATTCGATCTAAAAGCCACTAAACACAGTCCTCTGTTATGTCCTTATTCCAGATCGAGGATGATTAGGTTCGGTTTTTATTCGTTGTTTTAAAAAATGTAAAATCCTATAACTCTATAATCATACAAAAATATTGAATGCATGTGAACTAACAACAATTATAATTTTAGAGTATTTTTAGTACTAAAAACTAGCATTCTAATTTCGTCCATACATTTTTTGAACAGTCCTGTGTCACAATTTGAATAAATCGCAGCGCAAAAATATTAAGCACGATTGTGTATATTTCGCGTGAAATGGAACGTTAACAGTGTGAAGTTTGTTCGGTCGCCATACTAAACAAGTCGCTGCCATTTTGCGCAGTGACAACTCCGCGTCTGTGTGGAAGCCACGCTTCTGTAGTGTTGAATGAACATTCCTGTGGTAAGTGTATTTTACGGTGTTTTATGTGCTATAATTATATTTATTTAACAAAAAAATTGCTCAGTGTGATAATTTATTGCTGTTTTTGTGTTATTAAGTAATATTTAAACTGAAATGTGGTACGACACTTTTACGTAAAAATAACAGTCCTCTGCGCAACAGTCCTCTGGAATTTTATAACACAGAGGACTGTTTATGTGACAAAGGACTGTTTTATTTGAAATCCGTGTATTTTATTCATATTCTTTATAGCCTGCACTAACCTTTTGCTTGCCAATAGCCTCTTTCTTTCTTAGATTGGTTTATCACGCTAATTCGGGTATTTTCTTTTCTATTATTATGAATTTTGGAATATAAAATAAAACGTACCTAGTAACTACCAATGTTTTTAAACCCGTAGCTCCCAAACGAGTGGACCGATTTGCATGCAGTTTCTTTAAATATTGAAAGTATGTATGTTTTATTGTTTTAGTATTACCGCAATGCCACCAAAGAAGAAACCTAAAACTAAAGAAGAAATAAAAGAGCAGAAACGAATTGCAGAAAGATTAAGATATCAACGTCTAAAAAATGACCCTGTAAAAAGAGAGCAATTGAAGGAAAAAGAACGAAGAAACTACCAAAGAAAGAAGGAAAAAGGTACAAGAAAGTCAGTTAAAGATATGAGTCGACGTGAACATAAAGCTGTGACTAAAGAATGGAGAAAGCACTGTGCTAATTATCGCGTAAAAAAAGGCTTTGAAAGATATTACAAACAATTTTGTACGACAAAATACGCCCGAATCCGAGGGTTCACCTCAAACACCTGTCTCTCCATCAATACTACCTATGATCACTCCACGTAGTGATGCAAGTAACGCGAGAAAGTGTAATGCTAGAAAGAAACGTGACAAAATTATAAAGGAGAAAGACAAAAAGATCGAGTATTACAGAAAAAAATCCGAGAAGTATAGGAAGAGATTAGAACGTTTGGAAAAAGCTAAGACAAAGGAAAATGTAGACACACCTAACACTAAACTTACCAAAATGTGTGACTCGCCAGAAACTCGCAGAGAAGTAGTCAAAAAGGCGCTATTCGGTGAAGTGTTGAATGCCCAGCTGAAAGAAAACTACGCTAATTTAAAAACCTGCAAAGAAAAACAAATATTCGGAAATGTCGTGTCCGGTAAACTAATACACAAGCATAAGTTATGGCGAACCAAAGATAGTTCTATATCTTATAAAACAATTCAGAAGTCAGCGCGTCAATCACTTCTAGTACCCAAGCTTCGGACTCGTAAAGACAAAATTTCACCTGATTGCATAAATACTGTACGAACCTTTTATGAAAATGATGACAACAGCAGACTTGGCGCAGGAAAACGAGAATGCCTGACCAGACAAGGGGTTAAAAGACAAAAAAGATATCTATCGGATAGCATCGCAAATTTATACAAGAAGTTTCAAGCTGAACATTTTAAAATAAGCTACACAACGTTTTGTCGTCTACGTCCTTTCTGGGTCATAACACCGAATGTAAACGAACGTGACACGTGCCTGTGCATAAAGCACGCGAACATCGATCTAAACCAATCAGCATTGCACAGGCGAAGAATTTTGACTTACAATAGTCACACTACACTGCTTGAAAAGACATGTTGTAATCGTTATGACGAGCTGTGTTTATCACGAACCTGCCACAGCTGTATTGACAAGCATCCTGACTACAGGGAGTTTGATGACAGCAAGCCTATTGATTTTAAAAAATGGATATCCGAGAAACAAATTTACAACGACCCTAAGACCAAGAATGCTCGAAAAGTTACTAAATACCTAAAGAAAACGTTCACGGTTCGCCCTCGAGAACTAATAGAAGAGCTGCACGAGCATTTGGAAGCCTATTATCAACACGAGAGAAACATTACCCATCAATACAATGCTGTCAAGAAATACAAGCAAAACCTTAACGACGAAGAGGTTCTCATACATATGGATTTTTCGGAAAATTATTGTTCCAAATACAGTCAAGAAATACAAGCATTTCATTTTGGAGGGTCGAGACTTCAGCTAAGTCTTCATACTGTAGTAGTGTATACCAAAAGCTCTATCAAGTCATATTGTACAATTTCCGAAAATCTCACACATTCACCAGCTGCTATATGGGCACATTTGCGGCCAATCTTTAAAACTCTCCCACATAACATAAAGAGCATCCACTTCGTTAGCGATGGACCTGTAACTCAATACAGAAACAAAACGATGTTTCACATCCTGGCTTCAAGGCTGCAACAAGAGATTCTAAATGTGGAGAAGTTTACCTGGAATTATTCAGAGAGTGGCCATGGCAAAGGGGCCCCTGATGGCATTGGAGCTACCTGCAAGAGAACCGCTGATGCCGTCGTCGCTGCAGGAGGTGATATTGATAGCTTGGAATCATTTGTAGAAGCCATTCAACGTAGATGTACCGCAATTACCTTGTTCACAATCGACGATAAAGCCATCCAAGAATTGACAGACGAGCTTCAAAATGAAGCAGTTAATTTAAAAAGCTTTAATGGCACTCTAAAAATACATCAAGTAAAGGCTGAAATATTAAGAAGTCCTCTGGAATCAGCTCCAAGTGCCTCTAAACTCATAATGAAAAGTTTAAGTTGCAATTGTGAAGGCGAGTGCCAGCATTTCAATTTAGGCGTGTTAGAGTACAAAAACGAGACAAAACTTAACGTAGATGATATTTACACAGACTCTGAAAGTGAAAACATGAACAACCCACAGCATTCCACAATGGAGACCGACGACGCTGCACTGGCTGGACCTAGTTCGATCAACCCACAGAATTACACCATCGGTGATTTCGTTTTAGTTAAATTTCTAGTAAGAAACACTGAATATTGTTATGCTGCAGTAATCAATAAGATAGATATGGAAGAAGGCGAACTAACAGTAACCTTCTTAAAAATTTGTGATGACCAAGGCCACACATTTAGAGTCGACGAAAATGATGTTTCTGATGTGTCCTTTGACCAAGTATTACAGAAGTTGCCAAACCCAGATATTGCCCTAAAAGGGAAACGAATATTTTATTATTTTAATATATCTGTACCTGTTTTTGAGAAATAAGTCTGCATTGATAAGTAACCAAGGCTGATTCTTAGTAAGCTTAATTTTGATTATAATTATTTTAATTCGTTACTTAGAGAACTAAGCTCGCAATTTGTTCCTGATACCTAAATGTAAGTATTTAAATTCTGTATGTGAGTTTAATAAATAAAAATGATAATTTATTTGATTACATTTAATAATTAATATTGTGTTTTTGTTCATATAAACATTGACATAAACTGTTCTTTGAGTGGAAAAAACAGTTCTCTGGGTAGCAAAACAGTCCTCTGCCGTACTTTTTTACAAAATCGCCTATAATTCGAAAACTAAGAGAAAATTACAATGGTTTCTTGTGTATTTGAATTTATATTATAACTATCTATCGACTAACATAATGATATTTTTAATTTTCTAGAAAAATAGGGTTGGGACAACTGTTCATAGACAAGTTTCCAGTTAGTAGAGAAAGGCCCAAATAACACTCACGGCAAAAACGACAAAACTGAGCAGTAAATGTCAATAAACAAAAATCTTACTAAATATGTAGTACCCAGTACGTGGACAACTGAATATAATTGGTAGATATGCAACGCATAGCAATGTAGCATCTTTGGTAGAAAAGCGTCCTAAGACCGGTCTACCCGCAAACTTGGTCGGTTTGATCGGCCCACGCGATTCTACGGAGTAGGCTGATTACAGAGTCATCTGAGGCAATTTAAGGGGACTTGTGGACTTTGAGTTTGACGTACGGTTAGTACTACATCTTCACAGTGCAATCAATCGCCTTGAAACCAAGGTAAATAACGCTCGTCGACTGCTGCATCCTGACAAAAACACAAAAACTGAGCAGGAAATGTACAGAAAGTCAATAAACAAAAATCTAACTAAATAGCACAGTCTATTAAATCTGTACAGTCGTTCGACGAAGCCGTGCGACGAAGCGTGTAGACACACGGGGCAATCGTGCGGGCTGAGACGCGGGAAGCACGCTCCTGCATTGCCTACATTACAATGTAAGTATTGCGGGAGCGCGGCTCAGGGCTGACGTCTTCCGTATGTTTTAATTTTATTTTGGTGCCACGTTTTTAAAATTGCGACGACCCTACCCGTGTCTAGACATTATAGGCGTTTCTCCCAAGATCAAAGGCGATGAACTACTGGTAGTATTTCTTTATACTGTGCCCAGTACAACTAACTAAATGATTGGGTATTGAATTTCATTGATGCATACAAATATAAAACATTGTGAGGTGCCTTCTTTGCGACGAATCCGACAATCTTTCTAATGCGACAACTTTCGTCGCTGCCGCGTTATTGCATATGTGTTATTTAATATAATTGATAAGACATTTCATGTATTTTTAAAAAATGTAATTGTTTTTGTTTCAAATAAAATTATTTATTATTATTATTTTCAAATCCCCGATTCTCGGTATTGTCAATACAACGTCACTATGTCTTTCGATCGGTCACGGGAAGCTGAACCTCTGATAATATTGTCCACTCTTCCTACTCGCATCTCCTAATAGGTCAGTCTCGGGGATCCAGAGTTCGTTTACGCCGCGCGTGGGCGCCCCACCTCGCTGATTGGATAATGTAACAAGTTACGTCTCAGACACAGCGTTGCTATAACCCGGCCATTGTCGCTTATGAAATCGCAATTGCTCTCCCTTGAATTTGAAGCGAAATTATGCAGAGAACATATTATTATTTTACCAAAGTAATGTATTTTGACGTGATAACGTCTTGTAATTCGATACAGCCGGCTGCACGGCCGCAAAACATGACGTCATGTGCCGTTATCGCCGTTACCTCGCCGCATGACGTCATCAGTACCATTCCATCAGTATTTTCTTAAGACGTTGTCACGTTCAACTATCGTCAGTAAACCGACTTAACAGACAACCGTTTTTTTTTAATGTCCGGGAAGGTCCGACCCACAAAGCTATCCTTACTTGATTATTGTGAGGGGTTTACAGCGCTGTCTATACAAACTTACAGATTTCCTCTACACTTAACGTTATACTCCTATAGATTCTCCATTACAGAGCTAAGGCCTCTTTCAACTGCTTTCCGTGAGGAGAATGCACATGATCAAAAGCTAAATAAATGATAATTTTAGTAATTAGAATATCCCCCTCTCGGTTTTCACATAGATATTAAACTGAGATTGATTATTATTTCAGCATATAATATTATAGATTATCCTATTGCAGAGCTGAGGCCTGATTCCCATTTTCCGTGAGGAAAATGCACAATGTCCAAAAGCTTGTAGATTTAGTTTTTGCAAAAAAAGTGTAAATAAATATTAACTTATGTAAAATTATATGTAAGTTAGGGCTGGTCTAGTCGGGAGAACGGCGGCTGCCGATCCGGAGACCCCGGGTTCAAACCCCACACGCACCACTGTCTTTTCGAAGTCATGTGCGTAATGCCGCTAACTTAAAACGGTGAAGGAAAACATCGTGAGGAAACCGACATGTACCTAGAATCTTTCGAAGTCATGTGTCATCCGCCAACCCGCACTGGGCCAGCGTGGTGGATTATGGCCTTAACTCTCTCCTTGCGAGAGAAGGCCCCGAGTCCCAGCAGTGGGAACGTTTAGTGGGCTGTTGATGATGATGATATCTCCGGGTGACGAACGCAAATGTAGTGATTTATTAGACTTTAGACTGTTCATGGTCCCAATAGTTGTTGACACATATATAGTTATGGGCAGGTGTGTTGCTTACCACCAGGCGAATATTGTACTCGTCTCGTCTTAAATTAATCATTTAAAACGATTACACCCTATTATACTTATCTTACGTCTATAGGTGCCTATCAAGAACTTAATATCTTATCACGTCCCTTAAATTACAAATAACATTGTCCAACAAAATCTACCCACACGACTTTGTTCATGAATGGACCGTCCCCAGTCATATCATGATAAATGTCCAGCAGCGTATTACGGCTACATCACATTACGGAGTGAATTGAATCACTTGTAACGAGATGAAACGACGCACAATTGGCGCATTATGTCAGCTATTTTCAGTCGACAATGCGGCTGGATCGGGCGTCGGTGACCCACTATTTATTGCGGATTTGTTTCAAAGTGTGTTGGAGCGTTCAAGGTTGAAAAACAACGATTTATTTTGGAAATGGGGTGAGGAGATGAGCGTAGGTGTCTTCTAAAGGTACAAGTTCGCGCGGAGACTGCGACACGAGACCGCGACAGGAGACCGAGACCGGAGACCGCGACAGGCACTTGACACTATGGAATTGTATGGACGCCAGTTCGCGCTGAGACCGCGACAAGAGACCGAGACAGGTCGCGGTCGCGGTCGCGGCGCGAACTGGCGCCCATACAATTCCATAGTGTCAAGTGCCTGTCGCGGTCTCCGGTCGCGGTCTCGCGTCGCGGTCGCGGCGCGAACTTGTACCTTAAGTCGGCATCCGTCCACCTTTGACCTCACCCTCGCATACCATCAGTTCGTAGTGAAAGGCGAACTTAAGTGCGATAAATTATATAGATATTGTTTTTAAACTTTCGCGATTTGTACACAATATGTTTAATTATATAGATATTTTAAACTTATTAAGGACATGCTTCAGGCAAATTCAGTCAAATGTTAGCTTAAGTGTTAATATTTCCTCTGGATTTTGGTTTTCTCCTACAGTTTTGCCTTGGTTGGTTTGGCGTGCAATATCTGTCAACATAGACCATTGGAAGGAGGAAAAATTAGATATTTTCCCGATATATTTAGATACCACAGGTTGAAATAAATAGGATTATTCTACTTATGTATGTTGTCTTGTTAATTTAGGTTGCTTTTCGATAATATTTCTTTTTCACTTAAACTAAACATACATAACGGTAACTGTCATTCTAGCTTAAGTGACACGATTTCTTCAAAAACTGGACGTCTACTATCTACGAAAAACGTAATTTCGAAATAAACTCGCGACTTTCCTGCTCCGGTTCTACTTCGTTTCGTCCGATCGAAAGCTGCCTATACACACTGGGCCAATGCAGGCCAACGCCAGTGTGTGGAGGGTCGTTTGTGATGACTCGCGTCGCTCGCCTCGCTGGCCGAGTGACGGCAAGTGGCCAGTGTGTATAGGGCTGTTTTGTCTCGACTCGTCTCTCGTGACCGGTGTCGGTTTTTGTGCACAAAACAAAGGCGCTCGGCGAAAAGCGTCCTGCTCTCCTATTGGCCTACCTCGTTTTTGTCTTCACTGGGCCAGTGTGTGGATGCTACGTTTTGTCTCGTGCCGTTTTTTGTCTGCACTGGGCCAGTGTGTGGATGGTTCGTTTTGTCGACACTCGCGTTGGCTTGCATTGGCCCAGTGTGTATAATCAGAAGAACATTTAGATGGACGAAACGACGGGTCGAAGTAGAACCGGAGTAGGAAACTTGCGAGTTTATTTCGAAATTATGTTTTTCGTAGAAAGAGAGTAACGTTCTGATTTCTATACTAATATTATAAAGCTGAAGAGTTTGTTTGTTTGAACGGATCTCGGGAACTGCTGGTCCGAATTGAAAGATTATTTCGCTATCGGATAGTCCGTTTATCAAGGAAGGCTATAAGCTATTAAACATTACGATACTATCAACAGGAGCGGAGCATGAATGAAAAATTTAACAAAAACGGGAAAAAATATTGCTTTTTGAGAGCTTTCGTTGCGTGACAGCATGTGTCCTTTTAAAGGTTCCGTCATTAGAACCTAAGGTAACCGAATTTGTTCAAAATTTTTTGTCATAGCTGTAGTTTATTCATTTATGTTTGTTTATTTTAGTGTCACTAGTGTTAAGGGAGAGGCCATCGGTTCCGAAACACAGTATTACATACTAGTTCAGAACTGATGGGTTCCAATTGATCCTGTTAAATGTTTTATGTTGAAATAAAGTATTTTGTATTTTAATTGGTACGAGTAATTTTTGATAGATGGGGTAGAAACGCGCGCACGGTTCAGCTAGTGTTATTTAAAATCTGGAGCATTCCTATTGTCAGAAATACGTGTCGATAACCTCCAACCCCCGAACCAGCGCGGTGCTTGGTATTGTCGTCGATGAGTAAGCCCTCTATCAGTTCACTTCTATTTATAAAACATTAGCAGATAACCTCGCGGCGGCATGTCATCACGGATAATATACAAGTTGTGACCTCCCGCTTGCCTCATAACTGACTCACTTGATGGAATCACTGTTGCATATAATATTCAAACTAAATCCTACTAATATTGTAAATGTAATAAAAGTTTGGCTGTCACGGAACGGATCGATTTGAAATTTGGAACACAGTTCGATGTTTATACTACTTTTATCGGTTTTTATTAGGGTTCCGTAAAACGTAAAAACGGAACCCTTATAGATTCGTCATGTCTGTCTGTCTGTCTGTCTGTCTGTCTGTCCGTCCGTATGTCACAGCCACTTTTTGCCGAAACTATGAGAACTACACTGTTGAAACTTGGTAAGTAGATGTATTCTGTAAACCGCATTAAGATTTGAACAAAAAAATAAAAATTAGGGTTGCCCCCCATACTGAGAACTGAAACTCAAAAAATTTTTTTTCATCAAACCTACACGCGTGGGGTTTCTATCGATAGGTCTTCAAAAATGATGTTGAGGTTTCTAAAATCATTTTCGTCTACACTGAATAATTTGCGCGAGAGACACTTCCAAAGTGGTAAAATGTGTCCCCCCCCCTCTAACTTCTAAAGTAAGAGAATGAAAAATCTAAAAAAAATATATGATGTACATTACTATGTAAACTACCAACGAAAATTGGTTTGAACTCGATCTGATCAGTAGTTTTTTTAGTACGTCATAAATACACTATTATTGAAACTTCGATCAAAGTTACAACGAACTACAAGAACTATGTGTACTATGTATATTATGTTACTTGCTGCAACGGAGCCCTTCATGGGCGAGTCCAACTCGCAGTTGGCCACTTTATTATAACCACATATTATGTAGTTCCCGTTCCCAAGATTACATGGGAACGGGAACTATGAGGTTAAAATTAAAACCGCGGGCATTACTAGTATGAATAATAATTATTTTTTAACATTTCTGCCATATTTTGATTGATTTGTTATAAATTTATTACATTAGGGATATGTGTCAAATTTGTTGTATTATGTTAATTATTGTAATTGGCGACTTGCCGTTTTAATTAATTAATAAATAAATAAATGATGATAAAAAAGATGCAAAATCAGAGCACCCTGTCAGGTTATATACCTTGGTTAGGTATTCCTTGTTACTCAGACCGCTCTTTATAAATCGTCTAAACCATGTTTACAAGGCACGGAGCTCATCTTCAGAGTATTCCGCTTTGATAGCTCTATTAAGCTTTACGACCATTTCGCAACAGTAATTGCTGGCCGTTTCCGTCTACCGAGAAGCGGTGCATTTTGTCCAGTGTTTAGCTTTTATTGTTCAACGGTTCTGGTAGTAAACGCAGTAGAACCTCTGGAAGTAACTCTGTTGTAAAACTTTGTAAATGTCGTTTAAGCGTAAATGATCCACTTAGACAAGCCCATATATATCGTCGTTGTCAAACCAACTGCTATACAAATGTAAAGGTACAAGTTCGCGCCGAGACCTGCGACCACGACCTGTCTCGGTCTCCTGTCGCGGTCTCGGCGCGAACTGACGCCCATACAATTCTATAATGTCAAGTGCCTGTCGCGGTTTCAGCGCGAACTTGTACCTTTAAACTTTAAGATGTAGGAGTAAAAACATTCTCATGTAAAAAAAAAAGTAATTAAGCATATTTATGTTTTTACTGATTCTACTAATAAATGTAAATATATGGATGATGGCGTTCAATCACGTAGTACCTTCTGTACGGATCTGGTTGATATTTGGAACACAGATTATAACCTGAAAGAACTTATACACTCATTTTTATTCCAGTAAAATAATGAAGTCGGGAACTTCGCGGGCGAAACCGCAGGGCGCTGCTACTTTAAAATATGGGTTACTGGTAATCAGCTTGCATCCGTTTAAGGGCATGTTCTGTGTATTGAAACAAACAGCCTTTGTTCTACAACTTTTCTTAAAACTCATTAGGTACATTATTATTATTTATTTTTATTTGCTATAATATAATTTTTATATTTTCAATACCTCTCCTAACCCATTATTTCGCAATGCCGTACAAAAATCATGCGAAAAGGAGAAATGATCGAGGGTTGCAACCCCCCCTCTTCGACTGGACTCAGACAGCTTACAAGTGACGGCATAGTGCTTAATCTTATTACTTTATACCCTTCTATCATCCTACATAGGTCTCCTGGTGGTTCATTTACTATGTCAATTTTGTTCACGGGCCTGTAGTCTAAAACTGTAGTAACATAAGTCGACGTATAGTCCAGTCGGGGCAGATATAAAACTAGCCTGAAATAGATAAAAATCCTGGGGGAAAAACATCTTTACCGGGATTAGTTAGAAAATCGTTTTTTTTTTTTAATAAAGAGTGACGAAACTAGCAGTTCATGTGCCTGATGGTAAGCAACATGCCTGCCACATAACAGCACAGTGACACGCAGCTATTGGAACATGAAGAGTCCAAATCATTACCTAGCACTGCACTGCGCTCGTCACCCAGAGATCTTATAGAAGATGTTATATCTCTAAGCCCTGTAATTTCTCTGGTAACATTGCCCTTCAAACCGGAACACAGTAATGTTTGCACATTACTGCTTGGCGCTGGAATAACTGGCGGACTCTGCCAAGAGTCCTACCACTACACAACACTATTACATTTAATGCACTTAACAGGTTAAAACGGCGCAGGCTGATCACCATAACCCTGTATTAGTAGGATTAATAAAGATGATAATAAATGCACTATGCGTGTGTAGTTTCATTGGGTCGGACGATTCTATTGCCCAATATGTCAATATCTACCATGAGTACAACACCTGTGTCCACTCGCCTTACGATGCTCCCCGTACAATATTGGGTTCGAACGGTATTCGTACCTGGTGCATGTCGCGTACTTCCGCGTTCAGTTTGACCTCATTCGCTATTGTATTACATAATATTGTATAATTATTATCTTTTAAACGAGCAGTGCCTTTATTTAACAAAATTTACTTACACTTAGCACATCTGAATTATCCATAAACCAATGAAAGGTCTATTATAAAAGCTAAAAATTAAAAGAAGAAAATGAAGACTTTTATCAGCTGACTATTATTTTTATCATTGTATAAATTCAGACCAATAGAAACTGTTTTGCCAGACATTATTGACTGGCCTCGTGGCTTAGTTGGTAGTAGCTCTGCCTGCGAAGCCGAGGGTCGTGGGTTCGATTCCCACCCAGTGCAAATATTTGTGTGATGAATTCAAATGTTTGCACTGTGTCTGGGTGTTTCTATGTATAATAAGTATGTATTTAAAACTATATAAGTATTGTATCAGCTATCTGGCCGCCATCACACAAGCTTTGCTTAGTTTGGGGTCAGATGGTGTTGTGTGTGAATTGTCCACCAATATATTTATATATATATATTTATTGCATTCCTCTCGAAAAGGCCAGTTTGTATATGGGTCAACTTTTATAATGTTTTGTAATATCTTATATTATCTTACCTGCAAACCGCAACAAAGATATTTGTATTGTAATTAATAGGTTGTGTTGAATGTTTTGGCAGTTTTTGTTTCATTTCACGTAAATCCGCGTTTCACCGCCACCTCATGTTGCTTGACAATGCAGGCCAGTTTGCAGTCACAGGGGGAACGTCCCTCTTTGCTTAATCTACCGTCAATCAACAACAAACTTAGTAAAACCGCAGTCTATTAAATTATTTACTATGTATTTCTTTATACTGTGGTAGAAACGTGCGTCTTCTGCGCCAGCTCAAAATAAGCAGTAGAAATCATCTACAGACCCAGCAGCCGTAGGTCCCTTATTGAAACAAAATGGCAGTCATAGGGACTGCCGATAGAAGTGAAAACTTAAACACAGAATTTGATAGTTCACTTTGGAAACTACGCGGGTGAAACTGGAGGGCGTGAACATCTAGAAATGCGTAAGCCAACGGCCATGATCCCGAGTTTACCCGAAGATTTCTTTAGTATATGAACGTGACGCTTGAGCTCAATTCATAGCCCACGAAAAATCTGTCTGTGGTGCGCCAAAAGATGTTTTCACTAAAGTGACAAGGTACAATAAGTTGATAGACCAAGCAACGGTACCGTAAATCATCGATATAAACCACTAGATGTGCCCTGAGCACTTTGGAATTGGTAATAAACTACGTATGAGTGTGTAGCGTAAGTGGTTACACACCACCAATCAACTTGAGACCTAGAATCGCTAGCGACGAGATATGCTGTGGCTCTACTTATTTTGGTTGTTGACAACGAATGGTGATAGGTGAAAACGCCCGGCGTTAACAGCTTCCTGCAACCGACTAGAACGGAAAGAGTGAGCTCACTCTTCCCAACGATGACATAATTCCGTGGGCCCGAAGTTTGAGAGGGCACATCCGATGGTTTATATCGATGCCGTAAATACTCAATTGAGTCATGTCTGGCACATTCCCACGTGTCGTATGGCCAAGATACCACAATGAGGTAAAGCGAGGCTTCCGCGAAAGCGTGCACTCGTAAATTGTACCTCGAGCCGGCATGAGGTCACGGCTGTAAGAAGCGGTTTCAACTTTACGACTCGTTAACCGCATGCCTACGTCGCACATCGGTGGTGAAACACTCACACCATAATACAATGTCTTAACAGCCACATTGGCTGCTTAAGATATGTTCCCACAATAGGGTATCAGGCTGGATCAAAAATCATAAATAATACATACATCATTTCTAATTAGTCCGTCAGCTAGATCGTGGAAAAATATGGGACACGTAAATTTTGTTTTATCAAAATGTTAAAAATCATCAAACTTCCGGTGCGGGTGTAGTTGTAAATGCGTACTTATTGTGACATAGAAACCCACAGAACGAATATTTGTATTAATTATTGGTGGACAATTCACATACACCACCATTTGACCCCAAACTAAGCAAAGCTTGTGTGATGGCGGCCAGATGATATAATACTTATATAGTTTTAAATACATACTTATTATACATAGACACACCCAGATATAGTGCAAACATTTGAATTAATCACACAAATATTTGCATTGGGTGGGAATTGAACCCATGACCTACAGCCTCGTAGGGAAATTGACTATCAATTAAGTCAGCCTAATAATCTACTATGTTACAGAGTATTCGTTGGCGAATAAACCATATCAAGATTACTCTGTTTTAGTTTTAACGTATTCAACAAATTATTACTAATACTAATACTAATACGAGTAGGTACCTACAATACAGATTTCATAAACTGAGGAAACTCGTACAGAGACGAACTTCTTAGCATTCCATGGATTCACCGTGCGGGTGCCGGGTCCGTCGTGTGGCAGAGAGAGAAATCTCGACTAGACCCCAAGACTTGTGACTCGGGCGTAGATTTAAAAGGGACCCCTTAGTGACCCCCCTATTGCCCCTTAGTGCAATACGTCATAAAAAATAAAAAAAATGTTATTAAATAAAATAGATCTTAACTATACAATATTTTCTTACTTAGTTCTATAAACAGGTAGATTATTTTGTTATAAAACGTAAAACAGGATACAAACCTTTCATTGTATAATGTATTTAATTTAATTTGTATGTATAAATTTACTTTAATTCTTTGGACACCGTGACCTTCTCCAAAGTTCACATTCACCCTATGATATAACCAGCGTAATAAAATTCCAAATGAAAATCAAAGGCACTTTTGTAAAGGTTAATTGGTCGATAAAGCTGAGTATTCCGTTATGATTGGCGATATCTGCACGCTAACTTACTCTTTAGTGCAAGGGCATACGATTGCTGAAGGTGTTCGAAATTGTACGTAAAGGTTTTGGTTTGAACTTTATGGTTAATTGCAATTTTCTACTAAATTCTAGTGGATGATCTTTCTTGTCTCTCAGTCTATCATCAGCCTTAATGTTTTAAGGATGAAATGGAATAAAAATAATTTCTACTTTTTGTGAAACTCATTGATTAATGTTTGTAAAACATCATAGTGCAGCATCATACTATGTCGAATATTGCTCAGTCAAATAAAATAATGTCCTTCATTTTCATTAGCATAGTCAACCAAAATAAGTCTTACTGCAGAGCAAACGCTTCATCTCTTTGGCCAATCTTCACTGTTGCGAAGACCATCCATAACCAAGTCTTGCATCTAGTCGGGAAATTTCATAATAGTTTCGATTCGTAACCAAACGCCAGATAGAAAAAAAAAACAATAACTCGACACAAAAACGCAAACCAAGATCTTTTGATTACTTCCCCACATAATCATCCCTTATGGTATTACTTACAGTACCTGGGTGACTGAACTTTGCTCGGCTAAAACACGGGTAAAACGTTTTCTAGTAGAAATGAAACCTGGCTAGACCGATTTATCCCTCCCGAAACCTGTATGTACCTCTGTACTAAACTTCTTCAAAATAGTTAGAGCTATTTCCGAGATTTTGAATTTATACAAGAATTGCTTGTTTAAAGGTATTAGATAGATACTTAAATAACATTCTATGCTCTACGTCCGTTATTAAAATTTGGTACCAAGATTAATTTTCCCAGTGTATACCAGGTCTTAACGTCTAGACACTCAGGCACTCGGGGCTTGCTAGTCTAGGCCGTGGAGATCTAACGGGGAACCAGGACCGTTAAACCGATTCGTCGCACGTCTGATTATCCATCCTATAATCGACTATCATAAATTACTCTTACCATCGTATTAAAGAGATTGACTTGAGCTCCATTTTTATGGTACTTTTCCGTTATGAATAAAAATACCAAAAAAAAGATCCCGCCAAAACCCCGATCGCAAAACTAATTTTGTTGGATTGCGTCATTTCGTGTAATATAGTTACCACGGTGGCTGTGTATCAAGCGGCTAGGCACAAGCCAAAATCGCCAAACAATGTAAAATTCCATCAAACTTCTAACAATCTTAAAAGGTGTATTCGTTTGGGACCATGTGCTCTATTTCCTGAACTCATTCAAGGCACGTTTTCCTTTTTTTCTTCAATCTTAAATTGTGTAATAAAAGAAATGAAAATGTTGGGATAACCTAACCCGTTTTGTCGTGGTGCTTTGCTTGACGATTTGACTCGCGTTTGATTGGCAAGAGTTTTGACCAGTTAACCGAAAAGTACCTTAAATTAATTTGACATAGTAAACGGCGTAAACTTCTATACCAATTTCCTCTAAAATTGGAGATTTGTAAAAGTAAATTCGAAAGTAATCCCCTCTTTCTGCTAGTATATATGTTGCATATTTTATCCCTCAATTTTTATTATCACTTTGTATTAATTGAAAATAACATGTAAGAGCGTCGTAAGTATATTATTTTATAGTTGACTTTAAACTCGGTTCAACGCAATTATGTATGATGCAATTATGCAATCGAATGACCTGGTTTTCTTATGCTTATCGACAGAGTAACTGCAACAGATTGGAAATAAAACGTTATGTTAACCTAGGTTTTCTCATAAATATAAACACATGGTTACATACATGGACGTATAAAAAAAGTCGAACGTAGTCTCGGTAAAACAAAAACTGTGTCCATCGAGTCGGCCACAAAATATGCACGTGTGCGCTGTCACATACAGGCTGACACGCACAAATCAGTGAGTCATTACACGCGCTACTTGTGTATATGTGTGCGTGTCAGCCTATCAGTGACAACCTGACAACGCACACGTGCAAATGTGGCCGACTCTAGTGACACAGCTTTTGTTTTAGCGAGACTCCGTCCGACTTTTGTATACGTCCATGGTTACATATAACCAAAAGGTCACTTGAAAGGTGGTCCTGTATTCTAGCGTTCAGTTATCGTGAATCGAGCCACTGTTGAAACATTATTTTTGTAAATGTAAATGTCATAACCCAATCCATATGATACGCTCAAAGAATCTGGAATATTCTCCATTGTTAGGGGTCAAGTCATCATGAGTTCGGTTTTGTAAATCTATTTAATATCATTCAACCTAAGATCCGTAGGTTTTAGTACTGTTAAGCAAATCAGCCATTTTTAAATGTAGTAAACCTGACCACCAAACGCGGTGGAACACACTTCTGGAATAAACAATTCGTGTTAAATAGAACTGATATCTGAAACTTACATACTAAACACTTAGCCCTGAACTTTAGAATCATTCAAGTGTATTGCTGCAGTTATGTCGAGGTGAATCGAAATTGCATAATTGTTTTTAGTACCCTCAGTATGGTATATGGATTCTAGTTAACTCTATAAAGTATATTTTCAAATGTAAAAACGTTTCAAAATCAGTCCTTTCACTTAGGAATCTTCAAATCAAACACGTCAAACTTAACAATTAACACTATACCTTAACGTTGAAGGAATATGTCTCAAAATCTAAATACAACAATCCAAGACGTACCCTTGACTTGTCGCAAGTCTGATCGTTGCAGCGAAAGAAGCTCAGAGCTTGGTAGCATACAAGTCTAACCGGGCCGGCTGAACCGTTCGGCCAAACCGGTCCCAGCCGCGTTCGAGATGATGTCATGCGCTCAATTCTACAGGAATATCGACTTCTTTTAAGCTGACTTCATATCGACTGCGATCGCAGATTCGACCATATGCAGGGTAAGCTATGTGATCTATGATGTCACCTTGAATATATTTGTGTCAGATCCGTGCACGATCGAACTGTACCAAACTTAGTTGATCAAAACTGTTAATATATCGTACCTACTTCATCATAATTATCAGCTTACTAGCTGAACCGTGCGCGCGTTGCTACGCCATCTATCGAAAATGGGTCGTACCAATTTTGAACCAATTCGGTTACCTTAGGTTCGAATGACGCAACCTTTAAAAGATAGACACATGATGTCACGCAACGAAAGCTCTCAAAAAGCAATATATTTAAGTACCCGTTTTTGTTACATTTTTCATTTATGCTCCGCTCCTGTTGCTAGTAGTGTAATCTTAAATAGCCTTCCTCGATAAATGGACTATTCAACTGAGAAATAATCTTTCAATTCGGACCAGTAGTTCCCGAGATCCTAGCGTTCAAACAAACAAACTCTTTAGCTTTATAATATTAGTATAGATGAGCGTCTTCTTGGGCCTCTCCCATAATACAGTTGCTTTCCGTATATCATTAGTCTCGGGGCGTCCAACACCTACGTTTACTGATTCGCGATCTCCACTCCAGAACTCATCTACCCCAACGGTTATCGAGTTACTGTACTTAACCTTTTTTTATTTCGCCGATTGTTTTATTATTCGTAATTCATCACGATTATATTTATAATTTTTATTAATTTCTATTTTTTTAATTACAGGTAAGATTGAAATACTACCCACAACTCATCAATCTACAATGCTTCAAGAGCAGCCTATATCTGGTTTGTACAACACATAAAAATCTTAATTACTCGAAAATTTTAACTTATCCATAAAAATTCATTGAATAAATCCGAGCCTATGATCCTTCCTTTTGTTTGTTTGAACGCTAGGATCTCGGGAACTACTGGTCCGAATTGAAAGATTATTTTTCTGTTGGATAGTCCATTTATCGAGGAAGGCTATATATACGCTATATAACATTACGCTGCTATCAATAGGAGCGGAGCATGAATGAAGAATGTAACAAAAACGGGCAAAAATATTCCTTTTTGAGAGCATTTGTTGGGCACGCTGACGTGCGCCGAAGTCCGTGACAGCATGTGTCTATATTTTAAGGTTGCGTCATTATAACCTAAGCTAACCAAATTTGTTCTAAATCTGAATTAGTACGACAAATTTTCGATAGGTGGCGTAGCAAAGTGCGCAGGATTTGACTAGTCACTTTATGTAAAAAAGATGTGACTGATCATAATTATTTAGAATAATACAGAGTCGATAATATAAAATCAAACGTTATGCCTCGATTTCTAAGCTTTTGAATTGAAATGTATACTTGTGATTTCTCATCAATGATAAAGCAAATATATACGAATCTAAAGTAGCGCTTAAATGACTTATGAGTTAGGGGAGAGGCGTGTGAGGCTTTCTCTTAGGAAATTGCGATTTATGATGATTAGATTGGGTTTGATGGAATTTTGTAGTTTTCCGTTTTATTCGACGCATGTTTTGGATATTTGCGTATTGGGCTGTAATTAAATTGCTTTGTAGGCATAAACAGCTTACTAAATGTTCACTGCTGAAACTCGGGGCCACAAGGAGAGAGTCATGACATAATCCACTACCCTGACCAAGTGCAGCAGATGGCGTATCTCCTCGAAGAATTTAAGAACATGTCGGTTTTCTCACGATGTTTTCTTTCACTATTTTTTAAGTTAGCTTCATTAAGTAATCACTATGGATCACAGATTAGCAATGCGCGCATCGGCGCCTTTTTTTTTAAGCAACGGCACAGAACCAGCCGTTATGCCATTAGTAATAAAGTAAATTAATATTTTTGTGTTTTGTTACAGAAAAATTAAAGTAATTTATGGTCAAAATTAATTAAATTAACGAATTAAATAATTCTTTATTATATTTTACCTCTCAAAGTTAGTTTTAGTTATAAAATGTTGACCACACTTTTCTGACATAAAAACTCTTTACTAAGATTTAAAAAGGTACCGATCGTTTTAGACGGAGCATATCTCTCTACCTAGTCTGTGGACGGAGCATTTTGAAACTGTGCGTTTTACATTACACATTACAGCACAAGTACGTAATAAGATACATTACGATACAGAAATTGGTCTAATAAGAGACTCTTTACGAGCAAATATGTTATAAAAATAATTAAAAGAAAAATAACTCTTACTATTAAAACTATGTATTAACTATTAACTAATCCTTGCTTACTCACGCACAGCCCAAGTATTGTATTTAGCACGATTGTAGTATAATAGCATTGTATTTTGCACTAGTAATACACAAATATACAATAATAATTACATACCGTATTGCATTTACGTTTCCAGGCTTTCCCCACTTAACTACCGAACATGCTAAATAAATTCAGTAAAAATCGTTTTATAGAGGTACAAATACAAACATAGTGATTTTTAAATGTTAGGTTTGCATGGTTTCTGATGAAGAAATTTAACAAAGAAATTGGCAGTCATAGGAACTGCCGATAGAAGTGAAAACTTGATAACTCAGAATTTGATAGCTTACCTTGGAAACTACACGGGTGTAACTGGAAGGCGTGGCCACGCCATCATGGCATGGCCATCTAGAAATGCGTCAGCATTTCCCATTGGCTCGCGCATTTCTAGATGGCCATGCCATGATGTCGAAGCCACGCCCTTTCAGCATTTCCCATTGGCTGACGCTTTTCTAGATGCCCAATCGCCAAGGTCCCGAGTTTACCCGAAGATTTCTTATCATACCCGAGCGAGATGCTAGAAATCAATTTACACCCCACGAAAAATCTGTGTAGGCGTGCCTAAAGAAGTTTTCACTTCAATAACCTTACTCATAAATAAAGATAACCGTTTCCCTGTTCCATTACTATAAAATGCAAACTGGTCTCGACTGTCCACCGCGGATGATGTCAGCTTTGCTGTCTGTCTCTGTGTGGCCGTGGGTTTAATTGGATAACCTGGACCTTTGAAAGCACTGTCGAGGTGATACTTGTTTTTAAGCTAATTAACAATTTTGGCAAACAAATGGAGTACCACAAAAAAAATAAAATCTTAAAAGGTTTGTTGATGGATATATTAAGAAATTGACAGATATTAAACTCTTTATTGTATATATTATAATTATATTATATTAATAAATAACTTTAAGTAGTGAAGTAACAAGTGAAGGGCTTACAATTGAAAATAATCTCCAATCAACCAGCATAAGGAAAAATTGCCTATATATGAGAAGAAAGCGATATAGGTACATGTTTAATAAAACACACAACAATCAAATATAAATCTAAAACAAATATTACGAAAAGTATTCGTCATTAATCTAAAAGAACCCACCCCGAACAGCAACCGGTGCAAAAGTGCCCATTACACTGGCCGCATTGCCAACATACAACTAAATATTACAGTTTCATTAAAACAATATATGATATGATGTGCGACTTAACAATCAAATAAATCGTTACTAATAGCACAGATGAGGAAATAGTTACTGAATGGTAATAATAAACAGTTACCTACAACTGTGAGATCATGGATATCGGATGATCAGATTACTACAAATATAACAGCTAGCAATAAACAATTACAACATCAGATATCAAACGGTGCTACCACATATTTTTACTTTTGATACCTACCACATATTTTTACTTTTGATACCTACCACATATTTTTACTTTTGATACCTACCACATATTTTTACTTTTGATACCTACCACATATTTTTACTTTTGATACCTACCACATATTTTTACTTTTGATTCCTACCACATATTTTTACTTTTGATACCTACCACATATTTTTACTTTTGATTCCTACCACATATTTTTACTTTTGATACCTAGTACCTACCACATATTTTTACTTTTGATACCTACCACATATTTTTACTTTTGATTCCTACCACATATTTTTACTTTTGATACCTACCACATATTTTTACTTTTGATACCTACCACATATTTTTACTTTTGATACCTACCACATATTTTTATTTTTGATAGATGTACAGGTTTGCCATTATTTATTGGCTTGATCGCTGAATGGTACATCATGAAGAAACCGAAATGTTTAAAAAAAAAGACATTACGGTGTTCCGGTTTGAAGGGCAATGTTTCCAGTGAAATTACAGGTCTTAGAGATATAACATCTTAGATCTCTGGGTGACGAGCGCAGTCCAGTGCTAGGTAATGATTTGGACTCTTACTACTACTAAAGCCTCTCCAAATACAAGCCACTAAGCTCGATATATCTGGCTTGCTTCGGCCAATTTTGCTTGCCATTTTAAGCAGGCTATCGCTCCATCTGTTTTCCAGTCCATAAGTCGTCTATCCCAACAATTCCCATGCGAAACAATTAAATAATAATCACCAGTATTCAGTGGTTAATTACACACTTTATGATTAATTATATAATTTTATAGCTCTGACAAAGACACAAGTGCTTATCCTGGACACGTGTAAGTTTATTCCTCGTTCACAAATAGTTTTATTAATTCTCATTCTACTGACATACTGTAGTAACTATTATGTAGTGGTAGGACTCTTGGCAGAGTCCGCCTGGGGAAGTACTACACTTTTGCCAGTTATTCTACTGCCAAGCAGTAATGTGTAAACGTTACTGTGTTCCGGTTTGAAGGGCAATGTTTCCAGAGAAATTACAGGGCTCAGAGATATAACTGCTTAGATCTCTGGGTGACGAGCGCAGTGCAGTGCTAGGTAATGATTTGGACGCTTTATGTTCCAATAGCTGTGTGTCACTGCTGTTATGTGGCAGGCTTGTTGCTTACCATCAGGCACATGTCCTGCTTGTCTCGTCTCGTTTAATATTGCTCAATGGTATCGGAACGACTGAATGGATCGAGTTGAAATTTGGTTAGATATTTTATAATCTCAAATAGCACATTATCTACATAGCTCCCTAGGGAACAAACATAAACCATAACGTTAGAACATGACTATATAATCATACAATCATGCGTGTTACTTCGCCACAGTGCATTCTCGGTTACAATACGGCGCCGAACTATACGCGCGCGCTGCCGACTGGGAGCGTGCGTTCCGCGCCCAAAAAACGTGCCGTACGTGCCATCGTTGGCGTATCGCAATGCACATCTTTCAGACCATATTTCAAAGAGCTTGGCATACTTACGTTACCTGCTATATTGATTTACCAGGTGGCTGTGTATGTTAGAAATAATCTAGAATCATACAGTACGCGAGGAGAGAGACAATCTCGCAACATACGTAAGGCGAACAAGCTGGATGTTATATCACACTCTCTCACAAGGTCACGGAAGCTAACTCGCATTATGGGACCTGAAGTTTATAACACTCTTCCCAAAATAGTTATATCTGCTCCAAGTTTTGGCAGCTTCAAAAACAGATTAAAGTGCTGGCTTATCGATCAAGCTTTTTACAGTTACACCGAATTTTTAGAGAGTGATGGCAAAGTTCTATAAAAATGTATATAAAAATTTGACATGGGTCAGTACAATTGTTATAAAAATATATTTTACTCATATAATGCTTGACAGTTTTATGTACAATCCTTACTTTAATATTATAAATGCGAAAGTAACTCTGTCTGTCTGTCTGTTACCATTTACCGTCTGTTACCATTTACCGTCTAAATCATATAATGTTTGACAGTTTTATGTACAATCCTGACTTTAATATTATAAATGCGAAAGTAACTCTGTCTGTCTGTCTGTTACCATTTACCGTCTGTTACCATTTACCGTCTAAACCAGTCAACTGATTTTAATTAAATTTGGTACACAGATAGACTAGACCCCGAGAAAGGACATAGGCTACTTTTTATTGCGGAAAAGGGGTTTGGGGATTGAAGAATGTAACAAAAACGGGGGAAAATATTTCTCTGCGAGAGCTTTACTGCCCTGCTTATGAATATAGGTACAGTAAGTGACATGGAACCACTTTCGAGAAAAACGCGGTGAAAGTTTTTTTTTTTACTTATATCGTTTCTCCCAAAGTGTAAATTAAATGTAACTTTTAAATAAAATCGATGTGGTGGGTTTTGAGATATAACGAAAAACTATAATTTACTTTCATATACCTCGACGACTTAGTGACGGCTTCTTTTGAAATTTGATCGAGTGGATTAGATTTTAAATTGAAGTCCTGTTTTTGTATTATCGGAGAAAGTAAATTATATCAATGAATTGCTATATTAACAGTTTAAAACATTGTTCCATTTGGAGCATCATATTATTATGTTATGGCGTCTCTTGATCAACATAATATTCATGCTATTTTAGTCTCCGAAACCTGGCTTCGATCTTGTCTTCCTTCGACCGCATATTCTCTCCCCGGATTCACACTTATAAGAAATGATCGCGTCGGCCGTATCGGTGGGGGCGTGGCGATTTACCTTAAGGATAACATTCCTTTTTCACTGGTGAGCAAATCGCCACAACCACCACCGGCATGTGCCGGTGAGCATTTACTTATTGAAGTTCTTCTTTCACATACTAAAGTTCTTCTCGGAGTCTACTATAGCCCCTCCAAAAACGTCAACTATTTCTCTTCATTTGAAAGTCTCTTACTTAACCTTATACCTTTGTACAATCACACCATTATAATGGGTGACTTCAATACTTGCCTCCTTAAAAACGATCTTCGCTCCTCTTCACTACAATCTATTGCTAAATCATACAACTTGCATATTCTTCCTCTCAACTCTACTCATCATTTCCCTAATAGTACCCCATCTTTACTAGATTTGATGTTAGTGTCTTCCCCTAATAATATTGCTTCACATGGTCAGCACTCTGCTGATGAGTTTTCATACCATGATTTAATTTTTCTCTCATATAAAATCCGTCCCCCTAAATCTAAACCTAAAATCGTCATGCATCGCAATTTTAGTAGTATGGATCATGAATCACTTCTCAAAGACGCCAAAAACATTGATTGGGGCCCCGTTATTGACGCTGTTTTGATGGATGAACAAGTTGCCATTTTTAATAAGCTCGTTACAGACCTATACGACATTCATGCACCTCTACGTAGGATTAAAATCAAACATCTTCCTGCCCCTTGGCTCACCGACGAAATCAAGTTACTCATGCACAAAAAGGCGGCAGCGAAATCGCGTTATAAGTCACGTCCTACAGAGGTTAATAAAGATAGTTACACTCAGGCCAGAAATCGCTGCAATAAGGTGTGTAGAGATGCAATACGCCGACATGTCCATAAATCAGTTCATAATGAGAATCCAGGTAAAGTCTGGAAGTTTCTTAAGTCAATGGGAGTTGGCAAATCACGTCCAAATTCTACCCCTAATAAATTAGACTTAGATGCTCTCAATCGACATTTTTCCTCTGCTTCCTCTATATCGGAAGCGGTAAAAAATTCTACCATAAATCATCTCTCTGCCACCCTATCTCCTGACTACTCTCCATTTACATTCATTCGATTCACTGAAAGTGATGTTAAGAAGAGTATTGTGTCGATCTCCTCCAACGCTGTTGGCGGTGATAGTATCAGTAGGAACATGCTATTGCCCATTCTTGACGTCATCCTTCCCGTCCTATGTGCAATCTTTAACAAATCCATATCCAGTGGCATTTTTCCAGCAATCTGGAAAGAGGCCCAATTAATTCCTTTGCCAAAGAAACCAAATCCTGCCTCCTTTTCCGAATACCGCCCTATATCCATTCTTCCTTTTCTGTCCAAAGTCCTAGAGCGTCTTGTTCACTCTCAACTTAACCAATTCCTAAACAGGCAAGACCTCCTAAACCCTTTTCAATCTGGTTTCCGTCCAGGGCATAGCACTGTATCCGCCCTTGTTAAGATCACCGACGACATACGCAAAGGTATGGACGACGGCAGGCTTACTGTTCTAGCTCTGCTAGATTTCAGTAATGCCTTTAACGCCGTCGATTTCGATATCTTGCTGGCGACACTGCGCTCTATTAACATATCTCCATCAGTAATCAATTGGTTCCATAGTTACTTGTATGGACGCCGGCAACGTATTCACCTCGACGATGTACTATCGTCTTGGTGTAGTACAAATGCTGGTGTTCCTCAAGGCGGTGTGCTATCCCCACTTCTCTTTGCTATTTTCATAAACTCAATTTCTCAAAACCTTAATTCTTCCTACCACCTTTATGCAGACGATCTTCAAATTTATTCTCAAGCACGGCTTTCTGATCTCAATATTGCTATTGAGCGGGTGAACGCTGACTTACGACAAATTGTTCACTGGAGTAACTCTTTTGGCTTGAATGTTAACCCCTCCAAAACACAAGTTATAGTAATTGGGAGTCCTTACATGATCTCTAGAGTGGACTGGGTTTCCATTCCAAAAGTTGTTTTTAACGGGATAGTAATACCATACAGCGAAACAGTCAAAAACCTGGGCGTGATTTTCGATCGAACGTTAAGCTGGGAACCTCATCTGAAAGCAATCAGTTGCAAATTATTTGCTTCTGGTGGATCGTTGAGACGATTACGAAATTTTCTACCCACTGCTACTAAAGTTGCGCTTGCACAATCTCTTCTTCTTCCCATCTTGGACTACGCAGATATCTGCTATCTTGACCTCAATGAAGACCAGCTAAATAAACTTGAGCGTCTCCAAAATTATTGCATAAGATTTATATTTGGCTTGCGCAAATATGATCACGTGTCTCAGTTTCGTATGCAGCTCAAGTGGCTCCCCATTCGCCTTCGTCGGAATGCTCATACTTTGTCTCTACTCTATAATATATTATTTAACCCCTCATCACCGCGTTATTTGAAAGATGTTTTTACTTTCTGGAGTGATGCACACTCTTTGCCTCTCCGATCTAAAAACAATTTGGTACTCCAAATGCCTTCAGCACGCAGTGAAAATTTCTATGGCAAGTCTTTTGCTTTTCGGGCTACTGAACTGTGGAACGCTTTGCCTGTATCAACCAGACAAGCTCCATCGCTTGCCACTTTCAAACAACTGGTGAATCAATTATATTTGTCTACATGATCATTTACTTGAAATCGTTACTTTTCTTTAATCTTACATAATTTGAATCTATTGCATAGGTAAATCTCCATCTGTAAAACATGATATTTATATACTTATCTATTAGTGTATGTTATATTAATATTTATGTATTAGAGTGTACAGTTATTAATATGTAAGTATATGCAGTATGTTAGTATTGAGTAGGTATTATATTTTAATTATGTATTATAATAGTATAGTTAATTTTCCAAATTATATAATTATAAGTATCTTTCACTCATTATTTGTACTTCCCCGTATTCTTATTCTTCTTTTCTCCTTTTCCATACTGCGGTTGCCTGGAAGAGATCGCTCTTAGCGATAAGGTCGCCAATTGCTACTTTGTTTTTAAGTTTTTGTTTAATTTTGTTGTTTTGTTTTCTAAATAAGTGCAATAAAGAGTTTATCTATCTATCTATCTATGTTCTGTTATCAAGAGAACCGGTAAGTATCGAGCTGAATTTGAATGTAGTGATGTCATTGTGGCGGTTACAAAAATACGAATGCTTATAACCTGTTGTCCATACAAGGCGTGCACTCGTTTTAGCGGACGGTTGTAGCACGGTTTAGCGACTGTTTTTTTTTTATTTTGCTGGCATATAATTGAATGAAGTCAAGCTATTTATGAACTTTGTTGTATAGAAACTATTTTGCTTGAACTTTTTGAAGTATCTAATAAATTTTTTTTGGTGTGTTAGGGACTAATAATGTTGAGAGTAAATTTGTACAATGTGCGCGCACGAAAAACTTAACTTGACACCGTAAAGTCAACATTTCAGTATAGTGGCCGGCAAACAAGTTGATCCAAAATTGACGTGGAAGGGGAAAGTTCGCGCATGTAGGTACAGTCCGCGAGGTATAAACTGAGCTTTGCATTAGTGTGAGTGATCACATGCATACGCATCTATTACCAAAAGTACAGTCAGACAACAAACTCTTAAACAACAAGCTGACATTAACTATCCAGGATCAATATGGTCATTGCGAAAAGAAGTATCTCTTTTAGGATTCAAATGGTCAAGGACAGAGAATAACAGAAAAATTTTAATGGAAAAGCATGAGATCCGTCACCTACGTATAACTTATTTACTTAAAATTTCCGAATACCGTATTCAGGGCAGGCCTATCGTTTATACCGATGAAACATATATTGACACCACTCACACTTCATCAAAATCATATTCAGATGGCAGCACTTCTGGTTTGAAGAAACACCTTATTAAGAGAACATGGTCACAGCGTCCTGCGTCTGACTGTACTTTTGGTGATCACTCACACTAATGCAAAGCTCAGCTTATACCTCGCGGACTGTACACTTCCACCAAAGAGACAGACCTTAAAAACGTTTCTGCGAGCCATGCGCAGCTAACTTCATTGGGTCAAGTACATTGGAACTAACTTCAAGTTAATACTTCTTGCGTTGAAGATATATTAACTTAGACATATTAGCTCGAGGAATTAAGAAAATAAGTAATATGGCTAGATAAGTTAGAAGATACCCCATCCTTTAAACACCTCTCTGGGTTCCCAAAGTTCGTCGGTTCGTTTTAAATATTGAAAGTTTTCAAAAGCGACGGCTACCGAGGTAGTTTATTTATTTCGTTACCATTTTTCGTTACCGTTTCGTTTTCGGTTAAATACATAACTTAGTAAACAATGTCTTAAATCGGAATTTGGACGTCCCATCGACTTTTGTTTTGGTCTCAAATGATCGATAATTTGAGAGCATAATTTGGATTAGCAGCTCTCAGATTTCGGTAAAAAGACTTGGTGGAATTTGACACAGGCGAGCTTCAAGCCTCATATTCCAAGATCCCAGAACCGCCAGACTCAATCGTTCACATTTCGTTCATCAGAAAATACGTGACGTCTGGCGGCCTTGGGATCTTACTCTTACTCCATGTCAGGAAAAGGCTCAATACAGAGAAGAGTGGCGTATTTTACTGTCAGCGGTCAGGATTTTTGCGGCGATATTCAAGACTTTGAAGTCTCTTCGAAGCTTTAAATAACTAGTCCCAACGGTGACCGTTGAACACGGCACGCATGCCTTGTATAGCGACTGTGGTCCCACGACCTCCAATGGCCTGGCTTTCATATATACGCTTGTAGGACGCACACTAATGGATTCTACGCTACATCTACGCTTGCTGGAATTTATTGCAGTCTGAAGCTATATTTGGCGGGGAGTCTGTGTGTGTCTTGTAGAAAGGTATAAATTGACGACTTTGCTGTGGGCTTGGAAAATCTATCAACTTCAAGTTGTAGGTATTTGGTTGGCCTCGTGACTTAATTTCTGTCTGTCTTAGTCTGCCTGCGAAGCCGTTGGTCGTGCGTTCGATACCAGTGCAAATATTTGTGTAATGAAAACAAATAATTGTTCTGTGTTGGTGTTTCTATGTATAAATTATATAGGTTTCGATTTGAAGGGAAATGGAAACGCAGGTAAAATCGTGGGGCGCTACTAGTAAAGTATTTTTTACTCGATTTACTGTATTTCTACTGGTGTCCCCCCCTCCCAAAATCCGAGGCTGCGTACTGATGACCCCCTCTAAAATGAGGCTGGGACCGCGCTTGATTATATGATCAGCTGTCTCATAGTATAAGGTTTTTTCTTGGGTTTACACGGTGTTGTGTGTGAAATATCACCTATCACATCAAACACATCAACAGCCCACTAAACGTTCCCACTGCTGGGACTCGGGGCCTTCTCTCGCAAGGAGAGAGTTAAGGCCATAATCCACCACGCTGGCCCAGTGCGGGTTGGCGGATGACACATGACTTCGAAAGATTCTAGGTACATGTCGGTTTCCTCACGATGTTTTCCTTCACCGTTTTAAGTTGGCGGCATTACGCACTTGACTTCGAAAAGACAGTGGTGCGTGTGGGGTTTGAACCCGGGGTCTCCGGATCGGCAGCCGCCGTTCTCCAGTCGGGTGGTCTAGTCGAGACCACCGTAACTTATAGACCACCGTAACTTATTAGTATACGTAATACGTAGTATTAACATTAGTGCTGAATAATACTAAAATTCTAATTAATACGTTTTCACTCGTGTATCAGCAGAGTAAATTAATATGCTACTCAATTACATATGAAATTAATTAATGAAAATTGTAAATTAATTTATGATTTGTAACATAATGTTATCAGTAGTTAGGTGATTATGTTCACTGTTTGTATTTAGTAGTGGTAAGGCTCACTGCAGAGTCCGCCTGGGGAAGTACCACATACAGTAATGTGAAAACGTTACTGTGTTCCGGTTTGAAGAGCAATGTTTCTAGTATTATAGATAAAATATCTTCTCTATCTCTGGATGACGACCGCAGTTCAGTGCTAGGTAATAATTTAGGCCCTTCATGTTCCGATAGCTGCAGATCATTGTGCTGTTATGGATAGGCTTATTGTTTACCATAGTACGTATCCTGCTTGTATCATCCACTCTTTACATCTATACAAAAAATTGGCAGTCATAGTAACTGCCGATAGAAGTGAAAATTTATAACTCAATGCTTATTTTTGAAACTACGCGAGTGAAGCCGGAGAGTGTGGCCATGACCTTTTTTTTTTAACTTCTAAAGGTTTACACTTGACTGCCATCTCGCCTGATGTTAAGCGACGATGCGGTCTACGATGGAGCGTGTTTACCTAGATAAAAACCGATTCACTCTCGATTAGAAGACACAAAGATTGTAACCATCAGGGAAAACCCACTCAGGCAACGTATTCCACAGCCTAGACGTTCTTATCACAAAAGTAGAGTCAAATCTCTTCGTTCGTGTCTTTGGAACATCAACCATGAAACGATGTCCGTGACCATTGGTCAACGCTGACGCATTTCTAGATGGCCAATGGGAAAAACTGACACATTCCTAGATGGCCAATGGCCATGGTCCCGAGCTTACCCGAAAATTTCTTGTCAATCGCAAGCGTGACGGTAGAATTCAATTCCCACGAAAAATCCGTCTGTGGCGAGCCAAAAGACGTTTTCACTTCAAAAATGTCGCCGATATTTAAAAATTACCAGAATCACCGCGTCGTTTTACTCGCGTTATCGTTCCTATAATGTTATCAGTAGACATTACAATGATTATGTTCATTGTTCATAGCACAACGTACATCCGAGTGCGTGCGCGCAGCGGTCAATGATATAGCATATAGCCAGTGCACCCTCACTCGCTCAAGGTCGCGCGGTTTTAGCCTACCGCTAGACCGTTCCTTCCAGGAAACAAGTGACAGTCGGTTGTCCGACGCACGGCTGAGCGCTCGCGCAAAACGTTTCCCGCGCATATTGTTATTAGAAATTTCTAATAACAATATGCGTGGGAAAGACAGGGACAGAGTTACGCGTTAGAAAGAGCGCAAATGTTTATTTGAAAATCGCGACAGGTATTGCGAGCTGAATTGAACTTTGTTGTGTCCCAGCAAGAGTCGCTATTTACATAATTGTTTTTGGTAAGTGTGGCTTCTGTACTAATATTTTTTCTGTGATATAGCTCTCGTTCGGTGGCGTCATATCGCGTCACGGTAGTAGTTGTGCAGTTTGGTAATTGGGGGCAAGTGCGTGCCATTTATACTGTCGATTCAATTGAATTTGTTCTAGTTTAAGTTCTTTGTACCCTATTACAATCTTCAAAAAAACTAATTAGTCCGTCAGATTGCTAAAAAAATATTGTAAACGTATTTTTTCTTTTGTTTCACAAATAAAAAATTACCAAGAGACAGTGCTTCGAAGTTTCGCGTGACGTCACTCGTGGGTACGATTTTCAGCCACGGGTGACGTCGCGAACTCGCGAAAAATAAAATAAAGTAGCCAAGTGCGAGTTGGACTCGCCCATGAAGGGTTCCGTTCCAGCAAGTAACATAATATACATAGTACACATAGTTCTTGTAGTTCGTTGTAACTTTGATCGATGTTTTAATAATAGTGTATTTATGACGTACTAAAAAAAAACTACTCATCAGATCGAGTTCAAACTAATTTTCGTTGGTAGTTTTCATGGTAATGTACATCATATATTTTTTTTAGTTTTTTCATTCTCTTACTTTAGAAGTTAGAGGGGGGGGACACACATTTTACCACTTTGGAAGCGTCTCTCGCGCAAGTTATTCAGTGTAGACAAAAAATATATTAGAAACCTCAACATCATTTTTTAAGACCTATCGATAGACACCCTACACGTGAAGGTTTGATGAAAAAAAAATTTTTGAGCTTCAGTTCTCAGTATGGGGGGCACCCCTCATTTTTGTTTTTTTTTTAAAATTTTGTAAAAATCTTAATGCGGTTCACAGAATACATCTACTTACCAAGTTTCAAAAGTGTAGTTCTCATAGTTTCGGCAAAAAGTGGCTGTGACATACGGACGGACAGACAGACAGACAGACAGACAGACATGACGAATCTATAAGGGTTCCGTTTTTACGTTTTACGGAACCCTAACAAAAAATACGTGTCACATATTTTTCCATGATCTAGCTGACGGACCAATTAGAATGGTGTGTGTATTTTTGTCCCAGTCCGATATCCTATTGATTTAGATTTTAGATGGTTATTTTTTTGTTTTCAAGTTACGGTGGTCTAGTCGGGAGAACGGCGGCTGCCGATCCGGAGATCCCGGGTTCAAACCCCACACGCACCACTGTCTTTTCGAAGTCATGTGCGTAATGCCGCTAACTTAAAACGGTGAAGGAAAACATCGTGAGGAAACCGACATGTACCTAGAATCTTTCGAAGTCATGTGTCATCTGCCAACCCGCACTGGGCCAGCGTGGTGGATTATGGCCTTTACTCTCTCCTTGCGAGAAAAGGCCCCGAGTCCCAGCAGTGGAACGTTTAGTGGGCTGTTGATGTTGTTGATGTAGCTCATAGTTCCGAAGTAATCCAATATAAATTTTATCGAAATCGGCGAAAACATTTGCTTTCAAGCTTTCATGTATTTAGACTACTTAGTGATAGATTCCTATGAAATTTGGTCGAGTGTCTTAATTTAAATTGACGTCTGTTTCTGATTTAATTTATTATCAAACTAGCCGAGACCTGCTATTTTTTTGCTAATTTTTTTTTTTAATAAATTTACACGTGTAGTTCGCGATACCGTTATTTTTTTTGGGATAATAATTAGCCTATGTGTTATCTCAGACTATTGTCTATTATTTATGTACTATTTCATCCCTTCAGTAGTCGTTGCGCGATAGAGTAGCCAACCAACATCCATGCATGCTCACAAACTTATATCAGGTAAGTATTAGGTCCTTACTCCTTACATGGTATATATGAAATTGGTGTTTTGTCGTACTGGCCACTTTGATCTCCAATATCTCCTCTTTGATTAGGAATTCCAATTTCAAATTTATACAGCTATTTTTACTCATGATTTTTAAAACCGTAATTCATTTGTTTTTTCCTCTTTTCATTTGAAATTGGAATTTCTAACCAAAGAGAAGTTATTTGAGATCAAAGTAGCCAGCCAAGACAAAACACCAATTTCAAATGTAAGGACGTAATACAAGTACCTACTTACCTAATAATATAAGTTCGTGTTTTACAGCGCCCCGCGGATTTACCCACGTACGGCTGAATGGATATCGTTGAAATTTTGAACACAGATAGGCATTTTGTCGAGACAAAATAACGGGAGTCGACTCCCGCTTTGGTTGTTAAAAACGAACAGTGATAGGTAAAAACATCCGGTGTTCACCGCTTCCTGCAACCGACTAGAACGAAAAAAGTGAGCTCACTCTTCCCAACGATGACATAACTCCGTGCCCCTGAAGTTTGGGAGGGCACATCCTATGATTTATATCATTGGATAAATACTAGTATGATGAAAAAGAAATTTACTCGTTTACAAGTACATATGTCGTTCGATTCCCGTACAAGTCCTTATTTTTACTTGTTTTCTGATTACCTACACTTTTTAATCTTACATGTTATTAATACATAAGGTATTTTAATCGTTTGCGAAAAAACAGGCTCAGTTGTCGTTGCAACGTAAACTCTAATAGTACTTGAGTTGCGGTTCAATTTCTGTTAACTTTGTATTTTTCCACTAATCATCAACCTAATTCCAAACAAGAGCTCATTCTCGCACGGAAGAATGTAAACCAACCCTCGAAAACAGTACAGGCGTGGCGTTACTACCGTATATTCATGTGTTACTTGAGTGATTTCTATGAAAGTGGCGTAGTTTAAATTGTTTACCATAATATGAGTAAAGTTGGTAAAATCTAACCCGTAAATATGCACGTCTCGTGTCACACGATCACATACTATCAGGCGAGTGTCGTTCGACCCACTGCTAAATGCACCACTGGCATGAAACTGCGTCGAAATATCGAAGACTCGTTCCACTATTTAACCGTGTTATATATCCTGTAATTAATAATACGAGTATTTTTGAATTAATGAATGATTGAATGAAAATTCTTTATTGTTCACAACTTAAAATAACACATACCTATAATATTGAAAAACACTAAAGCTTGTTTTTGTGTATGTGATTGTGGTTAGTGTATTTGATTGTTTTTTTTTATATATGACAGAGGCTTTATTAACAAAACTAAAATATAATGAGAACTACACTACGCTATAGATAATGCAATCCACGAAGACGCGCCCCACCAATTTTTTTCTCCACCAATCGCGTTTGCTCCGAGCGACGCGAACCATTCACCAGTCATTGTAGTGTGCGTGTGCATTCATAGGTAATTAGTGTGTACCGATAACACTCAAACATTGACGGAAGCTTGCACACATATACTATAAACGGTTAGGAGGAATAGTGGGGCGCGTCTTCGTGGATTGCACTATCTGTACATACCTAACTAACTACTTACACTAATCACACCTGAATTATCCATAGACCAATGGTCTACAGATAATCAATAAATTGTGGTTAAATAATGTGAAATACATACATATTTTATGTTTAGTTTATTTATATCTGTCACTAGTAACGCCCCGTGGTTTTGCCCGAGAATTTCACAAAAAATGTGATATTTAGTCGAATGCCTTTGTCGGAAACAAATAAAAAAATAAATTACGGTAAATGTATACGTTCAACATTCACTCATTTATTTATGTTCTGAACTTCTAAGTCTCTTAAGTTTTTATTTATTATTATATTATAATAAATAAAAACAACATTAAATTATTAAATTAATCCTTTTATTTGTGTGCTGTGTTCCGATTGGCACAGTAAGAAGCGGCGACTCCCTATGTCGGTCACCCGACCTGTATCCCTAACTTCTAACGACCGGTAGGTACATCCCACGTGTGCTACCATTTTTGCAACCGGCCTAATGGTTACCGCTTCTCGAAACTCTGCATCGAAATGATACTGACATCATATCCCTAATCGGACCCGGGATAAAAATACCGAGCCCTGTGATACATACTCTTTGCTAATCTCTGACTCGATCGTACTAACTGTTGAATATTCTGTGTGTGTATAAACTGGTTTGTAATCTTTGGTGGTCAGTGTTCTGGTACAAACTGTTGGTTATTCTGTTGCGTGGACGGTTGTTGTGTTTAGGGCTGTCCAGATAGATTGGGGCTGGTGAGATTCTCAACCTACTGGTACCAACCTACTAGTATTATAATAAATGTTTTTGAAGTGAAAACTTCTTTAGGCGCGCCTAGACAGATTTTTCGTGGGCTGTGAATTGAATTCTGCCGTTACGCTCGTGTATGATAAGAAATCTTCGGTTCTTCTTCGGATCTTCCATGGTCCCGAGTTTACACTCGGGACAATGGCTGTTGGCCATCTAGAAATACGTCAGCCAATGGGAAATGCTGAAAGGGTGTGGCCAGGCCATCATGGCATGGCCATCTGGAAACGCATCAGCCAATGGGAAATCCTGACGCATTTCTAGATGTCCATGTCAAGATGGCGACGCCACGCCCTCCGGTTACACCCGTGTAGTTTCCAAGGTTAGTTATCAAATTCTGAGTTATAAGTTTTCACTTCTATCGGCAGTTCCTATGACTGCCAATTTTTTTTTTTAAATTGTTTTGATGTGTCAATAAAGTGTTTCTAATTACGTTGGGACGTCAGAACAGATCGGGTTGTAATTTGGAACACAGTTAGTTTTTAGTCTGGGATAGTTTTTAGGCTTCTTTTATGTTTTATCACAGGAAAATACTGGAAATGGAAACTACGTGGGTGAAACCGCGGTACGCAGCTAGTATAACATAATGTGGCGGTAGGACTCATTTTAGAGTTCGCCTGGGGAAGTACCACACCTTTGCCACTTATTCTACCGCCAATCAGTAACAATAATTGTTGTCGGGGTTGAAGATAAAGACGGTTTATTTTCAGAAAAAATACAGAATAAAGAGATAATCATCTTATATCTCTGGGTGACGATAGCACTGCAGTGCTGGGTACTGATTTGTACTATTCAAGTTAAAATATCGGCGGTGCTGTTATAGACAGGCGTGTTGCTTACATCAGTGCACCCTCACTCGCTCAAGGTCGCGCGGTTTTAGCCTACCGCTAGACCGTTCCTTCCAGGAAACAAGTGACAGTCGGTTGTCGGACGCACGGCTGAGCGCTCGCGCAAAACGTTTCACGCGCATATTGTTATTAGATATTTATGTCGTAAACCCTCCGCGCTAGACAGGGACAGAGTTACGCGTTAGAAGAGAGAGTTGAAAATCGCGACAGATATTGAGCGCTAATGCGAGCTGAATTGAACATTGTTGTGTCCCAGCAAGAGTCGCTATTTATACATATAATTGTTTTTGGTAAGTGTGGCTTCTGTACTAATATTTATTCTGTGCTTACATGACATGTGCCAAGCTCGACAGACTATACGACATGCTCGGCTCGTCACTCTATATTTATAAAAAAAAAACTTGATTATAATCGCATTAAAGGTTACACAAGAGGGCGCCCTGTCTCTCTCTATCTCCTGCCAAGACTCCCACCACTCTGACTAACTTACCCACTCTTATCAGTAAATGCGGAAAGCTTGGTAACCCTACCGCGGCAGGCGTAGTGGCGTACGCTGCGTGGTTATGGAATGCGCGCGCCAGTCACATCTGGCGCTGTTTGATTTGTTCATACACAAACTGACCGCGCCCGCACTAGAATAGATATGATTAATTTAATTACAAGTACTACTGGCTCCCTGAATCTTGCCACCCACCGGTTTTATGTTACAACTCATGTTTGTATTTGTAGCTCTATATCACTTTAAGGGGAGTCCTCCTAAACATAATTATATTACATCACTAGCAGTGCCCCGCGGTTTTACCCTCGTACTTCCCGTTCTCGTTATTTTCCCGGGGTAAAAAGGAGCCTATGTGTTCTTCCAGACTATAATCTTATATATAAAATTCTTGTGTCACAGTGTTTGTTTCCTTACTCCTCCGAAACGGCTTTACTGATTTTAACCAAATTTTATATGCATATTCTGTAGGTATGAGAATCGGCTACTAGCTATTTTTCATACCCCTAAGTGACAAGGGTTGTTCACTAAGGCAAAACAACGTTTGCGGGGTCAGCTAGTCTAACTGTATTACAAATTTCAGCCTGATCCGTTCATACGTGATTGAGCAACAAACATCTAAATATCCAAACATCCATACTTTGACATTTATAATATTAGTGGGATTGTCAGTGTCACCAGGTATGACCTACATAAAGTACTTTATCTCTCACTGGGATTTGCTCTCAACTTCTTCCACGTAGAGTTTGGGAAATTGCTTTTCCCTACGAAGAATTCATCGTTGTTTCCTGGTGAAAATAGCGTACGTGTTCGTCCAAACTACATATCTAGTTGAGTTCCAAATTTTAGGTTGATCCCTTCACTTCTTACTTTATGATTAAGCAAAAAACATTCAACCATCAAAATCTTTACGTTCGTTTTTGTTCCTTCTTTACCCTATCATCTAATCATCTAGGCACCTGGATTGGTTTGCCTAGCAGCCTAGCTCAAGGCAGGTCCCTTGAAGCAGGGACACATCACTGCCAAAATTAGGGTTTTTGACTCACCAATCCAGGGGTATTTGTGTACGGTGTCAAGTGTACTCCTCATTTATCCTCAATGCGTCTCAGCTTTGTGTCACTCTGTTAGCTGTTAGTGGGTCTCGTTATCGTATTTGTCACTCGCCGGATTGCCCAGGAGAAGATCTCACGATCGTGGCCTGACCAGGAAGTTGATTCACAACGCAGGCGGAACAATCCCGGCACGGAATAACAATCCTTGTCTCGGTCGTTTTAAACGAAAAAGCAAAAACCGAGAGGTTTGATTCCGTGCCGAGAACAATCCGATTGCGTTGTGAATCAGGTGATGACAAATGTATTTAGAAAAAATCTCAGAGGTACAGACTCTCCAAATGTCCGGGATTCCAAATTCACGGCTTTGAGGACATTTATGGTCGCGGACCATTCATGGATGAGACTAGCAAAGGATTGCGACAAGTGGCGAACATGAAGAGAGGCCTATGCTCAGCAGTGGGCGATAACGGGCTGAAGAAGAAGTAAAAGACATTTTCGCCACTAGGTCACCATGGTTATTGCACTAAGCGATACAAATGAATAGGCATGGAAAACGGAGCGTTGGACATCCGAATTCGTAATCCAACGATTACGAACCGAAAAACGAGTCTAACCTGGACTCGATCAGTACAGGACCGAGGTGGATGGCAAAGGAAGAGAGACGCCTATACCCAGCGGTGGGATAGAGAAGACATGATGGGATAGATGATGATGCCGATACAAATGAACGCCAATACAAATCAATCAAGTTAAAGTATTCAATGAACGATCTTTGAAATCCCCGAGTCAAGTAGCGAGGCCCGCTGATCTGTGAACTGTGAGTAACAGTAATGAAGTCATCGCGGCCCTCGGTCGTTTGCAGTTTGATTAATAGTGCCATTGTGCCGGGGTCACAGCGCTCCAATATCAGTTCACTACTCAACTTATTAAGAAAGTTTCGAGTAGTTACATCAAGTCCTAGAAGATACCGGTTGCGTTCTTATAAAGTTTGGTAGGCACTAGAATCAACCTGAAGTTCCTTTATCCTCATATTCCTACCAATATTATAGTGACTAGCCTCGTGGCTTAGTTGGTAGTAGCTCTGCCTGCGAAGCCGAGAGTCGTGGGTTCGATTCCCACCCAGTGCAAATATTTGTGTGATGAATTCAAATGTTTGCACTGTGTCTGTGTGTTTCTATGTATAATAAGTATGTATCGAAAACTATATAAGTATTATATCAGCTATCTGGCCGCCATCACACAAGCTTTGCTTAGTTTGGGGTCAAATGGTGTTGTGTGTGAATTGTCCACCAATATTTATTTAAAAATTATGAACGCGAAAGTTTGTATGCATAGATGTTTGTTACTCTAGAAATCAGGAAAGCAACAAATAAAAAATGCAACAAACTAAAAATCAAGAAACTAAGACATGGAAAACTCGGATAATAAACAAAGCGAGACACTCGCCTATACAAGTATACTATGTAGGTAACGTTTTAATGCAACGGTAAAACTCTGTATTAATGTGAAATAGTGTAGTTTCAGCTCGTAAACCACGAGTTTATGAGCGACAACGCATCCCCGGACGAGAAACCGAGGACCGTCTGACGGCTGCAGTTTTATGTACATTCAGGCGACGCATGTCGAGACGTCGGTACTGCAGTTGGGTGACAAAAGGGCTGTCCATTAATAACAATCACTACATCATTACCTAGCACTGCAATAAGCTCGTCACCCAGAGATTTAAGATGTTATATATATGTAAATACTAGCTGACCCCGCAAACGTTGTTTTGCCTTAGTGAACAACCCTTGTCACTTAGGGGTATGAAACATAGCTAGTAGCCGATTCTCATACCTACAGAATATGCATATAAAATTTGGTTAAAATCAGTAAAGCCGTTTCGGAGGAGTAAGGAAACAAACACTGTGACACGAGAATTTTATATATAAGAAGATTATATATGTTATATTTGGGTTTTATAGTATTATAGTAGCGTTTTTTTTTCTTCTGGGGGTAGTCACCTACAAAAGAGTTTTAAAATTTGCTCTTACTTAAATTTAATAAAATAAATCAAAATAGTCTATTTATTGACAAAATTTTAATGTTTAATTGAATAATAGTACAGGATACCTGTCTGGGAGTGTTATCCTCTAAGTGCACTGCTTATTCTCTTTTTTTTTTTTTTTTTGTTTTAAACTTAACCAACAAATCATCACACATTTTAACTGACACCAATGGAGGCTGTTCTGAACTCTCAAGATAAACTTCAGGCCCTATTTCTTGAGAAGATGGACAGATTTCAGACACAATTACAGTTGTCTCCTTCAGCATCAAAAACAACACTGGCGGACGAGTTTGCTTCCTTCAGAACATATATTTTGCTGGCGCTGAAGTCCTTACAGGAACAAATTACCCTCCTTGCACTTGAATCAGATAAGCAAGAGATGCGTGCCAGGAAGAAGATTGTCCTTATTCATGGCATTCCAGAGTTGAAAAGTGAGAATGTAGCAGCCTCTGTAGTCAAAGTGGTCACTGAACAGCTGAAGATTTCAGAGTTCACGGTAGCTCACATAAATAGGTGTCATCGCATGGGTCGCTCTCTTGCCCCTGATAAAACCAGACCTATCCTCCTCAAGCTTGGTGATATGGGTGTGCGGCAGCGTATATGGAATGCCAAGAAAGCCTTGAAAAGCTCCGGGGTAACACTGTCGGAATTTTTGACCAAACCCCGGCATGAAACTTTCATGTTGGCTCGTGAGCGATTTGGGATCACCAGGTGCTGGACACAGGACGGCTTCGTAATAGTTTTGGGATCAGATGATAAGCGGTATCGTATTTGTAGCCGCCCTGAACTGGACAATGTTCAGATGCCGGCGCCGCACATTTCTTCCGTCGTTGGTGCTGCCACAGCCACCACAACGCCTCAAAAGGTAAGAAAACCCGACGTGGGAGCCGATAAGAAGGTTCCAAGGATAACGAGACGAGTCCCATTGAAATAATTCGGTGTTCAATACCATTGTTTATGTTACAATTTCACTTTATTTTCTTTGTATGTAGGTATAGGCTTTTACAGTAGAATCTACCTTCCATTTCCTTTATTTTGTTTTAATATGTACCTAGGTTTAGTTTGTTTTTGGCACGGTTCAATTTAATTTTGTGTTAATGCTCGTTTTACATAATTTTTGTTCGTTTATAATTTTTACTTTCTTTTTGTTTTCATGCTCATCATTAGACATATTGAGATGATCTTTCTAACGTTACTGTCAAATAGAAATGACAAGATCATGTTTTTTTTTTTCGGCTCATGGCGTATATTTGGCCACTTTGCTGTTCCGGAAATTAATTTAATTGATGTTCTTTCTTTTGTTTTGTTGCTTCGTTTTTAATTGTAGTTTCCTGTGATAATGTGCCATAAATTATATTTTATTGTTATTTCATCTTGTCATGATGAGCTGTACAGTGTTATTATTGTTTTTGTGAATTGTACGCTATTTCTTCCCTGCACACCCGGACAGGTGGCCCGTTCTTCTTTGCTCCAGTCAGTTATAAAATCTTGCAACATGCAAATTCTTGATCTCAACGCAACCCATCACTTTCCCAATAGTACTCCTTCCCTGCTAGATTTGATGATTGTGGCTTCTCCAAATAATGTTGCCAAGCATGGCCAGTATTCAGCAAATGACTTTTCATACCACGATTTAATCTTTATTTCGTACAAAACTCGACCTCCTAAAATTAAACCACAAATTGTTATGCAACGCAACTTTGGTGGTATGGATCACAAATCCCTTCTCGAAGACGCTAATAAGATCGATTGGGGTCCCGTCATTTCCGCTAACTCTGTAGATGATCAAATAACTATCTTCAATACATTGATCACACGTTTGTACGATATTCATGCTCCATTACGTGCTATAAAAATAAAGCATCTACCTACACCGTGGCTCACCGATGAAATTAAAACTTTAATTAATAAGAAAGCTGCAGCTAAGTCTCGCTATAAATCGCGCCCCTCCGATATCTCCAAAAACAAGTACGTTCAGGCCCGCAATCGCTGTAATAAAGTGTGTAGGGACGCAATACGCCGACATGTCCATGAATCTGTTCAAGATGAAAGTCCAGTCAAAGTATGGAAATTCCTTAGGTCTATGGGAGTTGGCAAATCTCGTCAAAACTCTACTGCTAATAACATTGATATAAACAACCTCAATAATTTTCTTGCATCTGTGTCCTCTATGCCGAACGCGGTCAAAAGTTCGACATTAAGTTATCTTTCTGCCTTACCTACTCCTGACTATTCTCCTTTTACGTTTAATCAATTTACTGAATGTGATGTTAGGAAGAGTGTGATGTCGATCTCCTCTAACGCTGTCGGAGGTGACAATATAAGTCGGAACATGCTCTTGCCCATCCTTGATGTTATCCTTCCCATCCTGTGTGTTTTATTTAATAATTCTGTTTCCAGTGCAGTCTTCCCATCAGTCTGGAAGGATGCTCATGTCATACCTTTACCGAAAAAACCTAACCCTTCATCCTTTTCCGAATATCGTCCTATATCTATACTCCCGTTCCTGTCCAAAGTTCTTGAGCGTCTTGTTCACTCACAGATTTCTACATTCCTCAACAAACAAGATCTCCTCAACCCTCTTCAATCCGGTTTCCGTCCTGGGCATAGTACTGTATCTGCTCTTATTAAGATCACCGACGACATCCGCAAGGGTATGGACGACGGCAGGCTTACTGTTCTAGCTCTGCTAGATTTCAGTAATGCCTTCAACGCCGTTGACTTCGATATCTTGCTGGCAACACTGCGCTCTCTTAATATATCTCCATCAGTGATTGATTGGTTTCACAGTTACCTGTTTGGCCGTAGGCAACGTATTCGCCTGGACGATGTGTTTTCGACCTGGTGTAATGCAAATGCTGGTGTGCCTCAAGGCGGCGTGCTATCACCTCTTCTCTTTGCTATCTTCATTAATTCTATATCTCAAAGCCTCAGTTCTTCCTACCACCTTTATGCAGACGATCTCCAAATTTATTCACATGCGCAACTTTCAGATCTAGACATAGCCATAGCCACGGTAAATGCAGACCTCCACGAAATTGTCCGTTGGAGTAATTCGTTTGGTATGAATGTTAATCCAAAGAAGACACAAGTTATAATAATCGGTAGCTCGTATATGATTTCTAGGATTGATTGGAGTTCAATTCCTGCGGTCGTATTTGACGGGACCACAATCCCTTACAGTGAATCAGTCAAAAATCTTGGTGTCATTTTTGATCGTACTTTGAGTTGGGAACCTCACTTGGAGTCGATCAGTTGCAAGTTATTTGCATCTGGTGGATCTCTAAGACGAATCCGTAACTTCTTACCCACTGCCACTAAGGTTGCACTTGCACAATCTCTTCTTCTCCCGATCCTTGACTACGCTGACGCCTGCTACCTCGATCTCACAGAGAATCAGCTAAATAAACTTGAGCGTCTTCAAAATTACTGTTTAAGATTTATATTTGGATTGCGCAAATATGATCATGTGTCTCAATTTCGTTTACAGCTCAAGTGGCTCCCTATTCGCTTTCGTCGGAATGCTCACATCCTTTCACTGCTTTACAGTGTTCTATTTAACCCTGCTACGCCACGATATCTGAAAGAATGCTTTACATTCTGGAGTAGTGCACACTCACGTCATCTTAGATCTACCTATAATTTGTCCCTGCAAATGCCCTCTGCACGTTGCGAAACTTTCTACGGAAAATCCTTTGCATTCCAAGCAGTTGAGTTGTGGAATGCCTTGCCCGTAGAAATTAGACAAGCTCCGTCACTTTCCATATTTAAGGTGGAAGTAAAAAAACATTATTTGTCAAAGGCCCGCTGAAGTCTAATTGAAGCTGATATTTATGAAATAGTATTTTGGATTCATTGCATATATATATTAGTATATTTATGTAATAAGATTATTTATGTATTAGCATGTATTATTATTAGAATGTATGTCTATTTTATTTTAATCAATAATTAGTATCCTATTTAAATTATGTAGTAAGGTATCAAATTACTCTTTATTTGATTACTCCCGTCTTTTCATTTTTAATTTTTTTTTTCCATCCCACGGTTGCCTGGAAGAGATCGCTTTTAGCGATAAGGTCGCCATTTGCTACTATATTTAAAGATTGTTTTTTTAAGTTGTTTGTTTTATTAAGTGCAATAAAGAGTTTATCTATCTATCTATATTTGACATGTAGATAACATTTACGCAATAAAGATTATGATTATCTAAGCCCTGTAATTTCTCTGGAAACATTGCCCTTCAAAACGGAACTCAACAATGTTTGCACATTACTGCTTGGCGCTAGAGTAACTGGCAAAGGTGTGGTACTTCCCCAGGTACTTCCTACAAAAAAATTAGATTCTTTGTAGGTAATATAAATAAACGTGGGGTTTATTTATATTACCTACAAAGAATCTAATTTTTTTTATAATAGGTATTTAATTATTTTTAAATACCGGTATAAAGTATAATCTAATCCTATTCTAGGCGCGCGAGGACTGCGTTCGTTGCCTGGCATCCTGGCAACGGCGAGTCAAGGTCACGCGTTTGACGAAAAAATATTTAGTAATTGATATTTAGTAATTGTTACCGAGCCCCTCCCCGACTTTTGAACCCCACGTGATTAATGGACGGCCCCAAAGGAGACTACGGTTATGATGTTAGTATCAGCATCATATCCTAGTCTACTGGTGGACATAATTATGGCTCTCCCATGATACGCCACTTAGCTGTATCCTCGAGTTTTCTTCTCCAACCACTGCCTTATTTTATTACCCCCGTCAAATTTCACGACGTCCTGTTCTATGTTTGCTTATGCTTCACTCCACTGCACGGCACTTTGGCCCCAACGGTTATTGGTTCTACGAAAAACATTACCAGCTCACAAGCTGACTGACACTTCAGCTTGCTAATACGTTAATCTGGGTCTTCTGACAGATGCTTTCGTTTCGGATATGATCCCATAAAGAAGAATCGAGCTCGTTCTGTAGTGCACTGTGGGATTCTAAACTTGTCTTAAATGTAAATTGCTGGGTTATGTTTTTGAGGTGGTGGTGGTATTCAATTCGGTCTACGATTTAGCGTACTTACCTAGACGATTTACTTTGACTTGAAAACACCAAGTACCCATTCAGGCAACGCATTATATTATCCTAGACGTTGTTCTTTTGTTTTTATAGTCCAAAGTAAAGAAAAAAAAAATAGATTTAAACTGAACGAGCATAGAGCTAGAGCTGGAACAAGAGCATGTAAACGAAAGATCGTTCTTAGCGTTTTCCATATTAGATATTCCATAGAATCTTTGCGAACGCAAACACAACAACGAAATAATGTTCTACGTTTGTTTACACCAAATGAATTTGAGACAGTGGGGATAGAATGAGCCATTCACTCGTCTGATGTAAATCGGCCTCAAGGAAAACATGATACAATGATACGAGACATCTGCCAATCCGCATTTGGTGGTGAATGATCTTGACTCTCTGCATCTAAGACAACACCTGAAACCCCACCTATATGAACAGAAACTGGAATATTAATATTTTTTAGGTCAGTCCTGTAAATGAACCAATAAAAAGTTATACCAACAAACAACTCTGTGTACAGTTTGAAGAAACTTTTGGCCTCATCGTCGGGTGCTTCATTCGAATACAGCTTTCGTTCCTTGTTAACACTTTACCAGCGAAACGAGATAAAGTTTGAGCCAGAGAATACTCCATATTTCAATAATAACATGTAGGTTGGATCCTAGGTTCTTGAACTCAAGGAAATAGTTGTAGGACTCTTAGCAGAGTCCGCCTGGGGAAGTACCACACCTTTGCCAGTTACTCTACCGCCAAGCAGTAAAGTGCAAACATTGCTGTGTTCCGGTTTGAAGGACAATGTTTCCAGAGAAATTACAGGGCTTAGAGACATAACATCTTAGATCTCTGGGTGACGAGCGCAGTGCAGTGCTAGGTAATGATTTGGGCTCTTCATGTTCCAATAGCTGCGTGTCACTGTGCTGTTATGTGGCAGGCATGTTGCTTACCATCAGGCACATGTTCTGCTCGTCTCGTCACTCTTTATTTAAAAAAAAAAATGTGGCAGGCATGTTGCTTACAATCAAGCGCATGTCCGCATGTCATGGTCGTCTCGGCACGCTTTATTGAAAAAAAAAAGCAACTTGATTCACTCTCGATTTAAAGACACCAAGATTGTCACCATCAGGAAAACGTCACTCAGGCAACGCATTCCACTGCCTAGACCCCTAGACTTTATTATCACAAAAGTAGAGTATTGTAAATAAACAACTTTCTGTAAATACCCCATGCGCTACAGACCCAGCCGACGGTAAACTCGTTGAAAATGAAAATGTCTCCATTGTGAACGATGAATGCAATACCGGAAATAGCAATCGGTCTGGCGCATTCATTACCAGTTCCGATCCTCTAATGGAAGTTCCGTGTAACGTATCTTCCACGTTTATACTTCATCTCTGTCATTTTCACTGTCATTTTTAGTAGTGGTAGGACTCTTGGTAGAGTCGGCTTGGAGAGAAAGTACCACCTCCAGTACATTTCCCAGTTATTCTACCGCCAAGCAGTAATGTGCAAACATTACTGTGTTCCGGTTTGAAGGGCAATGTTTCCAGAGAAATGACAGGGCTTAGAGATATAATATCTTAGATCTCTGGGTGATGAGCGCAGTGCAGTGCTAGGTAATGATTTGGACTCTTCATTGGTCCAATAGCTGCGTGTCACTTGTGCTGTTATGTGGCAGTCATGTTGCTTACCATCAGGCACATGTCCTGCTCGTCGCGTCACTCTATAATCTAGAAAAAATCAGGTTATGATTGAGAATGAAAACTACCCCTGTTTGTAATAGTATTAAACAATAAATAAATGATATTGGTGGACAATTCACACATAACGCCATGTGATCCAAGCAAAACCTGGAACTATCACTGTGGAATCCAAATAGCGGATAAAATATTTATACCAATAATTGTAAATTACAGATCATAGAGATAAAACATCTTATATCTCTGGGTGACGAGAGCAGTGCAGTGCTAGGTAATGGTTGTACTCTTCATGTTACATTAGCTGCGTGTCACTGTGCTGTAATGGGCAGGCATGTTGCTTACCATCAGGTACATGTCCTGCTCGTCTCGTCAATCTATACTCTAGAAAAAGCTGTGTATCGCTGTGCTGTTTTGGCCAGGTATGTTGCTTACCATCAGACACGTGACCTGCTTGTCTCGTCACTCTATATGATATGAAATAAATCTTTGTATGTTTCACCAATGTTTCCTGCCACTAATGGTTGTCTGAAAGAAATTTATATATAATTTTGCTCTACACCAGACTTAAAAATAAATAAAACAAACATGTCCTTAGTCCTTATCGCTAGCAACGATTTGATCATTGAGTTTAGGTATGTAACGAGCCATGCGTCATTATAAAAATCACTCACAAAAATAGCTCAAATATCTGATTCATTTCCTGTTATAGAATAACGTAATTATTTCCCCGTATATTTTATTATATGTCAATAAATTTATCTGAAACATTACATCATAGTTGTAATAGCTGGATTTAACTATTTGGTTATATGGTTTTTATTTTTGTTTAGGGGTCTTTGGCAGTTGACCTCAGACAGCCTCAAATTCCTACTGAACTTTGAGCAGAAGGCTTAGCCTTAGTAACCTAAACTAAACTTCATCAATCATCAACAGCCCACTAAACGTTCCCACTGCTGGGACTCGGAGCCTTCTCTCGCAAGGAGAGAGTTTAGGCCATAATCCACCACGCTGGCCCAGTGCGGGTTGGCGGATGACACATGACTTCGAAAGATTCTAGGTACATGTCGGTTTCCTCACGATGTTTTCCTTCACCGTTTTAAGTTAGCGGCATTACGCACATGACTTCGAAAAGACAGTGGTGCGTGTGGGGTTTGAACCCGGGGTCTCCGGATCGGCAGTCGCTGTTCTCCCGACTAGACCAGCCGTAACTTTGTCGTAACTTACCACTCCAGTCGTAACTTAAACTAAACTTACTAAAACTAAAATGTACAATACGTAAAACATACCTAAGAGCAATTAATCACACCTTAGATGTATACTTAGTTTACCCATTTCCTGTAATCATGAGTGCTACATCTCATACGACTAGCACAAGAGAACTTCAGGCAGTTGTCTCTCTGGCAACGAGTAACGAGTAGACCTAGAATTAGAAACGAGCTAGCGAGCAGCCGGGAGTGAGTGCGTAGTTCCGATAGTTGTGTAGCTCGGCTGTAAGCGAGTGAGGCGAGCGATTACTCGCATCACTCGCATCTTTCAGATCCACACTGTACAGAAATGATCGCTGGTTGCTCTCTCGGCGTGTTCTAATCGCTTAGCGAGTATCGCTGAGCGAATGTTATTTCAAAGCTCTTGTCGCTCAGCGACAAACTAGTGAAGCGAGTGCTCGCCGGCGGTGTGAACAGTCAGCGATCAACTATTTGTATATGAATCTCTTTTATTTACACGGAATGTATGTCTATTGTACGTTTCTTGAGCGAGAAAATAGCCGATAGTTACTCGTTTACTCGTCGGCGGTGGGTCGGCCTGCCATTATGTTGCTAGTGCTATGATGCGGTTCTGGCCTGTGAAGGTAATAAACCTACTGTTTTTTGACGTGATAACGTCTTATAATTCGGTGAAGCCGGCTGCACGCCCGCAAAACATGACGTCATGTAACGTTATCGTTAGTTCGTCGTCCGTGCCATGCGGACGAAGCTGAGCGCTGAGGGCGCCACCCGCCGAGTCGAGCGGTATCACTACTCGCGCTATCAGCGTACTGATTTCTTAAGACGTTGTCACGTTTAACTATCGTCAGTAAACCGACTTTACAGACAACCATTTTTTCATTTTTTGTTGTGTGATGTCGGCTGACATATTTTATTAGGGGATCGCGTCGGAAAATACGTACACTTCTCGATCGTGCCAAAGTTCAATGAAGAGCTACGATGCATATACACACATACACACTAATAGTTGCCAGCCACGGCGTTATTTCGAATAGGGGCGTTGCCTACAATCTCTCGCGTGTATTTCTTAGGCTGCGTTTTCACCAGAGATGTGCGAGGAAAATGTGTCGTGCGAGGATGTCTAGCTGAGCTGTGAAAATGTGTGGAGGTTTCAACCAAAGCTTTGCGAGGAAAACGTGTCGTACGAGGATGTGTAGCGGAGCTGTGAATAATGTGTGGTGCGAGGATGCGTTGTGACTCCGTCTATGGACTGGCTAGTACAGTATGTCACAAACCTCGTAACACATTCCTCGCACATATCCCTCGCTTGTTTTGTATGCACAAAAATCTAGCTCCCCTGAGCCGTTTCCACCAGAGCTGTGCCGTGACCGAGGCGAGGTAAATGAAACCATAGTATTGTTTCTTTACAAACACATCCCTCGCTACGCATCCTCGCACGAAATGCAAACTTGCTTTATTTTGGAATTTGCCTAAATACGAAGAAATGCACGCCCAACGCGTAAAAGCCACCGTGTGCCCGCTTAAATCATAATCTCCACTCCTGGCGGTTCGCCAACGTTAATGCAAAAATTACAAAGAAATGAAGTCCATGATTCATGCGGCCCGTCAAATGAGTCACTTTCTTGTGCTCTTATCGGCTTCGAATTACTAAATGCAATTGGCTGTAATGCACTGCGCCATCGATATAAATCAAGAGATGTGCCCTCCCAAACTCCGGGCGCACGGAATTATGTTATCGTTGGGAAGAGTAAGCTCACTCTTTCCGTTCTTTTTGGTTGTGAACGCCGGACGATTTTACCTATCACTATTCGTTGTCAACAACCAAAATAAGGAGAACCGCAACGTACCTCGCTGCTAGCGATTCTATGGGTCAAGTAGATTGGTAGTTGTAAACATGTAAACCACTCACGCTCTTCACACAAAAACGCAGTTTGTAAACAATTTCAAGGTGCTCAGAGCTCATCTTTTGATTTATATTGATGCACTGCGCTTAATTTCTAATCTCGCGTTTTTGAAACACGTCATCGCTCGTTAGTAATGCTCGCTTCGGGACAAAATTAAATGCAGCTCGTAAACTGTCAAATACTTCAATTTATTTATTAGCTATTATCATCATCAAATGCCGGCAGTGGGAACTGCTGGGAGTGCGGGTTGGTGGATGACACATGATTTCGAAAGATTCGGTATGATCCCATCTGGCCCGGTACCGGGCCAGATTCTAGGTACATGTCGGTTTCCTCACGATGTTTCCCTTCACCAATTTAAGTTAGCGGCATTACGCACATGACTACGAAAATACAGTGGTGCGTGTATGAACCCGGGGTCTCCGGAACGGCAGGCGCCGTTCTCCCGACTAGACCAGCTGTAACTTACCGCCGTAACATTAGCTATTATTAAATTAGCTATTAACCATTATTGAATTACTTATTAGCCAACTATTAAATATTGATTTTTCTCTAAAAAAAAAGTCAAACGGCTTATAGACTCGCGCAATTAATTTTACTACAATTCGTGAAAGCCAATATGAATAGGCCAAATAAACCAATTGCTATGAAAATATCATAAATGTTTTATTACATTTTTAGGGTTCCGTAAAACGTAAAAACGGAACCCTTATAGATTTGTCATGTCTGTCTGTCTGTCTGTCTGTCTGTCTGTCCGTCCGTATGTCACAGCCACTTTTTGCCGAAACTATGAGAACTACACTGTTGAAACTTGGTAAGTAGATGTATTCTGTGAACCGCATTAAGATTTTTACAAAAGTTCTTAAAAAAAACAAAAATTAGGGGTGCCCCCCATACTGAGAACTGAAGCTCAAAAATTTTTTTTTCATCAAACCTACACGTGTGGCGTGTCTATGGATAGGTCTTAAAAAATGATGTTGAGGTTTCTAAGATAATTTTTGTCTACACTGAATAACTTGCGCGAGAGACGCTTCCAAAGTGGTAAAATGTGTGTCCCCCCCCCTCTAACTTCTAAAGTAAGAGAATGAAAAATCTAAAAAAAAGATATGATGTACATTACCATGAAAACTACCAACGAAAATTAGTTTGAACTCGATCTGATGAGTAGTTTTTTTTTAGTCCGTCATAAATACACTATTATTAAAACTTCGATCAAAGTTAATACAACGAACTACAAGAACTATGTGTACTATGTATATTATGTTACTTGCTGGAACGGAACCCTTCATGGGCGAGTCCAACTCGCACTTGGCTACTTTATTTTTTGTTTTCGATTAAAATTTAAATAGAAGCAGTTTTTTTTTACTATTATAGGTTCGCACTTGACCACCATCTCGCCTGATGTTAAGCGACGATGCGATCTACGATGGACCGTGCTTACCTAGAGGAAACGGATTCACTCTCGATTTGAAGAGTAGTATATTAGAACAAACAAAAAAATAAAAAATTTGGCAGTCATAGGCTCATAGGAACTGCCGATAGAAGTGAAAACTTGTGACTTGTAACTCGTATGTTTTCACTTTTAATTGAATTATCTAATTTATTTATTACCATGTCAGAAGACTACTTAGTTGTTAAACCATCGTAGGTCTATGTACATTCGCATAATTTCAACACCGCCAGCTAAATCGATGGTTGCGCCATCTAGTTTTATATCAACGTAACTATACAGAATATTGCAAATCTTTACTGTTTCTGCTGCCCTGGTACTGGTACTTATGGGCAAACGCATTAACGAGTTTACCCGAAGATTTCATATCCGATCCGATCCGATCCGATCCATTATCATATCCAAGCGTGACGATTGATGAATACATTTCACAGCCCACGAAAATTCTGTCTATAGCGCGCCTAAAGAAGTTTTCACTTCAAAAACTCTGTTTATGCTGATTCTAATTCTCCCCTATTCATTGTCTGTATTTTTGATTCCTACCAACTAGAGCCATTAGCCAAAAACTATGACTTGTAGACTTTGTAGTGATAGGACTCTTGGTAGAGTCCGCCTGGGGAAGTACCACACCTTTGCCAGTTATTCTACCGCCAAGCAGTAATGGGCAAACATTACTGTGTTCCGGTTTGAAGGGCAATGTTTCCAGAGAAAATACAGGGTTTAGAGATGACGTGCGTAGTGCAGTGCTAGAGAATGATTTGGAATTTTCAATAGATGCGTGTCAGTGTCCTGTTATGTGGCAGGCATATTGCTTACCATCAGGCACATGTCCTGCTCGTCTCGTCACTATATGCTATTAAAAAAAGTTGGCAGTCATAGGAACTGCCGATAGAAGTGAAAACTTATAACTCAGAATTTGATAGCTTACCTTGGAAACTACACGGGTGTAACCGGAGGGCGTGGCCTCGCCATCTTGGTAAGGCCATCTAGAAATGCGTTAGCATTTCCCATTGGCTGATGCGTTACTAGATGGCCATGCTATGATCGCCTGTCCACGCCCTTTCAGCATTTCCCATCTGCTGACGTATTTCTAGATGGCCAATAGCCATGGTCCTGAGTTTACCCGAAGCTTTCTTATCATACCCGAGCGTGACGAATGAATTGAATTCACAGCCCACGAAAAATCTGTCTAGGCGCGTCTAAAGAAGTTTTCACTTCAAAAACTTAACATGGATCTATTCTATGGCTCTATCAACACAAAATAATCAATTTGCAAATAATGTTGTCCGTTTCTTGAATGAATGAACAAATAGGTAGACAAAATACCGGGTGTCAGGTAAACAGATTCCGATAATGCTATCTTATCGTACCTACCTGTTTATATATGTATATTTAGTTTTGTTATAGATATAAATAGCGAGGCGAATGCAAGGCATGTTGACATAGGTGCGGCTTTTATCGTAAATATTTATACCACCTCATAATCCAGAGATCGCCGATTTTGCGAATTGTGTTTATTTGTGTGACGTAATCTTTTGAAGATTACTTCATCACTTTTTAGGGTTCCATTAAACATAAAACGGAACCCTTATGCATTCGTTATGTGTGTCCGTCTGTCTGTCCCTATGCCACAGCCACTTTTTTCCGAAACTATAGGAACTAGACTGTTGAAACTTGGTAAGTAGATGTATTTTGTGAATAGCATTAAATTTTTTACACAAAAATATAAAAAAAAACAATAATTTTTATAGTTGCCCCATACTTACGAAGCAACTATTTTCTTATCTGTGCCCGTACTTAGAACTGAAACTCAAAAAAAATCTTTTCATCAAACCCCATACGTGTACAATTAATTTTGTCTATGGATAGGTCTTAAAAAATGATGTTGAGGCATAGAATAGATAATACAGATAGAACGGACACTCCCCACCCCCCGCCAATTTCAAGCTTCCTGCCCCTCGCGGACGCGAGGCGGTCTCAACGAAGGGTTATTATATCGGACGATAATTTTCTATGAGAATACGACCATGACGCTGTATTATTTAACAAAATGGTACCAAATTTTTCGTCTATTATACGAAACAAGAATAATTTTAAGAGATTAATTAATAAGAGATTTTTAATTTCATAAGAATTTCTACAAAGATTGAATCATTTTTATAAACTGTGTTAAGCTATTCTGGTTAGAAGTACGCGCCAACACTGAAGTCCTGTGACGAAATTATTAAACTCGTTGGTTTTAAACTGCGGCTTTCGTTGTCAGAATTGAATTGTCAGAATACACTTACCCAAAGATTTCTCTTTGGGTAAGTGTGTGTTTGGGTAAGCAGAGAAATCTTTGGGTAAGTGTACTTAACTAAAAATCAATTCGTACATGGTACCTTTATTATCTCCTATTTTGTTTTAAATCTTCTCCCTTCTGATTGTTGATGAAAGTTATATTTACCTACATTTAAAGATCGAACACTAACTAGGTAAGATTGTAAGCCACAGGCAGGTGAACTCACGGGTCACAGCTATTCCATAAAATAATTTAGTAACCCTAGATGACACGCACACATGCGTAAATGTGTTCGAACGACATATGCGTAGTGGTGTGAGTGTAGGTATGTCGACATCACCGTTTGTTTGGAGTTTAGGCCGAGTGTCCGGGGTGTGGTTGAGGTTTCTAATCTAATTTTTTTTCTGTACTGAATAATTTGCGCGAGATACACTTCCAAAGTGGTAAAATGTGGCCCTCGACAAATATTGTAATTCAATTGAGATTAATAAACATTCTTAAACCACAAAGTGGGGTGCTTTCTTCAAATCACAAAGTGGGGTGCTTTCTTCATAATTGCAGTATAGATTTCAGTGCCAATGATACCCAAGTCATGTTCTATAATGGTGTTCCACCCCCAATCACCCCCTACTCAGCGGACGCCTCGCCGGGCGGCGTAATGAGACTGTCTGCGATAGATTAATCGACGCTCGAGACGAGACTGCGTCTAATGGGAGACATTAAACCCTATTGTTGACACTAAAGCGAGTTGACGAAATCGAGTGATTCAACACGTTAATTTTTTTCCTGGGAAAATATCGGGAATGAGAACTATGCGGGGAAAACCGCGTGGTGCTCCTTGTAAGTACCTAACATAAACGTGCACACTCCAGTCACAGAATAAATATTAGTACAGAAGCCTCACTTACCAAAAACAATTATATAAATAACGACTCTTGCTGGGACACAACAAAGTTCAATTCAGCTCGCATTAGCGCTCAATATCTGTCGCGATTTTCAACTCTCTCTTCTAACGCGTAACTCTGTCACTGTCTAGCGCGGAGGGTTTACGACTTATCTAATAACAATATGCGACCGACCCGACGAATCAAATATACTCAATTATGGGCTTTATGTCATGCCCGTTACGATATAGATTGCATTGGCAATATAAATTAGCAAACGGCGGTCAGCGAGCGGTCTGCTAAGTTATATTGGCAATGTAATATGTATCTTAACGTGCATGACGGAAGACGTCAGCCCTGAGCCACGCTCCTGCAATACTAACATTGTAATGTAGGCAAGGCAGGAGCGCGCTTCCCGCGTCTCACCCCGCACGCCTCGCACGATTGCCCCGTCTAGACGGCTTCGTCGAACTACTGTATGATTTAATAGACTGTGGTACAAGCTTTGCTTAGTTTGGGGTGAGTTGGCGTTGTGCGTGAATTGTCCACCAATATTTATTACTATTTATAGTGTGTAGTAAACCGATGAGTGCAGGCGTCTGCCGGTCTGCAGCCGGCCACTAAACGTCCTGAAATAAGTTATTAGCCGTCGGCGTCGTTACCCGAATACCCGAGCGCGGACCGTAAACACGGTCGGCGTAAACCGGCCGTTTCGCAATACGGCGGGAATAGACACGGCGGTTCCGTACGCGCGCTTATCACACGTGGCTATTAATATACCTATACACTTTGGGAGCGTCCATAAGTTACGTCACACGTTACGGGGGAGGGAGGGGGGTCCATGAAGTGTGACAAGGGGCGAGGCGGGCTCTCAAATTTTGTGCAGTCATATTTTTTAAGTGAAAACTTTTGGCCGTCTAAAAATGCGTTAGAATTTCCCATTGGCTATCTAAAAATGCGTCAGCATTTCCAGATGGGCACGCTCATGACCACGCCCTCCGGTTGCACCTGCGTAGTTTCCAAAGTGAGCTATCAAATTCTGAGTTATAAGGTTACACTTCTATCGGCAGTTCCTACGTATGCCAATTTTTAGGGTTCCGTAAAACGTAAAAACGGAACCCTTATAGATTCGTCATGTCTGTCTGTCCGTCCGTATGTCACAGCCACTTTTTGCCGAAACTATGAGAACTACACTGTTGAAACTTGGTAAGTAGATGTATTCTGTGAACCGCATTAAGATTTCAACAGAAAAATTAAAAAAAAAAGAAAAATTAGGGTTGCCCCCCATACTGAGAACTGAAACGCAAAATTTTTTTTTTCATCAAACCTACACGTGTGGGGTGTCTATCGATAGGTCTTCAAAAATGATGTTGAGGTTTCTAAAATCATTTTCGTCTACACTGAATAATTTGCGCGAGAGACACTTCCAAAGTAGTAAAATGTGTGTCCCCCCCCCCCCTCTAACTTCTAAAGTAAGAGAATGAAAAATCTAAAAAAAAATATATGATGTACATTACCTACCATGTAAACTACCAACGAAAATTAGTTTGAACTCGATCTGATGAGTAGTTTTTTTTTAGTACGTCATAAATACACTATTATTGAAACTTCGATCAAAGTTACAACGAACTACAAGAATTATGTGTACTATGTATAAAATGTTACTTGCTGCAACGGAACCCTTCATGGGCAAGTCCAACTCGCACTTGGCCACTTTATTTTATGTTTGTATCATTTGTGTGTTCGATTGTTTTATAAACGGCGAAGTTATCCAATTTCGTCGTTACAAATATATGTATGGTATACGATTTGTTGACCTACCGTGGTTTTCCGATGAATCCGGATAATTCTCTAGTGAGGTTCCGTAAATCTAATTGCTAGTTATTCTACCGCCAGGCAGCAATGTGTAAGCGTTCCGGTTTGAAGGGCAATGTTTCCAGAGAAAATACTGGGCTTAGAGATATAACACCTTAGATCTCTGGGTGACGAGCGCAGTGCAGTACTAGGTAATGATTTGGACTCTTCATGTTCCAATAGCTGTGTGTCACTGTGCTGTGGTAGGCATGTTGCTTACCCACAGGCACATGTCCTGTTCGTCTCGTCACTCTTTGAAAAAAAAAATCTACACAAATATTTGAACTGTAAAAAAATTCTGCAGAGCGTAAGTTACCCAAGTTATTTGCGAAACCAATTAACGTTTCACAATAAAAATAACACCGTAATTATGAATTTAACACACGTAATGCTGTTATCTATGCTCTCTCACCTCTCCCCGCATGGCTAGAGAGGTGATGGGCGCGGAAAAAGTTGTCTGCGGTCGTGACCGGCGCGACCCGTTCACGGCTTGTCAGCCTCTAATACCATCTGGTTAAATCGAAGTTTCGAGACGTACGAGAGTGTAAGAAATTTGTTTAGTAGTTGAGGAATCATTGTCCCGTTCACAATGGAGTCTTGTTAGATAGATGGTTCTAGACGTCAAGAGTTTAAGAAATGTGTCAAGTAGTGGAAGAATCCATAGATGAAGATTTTTTTTTGCTACGCAAAAAGATCAACAAAGCGAGTGAGCGAGAAATCATTTTCAAGTGGAAATCGCTCGAGAGAAGAAGAGAAAGAGAATGAAGTAACGTCATTACAATATTTTAGTATACCCGAACGTAACAGTCTGATTTCGTCGCGGTGAAAATCGTGTATTTTTTTCATTAATCCTTGTATTGCAGACGATTTTATTAAATTATTTATATTGTGGCATGTTCTGTGCATGAATGTGATACAAGACGATATTATAATCCGAATCATTACACTAGTCACCAACACATGTAAATATGATTTTTTATCAGGCAAGACACACAAAGGCTGCTCGGAGAGCAGCCTTTGTGTGTCTTTTACATTTGACGTCTTTGGAAGAATCGCTGTCATTTTTAACCCCTGATCAAAAACGTTGACGTCAATATCTGTCTGTGGCACCGAGAGTTTAAACCTTAAACGGATCGACCGATTACAATGCGTTTTTTGAAGTGAAAACTTCTTTTGGCGCGCCTAGACAGATTTTTCGTGGGCTGTGAATTTAATTCATTCGTCACGCTCGGGTATGATAAGAAAGCTTCCGGTAAACTCGGGACCATGGCTATTGGCCATCTAGAAATACGTCAGCCAATGGGAAATGCTGCAAGTGCGTGGACAGGCCATCATGGCATGGCCATCTAGAAACGTATCAGCCAATGGGAAATGCTGACGCTTTTCTAGATGGCCATGCCAAGATGGCGAAACCACGCCCTCCGGTTACATCCGCGTAGTTTTCAAGGTAAACTATCAAATGTTGAGTTTTAAGTTTTCAATTCTATTGGCAGTTCCTATGACTGCCAATTTTTTTTTTGTTTGAAAACTAGTTTTCGTGCGGTGGTTCTTAGCTATGTTTGATTAGTATTGGTTCAAGATGGCGGGCTTCACAAAATGGCAGATGAAATATTTTTTCACAACCTTCCTCAATATGGGTATCAAATAAAATAGCTGGACTAGTAGAATACTATACAAATTTCAAATCTAAGGTTGTCGGGAGTAAATCAAAATGTTTAGTTTTGTTCTTATTTTAATCCAAACAGGCTTTCGCTTTACCGCTGCATCGATTGTTGTAAAGCGATGATGCGGTCTATGATGGAGCGCGTTTCATCATCGTCATCAGCCACCGTCTTCTTTATCCCACTGCTAGGTATAGACCTCTCTTTTATCACGCCATATTCCTTGATATTGTGCCAATCGAGTCCAGATTCGACCCACGATAAAGACTATATCGTCGACCTATCTTGCAGCTGGACGTCCTACCCTTCCCTCGGGCACCACTCGATCACAACGCTTCTCCACCTGTTACTACCGCGTTTACCAACGTTTCCAGCCCAACTCCACATTATCTGTACCTATTACCGTTGTTCCGACGTCCTGAACGTTCGTTCTTCGTCGGATCTCGGTATTTCGGGTAATGTCATGCGAAGTATAGATAGAACTTTGCATGGCTCTCTGTGCTTCTCTGACTCATATAAATTCTTCTGTATGAACGTCCAAGTGTGGCCACCGTATGTTAGAGTGGGAAAGACACATTGGTTGCAAAGTCGAGTCTTCAAACATTGGGGAAATATAATATGGAGCTCGCTTACTTAGAAGAAACCAATCCACTCTCGGTTCGAAGACATTTAGATCGGAAGATATTTTAAGATGGATCTTTCCCAATGGATACACCGATTTGGAAATACCCATTCGGGTAGTATTTTCTGTTATTTGGTCGCACGTTTAACGTACGTGGAATCAATTTTTAGCTTCGTTTGAGTTTTCGAAACGTCAACCACAAACCGGTGTCGCTTTTTCGGGTTTCGAGCTGTCCGATAGAACAGGACTTGGTGGTATTAGATCATGAATTTCGGATGTATACTTTCTTTTTGTATTCTGATACGTAAACAATTTTGCGACGACCCAAATTCTACGTACTGATAATAAACAGAGTTTCTTTAAAATCTATGCAACTATGGACTTTTCTCCAACAATTTTTGAGATAAATCAACGAAAGTAAACTAGGTAATTTGCTAAAAAGTAACTAACCTAATCTAACAAAGAGACAATTTAATTCAATAACATTCATCTTGTAATTTCATCAGACTTGATATTTTTTACGTGTATTACAATTTACAAGTTATTTATGGTGTAGTAATTAAAAATACTTTGTCTTGATTTCAGGTAATTTCTTTGACTTCAACAATAGACTTCTAAGGCGTCGACGTTCAATAACGCACGTACTAATGAAGTAAGTAGTAGTGTATATTTGATGACGATATCTTCTCTCAGCTAGACAATCTACGGGAAAAGTCGGGCAACGTGACCGTTAGACATGGTCTATCTCTGTCTTTTTTATATTACAAAGTGAGTAAGCAAGTACCTATCATGTTCATCCCGAACATGATAGGTACTTGCCTGATGGTAATCAACATGCCTGCTGTCTATCTACATTATAATCTGTAATCAACATTATAAATGTCAATGTATGGATGTTTGGATGTTTGTTGCTCAATCACGTCCTAACGTATGAACGGATCGGGCTGAAATTTAGAATACAGATAGATTATAGTCTGGAAGAACACATAGGCTACTTTTTATCCCGGGAAAACAACGGGAACAACGGAAACGGGAACATCGCGGGTAACACCGCGGGGCGCTGCTAGTGGTCGATAAACGGAGTTTTATTCTGAGCTAACTCAAGACAGACGCATTGGTGCGTTTTGCCGTCCAAGGTATTCGTAGTATAGTCGACTCCAGCAATAAGTTATTAGCGTAAACAGCCCACTAAATGTTCCCACTGCTGGGACTCGGGGCCTTCTCTCGCAAGGAGAGAGTCAAGGCCATAATCCACCACGCTGGCCCAGTGCGGGTTGGTGGATGACACATGACTTCGAAAGATTCTAGGTTCATCTCGTTGTAAGTTAGCGTCATTACCAAAGACGTCAAATGTAAAAGACACACAAAGGCTGCTCGGAGACCTGATAAAAAAACATATTTACATGTGTTGGTGACTAGTGTAATGATTCGGATTATAATATCGTCTTGTATCACATTCACGCACAGAACATGCCATAATATAAATAATTTAATAAAATCGTCTGCAATCCAAGGATTAATTAAAAAATACACGATTTTCACCGCGACGAAATCAGACTGTTACGTTCGGGTATACTAAAATATTGTTATGACGTTACTTCATTCACTTTCTCTTCTTCTCTCGAGCGATTTCCACTTGAAAATGATTTCTCGCTCACTCGCTTTGTTGATCTTTTTGCGTAGCAAAAAAAATTCTTCATCTATGGTCATTACGCACATGGCTTCGAAAAGACAGGGGTTCGCGTGGTTTTGAACCCGGGGTCTCCGGATCGGCAGCCGCCGTTCTCCCGACTAGACCAGCCGTAAAATAAGTTATTAATTCACTCAATATTGTATTCAGTTCAGAGCCTCGAAAGTGCCTGTTCCTAATCATGGTCTTGATAAATGAGTCGAGTCGACTGTTTGATAAACGATGTAGTGCTGCCGACCGCGCGAGTTTTATCCATTTCCATCCAGCTAATTAATTAACTACCTTTCCGAGAACACTCAAGAGTAGAGGACGTTTACATTACAAATACGCCATTATTTTGGTATGAACCAGGGATGTAACGGAGGTCATCTTATCGGAACCGAAGTCGGAGTCGGAGTTTTTAAATTTGATTTATCGGAGTCGGAACCGAAGCTGGAGGCCTAGGTGAAATGAAAATGAAATGAAAATTTATTTTCGTTAACAAACGGTGCTTATCAATTCAATCAATATCTTAATCAGTAATTTCAATCCAGATGGAGAAGCATTGTCACCCAAGCTAGGAGTTAACCTGTGTGATGGCGTGACAATACCCTCCGCCGGAAGAGTAGAAATTTGTGTAATTGCTGCATTAGAGAAACAATGATGACAAAAGAAAAACAAAAATATAAATATTTCTATAAATAACCAACGCTACCTATTTCCTGTTTACAGACAAATAAGTAAAGCAATCTGTTTGTGTGCGTAATGTGTGTGAGCGTGTGTGTGTGTGAGTGCGTGTGGAGTGTGTGTGTTTGGGTGACACCAACTGGTCTATCTACCATGGAGTTTTCAAAATATCCTCAGTTTCTTCATAGTTTTGCTGAAGCAACCAATGTTTTACGACAGTTTTGCAGTTATGGTGATTTAATTAATGAATCCTAATCATTTTATCTAGCTTGTTGTAGATATGAGCGGCACGTCCCATGCTTTGTCTTAGCGCGAACGTAGTATGACAACGTTGGATTTCCATTGTGTCTTTGTAAATTGCAGAGCGTTCGGGGCGAAGTGAATGCCGTTCCACAAATTTCGAGTGCTTTCTAAAACCTAAAGTCAAACAGAGAATGTAAAGTTATCGAACTGATAATATTTTACAATGTTTTAGGAGAGCGTGTGTGGGGAATATAGACGGTTTCGATGTCATGACCTTTAGTATCAACCGCTGTGTTCTTTCTAGTTTTAATACCTTAGTTTTACATGCACCACCCCAAACAGAAATACAGTATCCCAAAACTGACTGGCAAATTGCGAAGTATACTGTTTTAATAAGGTCGAGAGATGTGATTTGCCTAAGGTTTTTGAAAATCCATATAAGTTTTCTGAGGCGGCATGATACTGAATCTATCTGAGGTGCCCACGACAACTGCTCATCAATAATCACACCAAGATACTTGAACGTTTTAACCCGATCAATGAACACGCAATCACAAGTGCTACTAGGGAAATCCTGGCACCTATGAGCTTGTATATTGAACAAATTTTCAAGAGAGTTGTGTTTTTTCAAAATGCTGAAGCACATAAATTTGCTTTTAGTAAAATTTAATGTAAGAAAGTTATTGTCCAGCCAAGATATAACATCCCTAAAACCGAGTTCCGCGAAATGTCGGGTCTGTTCCCACGTATCACCCTCAAACACCAGCGCAGTGTCGTCGGCAAAAGCAAATATTTTGCCATGACGAGGGTTATATCGACAGAGGTCGTTTATAAAGATTAAAAATAGACTAGGGCCTAATATAGACCCTTGTGGAACTCCGTAGCTTACTATTTCGTCATCACTTGTAGTATTATCTATTGTTACCCGTTGAGTTCTATCTGACAAGTAATCCTCAAAAAGCTTCAGAGCGGTACCACGAACTCCGATGTGTTCCATCTTGGTTAATAGTAAAGGCAAATTTACGCTATCAAAAGCTTTCGCAAGGTCTAAAAATATGGCTATGCATCTCTTCTTCTTATCAAGATTACTAATAATAAAATCAGACAAACCAGAAACAGCTAGTTCAGTGGATTTGTTAGACCTAAAACCAAATTGAGACTCTGACAGAAGATTTTCATGCTCGAGATAGTGTATAAGCCGAGAATTAATTATTTTTTTCGAAAATTTTAGACAGGGATGGCAGTATAGAGATAGGCCTATAGTTGTTAACTTAATTTTTTGGACCACTTTTGTGCATTGGATGAATTATTGAGATTTTGAATGGTTTCGGAAATTTGCCAGAAGAGATGCAAAGGTTAATTAGATAAGTTAGTGGAGTGACTATAATATCTTTAGCCATTTTCAAAAAAGAGTTCGAAATATTGTCCCAACCGGTAGCACAATCATTTTTTAGTCCCATAATAAGCCTTTCAACTTCTTCTTTGTCAGTTTCTAGTAGAACAAGTGATCGGAGATGTGAACAAGTTTTAATGCTAGTGCTACAAATCCCCGCTGTATCAGAAATATTGTCCGCCAAGCGTTTGCCTACATTAGCGAAGAAGCTGTTTATTTTGTTCACTGCATTATGAGGATTCGGAACAGACTTTAAGAGATCGTCAGAAGAAGATTTGGGCTTAGAAAAGTTTGCTAAGTTTGCTTTTGTTAGGTAGGACCATTAGTGATATTTTTGCAAGAGACATATATTATTTTTATTGGGGACAAATAAAACATGATTTTGTCTAACACGTGGACACGATAAACATTGCCGGGCAATGTATCTAAGGAGTTGGGTTTTTGTATATCTATTTACTTTCCACCACAATTATCTCAAATATTTATACACCTTACCTCCGATTAAAACCTCCGATATATAAGTTTCGGAACCGAAGTCGGAACCGAAGGTGTGATAATAATCGGAAGTTCCGACATAACGGAGTCGGAGTCGAAGTTCCGTAACATCCCTGGTATGAACAACCGGACCGTGAAGAATCTAAGTCATTGATTGACGCCTGGTGTTATTTTATTAAGTTTGGTAATCTTACAGCTAGGTACCAAAATTTACAACATAATAGGCCAATTAAAAAAATCCACTTGTAGATATTAATAAAGATTAAGTATATCAAGTAGACTTTACACAGCTATTGGAACATGACGCGTCCAAGTCATTACCTAGCACTGCACTGCGCTCGTTTGACAAAGCCTTTTTAGAGCTCTCTGCATTTGATTGTCGAGGCTCTTTTACAGCCGCTTTATTGATTTTGACATTGTTATTTTACCTTATTATGTACACGGATTCTTTGCCTTTTTGTTAATGACGTTACCAAGTGTTCTTATGAATTTATGGTTCGAATGAATGAATTGAATTGAGTTACATACCTATTGTAATATAAGGTGGTATTTTATCTCTATTCTCCTGTAATTTCACTGGAAACATTCCCCTTCAAACCGGAACACAGTATTGTTTCTACATCGCTAATTGACTGTAGAATAACTGGACAAGGTGTGGTACTGCCCCAGGCCCGATTCTGCAAAAAGTAGCCCTATTGGTACTAAATTAATGCTTAAATTATTGTTAATGCATTTTCAAAGCTACATATTTATTTCAGTTGGGCGGTAAACTCTCATGCCGAAGTTGATCCAGGGTTTATAATAAAATAGATGTTAAATATAAGATAAAATCATTAAACAATAATAAGTGTAAGAAAATAATTCGGGAATGGCTAGATGACTTTGACTATGATAATCTTGAGAATATGTTGACTAATTTGGATCTTTTCTAGGAAATGGAATTCTATAAAATTAAATGTATAGTAAAATACATGTACACAGAGTACATATTAATATAATGTAGTGATTTCGATAACGCTAAATCATAAACACGTGAACTTTGGATTTAACATAACTACATTAAGTATCTGAATATCTGAATAGACCTAGCACACACACACGCGAAATATTATTAATATTATATTTAAATATTATATGATACATCTGTATATTATTATATATTTCTTCTTTCACACACACACATATGCATTACACACACATACAGCACAGACATACATCACACACACACACACATCACACACACACACACACACATACCCCCTGTTAAACATAATATAAGTATTTACACATTCGCCGTGGGAGGAGCCATTGTCATCCGAAATACAGTTAAGGCTAGTTCGGAGCCAATGGGTTCATATCAAAATTTTGTAAATCTTTTATAGTGTAAAAATAAATATTTTTGTATTTTGTATTTTTGTATTTTGGTTGCTTTTGCATAAAATTATAATAGTAATAACAAATATGATTCTCAGTTCTTATTAATTCGTATTGTGACTCCAGACTCCCACTGGCTCGCGTCTCGAAACAAAACAACATCGCTAGCAAACAGCGAGCCCGGCGACAATGATAGCTTCTCCGCGTTACCGCCTCTCCCGCTCTCATAACAAACTTACGTACAGAACGACTCGGTTACTCACGTTGTTGCTAGAATATTCGTGATGCTATCTAGCTACAGATAGCGCGCGAGTTGAATGCAATCGGGGTCTGAGGTAAAGAGCGGGAGCATCTCCCCCCCGCTATCCGCACGCCCCACCTCACGCGCCTGCAGTGTATAGTGCTGTCACTGTCGCGGTCACAGCACTCCGCATTCCTAAGCTCTGCATTCAACTCGCGCGCTATCTATATCTATCTAGTTAAAAACAATGCAGGCAGTAGGCAGTGTATAAAGTTATAATAATGAATATGATTCTCAGTTCGTACTCGTATTGTGACTTCAGACTCCCACTCGCTCGAGTTTCGGAACAAAACAACATCGCTTGCAACTAGCGAGCCTGGCAACAATGATAGCTTCTCCGCGTTACCGCCTCTCCCGCTCTCATAACAAACTTACGTACAGAATGAATCAGTTACTCACGTTGTTCTAGAATATTCGTGATGCTATCTATCTAGTTAAAACAATGCAGACATTAGGCAGTGTATAAAGTTATAATTACGAATATGATTCTCAGTTCGTACTCGTATTGTGACTCCGACTCCCACTCGCTCGCGTCTCGAAACAAAACAGCATCGCTTGCAAACAGCGAGCCCGGCGACAATGATAGCTTCTCCGCGTTACCGCCTCTCCCGCTCTCATAACAAACTTACGTACAGAACGACTCTGTTACACACGTTGTTCTAGAACATTCGTGACGTTATCTAGCTATCTAGTTAAAAACAATGCAGGCAGTAGGCAGTGTATAAAGTTACAATAATGAATATGATTCTCAGTTCGTACTCGTACTGTGACTCCAGTCTCCCGCTCGCTCGCGTTTCGAAACAAAACAGCATCGCTTGCAAACAGCGAGCCTGGCAACAATGATAGCTTCTCCGCGTTACCGCCTCTCCCGCTCTCATAACAATCTTACGTACAGAACGACTCTGTTACACACGTTGTTCTAGAATATTCGTGATGCTATCTATCTAGTTAAAAACAATGCAGGCAGTAGGCAGTGTATAAAGTTATAATAACGAATATGATTCTCAGTTCGTACTCGTATTGTGACTCCAGACTCCCACTCGCTCGCGTCTCGAGACAAAACAACATCGCTTTCAAACAGCGAGCCCGGCGACAATTATAGCTTCTCCGCGTTACCGCCTCTCCCGCTCTCATAACAAACTTACGTCAGTGCATCCTCACACGCTCAAGGTTGCGCGGTTTTAGCCTACAGCTAGACCGTTCCTCCCAGGGAACAAGTGCCAATCGGTTGTCGGACGCACGGCTGAGCGCTCGCGCAACACGTTTCCCTCGCATATTGTTATTAGATATGTCAACAACCCTCCGCGCTAGACAGGGACAGAGTTACGCGTTAGAAGAGAGAGTTGAAAATCGCGACAGATATTGAGCGCTAATGCAAGCTGAATTGAACTTTGTTGTATCCCAGCAAGAGTCGCTATTTATATAATTGTTTTCGGTAAGTGAGGCTTCTGTACTAATATTTATTCTGTGCTTACGTACAGAACGACTCAGTTACTCACGTTGTTTTAGAATACAACCATTCGTGATGCTACCTAGCTATCTATCTAGTTAAAAACAATGCAGACATTAGGCAGTGTATAAAGTTATAATAACGAATATTATTCTCAGTTCGTACTCGTATTGTGACTCCAGACTCCCGCTCGCTCGCGTCTCGAAACAAAACAACATCGCTAGCAAACAGCGAGCCCGGCGACAATGATAGTTTCTCCGCGTTACCGCCTCTCCCGCTCTCATAACAAACTTACGTACAGACCGACTCAGTTACTCACGTTGTTAGAGAATACAACTGTTTGTGTCGTTTTGTAAACGCACTTTATCAATATTCAATATTTTTGGACAAATTCAAAAACAGAAAAAAGAGGTGTGGTGGTTTTTGAAATATCAACAAAGAACTTTTTTTTTATAGTACCTATAGAGTGACGAGACGAGCAGGTCATGTAAGCAACATGCCTGCCACATAACAGCATAACAGCACAGTCACACGCAGCTATTGGAACACGAAGAGTCCATATCATTACCTAGCACCGCACTGCGCTCGTCACCTAAAGATATAAGATGTTTTATCTCTATGTCCTGTAATTTCACTGGAAACATTGCCCTTCAAACGGGAACAGAGTAATGTTTGACTGCATTTACATTACACTTGGCGGTAAAATAACTGGCAATGGTGTGGTACTTCCCCAGACTGCTAAACAATGCATACAATGCAAATTATTATGGACTACTGACGAATAGCACACTCGTTGAAATGCATCCGGTTTCTGGTCACCACAAGCCTTTTATCAAGACAAGATATTCATGATTTATTTAATTTACCTAGATATATTTTGTAGTGGTAGGACTCTTTGCTGAGCCCACGTGGGGAAGTACCAAACCTTTGCCATTTATACTACCGCCAAGCAAACATCACTATTTTCCGGATTGAAGGGAAATGTTTCCAGAGAAATTACAGGGCATGACAATGGGTGACGATCGCAGTGCAGTGCTAGGTAGTCATTTGAACTCTTCATGTTCCAATATCTGCGTGTCACTGTGCTGTCATGGGCAGGCATGTTGCTGACCATCAGGCATATGACCTGCTCGTCTTGTCACTCTATACTATAAAAATGTACCAATGCTGTATTTCATTCTTTCAGGCTCCAACTTTTCTATTAGTTCCAACTATAAGATTTTTATGAAACACAATACTGCCGTTGCGTAAACAGTTATTCCCCCCCCTCCCCCCCCCCCCCCCCCACAGGATATTACACGCGACATTGTTAGGAAAACATTACGGAAGGAGCACGGAAAACTAACCCTTGTATCTATCGGTATAACACCTATCTACTTATATAGACACAGGGAAAATGTTCAGTTTCATAAAGGTTTCAGTTTCAGATAACTCCGCTCGTTCGTAGTATGGGATGTGCTCATGCGTGTGTAGTTTGAAGTTGTACTGAATTGACTAACTTTTTTCTATCTATGTTGGTGGCCTATTCCTACGGTTACTTACTACATTATAGCATACTTTGTAACGCGAGTGAAACCGGAGGACGTGGCAATGAGGATGGCCAATGAGAAATGCTGACGCATTTCCAGATGGCCGATGGAAAATGCCGCCGCATTTCTAGGTGCCCAATGACCATGGTTCCGAGTTCACCCGAAAATTTCAAATCATTCCCGAGCGTGACGCTAGAATTCAATTCACAGCCCGCGAAAAATCTGTCTGTGGTGAGCCAAAAGTCAAAAGGCTTCAGAACCGAACATTTTGAAGAAGTGGCAATTTATTTATCAACATACATATTCTCCTTTAACTCGACACTCGTACAAACTTTCGCATCATCGAGCAATTCGATCTTCCGCCTAAGCACCGAAGGGAGTAGCCTTAGCTAAAAAATATTGTTCAAATCTTTCTGTCATTTCTTGGGGGAGGGGAAATTGCACACTAGCGCAAAGCAGCACTATTACATACAAAACATACCTATATGGAATGTAAATGATGTAATGGATCGGTCCATTACCGATCATACTCACACAGCCAAATCACATAACACATAAAAAATAAAGCACCATTCACAAACTCGCTTCATATTCCACGCCACAGTATATTATCAATCTCCTTGGTCCACGCGGACTTGTACTTTGACAGAGGGGAAACGCTTTGTATGCCTACTCCCTTCCGTGTTGCTCGCTATTTCGCATTTATAGTATTTGTAGGAAGTATGATTACTAGGATTCAATGTGAACGGGTCGCAGGCGTGGTTCGCGTGATTATAGTGGGGTTAGGGGAGGGTCGCAGGTCCTCGGAATCGACACAGTGTAAAGAAATACTACCAGTAGTTTATGGTATTTGATCGTGGGAGAAACGCCGATATTGTCCAGACACGGGTTGGATTATCGCAATTTCAAAAACGTGACACCAAAATAAAATTAAAACATACGGAAGTCAGCCCTGAACCGCGCTCCTGCAATACTAACATTGTAATGTAGGCAATGCGGGAGCGCGCTTCCCGCGTCTCGTCCCGCACTATTACCCCGTCTAGACGGCTTCGTCGAACGACTGTATGATTTAATATACTGTGGTTAGCGTTCGAATGGGTAATATTTTTGATGGGTAGAAATGAGGCGCCATGGTAATGGCGACTGGCTCAGGTTGTTTGTTCAATGGCGATGTGGGGGATCTGATATCAAGGGATACCCCGTGTTTTGAATTGCTTGCTTAGTTGAGGATATTGTGTTATTGTTAATTAGGTCATTGTGGGTGTAATTTTTTTAGGAAATTAATTCTTGTTAATTAAATTACCGTCCCCACTTCCCTACTAATATTATAAATGCGAAAGTAACTCTGTATGTCGTGTTACGCTTTCACGCGTTAACTATTGAACATACTCGTATTTCAATTAAAGGAGACGGCTCATTTCTCCCCCAAGTCGTTTCAAGTTTAGGTACTTAATTAGCCCCGGAGACCTAAACAAGTTATTTAATTAAAATAACATATCATTAAATAATTCAAACTGTACATTCAATACTAACCTGCCAAGCGGGGATTGCAAATTAGTGATTAAAAAGTACCTTAATGACTATGTATAAGTAATTTTGTATTAAGGTTCCATAAAACCAAACTAGATGGCGTTGTACGGCGTTAAAACACGCTAGCGAAGTTTATGTGAATTTAAATAAGCCTGTTAAGGTTTAGTTCGTGGTTTGTATTCGGGTCAGTACCCAATACCCAATAAATAAGTACTACAGTGAACACTCCTTTCATTTGTACCTATGTGTACACTGTACACTGTACAGATTATAGTCAAAGTCAGCCTTGTTTTTCCCATTTAAGTTCGGCTGAAGTTTACGTACAGTAAAAATTCGTTCGAAACTCACACAACACATGGAATTTCTTTATTTTTCCAAAGGTTTTGTAATTTTTTTGTGATTTGGCCGAATCTCCGGTCCTTCTCTTTGTTGAGTCGACATTATTCTGAGCACAGTACGTCGCAAAGTAATGAATTTACTACCTTCTTTTAGTAGTAAGTACAGAATCACGTTCTTGATTACCTACTTGCGGCGTTATTTTTTTCAATGTTTTAGTTGATATCTTTTAAACCCCGCTATGCAGGATAAAAACATAAACGGTTCCTCAATATATATTAAAAATCCTATACAATGATCCAATTTTGGTCAAGTCTCTTGCACTTTTTCTGTGGGGCAAATGCCCATGGAAAATGGGCCGTCTCCTTTGTATAAAAGTTTTTTTTTTTAGCTAGAAGCTGGATACTAATTTTTTAAGCCTTTTATTACACATAATTAAGTTGAAATTATAGTTTGTAAAAATTATAGATACCCTTATAATTAGAGATTATAGATAATAATTATAGTACAGCAAGTATGGCATAGCAAGCTAGTAATTCTAGCGTCGTGTAGACTAAACAAAAGAGTTGCGTGCCGTTGTCTACATGAGGCTAGAAATACTAGCTTGCTAGCTTACTAACACCAGGTTGCTATCCTAGCTTGGAAGACTAGCCGCGTGCTGAATTGAACTTTGCTGTGTCCCAGCAAGAGTCGCTATTTATATAATTGTTTTCGGTAAGTGAAGCTTCTGTACTAATATTTATTCTGTGCCTCGTGTAGCTCGGGGCATAAGGGTGTAAAATCCCTACTAGCAGTTTAGGTATGCCATTATAGAACATTACCCGAGCAAATCCGGAGCGGGCAGCTAGTAGGATGTACATAACTTGGTTAGAAGTGTTACAAGCAAACTTGGTTACCATAATAGTTACCCTATTAACCCGTAGATAAGTCTGCGCAGTAATAAAGTTAGTGTAGCAGCCTCGGCTCGGTGGAGAGCTATTCATGCGGTAATTGGTTTATAGTTGACTGTTCTCGGATCTGGCGACGGTAATTTTACTATCTAGCGCGCAGTTATTTGGAACGAAGTTCCTTTTGCTTTGCGGAAAAGGGCTAGACGGAAAAAAGTTGTAAACGACACTTTTTGAGCCGTGCGGCGTGATAGAAAACGATAACAAATTTCGCCGCTGTAAGTTATGACTAAATAGCTCAGGCGGAAGGCGGCCGCTCTTGACATGAGACTTCGGTTAGAATCCTGACATTAATAGTCATTAATTTTATTATCTAACGCGTAGTTAATTACTTTCGCCTTAGTGTTACGATAGAGTTGAAATGTGTCAGTTAGATTATACAGTCTGGAATAACTCAAAGGCTACTTTGTATCCCGGGAATGTAACGAGACGGGTACTACTCAAATGCAACCGCGGGAAGGTACTAGTAGTATTTAAATTTTTGTTTACAAGCAAACTTAGTTATTATGTTACTTTTATATTACAAAGCGACGCGAGCTTTTCTTGTAAAGTAACAATGTTCATAAACACGATGTTAGTGTGTGCGTGACTGCGAACGCTCTCAGTACCGCCCGAGACGCCGGCGAAAGTATTTGTTTTCACGCACACATACTTAGCGAGTTTTACTCTTGGCCACTACAAGTAAACGCGCGTCGCTACGTTAGATAAGACTACTGTATCATAATAGTTATCCTAGTATCCCGTATTTAAGTCTGCGCAGTAATAAAGTTAGTGTACCAGGCTCGACTCGGCGGAGAGCTATTCATGCGGTAATCGGTTTATAGTTGACTGTTCTCGGATCTGGCGACGGTAATTTTATTATCTTGCGCTAAGTTAACTATTCTCGCCTTAGTGCTACAGCTTTGGCTTACGATAAATAATTCAATAAATTATATATTGGTGGACATTTTTAGTGGAAACACGCGGGTAACGCTACGGGGCTCTGCTGCTAGCCTCAAAGAAATACTGCTACAACATATATTGGTAAACATTTCCCCGCAAAAAAACTATCTAGCCCTTTACTAAGCAAAACGTGTTCTGTGGAAGCCGATAGCTTACATAATACTAATATTATCGTACCTATATACTTATGATAAGTAAAAACACTCAGATATAACAAGATATGAACTAATCACACACAAAAAATATATGGAAAGCCTCATTATGAGATGATCTAATGAGCAAATGGAATCGATGCGATAACCAACGATATCATCAGTCCTTTCTCTAAAGCTTATTAGCTATTTAAGATTATTTATCCTAACTTGAACCGAAGATCATCGTGCATTACCCGATTTAAACTCAACTCGGCAACTTATAGAACAGAAGCAACGCCGTGGTTTTTTAACTTCCGCTCCCGTAATTTTTCACTAGAAAAAGAAAGTAACCTATGTGCTTATTGTACACTATAATGCATTACTTTGCAAATTTGCGGCTAGACTAGCGGCCGATCCGACTTTGCTCTTATTTAAAAACTAATACAACAAAATTACAACATTCTAATTTCAAATTGTAAAAAAATATCCATATGTAGGTCCGTCCGGTGGTGAACAAATTATATTCGTAAAACTTATATTTTTTACTTTGGTGTCGGTGTTATTTGGCTAGGGATAATTTTGACTCTTTATTTACTTAAAATCATCTTCGCAATTATTAAAAGACACGTTCCCGTGAAATTTTTGTATTTTACGTTAAATTAAGTAAACAAATGGAGGTTTTAGTTATGTAGTAAAAAAAATCCACTACCGACATTTTGAGATCATTGGAAGGGAAGGGAAGGCCTTTGCTCAATTTTGGGACAACATAGGCTAATATAAAAAAAACAATTAACCGCCATTTAGAACGTAATTGGAAACTACTCGTATCTTGTTTTCTTCTAACAACGGCTGACGAAGGTGTAGTGTGGTGTCGAATTTGTTATAGTGCGCGAAGACCTTACCCAGTGCATAGTCATAGTGTACGGTACAATGTGGAAGTTCCTCAGTCTACATTATCTTTTATCTAACAAAGCGTAAATTGTTTTTATCTATGAGTTCATCTGGATTTTATATTAGACGAGATTGTGATCCACGATTCGTGCAAAAAGTCTAATGAAAGATAACAGATGGACTAATGAAATTATTGTTTTTTTTGTTGCTAAAAGCTTGCATCGTGAACAGGATAATCACGATAGTGTCCACATATTTATTTAATCATTTGGAACATTTTTGCGTGAAACAACTCCTTTTTATAGTAGAGTGACCAGACTAGCAGGATATGTGCCTGATGGTAAGCAACGCAACTGCCACATAACAGCACAGTGACACGCAGCTATTGGAACATGAAGAGTTCAAATCATTACCTAGCACTGCACTGCGCTCGTCACCCAGAGATATAAGATGTTTTATCTCTATGCCCTGTAATTTCTCTCGAAACATTACCCTTCAAACCGGAACGCAGTAATATTTGCACTTTACTGTTTGGCGGTAGAGACGGCGGCACTACAAGAGATACTACTTAGAGATAAATCTTTATTATTACTTTTAAATAAATAAATATTGGTGGAGGACAATTCACACAACACCAACTGACCCCAAACTAAGCAAAGCTTGTATGATGGCGGCCAGATAGCTGATATAATACTTGTATAGTTTTAAATACATACTTATTATACATAGAAACACCCAGACACAGTGCAAACATTTGAATTCATCACACAAATATTTGCACTGGGTGGGGATCGAACCCACGACCCTCGGTTTCGCAGGCAGAGCTACTACCAACTAAGCCACGAGGGCAGTTTTAAGATTGTTCGTACGGTTCAGCGACATTGCTAGGGTGACTTCCCAGCCCTCATAGCCCTCTCACTCAGCGCTCAGCAGGTGAATACCACACAATGACCTTTGAGAAATCAAAACAAACCTACCCTAGGCGCGTTGTGTTACGGCGCCCACCCTCAATTTCACACAAAAGGCCCCGTAGCAAGTCATCGAAGTTCTCACTAGTAAAGCGTACTGTACTAAGTGTATATATGTATCTCTATCACCTGAGCTTTACTGACTTGACTGGCCTCGTGGCTTAGTGGCTAATAACTCTGCCTGCGAAGCCGAGGGTCGTGGGTGCGATTCCCACCCAGTGCAAATATTTGTGTGATGAATTCAAATATTTGTACTGTGTCTAGATGTTTCTATCTGTAAATAAGTATGTATTTAAAACTATGTAAGTATTATATCAGCTATCTGGCCGCCATAGTACAAGCTTTGCTTAGTTTGGGGTCAGAAGGTGTTGTGTGTGAATTGTCCACCAATATTTATTTATTTATACGAGGCTAGTTTTTCAAGCTAGGGTAGCAAGCTAGTGTTGGTAAGCTAGCAAGCTAGTACTTTTAGCTTCTCTAATTCTTTCTTTAGCTTCTTTTAGATAATTTAAGAGATTACAACCATAGAGGATATGGATATATTCGTAACGTTTCTTACATCTGTGTCTATCGCCTTGTTTTTCTTTTATCTATTTGAATCTTGTACCATATCTATACTAATATTATAAAACTGAAGAGTTTGTTTGTATGTATGTTTGTTTGTTTGAACGCAAGGATCTCTGGAACTACTGGTCTGAATTGAAAGATTCTTTCTTTATATGATAGTCCATTTATCGAGGAAGGCTATAGGCTATTTAACATTACTCTACTATCAACAGGAGCCGAGCATGCATGAAAAATGTAACAAAAACGGGAAAAATATTGCTTTGTTGAGAACTTTCGTTGCGTGACAGCATGTGTCATATTTTAAAGGTTGCGTCATTAGAACCTAAACTAACCGAGTTTGTTCAAAATTTGAATTGGTACGCCCCATTTTCGATAGATGGCGTAGCAACGCGCGCGCGTTCAGCTAGTTATACATATGACATGAAGTTACAATTTCCAACAAACGTATAAAAAGTGAACTTGATTGTTTACTAAGTAGGTGCGTATTACAAGCGCAACAAATTGATTCCACAAAGTACAAAGCGGTTGAATCGTAGCGACCCTTTACAACTCGCAGCCCTCCTATCGCATACAGGCTTTCATTAGCATACAGAGAGCTTCGCTCTTTCAAATCATAGCAAATAAAGCGTCCATTGTTCCTCAATATGTGACCTATAGATGTAAATATGTTTTCTTGAAAAGTAACCGTGTATAGATTCAGTAGTTCTACCGACAAGCACATCTAGGCTTTAATAAGGTTTTATGAAAGCCTTCATCCTACTAATATTATAAATGTCAATGTATGGTATGGACGTTTGGATGTTTGTTGCTCAATCACGTCCTAACGTATGAACGGATCGGGCTGAAATTTGGAACACAGATTATAGTCTGGAAGAACACATAGGCTACTTTTTATCCCGGAAAAACAACGGGAACGGGAACTTTGCGGGTAACACCGCGGGGCGCTGCTAGTGTAGAATATGTGGGAACTTTAAGAATACACGTATATTTTGTAATAGCTACGAGTACGTAGATAAGTAGACCAATTTGGAAGCAATAGGCTCATCCACCCTTCGTGCAAATGTAGTACCTACCCTGACATAGGAGACAGATGGATTGGCATCCCTGATGCGCTGTTTTGCTATCTTTTTAGAAAGATTTGTGTAATATAAATACTACTACTCACAGTCGTATGGCAAGATGATGATAACCGTTTCATCGTTCCTCCAAGAGGTTTGATGCCACTTTCGTCATACTTTTTTTTTATTTTTTATTATTTAATTTAAACACTCCACAGACTCCGGGGTCCGTGACTTTTGTCATTACAATAATCTTTTTTTATTTACATAGTTCTTGGATTAGGGGAAGAAGAGGAAAATAAGGGTTGGAGTAGGGGGGTGGTGAACATTTTAATCGTAATTCTAGTGCTAGTCTGTCCGATTTCGTCTGTTGATGTTGAGCCGATCATTACCGGTTGGGATTCCGATAGTAATCGACTCGACATCGTCTTTTGCCTAAGCCGCCTCCTCCTGGCCCAGAGCCTCCACTACAGCCGCATTTCTGTCTCTAATGGCCATCTGCAGGTTAAAATCTTGAATGGTCTTTGGTGATGCAGCCAACGCTCGCCGCACGAACCGACCGATGGCGTCGTCGGTGTCGTCAGCGTAGTATGTGAAGGTCCCCGTGTGCCGTGAGATTGCAACAACTTTCGTCATACTTGAAATGCTAGATGCTTAGCTAGAATGGGCTTTTCTCGTAGACTAAAATGTTGGTGTCTTCAAGTCGCGACTGAATATGTTTCTATTAGGAAAACGCGTTCCATAGTAAGACCGTATGGTCGCTTAACATCAAACGATACTGACACACTGCACACTGCTCATGTCTTAATAGTGTGTTCAATTTCGTACAGAATACAGCAGGTCTACTACGAAAACAAACTCCGAATGATCGGATCCGACCGACAGCTGAATCGAATTGTAGCCTACCACGAAAAACAGTCAGATCGATACATCTCGGTCGGAAGTTATTGACTTAGGTCGGATGAGGGTCGAATCGAACGAAACGGCCGATCCTATCAACCGACAGATTGTCTTTCGAGGTAGGAAAAGTCCATAAGTTCGGCCGATATATCGTTTATTGGACTTCGTAGTAGGCCTGCAGTTGCCGTACTGAGCCGTGTGTTATATCTATGAATTACTTCAACAAATGCTCGCAGGTGTATACTAACAAACGACCTTAGAAATCAAAACAAGCCGCGTTCCCCCGCCTCACTCGTAACGACGCATGTCAACGGGAGAACCCCTCGCCCGCCGTTAGTAAACTTTTATGACGGAGCCGCCCTTCTACCGCCTTTACCGGCTTTAGCGTTGCTATTGCCGTCTCTATCACTTCAAGCGAGAAGAAAAGAGATAGCAATATCGAAGGTAAGACAGTTTTGGTTAGGCGGTAGACCCTCCGGAGTTGTTTTGCGGTTTTATCCCCCTAACTTGCTGATTACTTTTTATTTGACTTTTGGAATTCGGATTCGCGTTGTAGATTGTTTTGGTTGGATTTGCTTGGAAATTGAATTGCGATAGCTTTGGTAGGGAAATGTATTGAGGGATGAGTTTTATATGCTTAACGGGATAAAATCAGTGGTTTTTAAAGAAGCCGGTTTTACAACCTACATTAAAAATAAAGTGGCCAAGTGCGAGTTGGACTCGCCCATGAAGGGTTCCGTTGCAACAAGTAACATAATATACCTACATAGTACACATAGTTCTTAAAGTTCGTTGTAACTTTGATCAAAGTTTCAATAATAGTGTATTTATGACGTACTAAAAAAAAACTACTCATCAGATCGAGTTCAAACCAATTTTTGTTGGTAGTTTACATGGTAATGTACATCATATATTTTTTAGATTTTTCATTTTCTTATTTTAGAAGTTAGAGGGGGGGGGGCACATTTTACCACTTTGGAAGTGTCTCTCGCGCAAATTATTCAGTGTAGACAAAAATGATTTTAGAAACCCCAATATCATTTTTGATGACCTATCGATAGATACCCCACACGAGTAGGTTTGATGAAAAAACAATTTTTGAGTTTCAGTTCTCAGTATGGGGGGCAACCCTAATTTTTCTTTTTTTTAATTTTTTTGTACAAATCTTAATGCGGTTCACAGAATACATCTACTTACTAAGTTTCAACAGTGTAGTTCTCATAGTTTCGGCAAAAAGTGGCTGTGACATATGGACGGACGGACAGACAGACAGACATGACTAATCTATAAGGGTTCCGTTTTTACGTTTTACGGAACCCTAAAAAGGAATGAACACTACGGCTCGCTACATTCCGTTAGTTCGTTTGGGAAAAGTAAATATACTAATAAACCGGACGCGCAATCAAAAATTTTAACTATGTCCGGTTTTATCCGGACGCCCGGCTACGGTTGTTGCGACAATGGCGTTACAACGGAACTCAGCGTAGATAGCAGAGAGATTGGTTAACTCTTAATTGAAAATAAACAAACAAAATAAAACATAATAAAATATCAAGTGGGAGACCTTATTACATGTGAGCGAGTTGAAAATTTGAACTGCAAGAAGAGCAGCATCCATTCGTTTTGAAAAAAAAAAAATTGGTTGCTTGTAAAGTCGGTATACGGGCGAAAGTTTTACGTGACAACGACTTTGAGTGGTAAAAGCGAATCGGCGACTCGGGCATGGTTAGCCCGCCTAAGAGCGAGAGAGACAGACATAAAAAGTGAAAGGCACGCGTCCCTCTCACTCGCTCTCATTGTGAGCGCATAACGTGAGCGGAGCGTAACGCAGTTTCTTGAAGTGTCACCCGGAAAACCAATTTATAAGACGTTGTCACGTCAAAAAACATATATTGTTATTAATTTTGTGACCCTAAACAATAGTGTAGTGGGCAAGGATTACATTAAAATAAATATCTGAAAAAATTGGGAATTTATGATGAATGTGACTAAATATTTGATACAAGGTGTCGATTTTTTACATTTTCAAAAGTTTTTTTTTTTTTTTTTTTTTACCTTTTATAGGTTTACACTTGACCGCCATCTCGCCTGATGTAAAGCGACGATGCGGTCTACGATGAAGCGTGTTTACCTAGAAAAAACCGATTCACTCTCGATTTGAAGACACAAAGATTGTAACCATCGGGGAAAACCCACTCAGGCAACGTATTCCACAGCCTAGACGTTCTTATCACAAAAGTAGAGTCAAATCTCTTCGTTCGTGTCTTTGGAACATCAACCATGAAACGATGTCGCTTTTTCGAGCTACGAGCATTCCGATAGAAAAAAGGACAAGGTGGTATTAGATCATGTAAATCAGTCGCACACTCTCCGAAGTGTATCCGATAAAAAACCGATAGACTAGCAATTTTACGGCGATGTTCAAGACTTTGAAGTCTTTTTCGCACAAGAGTAGCATTGCCTATGAGCCTTTTGGCACGTCTCTCGATCGATTCCAGAGCTTCCAGCTGATACTTAGCCGAACCATCCCAAAGGTGCGAACAGTACTCCATACAGGAGCGAATCTGTGCTTGATATAATGTAAGCAACTGTTCAGACTTGAAGTACCTTCGCACCTTTGAAAGGACACCCAGTTTTTTGGCAGCTAGTTTAGCCTTAGATTCGATATACGAGCCAAAGTTGAGCGTAGAGGTCAAAGTCACGCCCAAAAGCTCAAGACGGTCAGAAACCGGCACGGACACACCTCTAAAAGTTGGAGTCAGTTCAAATGGACTCCTTTTAGCGGAGAATAGACACGCCTGCGTCTTACTCTCGTTGAACTTGACCAGATTGGCATCGCCCCATTCAGACACCGCCTCAAGGGTCAAGCTCAAACGCTCGATCAGACTCTCTCTCAGTACCTGAGTTTGCTGCCCACTGGCTCTCGCGCTAGATATGTAACTCTCTACAACGGTGCTATCATCTGCGTACCCAAAGATACCGGGCTTCAACAGATCATTGATGTGTAGCAGGAAGAGCGTTGCAGAGAGTACCGACCCTTGAGGGACTCCGGCATTAATAGCCATTTGATCAGACGAGCAGCCATCAATGACGACTCGTATGGATCGATCCCTCAAAAAGTCCGATATCCACGCAATAAACCCAGAAGACAAACCATACCTAGAAAGCTTACTTATAAGGCCATCATGCCAAACCCTGTCGAAAGCCTTTGAGATATCCAGGGAGACTGCAAGTGCTTCCCCGTGTTTCTCAATAGCTTCACTCCAGATGTGAGTGACGTACGCTAGAATATCCCCGGTGGACCGGTTTCGGCGAAATCCGTATTGCTGGTCACTGAGGAGGTCGTTTGATTCTAGGTACGTGAGGAGCCTGTGGTTAAAAGTACATATATATATCTATCATTATTGTCGACCTATACCCGCTTGAAGTTTAGTTTCGGGACCCTATAGATCTTCTTCTTCCTCTTCGTGTCGATTACGTTATTTTGTTTTTAAACCTAACTTACTCCCGCCTAACGAAAAACGCTTTGACGCTTTGATGCTTTAACATTGCTGTCTCTTTTCTTCTCGCTTGAAATAAAAGAGACGGCAATGCCAAAGCGTCAAAGCATCAAAGCGTTTTTCGTTAGGCGATAGACCCCCGGGACCCTATAGATAGATATAAAGCACACGCATCTACCTTAATGTTCCCACCGCTGGCACGGCTGTCACGGGCCCTTCTCTCACCCCGTACAAAACTACATTAAAATTCAATCGTCCTATTCATTTGATTCCCTGCCACGGGTACGAGCGCCGGAACTGAGGCATCAAACGAATGCGCCGAAACTTTTACCGTGTGATGGTATGTGGCGAGTGCTCCCCTTGGTATCGTAACGTTTGGTCGATAAGTATAAGGTAAATAGTACCACAGTATAAAGAAATAGTACCAGTAGTTCATGGCCTTTGATCTTGGGAGAAAAGCCGATAATGTTTAGACGCGGGTAGAGTAGTCGCAATTTTAAAAACGTGGCACCAAAATAAAATTATAACATACGGAAGACGTCAGCCCTGAGCCGCGCTCCTGCAATACTAACATCGTAATGTAGGAGCGCGCTTCCCGCGCTTCTCACCCCGCACGCCCCGCACGATTGCCCCGTCTAGACGGCTTCGTCAAACGACTGTGTGATTTAATAGACTGTGATAGTACTAAGAGTAGGGCCAGTGCATCATCACTCGCTCAAGGTCGTGCGGTTTTAGCCTACAGCTAGACCGTTTCTCCCAGGGAACAAGTGCCAGTCGGTTGTCGGACGCACGGCTGAGCGCTCGCGCAACACGTTTCCCGCGCATATTGTTATTAGATATGTCGACAACCCTCCGCGCGAGACAGCGACAGAGTTACGCGTTAGAAAGAGCGCAAATGTTAAGTTGAAAATCGCGACAGGTATTGAGCGCTAATGCGAGCTGAATTGAACTTTGTTGTGTCCCAGCAAGAGTCGCTATTTATATAATTGTTTTTGGTAAGTGAGGCTTCTGTACTTGTACTAATATTTATTCTGTGGTAGGGCCGCGTTGCACTCAACATGGCATTTCTGTTTGTCAAATTTTCTGGGGAGCTAGCATAGGGGTAGGGACACCCCTGAGGGACTGCCATTTTTTTTTAATAACAGGACTTAATCGCAATGTAAACAGTTATTGAACTAGATGTGGCCGCGGTTTCACGTGCGTTTTTAAAGCATCGAACGAATGGTCCGATACTGTTACTGTGTGATGATATACATGTGGCGAACCCTCCCTTGATATCGTATAGTTTCGTTTGGTCGATAAGTATTTGGTAGTGGTAGGACTCTTGGCACAGATCAGAAAATAGTTACTTCGTAACAGATGCATCACTGCCATACAAAAGTGCAAATACCTACACGATAATAACCTAAACTGTCGTATACTACTTACCTACTATTACTTGCAAGCAAAAATACACCTTAACACGCCCAAGTAGAGTTGTAAATACCGTGACTTGTCGTCTGCTTACGTCACTGACCAAACGTGCTAGGGTTGTAAGAAATGGTGGAAGGTGGTAGTAGTGGTAGGACTCTTGGCAGAGTCCGCCTGGGGAAGGACCACACCTTTGTCAGTTCTTCTACCGCGAAGCAGTAATGTGCAAACATTACTGTGTTTTTTTTAAACAAAGAGTGACGAGACGAGCATGACATGTGCCTTGATGGTAAGCAACATGCCTGCCATATGCACAGTGACACGCAGCTATTGGAACATGAAGAGTCCAAATCATTACCTAGCATTGCACTGTCCTCGTCACCCAGAGGTCTAAGATGTTATATCTCTAAGCCCTGTAATTTCACTAGAAACATTGCTCTTCAAATCGGAACACATTCATGTTTGCACATTACTGCTTGGCGGTAGAAGAACTGACAAAGGTGTGATACTTCCCCAGGCGGACTCTGCTAAGAGTCCTACCACTACAGTATTCCATTAGACAAGCCCATTCATTTGATATAGAGGTAGGTTGTGAAGAAATATTTAGTCCTCCGTTTTGTGGAGGGGGCCATTTTGAATCTATATTAACCAAACATAGCTACCACCGCACAAAATAAACCTTTTTTAAAAAATCGACGTCAACCTTATGGGTTAGAAGCTTTATGACTACATCTCGATATGACTAGATAGCGGGTCTGACTAAATAGATTTAAGACTAAATCTCGATATGACTACATCGCGTTAGGTCCACATCGCTTTTGAACTAGATCTCGAAATGTCCAGATAGTGTAACGACTAAGTTGTCGTTTGTTTTCTAAAGTACAGTTACGTTGATAAGCCAGAACAATGTCATCATCATGATCAGCTGCAAGACGTCCACTGCTGAACATAGGCCTCCCCCCTAGATTTCTACAACGAACGGTCCCGCGCAACCTGCAACCAGCGGTTTCCAGCGACCTTTGTGAGGTCATCTGTCCATCTAGTGGGAGGTCATCTGTCCATCTAGTGGGAGGTCGTCCAACACTGCGTCTCCCGATTCGTGGTCGCCACTCGAGATCCTTTCTTCCCCATTGGTTGTCAGTTCTGCGAGCGATGTGGCCTGCCCATCGCTAACCTATGTCAGCTACTTTCGTTCTTTTACAAATGTCCTCATTACGGACAGCGCCAGCGTCGCGCAATGTCTTTAACAATTATTAAAACTATATTTTATACGTTTCCTAAATAGCTTCGGAATCGTATAGGTACGTTCCTTGGGAGTTGTATAAAATTCCTACATTTACAGTAACGTATATTATGCTGAAATGTGAGGTTGAACCACAGACTAAGTAGAGAGGGTTGAACTAATGTACCACTTTTAAATATCATTGTACGTCATATCGATATTAAGTCAATCTGATAAAAAGGCGGAGAGAGATTTGGTCACACAGCTACTTAACCCTAACGCGTTCTAGTTAAATCGAGATTTAGTCTTAAATCTATTTAGCCAGACCCGCTATCTAGTCATATCGAGATTTAGTCCTAAAGCTTCTAACCCAACACCCTTTTTTGGTTGGGGGTTAAAAAATGATTCACAATTAGCTGAGCTATCACGAAACATACTTACATCCAATAAGAATTAAGGCCAGAACCACCTCCTTCTTTGAATCCGGTTAAAAATTATGTCGGTTTTTTTAGGTAGGTATGTTTTATGGTCAATTAATACTGGAGTATATTTTAGTTCTACAATGTAGGTAGTTGTAAGTTGTTTTCATACCGTCGAATAAATGAACAAATTAGTATCATTCAGTATGTACATGAATATTCAAAAAAGTATGTCGTCATAAATTATATTAAACTTAATGAGACATAATAAAGATGGGATAAAAAGGTATTTTAGACAAAATAATTTGTATGCATAATCTCTACTGTATCTATTCTAAACAGATATTATACAATACACATATTACACACTACTGTTTCTTTATTCTGTGCGATTGAAAACTACCAAAATTTAGCTCAAAAATAAATATTAACAATAAAAACACTTCCCTTGCTTCCTGTTTCGGCAATTTGAAATAAATTACTACTACAGTTTAGTGTCTTGCTATTGCAGCCATTCACAAAATTACAAGAATGCCGCGACATTATTTATGCGCGCACTCTGTGTTCGTTCGTACGTCAACTCGAGCAACCGGCCGGCGGCCTTGTGATTTTAGTACACTCGGGAGGACGCGAACGAGTAGGTATAAAGCTCGCGCCGTTTAGCCAGTGATGAGGGTGTGCTCTTGGCAGAGTCCGCCTGGGGAAATACCGCAACTTTGCCAGTTATTCTGCCGCCAAGCAGTTATGTACAAACATTACTGTGTTCCGGTTTGAAGGGCAATGTTTCTAGAGAAATTACAGGGCTTAGAGATATAACAACTTAGATCTCTGGGTGACGAGCGCAGAGCAGTGCTAGGTAATGATTTGGACTCTTCGTGTTCCAATAGCTGCGTGTCACTGTGTTGTTATGTGGCAGGCATGTTGCTTACTATAAGGCAAATGTCCTGTTCGTCTCGGCACTCTTTATTAAAAAAAAAGTATAAGGTAAATACTAAATACATAGATAGTAAGAGTAGGGCCGTGTTTCATTCTACGTGACATTTCTGTTTATCCAATTTTAATATCTGAAAAAGGTATTTCGCAACCAGGACAGGACTCGTGAAAACCCCAGATATTCCTGAAGTCTAGAGCCCAAAACCCGGACATGTTAGCGGTAAGCACACCCCCGATGGACCGATATTTTTTTAAACAATGCAATAAAATTTAATTGCGTTCAGAATTATTATTTAATAACATTGACGTTCCGGCAGCATTAGATCGTGGTCACGAAAAGATTTAAGTTCTGTATGAGGTTTTCGATATGGGTTCAAAGCAAATGCGAAAGTTTAAACTTTTGCATTGCAAAAACTTGTTTTAATTTTTGTAGACACGAACACTGTTTGTGCTGATGAATAAATAAATAAATAAATATTGGTGGACAATTCACACACAACACCATCTGACCCCAAACTAAGCAAAGCTTGTATGATGGCGGCCAGATAGCGGATATTAATACTTATATATTTTTAAATACATACTTATTATATATGTATAGATGATACACCCAGACACAGTGCAAACATTTGAATTCATCACACAAATATTCGCACTGGGTGGGAATCGAACCCACGACCCTCGGCTTCGCAGGCAGAGCTACTACCAACTAAGCCACGAGGCCAGTCATGGGTTTTTAATTTCACACAATATTTTGCTTGTGTATTGTATACCTTGTGTATGTGTTTGTAGTGATAATACTCTTTGCACAGTCCGCCAAGAGAAGTACCATATCTTTGTCCGTTACTCTACCGTCAAACAGAAATGGACACAAAAAAAAATTGGCAGTCATAGGAACTGCCGATAGAAGTGAAAACTTATAACTCAGAATTTGATAGCTTACCTTGGAAACACATACACGGGTGTAACCGGAGGGCGTGGCCTCGCCATCATGACATGGCCATCTAGAAATGCGTCAGCATTTCCCATTGGCTCACGAATTTCTAGATGGCCATGCCATAATGGCGAGGCCACGCCCTGCCAGCATTTCCCATTAGCTGACGCATTTCTAGATGCCCAATCGCCAAGGTCCTGAGGTTACCCGAAGATTTCTTATCATACCCGAGCGTGATGCTAGAATTCAATTTACACCCCACGAAAAATCTGTCTTGACGAAAGTTTAAAGAAATTTTACACTTCAAAAACTGTGTTCCGGTTTGAAGGAAAATATTTCTAGAAAAATTACAGGGCAAGCCAAGCACGGTGTCATATAAATGTCAGTAAAATAACCGGCGCATTTCTTGCTTTTCCTACATTATTATAATAATAAAAATATGAAGTCATCAAATCAAAGTCTCATACACCCCTCTACCAGACCAATTCACTATAAAAATAAGACACCCCCATACTAAACGTGACGTCAGTCAATTTATATCAATTTATCTCCAAATACGGTTCGTATATAAAATTCGAAGTTAACATCAGCAATATCTTCCCCATTATTATTGCTGAACAGTTTTCGAGGGGAGGCAGAAATAGTCCTAAACCCCGTACTATAAGCTCTTATAGCGATCGGTTTTCGATTCGATTAGCTTATCTAGGAACGTGTAACGGATTTTGATCGTCAAACGTGCTTCGTCAGCTCGTCGCTTTTCCTCCAAGTTGCAAATCTTGATGTATCCTCTGCGGGTTACACGATTTTAGGACACGATTGTGTTCGATTATTATTTTGTAGTGGTAGGACTCTTAGCAGAGTCCGCCTGGCGAAGTACCACATCTTTGCCAGTTATTCTACCGCCAAGCAGTAATGTGCAAATATTATTGTGTTCCGGTTTGAAGGGCAATGTTTCCAGAGAAATTACAGGGCTTAGATATATAACATCTTAGATCTCTGGGTGACGAGCGCAGTGCAGTGCTAGGTAATTATTTGAACTCTTCATGTTCCAATAGCTGCGTGTCACTGTGCTGTTATGTGGCAGGCATGTTGCTTACCACCAGGCACATGCCCTGCTCGTATCGACACTCTTTATTTAAACAAAAAAAAATGTTTTTCGTAGGGGACTTATGGATGGCAGTTGATCTCAAATGGTCTCTGCTCCCTACAGAGTTTCGAAATAGCACAGATAGCGGGGTGTTTCCTGTTAACTCATATATGTACATAAATCATACTTTTGAGACTTAAACTTTTCACTTTGGAACCGTTAAAAACAGTGTCTCTCGACGATATATAGGACAAAATTGAATTGAAAAATGATCGCAGTGAAAATCCATGGTACGAATTCAGAACCCTAATAAATTCGAGTAGAATAAGGAACCTCCGGAATATAAGTGCCTTTTGCTGCGATTCCAGGAATTCTTCTCGACATAAATACCTAATGTCGGCATTCCCTCGCTGATAGTGGTTGTCGAAACGTAATTAATAGGAGCTAATTTCATGAAATCCGACGTTAGACGAAGGTGCGAGACATCGGAAAAGCGATCACTTTTCTCAAATGAAATTGGGCTGGACACATTGCCAGGCAGAGTGATGGCAGGTGGACTCAGCGGTTACAGATTGGTGGCCGATGGAGGGCAGGAGAAGTGTTGAGCGTCCACCGGCTAGATGGGTCGATGACATTCGAACTGTCGCGGGTCATGTATGGGTGAGACTAGCAAAGGATCGAGACAAGTTTAGTGACGTACACGAAGAGAGGCCTATGCTCAGCAGTGGGCGATAACGGGCTGAAGAAAAAGTATTAAGTACCACACCTTTGCAATTTATTCTACCGACAAGCAGTAATGTGCAAACATTACTGTTTTCCGGTTTGAAGGGCAATGTTACCAGAGAAATTACAGGGCTTAGAGATATGACAAATTAGATCTCTGGGTGACGAGCGCAGTGCAGTGCTAGGTAATGATTTGGACTCTTCAATGTTCCAAAAGCTGCGTGTCACTGTGCTGTTGTGTGGCAGGCATGTTGCTTACCATCACGCACATGTCCTGCTCGTCTCGTCACTCATAATTTAAAAAAAACCACTAAGGTTGTAAATCATCGATGATTTTAGACGTGTGGTTGTAGGGTCAATCGCCGCCTAGGGCCGACAAAAAAGTTATCTACGAGCTTCTTAGGAGCTAATTCCATTTAGTCTGACTGCAGACATCCTAAGTAAGATCGACCTTCACCCATCTACTTGCCGTACGAAAAATATATTTTAGCGAATAAAATGGATGTAGCTGAACACATACCAACATAGTTGCCTAAAATTAATTAAAATCATTAGATTTATTATGCTAAATTCAGTGACTTGCGTACAAAAAAAGAGTTGGTTGGTGGTTGTCCTAGACTGCGGTTGAGTATAGTTTTTTAATAAATCCCTGTGATGTACCAGGCTGGAATCTATTTGCGTTCCAAATTGTAATCTAATTCGTCCATCCGTTCCCAGGTGATTGAGCAACAAATATTTATAACTAGCTGAACCGTGCACGCGTTGCTACGCCATCTATCGAAAATTGGTCGTACCAATTCAAATTCTGAACGAATTCGGTTACCTTAGGTTCTAATGACGCAACCACAGATTACAGAAATAAAACACAGATGGAACCTTCGTGAACAACACTGTGAGGCCCTTATTTACTTTTGTTGACGTCAAATTGTCATATCAACATTGTCAAATTACTTGTGTAATGTTGTCAGCCTTAAGAAAAAAAGTCCCACTATTGTTGTCTTAGCTTCGGAAATCTTCAAGTATAATAAACACAACAATTATTATTTTAACATTAACATTACATAACATAACATTACACCGATTGTATATAATGCAAGGATTTCTTGTTACTACTATTTCCATTCTATGAAGTTAAGAATTTTGATTTTGCATGCAATTCGAAATCAACTTGAATCGCAAATAATAAAATAAGTAAAATTTACTCGCTTAGATAGGTTAAACAAAAACTAAAACAATAATCTTTACCACCAAACTAATTTGGAAAAAATGCATATGGACTACCTGTAGGTCCAAACATCAAACAAAAATAAAGTAGCCAAGTGCGAGTCGAACTTGCCCATGAAGGGTTCCGTTGCAGCGAGTAACATAATACATATAGTACATAATTATAGTTCTTGTAGTTCGTTGTAACTTTGATTAAAGTTTTAACAATAGTGTATTTATGACGTCCCAAAAAAAACTACTTACCAGATCCAGACCAGTTCAAACAAAGGAGACGGCCCATTTTCCATGGGCATTTGCCCCACAGAAAAAGTGCAAGAGACTTGACCAAAATTGGATCATTGTATAGGATTTTTAATATATATTGAGGAACCGTTTATGTTTTTATCCTGCATAGCGGGGTTTGAAAGATATCAACTAAAACATTGAAAAAAAATAACGACGCAAGTAGGTAATCAAGAACGTGATTATGTACTTACTACTAAAAGAAGGTAGTAAATTCATTACTTTGCGACTTAGGTACTGTGCTCAAAATAATGTCGACTCAACACAGAGAAGGACCGGAGATTCGGCCAAACCACAAAAAAAAATACGAAACCTTTGGAAAATTAAAGAAATTCCATGTGTTGTGTGAGTTTCGAGCGAAAATAGCGAATCGATTTTCGAACGAATTCTTACTGTACGTAAATTTCAACTAAACAATAAAAGAGAAAACATGGCTGACTTTGACTATAATCTGTACACATAGGTACAAATAATAAGAATGTTCAAATTGGGCCAGAACCCCGAACCCGAAGACAAATTACGAACTAAACCTTAACAGGCTTATTTAAATTCACAAAAACTTCGCAAGCGTGTTTTAGCGCCGTACAACGCCATCTAGTTTGGTTTTATGGAACTACAGTACCATAATACAAAATTACTTATACATAGTCATTCAGGTACTTTTAAATCACCAATTTGCAATCCCCGCTTGGCAGGTTAGTATTGAATGTACAGTTTGAATTATTTAATTATATGTCATTTTAATTAAATAACTTGTTTAGGTCTCCGGGGCTAATTAAGTACCTAAACTTGAAACGACGTGGGGCAGAAATGAGCCGTCTCCTTTTCGGTGGAAGTTTTCATAGTTATTGACATCATATTTTTTTTTTAGATTTATCATTTTCTTACTTTAGAAGTTACAGGGTTACACACATTTTACCAGTTTGGAAGCGTCTCTTGCGCAAATTATTCAGTATAGAAAAACATGATATTAAAAATAACATTATCATTTTTGAAGACCTATCCATAGACAACCCACATGTACGAACCAAAGCCGAGTTGGTTGGGATATGGAGCTCAAAAGAGCAACGTTTTACCTACAAGCAACCTTGGCAGCAAGGCCAGTATTTGTGGTGACAAAAACGATTGGCCTGATCACAACATATTTTTTGGGTTAGTATACCTATACGCACAAATTAGCGCCGTATAAAACTTCAACAATGTCACTGCTGACTCGACCGGATAACATGAGGTTAACTAAAACGGTTAGAGCTTTCAAAAGAACTCGCCTACCCTATTAAACTCTACAGTACATATAAGTAATATAAACTCGCTTCATAACTATAGTTTTCATCAACACTATTAGTGTTTGTACTAACACTAGCAACGGCGTGGAAATTGTAACGGCGTCATATAATGTCCATTAATAATTTGGTCTACGAGTATCTTTTAAAAATATTATAATCTATATTTTACCTTAACTTCAGGGAAAATAATTTCAATTTCTTATCGCCACACCAACCTATTTTCGTTGAGGTGTTGTGTTCCATTCATCACCAAAATGAAATCGACTAAATTATATAAATAGCTGTAAAAATATTCAATTTTTTCTATGAAATTATATTCCTCTTTCCTTATTATGTTTTTGGGAACATTGTTTGCAATGTTTGAAGACACAAGACGGCATATTTTAAAACGAAACTTAAAATCACACGGGACTCCCGTACAACACGGAAGTCCGTTTCATACTGACTGGAGTTTGTATTTGCTCCGCGTTATGTATTTGCTTTGTCTGCTTCAGTATCTCTGTTCTGCGCGCTCCATCTGCGTTTTATTTCTGTAATCTGTGGACGCAACCTTTAAAAGATAGACACATGCTGTCACGCAACGAAAGCTCTCAAAAAGCGATATTTTTCCCGTTTTTGTTACATTTTTCATTCATGCTCCGCTCCTGTTGATAGTAGCGTAATGTTAAATAGCCTACAGCCTTCCTCGATAAATGGACTATCCAACGGAGAAAGAATCTTTCAATTCGGACCAGTAGTTCCCGAGATACTTGCGTTCAAACAAACAAACTCTTCAGCTTTACAATATTAGTTCAGCTTTACAGTATTAGTACAGTATAGGTACTTAATAAAATAAAATAAAATTAGTAGTAATAGACATTAGTAGGATTATATAAATTAATATTGTAGATTGAAGTGACACACTTGATTTCCTCAAGTAAAAAGTTGCCGTCTCGCATCAAACGTGTCAAAAGTCGTAACTATTCACAGTTCCTGTAGCTATGTTGATAGAATTTTCGTCGTCAGATAAGCCAGTAATTCCGAGTCATCCGCCGCCGCTCGGCCCGGTAATTTGTCCCGAACTCACGACTTCTGAATAATAATGACCGACTGCCGAGAACTTGTCGTCAAACGGGGCTGTAAAGAGGCGATAACATTGTTTACTGCTTTTATGAGAGATTACACAGGAGTAATATTAAATTCAAAGCAATTGAAAGCACATATATCTATACTAATATTATAAAGCTGAAGAGTTTGTTTGTTTGTTTGTATGTTTATTTGAACGCAAGGATCTCTGGAACTACTGGTCCGAATTGAAAGATTATTTCTTTGTAATATAGTCCATTTATCGAGGAAGGCTATAGGGTATTTAACATTACGCTACTATCAACAGGAGCCGAGCATGAATGAAAAATGTAACAAAAACGGGAAAAAAATATTGCTTTTAGAGAGCTTTCGTTGCGTGACAGCATTTGTCATATTATGTTAAAGGTTGCGTCATTAGAACCTAAAGTAACCGAATTTGAACAAAATTTGAATTGGTACGACCAATTTCCGATAGATGGCGTAGCAACGCGCGCGCGTTCAGCTAGTACCTATATTATAAATTATAACCTTACATTGGCAGAGTCCGCCGGGGGAAAGTACCACTCCTTTGCCAGATATTCTACCGCCAAGCAGCAATGTGTAAGCGTTACTGTGTTCTGGTTTGAAGGGCAATGTTTCCAGATAAATTACTGGGCTTCGAGATTTAATATATTAGAGCTCTTTTTTTTCTTTTTTTTGTGTGGACTCTACAAAGAGTCCTGTACCACAACGAAGTTCTTTTAAAGCGGCTTTTCTTAACCCAATTAAATTCATCTATCTACGAGTATAATATTTTATGTCATGATGAGGTTAGGATAAATGGCCGGAGCCACAGATAGCCAGTAAAAGACAAATTGTATCCAGTTATATTCGTTTTTTCTGCGAGCTTTCGTAGAAGTCCAATTAACCCAATTCGCCACACATTTACTGTACGTCTGAATACGAAGTTACCGTGTTCTAAGAACGGGTCTGTTACGGTTTAGCAGTTGGTCTGTGTCTATATCCGGTCACAGTATCTGGTATTTATATTATCATCATCATCAGCCGCAAGACGTCCACTGCTGAACATAGGCCTCCCCCCTAGATTTCCACAACGAATGGTCCTGCGCAACCTGCAACCAGCGGTTTCCAGCGACCTTTGTGAGGTCATCTGTCCATCTAGTGGGAGGCCGTCCAACACTGCGTCTTTCGGTTCGTGGTCGCCACTCGAGAACCTTTCTTCCCCATCGGTTGTCAGTTCTGCGAGCGATGTGGCCTGCCCATTGCCACTTCAGCTTGCTTACTCTTTGAGCTATGTCGGCAATTTTCGTTCTTTTGCGAATATCTTCATTACGGATTTTATTGGTATTCAATTTTATTTATTGGTATTTATTTACAATCAAATAAAATTGAAGTGTATTTTTGTAATATTAATGTCAACATCAACATCAACAGCCCACTAAATGTTCCCACTGCTGGGACTCGAGGCCTTCTCTCGCAAGGAGAGAGTTAAGGCCATAATCCACCTATTAACTTATTAATATCAATATTAATATAACAACGTCTTACTACATGCACATTAATGTATGTACGGTACATTTAAATTGTATCTATAGTATAGAGCGACGAGACGAGCAGGACATGTGTGCCACATAACAGCATAGCGACACGCAGCTATTAGAACAAGAAGAGTCCAAATCATTTACGCCAAAATAAGTTTTTTCACTTCAATAAACTCTTCAGCATCAGCATTAAGTATTATATTTAGATATGTATGTAAAACTAGCTTCATTTGATGACATCTTTGGTATACAATTTAGTAGCACTCCATATTTTCTGTTTTATTATTGTACGAAAGAGCACGTTCTACCATCTGCCATCTAATTACTTTCTGCTTAAATTATGGTATGGAAGCCAAATACGATGCAACTGAGATGTCCCAATATGCAGCGTCAACAGTCAATATGATCCAATGAAACATATCAAACTCGTATACCCGACGGTATTTGTAGGATATCGATATCAAAACAAGTATGGCTGTGCCGTGGGACAGCTGAATATTTACAAATAACAGTCCACTTGAGTCCACGGTTGCGTGAAAATTCGAGAACATTCTACGGGAAATCACTTAGTCATAGTTTCCTCTGTTTACTACAGGCCCGTGAACAAAATTTACGTAGTAAATGAACCACCAGGAGACCTCTGTAGGATGATAGAAGGGTATAAAGTAATAAGATTCAGCACTATGCCGTCACTTGTAAGCTGTCCAACTGAGTACAGTAGAAGAGGGGGGTTGCAACCCTCGATCATTTCTCCTTGTCGCATGATTTTTGTACGGCAGTACGGCAATGAAATAATGGATTAGGAGAGGTATTGAAACTGTATGGAACCAATGCCGCACATAATCAAATGCCCAAATTCAATCTGTAAATCGTCGGAAAATCACGAAATATTCCGACAAACTAATAATTAAAAACTATTAATTTATATTTTTTATAGTTTCAATACCTCTTCTAATCTATTATTCTGCAACGCCGTACAAAAATCATGCGACAAGGAGAAATGATCGAGGGTTGTAACCCAGGGGGGGTTCTGTATTCAGTTGGACCGCTTACAAGTGACGGCATAGTGCTGAATCTTATTACTTTATACCCTTCTATCATCCTACATAGGTCTCCTGGTGGTTCATTTACTACGTACATTTTGTTCACGGGCCTGTAGTCTACTATACACATGATTCTGATCTCAGGATATTTTTTCCCGCGGGTATTACACTAGGTTTATCTTAAATCAAAAACGAATTATAAATTATAATTATAAATACGAAGGTTTTAATACTCTCGATTTAATCAAGCATGATGCTTATGATCCAGGTTCCAAACTATTAGGGTTGTTAGGATTCCGCGCTTATTCACGTCTGATGGATGTCGACTCTGACACACCCTGGGTCACTGGGTTGAAAACGGTCGGGCACCTGTCAAAGGACACCAACAGACCTGTCTCGTTTCTCTCATCAATAATGTTTCCACTGTTGGGACTGAGCAATTTTGCAAGGAAATAGTTAAGGCCATAGTCCACGCTAGTTCAGTACGCGTTAGTGGAAAGAGACGAATTTCTTACCATTCCATGGATTCACCGTGGGGGTGCCGGGTCCATCGTATGGCAGAGAGAGAAATCTCGACTAGATCCCAAGACTTGTGACTCGGGCGTAGGTTTAAGGGGCCTTTTTGTGACGTACGTCAACACTCACCTTCACTACTCGTATTTCTCTCCCTGCCCAGCCAAATCCTCGAAAGATTTTAGAGACATGTCGGTTTCCTCACGATGTATTTCGTCAACGTTTTGAGTTAAGCTACATTAACACATGACTTTAAAAAGACTGTGGTGCGCGTGGGATTCGTACCAGGGATTTCGGTTTGGCCGTTGTTGTTCTCCCGATTAGACCAGCCGTCTTCTCATCGATCATCATCATTATCCAACTTACCGTATCCCGCTTTATACTATGTCATAACACTTCTGAATCCTCTATTCAACTCACGTGACTCATTATTCGTAATACCTGGTACTTTAAATCCTCTTACACAATCCATACAAATACCATGGACCCAATTATGTTCAAACTCATTGAGTCGCCCATACACGTCCCCAGGCCGGCACTGACCGGAGGGTCTACCCGCCTAGCTAAAACTGTCTTAGCTTTGATATTGCTCTCCCTTTTCTTTTCGCTTGAACTGATAGAGACAGCAATAGCATAGCCGATTTAGTTTGGCGGTAGAAGCAGTGCATCCTCAGTCGCTCAAGGTCGCGCGGTTTTAGCCTACCGCTAGACCGTTCCTTCCAGGAAACAAGTGCCAGTCGGTTGTCGGACGCACGGCTGAGCGCTCGCGCAACACGTTTCCCGCGTATATTGTTATTAGATATGTCGACAACCCTCCGCGCTAGACAGGGACAGAGTTACGCGTTAGAAGAGAGAGTTGAAAACCGCGACAGATATTGAGCGCTAATGCGAGCTGAATTGAACTTTGTTGTGTCCCAGCAAGAGTCGCTATTTATATAATTGTTTTCGGTAAGTGAGGCTTCTGTACTAATATTTATTCTGTGGTAGAAGGTCCCTAGGCCGGCCCTGACCGGGTTACCGACGAAATCGATCGCTCTCGGTTCAAGCGCGGTCGAGTGTCACCTGCGATGCAACGCCAAGGTTTCAACAGGCTACTTCGACAGACAATCCCAATGTCTTTACTCTCAGAATACCAGTACTACTTACTTGTACCTTTGTACAAGTTCGCGCTGAGACCGCGACAGGCACTTGACACTATATGTACAACTAGCAGCGCCCCGCGGTGTTACACGCGAAGTTCCCGTTCCCGTTGTTTATCGGGATAAAAAGCCTATGTGTTCTTCCAGACTATAATCTATCTGTGTTCCAAATTTCAGCCCGATCCGTTCATACGTTAGGACGTGGTGGAACAACAAACATCCATACATTGACATTTATAATATTAGTAGGATAGCCGAGACGACTAAAAAAAAACTAACTAGTCCGTCAGTTATATTATTTCAATACAATACAAAAACACTTTATTATACCACAAAACAAACAAAAAAAATAAACAGTGTAAAAACTTAAGATTAAACATTTTGGGCACAAAAGGCCCAAATTATTGTACAAAATTAAATTAAAAATTATTGTACACTTTTTTTTTCTTAGGTTTCAAGAACAAAAAATGATGAAGATACGGTGCTTAGAAGTTTCGAGAGACGTCACGTTATGGTACGCGATTCTTAATATAGAGTGACGTCACAACTCCCTACTTCGGAAGTTTGGTGATCTACATCTGTGTAAATTTTTTGAAAATTTGAGAAATAAAAAAATACGTGTCCCATAATCTACCTGACGAACTAATTAGAATGCTATATTTGTGAGCCTGTCGTCTTTCCAATTGTACCATTGCACCAGTTCACGGGTTCACGCTGAGTCTACGACACGTGTGTGTCTGTCGCGGTCTCAGCGCGAACTGGCGCCCATCATACAATTCCATAATGTCAAGCGCCTGTCGCGGTCTCTGCGCGAACCGCTAGCTTTAGGGTTGTTGAAATATTCTACGGCGTCAGTCTTACCAACTTAGGGGCTTTTCCCCCCAAATTTAGGGGGTAAATGAGTGAATTGGGATTTTTTAGGGGCATTTTATTTTTGGGGGTATTTTTTCCTGTAATATTTTTTAGTTTTTTATACATTTCATTATTTTGTTAAGTAAGGACAAGAATAAACAGGTCCAGATTGAAAGGTGAAGTAATTTTGTAGCATTTTTTGGAATGGGTATGTATAAATTAGTAAGATTAATTGCATAATTTTTGAATAAATTATTTTTTTTAATAATCCTGTTATAAAAAAATACTTAAAATAACAAATATTTTTTTTTATCAATTCAGGAACACGACCAACTAGTTTTTCCTATATGTTGTGATTTTCTAATGGTGTACCTATATTTTTTCAGTAACAGTGATAATTTTTTTTTACAAAAAAAATATTTGGGGGATTTTCCAGTAAATGTGCCAATTTTAGGCGTTTTTCACTTAGGTTTAGGGATAAATATTTTTAGGAGTTGGTAACACTGTGTGTCCATTCGCATCGGCTCAGGTCGGCCCTGACCCTACTATCGATCCAGCGCGTTGGCGGTTCAAGCGCGGTCGACCGGCACCTGTGAACCTGTGATGCAACGACGGGGTACGGAGGTTTCAATGCTATGCTATACAGCGCGAAGCTGTCGATTCTCGTGTCTTTTCAGCAAGACTTTGTTCTTTTAGTTTAGCTATTTTTTAACATTTATAGGTTTGCACTAGGATAAGACTGGCATCTCGCCGATGATGCAATGACAGTGCGGTCTGCGACGGAGCGTACTTAGAAAACAAAACAATTTAGTCTCGACTAGAAGATTTAGATCTTGAAGAATGTAACCGTCGGGAAATTAACTTAAGTCTTGAAACCTCGACAATAAACTAACCAAATACAGATACAGAACGCCCTACTGTAAGACAGACTGATCGCGCCACGGATGGTGTTCTGAGATCTGACGGTTTCACTTCGACTGATTGTAACCGAAAAATAATGCGTTAAATTGTAAACAGTATGTGACGGTTCACATATTTCGACCAATTACAATCTCGCTAGTGCGATTATATTCTAACGGTGTTTACAATTTAAGAGGGCGCCTAGTGCCAGAAAACGAAAAAAGGACATTTTCGATGCCGCTCACTGAAGTTAAGAAACTAAAAACTATGACAAAAAAATATTGATGTGTGGGTACAATCAAGAAGAAGCACAATAACCGAATAGAATTTTAAAAATAGATCAGAGTTTTTTACAATAAAAAAATAAAAATGACACCGAAAAAACCCCTTTTAATTCGAGTACTCGAAATTATCAGCGATGACCCCACATTATTTTTTGGTAATAAAATTCCTAATTGTACGTTCTAGTAAAGTAACCGAACACTTTTTTAAATTTATGTTTAAAGTAATTAAATAAAACTTGGTCAAAAATGGACTCCTGATTTAATATTGATTTTTCCTCCAAACTGTGTCATGCTATTCTCGACTTTATGTATATCGCATTAAGAAACGCGTCGCGCGGGTGAAACTGATTTTTCCCTGGCTTTAGGCGCACTCTTAACAGTGACACATACACAGAAAAAGAATTGTTCTGTGTGAACTATGAATCGACGGGAACGTAAAATGATGCAAAACCTTAAACAATACGAGCTCCGAACGTAGATATAAATAAACAGATGTGCCCTGAGGACCTTGAAATTGTTAACAGATTACGTCTCTGTGTTGTAGCGTGAGCTGTTTACACCTACCAATCTACTTGACCCCTAGAATCGCTAGCGGCCAGGTACTTTTTTCTATTGGAATGCTCGCAGCTCGAAAAAGCGACATCGTTTCATGGTTGATGTTCCAAAGACACGAACAAACAGGTTTGACTCTGCTTTTGTGATAAGAACGTCACTGTGGAATATGTTGCCTGAGTGGGTATTTCCCGATAGTTACAAACTTTGTGTCTTCAAATCGAGAGTCAATCGGTTTTTTCTAGGTAAACACGCTCCATCGTAGACCGCATCGTCACTTAACATCAGGCGAGATGGCGGTCAAGTGTAAACCTATAAATGTTAAAAAGAATGTTGCGGTTCTACTTATTTTGATTGATGACAACGAATAGCGATAAGTAATAATATAGGTAGGTATATTAACGTCCGGCGTTCACCGCTTTCTACAATCGACTAAAACGGAAAGAGTAGGCTCTCTCTTCGCAACGATAACACAATTCCGTGCGCCTGCAATTTGGGAGGGCACATCTATTGATTTATATCGATGACTCCGAAGCGACACACGTGCTAAAATAGCACGCGATAACGTAAGGTATTTACGACGGAGCTATATAAATCGCCAGTTCCTTAAATACATCAAGGCGATACGAAACGGGATCCCTTTCTTTTGTAACAGTTTAGCAATCTGGCCGTTGCCACATCGGTTGAACTGTCGCCAACTCGTCGGTTGCTGCCAAACACATAAGCAATGAGTTAAGTGTACAACGACCGTATTTACGGCTAATAAACAATACACTTATTTTAGCAGGTATTGGGAAGAATTGCTACGAGTGTTAGTAGGAGCTGTTAAGAGGGTCAGGATAAAGTGGAATACATGCTTGTTTAGATAGATAGACAACTCTTTACTGTGACAAAAAAAAAAATGGTTGTCTGTAAAGTCGGTTTACTGACGATAGTTGAACGTGACAACGTCTTAAAAAATCAGTACGCTGATAGCGCGAGTAGTGATACCGCTCGATACGGCGGGTGGAGCCCTCAGCCACCCTCAGCGCTCAGCTTCGTCCGCATGGCAAAGACGACGAACTAACGGTAACGGCGGAACGTGTCATGACGTCATGTTTTGCGGGCGTGCAGCCGGCTTCATCGAATTATAAGACGTTATCACGTCAAAAAAAACAGAAATATCATAGTAAAACACATACGAACTTGCACCACAAATGGTCGTCTCATTGCTTAGAGCAATCTCTTCCAGGCAACCAGCTGAAAGGAAATTCGCCTGCTTAGGTAAAATGCTATGGGAGGTGAGCTAAGATTTAATTTAATGATCATCGTGAATCGAGGACCTAACACACGGTGATGTATACGATGTACACATAAATATATCAGTAATGTATAATAAATAGTGTGGAAACTACAATTTCATCAAACTCAAATCTTAGCTGACGTTTAAATATATAAATATGTAAAACTACTTTAAGAAAATGTTTTCCCTAATATTTAGTTTTCCAAATTTGCCGTCCTTCGTAATTTATTCAAAGGACCTCAGATTTCCCGGTGTTCGGGACCCCTGACCTCATTGAGGATTCAGACCCCGGGCTCGCAGAACTAGGCCACTGCGTTGCATGAAAACTGGATAAAGAATCTTCTGAAAAATGCAAAAATACATTTTACTTACTTTATTTAAATGAGCTACGTCAGCTGGTACCCTTGTTCACCTCGCTGTTTATAAAGTAAATTAATTCGAAAGCTGCTGATTTTTAATGGGGCATACGTTTTTCTTTCCTGTTATCTATTTTTTTTTTGCTGAAAATTATTTATCACGGAGTCCTTGACGCGAGAGATCGATTTACTCAGGACCATATTTATTAAAATTGAGCTAAAAATATTGGTGGTGGTGGTGGACAATTCACACACAACACCATCTGACCCCAAACTAAGCAAAGCTTTTACTAATGGCGGCCAGATAGCTGATATAATACTTATATAGTTTTAAATACATACTTATTTTACATAGAAACACCCAGACACAGTGCAAACATTTGAATTCAACACACAAAAAAATAGTTGCTATTTTAGCTCAGTAGTATTATCAAATAGTCATTAATTAAGTAGAGATATCAGTTCTGTTATCTTTGACTTATAATTTGAATAAACTAGCAGCTACTGACCGGTTAATTTCTTGTGATAAAAAGTATCCCATTGCTATTCCAGTGTATTCCAGACCTGTGTCCCAAATGTCAACCTGATACTTTGAGCTGTTCCAACGTGATAGAGCATCAAACATCTAATTTTTTTTATCTATATTATATTAATAGGTTTTTTTTTGTGACAATAAACTCAATGTTGGACCCTACATATATTGAAGATTTCAAGGACTTAAATGACTTAAATAAGAACCATATGATATATTTTCTGAAACATTAATCTAAACACTTATAAATAGACTACAGGCCCGTGAACAAAATTTACGGGTCAAATGAACCACCAGGAGACCTATGTAGGATGATAGAAGGGTATAAAGTAATAAGATTCAGCACTATGCCGTCACTTGTAAGCTGTCCAACTGAGTGTGATTGAAGAGGGGGGGTTGCAACCGTCTACCATTTCTCCTTGTCGCATGATTTTTGTACGGCATTGCGAAATAATGGATTAGAAGAGGTATTGAAACTGTATGGAACCAATGCCGTACTTAATCAAATGACCAAATTTGCTCTGTAAATCACTCGTACTCTGTAAATTTTCCCGGCAAACTAATAATTAAAAAGTTAAAATTTATATTTTTTATAGTTTCAATACCTCTTTTTATCTATTATTCCGCAACGCCGTACAAAAATAATGCGATAAGGAGAAATGATCGAGGATTGCAACCCCCCCTCTTCAATTGCACTCAGTTGGACAGCTTACAAGTGACGGCATACTGCTGAAACTTATTACTTTATACCCTTCTATCATCCTAGATAGGTCTCCTGGTGGTTCATTTGACCCGTAAATTTTGTTCACGGGCCTGTAGTCTAAAATAATAACTCCATTATCTCTCATTCGCCAGACGTTGATATATTTTAAGGAGAGTTTATTTCTGTAGTTATTAGTTTATTAAGTATGCAGCTGTACGATTACATGCTATATTCTACCGCCAAGCAGTAATGTGCAAACATTACTGTGTTCCGGTTTGAAGGGCAATGATTCCAGAGAAATTACAGGGCTTAGAGACATAATATCTTAGATCTCTGGGTGACGAGCGCAGTGCAGTGCTAGGTAATGATTTGAACTGTAATGATTATCATGTTCCAATAGCTGCGTGTTACTGTGTTATGTGGCGGGCATGTTGCTTACCATCAGGCACATGACCTGCTCGTCTCGTCACTCTATGCTATAAAAAAATATATGTTGGAGTTGGCTTATGTCTAAATAGTATCTTGTTAGATTTAAGATTGTATGTATTTTAATAAATACATTTTAATGAAACACTGGTTCCTGTGCGTGTTGGCATTAGCTGTTAGCATAGTAAATAATCGTTTTAAATAAATAAATAATATGAATTCTAAAACAGATCCTCAACAATACATTAGAAAGTGATTTCAAAGGGCAACAACCATGCGCCTCACTGATAACAGCCGTAGTAAGTAGTACTAGTGCAGCGATAAAGATACGTTGACCCGGTGTAATTGATTCCCGCCGAACACTACTGGCGATGCGCCAGCCACTTACTACATACAAATGACGATATTATATTATTGCCAAGAATTTGTGTTTGTAAATAAACAAGAATTAAATTATCATTCGTCATTTTAGTATGAAAACTGATGTGATCTTATCTTCAAGCACATTAGCTGGAAACTAGCGTTTGTACCATAGCAAAAATAAAAGCGGCCAAGTGCGAGTTGGTCTCGCCCATGAAGAGTTCTGTAGTGGCATTAAGTAAATACTACATAAGTTCTTGTAGTTCGTTGTAACTTTGATCTATGCTTTGATAATATTTATGACGTACTTACCTACTAAAAAAAACTACTGACTAAATCGAGTTCAAATAGATTTTCGGTGGAAGTTTGCATGGTAATGTAGGTACATCATATTTTTATCATACTCATTTTTTAGAAGTTACAGTTTGTCTCGCGCAAATTATTCAGTATAGAAAAAAATTACATTAGAAGCCTCAACATCATTTTTGAGGACCTATCCATAGACACACGTATGAGTTTTTTTTGTATTATTGTGTGAAAATCTTATGCGGTTCACATAATAAATCTACTTAGGTACCTAATTTCATCAGTTTAGTTTTTACGTTTTACGGAACCCTAAAAATGAAGCCTATAATTTCCACCTGTAAAGTTTTATTAGGTGAAATAACACGAAGGCTTTCGGGGTCAAGGTGTTACAGTTACCGGTATGCGAGAAGTTTTCGGGTCAATTGGGTAACTTACAATTCTTCAAAAGTTAAATAGTTTAGTAGTGTATGAATGAAACTATTGTATTTTTCCCACCATTAAAAGGATCCATACAACATAGGAATACAGCAAGACTAGTGAAACAACTGGCGGCCTTATCGATTTCTTCCAGTCGACCGTGGGTAGACAAAAATCTTGGAACTCAAAACGTGGTTCGTTAGGAAATGTTGCAAGAATACATATTTCGAAGAAGAAGAACAAGTCTCATCTTCCACTTGGTGAGCATGGTAGACTGCGGCCTTGACTCTCTTTTAGCGAGGCCCCGTGTCCCAGCAGTGGTAACATAGAATGGGAAAATGTATGCAATGATAATATGAAACTCGTTCACGCGTATAATTTTAATGCGTTTTTTAGACCCTGAAATATGATAAAAGAGGGAAGCCTAATCGGAACCAATGAGTCGAAAAAAAGATAAGCAGGTTGAAATATCTACTCGACTGTTTTGTACCTGACTGATACGCAAAGCGCAGCCTAGCAAACGAACTAGGAACAGTCGGTAGTGTCTATATTGTTTTAATTATTATACTCGTAAATATATTGCATTCCGGGAAGCGATCGGGTTACAAAAGTGAACTTTGTCGGCGGTTGACGCCCGTTATATTTTTCGTCCAATATTTTACGACACGAATATTGTACGAAATTCCGCTCGATCTGAGCGAATTTGAGCGTGAATTTCGTTGCGCTTTGAATGTCTTTTGAAGTGAAAACTTCTTTTGGCGCGCCTAGACAGATTTTTCGTGGGGTGTGAATTGAATTCTAGCGTCATGCTCGGGTATGATAAGAAATCTTTGGGTAAACTCGGGACCACGGCCATTGGCTATCTAGAAATGCATCATCCAATGGGAAATGCTGAAAGAGCGTGACCTGGGCATCATGGCATTGCCATCTAGAAATGCGTAAGCCAATGGGAAATGCTGACGCATTTCTAGATGGCCATGCCATGATGGTCTGGCCATGCCCTCCGGTTACACCCGTGTAGTTTCCAAAGTAAGCTATCAAATTCTTAGTCATAAGTTTTCAGGTTTTCACTTCTATCGGCAGTTCCTATGACTGCCAATTTTTTTTAAATATTATAGAGTGATGCGACGAGCAGGACATGTGCCTGATGGTAAGCAACATGCTTGCCCATAACAGCATAGTGAGTAATATTTACGCCCTGTAATTTGTCTAAAAATAATAATTTTACTTCAAGAATAACAGTACGGCCAATATAACAGTACAAATATCCGTGACCGCTCTTCGATACGTAACATAAATATTTGTCATTTCTATAGTACTCGTGTAGTACTCGGAACTGTTGACACTAGCGCGGGGAGAAGCGAGGGAGGCAGACGTGACCATCCTTCTTAGAATCAATAAACCAATGTGTAACTGTCTTTAGTTAGTTGTACTGGCAGAATCATTAAGGCTGAGACTTCACCAAATGACTGGGCTCGTGGGTAGTAACCATTGCCTGCGAAGCCGAGGGTCGTGGGTTCGATTCCCACCCAGTGCAAATATTCCTGTGATGAATTCAAATATATGTACTGTGTCTGGGTGTTTCTATGTATAATAAGTATGTATTTACAACTATATAAGTATTATATCAGCTATCTGGCCGCCATATTACAACTTTTGCTTAGTTTGGGGTTAGATGGTGTTGTGTGTGAATTGTCCACCAATCCCGGCAACGGTGTTCCAAGTTTCACTCCGATCCGTTCAGCCGTTACATCGTGATTGAGCAACGAACATTCAAACTTTGACATTTATACTATTAGTAGGATGACTCTCATTGCTACTCAAATACATAGAGATAGATAAACTCTTCATTGCACTTAAATAATAAAAACAAAATGGTGGTCGAATTTATATCCTCCTTTTTGGAAAAATAAATACAGAAGCTTAGAGGCGTTATACCTAAACCACACGCACATACAATATACATTTTAACATAATAGGTTATTAGTTATTAATAGTTTTTTTATAAAAGTAAGAGTAAAAGGTGAGAGGTCAATTTTGAATGACAGAAATAAATGAACCCTCCAATATTTTATTAATTAAAAAACTAATCTCCGAATTACCCACCCCTAACTGCTCCAGGTGCAAAAGTGCCCATGATGCTCACCGCGTTCCCACGCTGAATGGCAATGGCCAAGCTTTGCTCCAGCGTATTCTCCCTGAGCCTGCGCCCCAACTCTGAGAGGAACCCTTTAGCCTCTGCGCCCCAACAACCCAAGGTCTCCACGGCAACAGGTACAAATTCGTACTGCGACACCAATATAATAGTAGTTCTGATAAATTAATAATAAACAATTGTATTTACATTACGTTCCGTCCATCGATTGTTCTCAACCTCAACATACCTTAGATAAAAAGGTTTGATGTATGATACCATTCATCTTTCTTTGAACCGCATAGCGGGTAGAATCATTAAAATAAATAGTTTGTCTGTATATCGAGTGCTAATGAAGGTAGGAACAATGAACAATGCGAATGACTGAAGCTAGGGTCTTATTCTTGAATTCACACGCAGTTGACTTATGCAAATGTATTCGAATATGTACAAATTCAAATAGTAAATTGTCTGAAAACGAGTGAAACCATCGATATAAATCAATAGATGTGGCCTGAGCACCTTGGAATTGAAAATAAACTGCGTCTTTGTGTGTATCGTAAGTGGTTTACAAACAACCGATCTACTTGACCCCTATAATCGCTAGCGGCGAGATTTGCTGTTGTTCTACTTATTTTGGTTGTTGACAACGAATAGTGATAGGTAAAAACGTCCGGCGTCCACCGCGTCCTGCAATCGACTAGAACGGAAAGAGAGGAAAAGTATACAGAAATAATGAATTTTTATAATTATGTCAGCCATGGGCGTATAAAAAAAGTCAGACTTAGTCTCGCCAAAACAAAACCTGTGTCACTAGAGTCGGCCACATTTGCACATGTGCGTTATCAGGTTGTCACTGATAGGCTGACAAGCACACATATTGTCACGTCAGTGAACAACAGAGGAGAGGTGGATGAAGGGGAATAATAAGATGTTCGTGATTACAAGTATATTAAAGAAATACAGATAAAAGGGAAGGTAGAAAAAAGTAGAGTGATATAAAGAGAATGTAAAAGAACAAAAATAATAAAAAAAGGGGCTTAAGTGAGGACTTCCATCAGGGAATGGCTTGCAGGTTCAGCAGCCTGGAGCAGGTACAGCGTTCAGTGAGGACTTCCATCAGGGAATGGCTCGCAGGTTCAGCAGCCTGGAGCAGGTACAGCGTTCAGCATCCAAGATGCTCTTCCTTTCAAACAGAGATGTTATCGATTATCTCCTGAAAAACAAAAAGCTTTAATCAACGAAGTTGACAAAATGCTACAATGGAAAGTGATTGAAAAAAGCGAAAGTCCTTGGCAATCTCCAGTAATCATCACTCCGAAGAAAAATGGTGAATGGCGTTTTTGCGTAGACAGCAGAAAACTCAACTCTATCACTCGTCGTGATGCTTATAACCTACCACTGATTAGTGAAATTTTGGATAACCTCAGAAATGCGAAATATCTATCTAGCATTGATATTGCTAAAGCATTTTGGGAAATTCCGCTAGATGTCGCTGATAGAGACAAGACTGCTTTTTATGTACCTGGAAGAGGTATGTTCAGGTTCACAGTTATGCCGTTCGGATTAACCAACTCGCCGGCAACTCAACAAAGGCTGATGGATATGTTATTCACTCCAGAGTTTGAAAACAAGGTATTTTGTTATTTAGATGATATAATTATAATTAGTGAAAACTTCGAAGAACATATCTCTCTGTTAGTGAAAGTTCACGAAAAATTATCTTTTGCTAATTTAACTATCAATTTTACAAAGACTCAATTTTTTAGAAAGGAACTCAAGTATCTTGGTTTCGTCGTGGATGAATTTGGTCTACGAGCTGATCCTGAAAAAATTAAATCAATTCTTGAATATCCTGTACCTATCAACAGAGGAGAGGTGGATGAAGGGGAATAATAAGATGTTCGTGATTACAAGTATATTAAAGAAATACAGATAAAAGGGAAGGTAGAAAAAAGTAGAGTGATATAAAGAGAATGTAAAAGAACAAAAATAATAAAAAAAGGGGCTTAAGTGAGGACTTCCATCAGGGAATGGCTTGCAGGTTCAGCAGCCTGGAGCAGGTACAGCGTTCAGTGAGGACTTCCATCAGGGAATGGCTCGCAGGTTCAGCAGCCTGGAGCAGGTACAGCGTTCAGCATCCCAATATCAGCAGCCTGGAGCAGGTACAGCGTTCAGTGAGGACTTCCATCAGGGAATGGCTCGCAGGTTCAGCAGCCTGGAGCAGGTACAGCGTTCAGCATCCCACAGCTGGGCATGGCTCGCAGGTTCACGGTAGAGTTCCCATCCGGCAGTCAGGAATGGCTTCAGCCAACAGCAGATAATGTTCCATAAACCTTCAAGGTTTACTGGTGATGTTGGTCACTTGGGAGTTCATTGTTCTTAAGTCTTTCCCTGTTGGAAGCCGGATTCTCACTCACCTTCTCAGCCGATGAGATTCATAAAGTAAACTTTTGATGATTTGAATCTGGAGAAAATAAACTTTATTTTAATATTGACAATTCAAAGAGGATTAATTCTAAAAACTATACAACCTTATGAAAAAGAGTAAAAATTGCTAAGTGACAAATAGTTTTTTGAAGTATTTACATTATGTAAACAAACTAAATTTTTGGAAAAACGTAATTATTATAGATTTAGAATAAGGTATATGATACAAGAAATATATCACAACAACCAGAAAATTATTATCTATCGAATGGACACAATTTAAAGGAAATTAGTGATATGAAAATTTTGGTATGTAAATACACACATCTCTCCTATGAAAGTGATGTTTTTAGAATGAAAGTAGGAATGTACGTTTACATATTGTAGTCAATATGTAACGTTACATATTCCCCACGACTGCGGAAATTTTACGCTTCGGTAAAATTTGGGAAGAAGTTCTAAAGGGTTTAAGAGAGGTATTACCTTCACACAAACATAACTCCATTCAAGTAACCTTTCAAGTCTTTCACTCATCACTTCCATTCTGTTTGGGTGTAAGTTCACATTCAATGACGAACACTCAAAGCATACACTCTCGGCGATGGCAGGCTTTTTTAAAGAGTCATCAACCGCTCTAATAGTCGGCTTATTTAAAGAGTTATCACCCGCTCTATGGATAGAAGAAAATAAGAATGATAAAAGGGATGAACATAGGGCTTGATAGTTAGGCTTATTTATAGAGTTATCATCCGCTCTTTATAAGGGGAAGAAAGTAATTAAGGATGAGCATAAGGGCTCAAAAGATAGTACGAGCGGTAGGACTCAAAAGCTAACATGAGCGGTAGGGCTCAAGAGATACCTTGAACGGTAGGGTTCAAGATAAGCGTATGAGTTTAGGGCTCATACAAAATCCAAGAGTTAGATACTCATTGGTTAAAGAGTTAATGAGTTTAGAGCTCATTAACTTGAGAAAGTAAAAAAAATTAGAAAAATACTAAAGAGTAAATAAAATACTGTAGGTTAATGATGAGAGGTCATGAGGATGAGTAGATGAGGAGAGATGAGGAGAGGGTGAAGGAAGTTAATAACCAAAGAGTGCCGAAAAGAAAATATTAAGTATATATACTAGTGAAAGTATGTTTTAGAATTTAGAAGAAATTCAGGGGTTGAGGGATCAAAGGTTAAGGGGGTAAAGGTTGAGGAAATCAAGGGTTGAGGGATCAAAGAATAAGCAAGAGAGGGGGGGTTGTTTTGGAAGGTTGGGCGCCAAATGTCACGTCAGTGAACAACAGAGGAGAGGTGGATGAAGGGGAATAATAAGATGTTCGTGATTACAAGTATATTAAAGAAATACAGATAAAAGGGAAGGTAGAAAAAAGTAGAGTGATATAAAGAGAATGTAAAAGAACAAAAATAATAAAAAAAGGGGCTTAAGTGAGGACTTCCATCAGGGAATGGCTTGCAGGTTCAGCAGCCTGGAGCAGGTACAGCGTTCAGTGAGGACTTCCATCAGGGAATGGCTCGCAGGTTCAGCAGCCTGGAGCAGGTACAGCGTTCAGCATCCCAATATCAGCAGCCTGGAGCAGGTACAGCGTTCAGTGAGGACTTCCATCAGGGAATGGCTCGCAGGTTCAGCAGCCTGGAGCAGGTACAGCGTTCAGCATCCCACAGCTGGGCATGGCTCGCAGGTTCACGGTAGAGTTCCCATCCGGCAGTCAGGAATGGCTTCAGCCAACAGCAGATAATGTTCCATAAACCTTCAAGGTTTACTGGTGATGTTGGTCACTTGGGAGTTCATTGTTCTTAAGTCTTTCCCTGTTGGAAGCCGGATTCTCACTCACCTTCTCAGCCGATGAGATTCATAAAGTAAACTTTTGATGATTTGAATCTGGAGAAAATAAACTTTATTTTAATATTGACAATTCAAAGAGGATTAATTCTAAAAACTATACAACCTTATGAAAAAGAGTAAAAATTGCTAAGTGACAAATAGTTTTTTGAAGTATTTACATTATGTAAACAAACTAAATTTTTGGAAAAACGTAATTATTATAGATTTAGAATAAGGTATATGATACAAGAAATATATCACAACAACCAGAAAATTATTATCTATCGAATGGACACAATTTAAAGGAAATTAGTGATATGAAAATTTTGGTATGTAAATACACACATCTCTCCTATGAAAGTGATGTTTTTAGAATGAAAGTAGGAATGTACGTTTACATATTGTAGTCAATATGTAACGTTACAATATACACAAGTTTGCACGTGTAATGACCCACTGATGTGTGTGTGCGTGTCAGCCTGTATGTGACAACCTGACAACGCACACGTGCAAGTGTGGCCGACTCTATGGACACAGTTTTTTTAACCAGACTACGTCTTACTAAAATAGTATCATTTAATTTAAATCACGTCATAGATCTTATGTCAATTTATATAATAAGTTCAACACTCGTTGTCTATTCGAGTGAAAATAATTTCGAATAGTGCGTTTTCAAGAATGAGAGTCATGGACAAAGGCTCGGCTACTGTATTGCTGATAACTAATGATAATTAACTAGCTAAATGTGAAATATGGGTTTGCGTATCACCTTAATTACGTAGCTACGTAGAAAAATGTGAATATTATTTTTACTAGCCCGGACCGGCTTCGCTCTTGTTAGTTATATCTTTTTATAGTATAGAGTGACGAGACAGGACATGTGCTTGATGGTAAGCAACATGCCTGCCACATAACAGCGCAGTGACACGCAGCTATTGGAACACGAAGAGTCTAAATCATTACCTAGCACTGCACTGCGCTCGTTACCCACAGATATAAGACATTATATCTCTAAGCCCTGTAATTTCTCTGGAAACATTGCCCTTCAAATCGGAACGCAGTAATGTTTGCACATTACTGCTTGGCGGTAGAATAACTGACTAAGGTGTGGTACTTCCCCAGGCGGACCCTGCTAAGAGTCCTACCACTACTGTACATAATAATATATTCTATAGCACTCAGGGATCACGTTCATATCCAACCGGGAAAGGATTTTTGAAATCGATCCAGTAGTACCTGAGATTAGTGCGTTCAAACAAAAAACGTTTGCAGCTTCATAATATTAAGTATAGATCGATATGTAAGTTCGAATCAGGCCTCCAGCTATTGAGTACTTTTGGTTCATAACCACTAGCTGTAACCTGTAACTATGATTCTAAACACCTTGAGGAAAGCGACATTTTCAAAGAGGGACATCTTTCGATGATATTCGTTATCCACCAATCCAATCCAAACACAGCTCTCCAACCTAGCACGTCTGCTAATGGACTACTAGCATAAATTCGTTTGAATTTAGCAATTGTGAATTTTGATGTTTTTAAGCCAGAGAATGAATTAATCAATAAAAATCCGCATCGCTACAATGTGTTGACGTAGGCTCGGTAAACGTGTGTTGCCGATCGACTACACGCCGCCATTGTCGTCTGTGCATTGTGTGCTAATGGCGAGAGAAACCCACAGGTTCCCACATCGCCTGCGCACAGGTAACCAACGTGTGGTTGTACCTTTATTGTCTGCTTCAAACTGCGTAGGTTCATTTGATAACCGATTTTCGTTAATATTTATATTGCTCGACATTGTTCACACAACGCCATCACGCCATGTAGTCCCAAACTTCTTCTTCTTCTTAGTCGGTACACTTTTGGCAGAGTGGTCGTGGTCGTCATTTTCCTTCGTCAATGACCCGCTTCACAATTCGCCGCCATTCACTCCTAGTAGCCGCCTTCCTGGTGCACACGTGCAAAGGATCATCCACCGCGGCCCTAATCTGGTCCGTCCACCTCATCGGTGATCTACCGCGTGCTCGGATACCTTCGACCTTTCCCTGTACTACCAGGCGCTCGACAGATGTATCGCCGCGCCGAGACACGTGCCCAAAGAATGTTAATTTGCGAGCTTTGACCACAGACGATAGACACTGCTTTATGCCGAGTTCTTGACGTATCGAGAGATTTGTGCGAAATTCAGTCCACGACACACCAAGCATTCTCCTCCAGCACCAAGTCCCAAACTAAATGCCCCTAAATCTTGTATGTAGGCGAATTTTCTTTAAGCTAGTTTCCTGATTTTTCTCAGCATGAAGGCTGCCATTTTTGTCGTGCTAGTTATAAGTGTTTTAATGTAATATGTCTATTTGTTTGTGTTACAATAAAGAGTTTTTTAAAAGCTTGTCCAATGGAAGCTAGGTAGCTCATACAATCCTACTAATATTATAAATTTTAAAGTTTCGATGTTTGTTGTTCGATCACGTTGGAACGCAAGTACGAACCAGGGGGTCTACCGCCGAACGAAAAATGTCATAGCTTTGATGTTTCTCTCTCTTTTCTTTTCGCTTGAAATGATAGAGACAGCATTACCAAAGCGATAGCCGATTTAGTTAAGCGGTAGAAGCGCCGGTTGTAATTATAAATAATAAATAAAATAAAAATAATAAATAAACATTTTGAACACAGATGGTCTGGAGCACACATAGGCTACTTTTCATTGCAGGTAAATAAAAAATATAAATAATAAAAAAAAATAGCATTTATATCTACTAAAAAAAAAATGACAAAATAAATGAGTTAAACCTATACTTAAGATAATTAGTTTAAAGTTTTCATAGTGTATCATACAATCCTTATTTTCTTTTTATAGAGTATGAGTAGTAGTCGCCTCTGCAGCGTAGGCCTCTCCTAATCCTTTCCACTCGTGTCTCTCGCGTGCCTTCCGCATCCAATGAGAGGCAGGTAAATAAAGGGAACGAGAAATATGCGGCTAAAACTGCGGGGTTCTGCTAATACGTATATAATTTTAATTACTTATAACGGGAATTGAACCCACGACCTGCGGTTCAGTGACTCACTATCAACTAAGCCACGAGACCTGTCAAATGAGTATTAGTTTTTAGTATTTGACCGTAGCCTCAGACCAACTATTCTTTCCTCAAAGACCATAGCTTGTCTCAAATAAAACGATGATATGATAGATATAGTATGCTTGTCCATCACCTAGTATCTCTACCCTTTGAAAATGTAACCTTAGGCCAGTTATAGTAAATTGCGTCCACTAGGTTCAATAGACGTGATTTTACCCTGTTACCTCAGGTTTTGAATGAAGCACTTACACTAACTACGCACGCGGGTATTCTGTACAATGACCTGTAGCGCTCCTGAACTACCGAGCCCGTGCGTCCAGAGACCTGGATACTCGCTGAACTAGAAACATTGCCAGCGCCGGAGCTAACATTACTTTGGGCGAAGTTTTCACAGCACCTCGGCAAAATCTGTTTCACAGTACCTCTGCGTATGTAAATACCACCTTGCTCATTTTTCTATCGCACTGCTCGTTGCATGAAAATCTTTGCATCTACTTTTGTAATACGAACGTCTAGGCTCCTAACCGCGGACCTTCGAGAGAGCAGCATCGTGTTCTCAATACCAGGAATATTTTGTAGCAAAATGTTCCATCCAAACCCCACCGGTTTTGGAGGAAAATTTTCTGAAAGTAGCTGGTGATGTGAAGCATCATTAGACCCATTTACTAGGGACGATGTTGTTCGCAGCTTGCATGGAATATAAAAGTTGTAATAAAAAGAGAGTTGTCGACAAAGAGGTCCAGCGAAGAATCCAACTCGGATGGGCAGCGTTCGGTTTGAATTAATAGAGGTGATTTTACCCTGTTACCTCAGGTTTTGAATGAAGCACGTACACTAACTACGCACGCGGGTATTCTGTACAATGACCTGTAGCGCTCCTGAACTACCGAGCCCGGGCGTCCAGAGACCTGGATACTCGCTGAACTGGAAACATTGCCAGCGCCGGAGCTAACGTTACTTTGGGCGAAATGTTCACGGTACCTATCCTTATTTACCACCCTGCTCAATTTTCTATCGGGCTGCTTGTTGATCGAAAAAGCGACATCGTTTCATGGCTGACGTTCCAATGACTTAAACGGTTCTCTACCCTTTGAAAATTTGTCCTTAGGCCAGTATAGTAAATTGCGTCCAAGCCCGTTCAATAGAGGCGATTTTACCCTGTTACCTCAGGCTTTGAATGAAGCACGTACACTGACTCCGCTCGCGGGTATTCTGTACAATGACCTAAAGCGCTCCTGAACTACCGAGCCCGTGCGTCCAGAGACCTGGATACTCGCTGAACTAGAAACATTGCCAGCACCGGAGCTAACGTTACTTTGGGCGAAATGTTCACGGTACCTATCCTTATTTACCACCCTGCTCAATTTTCTATCGGGCTGCTTGTTGATCGAAAAAGCGACATCGTTTCATGGCTGACGTTCCAATGACTTAAACGGTTCTCTACCCTTTGAAAATTTGTCCTTAGGCCAGTATAGTAAATTGCGTCCAAGCCGTGATTTTACCGTGTTACCTCAGGCTTTGAATGAAGCACGTACACTAACTACGCACGCGGGTATTCTGTACAATGACCTGTAGCGCTCCTGAACTACCGAGCCCGGGCGTCCAGAGACCTGGATACTCGCTGAACTGGAAACATTGCCAGCGTCCGAGCTAACGCTACTTTGGGCGAAGTTTTCACGGTACCTCTGCATAGTCTGATACCAGCTTGCCTATTTTTCTATCGGACTGCTTGTTGATCGAAAAAGCGACATTGTTTCATGGCTGACGTTCCATAGACTTAAACCAGGGAGTCTGCAACGTTTTGGGAGCCATGGGCCATATGGTGAAAAAAGCTGATAAAAGCGGACCGCACTTCTTTTTCTATAGGATTGCTTGCTCTTTGCTCGAAAAAGTTTGGCTCTACTTTTGTAATACGAACGTCTAGCCTCCTACCGACCTTCGAGAGAGCAGAATCGTGTTCTGAATCCCAGGAATCTTTTGTAGCAAGATGTAGCAAAATGTTCCATCTAAACCCCCCGGGGGTCTACCTCCTAACGAAAAACGCTTTGAAGCTTTGACGCTTAGACATTGCCGTCTCTTTCATTTCAAGCGAGAAGAAAAGAGACAGCAACGTCAAAGCGTCAAAGCGTTTTTCGGTAGGCGGTAGAGGTGCCGTTTTTGGATGGAACATTTCCTGAAAGTACCTTGTGACGTGAAGCATCATTAGACCCATATATTAGGGACGATGTTGTTCCCAGCTTAAATGGAATATTTTCTCAAAGTTGCTTGTGGTCAGTATAAATAGAGTTTGATCCACATTATCACGATATTTTCTTACTAGCAGCGTCCCGCGGTTTTACCCGAGCAGTTCCTATGTGTTATTCCAGACTTTTTAAACTGTGTTCCAAACTTTAGCCCGATCCGTTCAGTCGTTCCGACGTCATCGAGTAACAAACACCCAAACTTCCGCATATGCAATTTTTGTTCGCAATAATAGCTGATAAACCCCCGTTGTGAGTACCTCTTAAACCGGCCCTGCTTATTACCCTTCGAGTAATCTCACCTTTACCGCCTCTACCTCCCCTCCGGGAATACATCACAAACTTTCATCAATTTGTACTTCCACTTGGCTATTCTTTAGTTATTCCTCGACCTACTTCGTGTGTACTCGTATCTACTCGGCTGTTATCGGGAACTTCTCGCAAACTTGCCGCGTATTGTGCGCCCTCGTGCGTTACGTATTTAAACCAGTGTTTCCACTTTTGGGGCATTTCTCCTCTTTTTTAGGGAAAAGTAAGAATAAGAATAGTTTATTCCCAGTAACTGACGTTATGAATCCACTAAGGTACTCGTATATTTTAATAAGGATTTTGAGAAATTTGGAGGAACATAAAAAAATACGGGTAGTAGCGGCCAAAATTGCCAACCTTATTACCTTATTATAAAGTACATCACGAACTTTCATCAATTTGTACTTCCACTGGGCTATTCTTTAGTTATTCCTCGACCTACTTAGTATATACTCGTATCTACTCGGCTGTTATCGCGAACTTCTCGCAAACTTGCCGGGTGCTGTGCGCTCTCGTGCGTTACGTATTTTAACTAGTGTTTCTAGTTTTGGAGATTTCTCCCCTATTTTAGGGAAAAGTAACTAACGTTATGTATGACTAAGGATTATTTTAATAAGAAGGGATTTAGAGAAAATTGGAGAAAAAACAAAAACTATGGGTGGTTCACATATATTTTATTTTTTTTGATTACCACTTAAATTTACAGTTATCAAATAGGTATAACGTGAACCTCACTAGCAGTTGAGCTCCTGTCGGAATGCGAGGGAGTTAACTGACGACAGTCTATAATTGACAGTCATACCTATTTTAAATATGATATAAATATTATTACATATTTTAGGACCTAATTAAAACTTTGATCCCTAAAAGAATATATTTAAGATCACCTAGAGAATGTTAAGGAAAAACGACATTTATATGTGGAAACACTGATTCAAACCCTCTTATTCTACAACTTGGGGACATGCATGATGTCATGATAACGTCACTCTTGGTGACAAACTCAGTAAGTTGAGTTTCGAGTGACAAAGTTACACGTGTTGGATGTTTCGTATAGAATAATTTATCACAAATGTTTAAGTTAAAGGAGTTATTTTGTTCAAGATCAATAACAAGGAACGAAGATTGATTCACTTTGAAATTCAATTCAATTTGAAATTTGTCTCAGAAAGGTCGTTCCCTAGAGGGTTTGTACACGTCACTGCGGTGTAGCTATTCTTGAAGTGAAAACTTCTTTAGGCGCGCCTAGACAGATTTTTCGTGGGCTGTGAATTGAATTCATTCGTCACGCTCGGGTAAGATAAGAAAGCTTCGGGTAAACTCGGGACCATGGCTATTGGCCATCTAGAAATACGTCAGCCAATGGGAAATGCTGAAAGGGCGTGGACAGGCCATCATGGCATGGCCATCTAGAAACGCATCAGCCAATGGGAAATGCTGACGCATTTCTAGATGGCCATGCCAAGATGGCGAGGCCACGCCCTCTGGTTATATACCCGTGTAATTTCGAAGGTAAGCTATCAAATTCTGAGTTATAAGTTTTCACTTCTATCGGCAGTTCCTATGACTGCCAATTTTTTTTATTCGAGGTAGGGTTGGCTTTGATCGCCATCTCGCTTGCAAGTACTTAAATATTAGTAAGAAAATGGTTCTCTCAAACAATTAAATATATCGACCCAAGGTAATAAACCCATCAACGTTCGCCAATGCATTGATTGATAGTATCTTATGCACGTATCTTTGTAATATTTTACGCACTCTTGTGCATAAAAGACAACTTCCAAAACAAACCTATAATGTACCTACCTGTTTTGATCTAGATTTGAAAATACTCTGAGATTTTTTTTTTTTTAATAGTGAGTGACGAGACGAGCAGGACATGTGCCTGATGGTAAGCAACATGCCTGCCACATAACAGCACAGTGACACGCAGCTATAGGAATATGAAGAGTCCAAATCATTACCTAGCACTGCACTGCGCTCGTCACTTAGAGATCTAATATGTTATATCTCTAAGCCCTGTAATTTCTCTGGAAACATTGCCCTTCAAATGTTTCACAGTAATGTTTGCACATTACTGCTTGGCGGTAGAATAAATGGCAAAGGTGTGGTACTTCCCCAGGCAAAAACCTTGTACCTGTCACAATGACCTCCCCCGTCTATGCCATTGCGTACCTCCAAAACAAACGCCACCTAGGTAACACCACCTGTCCCCACCGAATCATTGGCCAACGTGTAATCACCTCGCTAACCTTCATAGTACGCGTCCGGTCGCCGGGTCGACGACCCGTGACGTCGGCTAACTGTGCGGCCCGCGAGCCCGCCGAGCCTTCCGACTAGAATAACTCGTGCTCGAAGCATGAGCTATTTCGAATAGGGTTGCCGTCTCTGAAGCTTTGCAACTATGACAAGACTCGAGAAAAACCCCGGTTTTTTAAGCATTCTCTAGTTCGAGTAGGGTTCCCATCTCTATAGTTTGGTGGAGAAAACCCCGGGTGTTAGAGCCCAGAACTCGGACATGTCAACAGCAGGTCGACTACTAAAACAACCTCCGAATAATCGGATCCGACCGACAGCTGGACGTCTACTCTGTTTCTACGAAAACGAAATTTCGAAAAAAAGCTCGCGACTTTCCTACTCTCGTGTTACAACGTCCGATACAACATTGTTTGACGTTTAAATGTTCTAAGCATACTCTAATTAGAGTAGGCTTAGAACATTTAAACGGATAAAACGACGGATCGAAGTAGAATCGGAGTTGGAAAATCGCGAGTGTATTTCGAAATTACGTTTTCGTTGAATTAGAGTAGACGTCCTGTCCAAATCATCGGTAAGGTAATTAAATGCTTTCGGAGTAAGGTTTACGACACAAAAACTGTCAAATCTATGTCGGTCGGAATTCGAAATGAACGAAACGCCCGATCTGATCAACCGACTGATTGCGATTCGTGGTAAGAAACGTCCATAAGTTCGGTCGATATATCGTTTATCGGACTTCGTAGTAGACCTGCAGGTTTTTGTTTCAAACGTAATAATCAGTGTATTCGATATTTTTATGTGTTTTGATTCATTTTATTTAGTAAGAATTTAGTGAGTCGGTTCGTCGGTTGACTTTAGACTTCTAAACCCGCGGGTCTATCGCTTAACTTAAGTGGCTTTGCTACTTAGTTTTTTGTTGCTTTGGCTATGCTATTGCTGTCTCTATCATTTCAAGCGAAAAGAAAAGAGAGAGAAATATCAAAGCGACCACAAATATGAAGTCCGGACCGGAGCTCACCGAACGCCCTCTAAATAAGGACAAATCCGGGGACACCCGGGGGTCTACCGCCTAACGAAAAACGGGTTGACGCTTTGGCATTGCCGTCTCTTTCATTTCAAGCGAGAAGAAAAGAGACAGCAATATCAAGGCACCAAAGCGTTTTTCGTTAGGCGGTAGACCCCCGAAACGCTTTGACGCTTTGGCATTGCCGTCTCTTTCATTTCGAGCGAGAAGAAAAGAGAAGACAGCAATATCAAAGCATCAAAGCGTTTTTCGTTAGGCGGTAGAAGCGCCGGACGGATGGCAACCCTAATTTCGCGTGAAGATCATCTGTGCAAATACTCATTTGTAATTGGCCTTTTATACGCTTCGCGAGATTCTGTTAGCCCGTCTGCTGAAAACATGGTCCCAGATGCCGGTGGTAAAATAATGTGTTGTATGTATGCTGGTAATAAAGCCTACCGCCAAGCAGTTGTGTACAACCATTACTGTGTTCCGGTTTGAAGGGCAATGTTTCCAGAGAAATTACAGGGCTTAGAGATGTAACATCTTAGATCTTTGGGTGACGAGCACAGTGCAATGCTAGGTGATGCTTCAAGCACGAGTTATTCTAGTAGGAAGGCTTATTTTTTAGAGAGTGACGAGACGAGCAGGACATGTGCCTGATGGTAAGCAACATGCCTGCCACATGACAGCACAGTGACACACAGCTATAGGAACATGAAGAGTCCAAATCATCACCTAGCACTGCACTGCGCTCGTCACCCAGAGACGTAAACAATGTACTCGTTCGACTCCCACCCAGTGCAAATATTTGTGTGATGAATTCGAATGTTTGCACTGTGTCTGGGTGTTTCTATGTGTAATAACTAATAAGTATGTATTTACCACTATATAAGTATTATATCAGCTATTTGGCCGCCATATCACAAGCTTTGCTTAGTTTGGGGTCAAATGGTGTTGTATGTGAATTGTCCACCAATATTTATTTATTTATAAAGGTTATAAAAACAAATAAAGAGCGATATCATGGTCAATATTATTTATTTTGCTATCGATAAACTACCTCTTGATTCTAGATTTTCTGACGCAATCTAACGTAATTTTATTTTCTGTTTCAGGTAAACTACAAACTCTTCTTTGATGTGAAGTCGAAAACTATTCCTCCTAGTCGCAGACAGGTAAAATCTTGAATAAAATAAATCATTTTATTGATGCGAGTCGGTGGGTCCGTCGAAATTTTTTAGTAGTGGTAGGACTCTTAGCAGAGTCCACCTGGTGAAGTACCACACCTTTGTCAGTTATTCTACCGCCAAGCAGCAATGTGCAAACATTACTGTGTTCCGGTTTGAAGGGTAATGTTTCCAGAGAAATTACAGGGCTTAGAGATATAACAACTTAGATCTCTGGGTGACGAGCGCAGTGCAGTGCTAGGTAATGATTTGGACTGTTCATGTTCCAATAGCTGCGTGTCACTGTGCTGTTATCCTCGCTATATATGTTTTCCTCGCGATGTTTCTTCTCACCGTTACCTGTGAAGATTATTTATTCCTAGCAGTGCCCCGCGGTTTCATCTCCGCAGTTCCTACTTCGAATAGATGAGTAAATAGCGCTTATAATAATAATATTAACTTATTTTTCGCTTTTGAGTGCCTGTTTTATAAAACACCAGATTTTTTTTGTATATTTTTTTTTATTGTAAATGACGTTACCAAAAGTGTTCTTGTGAATTTATAAATTGAATATCCGAGGGAAGCCTGAACCTGCTGCTAGAGCCCAGTTAGTATAAAAATATTTGTGCGTAATGCGGAAGGCCGATTTACATCAGACGAGCGAATGCTCATTCTATCCCCACTGTATCAAATTCATTTGGTGTAAACAAACGTAGAGCATTATTTCGTTGTTTTGTTTGCGTTCGCAAAGATTCTATGGAATATTTAATATGGAAAACGCTAAGAACGATCTTTCGTTTACACTAAAAGATCGAGAAAGAATGCTCTTGTTCCAGCTCTAGCTCTATGTTCGTTCAGTTTAAATCGGCCTTGATATGAATTGATTAATACATTCCAATATTTTGAATCTAACGAAGAAGTATTTCTGTCGATCTGAGTCATGTGCAACATCACCATCCGGCCATTAGTAAAACATTTATAGCCTGTGTTAATATCGCGACGAGCGATATTTCGTAAACGGCTTCCCATACAAGGATGTCGCTTGTATGCTTGTAATAATGTGTTACATCACTTGCAGTTTGTGCAGCGTTGCACGTGCATGCAACTTCTGGACTTTCTGGACATAATCATGACTTTTTTATATAGTATATAGTGACGAGACGAGCAGGACATGTGCCTGATGGTAAGCAACATGCCTGCCACATAACGGCACAGTGACACGCAGCTATTGGAACACGAACAGTCCAAATCATTACATTGGACTGCACTGCGCTCGTCGCTCGTCGCATCTAAGATATTATATCTCTAAGACCTGCAATTCTCTGGAAACATTGCCCGTTAACTGGAACACAGTAATGTGCAAACATTACTGCTTGGCGGTAGAATAACTGACAAAGATGTGGTACTTCCCTAGGCAGACTCTGCCAAGAGTCCTACCACCACTACAAAAAAATGGCAATCGTAAGGACTGATAGAAGTGAAAACTTAATTTTGAAGTCTAGTGTTAAAAAGCACTAAGTTATACAACATCTGTCCTTTTTTTAATTCGTTATTTATGGGTCTTTTATGACAAGTCACATGGCAGCGCCATCATTTATAACAATTGTTATGCTAATAAGAAAGAGGTAGTTACTAAAAGGCGTTAAGAGCTATTACAGCATGTAAGAGGGTCAGTTGAGGTGAGCCACGTACCTGAACTCGGATGGGCAGCGTTCGGGAAACTACGGCACATCTTGGAGTCCAAAATACCCCAATGCTTGAAGACGAATGTCTTCAATCAGTGCGTGTTGCCAGTGATGACTTATGGAACTGAGACGTCCTTAACTGTAGGCCTCATAACAAAGCTCAAAGTCACACAGCGACTATGGAGCGAGCTATGCTCGGAGTCTCTTTGCGCGACAGAATCCGTAATGAGGATATTCGCAAAAGAACGAAAGTAGCCGACATAGCTCGAAGAGTAGCTAAGCTGAAGTGGCAATGGGCAGGCCACATCACTCGCAGAACTGACAACCGATGGGGAAGAAAGGTTCTCGAGTGGCGACCACGAACCGGACGACGCAGTGTTGGACGGCCTCCCACTAGATGGACAGATGACCTCACAAAGGTCGCTGGAAACCGCTGGTTGCAGGTTTTCCGCAGGACCGTTCGTTGTGGAAATCTAGGGGGGAGGTCTATGTTCAACAGTGGACGTCTTGCGCCTGATGATGATGATGATGACATACCTGAACAGGTCTCTGGCCGCGTCTGACGCAGGCTCAGCCAGCTCTCGTTGAAATATTCCCACGTCGAGGCTACTCAGCTGGTAGCTCATCTTTAGTAACTCTCTCTCCCGTTGGAAGCGGACGCACTCCACAAGCGGGCACACTGGCTCAAGGATAGTTCAGGTCCTATAATTTGGGCCCATTAAGTTTCGACGCGGTGGCCACATCTTGGCTTTGTAGGGCACACTTTACATTGGGCCTCTTTGTCGCCTTCGTTACTTACCGCCTGATCGATCTGGCCGAACCGTCGGCGTCGGCCAGATCTCTTTGGGAAGGCTCGCAAGTTACGTAGATACGTCAGGAGGAGGAGGGGGGGGGGGACGTATCACCATAAATATACTGCTATTATCACGTATCTTTCGAAAGCAGGTGACGTGAAGTCACGAGATTTCACTCGTCGTCCCGATCCGCTCCTTCAATGCCTGTACAATACCATAATAGCTCCAACCTTCATAGCTTCAAAGGCCAGGATGTATCTTTGAATGATCTTAAAACTATTATTGGAAGCATTATAAAATTCATTAAGAAATATTGCCTCTAAGACGCCCTCACAATAAACTAGTACATACTACTCCTTCAAAATGCACCGTAAGAGCTATTATTACCTTCTTCGGACCGGTTTGTTCTACGCAGTTACTCGGCTAAAGTCGCGCGACACCACTCAGCTCCTGTGACGAAATCGTTGAACTAATCTACTTGAGACAACTTGTGACTTTCGTTTTTTTTTTTTTTTTTTTTAACTTTTATAGGCTTACACTTGACCGCCATCTCACCTGATGTGAAGCGACGATGCGGTCTACGATGGAGCGTGTTTACCTAGAAGAAACCGATTCACTCTCGATTTGAAGACACAAAGATTATAGTCAACAGGGAAAACCCACTCAGGCAACGCATTCCACAGCCTAGACGTTCTTATCACAAAAGTAGAGTCAAATCTCTTCGTTCGCGTCTTTGGAACATCAACCATGAAACGATGTTTAACATCATAATGACGTTATATCACTTGGATACAACGTCTCAAACAAATATTACAAATAAAATGCCCTTATTTCATCCATACGCACAAAGATGCCAAAAGTTTGACACTTTTGGGATCATAATAATTGACCTATCGCAACTCAATGTAATACAGTTCTATTTCATGACAGTTAAGCTGAATTCTGATTGGCGAGTTTGGACATTTAAGCAAACAATCTAACAACTAGATGATATATTTGAATTAGTTGGGTTTATTTTGTGCTTTTGTTTTATAGTAATCATGATTTGATTTGACAAAATAATGATGTCCACCATCGCTCTTCTTCACTTTTTTATGTTTTTTTTTATGATAACATCCACAAAATACCATCATAAGGAGTACGAAATACGTCCGGTGCAGCGCTAGGGCAAACACTAGTAGCAATAGTAGGACTCTTGGCAGAGTCCGCCTGGAGAAGTACCACACATTTGCCAGTTATTCTACCGCCAAGCAGGTACCTAATGTGCTATGTTCTGGTTTGAAGGGCAATGTTTCTAGAGAAAATACAGGGCTTAGAGATGTATAACTTCGATCTTTGGGTGACGAGCGCCGTGCGCTGCTATGTTTGGGATTGGGACTTTTCGTGTTCCAATAGCTGCGTGTCACTGTGCTGTTATGTGGTGGGTATGTTGCTTACCATCAGGCACATGTCCTGCTCGTCTCGACACTCTATACTATAAAAAAATTTTGGTGTGAATGTTTTTAAACGCTACCGCGAAATCCTTAGTTACAACATCATTAGTCGTACAATACGACAGTAGCTCCAATCGTCGGCGGCGTTGAGTGGCGGCGCGGCATCTAGGGCCGCATAAAGGAGTATACGACTGGGGGTAATCAACGGTGAGAGAGTACCGTTTTCAAATTTTGAAAGGATTGAAAAGATTCCGAGCTCGCTGTCTCGACAATAGGGATAGTAAAAGAAACGTTATATGTTAACGGGCTATGAATATGAGCGGGTTTAAAAGAAATTTTAATGCGAACCAGTTTTGTTGAATGATGGACGTAACTAAGCATAAGAGAATAGGAGAGTGAGAGGAAGTACAGAGTGACGGGACAAACTGGACATGTGCCTGATAGTAAACGGATCAGGTTGAAACTTGGAACACAGATTATAGAATAATACATGAGGGGCATTTCACGCCAAGCGGACAACCAAAAAAATATGAGGTCGTGAATTTTGTTTATATTCTGGTCAGTTATACTTCTAGTAGACGTGGGTGTGTAGGCACAATTTTTTTGAGGTGTGATGCTTTATTCCCGAGTTATGAGCTTTTAAAAATTTACTAAAAATTAAATTATTAATTTTTGTATGCTTCTTATTTGTATCAATTTATTATTTAAAATAATAAAAAAGTATTGTTTCTAATAGTTAAAAAGTTGTACTTTTTAATTATTTTGTCGAATTCGAAATTTGAATTTTTTTGCGTATTGTGAACCGGAAGTGAACATTTCAAATCTATTTTTGAGTAACTTGGACAGATATTTTTTTTAATTTTTAATTCTTGAATTAAAGCTCTAAATGTACTTAATCTACACAAACAATATTAGAACGTGATCTGTAATAGTTTACGAGTTAGAGCAAAAACAATACAAACACATCGCTATGAACACGTTCAAAGCAATCTGATTTATGCGCTAAGATGCTAAAAAACTATATTATAATTATTTTATTCCTTCATTATGACACGCGAAACTATAGAAATAAACGATTTTTTTAAAATGCAATGTAATTAACAATATAAAATCCGAAATTATAAAAAAAAATTACGTTATGTAAACCGGAAGTGAACATTTCAAATCCATTTTTGAGTAACTTTAATACATTTTTCTTATAATATTTTATTCTTTATTTAGAGCTTTAAATGTAGTATTTTTTTTTACAAAAAAAAATTATAACGTGATCGGTAAATAGTTTACGACTTATTTTACATAAAAAAGTATTTTTATTATTTTAAATAATAAATTGATACAAATAAGAAGCATACAAAAATTAATAATTTAATTTTAAGTAAATTTTTAAAAGCTCATAACTCGGGAATAAAGCATCACACGTCAAAAAAATTGTGCCTACACACCCACGTCTACTAGAAGTATAACTGACCAGAATATAAACAAAATTCACGACCTCATATTTTTTTGGTTGTCCGCTTGGCGTGAAATGCCCCCTGAGCTACTTTTTGACGCCGGAAAATAACGGGATCTACGCGGGAAAAACCGCGGTGCGCTGCTAGTTCATGAAAATTGAAAATCATATTTCTAAATTTGATTATTACTAAAACTTAGATTTAAGGGCGTACCCCGAGCAAATGACCTTGAGTATTTCTTACCTTATCGCACACCGCAAGAAAGAGCAAGAGAGAAACAGTAGGATTTGTCGCTGTTTTACGACCAAATTTTAGAATAAACTCTTTATAAAATCAGATTTTGGTCTTTTGAAAAAAATTAAACTACCAAAATGTTTGTAATGGAATTGTCTATCCGTTGGTGTAAGTACAAAATCAAAATAATGGACGATTTTCGAGGAGATGCATGATAACTACAATTTTTTTTTTTTCATGGTTTCGTTGTGAGGCGATTTTTTAAACAATAAGTTCATTAACAAAAAAACTACCATTTTGAAGCCAAGAAGTTGTAAAAATTTAATTTATTTTTTACCAGTTGATATTTGTTTTGGCTAATGAGTAGATAGCTCTTAAAACTGGACAAAAAACTCGTTTTGCTGGGGGACGCACCTTAAGATTATAAATTAACAAAAAAGGTATGAATTAAAAAAAAGAAATGGTTGTCTGTAAAGTCGGTTTACTGACGATAGTTGAACGTGGCAACTTCAACTACGCCTTAGAGCGAGGTAACGCCGGCGGCGAGGTAACGGCGTTAACGGCACATGACGTCATGTTTTGCGGGCGTTCAGCCGGCTTCATCGAATTATAAGACGTTGTCACGTCAAAAGTTGTATTTCATCAAAAAATGTATTTTGAAATAACGAAGATAGTGCTTAGATGAGCATAGAAGGTTAGATAGAAGCTTAGAAGTTTCGGGTGACGTTACGTCTTTACGTAGAATGTAGAATTTTTACGTAGACATGACGTCGCAACACCTCACTACGGAAGTTTAATGATCTTTATATTCGTAAATTTAAAATAATTTGATTAAACAAAAAATACATACGAGCCCCATATTTTTCTATAATCTACCGAACGGACTAATTACAATGGTATATTTTGGACCCAGTCATCATCCCCATTCTAAAGCTAGTAAAGGGAACGAGGCATATAAACCGTGAACGAAATTTCCGTAGTAAATGAGCCACCAGGAGACCTATGTAGGATGATATAAGGATATAAAGTAATAAGATTCAGCACTATGCCGACACTTGTAAGCTGTCCAACTGAGTACAGTCGAAGAGGGGGGCTCGCAACCCTCGATCATTTCTCCTTGTCGCATGATTTTTGTACGGCGTTGCAGAATAATAGATTAGAAGAGGTATTGAAAGTATAAAAATTATAAATTTTAAGTTTTTAATTATTAGTTTGTCGAAAAAATTCGCGATTTTCCGACGATTTACAGATTGAATTTGGGTATTTGATTATGTACCGCATTGGTTCCATACAGTTTCAATACCTCTCCTAATCCATTATTTCGCAATGACGTACAAAAATCATGCGACAAGGAGAAATGATCGAGGTTTGCAACCCCCCCTCTTCGACTGTACTGCGTTGAACCAGCTTACAAGTGACGGCATAGTGCTGAATCTTAATACTTTATACTCTTCTATCATCCTACATAGGTCTCCTGGTGGTTCATTTGACTCGTAAATTTTGTTCACGGGCCTGTAGTCTAATACATACAATGAGCATTATTTCTGAACCGAACGAATGTGACATTTCATATCTCGTCATAATCGTACGAAGCTTCGATCAATATTTCTGTCACGAATGTTTTCATGAGGCTACACAATTGGCATTCCTTCATAATCGTGCCGTGATCGCGGCGCCGGCGCCGCGCCGGTTGCATGCCAACTCGGGCCCTTTATCCCGCCGCGCTAGGACCTTGTCGTTTTAACGAAAGATACACAAATCTGTTGCGTCTTTGTCGACTTAAAAAAATAGAATGTTTATTCTATTATTATTAGATGGTGCCTTCCCAGTCGGATTTTGAAAAAAAATTGTGAAAGTAAATCCAGGGTAGCGATTTTAAATCCATTCGGTTGCATCCGACACGGTCCGGTACATTTTGTAATGATTGTTTGCGATTTCACAACGATAGAGTCCCACAGCGACTTGCTAAAATCGTCATTTTTTTACCATTAGTTGCATGCTTTATGGGAGTTAAGTAGATTGACTGAATGAAAGATTGCTATGAAACCGTGCGTGCACGTGTGTATTCTATCAAAATAACCAAAAAACTGCTGCCATATTTAACTGATTGATTTCGTCAAGCTTCGTGATAGTTCATGATGACGATGATTCATCAATATTCAAATCAATTCCTTTTTGTCTCCATTTTGATGCTGTAAAGTAATAGAAGTTACGGCTGGTCTAGTCGGGAGAACGTTGGAACCCCGGGTTCAAAACCACGCACACCACTCTCTTTTCGAAGTCATGTGCGTAATGTCGCTAACTTAAAACGGCGAAGGAAAACATCGCGAGGAAACCGACATGTACCTAGAATCTTTCGAAGTCATGTGCCATCCACCAACCCGCACTGGGCCAGCTTGGTGGATTATGGCTTTGACTATCTCCTTGCGAGAGAAGGCCCCGAGTCCCAGCAGTGGGAACATCTAGTGGGCTGTTTATGTATGTATGTTATGTAAGATAATAATAATTAGATCACCCAACTCGTCGACCGTCGACGAAACAACAAAATCTGATCAGTATCAGAAAACTTCAACTAGATAAGAATCCACTGAAGCTTCTATCTCAGTCAGTAGCTCGAGATCGAACCCAGTTTGGCCGGCGTCCAAATCGCGGCGAAGAAAGCGCGAAAGTGAAAGCGGCACGTGAACCTTTTGTCCGCGGTCTAGACCGTTGCGCAACCCTTATTTACTACGGTGTTACGACACTCGACGTACAGACAGACAGTACGCTCAGGAATTCGTGCTCGGTTCTTTTGGGAAATGACTTTTCAGTAGCGTGATACCCTGGTACCTGAATTTACTTACCGGGCACATAAAATATTGATCTTCATCATCACCCTTGCCTAGTCTACTTCTGGACATTTAAACTTCTCAGCACTGTCCTCTGTTTTTCTTCTCTAGCTACTGCTTTACATATGTAGACTCTCCATTGAGTTTCAGGGGCTATTTTACACTTGCCGATTCGCGGTCTCCACTCTAGAACATGTCTACTCCAACGGTTATCGGTCCTACGACACTTATGACCCGCCCAAGCCACTTCAACTTACTAATGCGTTGAGCTGTATGAACCATTGTTCTTTGACCGATTAATTCGGCAACGATCCCTCAGAGAAACTCCGAGCATAGCTCGTTCCATAATACGCTGTAAGATTTTCAACTTGTGGAAGATCTTAACTTGGGTAATCGCACTGATTGAAAACTTTAGTCTTCAAACTGTACGCGATGGATGATGAGAAGACTCGACATCGTGTTTTATATCTACTTTTTTTATAGCATAGAGTGACAAGACGAGCAGGACATGTGCCTGGTGGTAAGCAACAAGCCTGCCCATAACAAGACAGTGACACCCAGCTATTGGAATACGAAGAGCCCAAATCATTACCTAGCACCGCACCGAGCTTGTCACCCGGAGATATAAGATGTTTTATCTCTTAGCCCAGTAATTTGTCTGAAAACATTGCCCTGCAAACCGGAATACAATAATGGTTGCACAATACTCCTTGGTGGAAGAATAACTGGCAAAGGTGTGGTACTTCTCCAGGCGGATTCTGCAAAGAGCCCTAAATTAAAACAGGCTTCTTTTTGCGTTGGAAAATTCTTCAATTCCTGAGCAAAAACAAAGCGGCTCGTCTAACCGTATAAACCATAAAAGATAGGAAGCCAATCCAATTCATTACCTTCCCAGCGATGTCCCAACTTTCCCCATTCCCACCGATGTTCCCGGTCTGAAACAACACTGCCATGAACTAAATTGCAGTTGGAACCGTTACCCGCGGTTTGTTATAGGCTTCCCCGATGCCGAAAACTTTTGCACATTAGCGTGGGTGCACGCAAACCGTCGGGTCTTACCCTTCTATTAGGCGCGGTTTCACCATTGCGAAGCTAAACGTGAATTAAGCCTATAAAGTCCGATTTAACGATTGCGAAGCTAAACGTGGATTATTAAGTAATCTCAATTTCCTTTATGATCTTGATAAGGTTGAAGGTATCTTTATAAATACGAGTATCATAACACATTTTAAAACAACGTCCTGCGTCTGTCTGTCTGTTCGCGTAAGCTCAACAAACAACTGCTCCGATTTTATGCAGTTTTTGCCAATGGATAGAGTGGTTGTCGAGAAAGGTTTTCAGAGAAATTACGGATTACCGAGCAAAAAGATAAAAGATTCAATTTTTCTGAACGACGAGCGCAGAGCAGTGCTAGGATGTGATTTGTTGTACATCTTCAAACAGATACGTGGCACCATGTAGCACTTCAATGGTTTGGTTAGTTTGGCGTCAGATGGTGTTGTGTGTGAATTGTTCACCAATATTTATTTATATGTATATTCATTTATGGCACTATAGCAGGGGCTCCCAAACTTATTTTGTCTGCTACACACTTTGAGAATAAATTTTTTTAGCGCCCTCATTTTTTTAACATATCTACTTAAAACCACTATAACTTTAAATTCAATTAATAATTATTGTGAGCTATATTAGCGGAGGTTTGACATTAATTCTTAACGAGACTTTTACTATAATCCGCAACAGTTGACTTGAGACCTGAGCCCAATAGGTAGTACACAACGGAATCCAAGCCCCTCTCTACACTACGCCCTCATTTTTTTTTCTGGGTCTCTTACCGTGCTCACAAGGGGGCGCTATCTCCCACTTTGGGAAACACTGCACTATATGTAAGCAATCGTGTTGCTGCAACACTAGGAATATGTCTCACTCTTTCCGTCATTCTTTATTAATAAAAAGAGCTTATTGTGTGTCCTATTCAACACTAATAAAACCAATGCGTTTTAAATTGAATCCCGCAGAGATAAACCATGCACATAACTAAATCCATAGTAGCTCTTCGTACAAAGCTGAATAGACCACTTCATTGTGGTCACGTGATCGGGTGACGTTTCTTGGCGTGGCTTTCTGGATTTAGAGCGTTGTGCGTAAACTATTGTCAAGTTATTAAGTAGTTATGTAGGTACTGCTTATTTTTTTGTAAAGTGCTCGAAAACCATGGCGGAAGATGAAGTATGCGCACAGAAAAAAAAACAACTATCAAAAAAGTGTTTGGGACGTTGGGCCCGTGTGGGACAGGAGCTCATCTCATTTCCAAAAGCCTTTTCGAGCGCTTGGTCGACGCGACGCGTGACCAAAATGCTGGCGTTTATTTGGCCCAACGCATAAGCATTGCTATTCAGTGTGGTAATGCCGCTAGCATTACCACGTACCGGTACCGTACGACTGTTAGTGTGTTTGAACATTTTGATTATCGATAGAACTTCCTTGGTCTATGGATAATTCAGATGTGTTTAGTGTAAGTAGTTAGCTATGTACTGTAGTGTACTTCTCATTGTATTTTAGGTTTGTTGTTAAAGATTCTGCCCGTTTAAAAACATCAATAAGGCTAGCAAAGGAATACGTACAATACCGACTACACGGAAACGACATAACCGTTGTGTAGAATCGGTCAGCATGGGAATTGGTTAATAAGTGTCCGGGCAGCGATAAACATTTCATGGGCAGCGGAGACGGCTGTAATAGCAGCACTAAGATGGCTTGTGTGGCGCCTATAGATGGAAAAATTATAGTTGTTAAATCTAGCAAACTAAGTGAAGATGGTTATGGCGCACGCCTAATGTAATCGCTCTATTATCGTATTATCTTTAAAAAAAATACATATCCGAAAACAAAAACTGACTTCAATTTAACATTAAACTCAAAAACTCGACTAAATTTTATAATCTTACTAGCGGTCCGTTCCGGCTTCGCTCGGATTTCGTCATATTATTAATAAAAAAAAAAACTATCCTATCTCTCAAGTTGGACCAGACTGCTCACGGTGTGCCAATTTAATTTAAAATCGGTTCAGTAGTTTAGGAATCCATCGCGGACAAACATCGTGACATGAGATTTATATATATTTAATCGTATGAGATGAAATCATATGTCAGTCATAGATAGCATACATAGACTTTATCCGTTGGAATATATCTACTCAAGCAGTATGTTCCATAGTTGGGTTGATCAGCATTCGTGTAACGAAAGTGAAATGAAAAATGTTTCTTATACTTGAGTATAATATGTATAAAATAAATAAATATTGGTGGGACTCTTTTTTTTTTACTTTTATAGGTTTACACTTGACCGCCATCTCTCCTGATGTAAAGCGACGGTGCGGTCTACGATGGAGCGTGTTTACATAGAAGAAACCGATTCACTCTCGATTTGAAGACACAAAGATTGTAACTGTCTGTCTGTCTGTCTGTCAGGCAATGTATTCCACAGCCTAGACGTTCTTATCACAAAAGTAGAGTCAAATCTCTTCGTTCGTGTCTTTGGAACATCAACCATGAACCGGTGCCGCCTTTTCGAGCTACGAGAAGTCCGATAGAAAATAGGGCAAGGTGGAATTAGATCATGCAGATCAGCTGCACACTCTCCGAAGTGTATCCGATAAAAAACCGATAAGCTAGCAATTTTGCGGCGATGTTCAAGACTTTGAAGTCTTTTCCGAACTAGAGTGTCTTTGCCTATGAGTACTATGTAGAATTTATATCTACATATAAATAAAAGTGTGTCAGTTCAACCTACTGCCATATTTTTCAATCTGGTGTTTGTATTGTCGCTGTTAACCTAAAAAGGGCTGGTTATAACGGACGGTATAAATAGCATCACGCTAGAGCGGGCGCGGCTGAACTCGATTGGGCCATGGTAATAGCGACAAGCGGGGCGGGAGCGGAAACGCCCTATCTAAAATTATTTTTAGAAAAAAAAGAAAAAAAAAACACATTTCAAATAATAATTGTAAATGACAATTGTCAGTGCCAAACGGGAAGCCATCGAGCGCGTACACTCTCCTCGAAAAAGGCCGCCGGACGCGGCCGAAACTCGAGTCGGATTGACCGACCTCATTACACGTGAGTTACCCGTTTACCTTATCAATAATTGTAAATGAATTGTACTGAATAGTAATTGAAAAGGTACCAACAATGAAAATGTTGCTGAAGAAAACCACAAACCGATGCATTATTTGAATATGTATAGGGTTTTTAAACGGTTTTATTTAGCTCACCCCGTTTGTTTTATTTATTATTTATTCTTGGGTCAAATTTAGTAATTCAAATTTCACCCTCTTCCTGTCAACCGATTAATCTTAAATTTTATATACACTTTGGATTTTGGTGACAATACAATTATGTTTATTCATTATCATTATAAATTCAAGATGGCCGCCGCTACAAAATGGCGGATAATTTATGTTTTATTAATCCCATCAATATGGGTATCAAATGAAAGGGATCAACAAGCAGAATACAATATACTATAAAAAATCGAAATCCAAGATGGCGGCCGCTACAAAATGGCGGATAACGTAGGTTTTATCAATCCCATCAACATGGGTATCAAATGAAAGGGCTCAACAAGCAGAATACAATATACTATAAAAATTGAAATCCAAGATATTGATTATCGGTCCAATATTGACGTTTCAAAGGGATTAGTAAATGGCGCTATAGGCTACATCAAAGAAATCGTTTGGCCTCAATTTCGTCGAACTCAGATGTATGCAACAGATGTACCTTCCGTCTGAATTGATTTCGCAAGAGACGGAGTACATCTTATACACCCGAAAGCCATACAATTTCCAGCTAAGTACAATCACGGGACGGCTGAAAGAAGAATGTTGCCTTTAATACTATCATGGGCTTCTACAATACATAAAATGCAGGGCAGCACTGTGGATCACGCAGTCGTATACTTAGGTGCGAAACTGTTTGAAGAAGGTCAAGCCTACGTGGCTCTTAGTAGAGTAAGATCTTTGCAGGGACTACGTATAGAGGAGTTGGACTGCAATAAACTAACGGGCAAGAAACCTTGCAATAATGAAGCACTAAATGAATTAAACAGAATGCGAAATAAAAACTAAAAACTAGAAAATAAAAATAGGTAAAAAACTTTTTAAGTTAAACGGTTTTATGTTAAACATACATTGCAATGTTTAAGATAAATGTACTAAAAACCAAAAAATAATAAAATAGATACAGTCGTGGGAATTATAAACATATGCATAGACTAGACTAAAATAAAACCGTGGGGCACGTCAATTGTCTACAATCGTTGATTAAAATGTTTTTTTTGTAATGTTACACTATAATTAGCCAGTTGTTCAACCGACAACGATGGACGTGTGATAAGTAGGGCTAGAATGTGGAAACAAGCTAGCAAGCTCGATTATAAGCGAGTTTTAGGGTGTCATAGTGGTGAGCGAGAAGTACTTTTATCATATGTTTTGTCGATTAAAGACAAACTACGAGCAGTGAAACGATTCCTCGCCAGCCAGCAGTGTGAATGTCCAACGATAAACTAGTTGAAACATCTCTTTTATTTACATGGAGTGTATAACTATTGGAATTTCCATGAGCAAGAAAATAGTATGTAATTTCCTCACCGTCTGCGGGCCAACTGCCTAACGACGAATTAAACGATTCTTCTATCGCACATTAAGTCGATAATTTGTAGATAATTGACGTGCCCCACGGTTTTATTTTAGTCTAGTCTATGCATATGTTTATAATTCCCACGACTGTATCTATTTTATTATTTTTTGGTTTTTAGTACATTTATCTTAAACATTGCAATGTATGTTTAACATAAAACCGTTTAACTTAAAAAGTTTTTTACCTATTTTTGTTAATGTATGTAAAAGCGATTTCGATAAATTAGTATGCGACCCGAAGTATGTGATATATCAAACAAAAAATAATCATCAAAATCGATCCACAATTGGTACTGCTGTACCTTACCCATTTCCATCGTTGTCTGATGGCAGTGACAGCGATCCACATTAACATCTGCAGTAAATAAATCATTATCATCAACATCAACAGCCCACTAGATGTTCCCACTGCTGGGACCCGGGGCCTTCTCTCGCTAGGAGAGAATCAAGGCCATAATCCACCACGCTGGCCCAGTGCGGGTTGGTGCATGACACATGACTTCGAAAGATTCTAGGTACATGTCGGTTTCCTCGCGACGCTATCCTTCACCATATAGGTTAGCGGCATTACGCACATGACTTCGAAAAGACAGTGGTGCTTGTGGGGTTTGAACCCGGGGTCTCCGGATCGGCAGGCGCCGTTCTCCCGACTAGACCAACCATAACTTACTAGACCAGCCTTAACTTACTAGACCAGCCGTAACTTAGAAAATGGATATATCCCATTTATTCTATTATGGTATCATTTCAGTACGGTAAGTGAGTCTGATAAATATATGGAAAGATTTAAGGTATGCTCTGATACACAGTAGGTTTTCGATAGACAAATGATTTAATGTCAAAGACTTACACACTATTATAACACAACAGATAGCGGTAGTAGTTATATTTTGTAACAATATTAACATCCTCCTAGTATGAGCGTCAATATAGTTGGTAAAATTAGGTTTGTAGGGCTCTGTGCGTTCAGCGCTAGTTCAAAGTTCTATAGGCAATAGAGGCCACTTGATATCATTTGCCATAGGTCTCTTTATTAAAAGAAAATGCTGAAAATGTCATGGGAACTGCCGATAGAAGTGAAAACTTATAACTCAGAATTTGATAGCTTACTTTGGAAACTACGCGGTTGAAACCGGAGGGTGTGGCCATGAGCAGTAAATGCGTGACCAGATCTAATAAAACTGTGTGAGAAATGCTGACGGTTTTCTAGATGGCCAATGGCCATAGTCCCGAGTTTACCCGAAGATTTCTCATCATTTCCAAGCGTGACGTTAGAATTCAATTCACAGCCCACGAAAAATCTGTCTGTGGCGCGAAAAAAGTTTTCACACTTCAAAAACATTATTTCCACTAAGCTATTTCGTTTTACCCACCCGCTCAAATAACGCCATATTCGTGGCCACAGCCCTTGGGTTCGAATGTCGCCGCACCCTTGTTAGCAGTAATTAAATTAAAATTCGCCTCATGTACTCTTTAGAGGATTTACTTGGACGCCGACCCTGTCACCTAATAATCCTGTTGAATCATCGTACGCTTAAATAGAAGTTTCCAACATAAACGTCATGAGTTGTGGTTCTTTTCCTAGTTGTTTTTACTATTGAGAGAGTGATTGTAGACAACAGTTCCGAGGGTATACCGTCTTACCAAAAGTAACTTAGTGTTTATTTTGAAGTGAAAACTTCTTTAGGCGCGCCTAGACAGATTTTTCGTGGGGTGTAAATTGATTTCTAGCGTCACGCTCGGGTATGATAAGAAATCTTCGGGTAAACTCGGGACCTTGGCGATTGGGCATATAGAAATGCGCCAGCCAATGCGAAATGCTGAAAGGGCGTGGCCTCGACATCATGGCATGGCCATCTAGAAATGCGTGAGCCAATGGGAGATCCTGACGCATTTCTAGACGGCCACGCCATGACGGCGAGGCCACGCCATGACGGCGAGGCCACGCCCTCCGGTTACACCCGTGTAGTTTCCAAGGTAAGCTATCAAATTATAAGTTTTCACTTCTATCGGCAGTTCCTATAACTGCCAATTTTTTTTTTGTATCGGCGTTTCTAGGTATAACAATTATTTGTGCTGTTTTTTATAAATAAATATGTAGTCATAATACAGAATAATGACCAAAGTCAAAGTCATAGTCAAAGTTCTTTATTCATAAATGAACAATTTACACGTCAATGTATCTATAAACATTGCCCTTGAAACCGTAAAACAGTAAAGTTTGGTCATGGTAGGTAGATTACAAATTCTGTATCAGCGAGTGGAAACAAAAAGCGTAGCTAGAAAACACCATCGAGCCCACGATAAACAAACATATCCGCAAGTGTTTTCTCGCCCTTTCCATTATGTCGAGAGTTGGGAGAGCCCTCGACGCGGCGCGTGTCTGCCCGCCGGCGCGACGGCCGTCTGACATCGATCAGATTGTTTGTTCTCTGCTATGGTATTTACAAATGCGTAATGCCGCTAACTTAAAACGGTGAAGAAAAACATCGTGAGGAAACCGACATGTACCTAGAATCTTTCGAAGTCATGTGTCATCCGCCAACCCGCACTGGGCCAGCGTGGTGGATTATGGCCTTAACTCTCTCCTTGCGAGAGAAGGCCCCGAGTCCCAGCAGTGGGAACGTTTAGTGGGCTGTTGATGATGATGATGATGATGATGCTATTTACGAGTCTCTCGAGATTTGTACTCTTCATGTTCCAATAGTCTCACATGTCCTGATCCGTCTCGTCACTCTATACTATGAAAAAAAATGTGTGCGCTTAAAACCGCACGGCAGAAGTGAAAACTAAAATAAGAAATACTTAACTATATAAAGACTACTAAATAATTTTAATTTAAAACGTTTACGGCTGAATGAGTATCCATGGCCAAGAATAAATTAAAAAAAAAAAATTACGCGGGTCGAAAATGCCGTTTGACTCACAAGTTTTTAGTGTTTGCTATTTAGTTATGTCATATTTATGTATTTCGCTAAAAATGCATAAATATGTTGTGTTATAGTGTAAGCACTTTCTTATGAAAATGGGTATCATTTTGTGTGTTTACGTAGTGTAAGTGCTGTGATAAAATATTACAACTTTTTTGAAATGGACGTGAAATGCAAATTTAACATTTCCTGACAGGTTCAATTGATGTGGTAAGTACCTAGAAGTTAATGTCGTGATAAAAAAGTTTAAAAATTCGCCAGTTTCAGCGAGAAAGTCGCTAAGGTGTCAGTCAACACTGGTACTGGTAGTGAGCAGCGAGAGAGAGTAAGAGTATGTATTGTCCCATGTCCTCCTCTAGCAATTATCTTTCTCGGTCTGGCACGTTTGTTGACCACATTATCTTTCTCGCTCTAGCATCCCGAGTTTACCCGAAATTTCTTATCATATCCGAGCGTGATGATCACGTGATCATTAATCCATTTCACAGCCCACGAAAATTCTGTCTATAACGCGCCTAAAGAAGTTTTCACTTCAAAAAAATTGGCAGTCATAGGAACTGCCGATAGAAGTGAAAACTTATAACTCAGAGTTTGATAGCTTACTTTGGAAACTACACGGGTGTAACCGGAGGGCGTGGCCTCGCCATCATGGCATGGCCATCTAGAAATGCGTCAGCATTTCTCATTGGCTCACGCATTTCTAGATGACTATGCCATGATGGCGAGGCCATGCTCTTTCAGCATTTTCCATTGGCTGACGCATTTCTAGATGCCCAATCGCGAAGGTCCCGAGTTTATCCGAAGATTTCTTATCATACCCGAGCGTGACGGTAGAATTCAATTTACACCCCACGAAAAAATTGTCTAGGCGCGCCTAAAGAAGTTTTCACTTCAAAAAATCGAATGACTACTGCATCGTGCTCCTTGCGGTTGGATATTTAAAACTAAACTTTGTTTTTCGCGCTATATTCGCGCGCACAACCGCGTAAAAGCCTCCAGTGAGGTCCTCGTATAGGACCCTTTCTAAAAAAAGTAAACCGGTACTAATCTCCATTTATGAAACGAACAGTAATTACTGAAGCGCGAACCCCTGAAAACTAATTTTCCATAATCTTTCGACTACATCACGTTCAAACGCCGTTTCCTTCCACGAATTTGCATTGCATTTGCGTAATAACCAGCCAGGGTGGCTGGCGAGGGTTTGCGCTGATGGCGGTAAGGGTCAGTGCATAATGTGTGCTCTGCAAGCGTAAAGTTCAGGTCTGACAAAAATATTTATGCTTTATCTTTGCCGGATTTAAGGTATGCTTAATATATATATTTTATATATGATATTATAAAGCTGAAGAGTTTGTTTGTTTGTTTGAACGCAAGGATCTCGGGAACTACTGGTCCGAATTGAAAGGTTCTTTCTCTGTTGGATAGTCCATTTATCGAGGAAGGCTATAGACTATTTAACATTACGCTACTATCAACAGGAACGAAGCATGAATGAAAAGTGTAACAAAAACGGGAAATAATTTTGCTTTTTGAGAGTTTTCGTTGCGTGACAGCATGTGTCATTCGTCAAAGGTTCGTGAAAGGTTGCGTCATTAGAACCTAAGGTAACCGAATTTGTTCAAAATTTGAATTGGTACGATGCATTTTAGATAGATGGCGTAGCAACGCGCGCGCGATTCAGCTAGTGCTTAATATATGAAAGCTCCGTTTCCTTATCGGATAGAATAGTAGAGTTTGTTGGAAATACTCATTTGACAGATGAAGGTCAGTAAACATAAGCAACCCACTCCCTGCTGTCACGGCTGTTCCACGCTGATGGAGCCCGGGGCTTGTTCTCGCAAAGACATAGCCCGAGGTCCAGGAATAGAGTCCAGGTCCGTGCTACAGCATATACAGCCGACTTATAGTTCCCACTGCTGAGACTCGGGGCTTTCTCTCGCAAGGAGAGAGTCAATCCACCACGCTGGCCCAGTGCGGGTTGGTGGATGACACTTGACTCCGAAAGATTCTAGGGACTTGTCGGTTCCTCACGATGTTTTCCATCACCGTTTTAAGGTAGCGGCATTACGCTCATGACTTCGAAAAGGCAGTGGTGTGCGTAGTTTTGAACCCGGAGTCTCCGGATCGGCAGGCGCCGTTCTCCCGACTAGACCAGCCGTAACTTCTTTAAACGGTCCGTGCTACGGTCGATGACAATTAAGCCATGTATGGTATTACTGCTTTCGTATTTAAGGTTTGTCACCTCTACTGACACGCCTCTTTATACTCTCTGCAAACTAGGCACGTACCGAAGTCGTGGAATCTTGCTAACGTCAATCTGTGGCCAAAAAAGGCAGTTGTGCTGACCCTGCCAACTTCGGTCCCGTTTAGTTCAAGTCATACCCTGCTAGACTGGTATGTGTCCTGTACATAGAATTCAACGACCTCCTTAGGGTATGGCAATACGGTCCTCCAAAACCGGTCTACCGTTAATATTCTAAGGAGTATGTCACTCACATCTGGTTTGCATTTGTCGAGAATGCCTGCTATGATGACCTTATAAGTTATAAGCAAGCTTTCTGCATATGGTTTGTCTGTGCTGGGCTTAGTCTGTCTTGCTTAGTTGATTTATCGAACGACGAGGCTTGACGACACTTTCATAATAAGAACTTGAAGGTTTGTTCCCGTTGGTTAAAATCTTGTCTTGTGTCCCGTTGAATCCTAAACAGCCATATGTGGCCGACGATTTTAGTACGACGTCGCGGCGCCCGCGCAGAAAGTCGGGAGATAAGGACTCTAGAGTGAATTAATGTTCTTCTAGAAGTATGCTTCATCGTAGACTAACATCAAGCGCGATATAGAACATTAAGAATCGCGTGATACGCGTCATCATTGATCATGTCGGTGTCGTATTAAATGGCTATCAATGCTGGAGCCTTTCAAGGATCGGTGTTGTTTGCTTCGCTCTTTTTGCTGCATATCAAAGATCTGTGTAAGATCTTTGACTACGCAAATGAGAGTCGTTGTAGAGAGTTACATACGCTAGGGTATAGAGTGCTAGCGGCGACATAGACCAATCAAAGACGCTCGGTTTTATCGGATCAACTGGCGCGGTGATTGGGGGTGACCGGCGACCGGCGGCCGGCGACTAGTTTTATAGCAGTCGTTTGCAAACCACAGCTTAGCAACTCCGTTAATGTACAGTGTGATATACCTTTCCCCTAAGTGCGGGTCATATAAGTGCTTGAATAACGCAATGTTATTTTTAACAGCTAATAAAATCTACACCAGTATCTATAAATTCACTGACAGTATCCTATGGTTCGAACCGCGTAGCTCATGTTCTCTTACTTTACATGCGATAAAGTGAGCCTTATGTGTTACTAGCAGTGCCCCAAGGTTTTGCCCGCGTAGTTCTCGCTCCTGTTGTTTTTCCGAGATGACAGATTGAAGCCTATGTGTTCTTCCAGAATATAATCTACCTGTGTTCCAAATTTCAGCCCGATTCCTTCATATGTTACGACGTGATTGAGCAACAAACAACAAAAAATAAACTTACCATGTTTTTATATAATGTAGAGTAACCATTTAGAAATAAAGATTCCAATTCTAAAGTTTCACTTTTGAAAGTTTTAACGTCTAAAAGTCCACTTTTAAAATTTTTCACTTCTAAAACTTTTCAATTATCAAAATCTTCACTTCTAAAAGACAAAAAACCTATCTAACCAAAACAATCAATGTGTCAATCAACACTCGGCATAATTTGGTCGCCTATAGTCTGAAGACCAGCCGCCACCGATTATTGCATTACCGGCCGCCGCTCGCCCCAGCGGAAGGGTCTGGCGGAAAATACGATTTACCGTATTTTTATGTAATGTAGAGTTTGTAGAGTAACCATTTAGAAATAAGGAGATCAAATCAGCGCGACGCGACCCCATAATATTTCCCAGACCAAAATGTGCTCAACGCGATTAAAGAAATTTTCACTTCTAAAACATTCACTTCTAATTGTCTTCACTTTTAAAGTTTTCATTTCAAAAAGTGTTCACTCTTAAAAGTTTCACTTCTAAAAGTTTTCACTTTAAAACATTTAACCTCTATGTATTTACTTCTAAAGTTTCCACTTCTAAAAGTTTTCATTTCTAAAAGTTTTCACTGCTAAAAGTTTTCACTTCTAAAAGTTTTCACTTCTAAAAGTTTTACTTCTAAAAGCCTTTACTCTTAAAAGTTTTCACTTCTAAAAGCTTTCACTTCTAAAAACCGACGGGCAACCAAAACACAATCTTCAAATAGTGACATGTGTCAATGAACACCCGGCATAATTTGGTCGGCTGTCGCCCGGCGACCTGCCGCCACCGATTATTGCATTACCGCCCGCCGCTCGTCCTAGCGGAAGGGTATGGCGGAAAATACGTTATCGTTGAAGAAGTGCTTCGCTTCATATTATTGCCAAACTAAATGTAGAGCGAATATGTATGTTAGGTACTGAGCATTCTCCATACTTCGCCGTGCAAATCTTACAAACTTTCTGACATTTAAAGCAATCCGCTTTAAATCTCAGAAAGTTTGTAAGATCGTTCAATTCGTGGTCAAACATTTACCTTTAGTGAGTAAAAAAGTCAACCCGTAAACAAATAAAATAACAAAAATAACTGCAGTACATTTCATTTTTAATTGACTCTATTCTTGCGAGATGCCCCAAGTGGCAGCGGTGGGAACATTTATTTGGTATGTTTATGCAGGCTTCTTCAAATCAAATCAAATTATCTTTATTGCTGGAATATAGGTATTAGTTACAGATCTTAAACAAGCAATGTCAATATTCATAATGTCAATTTAATCGTCTATTTTATCATTCAAATATTCAATGATATAGACTACAGGCCCGTGAACAAAATTTACGGGTCAAATGAACCACCAGGAGACCTATGTAGGATGATAGAAGGGTGTAAAGTAATAAGATTCAGCACTATGCCGTCACTTGTAAGCTGTCCAACTGACTGCAATTGAAGAGGGGGGGTTGCAATCCTCGATCATTTCTCCTTGTCGGATGATTTTTGTACGGCATTGCGAAATAATGGATTAGAAGAGGTATTGAAACTGTATGGAACCAATGCCGTACTTAATCAAATGACCAATGTGACTCTGTAAATTACTCGTACAATACTTTGTAAATTTTTCCGACAAACTTCTAATTAAAAAGTTTAAATTTAAAATTTGTGTAGTTTCAATACCTCTTCTAATCCATTATTTCGCAATGCCGTACAAAAATCATGCGACAAGGAGAAATGGTAGAGGGTTGCAACCCCCCCTCTTCAATTACACTCAGTTGGACAGCTTACAAGTGACGGCATAGTGCTGAATCTTAATACTTTATACCCTTCTATCATCCTACAATATGTCTCCTGGTTGTTCATTTGACCCGTAAATTTTGTTCACGGGCCTGCAGTCTATATAATATGCTTTGTCATTAAAAAAAATTTAGTTTCAATTTAAAAATATTATTATTGTCAGCCTCCTTAATAGATTAGAGGTATTTTGTTAAAAATATCAACACCGATTACAAATACGCTTTTACAAAACGACGCTTTAGTGCGTTTAGGTACACATAAAATATGTTTATTCCGTTCACCTTTCAGTGTATTGTAATTGCCCAAATTATTTCTAACATACAAAGCAGCCTCAAAAATGTAAACAGATGGAAGAGTTAATAGTCTCAAGGTTTGAAAATACACTCTACAAGGAAAACATGTATCAATCACGTAGGGTGTAACGCACAACTGGTTTTCTTCAGCATAAGATAAAGAAAGTCATACGGTCACATTGAGAAACCTTCTCGGGAGAACGGCGCCTGCCGATCCGGAGACCCCGGGTTCAAACCCCACACGCACCACTGTCTTTTCGAAGTCATGCGCGTAATGCCGCTAACTCAAAACGGTGGAGGAAAACATCGTGAGAAAACCTACATGTACCTAGAATCTTTCGAAGTCATGTGTCATCCACCAACCCGCACTGGGCCAGCGTGGTGGATTATGGCCATAACTCTCCTTGCGAGAAAAGGCCCCGAGTCCCACCAGTGGGAACATTTAGTGTGCTGGTTGGTTGCAATATTGGTGTCTTCAAATGTAGGTAAGCACGCTCCATCGTAGACCGTACCGTCGCTTAACATCAGGCGAGATGGAGGTCAAGTGTAAACCGATCAAAGTTAAAAAAGGGGTCCATTAAATTAGACATAGTGTGTAATAGTATATCTCGAGAGTACCACCTACTGCGATCTCTAATAGCGACCTCGACAGGCGCCTGCAACCCGTGCTGTCCTTAATTCGCTCAATTGCGCCGAGAATCGAATTAGGGCTCACGTCTATTTTTAGTGGACGCTGGCCTTTGTCCAATATCTAAAAGGATAATAAAAATAAATCCACTGAATTGTACATAGTAATCATTTATATATAGGAAAGAATACAGGACCGTGAACAAAATGAATGGGTCAAATGAACCACTAGGAGACCTATGTAGGATGATAACAGGGTATCTATACTAATATTATAAAGCTGAAGAGTTTGTTTGTTTGTTTGAACGCAAGGATCTCTGGAACTACTGGTTCGAATTGAAAGATTCTTTCTTTGTAGGATAGTCCATTTATCGAGGAAGGCTATAGGCTATTTAACATTACGCTACTATCAACAGGAGCCGAGCATGAATGAAAAATGTAACAAAAACGGGGAAAATATTGCTTTTTGAGAGGTTTCGTTGCGTGACATCATAATGTCATATTTTAAAGGTTGCGTCATTAGAACCTAAACTAACAGAATTTGTTCAAAATTTGAATTGGTACGACCAATTTTCGATAGATGGCGTAGCAACGCGCGCACGTTCAGCTAGTAAAGTAATAAGATTCAGCACTATGCCGTCACTTGTAAGCAGCTGTCCAACTCCAACTGTCCAACTGTCGATAAATAATTTCTCCTTGTCGCATGATTTTTGTACGACGTTGCGGAATAATAGATTAGAAGAGGTGTTGCGATACAGGGCACAAAGTCAAAGTACTTTATTCATAAATGTACAGTTTACACGTCAATAAATAAAAAATAAAAACAAAAGAAAGAGCATACAAATTGTATACATTTTCAAAGTTTGAAATTGCTACTTTACTGTATTACTAGCTGACCCCGCAAACGTTGTTTTGCTTTAGTGAACAACCCTTGTCACTTAGGGGTATGAAAAATAGCTAGTAGCCGATTCTCATACCTACAGAATATGCATTTAAAATTTGGTTAAAATCAGTAAAGCCGTTTCGGAGGAGTAAGGAAACAAACACTGTGACACGAGAATTTTATATATAAGACAATAATTATTGTACAGAAAACTGTCAAGCATTATAATATGAGTATAACAAGTTTTTATAACAATTGTACTGATCCATGTCAAATCTTTGTATACATTTTTATAGGACTTTGCCATCACTCTCTTAAAAATTCGGTGTAACTATAAAAAGTTTGATCGATAAGCCAGCACTTTAATCTGTTTTTGAAGCTCATTGACTGTGTAATTGATTTTGCTGCGATACTGTGTCTGGGTGTTTCTATGTATAATAAGTATGTATTTAAAACTATATAAGTATTATATCAGCTATCTGGCCGCCATCATACAAGCTTTGCTTAGTTTGGGGTCAGATGGTGCTGTGTGTGAATTGTCCACCAATATTTATTTATTTAATGAATTAGTTCTACTTACATTTTTACTGTGCAATGATAAAGGACTAACAACAAACCTGTTTCATGCGTAAGTATTTTCTGTATGTTTAAGTATTTGCTCAAATAAACGGTTTTTTTAGTCATTTAGATATGCGAGAGCATAGTATAATCGGAACAGCACAACAAAGTAGAATGTAGCCCTGACCGACCGACAGAACTTCGTTATGACATCATGCTGTATCATACAATGTCATAGAGCCAGACAGCCAGAAGGGGTGTTCATACTATAAATAAATATTGGTGGACAATTCACACACAACACCATCTGACCCCAAACTAAGCAAAGCTTGTATGATTGCGGCCAGATAGCTGATGTAATACTTATATAGTTTTAAATACATACTTATTATACATAGAAACACCCAGACACAGTGCAAACATTTGAATTCATCACACAAATATTTGCACTGGGTGGGGATCGAACCCACGACCCTCGGCTTCGCAGGCAGAGCTACTAACCACTTAGCCACAAGGCCAAATACTATCCTATACCGTACCGATCCTTTGGCTTTGAATTCTTTTAAAAGTAACGTTAAAAAGTTTTGTTTGTCAAAGCTGGAGTCACAGTTATCTAATTATATTATCTACCTACCTTTTCTGTCAAATTTACAATTGTCTACTGCAATTTTATTTTTAAGAATATATAATTAATGTAGGTATATTATTGCACATATTATTATCTTTGTATATTTTATGTAGGTTTACTAATTTATTTGCCGTGTTCATATTATATATCTATATCTATACTAATATTATAAAGAGGAAAGATTTGTTTGTTTGTTTGTTTGTTTGTAATGAATAGGCTCCGAAACTACTGGACTGATTTCAAAAATTCTTTCACCTTTGGAAAGCTACATTATTCCCGAGTAACATAAGCTACGGCAGATGGCGCTGCAGTTGATATCTAGGTTATTATTCGAGCGAAGCCGGAGCGGGCCGCTAGTATTAGTATATTTTACAAGTATAGGAAGTATTAGTATGTAATTTGTATATAATGATGTATATGTGTATTTAAATGTATTTATTTTCAGTGTATGTAACTAAAATGTTTTTAGATACACACCCCGCTTTTAAAAATATTCTTAGTAACCATTTCCATCCTAAGGTTGCCTGGAAGAGATCGCTTTTAGCGAGAAGGCCGCCGCTTGTAACACTAGTTTTATTATTATTTTGTCCTGTATAAGTGTTTTTTTTTTGTTTTTGGTGTGTACAATAAAGAGTATCTATCTATCGATCCGCGCTTCTACCGCCTAACGAAAAACGCTTTGACGCTTTGACATTGCTGTCTCTTTTCTTCTCGCTTGAAATGAAAGAGACGGCAATGCCAAAGCGTCAAAGCATCAAAGCGTTTTTCGTTAGGCGGTAGACCCCCCGCTCTCGACTTGTTATAGTATCTATCGATAAAACCCTACTCTAAGCAACGTATTCCACAATGTGCGTATTTATTGATGGAGTTATGGTGAAGGCCAGGGAGACAACAGGTGGCTCTCGCTCCGTCTCGTCCATGGAGCAAAGGTTGGCCATTGCCATTCAACGTGGAAACCGAGCGAGGGTCATGGACAACTTTATGCCGGGAGCAGTTCGGGGATTATTAGGGAATTCGTTTTAAAATGAAAATGGACATTGTATTTTGACCGTGTATTATGAATATTTGTTTTAATTATAATAATTCGTGTAAATAATAACAGTGTGTCATTGTATCAGTATAACAGTGTAACGAGTATAGCCATGACCGTCCGCAATGACAGCCTCGCTATGACATCATGCCACATCATGCAATGTCACAGTACAGATATGCCCAGAATGTAAACTTTTACTATTGTAGGATTTATTTAGCAATTTAGGCAAACTTCCATTTTACAACATAAATACTCAATATTTTTAACAAGACTCAAGAAAACAATATGCCAAAAATTAGGTTTCTCTTTGTGGTGTCTATCGCTGGAAACATTTCTAGTTAGGTTATAACGTAGTAATCTAGTCATTGGGATTTTGACATTTATAAGATGAGTAGTACCTAACTGTTCGTGATTTCGCTCGCGAAATGTAGACGTGGATGTAGAAAATGGCAATTTTTTGTGGAACTCTACAATGTTTTTGCAAGATAAGTTGCGTAAGTTTTATACCAACTAAATCCGTCTAGCCGTTTTCTCGTGATTAAGCAACAAACATCCATAGCTTGATATGTATCATATTTAGTAGAGTAAGATTAATAACAACATTTTTTTTCATAAATGAATTTTAGTAGACTCCTCCTGAGATCACACTTTTATTTTACAATTTCCTCTATATTCCGGTTTCAAGGATTATTATTACTAGATAAAATATGGAGTTAAGAGATATTAAAATATAAATACATCTCCGGCTGACGAGCACAGTCTAACCCATAAGATTTTCCCCAATCAAAAAGCGTCGAAAGAAGTTTTCATTTTAAATAAAACTGCATTGTCCTAATGTCTTTTCCATAAAGTTTTAAAATCGACCTACTGACAACGCCACTGTGTCAAGCTATTCTCAGCGAGTACTTGACTAAATGCTAATTAACGATACAATAGTTAATTAAAATAGCGTTAGGCTGTCCGAGTATGTCTCTGGCGTCCTGCGATGACTCGACATGGCGCCTAGACTAGCATGGAACTAGTTCGCTCTTTTAGTTAATTTCTTTTAGGTGTTTAAAGTCTGGCGTCTCTCTTCTCTCAAATGGGTAAAGAAGTTTTCACTAAAAAATATTGCATTGCTCAATGTCTTGTCCAAAAAGTCTTGAAGAATTAAAATGGACCTACTGACAACGCCACTGGGTCGAGTTATTCTCAGCGCGTACTTGGCTAAATGCTAATTAACGATACATTAGTTAATTAAAATAGCGTTAGGCTGTCCGAGTATGTCTCTGGCGTCCGGGGATGACTCAACATGGCGCCTCGACTATGCTTGCTGTACGCGATTAATGTTGCCCTTAGACGGTCACTCTGAATCATCGGCGTTCGATTTAGTTTGCAGTCCTATGGCGAACTAGTTCGCTCTTTTAGTTCATTTTCTTTTAGGTGTTTAAAGTTTGACGTCTCTCTCTCTTTTTTCAAATGGGTAAAGAAGTTTTCACAAAAAAATATTGTATTGCCTAATGTCTTTTCCAAAATAAATAAATAAATAAATAAAAAGTCTTGAAGTATTAAAATCAACCTACCGACAACGCCACTGTGTCGCGCTATTCTCAGCGCGTACTTGGCTAAATGCTAATTTACGATACAATAGTTAATTAAAATAGCGTTAGGCTGTCCGAGTGTGTCTCTGGCGTCCGGCGATGACTCGACATGGCGCTTAGACTATGCTTGCTGTACGCGACTAATTTTGCGCTTAGACGGTCACTCTGAATCATCGGCGTTCGATTTAGTTTGCAGTCATATGGCGAACTAGTTCGCTCTGTTAGATCATTTCTTTTTAGGTGTTTAAAATTTGACGTATCTTTCTGTCTCTCTTTCTGCGTGTAGTCTATCTTTGGCATCTTAGCTCCCGAATGGTTAAGCCATGAAAAAAATATTTTAAAAGATGACAATTTGTCCTAGATAGCTGCCTCTACAAAATAGTGGGTTACATATTATTAGGAACAGTTGAACAGATCGGGTTGAAATGTGGAACACAGATTATGGTCTGGAGCAAAGATAGGCTACTTTTTATCCCGTAAAAATAACGGGGACTACGCGGGTAAAATCGCGGGGCGCTGCTAGTAATTTGTAAATAATAATTAGTGACGTTATTGACAACCTGGTTCGCCGATGATCTCAGAGTGCGATCATCTACAAACTTGTTCATATATCATCTAAAAGGCCGATCTTTCCACCTTATGCAGTTCGTTCGCGAACTACTCTATGACTATATACGACGGCTGACGACGCGACGCGACGGTCTGGTGAAATTATTTGTTATTTGCAGGCTATTGGCGATTCCTGAATATGTTATCTAGTATAAGCTAGAACCTAGAACAATAATATGTATATCGATACCAGAAGTATCAATTAACGTAAGGGACATTTTGGCGAAAATGAGTTATATATATCATTGTATTCAGAATTTTCTGTTCAGAAAATTCAGAAATTCTATCGATTTGTATTATTGAAAAAATACTATCGTTAAAAAAAAATCCCTTACAGTAAAATTTTTTGGCCTGCGGAAAACGATTTATGACAGAAAAAGTGATGTAACAGACATTTACATTTTTTCCCCCTGAAAAATAAAGTAAGTCCCAGGGATAAATAAATTACACCCTTACCTTAAACCTCAAATCAGTCGATGTAAATAACATGATGTCCCTTACTTTAATTAATGATTAGAGTTATAAGAATGATTATCTTAAAAACATAAGGGTATGCACATTTAGAAAAATGCTTTGACAAAAATTTAAGTTAAAAATACAAAGTTATAGACTGGTGATACTTACGACATAGAAATCCCTAAAAATTACCTGCAAAGAATTTTAGCGCAAGAGGATTGGCAAAAAAAAGAAGTGCTGTTAGTGGTAAAATTACAACATTATATAATAACAAATTATATAAGCAACCAAAATTAATTTACAGCTGAAAGTACTAGTAATATATACATAAGTCAAAGGAACAATTTGCCATCTCTATATAAAGAGAGGCTACGAATTTCCATTCCAAAATAAAATGACCTGATAAAATTGTGTGACGCCGGTATAATGCCAAAAAGATTTCATGGTGAATCAATATAATTATATGAACCTTCCGGATAAATCGCCAGTTAAAGATACCCTCAGAAAAACTGACGACGATGAAGATGTGATGACAGCTGATGAAAAAATAAAATACCAAATAGAAAAAGTTATTCCAACCATTTCAATTTCACCATTAAAATAGTTCAATTAACTTATAGTAGTTATCGTCATAATTTGTCTGCCCATAACTAATTATTTATTCATATAATCATATTTATTTCTTATGTTAATATTCATTTCATTCACATTATTTTATTCATTCATCTTTCAGACAATTCATATTTGTTGATCTGTCGTTCGTTTCCAGTACATTAATTACTTAATTAAGACATTCTGAAACTACCATTAATCATGCAAAAAATAAAGTAGCCAAGTGCGAGTTGGACTCGCCCATGAAGGGTTCCGTTCCAGCAAGTAACATAATATACATAGTACACATAGTTCTTGTAGTTCGTTGTAACTTTGATCGAAGTTTTAATAATAGTGTATTTATGACGTACTAAAAAAAAACTACTCATCAGATCGAGTTCAAACTAATTTTCGTTGGTAGTTTTTATGGTAATGTACATCATATATTTTTTTTAGTTTTTTCATTCTCTTACTTTAGAAGTTAGAGGGGGGGGGGACACACATTTTACCACTTTGGAAGCGTCTCTCGCGCAAGTTATTCAGTGTAGACAAAAATTATATTAGAAACCTCAACATCATTTTTTAAGACCTATCGATAGACACCCCACACGTGCAGGTTTGATGAAAAAAAAATTTTTGAGCTTCAGTTCTCAGTATGGGGGGCACCCCTAATTTTTGTTTTTTTTTAATTATTTTGTTCAAATCTTAATGCGGTTCACAGAATACATCTACTTACCAAGTTTCAACAGTGTAGTTCTCATAGTTTCGGCAAAAAGTGGCTGTGACATACGGACGGACAGACAGACAGACAGACAGACAGACAGACATGACGAATCTATAAGGGTTCCGTTTTTACGTTTTACGGAACCCTAAAAACCTATTTTCATGGTGTTAAAATACTATAAATTTAGTAGATAATCAATGGTTACATCAAACTGCAACACTCTAAAAGTCCTTTACAATAGAATTACGGTTAATTTTCTAATGCTCTTGCTGCTTACAATATGCTTGACGGCTTACACATACAATATTAGTAACGTAAGGCACAACTAAACATATTTTTTTAATGTAAGGGACATGCTATATTTTATACCGCTTGGTATACCTAAATTTTTCGTTTAAAGCATGAAAGAAGAAGTAATTCTAAGAAACTTTGCTCTAGACACAATTAAAATTGGAGCAGACAGTAAAAAGTTATGGACAGATTTTAAAAAATAATATCGTTTTTTGGCTCTCCTGAAAAACCGTGTTTTGTCCCTTACATTAATTGATACTTCTGGTATCGATTATGTCATCAGGGCCGGATTTAGGGGAAGAGACTTCGAGGGAAAAAATAGTAAACATCTCTTACGTTAACTTGAAACCATTTGTAGTCCGGGTTTTTGCTTGGTCTAAATCCGGCCCTGTATGTCATAAGAATTTTGTTAGTTTTTTATCCATTCATCTGGGATTTTTTACATTGAGAGGAGGAGCGCCAAACATTCATAGGGGAACCTGTAATTCGATACAATTTATACGTAAACTATTTCCCTGGCCATATAGCGTGGGAATGCCGCCAGTCTGATTACTATTTTTTAATACAAATAGTGAACAATTTGAAACGGCCTAATTGTAAGTGTCAGTCGCTTATGACAACTTCAGCGGCGTTTTATCATCCCAGAGACATGTTTAAATTGAAAAAAAATAAAATAATAAGTGGCAGTCATAGGAACTGTCGATAGACGTGAAAACTTATAACTCTTGATAGCTTACCTTGGAAACTACACGGGTGTAAACGGAGGGCGTGGTCTCGCCATCTTGGCATGACCACCTAGAAATGCGTCAGCATTTCCCATTGGCTGACGTATTTCTATATGGCCAATAGCCACGGTCCCGACTTTACCCGAAGCTTTCGTATCATACCCGAGCGTGACGAATGAATTCAATTCACAGCCCACGAAAAATCTGTCTAGGCGCGCCTAAAGAAGTTTTCACTTCAAAAATCCTTCGGAAGAAAAGAAATTCCATTTCTTCCAGACACACGGTAAAAAACCACCTAGACTCTAGGACTCTAGGTCCTAGAGAATGGTTAATCGGGTTCGATGCAAAGCCGCAACATTTACTTGGAGCATACCTATTTCGAACAGGATATTTGATTAGCAGTTAGCTTGTACTTATTTGGATTCGGGCTATGTTTCAATCTATAATAGATAGTTAGCACGGTTGATTACAACGGTAAAGTGGTGCTAACCGCTAACTAATTACAAGATTAACGCTTGAGCTGTAATTTTTGATTGAGTGAAAACGTAGCAGTTTTTTACCGTCACTTTGGCCCGCGTCAAATCGCCAACTAGCTTGATGTAAATTAAGTAACAAAGTTTAGTGATATTTATAAAAAAATACTAACTGAATCGTGCGCGCGTTGCTACGCCATCTATCGAAAATTGGTCGTACCAATTCAAATCTAGAACAAATTTGGTTACCCTAGATTTTAATGACGCAACCTTTTAACCCATTAAGCCCGACTCGCGACGCGGCCGGCGTCGTGACGTCACACAAAAAATCATTACTAAAAAATGAAACCAAATTTTGTGTGTCTGTAAACGACAATGAATTAATTAATATTATCGCCTATCTCTTAGGCATCAAAATAAACTAATATTCGAGTATGTATATAATGAAAAAATAAGGTTTTTAAGTCTCAAAACCGGTTTTGCCCAAATCTGGCCTCCCGGGGCTAGACAGCTTGAGATAGACGGTGTCAGCGTTTCATTCCAAATTCTTAATTTTCCAAGTTCTGGTATTGTCCACATTATTTTTTATCCAAAATATTATTTGTTCATATTCTGTATTTTCCACATTATTATATTAACACATCATTAATTTTACTAATTCTTAAAATTCCACACTAGGAATTTGCCTAAAGGAAGTACAATCGTGATAAAAAAAATCATCAAAAAATTTCAACTGCGGCTACGGCGGAATGTACGAGTAGGTATGTTGTATACTGTGCACGACGGTCTCTAGGTTATAAATACAAAACATATAGGCACTTCAGGTATATAAATTGCTAGTTTATCGGGTTTTTATCGCATACATTTCGGAGAGTGTGCAACTGATCTACATGATCTAATACCACCTTACTTTCTTTTTTTTTTTTTGACTTTTCGTATCTCGAAAAAGCGATATCGTTTTATGGTTGATGTTCCAAAGACACGAAAATGTGTGATAAGAACGTCTAGATTGTGGAATGCATTGCCTGAGTGGGTTTCCCCGATGGTTAAAATATAGGTGTTTTCAAATCGAGAGTGAATCGGTTTCTTCTAGGTAAGCACGCTCCATCATAGATCGCATCGTCACTTAACGTCAGGCGAAATGGTGGTCGAGTGCGAACCTATTATAGTTAAAATAAAAAGTAAAAAAAAAACGATTATATCGGTAAGCCGTGGCATACGCAATTCGCTTTCGTGAGAGGTGGTATATAGAAACTCTTACGAGAGCAAATGACATGGAAACTCTTTGGTTTTCAAAATAGAAATGCTTTGTTCGAAATTTAAATTTTCGCTCCCAACATTTAGTAGTCTTTTGTTTTTAGTCATATTACTTGAATACGAATTATCTAACAACGTCAAACTAACCTAACCTACATACTTACCGTAGAATTATAATCCCTCGCGTTTTATTATAAACTGACGGTGCCGGTGTTATAATTTTACATACCTAGTAGTGAAATGGATAAACATTACCTATATCTATATATTTAAAATGTTTATCCACTTCACTTTACTTCTACATTCCTATCCACTTTATCTTCTGACTAATGTAATAATAGAATCTTATATCTTTGAGTGACGTGCGCTGTACAGTGTGCTGTGCAGTGTGCGCTAGGTAATCTGGACTCTTCATGTTCCAATAGTTGCGTGCCACTGTGCTAGGCAGGAATGTCAGGCCTGCTCGTTTCGTTATTCTAATATAAATACTATTAAAAAAGTCTGGACGTCTTCAAAATCAAATCTGATAAGCACTGATCACTGGATATCTGAAATTAAAAAATAACTACTAGCAAAATGTCCAAATTAACGAATTTTATTACAACACGGTAGTCATATTTTCTTACAATCAAAGCACAAATAATACTTTTTGATATACAATGTATCAAACTGTACTTGTTTGGAAAATTAAGAATTTGTATAATTTATCATTGTGAAATGAAGAATGTGGAAAATTCGGAATAGGTAAAATTCATAATTTAGACAAATAAGATTATGTATTATAAAGAAATTGGAAAATATATAATGTGGAAAATTAAGAATTTGGAATGAAACGCTGACATCAGATAGACACATGCTGTCACGCAACGAAAGCTCTCAAAAATCAATATTTTTTCTACATTTACATTTTACATTTCTTGTTTTTGATACATTTTTCATTCATACTCCGCTCCTGTTGATAGTAGCGTAATATTAAATAACCTATAGCCTTCCTCGATAGTCTTCCTAGATGCACTACCCAACGGAAAAATAATCTTTCCATTCGTACCAGTAGTTCCCGAGATTCTAGCGTTCAAACAAACAAACTATTCAGTTTTATAATATTAGTATAGACAAGAGTTTTTTTTGGAGTAAATAAAATAGGTTTGATAGAAGTTACGGCTGGTCTAGTCGAGAGAACGGCGCTTGCCGATCCGGAGACCCCGGGTTCAAACCCCACGCGCACCACTGTCTTTACGAAGTCATGTGCGTAATGCCGATACCTTAAATCGCTGAAGGAAAACATCGTGAGGAAACCGACGTGTACCTAGAATGTTTCGCAGTCATGTGTCATCCACCAACCCGCACTGTGCCAGCGTGATGGATTATGACCGTAATTCTCTCCTTGTGAGGGAAGGCTTCTTCACAGCAGTGGGAACATTTAGTGGGCTGTTGATGAAAGAAGATGAAATTGGTTTGCTCTTGAAAGCCGTCTCGCTTAATGTTATGTGACTGCTTGGTCTTCGATGGATTGATCGACTTCGATGATGTGTTGTTTTTTTAACAAAAACCGCGCGATATTTTTCACTAAAAATAAGTTCAAGTACCTAGGTAGCGACTACAGGCAAAATGTAAGGGTCATTTGAATCGCCGGGAGACCTATGTCAGATGATAGAAGGGTATAATAAGTTCAGCACTATCACAACATTTGTAAGCTGTCCCAACTGAGTTCAAGTTGAATAATGAATTAGAAGAGGAACTTCTATCAATATTTCTTGTGATCCATACAAACGTAACGCGGGTAATACCGAACATATCTAGATAAACGGCCCTTACTCACACACGCATAGCAAATTGGCTTCATTATTAACTGTACGGTTTGTATCAAAAACAGAATCTGAGCACATGTAAACAGTTTTGAACCTTGTTCACGGTGTGATCGCGGACAGTAGTCGTTCGGTATAAAGCCCCCTATACACACTGGCCGAGTGGAGGCCAACGCGAGCGTTCACAAAACGGTACATGGCGAGTGGTAGCATCCACACACTGGCCGAGCGCAGGCCAATGCGAACGTCTTCACAAAAACCGACACCGGTCCGAATCGAGGCAAGTGGTCACGAGCGACGGCAAGCGGAGACGAGTCGAGGCAAATGAGCCCTATACACTGGCCACTTGCCGTCACTCGGCCAGCGAGGTGAGCGACGGCGAGTGATCACAATCTCTCTCTTGGGTCGGTCCCTCATATCTGAGGATCGTGGTCAGTATCAGGGTTGCATCTGGAGCGGATGATCTGCCTCCACCGGTTTCCGACCGGACCGAGTAAAATTTTGAGAAATACGGGTTCTTTACCTGAGCGGTCCATCTGGTTGGTGAGCGACCACGAGATCGTTTGCCCTCAGTGTTCCTTACTATGATCAGCTTTTCCAGATTCCCGTCGCCTCTTCGCATTGTATGGTGATCACAACAAGTCAAGGCAGATGTCCCCTCCACACACTGGAGTTGGCCTTCACTCGCCGGCGCTCGGCCAGTATGTACAGGGGGCATAATATGATAAAGTGGACATACGTAATTACAGAGCGTATACGCCGACAGTACTCGAGTAATTGTATAATAATACTCGATGGGGACCGGAGGTTCTACTAAAACTGTGTTAAAGGTATATTACAGTTGGCTAAATCTAGTCGCTACTAAAATCAGTGAAGTGTAAAATAGCATTCAGCTAGCATACCAAATTCAGAGGCGAGGGCAGCCGCGGAAAAGGCCGCAGCCAATCAAAGCGGCAGCCGAGGAACGAACGCGGCTTTCGTGACTGCCTTCAACGCAGCGGCAAGGAGCATACTCCGAATCTCATCCCATTCATCACACCCCTTAACGACAAAGACCCCCAAAGCAGCTTCACAGCAACAAATAAGCCGAACGAGAGCCGATATGGGTCAGGTTGAACCGCCCCGCTATGTCACGGCTTCGGAGCCGCGGAGCCATGCACGTAACGCCTTCATCGAATTCATAGCCACACTGAGAGCGACAAGACAAGTCAACCTTAAGACCTGCGAAAACATCATGCAGTCCTATAGGCTAGGAAGTCAAAGCCTCTTAAAGGCGAAACTCGAGGAGGCCGAAGCAGCTATTTACAATAATGTCACTTCCCGGGTCATCAAGGGAACCATGACAGGACAGTATATGGCAGCTTACAGTGCAGAAAATGGCTTCGTGACACTGAACGAGATAGAGACAGAGCGCGCGGGAGTGCCTGTTTATGCGACACACCAAACGACCCAATTGTAGTTACTGCCCGATGCACCAAGATTATGCTGGACGATAAGATCCTAGAGATGGCCAAGACCATCGAAAGGAACTCAAACGTCAATGCTGGTTGGGAAAACTGGGAGGTACCGAGAATACAGTGGGTCAACGGAGTTCCAGGATGTGGAAAGACAACATGGGTGATAAGAAACTTTGATGTGGACAAGGACGCCATCATCACCACAACAACTGAGGCAGCAAAGGATCTAAGAGAAAAGCTATCGCACCGTATCGGAAACCTGGTTAAAACCAGAGTGCGAACCATGGTTTCTGCTCTGGTAAATGGTTTCGGAAGAGAAAGTTTCAGTCGCCTCATGGTAGACGAAGCTCTCATGAACCATTTTGGAGCCATTGTGATGGCTTCAAGGCTGTCTGGTGCTGGTGAAATTGTCCTCATCGGAGACGTGAATCAGTTGCCTTACATCGACAGGGAAAATCTCTTCGAAATGAGGTATCACCGCCCGAACCTGGTAACAAAGATCAGCCAGGAGTTGCTCTGCACACATCGAAACCCAATGGACGTCGCATATGCGCTGAGGGAAATTTATATCTAAAAGTTCAGTCTTGTGTACACGGACCGCCATGCCACTGCTAACTGCGGGTGCGCCGAGGGCGAGGAAGTGGCGCTCGCGCCGCACCCGCGCTCCGCCATCTCAGTATGTCTCGCGCCCCGCCACTTCTATACATTTTGTATGAAATATTAAAGAAGTGACGCCGCGCCCGCGCCACGCCCTCGGCCGACGCCTCTTGTGTTTGTCCCGCGCCTAAAACGCGTCGAGAGTTGTGCTCTAAATTTTTACATAATATATAAAATATCAGCAATCTATATAAGCTGTAATAGTAATAGTTGCAGCTGTATCTATGCCAATGTATGGCAGGCATAGGCCACATTTCCCATGGCAACGTTCGCGGTACGGCCAGCCCGCATTCGATTCCCACGTCCCCGGTGTGGTATCGGTTGATTTGCCGCGCCATTGTCATACCGTGCGTGGACCTTGCAGCTCCGCAGTCAATCGACGTTCGATGTACATTACGAATGAACGCCGTCGGAATGAACTGGTTAGAATGACTATTTTATGTCCGTATCAGCAACAGACCACTGATCGGAAGCAAACCAGCAGGATTAACGCTTTATTTTTAGTCTCAAAATTTCGAATGAGATAATTAAGGGAGAATTTGAATGTCCAAAACTTTACGGTGTTCCTTAGGTTATAATAACCCTTTTCAAAATTCTACACGGATGAAGTTGCGTTGGTACCTAGGTATTATTTTTTTCTGTAATATGTATTTTAAACTAGCTGATCCGTGCGCGCGTTGCTACGCCACCTATCGAAAATTGGTCGTACCAATTCAAATCTAGAACAAATTTGGTTACCTTAGATTCTAATTACGCAACCTTTTAAAAGATAGACACGTGCTGTCACGCAACGAAAGCTCTCAAAAAGCAATATTTTTTCCCGTTTTTGTTACATTTTTCATTCATGCTCCGCTCCTGTTGTTAGTAGCGTAATGTTAAATAGCCTATAGCCTTCCTCGATAAATGGACTATCCAACAGAGAAAGAATCTTTAAATTCAGACCAGTAGTTCCCGAGATCCTTGCGTTCAAACAAACAAACTCTTCAGATTTATAATCTTATATATAAAATTCTCGTGTCACAGTGTTTGTTTCCTTCCTCCTCCGAAACGGCTTTACTGATTTTAACCAAATTTTATATGCATATTCTGTAGGTATGAGAATCGGCTACTAGCTATTTTTCATACCCCTAAGTGACAAGGGTTGTTCACTAAGGCAAAACAACGTTTGCGGGGTCAGCTAGTATTAGTATAGATGTGAAAGTTTGTGAGTTTGTTGCCATCACTTTCGAATAGATAAACGGATCGGGTTATAGTATAGAAGACAGTTAAAACATGATCTAGAATTTTTGTAGTGGTAGGACTCTTAGCAGAGTCCGCCTGGGGAAGTACCACACCTTTGCCAGTTATTCTACCGCCAAGCAGTAATGTGCGAACATTACTGTGTTCCGGTTTGAAGGGCAATGTTTCCGGTGAAATTACAGGGCTTACAGATATAACATCTTAGATCTCTGGGTGACGAGCGCAGTGCAGTGCTAGGTAATGATTTGGACTCTTCATGTTCCAATAGCTGCATGTTGCTGTGCTGTTATGTGGCAGGCATGTTGCTTACCATCAGGCAAATGTCCTACCCGTCTCGTCACTCTTTATTTAAAAAAAAAACAGCATTTAAGCTACTTTTTAGTGCTGTAAAATTACGTGAACATCTACAAAGAGGGTAAAACCACGTAGTGCTGCTACTGAGAACATAAAAACAAGATATTCAATAAAATCATAACCTACGTAAATATGTATTAGCTGACGACACGTTGTTTGTAAAACACAGAGGATAACTCCCGCCCGCCAACGTAAACAGAATCCCTTCACAACATATCGAGGAAGCGATCAGTCGCCACATCGGCATAGTTTACTCGACAGAACGGGTAAACAGTGTTTGGCAGCCAGCGCAAAAAAACTAGCGTAAACATTTTGCGTTTTGTCATTGATTTTAATGTACAAAAAATACAAAATACTTTATTGAAACATACACATTTAACAAGATCAATTGAAACCCATCAGTTCCGAACTAGTATGTAATACTGTGTTTCGGAACCGATGGTTTCTCCCTTAACACTCGTGACACTAAAATAAACAAACATAAATTAATATTAACAACTATTAATATGATAATACAGTAAGGCCCAATTTTCACGGCGCGGATTCAAACCGCGCCCGCGCGCGGTCACGGCACCGCGTCGCGCGACTGTTTTGTTTCAATACTCACGAGACCGCTTTTCACAAGAGGTTTTCGCGGTTTCTACTGCGGAAAGCTACTGCGGAAGAACCGCGCGCAGCCGCCGCGGCCGTAAACCGCGTCGTGAGTTTTGAAATAAATTTTACGTACAAATCTGCCGCGCCGATTGGCAACCGCTCCGTGAAAACAGGCTCTGTAGTAGTCATTTCAAACTTTGAAAATGGATACAATTTGGATGCTCTTTCTTTTGTTTTTATTTTTTATTAATTGACGTGTAAATTGTACATTTATGAATAAAGTACTTTGATTTTGACAAAAAATTTACACGTATTGAAATATATCTAAATGGCTGATCTTGATCAGTGAGCTATGTGTCGTCATTGCTATCCGTGATCTTTTTGTATCCTTCTGTTATATTTATACTGCTGGTATATATAATAGATACTCTCCTATTGATTGATGTCCTTGACGTATCAGTCAACAATGTTATGACCTCGACTAGTTTCTATTGTGTATTCTAAATCGGCTCACAAAACTTAACTTAGTTTTGGAGGTTATATTACAAAGCGCTGAGTGCAACATACCCTCATTATTGGTGTGTGTAGGTATAGGAATGGTTAGGGCGGGTCTTTCTAATGTGGCGTTTAGCGTTGAGGTGGTGCTGTTGTATTTGTTCTAAATTTTGTACAGCCTCATAGACAGAGCTCCGACTTTCACACCTCTGTTTTACCAACTAGTCCAACCCTTCGCTTGTGATAGTCCGAAATTTTCACCACCATCGCCTCATCGCTATATAGTTCTTTTCATAATTCAGACTTATAGCCAACTTTCATCTTTTTTTTTTTAATAAAGAGTGACGAGACGAGCAGGACATGCGCCTGATGGTAAGCAACATGCCTGCCACATAACAGCACAGTGACACGCAGCTATTCGAACACGAAGAGTCCAAATCATTACCTAGCACTGCACTGCGCTCGTCACCCAGAGATCTAAGTTGTTATATCTCTAAGCCCTGTAATTTCTCTGGAAACATTGCCCTTCAAACCGGAACACAGTAATGTTTGCACATTACTGCTTGGCGGTAGAATAAATGGCAAAGGTGTGGTACTTCCCCAGGCGGACTCTTATGGTACCATGCCAGCGGCCTTGGTCCTAGGTTAATGCATGTACCATTAGCAGCCAACTTTATGTTCCCCTGGTACTTGGGGCTTTGTGTCTCAAGAAGGGAGACGTGACCATAATTCAGCACGCTAAGCATGAGCGGGCTGAGGATACATACAATACATGTTTTCGAACTGTATTTTTGGAGCATATTCGTTCCCTCATGATATTTCCTTCACCAAGTTAAATTTGACGTTCTCCTCCCCACTAGGTTACCACGGCTACTGATGTTTGTCAAACAAAGTTAAAATGAAGGTCTTTTCCCTCTTTCCAGGCGTTAAAGACCGCGCGGCAGGATGCCGGAGGGCGTGGCCAAGGAGGCCAAAGGCGATGCGAAGGCCAAGTCCAAGGAGGCGTCCCCTCGGCGCCGACCTTCGGGGAACGTGGCCAAGGTCAAGGTGGAACTTCTCGACGGATCCACCATGGACCTGGAAGTGGATGTAAGTATCGATTTACAACCTACTTTAGTGGTGGGACTCTTAGCAGAGTCCGCCTGGGGAAGTACCACACCTTTGCCAGTTATTCTACCGCCAAGCCAGTAATGCACAAACATTACTGTGTTCCGGTTTGAAGGGCAATGTTAACAGAGAAATTACAGCGCTTAGAGATATTATATCTTAGATCTCTGGGTGACGAGCGCAGTGCAGTTCTAGGTAATGCTTTGGACTCTTCATGTTCCAATAGCTGCGTGTCACTGTGCTGTCATATGGCAGGCATGTTGCTTATCATCAGGCACGCGCCCTGCTCGTCTCGTCACTCTTTATTTAAAAAAAATAAAAGTAACAGAGAGTAGATATGTCTTATATAACTTACCTATGTCTACTTACTACGTACAATAGTATCTATCTACCTACTAGCTTTTTAACTTTACTGGCACCGGCGTCAAATAGACGATTGAGTAGCGCTTATAATCTTATATATAAAATTCTCGTGTCACAGTGTTTGTTTCCTTACTCCTCCGAAACGGCTTTACTGATTTTAACCAAATTTTATATGCATATTCTGTAGGTATGAGAATCGGCTACTAGCTATTTTTCATACCCCTAAGTGACAAGGGTTGTTCACTAAGGCAAAACAACGTTTGCGGGGTCAGCTAGTAATTAATATATTAACTTATTTTTCGCATTTGACTGCCCTATTTGTGGTTTTGAAGTCGGTTTAATTATTTTTATAAAAATAATTTATTTACTGAAGTAGGTACTGTAACTTTCATATGCATTCAGTGAAAAGCTGTTAGTTTGGAGTCATTTTAAACTAACATTCATTTTACAACAAACAGACATTTTATTTTTATTATTATGTATATGTAGCATATATAGAGGTAGATAAATTTGAGACGGTAACGTTTACATAAGCGATACAAGTTTGAGTGCGTCGTGCCGTCGAAAGTTCCCATGTCTATTTTACTGTAGTCTCAAATATTTTACTCGTTCGTTCACTAAGCCGAATATCAAAAAAAAACATTGCCCGCCTATGTTGCCCTACTGTAACTTTCCTCTTCCTTTCGCTATACTAGATTCTAGATAAACATCATGGTAGTTTGAAATAAGTAGCTAAAAGGACACCTTGAAAGCTTGTCGATGGTATCATCATGGCGGGAATATCTCCAGGTCAAGGTTATCTTCACTTCGAGGCTACATGGCATCACGGTACCAATCTATGCGATAGTAGTTTAGTAGTCGAACCCAGCCTTCAAAAGCAACAATTTATGTGTATTTATGCTTTAAAATTCAACGGTTAAACCTCCTTTTAAATATAAATTACTCGGAATTTGATAGCTCACTTTGGAAACTACGCGGTTGAAACCGGAGGGCGTGGCCACGATCACATGGCCATCTAGATCATCAAAATTAGCCGAAGATTTATTTCATTGACCAACGTGACCCTTGAGCTCAATTCACAGGCCACGGAAAATCTGTAAGTGGTGCGTCAAAGAAGATTTCACTTCAAAAACCGTTTCAGAGCTACGTTGCAACGGTCAGATAGAGAGAGAGAGAGCGGTTAAACTTATATCCACTCCTCAACTTATGTCGGGGTTTGAAAAAGAGACCATTGATGAACATTGAACACCCTTAGTATTCAAGAGTCATACTTAATAGAAACTTTAATGACTTCTTAATGTTCTTTAATCAAGGGAAGTCACGTGGACCGCACCAAATCTTCCGCCACATGCAATGCATGCAATGTAGTGGTAGGACTCTTGGCAGAGTCCGTCTGGGGAAGTACCACATCTTTGCCTGTTGTTATTCTACTGCCAAACATTAATGTGCAAACATTACTGTGTTCCGGTTTGAAGGGCAATGTTTCCAGAGAAATTACAAAATCTCAGAACTCGACGCGAGCGCAGTGCAGTGCTAGGTAATGATTTGGCCCCTTCATGTTCCAATAGCTGCGTGTCACTGTGCTGTTATGTGGCAGGCATGTTGCTTACCATCAGGCACATGTCCTGCTCGTCTCGTCACTCTATGCTATAAAAAAAAATGGTGAACATTGAATACCTTAGTATTCAAAAGTCATACATTTATAGAAACCAAGGGAAGTGAACATGGACCGCACCAAATCTTCCGCCACATGCAATGCTTACATGTTCGGAGGGACAAAACAAACGGCTCCGAATCGGCCCGATTCGCGGTGCCAAGGTCAAGTCTGTAGGTGCCAGTGACATTAAACTTCATTTGAATATGAATGAGCCGGCGAATAAATTTGATGTAGATTATGATATCGTATTGAAGGTCATCGCCAGACGCCATACTGTTGTCTCCGTCAGCTCTTGTTTCTTTCAAGTGTTACATTTATGAAGTGAAAACTTCTTTAGGCGCGCCTAGACAGATATTTCGTGGGCTGTGAAATGGATTCTATCGTCACGCTCGGATATGATAAGAAATCTTCGGGTATACTCGGGACCATGGCCATTGGCCATCATCACATCATCCTTACTATTACTATAAAACCGAAAGTTTTTTTTTAAAATTTTTATAGGTTTACACTTGACCGCCATCTCACCTGATGTTAAGCGACGATGCGGTCTACGATGGAGCGTACGATGCGATGGATACCTAGAAGAAACCAAATAGAACTAGAAACTAGAAAGTTTGGATGTTCGTTGCTACTGTTTATCTCGGGGAAGTAACTCCACGGGCAGGTCTACTATCAGCTCAGCCACGAGTCCAGTCAGTAGACAAAATAGTTTTTGTAACAGTATTCCAAGAGTTTCTATGGTAAACCTGTATTAGTTCCACAGCGGAGGGTGTTAAGTGACATGGAATTTTTGTGGTCAAGGTTAGCGAGAAAGCACGCTCCCAGAAATAACTCAACAACCACTAACTGTGGTCAGTGTCCGTGTTGAGTATTTCACCGCAGCCTGCCTTTTGCTATTTGTCAATAACATTTTGTATTGGCAGCATATACATATGTTGACATTCACTTATGTTGACATTTATTCACTTATTCACTTTTATACATATTAATAAAAGCATCTGTTTGTAATTTCAAATTAACTGCCTTGCACTAAAAATAATAATAAATACTATTAAAATTTACGTGGTTGTTACACATATTGATTGGGTAAATGGGTAACTCACGTGTAATGAGGTCGGTCAATCCGACTCGAGTTTCGGCCGCGTCCAGCGGCCTTTTTCAAGGAGAGTGTACGCGCACGATGGCTTCTCGTTTGGCCGCGAAACTCGAGTCCGATTGACCGACCTCATTACACCTGAGTTACCCGTTTACCCAATCAATATGAATAATAAATACGCCGATACTTCTATTAAAAACAAAACAAGTTAATATTTTTCTCTGTCTCTTTGTTCTTGCTAATCTTTGAAACGGCTGGACCTCTTTTAATGGGACTTTTAATGGCAGCTGATATTAAGAGGAAAAACTTGTACTTATATTTTTAATTTATAACAAAAAATACATTTCTAGTACCTATAGGTGAGCTGTGGGTTATTATACCGTGGGGCGCTGTTCGTCTAAAATATAGCTGATTTTGTCACGGCTGCAAGTGACACACGAAATAGGACTAAGTTACAAAATGTGTGGATTTTGCAGTGGCCCAGTGGCGGGATTGGCTGATTTCACAACCCTGAAGTCGCAGTTCGGTCCTCGTCTGCATTTCTGAATATTTTTAACAGGTGCAGATATTAAGATTTTTCGTTACTGTAACGATGTATGACAATTTGGCCAACACGTTAGGAAACTGTCATGTTCGAATTAAAGGTGCAAGTTTTCGCTGAGACCGCGACAGGCACTTGACATTATGGAATTGTATGGGCGGCAGTTCACGCCGAGACCGATACATGTGTCTCGGTCTCCAGGCCGAGACCGCGAGGGCTCGGCGCAAACTAGCGTCCAAACAATTCCATAATGGCAAGTGCCTGTCGCGGTCTGGTGTCGAGGACTCGAGGTCTCCGCGCGAACTTGGCAGTTTGTTCCTTTTTAGATGTCTTTTAGAACTCCAACCCACAGTTGGCTAGGTTTATGGGCCGAACTTTCCTTGGGCTAGAAGGTACATAGTGCAGTAGAAACATAAAATAGGTATATACATTTATGATAATGAAAGTTACCTTTTGTAGATGTTCTTTGTGTTTTTAAATAATGAATGTAATTTGTGTTCGCAGCGCAAGATCCGCGGCCACGAGCTGCTGAGCAAGGTGTGCGACACCATGAACCTGGTAGAGAAGGACTACTTCGGGCTGCTGCACGAGGACCGCGGAGACCCGCGCGTCTGGGTCGACCTCGAGAAACGCATGTCCAAGATGATGAAGTGTGAGCATTTTACAACTGTCGATACACCTACTGGAGACATCTTTTTGTAGTTGATTTTTTGAGGAGTCCGCCTAGGGGTGTAAAGGTTTGTAACAAACCTTTGCCTGCTATTTGACCACCAAGAAGTGCAAGCGTCACTGTCTTCCGGTCCAGGGCGATTACAGGGCGCGGTGATAAATCATCTTTCATATTTGAGTGACGACCGCAGTAAAGTGCTAGGTGATGATTTGGACTCTTAATGCTTTAATAGCTGCTTACTACTGTACTGCTATGGCAGGTGTTTTGCTAACCATTAGACACATCCCATATCAGTTGTTTCGCTAGTCTAACTGGTTTTCCTAAATTGTATGTATCCTTCATGGTGTGAATAGTAAAGAATTTTGATTAATTCATATCCTGTTTGTCTCGTCACTGTAAACTCTTAAGCTATAAAAAAGTCGCCTTTAAATCTCTCAACTTTTTCCGGTCCAGGGCTAGCCTTAGCTATTAGTTTTTATAAAGCGTGAACTCCTTTCACTATCATATCATAGAGAACAAGACATGGGTCGACTGGAAGAACGATTACACTTCGTAGAAGCTCTCGTTCGTTGGTTAGGGTATACGACACATGTACCTCCCACTCTTTATCTCAGCTTAGTGCTTTGAATTCAGTTCGTAGTGCGGCGAGGATGCTGTCGACTCTTTTGCAGTTCCATGTCCAATGCTGCAATGACTTTATATGTCAGTTTTTGTGTAATTTCAGACGAGCCATGGATAGTGCGTTTTGCGGTTAAGTTCTACCCGCCGGAGCCGGCGCAGCTTCAGGAGGAGCTCACACGGTACCAGCTCGTGTTGGCGGTCAGGAAGGATCTGCTTGATGGTGAGACGATATACTATTAGTCATCTCAATATGTCTGTGATGCGGCGCTACTGTCTGTCAGATGTCGAGGATCCACATGCATGGTGTATGGAGACAATTGCTCCATGGGAGACGAAAATGATCCCAAAATGATCAATTTATGATCGATGATTTTTGGCGGTAAATGATTTCATTTGACCGCCATCTCGCCTGATGTTAAGCGACGATCTACGATGGAGATTGCTTACATAAGAGAATCAGATTCATTATCGACTTGAAAACACCAAGGTTGTATAACCAACGAGAAAAACCCACTTGGGCAACGGATTCACAACCTAGACGTTCTTATCATAGAAGTAGAGTCAAACTTCTTCGTTCGAGTCTGATCTGATCTTCGTTCTTCACTTTTGTGACAATTTTTAATCACTAAAGTGAAGTCAAAACAGCTAAGTTAAAACTAGTAGTCATAGTACATTTGGAAATAACTCTGAGACTACCACAGAAGTTCGAATACCACATGCGGGTATTCGAAACTCTGACCTTGCGATTATAAACCTCGATCGTTATGGCTACTAGGCCATCAGGGACGCCTTAAAGACTAGGCATTAGATATACTTAACTCCATGTGACCGTGTGTACTTACAGGTCGTCTTCCGTGCTCCACTGTGACGCACGCGCTCCTCGCCAGCTACCTGCTGCAGTCGGAGCTGGGAGACTTCGAGGAGTCGGAGGTGGGCAGCGGGCTCTGCAAGCAACTGAAGCTGGTGCCGCCGGCCGCGTGCACTCCCGACCTGGAGGAGAAGGTCGTGGAACTGCACAAGACACACAGGTAACATCGACTTTCCTGGTCTCAACATAGAGTGCAATTTTCAGGAACGTTGATTTGGAGAAAGTGGTGGAACTGCATAAGACACACAGGTAACATCAACCTTCCTGGTCTCGACATAGAGTACAATTTTCAGGAACGCCTGTCTTGTAGAAGGTAGTGGAACTCACAGGTTAGATCGTCTTCCGTGCTCCACTGTGACGCACGCGCTCCTCGCCAGCTACCGGCTGCAGTCGGAGCTGGGAGACTTCGAGGAGTCGGAGGTGGGCAGCGGGCTCTGCAAGCAACTGAAGCTGGTGCCGCCGGCCGCCTGCACGCCCGACTTGGAGGAGAAGGTCGTGGAACTGCACAAGACACACAGGTAACATCGACTTTCCTGGTCTCAACATACGAGTGCAATTTTCAGGAATGACTGAGTTTGAGAAGGAAGTGGAACTGCATACTACTCATAGGTAAGATCGACGTTGCTGGTCTCGACATAGAGTACAATTTTGAGGAACGCCTGACTTGTAGAAGGTTGTGGAACTGCATAAAACTCACAGGTAACATCGAGTTTCGTGGTCTCGACATATAGTACAATTTTCAGGAACGCCTGACTTTGAGGAGGTGGTGGAACTGAACAAGACTTACAGATAAGATCGACTTTGCTAGTCTCGACATAGAGTACAATTTTCAGGAACGCCTGACTTGGAGAAGGTGGTCGAACTGCATAAGTAAGATCGGTTCCTAAAGTAAGATCGACTTTCCGGGTCTCGACTCTATGTCGATCAGTACAATTTTTAGGAACGTCTGACCCGGAGAAGGTTGTGGAACAGCATAGGACTCATAGGTAACATCGACTTTCCTGGTCTCGAAATAGAGTACAATTTTCAGGAACACCTGACTTGGAGAAGGTCGTGGAACTGCGTAAGACTCACAGGTAAAATTGACTTAACTACCATCGACATAAAGTACAATTTTCAGGAATTCGATGTTTGGTGCAGATGCGGTGAGCTACCAAATCTGGTACGAATTTGTGCTGTACTTGAGTATACAAAAGTATTCACGTTCTATAAACTCAAAAACAAGGACGCCATGGGTCCATCCTACTATTATTATAAATATGAAAGTGTGGATGTTTGTGGTTCAATCATGTTGGTACTACTGGACGGTTTGGGTTGAAATTTTAAAAACACTTAGATTATACTCTGGAATATCACATACATTATCGGAATGGAAACATGGGTAAAAGCGCCGGATGCTGCCAGTCAGGCGCAGTCCCACCCTCTAATTTTGGAGGGAGGCACCAGTACACAGCCTCATATTTGGGTGGGGGGGTCACGAGTAGAAACGTAATAAATCGAGTAAAAAATACTGTACTAGCGTCCCACGATTTTACCCGCGTAGATCCAGTTGTTTTCCCGCATTAAAATATAGTCTATGGACTATTAAATATTTTGATTTTTTTAATGATTTAATTTAAAATATGCGATTTTGTGGGGGGAGTCATGTCCCCTGTGACCCCCCCGGGTCGGGCCACTCATGCTGCCAGTATGTTGCATGTGAAAAGAGCTTACTCTCTGCCACTTACCCAAACGCAGAGCGATCATGCTATTTACATTACGATAAAAATACATCCTTTTTTGAACTGCTATAATAACATATGTTTTCCATGTAATTCCAGAGGGCAAACCCCCGCCGAGGCTGAGCTGAACTACCTCGAGAACGCGAAGAAGCTGGCGATGTACGGTGTCGACCTGCACCCCGCCAAGGACTCGGAGAACGTCGACATCACCCTCGGGGTCTGCTCGTCCGGTCTGCTCGTGCATCGGGAGAAGTACGTGTCAAATTAAATTTATTTATTCGCAAGAATACATGTAGCTTTAGTCATAAAATCAGAAATGAGATTATCCGACAAAGAACTAAGTTGACCGACATAGCTCAGCGAATAAGTAAGCTGAAGTGGCAATAGTCTGGTCACATCTGTAGAAGAACCGATAACCGCTGGGGTAGACGTGTTCTAGAGTGGAGACCGCGTACTGCAAGCGTAGAGTGGGGCACCCTGCAGCCAGGTGGAGCGATGACTTACGAAAGGCGGCTGGCAGAATGTGGACGCAAAAAACAGAAAATCGTGCTGTGTGGCGATCCATACGAGAGGCATACGTCCAACAGTGGATGACTATTAAATAGGTTGATGATGATGATGTAGTTTTAGTATTAAACTTAACGTGGTTGTTACACCTATTTAATTGGGTAAACGGGAAACTCACGTGTAACATGGTCGGTCAATCCGACTCAAGTTTCGGCCGCGTTCGCCGGCCTTTAATAAAAGAGAGTGAAAAAGGCCGCCGGTCGCGGCCGAAACCCGAGTCGGATTGACCGACCATATTACACGTAAGTTTGACATTTGGGGTGTGAATTGAATTTAGAAAGATTCTAGATGGCTATGCTCATGGCCACGCTCTCCGGTTTCACCCGCGTAGTTTCCGAAGTAAGCTAGTAAGTAATCAAATTCTGAGTTATAAGTTTTCACTTCTATCGGCTGTTCCTATGACTGCCCATTTTTTAATAATATAACTATTATAGGTTTGCACTTGACCGCCATCTCGCCTGATGTTAAGCGACGATGCGGTCTACGATGGAGCGTGCTTACATAGAAGAACCACACCGGGAAAACCACACTCAGACAACTCAAAACCACAGCGTAGAAGTTCTTATCACAAAATTAGAGTCATACCTCTTCATACGAGTCTCTGAAACGTCAATCATGAAACGCTTACACTATCTATACCGGCCTGGCCGAATTTGGGTTCCACTTCCTATTTAGATATTTTTTTAGAGAAAATATTTATCTTATTTATTATCCCAGACTCCGTATCAACCGGTTCGCGTGGCCGAAGATATTGAAGATCAGCTACAAGCGTCACAACTTCTACGTCAAGCTCCGGCCGGGAGAGTTCGAACAGTTCGAGTCGACCGTCGGGTTCAAGCTCGCCAACCATCGCGCCGCCAAGAAACTGTGGAAGACCTGCGTCGAACACCATACATTCTTCAGGTAACGTATCTTAAATAGACCTATCCGGCCATATGTGGCCGCCGAATTTAGACCTTATTTTCAGAGTGTTACAGACAACTTTAGTATGAAGGAGTTGTGTTACTTACGCTCTTTTGATATTATCTAAACATCAAAAGTATGTTATATATTATGTAAAATTATATGTTTCTTTGTTTCTGTTTCTATGACATGATGTTTGTTCCTAGTGTATTCCGACTTCCAACCAATTGTTTATAGAGACAACTGATTTTTACGAAAGTTTGAAAGTTTGTTTTTCATACGTAACTAGCTGAGCACGGATCAACTAGAAAAAGACGTGCGCGTTGCTACGCCATCTATCTAAAATTGATCGTACCAATTCAAATTTTGAACAACTTCAACTTCTTAGTTTAATGGCGCGCGCTGTGACATATGGTTGTCACATCTCTGCCAATGTTTTTTCATTTTTTTCAATGTCAATTTAGCTCAGTCGAGGCAGACATAAAACTAGCCTGAAATAGAAAAAAATCCGGGGAGTGTTTTTTTTTATTAAACGTCGGGGAGGGTTGTTGGAAGTATAAATCTCGATTTTCTAACTAATCCCGGTAGAGGGTTCGCCGCCATCTTGTTTTAAGAGGCCTCTAACAAAACGACAGAGCTCGAATTTAGGTAAATACTGCAACATTGTTGCGTCCGCCCGTTTGAGTCGGCTTGAAGCATTTAGGCGGACAGAACGATCTTGAGCCACAATGGCAGTGTGCTAAAAATGTCGATGAAGAGATTTTTTTAATTTTTTTTTGTTTGTCTAATAAAGAACAAAGCTAAGTAAATCAAAAGTATGTGGGGGTATTGTAAAATGTTATGGTTTTAGTACAAGTAGAAATAAAAAATGGAAAGTAATTTATTCGTAATATATCGATGTGCCCTGAGTACCTTGAAATTGGTAATGAACTGCGTTTCTGTGTGTTTCGTAAGTGGTTTACATCCAACCAATCTACGTGACCCCTAGAATCGCTAGCGGCGAGATATGCTGTGGTAATGTGGTTCTATTTACATATTTTGGTTGTTGACAACGAATAGTGATAGATAAAAACGTCCGGCGGTTGACATGATTTCGTGCGTCCTAAAGTTTGGGAGGGCACTTCTTTGTATTGAGATAGTTGTTATTTATGACCTCCCCAAACATTGGCACAAAAAATAAACTGACAATAACTAATTAATTCCAGGTTAAAGTCTAACCCGACTGGGCTATGAAAATTATGTAGGGCTATAAGTATTATGTAGTGCTAGAACTCTTGACAGAATCCGCCTGGGGAAGTACTTTTGCCAGTTATTCTGCCGCCAAGCAGTAATATGCAAACATCACGGTGTTCCGGTATGAAGGGCAATATTTCCAGAGAAATTGTAGGGCTTAGAGATATAACTTCTTAGATCTCTGGGTGATGAACGCAGTGCAGTGCTAGGTAATGATTTGGACTTCATTTTCCAATAGCTGCCTGTCACAGTGCTCTTATGTGGCAGGCATGTTGCTTATCATCAGGCACATGTCCTGCTCGTCTCGTCACTGTTTATTAAAAAAAACATAAAATAATTTGATATTTTCTTCTTCTTCTTCTTCAAGAAGTAAATAAGATTAAAAATGTAACGGTCCGATAATCAGATTGCAGAAAAAAATGCCATTGTGGTGGCGGCCATCTTGGATTTTAAATTTGTTGTAGTATACAGTACTTTACAAGTCAAGCCCTCTCATTTGATATCCATATTGAGGTAGTAGTGAATAAAAAATGATTCGCCATTTTGTGGTAGCGGCTATCTCCGATTTAAAATTTGTCGTTGTAGAGATATAGTACTCTGATAGTCAAGCCCTTTCATTTGATATCCATACTGAAGTAGTTCTGAAAAAACATCGCTAGTGTGTGGTGGCGGCCATCTTGGTTTTAAAATTTGTTGTAGTTTTTAGTACTGTACTAGTCAAGCCCTTTCATTTCATAACCATATTGAGGTAGCAGTGAAAAAAATAATCATCATTTCGTGGTGGCGGCCATCTTGGATTTGAAATTTGTCATAGTATAGAGGTATAGTACTCTACTAGTCAAGCCTTTCATTTGATACCTATATTGAGGCAGTTGTGAAAAAAAGAATTAATTCGCTATTTTGTGGTGGCGGCCATCTTGGATTTGAAATTTGTTGTTGTAGTAGATAATAATCTATTAGTCAAGCCCATTTATTATTTGATTTCCATACTGAGGTATCACTTAAAAAAATATTCGTGATTTTGTGGTGGCGGCCATCTTGGATTTGAAATTTGTTGTAGTATGTAGTACTCTACTAGTCAAGCCCTTTTATTTCATACCAATATTGAGGTAGTAGTGAAACAAAAATTGCCATTTTGTGGTGACGACCATCTTGGATTTAAAGTTTGTCGTGGTATAGAGGTATAGTATCCACTAGTCAAGCCCTTTCATTTGATATTCATATTGAGGCTATAGGCCTTTAAATATATAAATATTTAGTAGTGGTAAGACTCCTGGCAGAGTCCGCCTGGGGAAATACCACATCTTTGCCAATTATTCTACCGCCAAGCTGTAATATGCAGACATTACTGTGTTCCGGTTTGAAGGGCAATGTTTCCAGAGAAATTACAGGGCTTACAGATATAATATCTTAGATCTCTGGGGGTGACGAGTGCAGTGCAGTACAGTGTTAGGCGTTGATTTGGACTCTTCGTGTTCAAATAGCTGCGTGTCACTTTGCTGTTATGTGGCGGGCATATTGCTTACCATCAGGCACATGTTCTGCTCGTCTCGTCACGCTATATTATAAAATATATAAATATATTATATAGGTATGTATATATATTATGTAGGGCTATAACTATTATGTAATATTATGTGGTGGTGGTACCCTTGACAGAGTCCGCCTGGGGAAGTACCATACCTATGCCAGTTATTCTACCGCTAAGCAGTAATGTGCAAACATTACTTTGTTCTGGTTTTGAAGGGCAATGTTTTCAGAGAAATTACAGCGTTTAGAGATACAACATCTTAGATATCTGGATGACGAGCGCAGTGCAGTGCTAGGTAATGAATTGGACTCTTCATGTTCCAATAGCTGCGTGTCACTGTGCTATTATGTGCCAGGCATGTTGCTCACCATCAGGCACATGTTCTACTCGTTTCGTAACTCTTGACTTAAAAAAAAAGATAGATTCTTCTTCTTCTTCTTCTTTTTAAAGAAGTCAATAAGATTACATGTAACGGTCCGATCCGAAAGAGCAGATTGAAACGTTTCGATCCATAAAATTTCACAAAACGCCAAACGACTTAAAATTTTGTGGTCGCACTATAATTACTCTAGTTTATGTCATAAACGCTCGAAATATTACGTAACCTTCTCCCGCCCAAACAGACATAGGTCCGTCCTCCAAAGCCGCTGCCGGCATACTGACTTTACGTAGCGTAATTTATTCTAATTTCGACTGCTGGTAATTTATATTTTTTGAAAAATTATGAACTATGATTTGAAAAATAACTATAGAATTAGATTCTACAAAGAACAAAGTATTAACGTGTCTAATTTTTATTTTGGAATTATTGTGTATTTTACACAGAGACAACGCTAAAACCGCAGTATAAAACTTAAAATTGGCTCACGATTTTATTTTTTTACTGATAAATGAAAGCAAAAATCAGATATCTGTAAGATGAATAAAATAATAAAATATATATCCGATTCTCTTTATATTTTTTTAAGTATGAATTTTGAGTATTACATGTAGATTTAGGAGTCTGAAATTGACACGGCAGCGATTTTTCGGCGAAATGGTCATGGGAGATCGATCCCTAAGATCAATGGAATTATTATTAGTAAAATTAAAATAAGGAAACGTCAACAAGAAAGATTGGCCTATTTTTTAAATGTAATTATCTTTTTCTAGGTAATACTGAAGATGGTAAATTCGGAGCATAAACTTTTTGAATTTCATGCGAATCCGTAATACGGGTCTTAAAGTTTTTGTGAAATAACTCGTTCATTTTCAACTTTAGAGCAAAAATTATCGGAAACAAAAATGTTGGAAATTTAATTTCACACACACATTCAAAGTTGGTTCATATAATTGTTACGCTAGGATCAATATTTGAAGAGTTATACTATCAAGTTTATCAAAAAAATCGTAATGGGTGGAATTTTATTTTATTCAAGTTCGGTTCTCGCACTTTTTAGGGTTCCGTACCCAAAGGCTTAAAACGGAATCCTATTACTGAGACTTGGCTGTCCATCCGTTCGTCCGTCCGTCCGTCTGTCACCAGGCTGTATTTCAAGAACAGTGATAGCTAGACAGTTGAAATTTTTACAGATGATGTATTTCTTTTGTCGCTATAACAACAAATACTAAAAATGAAATAAGTAAAAAATTGCGAGAACCAAAGTTGAAGAAAATAAAATTCCACCCATTACGATTTTTTTGATAAACTTGATAGTATAACTCTGCAAATATTGATCCTAGCGTAAAAATTATATGAACCAACTTTGAATGTGTGTGTGAAATTAAATTTCCAACATTTTTGTTTCCGATAATTTTTGCTCAAAAGTTGAAAATTAACGAGTTATTTCACAAAAACTTTAAAACAAGATGGCGGCGAACCCTCTACCGGGATTAGTTAGAAAATCGAGATTTATACTTCCAACAACCCTTCCCGTCGTTTAATAAAAAAAAATCGCTCCCCGGAATTTTTTCTATCTCAATGTCTGCCCCGACTGCGCTAATTTTGAACAAATTCGGTTACCTTAGGTTCTAATGACGCAACCTTTAAACGATAGACACATGCTGTCACGCAACGAAAGCTCTCAAAAAGCAATATTTTTCCAGTTTTTGTTACATTTTTCATTCATGCTCCGCTCCTGTTGATAGTAGCGTAATCTTAAATAGCCTATAGCCTTTCTCGATAAATAGACTATCCAACAGAGAAAGAATCTTTAAATTCGGACCATTAGTTCCCGAGATTCTTGCGTTCAAACAAACAAACAACCCAACAAACAAACTCTTAAGCATTAAAGTTATAAATAAATATTGGTGGTCAACGTAGTTAACGTGGTTGTTACACATATTTAATTTGGTAAACGGTAAACTCGCGTGTAATATGATCGGTCAATCCGACTCGAGTTTCGGCCGCGTCTGGCGGCCTATTTCAAGGAGAGTGCCAAAGGGCAGCCATCGAGCGCGTGCATTCATTTTTTTTGGATCTCGTACCGCCCCCCTTTAGGCCTGCAGCGACCACTGCAGGGAAAGGCTGCCCTAGTGTAACGTTGCCAGTAAAGATAGTGTTATTTTCCCTGTGTTGCCAGTATTAGTAATACTCCCCGTGTTGCAGGCTGATGAGCCCCGAGCCGCCGACCAAGAGCTCGCTGTTCCCGCGCCTCGGCTCCCGGTTCCGTTACTCGGGCCGCACGCACTACGAGTCGCGCGCGGCGCCGCCCACGCGCGCGCCGCCGCACTTTGCGCGCACGCTGTCCAACAGGAAGCTGTCGTCGCGCAGCATGGACGGTACGTACCACATATCATAAAAAAAAATCTTTAGCCAGTGCCGTAATAGTATAAGTGTGTAAATTTGGTTATAATCGCTGAGACACCATTGAGACCCGAACCGTTAGGCGAGGGCTTAAAAGAGCCGAGGACAGTTTCGGTAGTCGGGCCGAACACACTACGAGTCGCGCGCGGCGCCGCCCACGCGCGCGCCGCCGCACTTCGCGCGCACGCTGTCCAACAGGAAGCTGTCCTCGCGCAGCATGGACGGTACGTACTACATAGTATATAGAGAATTAGCGCTGTAATTAGTGTGTGTAATTTTGGTGATTATGAGACCCGAACGGGTAGGCGAGGGCCTAAAAGAGCCGGGGACGGTTCCGTTACTCGGGCCGGACGCACTACGAGTCGCGCGCGGCACCGCCAACGCGCTCGCCGCCGCACTTTAACAGCTTCGTACTGCAAATATTATTATACTAGCTGAACGCGCGCGCGTTGCTACGCCATCTATCGAAAATTGGTCGTACCAATTCAAATTTTGAACAAATTCGGTTACTTTAGGTTCTAATGACGTATCCTTTAAAATATGTCATATGCTGTCACGCAACGAAAGCTCTCAATAAGCAATATTTTTTCCCGTTTTTGTTACATTTTTCATTCATGCTCGGCTCCTGTTGATAGTAGCGTAATGTTAAATATCATATAGCCTTCCTCGATAAATGGACTATCCTACAAAGAAAGAATCTTTCAATTCGGACCAGTAGTTCCAGAGATCTTTGCGTTCAAACAAACAAACATACAAACAAACAAACTCTTCAGCTGTATAATATAATAATATTATATTATTATATAGAATTATATTTTATGAAGGACAAACTTCATTCGTAATATTAATACATTATGACCTCATGATACTCCCCCTGGATCCGCCACTGGTTCACAGCGCATTTAGTTTTAAAGTTTTGTCTTTGTCTAGTTGAAATACATAGGGGTAGATGCGATGTTGCTAGGTTAATACTGCATACGTAGACACGTTTATAACGTAGCCGCGCGCGATTTCACTCGCACGCTGTCGTCAAACAGGAAGGGTCCATTTCCATCTATCTATCGTAATTACGTTAATATTTACGATTTTTCGGTCTCAAAAGTAGTGTCAAAACTCTTTGTCCTTATCACAAGTCATCATTTGCCTACCCTTATCCCACTTTATGTGGGGTCGGTACAACATGTTTCCTCCATTCGTCGGTATCATTTGTCAAATCTGAGTTTACTCCTTTCCTATCCACGTTCTCTTTTTTTTTATATAATATTTTTTTTATTTTATTTAAATAAAGAGTGACGAGACGAGCATGTCATGTGCCTAACGGTTAAGCAACATGCCTACCACATAACAGCACAGTGACACGCAGCTACTGGAACATGAAGAGTCTAAATAATTACCTAGCACTGCACTGCGCTCGTTACCCAGAGATCTAAGATGTTATATCTCTAAGCCCTGTAATTTCTCTGGAAACATTTCCCTTCAAACCGGAACACAGTAATGTTTGCACATTACTGCTTGGCGGTAGAATAACTGGCAAAGGTGTGATACTTCCCCGGGCGGACTCTGCTAAGAGTCCTACCACTACTATAATATAGAGAGACGAGACGAGCAGGTCATGTGCCAGATGGTAAACAACATGCCTGGTTTCACACACTTTCTTTGGCCGCCCTCTACCACGACATCCATCAACGTTCATATTTAAAACTCTTTGGGTTAAGTGGTCTTCATCCCTACGCATAAATATTCGTTCTTCTCACAAAAGTAGTGTTAAAAAATCTTTGAAACGATTTCAACCATGATTCGATGTCGCTTTTTCGATCTACGGGCTGTCCAATAGAAATTCTGATAAAATAATAGCTGAATATTTTATGAAACTGTGCAACATTCGATGCGTTTGTTTACATCAGCTGTTGCCAAGAGCATCGCTGCGTGGTCTATCTGTCATGGTTTGAAATTATAACATTCGCGGATATGAACAAAGAACTGTAGAACTGTAACAGCGGATCATAAATGATAACCAGAGGTTATCACCGCGGTGCTATTGTATAAAAAAAAAATGGCAGTCATAGGAACTGCCGATAGATGTAAAAACTTATAACTCAGAATTTGATAGCTTACTTTGGAAACTACACGTGTGTAATCGGAGGGTGTGACCTGGTCATCATGGCATGACCATCTAGAAATGCACCAGCATTTCCCATTGGCTAATGCGTTTCTAGATGGCCATGCCATGATGGCCTGTCCACGCCTTTTCATCATTTCCCATTGGCTGACGTATTTCTAGATGGCCAATAGCCATGGTCCCGAGATTACCCGAAGCGTTCTTATCATACCCGAGCCTGACGAATGAATTCAATTCACAGCCCACGAAAAATCTGTCTAGGCGCGCCTAAAGAAGTTTTAACTTCAAAAATGGCTGGACTGCCGATAGGAAGTGAAAACTTTACGACTCAGAATTTGATAGCACACTTAGACACTACGCGGGTGACACCGGAGGGCGCTGCTAGTAGCATTGTCGTCTAAATAAGTATTCTAAGCATTAATATACATATATCCATAGTTAGATGTGTAAATGGGTAATGGCAACTATGGTAACACGCCATGACCACGGTCCCGAGGTAATCGTCAACAGCCCACTAAATGTTCCCACTGCTATGACTCGGGGCCTTCTCTCTCAAAGAGAGAGTTAAGGCCATAATCCACCACGGTGGCCCAGTGCGGGTTGGTGGTGGGTGGTGATCCCGAGTTCACCCGAATATTTCCTTTCATTGACGACATGACGCTTGAGGTCAATTCACAACCCACGGAATATCTTTTATGGGATGACCAAAAAAAGTTTTCACTTCTAAAATGTAAACGTTGGTCTGTATATGAAATGTGACAGCAACACGACATTTCGTGTAAATTACTTCACGACACGATTATAGGTGCCTTCGTGTTTCATGAGCAGGCTTTAAGCGAGGGTTGGAAAAAATCATGATTTAAAAAAAAAACGAATAAAGCAAAGATTTCTTGATTTTTAAATTTTATTTAACTATATTTCTGCGCAAAACGGAACGCGCCTTCTGACATGTGAATGTCAAGCAAAAGGGAAATCCCCGCGCAGTGTTTTGTACATTTCGCTTGCAATTACGAATATTACATATTAATTATTATATTAAAAATGTTATTATAAGCTGTATTTAATACTTTGGAATAAATGAAAAATGATTACGATCTTACTTCATTCCTTCAGCTTAGTTTACTTTTGTTATTGCTGTGCTGTGGTGCGTGCGTAACCAATTTATCTATACTAATATTATAAAGAGGAAAGATTTGTTTGTTTGTTTGTTTGTTTGTAATGAATAGGCTCCGAAACTACTGGACCGATTTCAAAAATTCTTTCATCTTTGGAAAGCTACATTATTCCCGAGTAACATAGGCTACGGCAGATGGCGCTGCAGTTGATATCTAGGTTATTATTCGAGCGAAGCCGGAGCGGGCCGCTAGTTATAAATAAAATGCCTCGCCGAAGAGATGAGATTTGGGAACATTATCAGATTTAAACGACCCTAGTCTTTAACTTAATCATAATTTCTAAATCTGTTTTTTTTATGTTGATTTCTGTGAAAGAAAGTGAAATTAAACATTTTTGATTAAATCATTGATTTTTATTGAAAAAATCATTTGATTTAAATCAAAATGATTTAATCGTCCCAACCCTGGTTGCTTACCATCAGGAGCGAGTGTTGCTTGGTCCGTCATTAAATTAGAAAAAAAAAAACAAATTGGCAGTCATAGGAACTGTCGTTAGAAGTGAAAACTTATTACTCAGAATTTGATAGCTCACTTTGAAAACCACTCGGGTGAAACGGGAGGGCGTGGCCATGGTACCGAGCTTACCCGAAGGTTTCTTCTCATTTCCGAACGTGACGCTAGAATTCAGTTCACGGCCCACGAAATATCCTTGTGGGGCGCGCCAAAAGAAGTTTTCACTTCAAAAAATTTCAAGGATTTACAGGTGCCACAGTACAGATAAAAAAAAGAATTGGCAGTCATATGAACTGCCGATAGAAGTGAAAACTTATAACTCAGAATTTGATAGCTTTTACTTTGGAAACTAAACACGAAAAATATGTCTAGGCGCGCCTAAAGAAGTTTTCACTTCAACATACGTTGTAAAACTTGTAATATAGTAAAGTTTTATGTCGGTGGATAAAAATACTTAGACTTTAATGTAACGGAAATCTTCTACCTTTCTTTCAGCAGGTCTACTACGAAGTCCGATAAACGATACATCGGCCGAACTTATGGAAGTTTCCTACCTCGATAGACAATCGGTCAGTTGATCGAATCGGCTGTTTCGTTCGATCCGACCCTCATCCGACCTAAGTCTATAACTTCCAACCGAGATGTATCGATCCGAATGTTTTTCGCGGTAGGCTACGGATTCGATTCAGCTGTCGGTCGGAGCCGATCATTCGGAGTTTGTTTGCAGATTCGGAATTCATATTTCTAGGTTCGAAATTTTTTTGTGGAATTTTCCAGTCATGCGTTTTTGCTTGAATTTATTCTTCTGCAGTAGTTATGTGCGTAGGATTGCTATAGTCATGTGACCGCATATTATCTTCAAACGAATCCATGCACATCCCGGACTGCGAATTAAAAACGTTCATTCGGCGAACTGTCGGAAACCACACGTCATCTCAACGATCATGCTGTGAATGCGAATAGGGTTACCATTCATTAATTCGAAAAGACCTGACAAACGGCCCGACATTTCGATAAAAGCACTTGGTAACCGTTGTATGGTAGACATTTTTTTTTTAAATAATGAGTGACGAGACGCGCAGGACATGTGCCTGATGTTAAGCAACACAGTGACACGCAGCCACATAACAGCACAGTGACACGCAGCTATTGGAACATGAAGAGGCCAAATCATTACCTAGCACTGCACTACGCTCGTCACCCAGAGATCTAAAATGTTAAATCTCTAAGCCCTGTAATTTCTCTGGAAACATAGCCCTTCAAACCGGAACACAAGTAATGTTTGTACATAGCTACTTGTCGGTAGAATAACTGGCAAAGGTGTGGTATTTCTCCAGGCGGACTCTGCCAAGAGTCCTACCACTACAAAACATGGAACAAAGACATGGTAGTAGACCAAAGACAATATAACCCACTTGACTGATCGTACGACTTCCCCTCTCGGTGCCTTTTAGTAGCACGATAGGTCAGTTAACTTTTTTACCTGTTGCGAGTTCGGTCAGTTAGGTTTTAGATTCCGACGAGAGAGTACTGGTAAAAAAACCGTAAAAAAATAACGAGAGATAGTAAAGAAAATATTTTCTCAATGAAATGGTGTGGAAATGATGGCCTGGACATCTAGTTTAACAAATGACGTCAAATCAAAATTCACAAGTAATTTTATTTTGTTTTAATGGAATAATTAGTTTATGAGAAAATAAATAAAGATAAACCGCAAAGTCAACACTATTAAACTATTATATTAGTACACAAAAATGAGTCACAGAGTCAATTCCGAGAAATAAAAATCGGACGTGCTTAATTATTAAGGAAATGTTTACTCGCCGTATCTGTCTTATTTCAAATCTGTGCTTCATTCCTATCGACTGACTCCGGTATTCAATTTCCGGTCTAGCCGAAAAAGTTTGTCTAGGGTAAACTAGGACCTAGGACTGGCCTCGTGGCTAAGTAACTTTGTCTGCGAAGCCGAGGGTCGTGGTTTCGATTCCCACCCAGTGCAAATATTTGTGTGATGAATTCAAATATTTATACTGTGTCTGGGTGTTTCTATGTATAATAAGTATGTATTTAAAACTATTTGAGTATCATATCAGCTATCAGGCTTCCATTGTACAAGCTTTGCTTAGTTTGGGGTCAGATGGTGTTGTTTTTTGAAGTGGCCACCAATTATTTTCTCTCAATTCTACTTTGTTTCATGTAAAAAAAAAATGATATAACCCGAGGACCCCCTCTCCATATATATATTCCTTAAATAAGACTCGACATGACCTCTTGCACTCTCTCCCGTTTGCACTCGTCCCGTAATTAATTAATGGAGGTCTCATTATAGGGCAAAGCTCCAATTACCTCAATTTATTTACTAATAAAAATACGCGGAGTGCCAAAGACTTTCCCCGAAATTAAATTCATTGACAATTTCCACGGGTGATGTCAACAACTGGCGACCTTGACGGGTGGTTAGCAGGATAGGGCGCGGCCAGAGTGCTGGCTTAGCGCGGACGCGAGAGCCGCAGCGTGGCTAAGCGATAAAAGATCCATAACTGCTTAAACTTTTGCGATTTGTACTTGGACACTGGAAACTAGCGGTCCGCCCGGTTTCGCTCGTGGTAAATAATAAATAAATAGCCTATAGCACTCAGGGGTCACATACATAACCTACGGTGAAAGAATTTAAGAAATAGGTCCAGTAGTTCCTGATATCAGCGCGTTCAGACAAAAAACCTCTTCAGCTTTATTATAATAGTATAGATTTTAAACAGCACTCAATTGTAAAACGTTGAGAGCTAAAGAAACATTTTTAGATTGCGAGTAATTCTTGAAAGTTTTGTATTTGTATAATCTAGTTGGTAGGTTACAACAATTCCAGCACTTACAAAAGTCTGCCCTCTACGCTATACGCTCTATACGTGTCTATACGCTCGCATAATTAAAAATTTAAATAAATAATAATTGGTAACTTTACGGGAATAAATATGACTACGTTGCCATATGTATGAGTAGGTAGTTAACAAGTATAGATATCTTTTTCCGGCCCCTTTGCAGTGATATAGGCGTTACACGTACAAATTCAGTCCTTGTTCGCTAAGGCGAGAGTAGATTATACCGCATGACTACTAAATCACACTTGTGTATTAAAAAAACATTATTTTAAAATCATAACGCTACTCCAATACAGCGTGGTTCTCATATAATCGCAGGTAGATCTGCGATTTATCATGAAGTGTAGGTAAACACCGATTTAACAGTTTTCGTGCCCGCTTCACCCTCTGCTCACGAGCTTGCACTCTGTCCACACCTTTTGCAGTGACATAGCCATCACAAGTCGAATTCGCGTCGCGTACTCTGAGTCACAGCAATTGTCACTTCGCCAAAGATGAGCGCAGACTGCACTGTATGACCACATTCACTCTGTACACAAGAAAATAAAATAAATTTAGACTCTTAGATCACACTCGCAGATTGCAACTGATTTATCAATATGTTATATTATAAGTATTACCTTGTCGTGAATTTTCTTCATCGCCTTTTTTTTTTACCATTTATAGGTTTACACTTGACCGCCATCTCGCCTGATGTTAAGCGACGATGCGGTCTACGATGGAGCGTGTTTACCTAGGAAAAACCGATTCACTCTCGATTTGAAGACACAAAGATTATAACCATCAGGGAAAACACACTCAGGCAACGCATTCCACAGCCTAGACGTTCTTATCACAAAAGTAGAGTCAAATCTCTTCGTTCGTGTCTTTGGAACATCAACCATGAAACGATGTCGCTTTTTCGAGCTACGAGCATTCCGATAGAAAAAAGGACAAGGTGGTATTAGATCATGTAAGTCAGTCGCACACTCTCCGAAGTGTATCCGATAAAAACCGATAGACTAGCAATTTTACGGCGATGTTCAAGACTTTGAAGTCTTTTTCGCACAAGAGTGTCGTTGCCTGTGAGCCTTTTGGCACGTCTCTCGATCCTATCCAAAAATTTAATTTACAGACTCACCTTCATTTAAAAATAGACTAGTTGTTGAAGTGAAAACTTCTTTTGGCGCGCTATAAACAGAATTTTCGTGGGCTGTGAAATGGATTCATCAATCGTCACGCTCGGATATGATAATGGATCGGATTGGATATGAAATCTTCGGGTAAACTCGGTTAAAACGGCCAGGTAGGTACCAGGGCAACAGAAACAGTAAAGAGTTTCGATTACCTACCTCCAACAGCCCAGCGTTTATCTCCAGATACCAGAACAACAGAAATATAAAAGAGTTGCGTTTGCCCCTAGGTACCAGTACCAGGGCAACAGCAAGTTTTCACTTCTATCGGCAGTTCCTATGACTGCCAATATTTTTTTTTTTTGCTATGGATAGGTTTATTTTATTTTATACCTATGTTGTTATTTATTGGAGAACACTCGGGCTACCTATCACCCAGTTTATAAGAGAGGCTTAATCTCTCCATTCGTGGCTTATTCAAAATAATTTATTACGAAAAATACTGCTTTTAACCTTGCCGATTGCCGATAGATTTCGCTGTATCGATTGTTACTGTCAAAATACGAGTATGAAGACTATTCATAATGAACAAGAAATTAATTTAACAAGAAATTGCTCAAAATTTCTTCGTTGTTATTGTCGCTTTTTTATAGCGCCTTCTATCAAACTCCATAAAAAGTAAGATAAGATAAGATAAGAAAACTCTTTATTAAAAGCCATAAAGCAAAAGAAAGACAATAAACTTAACTAAATATAAAAAAAATGACAATTCAATTGGCGGCCTTATCGCCTTAAAGTAAAGTAAGCCTTTTTCCAAGAAAAAGTCTAATTTAAGTGACTCGAATTGTCATTTCAATCTATGTGTCCTTGATGTTTTCTAAAAATAAGCTCAAAACCATAGACAGAATAAAGTGAATCGAAGGTAAACAAAATAAAACCCACGAAGATTCCGCCGGCCAGTTTATTGGCTATATCTTGCTCACCGCCGTCTTATCTATGGTACCGTTTCACACTAACTTTAGTTTCTCTCTCAGAAATATGTGCAGTTTTTTGATAATTTAAGAAATCCTCAGTCGAAAATTTCATGTCCAACAAAACATAATGCATTATAGGATCTTGATGCTGAAATTGAGAACTATTTCATTGAGGCATTTTTGCACTGCGATAATGCCTAATTTCTCTAAATACATTCGTGTATCACTAAAGTTAAAGTTTTTGACTCTCATTGAAACCATATTTAATTTCTATACCTTCTCTGTAAAACACATTCAGAAGCCCATCGACGTACGGAATATATTATTATGAGCTCATTTTTATGTCGGACTGCTCGTAGCTCTAAAAAGCGACACCATTTCATGGTTGTCGTTCCAAAGACTCGAACGAAGCGGTTTGACTCTACTTTAGTGATAAGAACGTCTAGGCTATGGAATGCGGTGCCTGAGTGGGTTTTTCGGTTACAATCTTGGTGTTTTCAAATCGAGAAGTGAATCTTCTAGGTAAGCGCGTTCCATCTTAGACCGCATCGTCACGTAACATCAGGCGTGATGGCGGTCAAGTAAAAGCCTATAAAAGTTAAAAAATATATACTACTAGCGGCCCGCTCCGGCTTCGCTCGAATAATAACCTAGATATCAACTGCAGCGCCATCTGCCGGGCTGATTTGTGAATCTAAACCTTCCAGGGCCCTACCCAAACGTATACAAAAAAATCATTCAAATCGGTCCAGCCGTTTAGGAGGAGTTCAATAACAACGAAAAGTGGCATTGTTTTTAGGGTTCCGTAAAACGTAAAAACGGAACCCTTATAGATTCGTCATGTCTGTCTGTCTGTCTGTCTGTCTGTCTGTCTGTCTGTCTGTCTGTCTGTCTGTCCGTCCGTATGTCACAGCCACTTTTTGCCGAAACTATGAGAACTACACTGTTGAAACTTGGTAAGTAGATGTATTCTGTGAACCGCATTAAGATTTTTAGAAAAGTTAAAAAAAAAAACTAAAATTAGGGGTGCCCCCCATACTGCGAACTGAAACTCAACATTTTTTTTTTCATCAAACCTACACGTGTGGGGTGTCTATCGATAGGTCTTTAAAAATGATGTTGAGGTTTCTAATATCATTTTTGTCTACACTGAATAATTTGCGCGAGAGACGCTTCCAAAGTGGTAAAATGTGTGTCCCCCCCCCTCTAACTTCTAAAGTAAGCGTATGAAAAAACTAAAAAAAATATATGATGTACATTACCATGAAAACTACCAACGAAAATTAGTTTGAACTCGATCTGATGAGTAGTTTTTTTTAGTACGTCATAAATACACTATTATTAAAACTTCGATCAAAGTTACAACGAACTACAAGAACTATGCGTACTATGTATATTATGTTACTTGCTGCAACGGAACCCTTCATGGGCGAGTCCAACTCGCACTTGGCTACTTTATTTATATATATACTATACTCGTATGTTAGCGAATTCGTACATCCAACAAATGCTTTTTCTACGACAGGGTTGTATTGCCGATTTGTTTATAAAGATGCTCTATCTAAACTCAAGTATCTGGCTCTACGCTGCAGTACGAAATTCGCGCCACTACCCGTGTCCGTTGAACCACGGCGCCACAATCTATTTTTTAAGTCGTGGACTTGCTGGTGCTTGAAACTTGAAATTATATTTCAATTTTCGCTTTAAATTAAAGAGAGAGAGAGAGAGCAATAAAACAAAGTTATCAACGTTTTGATTAGGCGGTTGAAGATCAGAAGGGATTAAATTTTAATTGTGTTTTTATTGTAAATATGTAATTCTTGTACGTAAAATAGTCTGTGTGGTTTCAGTCTATAATATACCTCTGTACCAAATTTCATCCGGATTCATTCAGTAGTTTCTGCATGACAAACTAGCAAATGTTCATACACAAAAACGTTCCCAATTATAACATTAGTAGACTAATAGCTATCGCAGTGGCAATCATTGAAGACTGTCATAAAACACAATCAAAAACTCTACAGTAGGTAATAAGGGGCCATATAAGGCCAGCTGCCATATGGCGGCAGCATTTTGTAGTGGTAGGACTCTTGGCAGAGTTCCCCTGGGGAAGGACCACACCTTTGCCAGTTATTCTACCAGTTTGCAGTAATGTACAAACATTACTGTGTGTGTGAGTGTGTGTGTGCAAACATCCGGTTTGAAGGGCAATGTTTCCAGAGAAATTACAGGGTTTGAGATATAACAACTTAGATATCTGGGTGACGAGCGCAGTGCAGTGCTAGGTAATGATTTGTACTCTTCATGTTCCAATAGCTGCGTGTCACTGTGCTGTTATGTGTTGCTTACCATCAGGCACATGTCCTGCTCGTCTCGTCACTCTTTATTAAAGAAAAAAAAATGTCTAAAAAAAACGTGAATCTATTTCACTACGTATTTAATGTTCACTTTGGAAAATGTAGATCATAAATTATGAAAAAATAAAAACGTTTTTTAGTTCACACGTTTCCCACAGGCGGTGTGTGGTGGCGCGGGCTGTAGTGAAGCGATCGTTATTAATACATTATTTACTCACAGACGCTTCATTCCTAGCTTTATATATATACAAGGTGTTGCAGAAAGGTGCAACAATATTTATGGTAGTTCATCTACATTAAGTTTTGAATCATGTATGTGAAAATTAGGCATGAAAGCTCAAAAATTTTTTTTCATAAATAAATATTTTTTTCGGTTGTTATTTCATTTGACATACCCCTAATGGCCAGATCTCCGCACGGATTTTTGTACGATGTCACGGCGTCGGCGGCAAGGTCGATTGTCTGCTGTACATGCTTTAGGGTTGAAGCTGGTGATTTGGTGGGAATTTTACGTCAAACTTTGACTCGAATTATCTCGTGATCGACCGTGCTGAGGGGAAAGCGACCTTGGGTGATGAAGTGTACATCAGTGTTAGAATGGACTGTTAAAATATTGTTGGGGGTAAATCCACCACGTTGTATATATGTTACGCTAGATCTAATTCTGAACAGTCGATAGGCGTCACCCGGTTGATACACTCGTGCGCAGATTCGCGCGATTTTCGGTCGATTTAAACGATTTTGTTTTACCATTTATTTTTTTATTTTTTAAGGACGCGATTGAAGCGGCAAATCGGTTTTTGTTGTGATTTTTAGTGGTCAAGTTTCATAGTGCATTAGTGTTTTGTTTTCAAAATTGTTTGTGAGCTGTTTTTTTTTTCAACAGATTTTTTTTTTAATGTTGAATAAGTGTGAGATAGATTACTGAGAAGTGTCGTTTTGTGTGTGTTACGATGGTGTTCAATGATTGTTGGAGTCCGAGTTGTACTCGCCGGCAGACCGGTACGTGTATCAGTAATGTTTTTTGTCTATTGTAATTTTATTTTATTTTAATAGCCTGAACAGTTTCCTCACTTTATATCTAGGTAAACACGTTCTATCGCAGACCGCATTGCCGCTTAACATCAGGGGAGATGGCAGTCAGGTGTAAACCTATAAAAGTAAAAAAAAAACAGAAATAGTCCAAACTCAGTTACTCTAATATTATAAAGAAGAAAGTTTGCGTGTTCATTCTCTCGTGTCTATGTGACGGCTGAACGGATTTTAATGAAATTAAAAACGTGGAAAGCTCTTGCCAGGTTTTTTTTAATTTAAATATCTACTCCACAGACTCCGGGGTCCGTGACCTTTGTCAATACAATATATTTTTTACAGAATTCTTGGATTCGGTCTTGCCAGGTTTAACGCATATACCACTTTTTTAAGCTGTTAAAGATAGTGTTTTTTTTAAGTCATTGAAGTATTGTATAGTCTTGAGTAATTTTCTATAATTTTTTCACGATAAATATGAAAAAATACATTAAAAATTAATTGCTCAAAAATAAGTAACAGCAACATACACGGTCCCATTACTTGGACCGAGAGTTTTAGTTTCATCTCGAAGTTTTATTTGGTTATTATACAAGAGACTGTTTTTTTAAACTATTCAAACAATTATTATGTGAGTGTCAATTATTAAGTTACGGCTGGTCTAGTCGGGAGAACGGCGGCTGCCGATCCGGAGACCCCGGGTTCAAACCCCACACGCACCACTGTCTTTTCGAAGTCATGTGCGTAATGCCGCTAACTTAAAACGGTGAAGGAAAACATCGTGAGGAAACCGACATGTACCTAGAATCTTTCGAAGTCCTGTGTAATCCGCCAACCCGCACTGGGCCAGCGTGGTGGATTATGGTCTTAGCTCTCTCCTTGCGAGAGAAGGCCCCTAGTCCCAGCAGAGGGAACGTTTAATGGGCTGTTGATGCTGATGATGACGTGAGTGTTTCCGTGCTGCAAGTGATGGTCGCTTAACATCAGATGAGATGTAGACCATCACTTTAACTACCACCACTTCGACTAGTCAGGCGCAAACCTATTCATCGACAAAAATCCTATTAACATTATTGATGTCAATGTTTGGATGCTTTGTTGCTCAATTACGTTGTAACATCTGTGTTGTACTAAACTTGTACTGTATTGGCTACTTTTTATCCCAGAAAAACAACGGGAATGATAACTGCGCTGCTAAAACCGTGAGAACTATTTATTATTCTATCAGTTATTGTACCAGCAAGCAGTAATGTACAAACGTTACTGTGTTCCGGGTTGAAGGGCAATGTTTCCAGTGAAATTACAGGGCTTAGAGATATAACATCTTAGATCTCTGGGTGACGAGCGCAGTGCAGTGCTAGGTAATGATTTGGACTCTTCATGTTCCAATAGCTGCGTGTCACTGTGTATTCAGTATCAGTAATAACTTCAGTATCGGCTTGCTACAGCACAGATAAATTGTTTGATCACAACGCTACGGAATATTTAGTCAACTCCTAGTGATGACATGATGCTGTGGTAGTGAGGTAACCCCGTGATTCATTCTGTTTTTGTATGCTAACGATCACTCATCACCACGCTACTTAGGTCCGCAGACAGATCTCTAGATGCACTTAAATTCTAACGTGATAAGGTTTAATTTAGAAAAATTTATCTGTAGCTGGCCTCTATTAGGACAATAAACATCATTTAACGTTGTATGAATTGTGTAGAATTTGGTGACTGCCTATAAATTGATAAATAAATATCAGAGTACAGTCCGCGAGGTATAAGCTGAGCTTTGCATTAGTGTGAGTGATCACCAAAAGTACAGTCAGACGCAGGACGCTGTGACCATGTTCTCTTAATAAGGTGTTTCTTCAAACCAGAAGTGCTGCCATCTGAATATGATTTTGATGAAGTGTGAGTGGTGTCAATATATGTTTCATCGGTATAAACGATAGGCCTGCCCTGAATACGGTATTCGGAAATTTTAAGTAAATAAGTTATACGTAGGCACACCCCGGACACTCGGCCTAAAATCTATACAGACGGTGCAGTTGACATACCTACACTCACACAACTACGCATATGTCGTTCGAACACTTTTACGCATGTGTGCGTGTCATCTAGGGTTACTAAATTATTTTAGTAAGTTAAGTACACTTACCCAAAGAGAAAACTTTATTCTGACAATATATTAATTAATCACTCCACATATTTCGCGTATTTCATTATAGACTAGTCACAGAACATTAAATTAGCTATAACTACGTTCATAAGATGCATTAAAAAGCGGTATCACAGTTTACTAGGTATATCAGAGTATTATACACTGCACAAACTACTTATTAATTATAAACACATCATGTCAGCGACCAGTAAAGAGAAAGCACATGATTTTTCAACTCAAAACTCCAAATTAAATGTTGTAAACAAACATTAGGTACGAATTGTTATCAACTATGGCCGATAATGTTGCTAGTTCCGGATTTAATTTATTACTAATGCCTAAAAGAATATTACTTTTGTATGTTGATAAATAGTGATTTATTTATTCGCATTATAGTAAGGATCGCATAAAACTTTAAACATTGTGAATTTGCGCCGAATAAACAAAAATCGGTTTCAATTTTAAATTAAATTCAGAAACTTACTTGACCAAATTTCAACGACGATCATAAAAAACTTGAACAAAAATAAACGAAAGTATTTTTATTTTTGTTTTCATATTTCAAAACTATTATCTACCAAAAAAAAAGAAACATCATAGAAGACATGGCCCAAATCGTACCCTGACCTCGGCACAAAATAATTGTATCTAATCTCAAAAAAATCTAATTATTGTATGCAAATATATTTTAGGAAAAAAAATTACACCACTCCCATAACCCAAATTAGTGGCTAACATGTTTTTTTATCAGTGTAGTTTTTTAGGCGTTTTTTTTAAAAGTTCACCAATACTGTTTGCAATCCGATGTAATCATCATCATCATAACATCTTAGCATATACCTCTCTTCAAGTACGCCTCATATCCCAGGCCTATGCTAGTGCTGTGCTTGTGCTAGTACTTGTCCAGATTTGACCCGCGATGTAAGCATACTGATAATTGAATACAAAGTCCAAAGTACATTACCAAAAATAAGCGTATTATCATGAATTATTTTACTTACACTCGTTAAATTTGAATTCAATTTCAAGGCCACCCATCGTGAAAAGAACCTAAGCATATTTGTGCATTGTTTGATATATATCTTTATGACTCAGCCGGTATATATTATTTTTATATCATTAACACCAAATTATACAATATATTTTGTTCCATAAAACGAGCTTTTGACACGAACTTCTACAGGCAAAAAAACGCAGGTTAGTCACTCAAACGGATGATGATGATAGTTTAGAATATTATTACTAATAACTTAAAATCCGAGGTACATCAAAAAACCCAGGTGTGGCACCTGGGTTTTTTCAATGTGCTTTGGGCTTATGTCCTTTGTTTCACAATAAATGGAACTATCACGTAACAAACATATAAACGAATTGAGATCCGTCTCCTTTTTTGAAGTTGGTTAAAAATGAAACTAAATCGTAGTAGTACCGGTAGTACTAGAACCGGTAAAGTTTATAAGTCAATGTCAAAGCCATTAATTACTGAATAAGTTTTAGTTTAAAAATATCTTTAATTTTTTTTTGAACTATCCATTCCAATAGTCAATGTACTCGTATCCTCTTACTGCTTTTAATGAACGGTTGTTGCGAAATCTTAAATAAGCATACTACTAGATGAAATCCTATATTCATTGTTCACTACTAACCGACATAATATATACATGGACGCACATAAAAGTACAGATAGTCTAATATAGAACCTCTTTCTTTTATTTGAGTCGGTTGAATGCTAAGAAATAATCACTTACCAATAAATCTGAATAGTAGCAATCTTAGTAAAAAAATCCACTAAATTGGCAACACTAGTGACTAGTGACTTCGTAAATTCCGCGCCATCACTCGTTACCATACGTTATTGGCGCCACTGACGTATTTCACAACGATTAACGAAAGCCGCAGTTTAAAAACAACGAGTTTAATAATTTCGTCACAGGACTTCAGTGTTGGCGCGTACTTCTAACCAGAATAGCTTAACACAGTTTATAAAAATGATTCAATCTTTGTAATAATTCTTATGAAATGAAAAATCTCTTATTCTTGTTTCGTATAATAGACGAAAAATTTGGTACCATTTTGTTAAATAATACAGCATCATGGTCGTATTCTCATAGAAAATTATCGTCCGATATAACCCTTCGTTGAATCCGCCTCGCGTCCGCGAGGGGGAGGAAGCTTGAAATTGGCGGGGGGTGGGGAGTGTCCGTTCTATCTGTATTATCTATTCTATGACGTAGGTGACGGATCTCATGCTTTTCCATTAAATTTTTTCTGTTATTCTCTGTCCTTGACAATTTGAATCCTAAAAGAGATACTTCTTTTCGCAATGACCATATTGATCCTGGATAGTTAATGTCAGCTTGTTGTTTAAGAGTTTGTTGTCTGACTGTACTTTTGGTAATAGATGCGTATGCATGTGATCACTCACACTAATGCAAAGCTCAGCTTATACCTCGCGGACTGTAACAGCCTACGTGAACTAGAGCTAGACGACTTTAATGCCCGAGCCATACGAGGCTAGTTGTTCAAGCTAGGATGGCAAGGTAGTACTTCTAGCATCGTGTAGACAGAACTAGCGTTGTCTACAAGAAGTGCAAAGTCGAAGTCAAAGTTCTTTATTCATAAATGACAAATTGACACGTCAATTTTAAATAACAAATAATAAAGTGGCCAAGTGCGAGTTGGACTCGCCCATGAAGGGTTCCGTTGCAGCAAGTAACATAATATACATAGTACACATAGTTCTTATAGTTCGTTGTAACTTTGATCGAAGTTTCAATAATAGTGTATTTATGACGTACTAAAAAAAACTACTCATTAGATCGAGTTCAAACTAATTTTCGTTGGTAGTTTACATGGTAATGTACATCATATATTTTTTTTAGATTTTTAATTCTCTTACTTTAGAAGTAAGAGGGGGGGGGGGACACACATTTTACCACTTTGGAAGTGTCTCTCGCGCAAATTATTCAGTGTAGACGAAAATGATTTTAGAAACCTCAACATCATTTTTGAAGACCTATCGATAGACACCCCACACGTGTAGGTTTGATGAAAAAAAAATTTTGAGTTTCAGTTCTCAGTATTGGGGGCAACCCTAATTTTTTTTTTTTCTGTTGAAATCTTAATGCGGTTCACAGAATACATCTACTGACCAAGTTTCAACAGTGTAGTTCTCATAGTTTCGGCAAAAAGTGACTGTGACATACGGACGGACAGACAGACAGACAGACATGACGAATCTATAAGGGTTCCGTTTTTACGTTTTACGGAACCCTAAAAAGCTAGCTTTTTTAATGTAAATAAAGAGTGACGAGACGAGCAGGACATGTGCCTGATGGTAAGCAACACACCTGCCACGTAATAGCACTGCGCTCGTCACGCAGAGATCGAAGATGTTATATCTCTAAGCCCTGTAATTTCAAACTGGAATACAATAATGTTTGCACATTACTGCTTGGCGGTAGAATAACTGGCAAAGGTGTGGTACTTCCGCAGGCGGACTCTGCCAACAGTCCTACCAGCTTGCTAGCGTTCTAACACTAGCTTGCTATCCTACCTTGAACGACTAGCCTCGTAGCTTGGGCATTACTAGACTGGACACTGGACTAGACACTGCATTTTGCATTTTTCATTTTACATTTCGGGCATTTTGTAGTGGTAGGACTCTTGGCAGTGTCCGCCTGGGGAAGGACCACACCTTTGCCAGTTATTCTACCGCCAAGCATTAATGTGCAAACATTACTGTGTTCCGGTTTGAAGGGCAATGTTTCCAGAGAAATTACAGGGCTTAGAGATATAACATCTTAGGTCTCTGGGTGACGAGCGCAGTGCAGGGCTAGGTGATGATTTGGACTCTTCGTGTTCCAATAGCTGCGTGTCGCTGTGCTGTTACGTGGCAGGCATGTTGCTTACTATCAGGCATATGCAATGTTCGTCTCGTCACTATTCTTAAAAGAAAATAAAAGCGTGTTAAAAATAGACTGGGGCTTTGGTTCTCGTAAGCTCTTAGTAAATAATCGAGATATGGCAGTTAATCATTAACACAGATATGAGATGTACACAAATGCATTATTTTATCTCTCTCTCGTGCATTCGGATACATTTCTAGTAATAGATTGATAATGTGGAATGAGTACTTATGGCTTCTTGCATCAGTGACCCGATTCACGATGGCATATAAGTAGGTACGCAAAACACGCTGTAAGTATATATATTTTTAGTATAGTAAACTGATGGTCGTTATTACAAAAGTCCGATTTGATTTTAGACCGAGCAAATGTAAATTTATTATTTTGTATGGGAAAAATATACGAATTTTAAGGAATTGTGGAACAAAAGTTGACTTGTTAAATGTACTTAACATGCCCTTAAAAGGATGCAGACTGATTACCAATAACCCTGTATCATCATCATCATCATCAACAGCCCACTAAATGTTCCCACTGCTGGGACTCGAGGCCTTCCCTCGCAAGGAGAGAGTTAATTAAGGCCGCCACGCTGGCCCAGTGCGGGTTGGTGGATGACACATGACTTCGAAAGATTCTAGGTACATGTCGGTTTCCTCACTATGTTTTCCTTCGCCGTTTTTAAGTTAGCGGCATTACGAACATGACTTCGAAAAGACAGTGGTGCGTGTGGGGTTTAAAGGTTTGAACCCGGGGTCTCCGGATCGGCAGGCGCGGTTCTCCCGACTAGACCAGCCGTAACTTATAATATAATCCTGTATACGTGTTGAGAAGCTTAGCATTTAGAGATCTATCAAAAATACAGATGTCTGATTCACTAGTGTTATGATGATTCATATCTTCGATTCATCATTTATCTGTCGTTAAAAACCAAATGTAGATCGAAACTATTGAGGCACATGCAATTAACATCGTTCTAGGACTGAGTAGTACAACACAAATAGACGATTATGTCATTGTTGTACAATTCAAATGTTTTACTGTCAGACCATAATGGTGAGACATTTTGTTTACTTTGTCGAAAAGTGTAGATATGTGTTTAGATGTTTTTGACGTGATAACGTCTTATAATTCGATGGAGCCGGCTGCACGCCCGCAAAATTTGACGTCATGTAACGTTACCGCCATAGATTAGATAATAACTTACCGCCGTTACCTCGCCTTATTACTTTTCGCACCATCTAGTGAGTGAAATGTGTATTACGTTCAAGGAGTCTGTCCATGTTTTAGAAAAGCGACGATATGAAGTTAAGAACTTGTGCTAGTACAATGATGTACCCAGAGATGGCGCTTTGAACAGCTTTTCAAAAAGCTTCAGAATGTTTTACCTAGATGGCGCTTAACACAATCAGTATTTTCTTAAGACGTTGTCACGTTCAGCTATCGTCAGTAAACCGACTTTATAGACAACAATTTTGTTTAATGAGGGTGGGTGTGTGTGTGTATGCAAGTGCGCGTGCGTCACAAAAGAAAAAAAAAGCAGTCATAGGAACTGCCGATAGAAGTGAAAACTTATAACTCAGAATTTGATAGCTTACCTTGGAAACTACACGTGTGTAACCGGAGGGCGTGGCCTAGCCATCATGGCATGGCCATCTAGAAATGCGTCAGCGTTTCCCATTGGCTGACGCATTTCTAGATGGCCAGGCCACGCCCTTTCAGCATTTCAGCATTTCCCATTGGCTGACGCATTTATACATGGCCATTGGGCATGATTTCGAGTTTACCCGAAGATTTCTTATCATACCCGAGCGTGACTGTAGAATTCAATTCACACCCCACAAAAATCTGTCTAGGCGCGCCTAAAGAAGTTTTCACTTCAAAAATCAAAATAGTTTCAGCCAAAGATATTAAGATCATTAGTTAATTGCGGTAGGAATCGTAGACGCATTTGCATTATTTGAAAAACACACGTGGACTTAAAATTTTCAACAATTGCGTTGGAGCTTTTTGTTTGTTTAATTTAATGTACACTTGTCTTCTTTGGGTGATAGAAATGAATGGATAAAACAAAACGTTCATATACCGACCATGGCATACGGTTAGAAAATGATGACCGATAGTGATGCTTATATCTACTATATGCGGCCCATAATGAGTAGTACAATAAAATGCTGTGAAGCATGCCTTTAGTGTGTTTTCAGGCATTCTCTATGTATTTGTAAGCATAGTTAGTAAGTTTAGTTTAGTAGTAGTAAGTAGTAGGTTAGTAGCATTAGAGCCCATCTAAAGCTGACTGCCATAGTTCCCTGGATAAAGAACAGCCTATAATACTCAGCATATTCTAACTACGTCCCATACTTTATCAACTAAGTAATGGTTCTGCATAAACTAACTACTATTTCCGTTTCGTTTCAGCGCTGGCGCAGGGCGACAAGGAGGAAGCGATGCCGCCGGACGCCACCAAGCGCCACACTATGCCGCCGCAACCAGCTCCCAGACCCACCATCAAGGACAAGGTATGCTACACGAGTTCATTCTGTAGAAACTGTTGAATGTGCTGCTCTCCTAGTCCTTCAATAATCGTTTTCACAAAAATCTTGTCACTTTCCGAAACAAGGTACACTCTCACACTACACACACTCGAGCTCGTTCTGTAGAAACTGGTGAATGTGCTGCTCTCCTAGTCCTTCATTAGGGTGTTTCCACCAAAATCTTGCCACCTTCCAAAACAAGGTACACTACCACTACATACACTCGAGTTCATTCTATAGAAACTGGTGAATGTGCTGCTCTCCTAGTCCTTCATTAGGGAGTTTCCACCAAAATCTTGCCACCTTCCAAAACAAGGTACACTACCACTACATACACTCGAGTTCATTCTATAGAAACTGGTGAATGTGCTGCTCTCCTAGTCCTTCATTAGGGAGTTTCCACCAAAATCTTGCCACCTTCCAAAACAAGGTACACTACCACTACATACACTCGAGTTCATTCTATAGAAACTGGTGAATGTGCTGCTCTCCTAGTCCTTCATTAGGGAGTTTCCACCAAAATCTTGCCACCTTCCAAAACAAGGTACACTACCACTACATACACTCGAGTTCATTCTATAGAAACTGGTGAATGTGCTGCTCTCCTAGTCCTTCATTAGGGAGTTTTCGCAAAAATCTTGTCACTTTCCGAAACATTCATTCCATTTTGTGACCGGATTTTGTACAAAACTAGCTGATCCGGCGAACTTCATACCGCCATGCATTTTTAAACCGACTTCCAAAAAGTTTTTGAAGTGAAAACTTCTTTGGGCGCGCCTAGACAGATTTTTCGTGGGGTGTAAATTGATTTCTAGCGTCACGCTCGGGTATGATAAGAAATCTTCGGGTAAACTCGGGACCTTGGCGATTGGGCATCTAGAAATGCGTCAGCCAATGGGAAATGCTGAAAGGGCGTGGCCTCGACATCATGGCATGGCCATCTAGAAATGCGTGAGCCAATGGGAAATGCTGACGGATTTCTAGATAGCCATGCCATGATGGCGATGAAGCCACGCCCTCCGGTTACACCGGTGTAGTTTCCAAGGTAAGCTATCAAATTCTAAGTTATAAGTTTTCACTACTATCGGCAGTTCCTATGAATGCCAATTTTTTTTTACATATGTTACCTGATTTCTCGAGAAAGCCCGAACCGATTTCAATGTTTCTTTTTTTGTTCGGATGGGTATGCTTCCCGAATGGTCCCATATCAATACATTTTATCGAAATCGGCCGGGTGGTTTATGAAATATGAACAAATAGCTAAAAAAATTTGTCTTCATTTTTGTCTGGATGACATGTTGTAGATTTCACATGCGTATTTCACATCACATTGTGTAAATGCATGAATGAAAACTTGTTTTGCACTAAAAAGGGTAAAATAAACTATTTTGACAAAATGTAATATTTCGGAAAGTGGCAAGTAACAAGAGAAGTAATACATTTTTGTGAAAACGCCTATAGGTATAGCGTGGTAGAGTTTATATTTATACCATAGCCGTCTTTATTTTTTTTTTCTTGGGTCAAGATCCGTATTGGACATTTTTCGACATGCCTCACACGATACTGACTAGCCCCAAACAAAACAAAACTTGTACTATAGAAGCTAGATAAGTAATGTATTTACTTATTTTATTTTTTTAAAAACCTTTTTTTTTTTTTTTTTTTTTTTTTATGATACCTAGAAACACATTTTGTTTGTTGTCGATTGGTTCAAAACCGTCCCTATCATACTGTTGGGTAGGGCACAGCACCAACATCATCATAGATAGTTTGTAGCGGACATAATGGTATAATTTTACTAAAAATATTACCCTTTCAGTGATATCCTAATCAATCAAATCAGAGTATCGATGTTGAAAGCATGTTCGGTATTAAACACTTCGGGAATGTCACATCTAACACATTTATGGAGTCTGTGTCATTGAACTTCAAACTGAAAAACTAAAAACGCACATAAATTAACTTATTCCTTTGAGAATCTATTCATATCAATAATATGTGAATTCCGACTTTCGGAAATGTACATTTATTGGCCCAATGACTTCAAAGGAAGGGCGTGGGTTACTGAACATTTTTTGGCATTATAATAGCCAGCAAAAACTCGTTCTTTCCCCCCTCCCGCGTACTGACCGCTGTGAACTGAGTCGGATGTCGCATGGTCCTAAATGCAATTTTAGGCCCAACGCGGTTGTGCCACTTTGTCGCACCTTTGGCCAGGTCCTTATTATATAAGTTTGTGTATTGGTCAAACTAGCTGTAGTTGCTACGCCATCTGTGAAAATTGGTCGTACCAACTCGGAAACCTCTGGCTCATGCACAACAACTTTGCCAAAGATCAGCACATGATAAAATGCATAGTTTACGATACTGTTAAGGACATACAGACAAACATTCATTTTCGTATACGTATATAGATGAATACAAAAAGAGAATTTTGTTTGAAGTTCAATGCCAATTTTACGGATTCCTACCAGATACCTATATAAATTTGGACTTTACAACACTCATCCATAATAATTTATTAAGAACGACATTTCTAAATACTTTTTAATTTATCAAATTTCATTGTGGATAAATACAGTGCGTTATTATAAGTCTTTGTATTATAAGGCTCTTACGACGCTTTTTTTGTGAGAATCTTCATAAAGTAGTGGTGTCTTCTTTTTCAACTCATCATTAATGTTTAATTTGTAAAAGTATTTATGGAATGTCGATTATGTCCACAAATTAGTTGGCATGTGTCGCTTACTAAACTGTGTCATCTATAAATCAAGTAATGTATCTTAAATTGTTTTTATCTAAACATTTCATTGTAAAACTGTGTTCTAACTCTCATATCTTTTGGAACGATCACTCTTGTTGGAGATTTCGGACAGATTCGTAGTTCTTTTTATATGTACAGTTAATCGTAGTGGTAGGACTCTTGGCAGAGTCCGCCTGGGGAAGGACCACACCTTTGCCAGTTATTCTACCGCCAAGCAGCAATGTGCAAACATTACTGTGTTCCGGTTTGAAGGGCAATGTTTCCAGAGAAATTACAGGGCTTAGAGATATTACAACTTTGCAGTGCAGTGCTAGGTAATTATTTGGACTCTTCTGGTTCCAATAGTTGCGTGTCACTGTGCTGTTATGTGGCAGGCGTGTTGCTTACTATCAGGCACAATCCTAATCGTCTCGTCACTCTTAATTAAAAAAAAAACTGTTTAAACCGGATCACAGTGATGTTTTCTCATTACTGCTTGGCGGTAAATTAACTGCCACAGCGTCCTACCACTACAAGTGCTCAGTCATAGGCAATGACATAGACTGTATAGTTTTAACCCGTAAACAAACATAAAATACCAAGCGGCGCCCGGACGCCGCGCTGTTCCGTTTGACTCTTCATGCCAAAGTAGTTTGTAGATATCTGAAAATAAGGTGTAAAGTCGAACGGTGCCCGGGTGGCCGCTTGGTGTTTTAACGGGTTAGATATGTATGCGAGTGTCCGCAATCTCCATGCAATGTTGCGCACGCGGCTGGATAGCTGCGGCGCGTCTCCGGCGGGACGAGCGCCTCGTCCGCCAGCTCGCTGGAGGGCGAGTACGCGCCCGACAGGCTCGAAAAGGTGCGTCTCAGGCTCTGTAACCACGTTGCCCCCATCTGCTAGTTTCGTCTCACGCCTCCTTCCTATCACCTTGTCTACAAGGTGCGTCTCTCGCCCTCTTCTCATCACAATATCCGCAAAGTGCGTCTCCTTGTCCTCTTCCCATTACCCCAACCGCAAGGTGCGTTTCAGGGCCCTTACCCATGTCGCCTCATCCTCAAGGTGCATCTCACGCCCCCTTCCTATCACCCCGTCAGCAAGGTGTATCTCACGCCCCAGTTACCCCGTCCTCAAGGTGCGTTTTACGCCTCCTTCCCAGGTTACCCCATCCTCAAGGTGCGTCTTATGTCCCCTACCCATAACTCGCTTCTCGATGTACTTCTCACGACCCCTTTCCATCACCCCATGAGCAAGGTACGTCTGACGCTCCCTTACCATCAGCACGGTGCGTCTCACTCCTCTTCCTCACCACCCCATCTACAAGGTGCTTTTCAGGCCCCCCTTCCCACGTCCTCACATCCTCAAGATGCATCTCACGCCCCCTTCCCAAATTACCCCATGCTCAAGGTGCGTTTTACTCCCCTTTCCCATCACCCCATCCGCAAGGTGCGTTTCAAACCCACTTCCCATCACCTCATCCGCAAGGTGCGTTTCAAACCCCCTTCCCATCACCTTATCCGCAAGGTGCGTCTCACGCTCCCTTACCATCACCCCATCCGTAAGGTGCGTCTCACGCCCCCTTCCCATCACCCCATCCACAAGGTGCGTCTCACGCCCCCTTCCCATCACCCCGTCATCGAAGTGCGTCTCACGCCCCCTTCCCATCACCCCGTCATCGAAGTGCGCCTCACGCCCCCTTCCCATCACCCCGTCATCGAAGTGCGTCTCACGACCCCTTCCCATCCCATCAGCAAGGTGCGTTTTCCACCTGACGCTAAAACTAAAACTAAGTGGGAGCGGCGCAGATACGGTAAATAAATTTGGCAGTCATTGTGACTGCCGATAGTAATTACTTAGAATTTAATCATGATGTTTGTTCCCAGTGAACTCTTCACCAAGTCACAAAAGCTGTGCATTTATGTGTAATTTGGTCCAGTTTGAGAAATAGTACAGTTTTTATTTGTATAAATGGTCTTTATATAACAATATCCAAAGCATGTATTGTGTGATGCCAATAATAAAGTCAAACTCACTACTTAACTTTAAAAACATTATAAAGTCATTGTTGTAACCATCACAATCAAACATTAGAAGTGGCTGTTCTATTTGCATAGTTGTAGATTTAATCGTTGTAGAAGTAGCTTCCATTCAGTTGTCACAATTTTTAGACGTTTAGTAGAATCAACGTTTTCAACTCAATTCGTTTGGCCGTGTCCTAATGTTGAGCATTGTAATGAAATGATTGCAGAAGTTACGGTTGAAATGCTATTTGTAAATAAAGTCCAAAGTGGTAACCAATACAAATAATTAAAATTGAAGTGTCTGTTTGTAATGTTAAAATAACAGTGTTAAAAAAACAACTTTTTTATATGTATCTTAATGTAGAGACGGCACACATACCAAAAAAAATATTTTGTAAATTTTTTTGTCGCTCTGTTGTTCCGGCTAATCCCTGAAAAGGTTGGGATCGATTATGACGGGGCTTTTAGTACTAGACATTGATGTTCTACTGCATAATTTAGGCTATTTTTACTCGAGAAAAATAAATAGGGTTCCGCGAAATAAACAATAAAAAAACCCTTCAAACGTGCGTGAAAAGTTACTAGCTAGCTGGTAAATAAAGTCCAAAATGGTAATGTGTAACATCAAGAATATTGTGTATTTCCAGAAACCGCCGCCCGGCGCTGTGAAGGTGATGCCCGCCGCTCCCGTCGAGAAGAAGGAAGAGAAGAAACTCGCCGAGCAAAGGAAACCAGCAGAAAATGGTACGATAGTCCTTCCTCTTTGTAAATTTATGCAAATACTGAAAAAAAGGCATGATGACATAAAACAGGCCAAGTGCGAGTGGGACTCCCGCACGAAGGGTTCCGTACCATTAGCAAATAAACGGTGAAAACAGCTTTGGCTTTATTCGAAATTTCTTATTTATCGCAATTTCCGCAGACAGGCAAAAGGGTTCATTAAAATATTGATTTTTGGTTCATGATTCTGACGATGAATGCGACATTGCGTTCTATTTTACTAGTGGCGCCATCTAGCTTGTTTGGACGGACTAATCGAGCAAAAATCAAGCTTGTTGTATGGGAGCCCCCCTTAAATAATGTTTTTATTTTATTTTTAGTATTTGTTGGTATAGCGGACATAGAAATACATCATCTGTGAAAATTTCAACTGTCTAGCTATCACCGTTCTTGAGATACAGCCTGGTGACAGACGGACGGATGGACAGCCAAGTCACAGTAATAGGGTTCCGTTTTTACCCTTTGGGTACGGAACCCTAAAAAAAGAACTAAATAGTCCGTCAGTTAGATTATTATAAAATATTCTACACGTATTTTTTCTTTTGTTTCACAAACAAATTACTAAGCACAGTGCCAGAAGTTTCAAGTGACGTCACTTTATTGTACGATTTTTACGAAGACGTGACGTCATAACTTTCCACTCCGAAAGTGTGATGATCTACATCTTTGTTGATGTCAGTTAATTTGGTAATACATACAATAAATACGTGTCCAATATTTTTCTAAAATCTACCTCACGGACTAATTTGAATGGTACATTTTTGGCCCAGTCATTATCTTAATTCATTTTAAAATGAGCATCCACTAGAATTTTGCCAAGCCTCTACGCGGCGTACAAAAGAAATACAAATTACTTTATTGAAACATAAACATTTTACAAGATCAATTAGTTCCGAACTTGTATTTAATACTGTGTTTCGGAACCGTTGGCCTATATACACAGATGGAATCATATTCGTTTCAGGCACAGATGCGAGCAGCGATCCTGGTGTCACTAACAACGCAGACACCACACCCAAGAAGTCCAAGGTAAGTCATTTGTTTCCCACAACGAAAAAACGTTGAATATTTTGTCCAAACCTGCGAGAATGGTAGACGAGACTTGGCGTTATCCGCCACAAGTGCAGTGTGGCGTCTCCGAGTAGTTAGTGTATCATACAAACATGTAAATATGTCAGTGTTAGCTATCGCAGTACCGCATGCACATACGCATTTTTTAATAAGTTCGCTCGTGTCCAGTGTAAGTTCCCTGTATTGTCTCACACGAAACTTATACTACCGCACAGCCGCATTTTATGATTTTATTTAATTTATATTTTCTTTTGTTTTCCCCTCACCCCTCAATCCCCACCTTAGGCCGGAGGCTTCGGGCTATTCGGTAGCAAGAGGGAAAAATCGCCTCGAGATGATAAGTCTCCCAAATCGAAGGACAAGTCTCCGAAAGAAGATAAGTCGCCCAAATCGAAGGACAAGAAGGTCAAAGATCCGAAAATCAAAGTTCCAGTTGCGTTGGAAACCTCGAACGACAGCTCGAACCTCGACAGTTCGCTTGAGAAGAGCCCGTCGAAGGAAGACAAACCGAGCTTCACGAAACCATACGAATATACAGATACAGAGAGGAGTCCGTCGAGATCTAAGCCCTTAATCCAAGGTGCCTTTAGCTACGAAAAAGAACCCATATCGGCTGAGAAGCAAAGAGGTGGTGATGACGCTCAAAGTCCTACTACTAGGAAGGCTGGACTGGCATTTAACTATGCTCCAGGGGAAGATAAAAAAGTTGCCGAAAGTGCCGAAAAGAGGAAAACACCGGAAGATCCTAGCAAGCTTAAGACGCCTGGTATTGACTACGTACAATCAGCTGCATTGAAAGAACAGGCAAAGAATGTTATTGATCCTACGGTGGCGCTTCTGAATGCCGAAAGGGCGATGCATGAACCTCATGTTGCGGCCGCTACCGCCGTGCCTCTCGCAGCAGCCAAGCCATCTGATAATGAAGTACAAGTAGTCATCATTACAGGCCGATACAATCCAAAATCTAAAAAACTAGACGATGCTAACGGCACTGTTTTAGTAACGAAGGGTGATTTGAACAAAGCCAATGGCAAGATTCAGACAGACAAAGAACTGATAAATACGAAATCTGGACAGGTCAGTTACACAGACCCAGCAACTGGTAAACAAGAGACTAAGAATGGCCATGTTGATTCGAAATCTGGACACATTCTTTTTACATCTGGAGTTATTGATCCGAAGACTGGTAAAATTGACCCTACTTTAGCTCAACAGTATTGTTTCGTTGAAAAAGCTAAAGACAAAGTTGGTGCTAAGCCGGGCAGAGAAGTAGACCTTGTCGTTATTACTGGAAAATATGATGGTAAACACAAAAAGCTAGATGCTTCACATGGTCATGTAGATGTTTCTAGAGCTGTCGTTGGCGCTGACGGTAATGTTTCATCAAACTACGGAGTTATTGACCCAAAGACGGGCAAAATTGATTACATCGATCCCAAAACAGGCAAGCAAGAGCCCAAACAAGCATACGTCGATCAAAAGACTGGAAACATTCTTGTTACTACTGGAGTGTTGGATCCGAAATCTGGAAAGGTCGATTCATCACTCGGACAACAGTTTAGCATAGTTGAAAAAGACGCCACTAAAGCAAACAGAGAAGTGCGATTGGTAGTCGTGACTAGCAAGTATGACTTGAAAAATAAGAAACTCGACCCATCTTTCGCATTTGTCGATTCCGTTAAAGGTGTTCTTAGTGGAACTGACGGTAAAATATATACTGAGTATGGCATTATTGACCCAAGGACGGGCGAGATTCAGGTTACTGACCCTAAGACTGGGAAGCCAGAAATCAAGCAAGCTCAGGTCGATCCCAAAACTGGAAATATTCTATTACTATCTGGCGTCATTGACCCTAGAACTGGTCAATTGGATACTTCTTTAGGCCAACAATACAGCATAGTCGACAAACCTACTGATACCTTCGGCCCAGTCACTGGTAAAGAAGTACAAGTTGTTGCAATTACTGGGAAATATGATTCTAAACACAAGAAATTGGATAACCCTAACGGATTTGTGGAGACGTCTCAAGGTATTATCAGCGATAAGGATGGAAAAGTTATCTGCAATTTCGGCTCCCTGGATCCCAATAGTGGTAAGATTTACTTTACTGATCCAAAAAGTGGGAAACGTGAATCAAAACAAGCTATTATTGATGCTAAAACTGGAAGTTTCATTGTCACATCTGGTGTCATTGATCCCAAAACTGGCAAGAGTGACTCTTCCCTGGCTCAACAATTCACTGTAGTCGACAAAGACGCACCAAAGGGCATTCCTGAGAGGTACGCAAATCTTGTCATTGTCACATCTAAATATGATCCTAAGAGTAAGAAACTGGATCTTACGAATGCTCATGTTGACACCGTACCAGGTAAATACGATGATGATGATAAAGTACACACAAGTTACGGAATCGTTGACCCAGCTACTGGGGAAATTACAGTCACGGATCCCATAACAAACAAGACCGAAGTGAAAAAAGCCTCAATTGATCCCAAGACCGGAAATCTGCTCCTAACATCAGGTGTTGTTGATCCTCGCACTGGGCAGCCTGACTCAACTTTGGGACAACAGATCACAGTTGTAGATAAACCCAAAGACAGATTTGCCGCTGTTCCAGGCAAAGAAGTACAGTTAGTTGTTATAACAAGCAAATACGATCCCAAATATAAGAAGCTAGATCACCCGAATGGTCATATAGAGACATCAAGAGGTATAGTAAGTGGCGATGGAAGGGTACACACAAACTTTGGAGTTATTGATCCGAAAACAGGTAAGATTGAGTATGTCGATCCTAAGACTGGCAAACAGGAAATTAAACAAGCGGTCGCAGATCCTAAGACTGGTCATCTTATTGTGTCATCTGGGGTAACTGATCCGAAAACAGGAAAAGTAGATTCGTCTCTCGCACAACAGATTGTCATTGTCGATAAAGATAGCAAAGGTACCCCTGAAAGGTTCGTTAATTTGGTCATCGTTACATCCAAATATGATCTCAAAAACAAGAAATTAGATTTGACCGATGCTCATGTAGACTCGGTTCCTGGTAAGATTGGAGCTGATGGAAAAGTACAAACTGCTTATGGCATTGTTGACCCTAAGACTGGGGATATTATAACCAAGGATCCTGCAACTGGCAAGCAACTAGCTAAGAAAGCAACCGTTGATCCTAAGACAGGAAATCTACTTCTAACAACATCTGTCGTAGATCCAGTTTCTGGCCAAGTTGATCCTAATCTAGGACAACAAATTAGTATCGTTGAAAAACCTGTAGATAGGTTCGCAACAGTGCCCGGAAAAGAAGTGCAACTAGTCGTGATTACAAGCAAGTTTGATCCTAAGACTAGGAAATTAGATACTCCGAATGGTCATGTCGACACTTCTAAAGGTATAATCGCCGCTGATGGGCGCGTCCATACCAACTATGGTATAATCGATCCTAAGACTGGCAAGATTGAACAAGTTGATCCTAAAACGGGTAAACTAGAAACGAAACAAGCTATCATTGACCCGAAGACAGGGCATTTGATCATTGCATCCGGTGCCGTAGATCCGAAGACAGGTAAGACTGACTCTTCACTGGCTCAACAGTTCGCTGTTGTCGATAAAGATGCACAGAAAGAACGTTACGTGAACCTCGTTATTGTAACATCAAAATACGACTTAAAGAATAAGAAGATGGATCTTGCTAACGCCCACGTAGATACCGTCCCTGGTAAGATCGGAGCTGACGGTAGAGTACACACTGAACATGGCATTGTTAACCCTGTTACTGGAGATATTTCTGAAACTGATCCCATCACTCGAAGAACCCAACTAAAGAAAGCTGTTGTCGATCCTAAAACTGGTAATATGGTGGTAACTTCAGGAGTAGTAGATCCTGTCACTGGTCATGTAGATCCAAGTCTGGCTCAGCAATTGAGTATTGTTGATAGGCCAAAAGATACTTTCGCACCCGTTCCAGGCAAAGACGTACAACTGGTTATTATTACTAGCAAGTACGATGCTAAGAACAAGAGGTTAGAAAACCCCAACGGGACAATCGAAACTTCCAGAGGCATTGTTGGAGCTGACGGTAGAGTTCATACTAACTATGGTATCATAGATCCAAAAACAGGAAGAATCGAACATGTAGATCCTAAGACTGGGAAACCAGAAGTTAAACACGCTATAACTGAAAACGCTACGGGCGCTAAACCGGGAAGTCTCTTTGTGACATCCGGAGTAGTAGACCCTAAAACTGGAAAGGTTGACTCTTCGTTAGCTCAACAACTGACCATTGTTGAAAAAGACACCAAGCCCGTTGAAAGAGAAATCCACTTAGTTATCATAACTACCAGGTACGATCCTAGGACGAAGAAGATAGACGCAAGTCAAGCGCATGTCGATACTGTCACTGGAACTATTGGGCCTGATGGCAAGATCCGAACTGCTGTCGGTATCATCGACCCGGCTACCGGTGAGATCGTGGTCACTGATCCTAGAACTGGAAGGCAAGAAGTTAAAAAAGCTGAACTTAATCCTGCAACTGGTCACATGCTTGTTTCAAGCCAAGTGGTTGACCCAAAGACTGGAAGAGTCGATCCAACTTTGGTACAACAATTCAGCATTGTCAACAAACCTATCCATTCATCGTTAGTCGCTCATTCCAAACCACCTACTAAGGGAGAAGTGCGCTTGGTCATCGTTACCAGTAAATATGATCCGTATACAAAATCTGTTGATGTTAGTGAAGGCACCGTTGACGCGGCCAAAGGTTACGTCAGTGCTGAAGATGGCAAAATACATACTGACTTCGGTATCATCGATCCTCGATCTGGCCAAATTCTGTACAAGGATCCTATAACTGGCAAACAAGAGTTGAAACAGGCTGAAATAGATCCTAAGACAGGCAATTTGATCATAACTAGCGCAGTAGTGGACCCTAGAACTGGCAAATTGGAGCCCACATATGCTCAGCAATTTACTATAGTTGACAAGCAGAATGTACTAAAAACTGGTCCGGCTGTTCCTACGAGAGTAAGCGTATCTCCGGTGAAACAAGTTCCATCGCCTGTTAAGACTCCAACTCCTACGCCGACACAAACTCCTTTGCAGTCTCCGGTGCGTACGTCATCCCCTGTTATTAGCAGCTATGCGCACAAACCGTCTCCTGTTTCTTCACCTCTACAGAAGACGGCCCCGGTGAAACCAACCTCAGCACCACCAGAACCACCGAAAAGAAAGATCGTTAAAATCATGGTCATATTCACCAAAATCGACCCTAAGACGAAGAAACCTGACCTCAACACTGCGGAAGTCGAACATCTTACTGGCATTCTTGATCCAAATGGACAAATCGAAACTAAATACGGTATTATTGACTCCCATACCGGCAACATCATAATTACGGACCCAGCAGGGCAGAAACAGAACAGGGACGGGTCTGTCTTACCTGAAACTGGGCAGATAATGATTACGTCCGGCGTGATCGATCCCAAAACGGGCAAGACTGATCCTAACTTAGGTATGATCTTGAGCGTAGCTAAGCAGGATGACCCAGTCGTCGAAATTACCACTATCACAGGACCAATCAACCCTAGAACTGGTAAAGTCGACATTGAAGACGGAACATTTGAGCATACAAAAGGTAAAGTCGACGCTGAGACAGGTCACATCTCGACTAAGTACGGTGTAATCGATCCATCGAATGGGGTCATATTCGTCACGGATACTTCAGATACCAAGCCTGTTGAGATAGACGAAAATAATGGACAGATTACCATCAAAGGAGTCGTCGATCCCAAGACTGGTAAAGTAGATCCTAAATTGGGACAAGTTATCGTGGTTGGTACGCACATTGATCCGGTAGTTGAAGTAACAACATTTGTCGGCAAGGTAGACTCTAAGAAAGGAATCATTGAACCGAAACACTCACTTGTTGAAAGTTCGACGGGTATTTTCAACCCTGAAAATAATAAGATCGACACTAAATATGGTCAAATCGATTTAGTCAAAGGAACCGTTACCTACAATGATCCCAAGACCGGTAAGTTTGAAAGCCGAGACCTCAAAGTGGACCCTGTTACAGGGCAGTTCTTGTTGCGTAGCGGTCAAATCAATCCTAAATCTGGAAAACCGGACAAGGACATCGGTAGGATGATTTGTCTCAGAATCATCAAAAACAAAGTTGACCCAGTATCCGGCAAACAGATCGTATCCAACGACCCCAAGAACGTCAAAGTTGATCCTAAGACCAACCAAATATGGATCGCCGGGCCGAAAGACCCGCAAACCGGAGAGGTTCTCTACACAGCTGGGCAGATCGACCCTGTTACTGGCTACATCATCACTATTTACGGACGCCTCGACCCGAAGACCGGAATCATCGTCAGGACGACGGAAATTGACAAGTCACTCATCAAAGTCGATCCTATCAACGGACAGATTTACACTGCCACCGGAGAAGTCGACGAAGATAACCAGCCTTTGTATTCCGCCTCTCAAGTGGACCCCGGCACCGGAGAAATATACACAAAGATGGGCAAGATCGATCCGAAGACCGGCAGACTGATTATTATCAAGATCTACGTAATCACGCAGAAGGACGACAAGGGCCGCGTCAAGGAAGTCGACCCGAAAGAATGCACGATCGACGAAACTACAGGAAGAATCATCACAACGAAGACTGTGTACTTGTACCAGATCATCGACCCTATAACTGGTGAGACGATAGATGTAGATCCAGATGATCCAAGACTAAAGGGAGCCCGAACGACCGTCACACAAACAATGACGCTATCCGGCAAAATCGACCCTATCACTGGCAGAATAAAGACGGAGTACGGCGACATTGACCCCGACACGGGAGACATCGACCCGAGTACTGCAGTTCGAGACCCTGTCACTGGCCAACTGATCCTTCACTACTCTCAAATCGATCCATCTCACTTCGAAGACAAGAGCGGCAACTACACGATAGAAAAGGAAACTGAAGACTTACCCGCAAATATCGACATTCAAACCGTGAACACTCATAAATTCTCGACGTTCGGCAAAGACGAGAGTCCGCTTCGAGGGGATGAGCCTAAAACCTTCACGGAGTACACGACGAGTGAACACATCAAACACCAGGGCTACGTGTCTTCCACCACCCCTCTGTCCTCCAAGATCCCGGTTTCGCAGCGCTCGAAGAAGACGCCGACACCGCCTGTCGTCGTCAAGACCACGACTAAGCAGCTACTCACGAGGAACGACGAGGGGGTCACACACAACGTCGAGCAGGAAGTCGAGAACCTCGGCACCGGCGAGGTTACATTCTCCACGCACACGAATAAGGTACACACTCCCGCACTCTTTCAACTGGCAAACGACGCCCTATACATTTCAATGTCGTTTTTTTAATCCTTTTTTTTTAAATTGATTTCATAATTCGTTTTGTTATTTTTGGCTAATGTTTTTATGTAAGCTTGTAGTGTTGTATATAGTAACCGCATGTTAGCGTAACGTCTAGGCCGAGAGCTTAGAAGGCGCGAGCGTGACCGCCGAGGGAAGTCCGTACGTTCGTGCGCGCGCTGTGACCACGCGCACGGCCACGACGCACCACGACTTGGACACGCGCGCGCGCACGCAGCAGATGGAGGAGAAGACGGTGGCACACACGCTCACCTCGTCCGCCACGAGGCAGGAGCAGCGAGTGTTGACGCAGGAAGTCAAGACCATGGTCACGACCGGCGATCAGGTATGATAGTTCTTTCGTTTACAATTGCTTTGCTGTTCTGAATTATGCTGCTTTTGTTCGAAGCTTGCTGTCGAGCTTGCTACAGAGCTGTTTGAAGGAAAGATACACTTATATTGCACTATTCTTTCCGATTTTCGTATAGGGGGCTTACAATAGCAACTACTGTAACTGTCTCCAAATGGCCTTAGGAAAAGTATCGCCGCAAAAAAATTACTGCCTCACAGTGACTAATCTGTAATGGGGTATCTGAAATTGGCTAGATTATGGAGTTAATTCGATGAGCAAACTTGACTAATATTATGGCTATCTGTAACACTATGAAACAATACATTATTGAGTATTAAACAAATAAGATCATTTAAGCTTTGACACAGGTTTTGCTAAGTTATCAAAAGCAGCTGGTTCGAAACAGTAGGTCTTTCCAATTCCACCCGGTTCAAATCCACGATCACGTAGGCATGTGATTTGGATTTTAACTATTCATTTTATCCATTTTTGTTATTAATATTATTTTCATTTATCATTTAGTTTTGGTTTGTTATTTTTGAGACAGCTTTCACCGACTGAGACTATAGGTGTAAACCTGAAATTAAAATGGCGATCAAACCGAAATACGTTTTGCTAAAAAGAGATTCATCATTTGTATGTATTGCATGAAAGATGTCATTGTAAGATTGTAATGGTTTGATTGTTTACACCTAAAATGTATCAAGCTTTGCGAAACTCAAAGCCATATTATACACAGCATCGCTCGCTTAAAAGTCTTAAGAATGTGCAAGCAAATATGCTTGGCTTTGCATCAACAAGCAAAATATATCAACGTTATTAAACTATTGTGAATTCTATTATGAAAAGCTGTCGATTTAATTTTCCTTGCATGGATGTGTTCTAATTTCTTTTTTGTTTTTTTTTCTCCCTTCCCTCTTCGAACGCATCGAAATGGACGGACCATTTAATGACATGCATGATTGGACCGAAATACAAAACTGTGACCACGTGTGACCATTCTGACCTCACCTTTTTGACCTTCATATGGGATACCATCACTTACCCCGCGTGTGTGGTATAACAATGGTTTTTGCCATTTCATCATCATCCTAACATTGGTTGAAATAACCGGTTTTCACTATCCCGTCACATTGACGATCACATATGCTCCTAAACCATATCCTATGGGTTTGTCGAACTCAAACTTTATTTCTTCTGAACTCCATTCCGTAATTGCCCTTTCTTCTCTTCCGTTTTTTCTCACAATCCCCACATGTGTTTTGCCACATGTCTCCGTCACACCTTTCATGGCTCCTATGGTCCTTTCCCAATGGTTCGCACCCCCACGGTTCACACCTGCCGACCGCAGCTGACCAGACGCGGCTCAGAAAGCTCGCTGAGTAGCGGCGACTCTGGTACCCCGATCGACTTTGAAGAAGGCGCTGGGGAAGGACACTACCTAGTCGAGGTGAGTTATCACAGCCTGTCTGGTTCGCACATAGTTTACTTGACAATCACAAATGGCCGTTATGGATCAGACATGATCGTTACGTGGTTCACTTGTGGCCTACCAGACACTGCTCCCACAATAGCTTACCAAACGCATTCCAACGAGTCTGAATAATTGTGATCCAGACACGACGATGGATTGAGTAGGAGAGCAGGGCAGGATCCTGACTTTATTAGGGTAAGTTAATGACTGCCACGTATGATCCACTTCTGCGTGGTTCACAGATAGTCAACCTAATGTAGTCACACTTCCTCACTGGTTCCGCGCGATCAAATCATTACTAACAATCAGAAACTAGCTTCTGGTTCGGGAATTGACTAATCAGAGGTAACATTTCAACCAAGACAATGGAACGCATAATTAAACATTATCTTGGTTATCTTTAGACCTTTGTTGGTCTATGGATAATTCAGATGTGATTAGTGTAAGTAGTTAGTTAGCTAGTTAGTTAGGCATATAGTATAGTGTACTTATCGATGTAATTTAGTTTTATTAATGAATTTCCTGTTACGTAAAATTTAATTTCCGTCAAGTCTATTTAAGTACATTTTTGAATGCACAGTCTTGTTTAGTAAGAACACGTGTTAAATAGGTATGTTTGTTTAGTCAGAAAGCATACACATTTTCAATATCTACCGGACTAACGGCGGCAAAAGTTTGTAACTTCGGCTGGGCCACACATGTTAAAGTTTAGGAGTTGACAAAAATGATGGTGGTCATATTGGATTGAAACATAAAGAGTAGTATAATAAATTTTGTCTCACTGATCAAAAACCTAACTTATTTTGTCAGGACTAAAACAATTTGACCTTTATACAATCCCAAACAGTAGCAACAAATTACGTCTTATTTATTCGTGCCATAGAATCTACATCAACGTTTACATAGAGTACAAAATAGTAGTTTGAAGAGCTGATGATTACTCTTCCTATGATATAAATTTCGAACCAATAATCTACCCTTGGACCACATGACACCACAAGGCGACAGGTAACTCGACCCCCGTACAGAGTGTAGCATGTACCGTGTTCGCAAGATATTGCATGACTGCATCCAAATGTGTTACGATTGTTGAGAGTTGAGTCGTGTGCATTGTGAGTTGAATTGTTTCACAGGATTTTTCAATGAACGTAAGTAAGAGCTTTTGTGATTCGTTATTGATGTGTGGAGTAGCATTCGTAACTAAAATAAATACGATCGTTAAAATATTAAAAGCGTTAGATTCAACCCAGAGACGTACCAAAATATGGAACGTTTAGAAACGTTTTAGAAAAGACTTCGAAGTCTTAAAAATAGTCACAAAAATGCAAGTTTATAGGATTTTTATCACATTGGTACATTTCGAAGACCGTGCAGGTTATCTAATACGCATACAACTTTTTTTATTTTTGATTGCTCGTAGCTCGAAAAGATACGTCGTTTCATGGTTGATATATAATGAAAAATATCCAAAGCCTTGAACGAAGATGTTTGTAGTAAGAACATCTACTAAACGTAGAATTCGTTGCCTGAGTGATATACCGATTTTTCTAGTGATGCATATAATTTAGGCGTCTCCAAATTTAGGTTTTTTTCTACGTAAGGTATGATGACGGGCAGGTGCAACCCATCTTCATCATCTTTAAAAAAAAAATTAAGAGCTTCACAGACTCCGGAGTTCGTGACCTTTGTCATTTGTCTTCTTTTTTCTACATCAATCTTGGATTAGTAGAAGAGAAGTAAAACAGAGGGGAGTAGGGAACATTTTCGACCTAATTCTAGTGCTGTATAGCCCGATTTTGCTATTTTATTAGTCGTTCAGACCTTCCGCGACCACATTTCTGTCTCAATTTCGGTCTTCGTCATCATCCGCCAAACCGCACTGGGCCAGCGTAGTGGATTATGGCCTGGACTTGCTAGAGAAGTCCCTGGGTACCAGCAGTGGGAACATTCAGTGGGCTGGTTATGCAGTTGTGTAATGCCGGGCATTGTGTTATAGGAGCCGGGTTCGTACACCACCACGACCACGTCCACTGTGACAGGGAACACTCCGTTCGGAGCGATGCTTCACGGCGCTACCACCAGGGTGAGTCACTCTTACCACTACACCAGACGAAGAGATTGATCTTCCTAGTAAAGGAGAGGGAAAAAAAAAATTGGCAGTCAAAGGAACTGCCGAAGTGAAAACTTAAAACTCAGAATTTGATAACCTTGGAAACTACGCGGGTGTAACCGGAGGGCGGGGCTTGGGCATCATGGCATGGCCATCTAGAAATGGGGTCAGCAGTTCCCATTGGCTGATGCATATCTAGATAGCCATGCCATGATGGCCGGGCCACGCCCTTTCAGCATTTCCCATTGGCTGACGCATTTCTAGATGGGCAATAGCCATGGTCTCGAGTTTACCCGAAGATTTCTTATCATACCCGAGCGTGACGATAGAATTAATTTCACAGCCCACGAAAAATCTGTCTAGGCGCGCCTAAAGAAGTTTTCACTTCAAAAATGGGTGCCATTTAAAACGCATTTTTTTTTCCTAATTTACTTTGTCGAAATGAATGTAGCATAATATAGTGTCATGTCATAATGTAACTTTTGCATAATTATTTTTTGCCAAAATGTGTTTTAAGCAAAAAAATTTTTTTTTTTTGTTAATAAAGAGGGACGAGACGAACAGGACATATGCCTGATAGTAAGCAACATGCCTGCCACATAACAGCAAAGTTACACGCAGCTATTGGAACATGAACAGTCCAAATCATGACTTAGCACTGCACTGCGCTCCTCACCCTGAGATCTAAGATATTAAATCTCTAAGCCCTGTGATTTGTCTGTAAACATTACCCTTCAAACCGGAACACAGTAATGTTTGCACATTATTTCTTGGCGGTAGAATAACTGGTAATAAAGGAACTTCCCCAGGTGGACTCTCCCAAGAGTCCTACCACTACATGATACTACCAATTGTGTGTATGCTATGCGACAGCGCCGCCAATTGTGAACCGATTTTGATGGATCTTTTTTTGTTTGGTAGAACATAGTTCAGAGATGGTCCCATATAAATTTTATCAAAATCGCTGTAGCGGTTTTAGAAATATGAACAACAAACTAAAATTTCGAATGAACTCAGGACCATGACCCCCTAGAAATGCCAACGCATTTTAGAAGCGTGGCCATCTTTAAAAGATTTATCTACACGACAATGCTTTGAAGAATTATTCTAGACAAGCAACGCCCTCCGGTTTCACTCGCGTAGTTTCCAAAGTGAGCTATCATTTTTTTTTTAAGTTTTCAGTCCTATCGACAGTTCCTATGACTGACAATTTTTTTGAAGGGAAAACTTCTGTTTTGGCCCACCTCGTACAGATGTTCCGTGGGCTGTGAATGGAGCTCAAGCGTCACGTTCGTAAATGAAAGAAATGTTCGGGTAACCTTGTATGATCTAGATGGCTATGGTCATGGCCACGCCCTCCGGTTCCACCCGCGTAGTTTCCAAAGTGAGCTATCAAATTAGCTGTGTTACAAGTTTTCACTTCTATCGGCAGTTCCTATGACTGCCAATTTTTGACGTGACAACGTCTTATAAATTGGTTTGCCGGGTGACACTTCAAGAAACTGCGTTACGCTCCGCTCACGTTATCGCTCACAATGAGAGCGAGTGAGAGGGACGCGTGCCTTTCACTTTTTATGTCTGTCTCTCTCGCTCTTAGGCGGGCTAACCATGCCCGAGTCGCCGATTCGCTTAGGCGCCTGCATACAAGTTTACACGTTGCCAGTTAATTGTAAAACGATTGTGTAGTGATAATGTGAAGGTAGTTTATTTTAGTAAAATTATTTTACCACTCAAAGTCGTTGTCACGTAAAACTTTCGCCCGTATACCGACTTTACAGGCAACCAATTTTTTTGAAGTGAAAACTTCTTTAGGCGCCCCTAGACAGATTTTTCGAGGGCTGTGAATTGAATTCATTCGTCACGCTCGGGTATGATAAGAAATCTTCGGGTAAACTCGGGACCATGGCCATTGGCCATCTGGAAATTGTCAGCCAAAGGGAAACGCTGAAAGGGCGTGGCCCGGCCACCATGGCATGGCCATCTAGAAATGCATCAGCCAATAGGAAATGCTGACGCATTCTAGATGGCCAGGCCACGCCCTCTGGTTACACACGTGTAGTTTCCAAAGTAAGCTATCAAATTCTGAGTTCTAAGTTTTCCCTTCTATCGGCAGTTCCAATGACTGCCAATTTGTTTTTTGTGTTTGTTTTAACATTTGTTCTTCAATGTTTTGTGTCTGAGCGTGGTGTTCGTGTTTCAGTCGAGCACCGGGCCGCAGCTGAGCACCGAGGAGAGCGAGGGCGCGGTGTCGGGCGAGGTGGTCTCCTCGCAGACCATCAGCAGCAAGACACGCACCGTCGAGACCATCACGGTAAATATACACCATATTTATACAGGAACAAAATTAAAAAAATATATTTACCTCCAACTGCCTGGGATTTGAAATTTGTACAGTACCTATTCTACTAGTCCAGCCTTTTCCGACTACTTTGGATTTGAAATTTGTACATTATTCTACTAGTCCAGCCCTTTCATTAATTACCCATATTGAGAGAGTAGTGAAAAAGTGTAATTTGTCGTTTTGTGGTGGCGGCCATCTTGGATTTGAAATTTGTCATAGTGTATAGTATTCTACTAGTCTAGCCCTTTCATTTGATACCCATATTGAGAGGGCAGTGACAAAAATGCAATTCGACATTTTGTGGTGGCGGCCATCTTGTATTTGAAATTTGTCATAGTGGATAGTATTCTTCTAATCATAGTAGTCAAGCCCATCCAGACTACCTTGGATTTGAAATTTGTACAGTATTCTACTAGTCCAGCCCTTTCATTTGATACTCATACTGAGAGAGTAGTGAAAAAAATGCAATTCGCCATTTTGTGGTGGCGGCCATCTTGGATTTGAAATTTGTCATAGTAGTGTACAGTATTCTACTAGTCAAGCCCTTTCATTTGATACCCATATTGACGGAGGTTGTGAAAATATACCGCCATTTTGTGGAGTCGCCATCTTTAATCAAACATAGCTATAGATAGTGCAATCCACGAAGACGCGCCCCACCAATTTTGTTTTCCACCAATCGCGTTTGCTCCGAGCGTCAGTCGCGAACCATTCACCGGTCATTGTAGTGTGCGTGTGCATTCATAGGTAATTAGTGTGTACCGATAACACTCAAACATTGACGGAAGCTTGCACACATATACTATAAACGGTTAGGCGGAATAGTGGGCGCGTCTTCGTGGATTGCACTATCTATAGTAACCACCGAAGGGAAACTAGCTTTCTAATAAAAAAAACACATCGAAATCAGTCCATTCGTTTAAGAGCTACGGGGCCACAGACGAACACGCACACAGGCAGACAGACATCGACGTCAAACTTATAACACCCCCAGCTTTTTGGTCGGGGGTTATAAAAGCTCATAGGCAACGACAACTTTGTTCGTGAAAGACTTGAAAGTCTTGAACTTCGCCGCGAAATTGCTAGCTTATCGGTTTTTTATCGGATACACTTAGGTGAGTGTGCGACTGATTTGCATGATCTAATACCACCTTGTCCTTTTTTCTATCGGAATGCTCGTAGCTCGAAAAAGCGACATCGTTTCATGGTTAATGTTCCAAAGACACGAACGACGTTTGACTCTACTTTTGAACTAAGAATGTCTATCTAGGCTGTGGAATGCGTTTTTAATTTTTTTAATGGCTGGGTTTTTCCCGGATTGTTACAATCTTGTTGTCTTCAAATTGAGCGTGAATCGGTTTCTTCTAGGTAAACACGCTCCATCGTAGACCGCATCGTCGCTTGACATCTGGAGAGATGGCAGCCAAGTGTAAACCTATAAAACTAAAAAAAAATACTGTGAAACTTATGAACTAGCACCATAAGCGGCGGCCTTATCGCTCAGAGCAATCTCTTCCCGGCAACTAGCAAACAGGAAAATAGCCTACATAAATGGTGTTGTGTGTGAATTGTCCACCAATATTTATTACCCGACTGAGAGAAGGGTTATGTTTTTCGCGCGTATCTTGTATGTTTGTAAATTTCTTTATTCCCACGTATCTTCCAAACGGGTGGATGGATTTTAACAATTAAGGTATCGTTAGACTCGTCTCAATCACCCAAGTGTCCTTAGATAGTATTACGTAATGTTTTTGAAGTGAAAACTTCTTTAGGCGCGCCTAGACAGATATTTCGTGGGCTGTGAATTGGATTCTAGCGTCACGCTCGGGTATGATAAGAAATCTTCGGGTAAACTCGGGACCATGGCTATTGGGCATTTAGAAATGCGTCAGCCAATGGCAAATGCTGAAAGGGCGTGGCCTCGGCATCATGCCATGGCCATCTAGAAATGCATCAGCCAATAGGAAATGCTGACGAATTTCTAGATGGCAATGCCATGATGCCCAGGCCACGCCCTCCGGTTACACCCGTGTAGTTTCCAAAGTAAGCTAAGTTTTCACTTCTATCGGCAGTTCCTATGACTGCCAATTTTTTTATGTGTAGATTTTTTGCAGTCGGGTTTTTTAAATGAAAATATAATAGGCTATGTTTCGTCCACAGTACAAGACGGAGCGTAACGGCGTGGTAGAAACTCGAGTGGAACAGAAGATCACCATCCAGTCGGACGGCGACCCGATCGACCACGACCGAGCGCTCGCCGAGGCTATACAGGTAACGAGCGAGACCACTTGCCACGTTCTTTACGTTTTTATGAAGTTATACAGGTACCGAGTCATATGCCACACCACTGTTTACGGTTTTTGAAGTGGAAACTTTTTTTGGCGCGCCTCAAGACAGATTTTTCGTGGGTTTGTGAATTGAATTCTAGCGTCACGTCACGGGAATGATAAGAAATCTTCGGGTGAACTCGGGGACCATGGCCATCTAGAAATGCTAAAGCAGTTATTCAAAGACGTTAGAAGCATGGCCATGCTTAGTAGACTTATTTAGACGACAATGCTTGAAAAAAAAAAAGTTTTTTTGAAGTGAAAACTTCTTTTGGTACATCAATCTTTCGTGGGCTGTGAATTGAGCTCAAGCGTCACGCTCGTAAATAAAAGAAATCTTCGGATGATCTCGGGATCGCGACGACCCGATGGTCATCGCCAACAAGCCAACGCATTTCTACATAGAAATGCGTTGGCTTTTCTACCTCTAGATGGCCATGATTAGAAGCATGGCCGTCTATCTAGATGGCCATGATTAGAAGACTTATTTGGACGAAGACACTTATTTAGCCTTAAAGATGAATTCCAGGCTAGCAGTGCCCTCCGGTTGCACCCGCGTAGTTTCCGAAGTGAGCTATCGGATTCTGAGTTTCGAAGTTTTCAATTCTATCGGCAGTCCCTGTAACTGCCATTTTTTTATAGTATAGAATGACGAGACGAGCAGAATATGTGCCTGATGGTAAGCAGCGAGTCTGCCCATAACAGCACAGTGACACGCAGCTATTGCAACATGAAGAGTCCAAATCATTATCTCTAGCACTGCTTTGCGCTCGTTACCTAGAGATAGACATACTTACTTACTTTTTTTTTATTTTTATTGCATAGAGTGACGAGACGAGCAGGTCATGTGCCTGATGGTAAGCAAGATGCCTGCCACATAACAGCACAGTAACACACAGCTATTGGAACATGATCGTCCAAATCATTACCTAGCACTGCACTGCGCTCGTCACCCAGAGATCTAAGATATTATGTCTCTAAGCCCTGTAATTTCTCTGGAATCATTGCCCTTCAAACCGGAACACAGTAATGTTTGCACATTACTGCTTGGCGGTAGAATATTTGGAAAAGGTGTGGTACTTCCCCAGGCGGACTCTGCTAAGAGTCCTACCACTACTAAATTTATAAGAGTTCCTTAGTATTCTCTAAGTATACCGATTTCTATACCGATTCAACGGGCACGTTGCTGGGTGTAGATCCTTGTCGTCTTATAAATTAAGATATAGACCCATTAATACCTGAGAACAGATATCTAGTACACTGTAAGCGTAGGTATGTTACCACTTATGCAAATAAATACTCTATGTAAACGATGTAAGGTTTAAAATGTGTTTGTTGCGCGTTACAGGAAGCCACCGCGATGAACCCCGACATGACAGTCGAGAAGATTGAGATCCAACAGCAGAGCACGCAACCGTAACGCGGCGGCCATCTTGGCACGCATCCATCGACAAGATGGCGGCCGGCGCGCCGTATGTACATAACATGCGCCTAGTTTGTAAGCTACAACACTGCGAATATTACAGATAAGTTATTTAAAAATATTGATTAATTAATATAACGTTAATTATATTGAATATTTTGATGTTGTGACGTCACGCACCTCCGACGAACGTCGAGTTGACAAATGCAAGTTTTTTTGTATAAATATCATAAGATACAAGCATTTTTTTTTACTTCCCTCTTTTTAAGCTTAGGCTAGGACAATGCAGACATCAGATATATCGGGCTTTGTAGTTTGAGAATATAATGTTGCCATAGTTAAAAAAGGAATATAAAAGTGTTCGTTCTGCATGTATCTCAAGTTTTTTTTTTTCGGATTCTGATTTAACGTTAAAAATCAGATATTTACATGAAATAGCTTTAAAATGTCACACGAGTTAGACCACCGTATTTTAGATTATAAAAAAGGTTTAATATTCGTTTTTTTCTCTCCCTATTTAATATATTTAATTCGGAACAAAAAATCCTACAATGTAGCGCGGGACTAACATCGTTTTTAATTCGATTAGTGTTGCTACCTTTTCTCCCCGAATTAATGTTGATAGCGTCTCGTTGTAACGCTAACGTTGTTAAATTTAACGTTACGTTATTTACGTTCGTTAAAAAAAGAACATTCAATCGTTATTGCTATAAGTACAATGTTATACAAAATCTTGGTAATTAATTTGTTGATGTGAAAGGTACCAACACCGTTCGAGGGTTGCAAGATATTTATTAAATGATATGAAAGGTCGTTGCTATGGTCTATATATCTAAGGATCACCAGTTAGGTGCTACTATTTAGGAGATTAGTGTGTAACGTACATTTATTATATGGCAATCGTGTGTTAGCGCAAGTTCTTTTATACGTAAAGATTGGTAGCTTTTACGCCTGCGAAATTATTTGATGGGATACATCTAGGTTTACTGAAAATTATACCTTATTAGCTTGGCTCGAAGACTCAAAACAGGTTCTGAGTCCTAAAAAAATGTAATCCATCAGAAAAAAAAGATGGAAGTCAATTAAACGTTGCGACAAATTTTCAGCTTTAGTGTAATATTGTTACCAAAGCTGTATTTAATAAAATTGACACAATAACATTAGTGTTACAATTTTAAACGGTCGTTTTAAAGTGTTAATGGTAACGTATTAACGTTCATTTTCGCGTGTTAACTAAAAATAATAACAGTTATTTTTTTTCTGTTTGACGTTTGTAAATGTTGCTTTATTTTCTTGAGCAAATTTCGTTGTCCCACTGCTGAGCAAAAGCCTTCCCCAATCGCATTAGTTGTTTGTAATGTTACTTATGATTTTTTTTTGCTATATTTTCAATTCGACTATAACTTCAATTTGGAAGGTTTTGTATAACTTTAAGCGTAGCATATGATGTATCCCATTAGGTTAATTTGAGGATATTAAATTAAAGCTTAGTTTGGTCAATGTTTAGAAATTTTACACAATGTATAACTAGGGCCAGTTGAGCATTTTTATATAACTTCGTTCGTTAAAAAAATATAACGTTATTTTCTTTTGTTATAACAGTTATTATATTTAAAAAAGAAACAGTGTATTATAAAATAACGTGTGCGTTTAAAATATGTTTTTTTTTTTCATTTCTTTATTATCACCGTATATTTAATACTGGACATTCCAATCTGTTCATATACTTGCTACCAGAGGGGGCCTACTGCCTAACAAACTTACTGATGATATGGTTCTCAATATAATTAAGTAGTGAATTTTAAACATAGTAATCTCTATATACTTCTTAGATAAAAAAAAAAGACATTTCAAATCAATTGAAATATATTAACTTAACCCATTTTTAACTTGGGGTTGTTTTAGTAATAAATAATAATACATAAATATTGTAAAAACTTTAATTTTAAGTAAGAAAATAAATGACTAAGGAAAACACAAAAATATTATCCTAAACAATACAAAATATATGCAAAATTTTAACGATTTTTCCGTATTTAATGTGCATGTCGTCGTTTGAAGTGATAGAGTTTGCTATGTCTGAAATTCCACTCAATCGGGAGATTAGTTAAAAAGAGAATCATAGAAATATCATTAGTTATTCTGTTAGGCAGTAATACCCTCCAGTCGTGGCAACTCTCGACTCCATCTGTCGTGGTAGACGACAGGAAGCGAGGTCGCCGAACTAGACGAAACGCTAGAACATGACACATAGTGTTTTTTTACTCTACTTCTCTATTCGTTAAGGTTGTTTATGACGCGTTTTAATGTTTTTTTTTACTTTGCAAGCGATTTTTCTATGTAAAAGTTTTAATAGTATCACTTTTACTTATTCCAAATAAAGATTAATTAAATGTCTGGCACGTTGCATTAGAAATACCACATGTTTTTTTTAAAACAGACCAGAAATATTTCAACATTGTGTATAACAACTTCTGCTGCTAAGCGTAGGTCTCTCCAATGGCTCGCTACACGGTCTTATCTTCGGCTTTGTGCTTCCTAACTGCCTTTCTATATATCTTCACTCCATCGAGTCTTGAGCGACCTACAGGTTTGCCGATTTAGTCACACTAGGACCCTGATTCAAAACGCAGTCGGATTCTTCTCGACACGGAGCCTTTAGGTCTGCGCCCACTTATACGACTCCGCTCCCGCCTGAAAAATAAATACACTCAAATATGGACTTTATGTCATGATACTTAAGATATAGATTTCATTGGCAACATAAACTAGCAGACGGCTGTCAGTGAGCGGCCTGCTAATTTGTGTTGCCAATGTAATCTGTATCTTAGCGTGCATGTCATAAAGCCCATATTTCAGTGTATGTTATTTGCCGGGTGGTAGCCGAGTCGTATAAGTCGGCGCAGACCTTTTGTCTTTAGAGTGACAGAGACAAGTATTGTCATTTCGAATTAGATTTAATTTCGTACAGAATCAGTACCCAGAACCTTGTCTACCCCAACGGTTATCGGTTCTTGCGACAAATATGGCTGACTCCATAGCTTCAGTTTGCTAGTGCGCTATGCTATGTTGATAGCCTTAGTTATTTTGTCACAGATTATTTATTAATGTGATATTTGCTACATAAAAACTATCAATTTTTTAATGACAAAAAATAAATAAAAATTTAAAAAATATAAAGCTTGTTTCTGAGCCGCTTGCAAAGTGAAAGAAGTTAATAATAATATGAAATGAGTTGACATGATACTGATATTGTACAATTTATGATAACATACAGTTTTAATATATTTCTTACACGCTAGAATTGTAACGTTTTTTCTTATTATAAATTATAAGTTCTTTTTTTTATATTATCGTGGAGTTGACACTGATTTTGAATCAGAGATTTTTTAAAATAAATTGTAATATTATTCCTTTTACATTTATTTTTTCTATTTTATCAATTTGACATTTTATTTAAGATATACTTGAGTATGCAAATTTTGTTACATCAAAATAAGAAAAAAAAATGTCTTCTTTTGTTGTGAAATTAATCAATTTTCATTTGCGAAGTATTCAAGGATAGTTATTATTATTGTAAAAAAAAGTACAGTCGAAGAGAAAAGTGTTATATATCTCATAAAAAAACTACTTACCTACGCTGAATTTTATTTTAAGTATTCCGAGTATTTGATATAGAAACAGATATTAACTCTTTTCTTTTCGGGAGTACTGTGGTCCCGTCTCAATACGTTTGCGTCAATTTTTTCTCACAAATGTTGTTTTGTATCTTTGGTGAGCAAAAGTTGTATTTATTGTAGATGTTTATTTTTGTAAACTCCGTATTATTTGTAATTTAACGAGAGGTTATCAAATAGAAATTACAATAAAAATGCTTTGTTTTAATTTTTATGCGTTTTATTTCACAAATTTCAAAAAAAAAATTGATTGACATCGCAAGCTTAGAATTGAAGTGGCTTAACAAAAAAATAACGAAACTACATCGAACGGGCTACAAACTTGATTTTTTAAAATTTAAGTAAATATAATCGAATTTTTCAGTACAGAAAAGGAAACACATATAAAAATAACATTCAGTAGTTTTAAACAAAAAAATAGATAATAAAATATGCATTCAAATGACTGAAAATGCATTGTTCAAAAAACAGAACTTTTAATCAACCCATACCACAACCACTTCAATTCTAAAGGTGCACAAGAAAATATTAACTTATTAACTCTTTATTACACTTACATAGTTAAAAAATAAAAATGAAACAAATTTACTTAAAAATAAAACAATTATCACTTATATATACTAAAAGCCTTATCACTAAAAGTTTACTGTCATTTGCACACCCCGTCTCATAATGTTGCCTGGAAGACATTGCCGCTATTACAGAACAATAGGGTACCGGACTGGTTCAAAAATGCACCATCCTAATTGGTCCGTCAGCTAGATCATGGAAAAATATTGGACACGTATTTTTTGTTTTTTCATAATATTAAAAATTGTCAAAGATATAGACCATCAAACTTCGACAGTGGGGGGTCGCGACGTCACTCGTGAGTAAAAATCCCACTCACAAGTGACGTCACATGAAACTTCGAAGCGCTGTATCTTCGTCATTTTGTGTTTGTGAAACAAAAGAAAAAATACGTGTACAATATTCTTTGGCAATCTAACTAACCGGCTACTTAGTTTTTTTGAGGATTGTACCCTATTACCGGCCTGTTTCGCTGGCAAGGGTCGTTATTTTTATTTGATTCAATACAGTGTAGGTTAGGGTGTCCCTTATATGGCAAAAAAAAATTTTTTTTAGAATTTCGAAACGCATATCCTCTACTTTTTTTATGAATGCTAAAATATACTTAAATACGGAATTTTGTATTTGTAGCATGATTGCAACCCGTGCCGACCGAGCTCTAAAGTTTATTAGAAAATGGTGTTTTGGCCTGACATCTCGGTTTGATCCAAAATAATTAAAATGCAACAAATAAAGTAAATATGAGTAATAACAAAATAAGATCAACACAAACTTTTATTTAAATACAAATTATAATAATAATTAATTAGGGTGACTTCTCTTTAGTGTAGTTTTTTTACAGTCTGGATACAGATTTCTATGTTCCTGAACACAACGCAACAAAAACTGTTTTTGTTCTTCTTCAACCGTGATAAGTCCATTAAAATCTTGCATTCATTTAACAGCTCTTTCAGCAGTGTCATTTACGACCTTTAAAACAACTTATTCGTCTTCTAGCTTCCAAAAAAGTAGTATTGTCACCCCAAGAAGATACATCCTCCCGAAGAAAACTGTCGTCGATCTGCAGTCGAGATAGAAATTGTTTGCTTCTTTGAGTCACAAAATCATCCATCATCATAATATCTGAAAGAAAGAAAAAACAGTCTAAAAAGCAAAAACTAAGCCACGAAACTTTGAAAAAAGAAACAAGAAAATCTTAAGCTTACTAAAGAAATTTTGCGTATTTTCTTCCTTCGATGGGAAATAGCGTTTGGCGGAATCTGAACTTTCATCTCTGTTTAAATTATTAATCGTTTTTGTCTTGGTTTTGAAATCAACTTCTTCATCAAAGAGCAATAACATGACTGCTTCTTCACACAAATACCATAAATGATGAACAAACTTGCTTGTGGATGCCTTGGAACTTGTCACGTCTACTTTTTCATATTCTTTTAGAGCTTTCAAAAAGCATAAGTCTTGGTTAGGTGCTTTAATTGACACTTTACATTCGAGCCAATGTTTAGTATACTCTTAACTTTTTGAAAATTGGAATATCTGGGCTACCTACTTGTAATTTGCTTTACCTTGGTTTCAAAAACAGCTTTGAAGACCAACATATAAAAATGATGACGACAAGCAAAAAGCAGTAATTCCCTTTCTAAAGTCTGCTCCAAAATAGAACAAGCTCCAATGAAACGGCCAGTATTTTAAGCTGTTGTATCGCAGCACCTACTTTATCATGTAGGTTCCAGTCAAAGAGTGCAGTTGAAATGGCTTTAGCTTGATGTTTTCCCGAAGAACTCTCTAATTTTGGAACTGCAAGAAGTTGTTCTCTATAGTCAAATGAAGCAAGACTTGGCATGCGTTCTTCTTTTAAACTTCATACATCCAATCCAGGTAATAGTTTTCCATCCCAATGGACTGTGACTACGTCAGGCAAATTATTCTGAAAGCCAGTTTTTATTGCTTCTGCCCTGGATTTTCTCGCCTGAGTACGATTTCGCTGAATCGAAGATTTGTTAATAGGAAAATCATCGGTGTTCAGACCAAGCGCTTCTACAACCGCATGGAGAATGTAAACTGAGTAGCTTATGCTTAATTGGCATCGATCTAAAGCTGCTGCCAGTTTAGAAGTCATGAAATTTGTCGTGCCTCTTTTAGAACTTTTTTCAGGGCAAGGAATCTGAGTACTAAGTACAGATTTCGAAATCTGTTCCTCATTCGAATTCTCCAGACATTCCAAGCTATCTACCGAAGAAGTACATGCAATAGCCAATAGCTCCCTTTGTTTTACTTTTCTTTCATTTTCTTCCAATCGTCGTTGCCTAACTCGTTCTTCTTTCTCCGCCAATGTTTTGTCAGTTCCACCTAAGCATCCCGGTCGACCTGGCCTCTCTCTGTTTCCTTAAAAAATCTTTGTCTTCCTCTATCTTCATTCTGTCGAAGGCATCAGCATGTGCAATATCAAACAAGTTATCAAGGTCTTTTAAAAAATTGTGTTCACGGTTCTTGAACGTGTCCTGAGTTTTCTTACAGTTTTTTTGCAGCTCCCTCCAAAAATGTTTGGAGGGATATAAATCAATAAGTTTCTTCACGCAGTTAGGAAATGCCTTTGTAGGAATTCTGGCTTTTCCCAAAATATAATGCACTCTCTTATAACAAGATTCGCACTTTCACTAACAGTCAGCTTGACATCACGTATATTGTAACATAAAACGGCGAGAACTTGTCGATTAGATGGTAATTTTGCACCATTTATCTGGTGGCTTGGCAGTCCGATAAGGTAAATATTTTGTTTATCACTTCGTAATTTCACAGACATCTCCACACAATAAACAACAACGCACTAATAATGTTAGAAATCACGTATGAAATGACAATTGAAACTCGCAGTAACAGGTCGCAGCGCTGCACCCGCGCAATTGTATGGACAAGTTAAAAACTCAAGTCGGCACGGGTTATCGTTTATAAATCGGGCTAATATTTATTTCTGTACTATATTAGGTCCATATAAAAGTTTTTAGAAGGTATGCGTAAAAATATATTGACATTGAATTTTAAGGGACACCCTAGTGTAGGTATCTATCTAAAAGCGGTATCTCTTCCAGGCAACCGTAGGATGGGATGAGATTTTAGATTAGAGACGTAAAGTACAAAAAAAGAGTTGCAAATGTATATATCAACTTCTGTAATGTACAGATCTATAATTTTCTATGAGTGACAGATGTGCGAGACAATATGCGAAATTTACATGGACGTATGATTATTATCAAATTTCATTAACAAAATGATTAAGGTGCGTCCCCCCAGCAAAACGAAATTTTTGTCCAGTTTTAAGAGCTATCTACTCATTAGCCAAAACAAATATCAACTGATAAAAAATACAATAAATTTCTACAACTTCTTGGCTTCAAAATGGTACTTTTATTTTTTTGTTAATGAACTTATTGTTTAAATAATCGCCTCACACCGAAACCATGAAAAAATTAAATAATTGTAGTTATCATGCATCTCCTCGAAAATCGTCCATTATTTTGATTTTGTACTTACACCAACGGATAGACAATTCCATTACGAACATTTTGGTAGTTTTATTTTTTTCAAAAGACCAAAATCTGATTTTATAAAGAGTTTATTCTAAAATTTGAGTGTAAAACAGCGACAAATCCTACTGTTTCTCTCTTGATATTTCTTGCGGTGTGCGATAAGGTAAGAAATACTCAAGGTCATTTGCTCGGTGTACGCCCTTAACACCACCGTAGGTACAATTTAAAACTATTTATGTTCGTTTTTTTTTGCATTATGTAAAAGCCTGATTGTAAGATGTACGTAATATTAGTAGGTACAAAGAAGATTTTGGCACAGTTTTTAAAAACTATATTACTAAACTACATCACAATAACAACTTGAAACAACAGTTTGTGTGTTTGTGGGGCAATTTTTGAGATGGGGAAAAAACAATTGAACTCGTGATACTTACCGTTACCGATACTTCTGTGTATAAGTATGAAGATATACGTATTTGTGTCTACGTAATAATTGTTCAAGTTTTCACTTCTATCTGCACTCCTTTTCGTGGACTGTGAATTGAATTCTAGCGTCACGCTCGGGAATGGTGAGAAATCTTCGGGTAAACTCGGGACCATAGCCATTGGCCATCTAGAAATGCGTTAGCCAATGGGAAATGCCCAAAGGGCGTGGCCTGCCCATCATGGCCTGGGCATATAGAAAATGCGTCAGCCAATGGGAAATGCTGACGCATTTCTAGATGGTCATGTCATGATGACCAGGCCACACCCTTCGGTTACACCCGTGTAGTTTCCAAAGTAAGCTTTCAAATTCTGAGTTATAAGTTTTCACTTCTTTCGGCAGTTCCTATGACTGCCATTTTTTTTCATTTACTTTTGTATTTTTGGTGCCCCTTCCCCAGATTCGAGGCTGCAACCGCTCCTGCCCCTATGGTCGCACCATCACTACTAACAGCCCATCTCTTTTGGCACTGAGGTCTTAAACGGGGAATAGCCTATCTGTTTTGTGACAATCTATTTAGCGGCAAGTTTAGTCTAGTCTTGTCTATCCTAAAGTTGCGCTTACACGAGGGCAATAATTGCTCGGCGACACGAATGGACCGATCTGGAGCAATTAATGGAGCAATTTCAATACATTGCGGCAATTATTTCGGCGATATTGCGTCTAATTTCTCCAGATATTTCATATTGCTCAACGAATTGACGAATATCCAATGGGCTTGGAAATTCCTAGCAATTTTTGTATCTCATTCGCACTTGTTTCTTTTGCGGCTTGCCGTCTTGCTTCCGCGGGGAGAGCGAGAGGTCGGGTGGCGCCTAGTTGATGAAGTTGCGCCATATCGCTCAATATTGTATTGCGCAGTATTGATGCTTGTTGCCGTTGCCGTAAATTACTTGATGTAGTCGTGACGTCATAGTTGACGAGTATTGACTGGAATTGAGCAATTTTAGTTGCCCGTATAAGCGCACCTTTAGAGCCACTGAGGTCTACAACGGTGAACATCTATCTATTTCGTGACATTCAGTAGCAAGTTTGGTCTAGTCTTGTCTATCCTAACAGCTTGGTGCCAACGCCGACGATCCCCCGCACGATGCCCTCGTTGTTCTTCCACTCGGCGCCGGCTCGGCTCAGCCCGTAGGGGTAGTCCTCCCCTGTGCGCAGGTACTGCGAACCCCGGGTGGTCGGGAGACAGTGGAAACCCATCACACTGCAAAGTAAGCAAAAGTAAATTAAGAAATGTAACGTAAAGACTATTTGCGAGGCCTGGGTTTTTTCTTTGTAAATACAAAGAAAAAATACGTGTACAATATATTTTAACCTTCTAAAAAAGAGGAGGGTATGAATTCGGTAGTAAGTTTTTTTCTGTATGTAGGTATGTTACGCAATATCGTTGTGAATAGTGAATTGATTTTGGTGGTTCTTTTTGAAGTGAAAACTTCTTTAGGGGCGCTATAGACAGAATTTTCGTGGGCTGTGAAATGGATTCATCAATCGTCACGCTTGGATATGATAATGGATCGGATCGGATCGGATATGAAATCTTCGGGTAAACTCGGTAAAAGGGGAACAGAAACAGTAAAGAGTTTCGATTACCTACCTCCAACAACCCAGCGTTTATCTCCAGATATCAGGACAACAGAAATATAAAAGAGTTGCGTTTGCCCCTAGGTACCAGTACCAGGGCAACAGAAACAGTAAAGAGTTGCAATATTCTGTATAATTACGTTGATATAAAACTAGATGGCGCAACCAACGATTTAGTTGGCGGTGTTGAAATTATGCGAATGTACATAGAACTACGATGGTTTAGCAAATAATTTGTCTTCTGACAAGGAGATACATAAATTAGACAATTCAATTAAAAGTGAAAACATTTGAGTCACAAGTTTACACTTCTATCGGCAGTTCCTCTGACTGCCAATTCTTTTAATTTTTTTGTTTGGTAGATCATAGTACAGAGGTGGTCCCATTTAAGTTTTATCGAAATCGGTGCAGCGGTTTTGCAAACAGGAACAAAAAACTAAAATTTTCTTTCACATATATTTAGATGATATTTTAGTGATAGAGTCTAATAAAATTTGATTAAGTGTCTGAATTTAATTCTTTTATTTTTATTTATAAATATTGTTGGACAATTCACACACAACACCATCTGACCCCAAACTAAGCAAAGCTTGTATGATGGCGGCCAGATAGCTGATACAATACTTATAAATTGCAATTTTTTTTTTAAAGAAAATAGATTAAAAAATAAAGTATCCAAGTGCGAGTTGGACTCGCCCATGAAGGGTTCCGTTGCAGATAGTAACATAATATACATAGTACACATAGTTCTTGTAGTTCGTTGTAACTTTGATCGAGGTTTTAATAATAGTGTATTTATGACGTACTAAAAAAAAACTACTCATCAGATCGAGTTCAAACTAATTTTCGTTGGTAGTTTTTATGGTAATGTACATCATACATTTTTTTTAGTTTTTTCATCCTCTTACTTTAGAAGTTAGAGGGGGGGGGACACACATTTTACCACTTTGGAAGCGTCTCTCGCGCAAGTTATTCAGTGTAAACAAAAATTATATTAGAAACCTCAACATCATTTTTGAAGACCTATCGATAGACTCCACACACGTGTAGGTTTGATGAAAAAAAAATTTTGAGCTTTAGTTCTCAGTATGGGGGGCACCCCTAATTTTTGTTTTTTTAAAAAACTTTTGTAAAAATCTTAATGCGGTTCACAGAATACATCTACTTACCAAGTTTCAACAGTGTAGTTCTCATAGTTTCGGCAAAAAGTGGCTGTGACATACGGACGGACAGACAGACAGACAGACAGACATGACGAATCTATAAGGGTTCCGTTTTTACGTTTTACGGAACCCTAAAAAGTAACTAATAATAGGCACTGACGGACTAATTAGTTGTTTAGTCGCCATCCACCCCTATTCTATACTAATATTATAAAGAGGAAAGATTTGTTTGTTTGTTTGTAATGAATAGGCTCCGAAACTACTGGACCGATTTCAAAAATTCTTTCACCTTTGGAAAGCTACATTATTCGCGAGTAACATAGGCTACGGCAGATGGCGCTGCAGTTGATATCTAGGTTATTATTCGAGCGAAGCCGGAGCGGGCCGCTAGTGTATAATAATTTAATAACACCTCGCCCTCACCTGAGTTCCTCCGTACAGTTGCCCGCTTTAAACGCGTCGTAATCCCGACAGGCGCGCGCGAGGAACGCGCCGGCGCTCGCCACCGACTCGGCGTAGAGCTCGTTCACGCGCGAGTGGCTGCACGTCTGGAGCAGGCAGTTCGGCTGCTGGGAGCCGCCGTTCGGGAAGAAATCCACGTGACCTGAAACGTAGCATAAATACAAAAAATTATTGAGTGGTTTTATGAAACCACGGTAAAAGCATGTAAAAGTGAAACTTTTTTGAAGTGAAAACTTATTTTGGCGCGCCTAGAGAAATTTTTAGTGGGCTGTGAAATGAATTCTACCGTCACGCTCGGATATGATAAGAAATCTTCGGGTAAACTCGGGACCATAGCCATTGGCTATCTAGAAATGCATCATCCAATGGGAAACGCTAAAAGGGCGTGGCCTGGCCATCATGACATGGCCATCTAGAAATGGGTCAGCCAATGGGAAATGCTGGTGCATTTCTAGATGGTCATGCCATGATGGGCAGGCCACACCCTCCGGTTTCACCCGCGTAGTTTCCAAAGTAAGCTATCAAACTCCGAGTTATAAGTTTTCACTTCTATCGGCAGTTCCTTTGACTGCCAACTTTTTTTTTCTTATTGTAGATGTTACCGGAAACGTAGGAATTGTATATCCGAATAAAATTCCGAAGCTAAATTATTTAAGACATACTTATCCTGGGAAATGTATACATTTCCTGGGAATTGTATATACATAATATAAAAAGAATGCTTTTTGTAATCAAACACGTTGTTAGAATGTCCAATTAGGGCCTATCACTGAGATTTGACTCCGGGTGGGCTCCCGCCAGAAACTTCGGGAGGGTTTTTTAACTTTCACGTGTAGTTAATTTGTATTTGGATTACATCGTGAAAAAATCAGCATGTTCTTCGAATTTTTCCAAGTCGTGCGTCACCAACGCGCACTGGCCAACGTAGTAGATTATGACTTTGACTCTCATGTTGCGACAGAAGGCCCCGGGTCCCAGCAGTGTGAACATTTAGTGAGCTGCTTTAAATCTATCTATCTTATGCTAAACCTTTTACGATTTGAACTCAATTTCAACAAACTCTTCAGCATCCTCAGCCTTCTTTATCCCACTCCTTAGTATCTTAGGCCTCTCTTTTGTCCTGCCATATTCCTCGGTCCTGTGCGACATGCCAATCAAAGGCCGATTTAAACTGAACGAACATAGAGCTAGAGCTGGAACAAGAGTATTCTTTCTCGATCTTTTAGTGTAAACGAAAGATCGTTCTTAGTGTTTTCCATATTAGATATTCCATAGAATCTTTGCGAACGCAAACAAAACAACGAAAGAATGTTCTACGTTTGTTTACACCAAATGAATTTGATACAGTGGGGATAGAATGAGCATTCGCTCGTCTGATGTAAATCGGCCTTTATTTAATAAGTTCAACACTCGTTGTCTATTCGAGTGAAAATAATTTCGAATAGTGTGTTTTCAAGAATGAGAGTCATGGACAAAGGCTCGGCTACTGTATTGCTGATAACTAATGATAATTAACTAGCTAAATGTGAAATTTGGGTTTACGTATCACCTTAATTACGTAGCTACGTAGAAATGTTTGAATATTATTTTTACTAGATTTTGATGTAAATCGGCCTTAATGAGAAAACAAATATTTTCTAGGTGCATACTCTCGATCACTTTGTGCGCTGGTGTAGTAGCCCAGGATATTTAGTGGGTAGGCCTTCACTCAAGCGCGGATCATGGATCATGTGGATCTAGGCCTAGGGCTGGGTCCAGTACCTAGGTGGACAGTTGATTAAAAAGCATACATATACCTATCGCACAGTTTTGTGACTTGACCTCGACTATGTGAGCATAGACTTGGAGCCAACTTGGAGCCATGTGAACTCTGGAGCCAAAGCAGGATCCACCCTTCCGATCCCATCCGCTAGACGGGGAATCAGAATCAGAATCAGATTTTTTTATTGTTGAACTGTGTACAAACTAGTTGGTAGGTTACAATATGTCAAGTACTTACAACAGTCTGCCCTTTGCGAGCATACAATAATTAAAGTTAAATAACATTTTTTATAACATATTTGCTCGTAAAGGGTCTCTTATTGGACCAATTTCTGTATCGTAATGTATCTTATTACGCACTAGTGCTGTAATGTGTAATGTAAAACGCACGGTTTCAAAATGCTCCGTCCACAGACTAGGTAGTATGCTTCGTCTAAAACGAACGGTACCTTTATAAATCTTAGTAAAGAGTTTTTATGTCAGAAAAGTGAGGTCAACATTTTATAAATAAAATTAACTTTGAAAGGTAAAATATAATAAAGAATAAAATTATTAAATTCGTTAATTTAATTAATTTAGACCATAAATTACTTGAATTTTTCTGTAACAAAACACAAAAATATTAATTTTCTTTATTATTAATGGCATAAAGGCTGGTTCTGTGCCGTTGCTTAAAAAAAAAAGGCGCCGATGCGCGCGCATTGCTAATCTGTGATCCATAGTGATTACTTACTCTGTGCTGTGATCAAGTAAATATTATTCCGCGCGTTTTTTTTCGCTGTATTGTTTTTATTTGAAAATGTCGTCAGAGTTTTGTTTATTTCCTCGCAAATATGTTATAAAACGTCGTATGACATACGTGCGCTTTGATAATTACAGCCTCTGCTAATTATAGCTCTCGCCTTCGGCTCGAGCTAGCAATAAAGCCTCGGCTGTAATTGTCAACTTACCGCACTTATATCATAATGTACTATTACATACCAGTACAAATCGTTAAAACTACTAAAGCTAAAACTAATTTCACCACCCGATACTCTAAGCTTTTAATAATTATTATTTACAGCAAAACAGCACTAGTCGTTCAGATATTCTATTAGTTTATAATACGCTTTAGAAATTAGCCATGTCTTTAGCCTAATTTTAAAATGATTACCGACCAGAGTTTTAATATCAGTTGGCAGCTTATTATATATCTTTAAGGCCATGATATATGGGGTATTATGGTACATACTATTATTTATTTGTGGCATGAAGATGTAGCCCCACATAACAACTGGCTCCGTATCTACCGTATATACGGCATCCGTAATGTATTTTTGCCCTGAGAAAAAAAATGTGTCTCTACGGTGATAACTGTCTGTCTAAGTACTACCAGGTACTTACCGACTTTTTCATCGATCCCATAGACGCCGCTGTCCGTGTGTATGACGTCCACGAAGTCTGCATCTGTCGCCTTCAGCCTGAGAGCCGGGTCCACGGCCGTGAAACACGGGCCGGCCGGGTCCAGACCGGATATCCGGCCCACCTACGATGTAACACATACATTTACATACATAAATATTTCATTTAATTTCAAGTTACGGTGTTTGTGGTCTTTCGAAAACGATTTGATAGATTTTAACCAACAATTTGAGGTTTTTGAAATGAAAAATCCTAATCAACATCAACAGCCCACTAAATGTTCCCACTGCTGGGACTCGGGGCCTTCTCTCGCAAGGAGAGAGTTAAGGCCATAATCCACCACGCTGGCCCAGTGCGGGTTCGACATCCTAATATCCCATTATTATTATGAATGTGAAAGTTTCTATGTTTGCTGATCAATCACATTAGAATGCCTAAACGGGTTGGAATACAATTTTATCTCCCATCTTCCAATATTTAATCTCGATTTCTTTGACATCTTTATATTTTTTTCTGTCAGCCGGGTCAGGACATCCATAAAACGTCTAACGCGTACGTCCTGCTCTGCTGCCGCTCCGACGCTACGCCGCTGCATTAGCATGTTGGTGACTTGAACCCACAGAACAGACACCCTGTTGATCGGCGATGATACGAATCTCGCCTACTATCACAACTCACCAGCCACCAGCCACCGCGCTTGTGATTAGTCGAAGTTTCCGAAGTTGCCGAGTGTTCGCCGAATATCCGTGTGACGTGCACTAGTTTCCACGAATGATCGGACAAAACGAGATAGAGTTATGAAAACTTCAAAGGATAGAGCAGGATGCAAAGAGAGACATCAACGGGTTCCCATTGTGCTGAACTGACCCATCGTGCAACTAAACGGCGAACGAGTGAAAGTCGTACGATCAGTCAAGTGGGTTTGTCTTTGCTGGAACCCATCTTTGCCAGTTCTATCGCCAAGCAGTAAAGTGCAAACATTATTGTGTTCCGGTTTGAAGGGCAATGTTTCCAGTGAAATTACAGGGCTTAGAGATATGATATCTTAGATCTCTGAGTGACGAGCGCAGTGCAGTGCTAAGTAATGGTTTGGACTCTACATGATCTATGAGCGTGTCACTGTGCTGTTATGTGGCAGGCATGTTGCTTACCATCAGGCACATATCCTGCTCGTCTTTTCACTCTATACTATTAAAAAAAAAGATTTTCCTCAGACAAAATGTGTGCTCAAAAAAACCTTTAATACGGCTGACCTTGTATCCAGTGAGTTTGTTGAACTGCTTCCCCGTGAACCCTGCGATGTGGGCCCCCAGGCTGTGCCCGATCAGGTGGATCGCCTTCGGGTCCAATCCCTCTGGGAAACGAGAATTTGCTAAATCAGTTCCATATTTCAAACACTGGCAACATTCTGGAACTCTACCATGCTGTGGTGATTTCAACGGCGGGTTTGTTATTACTGTATATTTTTGAAGATAATTTTTGTCGTGACAACGTCTTATAATTCGATGAAGCCGGCAGCACGCACGAAAAAACATGACGTCATGCACCGTTACCGCCGTTACCTCGCCGCATGACGTCATGCGGCGTTACCTCGCTCTAAGGCGTAGTTGAAGTTGTCACGTTCAACTATCGTCAGTAACTTTACAGATTACAGACAACCGATTTTTTAACGTTAATTACGTTATAATAACGTTAACGTTATTGTATTAACAAATAGTAACTTATATGCTCTTCCAGACTATAATCTATGTTCCAAATTTCAATCCAATCCGTTCATACGTTACGACGTCGTTGAGCAACAAAGATCCGCATATCCAAACACCGAAACATTGTCATTTATAATTAGTAGGATGGGCATATTGCACTTAACATCGATAGATACTCAATACTCAATCATTTATTGCGTCATTATGTTACATCATCATCATCATCAACAGCCCACTAAATGTTTCCACTGCTGGGACACGGGGCCTTCTCTCGCAAGGAGAGAGTTAAGGCCATAATCCACCACGCTGGCCCAGTGCGGGTTGGTGGATGACACATGACACGAAATATTCTAGGTACATGTCGGTTTCCTCACGATGTTTTCCATCACCGTTTTAAGTTAGCCGCATTACGCACATGAATTCGAAAAGACAGTGGTGCGTGTGGGGTTTGAACCCGGGGTCTCCGGATCGGCAGTCGCCGTTCTCCCGACTAGACCAGCCGTAACTTATATGTTACAGATTATTATTACGTTACAGATAAAAGTAATTACCTGGTTAGATTTAGAACAAAATCAAGTCGTAACACAACGTACCCCAACCGTGCATTGCAATTTAAGTGACATTGCAAAACGTTTTATTTCACAGTCAAATAGGTACTTGGTTTTCATCATCGAAGTTTCTTAGATCATCAGTAAAAAAATGGCAGTCATAGGAACTGACGAAAGAAGTGAAAACTTATAACTCAGAATTTAATAGCTTACCTTGGAAACTACACGGGTGTAACCGGAGGGCGTGGCCTCACCATCATGGCATGGCCATCTAGAAATGCGTCAGCATTTCCCATTGGCTCACGCATTTCTAGATGGCCATGCCATGATGGTGAGGCCACGCCCTTTCAGCATTTCCCATTGGCTGACACATTTCTAGATGCCCAATCGCCAAGGTCCCGAGTTTACCCGAAGATTTCTTATCATAGCCGAGCGTGACGGTAGAATTCAATTTACACCCCACGAAAAATTTGTCTAGGCGCGCCTAAAGAAGTTTTCACTTCAAAAAACTCGGATAGACTATAATAGGCTTTTGACAACAGCAGATCCCTCAAAGTCCTGATAAACCTACGCTCGTCTTCAATTTTCTAAGTTTATTTTATAAATCTTTGTAGCCATCGCATGCGGACCGGTATGTAAAGTTAGTTTTGATGTCGGTACGTTGGTATACCTACTTGTATAATGTCTTAATCGTGGGTTCGATTCCCACCCAGTGCAAATATTTGTGTGATGAATTCAAATATCTGCACTGTGTCTGGGTGTTTCTATGTATAATAAGTATGTATTTAAAACTATATAAGTATTATATCAGCTATCTGGTCGCCATAGTACAAGCTTTGCTTAGTTTGGGGTCAGATGGTGTTGTGTGTGTATTGTCCACCAATATTTATTTATTTATTATTTCTTAATAGGGTAGCCCCAGTTGTCTGCTACTCTATCAAATAAATTTGGATATTTTTAATAAAACATTAATTTTTAAAACATTTAATTTTTAACAAATTTGCAGTTTCCAGTTTTCAGTGTTACTAAACATACAATGCATTGTATTGCGTTCCATTGCACTGTATTGTATGTTAATAAAATCTAAACAACTATACTCAGAGGCTGAACACAGGTCGTCCATCGCGTGTTGATAATTGCCATTAGATACTACACGTGGTTTAACCACGTGCAGGTCAAACACGAAACCAAAACAAAACACTACATAATATTACAGTATAAAGAAATACTACCAGTAGTTCATCGCCTTTGATCTTAGGAGAAACGCCGATAATGTGTAGACACGGGTAGGGTTGTCGCAATTTTAAGAACGTGGCACCAAAATAAAATTAAAACATACGGAAGACGTCAACCCTGAGCCGCGCTCCTGCAATACTAACATTGTAATGTAGGGAATGCGGGAGCGCGCCTCTCCTCGCCCGCCCCGCACGATTGCCCCGTCTAGATTTAATAGACTGTGATTAAACCTTCATTACTTTGTAGGAAGGCAATTGGTCTGTAGTGGTAGGACTCTTTACAGAGTCCGCCTTGGGAAGTTCGTCACACTTATTCTGCCGCCAAGTGGTAGCCGCCTTTCGTTAAGCCTACTCTAATAATAATTAGAGTAGGCTTAGAACATTTAAACGTCAAACAATGTTCGATAGGACGAAACGAAGTAGAAGCGGAGTAGGAAAGTCGTGAGTTTATTTCGAAATTACGTTTTTCGTAGAAAGATAGTAGACGTCTAGCAGGTCTACTACAAAAACAAACTCCGAATGATCGGATCCGACCGACAGCTGAATCGGATTGTAGCCTACCACGAAAAACATTCGGATCGATACATCTCGGTCGGAAGTTATAGACTTAGGTCGGATGAGGGTCGGATCGAACGAAACGGCCGATCCTATCAACCGACAGATTGTCTTTCGAGGTAGGAAAAGTCCATAAGTTCGGCCGATATATCGTTTATCGGACTTCGTAGTAGGCCTGCTGTTCCGTGATCATTGTGAGCTATAAGCAACAAACCAAATCCAAAAATCCATACATTCAAACATTGACATTTATAATATTAGTAGGATGTAAGCATTTTTTCTTTTTCGTTGATATTAGAAAAAGTGCTCAAAAAGATTTCGATACAATTATATGAGACCATTTAGTAAGGGAATCAGTTAGCATTAAAAAAAAGCATTAGTAGGTTTGATAAATTCCTTCTTATTATAGTCGCTTAAAAATAGTATTGAATTGCGTCTTACTTTACAACAAGACATTATTATCTTGTCATATTAAATAAACGCTATCCCGTCTACAAGTCTTGCACAATTGGTTTTTCTAAACAACGCTAAGTGACCTAACCAGCTTCCGCAGTCGATTCACGTCTAGCATACTAATAATACAATCTGCCATCTCAATCAAACCTGTTTGTTATAGGAAACCTTGGAATTATGGACATATTTCCGCCATCATTACTCTGTCAGACATTTTACAGGGTTACCAACAACAAACACAATACAAACAAAAAAATACAAAATTATACGGCTGGTCTAGTCGGGAGAACGGCGCCTGGCGATCCGGAGACCCCGGGTTCAAAACCACGCGCACCACTGTCTTTTCGCAGTCATGTGCGTAATGGCGCTAATTTAAAACGGTGAAGGAAAACGTCTTAAAGACGTGGACATGTACCTAGAATCTTTCGAGGTTATGTGTAATCCACCAACCCGCACTGGGCCAGCGTGGTGGATTATAGCCTTGACTTATTAGCGTTCTCTCCTTGCGACAGAAGGCCCCGAGTCCCAGCAATGGGAACATTTAGTGGATTGCTTAGTTTTTTTTCAGCTTTGTAATTTAAAAAAAATGGTTAAGTTAAGAAATCAGTACGCTGATAGCGCGAGTAGTTATACCGCTCGACTCGGCGGGTTACGCCTTCAGCGCTCAGCTTCGTCCGCATGGCACGGACGACGAACTAACGGTAACGGAACGTTACATGACGTCATGTTTTGCGGGCGTGCAGCCGGCTTCACCGAATTATAAGACGTTATCACGTCAAAAAATAAAAAACATAATATATTTCAGTAAAACCTGTACATTCTACAATTATATTTCTCATTTCCCAAACTATGCTATGTTATATTGCTATACCAAGTTGTGAACACCTACTTTGAAACGAAAGGGATGTTTTTTTTTTGGAAGGAAGTTTCTTACGGTATAGGTTTGGAGGAGATAGAACTTTTGGTGCGCGACCGAACTGAAAAATATATGAGACTGAAACCATAATCAAAATACATAATGAATATAATGGAGAAGAGACGCGTAAAAACTGCCCAGTTTTACAAACTTTATTTTTCAGATGATCGTATCATAAATTTTATACAATTAAGGATTGTTTTTCGCCAGTTGTTTTGCTTCTATAGTTCTAAATTATCCGAAGGAACTTCGCTCTTACCTGGTGTCCTATGACACCACATCTTTTTGAAGTGAAAACTTCTTTTGGCGCGCCACGTCACGATCGGGAATGATAAGAAATCTTCGGGTAAACTCGGGACCATAGCCATTGACTATCTAGAAACGCGTCAACCAATGGGAAATGCTGAAAGGGCGTGGCCTGGCCATCATGGCATGGCCATCTAGAAATGCGTAAGCCAATGGGAAATGCTGACGCATTTCTAGATGGCCATGCCCTCCGGTTACACCCGTGTAGTTTCCAAAGTGACCTATCAAATTCTGAGCTATAAGTTTTTACTTCTATCGGCAGTTCCTATGACTGGCAATTTTTTTTAAATATTTGACTGCAATTTTTTTTAAATATTAATAATAAGTAAAACGCAAACATATCAGATTAATCCTAGCGTTCTCAATGACCCTGTGTAGACACCATGTTTATAATTAGATGTTTTGTTGTTGATATAAATAGACCGGTAAGGTCAATTAAACATTCTCAACTAATTAAAACATTCCCAACGGATTGAGGTAGAGCTGTTTTTAATCTACTGGTATTTAATGGTAATTTAATGGATATTATATTTATCATGAGCTGGTCTTTGATGGTTTTGTTTTTATGGAAAGTTTTTTTTATTTGTTACTAGCTGCGCCTTTTTTACCTAGAGCAGACGCTCGAACTAGGTACAAGATTTGAGTGTGAGGCCATGAGAAGGATTCCAAGGGCTGGGTAAGCTTTGAGAAAATTCGCAGTTTTCTTCTTACCCATTCCACAGAATTGAATAACAAAAGTGTACAACCAGTGTATGGTTCCTTAAAAGCCGGGACACACAGAGGCTCCCGCCGCGAGAAAGCGATAGCGACGCGGGACGGGATTTTTTGTAATGTTCGAATTTGTATGCAACCTGTCACACAGCAAGCGGGCGCGATCCGATACGATACGCTCTCCCGCGCGAGAAGATTCGGACGACAAACAGAAGATCGCTTTGCGGGAATATCGCGCCGCAGCGCGGGACGGGCGGCGGGCGCGGGCGCTGTATTCTACGGCAGTCGGTACAAGCTGTCACACAGGGAAAGCGATACCGTAGCGATACCGTAGCGATAGCGATCCGATCTCACGAGTTTTTTTTTTTACAACGTAATCGTGCGATATAGTGCGTTTCACAGAGAAGTGTAGAAAACCAAAACAAAGGTGATACCGTAACATAAAAATCGAAGAGCTTAGTACTTTGATGAAACTGTCTTAAAATATTTTTCACAAATTTGAATTGACTTTATTGCGGTCTTAAATACAATATTTGGACAACAATTGGATCGCTTTTGGTGTCACACCGGCTACGTTCTCGCCACCTTCCCGCCGCGGGCAGCGGGCGGTCGCCCTGTGTGACGTGGTACGGACCGCTATCGCTTCGTATCGCTATCGCTATCGGATCGCTATCGCTGTCGGATCGCTGTGTGTGAGTTTGGCAACCAAGGCAGCGATTCTAAATGCGATTCCGAATGGTTCGTAATCGGAATAACTATCCCTGTCTCTGTCATGCTAAACAAATAAGACAAAGATCGAGAGATGAGATTCCGTGTCGGATGCAACCGAAAGGATTTAGAAACACTACCTTAGACAAGACTCGTGAAAACTATGGATTTTAGAGCCCAGAAATATATCATATGAATATGTCAACAAGTTTTTATAAACAAAATAATTAGTGCAATTAAAACAATTGAAAATAAAATTTTACCCACATTATTTGGTTTCAAACATTTTATAGGAATTGGTTGAGTTACTTATGTGAGTTAAATTTGACATACATAGCAGGTTATTTTTATTATATAGAATCAAATTTAATAGGTTATTTTTATTTCATTCTGACTCCAAGTGAAACCGAAATTAATCCATTCGAATCCTTTAATTTAATTTTGTAATTAGTGTTATAATGAACTTAATATAAATTGATGTACATTATGATGATAGGTTTTTAAGCATTATTGTATATTATTTGGTCATGTCGACTATTATAATTGTCACTATTATAGACTAGCCAAGCTGTGGTTGGTCTTTGCGTGCTTAGTAGATAAGTATACATTTTGTAATTACTGACCTCGTGGCTTAGTTGGTAGTTGGGTTCGATTCCCACCCAGTGCAAATATTTGTGTGCTGAATTCAAATGTTTGCACTGTGTCTGGGTCTTTCTATCTTCTTAATAATAATAATATATATAAATCTCCTGTCACGATGTTTGTCCGCGATGGATTCCTAAACTACTTAACCGATTTTAAATTAAATTGGCACACCGTGAGCAGTCTGGTCCAACTTGAGAGATAGGATAGTTTTTATTTCGTTTAATAGTCTTTAAATGACAATATCCGAGCGCAGCCGGAATGGGCCGCTAGTGTATAATAAGTATGCATTTAAAACTATATAAGTATTACATCAGCTATCTGGCCGCCATCACACAAGCTTTGCTTAGTTTGGGGTCAGATGGCGTTGTGTGTGAATTGTCCACCAAAATAACAAAAAAAAAAAATAATTGGTTATTCAAAATGGTGCTAGTTTAGTTTGTATACATATTAATGTAAGTATATTATTTGGTAACGAAACAAATAAATTATTATTTGTTATGTTTAATTTTATGGCTTTCTCGCATTTAATTAAAATCATGACGTTTTTCTCAACGTCTGACGGTCGATTTGCAACGCCACACAATAATTGCGAAAACTTGGGAGAACAAACCGATAAACATAAAGAAATGTTGATCTACGGAATTAGTTCTAACAATTATTTTTATTGATTTCTAAAACATGTCGGTACAACATTTTTTTTTTAATTTTCTACTAAAGAGGCACTTTTAGCTGTGTCAAAAAAATCTGTTCAAAAGTGGTGTTCAATTGCACTAACCACGACAATCGCCGATGCCTTGCTAGTTTTATTAATATAATTTTATTAATATAACATTAATGTAATAATTTAATATAACATATTAGTAAGGCAGATACTGAGCATGCTTTTCTGTCTTATGAATTGTAATGCGTATCTATCTTCTTAATATATATAAATCTCCTGTCACGATGTTTGTCCGCGATGGATTCCTAAACTACTTAACCGATTTTAAATTAGATGTGCACACCGTGAGCAGTGTGGTCCAACTTGAGAGATAGGATAGTTTTTATTTCGATTAATAGTCTTTAAATGACAATATCCGAGCGCAGCCGGAATGGGCCGCTAGTCTATTATTTATTACTAGCAGCGCCCCGCGGTGTTTTAAAGATATTTAAACACATACAATGATTTTATGCTTACTCACGATGTTTTACTTCGCTATTTTTCAGGTAGCTATTCGCGCGCGCGCAAGCTTCGAAAAGACCAGGATTTTAACCAGTTCCGGATCGGAAGTTGCCGTCTAAACCAGTCGTATCTTTAAAAATTGTTAGCTTTTTGTGAGTGTAAGTAAGAGAAATGTTCCTTACTGTGCACCATGGCAGCCAGGGTCTCTCCCAGTCGCTCCCCGATGAACCGCACGTAGGTGGTGGAGCGGAGGTATAACCAGCGGATCAGCGAGCTCGCGTCTAGACCCAGGATATTGTACTCCCCTGGAAACGTTATAAGGTATATAAGGTAAGGTAAGGTAAGGTAAGGTATATAAGGTAAGGTAAGGTAGGTAAGGTAAGGTAAGGTATGTAAGGTAAGGTAAGGTATGTAAGGTATGGTATAGGTATAAGGTTATAAGGTAGTAGTGGTAACACTCTTTGCAGACACTGCTTGGGGAAGCACCTACCACACCTTCGCCAGTTATTCTACCGCCAAGCAATAATGTGCAAACATTACTGTGCTTCGGTTTGAAGGGCAATGTTTTCAGAGTTTTTCAATTACAGGGCTTCTAGTGAAAAGCGCAGTGCAGTGTGCAGTGGTAGGTAATGATTTAGACTCTTCATGTTCCAATAGCTGCGTGTCACTGTGCTGTTATGTGGCAGGCATGTTGCTTACCATCAGGCACATGTCCTGCTTCTCACGTCACTCTTTACGAGTACTATAAAAAAAAGTGGACAGATTTGGTCACGGATTTTAAGTTTGGCGTCGCGACGCCCGCGCAACGTGATTGTTCGGAATGGTGAAAGAATGCTTAGCTAGTCTACCGTTCAAAGAGACACCAGGATACCAGGATTCGAAAGGGAATTTTAGGGAACCAGAATTCATACCGATTTGAAAGAACGCCTCGCTGATGTTCCCGAAGTTGTTCTTCCCAGGGTTGTCGGTGAAGCCGTGCAGGTAGATGATGAGAGGAGCGCGGATGTTGTAGCCTCGAGCCTCCGCCAACAGAACCGGGACCTTCGACAGGCTGTAGGTCACGTTCACCGCGCTACGGGAATAGGGATGTTATAGGCGTACCACGAAATAATGACACTTGTATGACATTGTCATGGGCATCGCGAAATCGGACATCGGCAACCCTGGTTGGCTTGACGACGGCGTTACTTACCATTTTGGCCACATGCCATTATTTCCATGTAAGGGTATAACAATTTTTCGGAATTGCTTTTTTTATTATTGACGCTTGTATACCATAACAAAAAAAACAACATTTTAGTCTTTTCGATGAGTATTTATACAATAATAAAGTAATTTTGAATTTTCCCGCTAAAACACTAACGACTGACATACGTTACTGGGTAGTATGGCAAAACATTAGTCGCGATTCATGACTGTATGTCCAGTTTATGTGTTTTCTTGGTTTTACTTGAATACATACAATGAAAATCGTCGTCGGCACGATCGCAAACTATCATAAAAAAACAGAAAAGTAAACTCGAAGACTGACTATACTAGTCAGTCTTCGAGAGCTTGTTTTGCGGTTAGTGACGTAATAAGTCATATTAGTGTCTCCAGTCACGTGACAACAGATAAAAAATGTAGCAATAAAAATCATTTAAGTATAATAAATTTACTATGTAATATTAATGTGATTTTCGATATTCTATTAATACAAACTATCATAAAATTAACACTAAACATTAAATTGTGATTAGTGTTAACATCCCTATTACAATCTTTTTGTAGTAGCGAGTAAATGCTTTTGAGTGTTGGAACTCTAGCAGTGCAGCACTGTAGCAGTGCCTCTAAAGAGTAAAGAGTCATCTAAAGTCTATTGCCTATAATTAGTAAATTTTGTAATTAGTCCCTGAAGGTTTCTCGCATTGGCAAGACAGGGGGGCTCAGTAGCCGTGGGTCGTAGCCTGGTTACCCACGCCCAAGTTAAGGAGAACCTAAGGTGAGGCCGCTCGTCTAGGTTTTTGCCAGTAATCTATTTCAAGAACAAATTTGACAAATGGATAGCGAAAGACAATATCATTTTAACAGGCAATTACCTATAATTTTGTTACATATTTCAACACTGAGATATAGGTATATCAGCGAATGCTGCTCGCCTATTACTAAATATTGATGTAGCCAAATATGTAGGTTGGACATTGAATCGGCGCTGGTGCAACTGGTGTGGGCAGCGATGTTGAAGGGTGGGCATTGCGGTGATCAATAGGGATTCCACAAGTGGTGTCCCGCCTGATATATGATCGTGAGGTGGGACGTGGGACCGCTCGTCTAGGCTTTAGCTAGTAATTATGTAGGTTGTACAGTGAATCGGTATGCAACTGATGTATGCCGCGATGTTGGAGGGTGGGTATCGCGATAGTCGATATGGGATCCCGCAAGTGATGTCCAGCCTTACATAACCCACTGTGTTTCTGTACGGTGGACAAGGCGTAAATACTTTTCCTCCGAAAATAGTTGATAGTCGAACGTCTTACGTGGCTTAGTGGGTAGTAACTCTGTCTGCGAAGCCGGGTGTCGGGGGTTCGATTCGCACCTAGTGCAAATATTTGTGTCATGAATTTTCAAATCATGAACATCATTTGTTTCATGAATTTAAATATCTGTACTGTGTCTGGGTGTTTCTATGTATAATAAGTATGTATTTACAACTATGTAAGTATTAAATCAGTTATCTGGCCGCCATAGTACAAGCTTTGCTTAGTTTGGGGTCAGATGGGGCTGTGTCTCAATTGTCCACCAATTCATTTAACTGTAGTTTTTTTTATTGTAGAAGTTTCCACCACTTTTTAATTGTACTGCCCGTCTTCCTTGTTTCGTATCTGTTTTTCCATCCTACGGTTGCCTGGAAGAGATCGCTTTAAGGGATCTCCCATTGGGATCTTCCATTTCCCATTGCTTTCTTTAAGTTTTTATGTATTTTATTCTTAAATTAAATGCAATAAAGAATCTATTTATCTATCAATAGGTATAATTTGCAATTTAACAGTGACAGGTCTAAAAAATCAGAAATGCTTTACCTGGATCTAAATACGAGAGCGAGTGCATTAAGGTCTGGCTCCTTCACCCCGTCTACTTGTGCGTAGTCCACTCCGATCAGCTTCTTCACGTTGGAACCTACAAATAAGAAGAAATAACTTCAAACATTTACATTTATAGCATATTACAGGCCGATAATGTCGTGTGCCAAAGTCCTACTAATATCATGAAGGCCAAATTTTGTAAGTACTGATGGATGTTGGATGGATGTTTGTAACTCTTTCACGTAAAAACTACTGAAGGAATTTGGATGAAATTTGGTACATAGATAAATAATGGTCTGGAATAACTCATAGGCTACTTTTTGTCCCGAGAAAATAGCTACGCTGGTGAAACCACGGGCGCTGATAGTAACAAATAAATAAATATTGGTGGACAATTCACACACAACACCATCTGACCCCAAACTAAGCAAAGCTTGTATGATGGCGGCCAGATAGCTGATATATAATACGTATATAGTTTAAATACATACTTATTATACATAGAAACACCCAGACACAGTGCAAACATTTGAATTCATCACACAAATATTTGCACTGGGCGGGAATCGAACCCACGACCCTCGGCTTCGCAAGCAGAGCTGCTACCAACTAAGCCACGAGGCCAGTCGTGTAGTGTTCAATAATCACAAATCGCTAATATCTAAGGGTAATTATAATATATATACTAATACTAATATATGTATACTACGTCTTAAAATGAAATTACTCGCTTTTTTTTAAATTATTAATTTTACAAACCGCGGTCACTGCCATTGCCATTTTGAATCAATTTTTTGCATCTATCACAATGGTTCGTTAAAAACTTATTTACAGCTTAGATTCTAAAAATGTACACAAAAAACTAACATGAAATGGACGAGAAAAAAAGACATTCTAATGTTAGGTACCGGTAAACCGGTAAAACCGGCGGTGGCATTATCGCGGAAAGCGATCTCTTATTTAAGAGAGTCAAATATATCTATCCATTACTACGGGTAATAAGTACAAGTAAACAAAAAAAATGGTTGTCTGTAAAGTCGGCTTACTGACGATAGTTTAAACGTGACAACGTCTTAAGAAATCAGTACGCTGATAGCGCGAGTAGTGATACCGCTCGACTCGGCGGGTGGCGCCCTCAGCGCTCAGCTTCGTCCGCATGGCACTGACGACGAACTAACGGTAACGTTACATGACGTCATGTTTTGCGGGCGTGCAGCCGGCTTCACCGAATTATAAGACGTTATCACGTCAATAAAAAATTGAAGGAAGGAGGAAACGATTTATCCCAACATAGGTCGCTCTCATTAATATAAATGTGTTTTTTATCAGTCTCAGTGTACACGAATGTCTACCTTATGAACCTATTTACATAAATACTTGTTTTCCCTAAATGTATACGAAAATACGCCTTTAATTTTTTCCCGACTGAAATAAATAGATAATAAAATAATAATAATAAATATATTGGTGGACAATTCACACACAACACCATCTGACCCCAAACTAAGCAAAGCTTGTGTGATGGCGGCCAGATAGCTGATATAATACTTATATAGTTTTAAATACATACTTATTATACATAGAAACACCCAGACACAGTGCAAACATTTGAATTCATCACACAAACATTTGCATTGGGTGGGGATCGAACCCACGACCATAACAATAAGGGTTAGGTATGTTTTTCTCACGTATCTTGTATGGTACGTTTGTATGTTGGTACGATTATAGAAATTTGTAAATTTCTTTATTCCCACGTATATTCCAAACAGCTAGACCGATTTTGAAAATTAAGTTATCGTTACATTCGTCTCAATAGCCCAAGTAATATGTATAAAATAAATAAATAAATAAGTGTCGTTAGATAGAATATAAGTTTTTTTTACATGTTAAGTTTTTGCAGTCGGGTCTTTATAAATTAAAGTTATTGCTTATTTCTATGACATCGCTGCAAATACTTAAGTTCGCCAAACAAACTTATGACGTGACAACGTCTTATAATTCGATGAAGCCGGCTGTACGCACGAAAAACATGACGTCATATACCGTTACCACGTTACCGTCGGTCGTTACCTCGCCGCATGTTTGTTACAGTTGTATTAATTATTTCGATCAGTAGTTCAAGCGGGGATGTAGCTCAGTGGTAGAGCGTTCGCTTTGCACGTGAAATGCCCCGGGTTCGATCCCCGGCATCTAAAAGCTTTTTTGCATTGTTTTGATTGAAAATGACTAAATTCTACTGAATACTTTTTACATACAAATCTATTAAACAAATGAAATTAAAATTTTCTTTTGAAAAATGCTACCATTCCATCAGTATTATCTTAAGACGTTGTCACGTTCAACTATCGTCAGTAAACCGACTTTACAGACAACAATTTTTTGCTTGAAATTATAGAGGCAGCGAAAGCAAAGCCTATTTCGATTTAGACGGTAAAAAGGCGTCCAGTCATTATATGGTACGCACTAAAAACATTTTGAAAGCATTGGGTATGGATTGTTAAAAGTCGTGCCGTTTGAGCGGTCCCAAACACACAAAGTTTTGGTATCGACGATTACCAAAATTATAAATGCGAAAATTTGGATGTATTGACGTTTGTTGCTCAATCACTATGAAACGGCTGAACGGATCGGAGGGTCTAACGAACAAAAATGCGCGATTAAAATTTAAATTAAAAAATAGTTATTTGTTGTACAAGAGTGCAAAGTGGCTTTTTAACCGCGTGCTCAATTTTGATGACCGAACAAGCGAAGGATTCTAAAGTTGAATCACGAGCGTAGCGAGGGAATCAAAAATTAAAATCCTGAGCGTAGCAAGGGAATCAAAAGGGCACAAGGTGAAAAACTTTGCACTCGAGTGCAACACGTAATTTTTCATCCCACCTTAGCGAGGAAATTACTAAACGCTTTGCGCATTTTCAGTTTCAGTCAATTCTGTTGGCGTCAAATAAACTTCTTGATCACTAGAATCACTTATTATTATTATTATTATGGTATTTCGGTTTTTAACTTGTATTCAATTTTACTGTTTTTATCCTAAGTTTTAAACTTAAACTTTATTTAGCCATGGTTTAAACAATAACAATACGACGTGAAAATATGGAGAGTTGACCGATTGAGGTAAGGAGTTTCATATGTGTACATGAAAAAGTGTCCACCCAAATGCATTAAATTATAGTAGCGCTAAATTTGCATCATGGTACATTTTAAAGGAAATAAATAAACGTACTATTCAGAATTAATGAAAAAATAATTGACAGTGATAGGCACTGCCGATAGAAGTGGTAACTTATAACTCAACATAAATTTGATTGCTTACTTTGGACTTTTTGCTTTTAACTACGCGTGTGAAACCGGAGGGCGTGGCTATGAGCATGGCCATCTAGAAATGCTGACGCATTTTTAAATGGCCAATGGGAAAGGCTGAGGCATTTCTAGATGGCCAATGGCTATGATCCCGAGTTAACCCGAAGATTTCTTATCATTCCCGAGCGTGACGCTAGAATTCAATTGACAGCCCACGAAAAATCTGTCTTTGGTGCGCCAAAAGAAGTTTTGACTTCAAAATATATTGTACCTACATGTTTTCTCAAAATAGTGATTATTTATTTGATGTTATATTTACTACATTATTTTATACTGCATAAGTAGTTGAAATTATCTATTAGTTACCATTTTAGTAGTCATTCATTATATTTAATTATTTAACTCGACAGTTCGGCATACTTCAATTCGATTACAATTGATCATATCATTTTAAAATGTTCTGTCATTTGAAATAACATTCTTTACCTCTATCCTCCATACGTGAAAAGAAAATTGCGCGCAAAGCATTTAAAAAAAAAAGTATACCAAGGAGGTTCCGAGTATGAGTTTTTAACAAATTAAAAAGAAATGTATGATGAATTCGGCACCAAGGAGGTAGAAATAAATAGGTTAAATTATGTTTTGAATTCAAAACCTCAGTACACACGATGTTCTAAATTCAAATTTACTTTACCCTCTAGAGGGTAAAAACGACTTTTGCGCCCTGATATCGAGGAGCAAAAGTACTTTTTCCGAGCTGGTGGGATGAAAAAGGTATTTGCCCTCTGCCCGCTCAGTCATGCACTCTCCAGTCCAGTGTCGAGGGCAATCCGTATCGGTTTGAGGTATTTTGCTAATATTGTGATGTGAGCAGAAGGTTTCATTCTGTGTTTTTATATATTGTAAAAATATATAATGTAATTGTATGTCAATCTAAACCTATAAAAGTTAAAAAAAAAAAATTGGCAGTCATAGGAACTGCCGATAGAAGTGAAAACTTATAACCCAGAATTTGTAGCTTACTTTGGAAACTACACGGGTGTAACCGGAGGGCGTGGCCTGGCCATCATGGCAAGGCCATCTAGAAATGCGTCAGCATTTCCCATTGGCTGACGCGTTTATAGATGGCCAATGGCCGTGATCCCGAGTTTACCCGAAGATTTCTTATCATACCCGAGCGTGACGCTAGAATTCAATTCACATCCCACGAAAAATCTGTCTAGGTGCGCCAAAAGAAGTTTTCACTTCAAAAAAAAAAGCTTATTAGAAATGTTTCGTTTCATGCGTAAGTAACACTATAATTATTTAGTTTGCTTGTTTATTCCTAAAAATTGATAGTCATATAGTCAGATTAGAACGAGAGTGTAAGAGAGATCGCAACAACCGATGTTCTGGATATGTTGTCTCTTTCTTCAGTGTGATATTATTGTTTAATACATATGGAAGTGTAAGTTTAAATGGATGGTTGTGCCGTGATATATTTGCATAATTGTTTGATTATAAGGATTTATTTGTAATACTCGTACTTTCTTGGTGTTTAGCAGGGGTCGGTAACGCGCGACCCACGACCTACTTTCGTGCGGCCCGCGAAAGATTAAAAAAATAATTATGACCAGCTCAAATATATCCTCCCTATATATTTTACAAATTAAATATTTATTTTTACAACCAACTATACAATTAAATAAATGTATCACTACTTTATGTTATCGCGAACGCAGTCTTTTCGAAAGTACCTAAATAGTGAATGCGCAGCCCCAACCTACAAGCCTAGCACTGACTGTGCAAATGAATTAATTACAAACTTTCAGAAGTGCGGCCCGCTTTTATGTATTTTTTTCCCCATGTGGCCCATCGATCCCGAAAGGTTGCTGACCCCTGGTGTAAAGTATAGAATAAGCAGCTCACACTGAGTCTCGCCGACAGCAGCAATGGTCTCGTCTATCGGTTGTTTGACGGCTGCGATTTCCTTCTGCAGTCCACGACCGAAGGCGTTAATCGCCCCCTGGACCTGGGCCGCTCCCTGCTGCATCAGCGAGGCCAGGAGAGGCAGCAGGATGGACAGGTTCAGTGGCACCTGAGAATGTAAACCAGAAATTATTTAGAACTAGCTGTACCCTGAACCCTGCGCGCATTGCTACGCCACGAAAATTGATTGTACCCACTCAGTACTCAGATTCGAACCAGCAGGTCTACTACGAAGTCCGATAAACGATATATCGGCCGAACTTATGGAAGTTTCCTAACTCGATAGACAATCGGTCGGTTGATCGAATCGGCCGTTTCGTTCGATCCGACCCTCATCCAACTTAAGTCAATAACTTCCAACCGAGATGTATCGATCCGAATGTTTTTCGCGGTAGGCTACAGATCCGATTCAGCTGTCGGTCGGAGCCGATCATTCGGAGTTTGTTTTCGTAGTAGACCTGCTGGGGTATACCGATACCTTCGTATCGGTAGTCGCTGTGCTACCGACTAGAAGACCACCCGTAACTTCAATAACATAGAATGTACTTACAGTGTGGAGGGCCTCAAAGAATTTTGACAATAATTTGTTTTATTCTACGCGGTTGAAACCGTGACCTAAGTCCTTAAAACCAAGTATACTCGTAATATTGTTGTTTTTTAAAACCTTTCTCGAACACCTAACTCCGGACATTAAAAAAAAATAACGGTTTAAGATGATACATGTTATTATAATCTATATCTCTAGCGTAACACGTAGAAGTGGCACCGTTTCATGGTTGATATTCCATAGACACGGACGAAGAGGTTTGACTCTACTTTTGTGATAAGAACGTCTAGACTGTGGAGTTAGTTGCCTGAGTGGGTTTTTCCCGATGGGTATAATCTTGGTGTCTTCAAATCGAGAGTGAATCGGTTTCTTCTATGTAAGCACGCTCCATCGTAGACCGCATCGTCGCTTAACATCGGACTAGATGGTGGTCAAGTGTAAACCTAGAACAGTTAAAAATAAAAAGAAAACGCACTCAGGCAACGTATTCCACAGCTTAGACGTTCTTATCACAAAAGTAGAGTCAAATCTCTTCGTTCGTGTCTGTGGAACATCAACCATTAACCATGCGATACGGCTGTTGTGGCACTAGATTTTTGAAGTGAAAACTTCTTTAGGCGCGCCTAGACAGATATTTCGTGGGCTGTGAATTGGATTCTAGCGTCACGCTCGGATATCTTCGGGTAAACTCGGGACTATGGCTATTGGCCATTTAGAAATGCGTCAGCCAATGGGAAACGCTGAAAGGGCGTGGCCTCGGCATCATGCCATGGCCATCTAGAAATGCATCAGCCAATAGGAAATGCTGACGCATTTCGAAATGGCCATGCCATGATGCCCAGGCCACGCCCTCCGGTTATACACGTGTAGTTTCCAAAGTAAGATATCAAATTCTGAGTTATAAGTTTTCACTTCTATCGGCAGTTCCTATGACTGCCAATTTTTTTTTATTGATTTTCTTTGATGCTGAATGAAGTTTAGAAGGCTTACATAGCGATAATTTTCGAAGTGGAAGTCTTCTCCCACACTGGTACAGTTAGTACAATTCATCGTATCTAATCGAACCGACACCCTGAGTAGTACTGTGCGTACCTGAGTAGTACAAATAACAACAAGTAGGTCAAACTTCGAATAAGAAAACATATGTATTAATTAAATGAAATAATCCAATTAATTTTATCAATTCTTTGTTTATTTTTTCAATGCGACATAAATTTCAATAAATATCTGTTGCAAATTGCAAAACGTATAAACAGGCCACTTTTTGTTGACAAGGCGGCAATCTCTCACAATGAGGTCGAAGTGGTAGGAGTCTGTCTACCAAAGGAAGACACCTAGAAGTATAGTATAGTAGTTGTAGTGATAGGACTCATAGCAGAGTCCGCCTGGGGAAGGACCACACCTTTGCCAAATATTCTACCGCCAAGCAGTAATGTGCAAACATTACTGTGTTCCGGTCTGAAGGGCAATGTTTCCAGATAAATTACAGGGCTTAGAGATATAACAACATAGATCTCTGGGTGACGAGCGCAGTGCAGTGCTAGGTAATGATTTGGAATCTTCATGTTCCAATAGCTGCGTGTGTCACTGTGTTGTTATGTGGCAGGCATGTTGCTTACCATCAGGCACATGACCTGCTCGTCTCGTCACTCTATATTAAAAAAAAAAAAAGTATTTTTGAAGTGAAAACTTCTTTTGATACACCGATCTTTCGTGGGCTGTGAATAGAGCTCAAGCGTCACGCTCGTGAATAAAAGAAATCTTCGGATGATCTCGGGATCGCGACGACCAGATGGTTATCGCCAACAAGCCAACGCATTTCTACATAGAAATGCGTTGGCTTTTCTACCTCTACATGGCCATGATTAGAAGCATGGCCGTCTATCTAGATGGCCATGATTAGAAGACTTATTTAGCTTTAAAGATTTATTCCAGACTAGCAGTGCTTTCCGGTTTCACACGCGTAGTTTCCAAAGTGAGCTATCAAAGTCAGAGTTGTAAGTTTTCACTTCTATCGGCATATCCCTGACTGCCAATTTTTTTTAAAAATAAATAATTTAAATGACGGACTAATCGGTATTTTAAAGTAATCGTGCCAATTAATCTTATTGGATAACGACCATCTCATCATCATATCATCATAGTAGTATTTATTTCGAAGAGCTGTGGATCGGACGCGTTTGTCATTCAGACTTAGTGATAGAGTTGGTGTAGGTACCTACATCATTCCCCCCGCGAGGCGGGCCCGCAAGGGTGCGGCGTTGGATCAAAGTCGTAGAGGGAGTGCGAATAGTGACCCCGCGACTTTGACCCACTGCTATGCCGGAGAAACCTGTGGGGGTTTTAGTCGGTAGGGGCACCACTTTTAGTGGTGTCGAGCCCGACACACCTGCCGTGTCCCCAAACGGTGGACGGTGGGTCAATGCATATCCCCCACAAAAAAAAGGCACCTACATCACAAAATGGTAGTTTTTATATGTGACACTTTTCTTGGTCTAATTGTTTAATTAGAAGTTTTGATTTTTACTTTTATAGGTTTATACTTGACCGCCAGCTCGCTTGATGTTAAGCGACGATGCGGTCTACAATGGAGCGTGTTTACATAGAAGAAACCGATTCACTCTCGATTTGAATACACAAAGATTATTATCACCAACAGGGAAAAACTTATCAGGCAACGTATTCCACAGCCTAAACGTTCTTATCACAAAAGTAGAGTCAAACCTCTTAGTTCGTGTCTATGGAACATCAACCATGAAACGATGTCGTTTTTTCGAGCTACGAGCATTCCGATAGAAAAAAGGGCAAGGGAGTCTAGATCATGTAAATCAGTTGCACACTCTCCGAAGTGTATCCGATAATAAAAGTCTTCCAGCTCCTGAACTAAGTTACGTCTGGTCTAGTAAGTAACAGCCGTAACTTGCTAGGATAACGGGCAAAGGTGTGGCTTCCATTGGTAGACTATTTAAAGAGTCCTACTACTGTAAACTCCTTGTCAGAGATTGTCTTGTCATAACAAAGTTGTCAATTTTTACTTTTTGCTACAGATTTTACAGGCCACATCGCTCGAAGAACTGACAACCGATGGGGAAGAAAGGTTCTCGAGTGGCGACCACGAACCGGAAGACGCAGTGTTGGACGGCCTCCCACTAGATGGACAGATGACCTCACAAATGTCGCTGGAAACCGCTGGTTGCAGGTTGCGCGGGACCGTTCGTTGTGGAAATCTAGGGGGGAGGCCTTTGTTCAGCAGTGGACGTCTTGCGGCTGATGATGATGATGACTACTAATGTACTAATAAGGTCGCAAGATCAACGTACGCGAACGAAGTAGCGGGTTCAGCTAGTCATAAATATAGAACTAACTGACTGGCCTCGTGGCTTAGTGGGTAGTAGCTCTGCCTGCGAAGCCGAGGGGGGTCGTGGGTTCAATTCACACCCAGTGCAAATATTTGATGAATTCAAAATTTCCGAATTTCCGTTCGTTGTGGAAATCTAGGGGGGAGGCCTTTGTTCAGCAGTGGACGTCTTGCGACTGTTGCGTTTCGGAACACTCGTTCACTCGTTTAAACAAAAATATCCAAATCGGTTCAGGTGTCTTTTTGAGAAATTGGTGAATTCTACAAAAAAAAAAATGGCAGTCATAGGAACTGCCGCTAGAAGTGAATACTTATAACTCAGAATTTGATAGCTTACTTTGGAAACTACACGGGTGTAACGGAGGGTGTGGCCATAATTTACATTCTTTTTGGGTGTGGCCTGGTCATCATGGCATGACCATCTAGAAATGCACCAGCATTTCCCATTGCCTGACGCATTTCTAGATGGCCATGCCATGATGGGCAGGCAACGCCCTTTTAGCGTTTCCCATTGGATGACGCATTTCTAGATAGCTAATGGCTATGGTCCCGAGTTTACCCGAAGATTTCTTATAATATCCGAGCGTGACGAATTCATTTCACAGTCCACAAAAAATCCGTCTAGGCGCGCCAAAAGAAGTTTTCACTACAACAACTAAAAAATAGTCTCCACCTTTTTAAACTCGGTTCAAATAATGTTTTGTACGCATTTAAGAGAGAAAGAAACACGTCAAACTTATAACACCCCCTCGGTTTCGTGTCGGGGGCTAAAAATAACAAGAAGCACAATTAACGCAACATTTCTGTCAGTATCTCTTGACCTTCAACTCTGTATGTCAATTTTGATAAATGTTTTCATAAATAATATAAAAAGCAAGATAAAAATCATTTATAACATATTTGCTCGTGTATCTTATTACGCACTAGTGCTGTAATGTGTAATGTAAAACGCACGGTTTCAAAATGCTCCGTCCACAGACTAGATAGAGAGATATGCTCCGTCTAAAACGAACGGTACCTTTTTAAATCTTAGTAAAGAGTTTTTATGTCAGAAAAGTGTGGTAAACATTTTATGAATAAAATTAACTTTGAGAGGTAAAATATAATAAAGAATTATTAAATTCGTTAATTTAATTAATTTAGACCATAAATTACTTTAATTTTTCTGTAACAAAACACAAAAATATTAATTTACTTTATTATTAATGGCGTCCCGGCTGGTTCTGTGCCGTTGCTTAAAAAAAAAAAGGCGCCAATGCGCGCGCATTGCTAATCTGTGATCCATAGTGATTATTTACTCTGTGCTGTGATCTGTGATCAAGTAAATATTATTCCGCGCGTTTTTTTTTTTGCTGTATTGTTTTTATTTGAAAATGTCGTCAGAGTTTTGTTTATTTCCTCGCAAATATGTTATAAAACGTCGTATGACATACGTGCGCTTTGATAATTACAGCCTCTGCTAATTATAGCTCTCGCCTTCGGCTCGAGCTAGCAATAAAGCCTCGGCTGTAATTATCAACTTACCGCACTTATATCATAATGTACTATTATTACAGCTTGTCAAAGAAGTCTGAAGTCAAGAAGTGGCATGGCATTGTAGTAAGGTTAACTCTAGCGTTTTTAAGGTTTTATCCTTCGATATAAACCATGGATGTGCCCTCCCAAATTTCAGTCGCACGGAATTATGTCATCGTTGGGAAGATTGAGCTCACTCTTTCCGTTCTAGTCGGTTGAAGGAAGCGGTGGACGCCGGACGTTTTTATCTATCATTATTCGTTGTCAACAACCAGAATAAGTAGAACCATAGCATACCTCGCTGCTAGCGATTCTAGAGGTCAAGTAGATTTGGTGAGTAGACCATAGACGCAGATTAACACCAATTTCATGGTGCTCAGGGCACATCCAATGGTTAATTTCGATGGTTTTAGCCATAAGGCTAGTAACTTTCGATTCTCAGTCGTAATGTCGTCGGTTCATATCCCGCCTATACCTTTAACTTTTTTTTTTACTTTTATAGGATAACACTTGACCGCCATCTCGCCTGATGTTAAGTGATAACGCGGTCTACGATGGAACGCGTCCTCCTAGAATAAACCGATTCATTCTCGACTTGAAGACATTTTTTTTTTTATATAAAGAGTGACGAAACGAGCCGGACATGTGCCTGATGGTAAGCAACATGCATGCGTGCAACAACACAGTGACACGCAGCTATTGGAACATGAAGAGTCCAAATCATTACCTAGTACTGCACTGCGCTCGTCACCCAGAGATCTAAGTTATTATATCTCTAAGCCCTGTAATTTCTCTGGAATCATTGCCCTTCAAACCGCAACACAGTAATGTTTGCACATTACTGCTTGGCGGTAGAATAATCATCGGGAAATAACCACTCAGGCAACATGTTCCGTAACGAATTAATTTTAACATATTAATTTTGAAAGTGCAGACTTAGGACTTTGTCATTGGCTGGCACTTCTTTATAGTATGGAGTGACGAGACGAGCCGGACATATGTCTGATGGTAAGCAACAGGCCGGACCATAACAGCACAGTGTTACCCAGCTATTGGAATATGAAGAGTCCAAATCAACAAATGATTACTAATAATGATATTGAAGTTTAGTCTCTACGGCCTGTAATTTCACTGGCAACATTGCACTTCAAACCGGAGCACAGTCATGTTCACATACTACTGCTTGGCAGTACTTCCCGAGGTGGACTTGACAGTGAAGGAAAACATCATGAGGAAATCGGCAAGTACGGTCGCGTGATAACATGCGTCGTCCATCAACCCGCACTTGACTCGAGCGCGGTGAGTTATGACATGAACTTCCTCCTTGTGAGAAAAGGCTCCGAGTCCCAGCAGTGGGAACATTAGGTGGGCTGTTCATCCTTTATGATATTACTAGCAGAGCCCCGCGGTGTTACCCGCGTAGTTCCTGTCCCCTTTATTTTCCCGGGATAAAAAGTAGCCTATGTGTTCTTCCAGACTATAATCTACCTGCGTTCCAAATTTCAGCCCGATCCGTTTATCACGTTACGACGTGATTGAGCAACAAACATCCGTACGTTGACACTAATAATATTCGTAGAATAGCATTAAAATTAATTACAATTGCAAGTTAAAAATAATTATAAGATTCAGGTTCAGGTCAGATTAAAACAGCAATGATAAAACAAATGACTATTCATAATGACTAAATTAATAATAACTTTATTATAAACTTCAAGTCATATTAAAAATAAATTATTTCACAATTAAAATCCAATATGACTTAATTTATTGCCTACTAATATTTTTTTAGTTGTTGTTTTTTTTAACAAGTTTTGTTTTATTTAGTGCAATAAATGTATATAAATTAAGAGAATTTCAATTAAAGGTAATGCTTTGTTATCACTGATTTGTATTTCACTTATTTGATTTATTTTCGCTGTTATAAACGAAGATTTATGCGAATGTTTGAATGAATCGGGTTAAAATTTCGACAACAGTTAGATTACATAGGGTACACCCTATGTACCCTTTGTAACCCTGTACCTATGTCCCCTATGCATCCTTACTTAGTATATTTAGGCTTAAACGCTGGCTTACCGAGCAGACGGTCTACATCTATGACGAATAATTAATTAAATGAATAAATAAATTATATAAAAACATAAATAAAATAAAAATGAATTTTTTCATATAAATAATCATGACATATTATATTAAGTTGGTATTTTCCATTATTCTTTGAATTGCAATATATGTATTTAAATACTAATTTATTTATTACTTTTAGTGTTAATTAAATTACCGAATTAAAACATGAAATGAAGTTGGATAGGTGCTATTGATAACGTATTAATCAAAACACGAACGAAAATAATAATTGAAAAAACGCATTGATCTTAAATTACACATTAACTAAAAAAATAATTAAAAAACTAATCTCCGAATAACCCTGTAATATCATATCAATGTATTTAAATTGATATGATATTGTACTTAAATTGATACTTACATTATTTTGATTGACTGGATTGTTAGATAAAAGTGATACTGATAATCATATCATGTATAACATATTATAACAATGTATGATAAATATACATTTTATTATATTGTAACAAACAAACTAACGTGCAACTAATGTTATAAATAAATTATGATTATGATTACTAGAGTACGTAGGGTACTAGAGTACATAGAATGCGTATATTTTCACAGTAAAACAGCGGGGCACAGCTAGTGTAATGTAATGGTGAAATGTGTAAATTACTCCAAGGTCCTACCTTCATCTTCGCAGTTACTACCGCAGTAGTTCCGAAGTGATCCAACACAGTAGTTCCGACGAGGTAGTACCGTACTACCGGCTGGCGATCGTCCGACTGACCTGTATCACTGAGCACTTTGACACTGAATGCCGTATCAACCTTGCTTTTCTTTTATATTATAGATCAGCGACCCGCCCCGGCTTCGTACGGGTGCAATGCTGATACTAAATCTTCTTCTTCTTATATATAAAATTCTCGTGTCACAGTGTTTGTTTCTTTACTCCTCCGAAACGGCTCTACTGATTTTTACCAGATTTTATATGCATATGCAGTAGGTCTGAGAATCGGCTACTAGCTATTTTTCATACCCCTAAGTGATAAGGGTTGTTCACACCAAATTTTTTTTTTTTAATTTTCGGACAATTTTTTTTGTTTTTATTTTTTTTATAATGTGGCGTTAACAAATACATACAACCCTAAATTGTTACCCTTTTATCACGAACCCCTATTTTTTAATAGCCATTTTAGTAATTTAATCATTTGACAGTGAACGCCTCCTAAACGGCGGGACCAATTTGAATGATTTTTTTTGTGTGTGTACATTGATTGTTTGTGTGTGGATTCGAGGATAGTTTAGATTCACAAATAAGCCCGGCAGATGGCGCTGCAGACAGTGTCTAGATTATGATCCGAGCGAAGCCGGAACGGGCCGCTAGTATAGGTACTAATAAAAATGGTTATTGTGGGTTATCGCTAAGATATCGACACATACCAAACTGAGCTTTTTGTAGACCTTTTGAAGGTGTACAATACTGCAGTACATTATTTTGATCTATCTCGTAGGGTTCAGCCAGCGTTTGCAATTTAAGCGCAAAAATTGTGTTTATTTATGACATCGTTTTAGAAATCTTTAAAATTATCAGTGTCTCTCAACTGTACTATGCATGTATTCTACATAAAAATCTTCCTCTTGAATCACTCTATCTATTAAAAAAACTCGCATCAAAATCTGTTTGGTAGTTTTAAATATCTAAGCACACATAGGGATTTAGGGACAGAGAAAGCGACTTTGTTTTATACTATGTAGTGATGTTACGAACGAGACATGCGCCAGATAGTATTAAACCCAACGATATCAATACACAGATGTGCCCCAAACTTCAGGGCGCACGTAATCATGACGAAGGGAAGAGTGAGCTCACTCTTTCCGTTCTAGTCGGTTGCAGGAAGCGGCGGACACCGGACGTTTTTTACCTATCACTATTCCGTTGTCAACAACCAAAATAAGTAGGTAACCACAGCATATCTCGCCGCTAGGGATTCTAGGGGTAATTAGATTGGTTGTTTGTAAAGCACTTACGACACACACAGAGACGCAGTTTATTACCAATTTCAAGGTGCTCAGGGCACATATCTATTGGTTTATATATGATTTAACCCATAACAGCACAGCGCTACGCAGCTATTTGTCCAAGAAGACAGACAGAAACACAATATTTTGAACATAACAAAAAATACAACCAAACAATTACTACGCCATCTCCAGCCAAATCCTCCTAATATTATAATCAGACGTAATTTTTAAGAATTTACATTTCTTGGATGTATATTTCTTACTCTGTAACGTAAAAAAAACGGCCAAGTGGGAGTCTAACTCGCCTATGAAGGGTTCCGTAGCGGCAAGTAACATCTATCTTCTAAATATATAAAAGCGAAAGGTCAATCAAGTAATCTCAGAAACTACAAATGCTAGGCATCTGAAATTTTGCATGGAGGTGTCTTTTAGCATGTAGGCGGTCGCTAAGACGGGGTTTTGCGAAATGCAACCCCTAAGAGGGTGAAACAAAGAATGAACGGTTGTATGAAAATTCGTCATTTTCAAAGTTATCAAATTTTGTATCTAGACACTTGACACGAAGTAATTAAATGTTTGTTCCATCAATTTTGTAATTTCGAACTGTACGGGGGTGAAATTGGGGTTGAAATGGGGGATGAATGTTAATATGGAAGTTCTCAACCGCTAAAGATAAAACCATTAAACTCTGTATATAGACACTTGACACGAAACAATTAAATGTTTGTTCTATCATTTTTGTAGTTTCGAACTGTACGGGGGTGAAATTGGGGCTGAAATGGGGGATGAATGTCAATATTAAAGTTCCCGACCGTTGAAAATAAAACCATGAAACTCTGTATAATATAGGCACTTTTTTTTTTATAGCATAGAGTGACGAGACGAGCAGGTCATGTGCCTGATGGTAAGCAACATGCCTGCCACATAACACGCAGCTATTGGAACATGATAGTCCAAATCATTACCTAGCACTGCACTGCGCTCGTCACCCAGAGATCTAAGATATTATGTCTCTAATTTCTCTGGAATCATTGCCCTTCAAACCGGAACACAGTAATGAATAATGAATAATATGAAGCAAATAAATGTTTGTTCTAGCAATTTTGTAATTTCGAACTGTACGGGGGTGAAATTGGGGCTGAAATGGGGGATGAATGTCAATATTAAAGTTCCCAACCGTTGAAAATAAAACCATGAAACTCTGTACAATATAGGCACTTGATATGAAGCAAACGAATGTTTGTTCTAGCAATTTTGTAATTTCGAACTGTATGGGGATGAAATTGGAGCTGAACTGGGGGCCCAATGTATCTTACGCTTTCACACCTAAACAACTGAACCGATGTTGATGAAATTATTGTATAAAATTGTATTATTACAAGCTGTTCTTAGTAACCGTAAATGTTTCTGGGTAACCTAAACCTAAGAAAAGAAATACATACCTATATGACTGAATATTATCTATATATGTACATACAAAAGCGAAAGGTCACTCATCAAGGAATCTCAGAAACTACAAATGCTAGGAATCTGAAATTTTGCATGGAGGTCCATTTTAGCACGTAAGCGCTCGCTAAGACGGGGTTTTGCGAAATTCAACCCCTAAGAGGGTAAAACAAGGGATGAACGATTGTATGACAATTCGTAAATTTCAAAGTTATCAAATTTTGTATCTAAACACTTGACACAAAGCAATTAAATGTTTGTTCTATCAGTTTTGTAATTTCGAACTGTACGGGGGTGAAATTGGGGCTGAAATGGGGGATGAATGTCAATATTAAAGTTCCCAACCGTTGAAAATAATACCATGAAACTCTGTACAATATAGGCACTTGATATGAAGCAAACGAATGTTTGTTCTAGCAATTTTGTAATTTCGAACTGTATGGGGATGAAATTGGAGCTGAACTGGGGGCCCAATGTATCTTACGCTTTCACACCTAAACAACTGAACCGATGTTGATGAAATTATTGTATAAAATTGTATTATTACAAGCTGTTCTTAGTAACCGTAAATGTTTCTGGGTAACCTAAACCTAAGAAAAGAAATACATACCTATATGACTGAATATCTTCTATATACAACGTGTTGGATTTACCCCCAACAATATTTTAACAGTCCATTCTAACACTGATGTAGACTTCATCACCCAAGGTCTCTTTCCCCTCAGCACGGTAGGTCACGAGATAATTCGATTCAAAGTTTGACGTAAAATTCCCACCAATTCACCAGCTTCAACCCTAAAGCTTGTACAGCAGACAAACGACCTTGCCACCGACGCTGCGACGTCGTACAAAAATCCGTGCGGAGATCTGGCTATTAGGGGTATGTCAAATGAAATAACAACAAAAAAAAATATTTTCTTTTTTGGAATTTTTTTTTGAGCTTTCATGCCTAATTTTCACATACATGATTCAAAACTTAATGTAGATGAACTACCATAAATATTGTTGCACCTTTTTGCAACACCTTGTATATAAAAGCGAAAGGTCACTCATCAAGGAATCTCAGAAACTACAAATGCTAGGAATCTGAAATTTTGCATGGAATACCCTTTTAGCACATAGGCGCTCGCTAAGACGGGGTTTTGCGAAATTCAACCCCAAAGAGGGTGAAATAAGGGATGAACGGTTGTATGAAAATTCGTGGTTTTCAAAGTTATCAAATTTTGTATCTAGACACTTGACACGAAGCAATTAAATGTTTGTTCTATCAATTTTGTAATTTTGAATAGTACGGGGGTGAAATTGGGGTTGAAATGAGGGATGAATGTCAATATGGAAGTTCCCAACCGTTGAAGATAAAACCATGAAACTCTGTAAATATGTAGATACTTGACACGAAGCAAACGAATGTTTGTTCTATCAATTTCGTAATTTCGAACTGTAGGGGGGTGAAATTGGGGTTGAAATGGGGGAAGAATGTCAATATGAAAGTTCCCAACCGTTGAAGATAAAACTATGAAACTCTGTAGTATATAAGCACTTGACACGAAGCAAAAGAATGTTTGTTCTATCAATTTCGTAATTTCGAATTGTACGGGGGTGAGATTGAGGTTGAAATTGGGGATGAATGTCAATATGAAATTTCCCAACCGTTGAAGACAAAACCATGAAACTCTGTGTATAGACACTTGAAACGAAGCAAACGAATGTTTGTTCTAGCAATTTTGTAATTTCGAACTGTACGGGGGTGAAATTGGGATTGAAATGGAGGATAAATGTTAACAAGGAAGATCCCAACCGTTGAAGATAAAACCATGAAACTCTTTATAACTATAGACACTTGACACGAAGCAAATAAATGTTTGTTCTAGCAATTTTGATCTATATGGGGATGAAATTGGAGTTGAAATGGGGAACGAATGTCTCTTACACTTTCACACCTAAACAACTGAACCGATTTTGATTATAAGCTATTTTTAGTAACCGTAAATGTTATGTGTCTGGGTATAAAAATAAGTACTGCCTGAGAGTTACCTTAGTATTTATTTCGCGCGGACGTAGTCGCGGGTAACAGCTAGTTATCTATATATACAAAAGCGAAAGGTCACTCATCAAGGAATCTCAGAAACTACAAATGCTAGGAATCTGAAATTTTGAATGGAGGTCCATTTTAGCACGTAAGCGCTCGCTAAGACGGGGTTTTGCGAAATTCAACCCCTAAGAGGGTGAAACAAAGAATGAACGATTGTATGAAAATTCGTAAATTTCAAAGTTATCAAATTTTGTATCTAAACACTTGACACAAAGCAATTAAATGTTTGTTCTATCAGTTTTGTAATTTCGAACTGTACGGGGGTGAAATTGGGGTTGAAATGGGTGATGAATGTCAATATGAAAGTTCCCAACCGTTTAAGATAAAACCATGAAACTCTGTATATAGACATTTGACACGAAGCAAACGAATGTTGGTTCTAGAAATTTTGTAATTTCGAACTGTATGGGGGTGAAATTGGGGTTGAAATGGGGGATGAATGTCAATATGGAAGATCCCAACCGTTGAAGATAAGCCCATAAAGCTCTGTATTTAGACACTTGCCACGAAGCAAACCAATGTTTGTTCTAGCAATTTTGTAATTTCAAACTGTACGAGGGAGAAAATGGGGGGATGAATGTCGACATGGAAGATCCCAACCGTTGAAGATAAAACCATGAAACTCTGAATATAGACACTTGACACGAAGCAAATAAATGTTTGTTCTTGCAATTTTGTAATTTCGAACTGTACGGGGATGAAATTGGGGTTGAAATGGGGGATGAACATCAATATGGAAGTTCCCAATCGTTGAAGATAAAACTATGAAACTCTTTATATAGGCACTTGGCACGAAACCAATAAATGTTTGTTCTAGCAATTTTGTAATTTCAAACTGTATGGGGATGAAATTGGAGTTGAAATGGGGGACGAATGTCTCTTACGCTTTCACATCTAAACAACTGAACCGATTTTGATGAAATTGTTTTATTGTAAGCTATTTTTAGTACCCGTAAATGTTGCTGGGTATAAAAATACGTACTGCCTGAGTTACCTTAGTAAGTATTTATTTATTTCGCGCGGACGAAGTCGCAGGTACCATTTTTTTTTTAATAAAGAGTGACGAGATTAGCAGGACATGTGCCTGATGGTAAGCAACATGCCTGCTACATAACAGCACAGTGACACGCAGCTATTGGAACATGAAGAGTCCAAATCATTACCTAGCACTGCACTGCGCTCGTCACCCAGAGATCTAAGTGGTTATATCTCTAAGCCCTGTAATTTCTCTGGAAACATTGCCCTTCAAACCGGAACACAGTAATGCTTGCACATTACTGCTTGGCGGTAGAATAATTGGCAAAGGTGTGGTACTTCCCCAGGCGGACTCTGCTAAGAGTCCTACCACTACAAAAACAGCACAATAGCAAACAGCAGTTAGTAATACATAAATTCTTGTAGGGGTAAAAACTTTGATCAATGTTTTAATAATAGATAATATAAACATTTTACCGGGTTTTAAAAGGGTGTAAATAATACACATAAACAGAACACTAAATATTCCCACTGCTGGGATTCGGGCCTTCTCTCGCAAGTCGAGGCCATAATCCACCACGCTGGCCCAATGCGGGTTTAAATAAATAAATAAATATTGGTGGACAATTTACACACAACACCATTTGACCCCAAACCACAGATCAGAAAATAGTTACTTCCCAAACTAAGCAAAGCTTGTGCAATGGCGGCCAGATAGCTGAAATAATACTCATATAGTTTTAAATACATACTGTCATACTTATTATACTCGTACATAGAAACACCCAGTCACAGTGCAAACATTTGAATTCATCACACAAATATTTGCACTGGGTGGGAATAGACTACCCGACTAGACCAGCCGTCACTTACTAGACCAGCCGTAACTTACTAGACCAGCCGTAACTTAGCCATAAATGATTACTCTTAATAATAAATATTGTTTTTATTTAAAGCCAAATCCTTTGTGTCTCCAGTGTTATAATTAATTACAGGATAATTTCAATAATAATGACGTGAAACCGATACTATTGAAGGTCAAATATTTGTGTAGTGAACACAGTTATTTGTTTTGTCTGAGTCGGATATATTTGTGATACGTGCATATTTATAATTATGCAAGTACCTATTATCTGGATACTAATAAAGATACAGGTTCAGCCTAGTTTGGGGCCCTCTGTTATACGTAGACATAATGTGTTAATAGGGTACAATCCTCAAAAAAACTAAATAGCCCGTTAGTTAGATTGCCAAAAAATATTGTACACGTATTTTTTCTTTTGCTTCACAAACAAAAAATGATAGACTACAGGCCCGTGAACAAAATTTACGGGTCAAATGAACCACCAGGAGACCTATGTAGGATGATAGAAGGGTATTAAGTAATAAGATTCAGCACTATGCCGTCACTTGTAAGCTGTCCAACTGAGTGCAATTGAAGAGGGGGGGTTGCAATTCTCGATCATTTCTCCTTGTCGCATGATTTTTGTACGGCGTTGCGGAATAATAGATTAAAAGAGGTATTGAAACTATAAAAATTATAAATTTTAACTTTTTAATTATTAGTTTGCCGGAAAAATTTACAGAGTACGAGTAATTTGCAGAGCAGGTTTGGTCATTTGAATAAGTACGGCATTGGTTCCATACAGTTTCAATACCTCTTGTAATCCATTATTTCGCAATGCCGTACAAAAATCATGCGACAAGGAGAAATGGTAGAGGGTTGCAACCCCCCCTCTTCAATCACACTCAGTTGGACAGCTTACAAGTGACGGCATAGTGCTGAATCTTAATACTTTACACCCTTCTATCATCCTACATAGGTCTCCTGCTGGTTCATTTGACCCGTAAATTTTGTTCACGGGCCTGTAGTCTATGACGAAGATACAGCGTTTCGAAGTTTCGTGTGACGTCACTTCTCACTTGTGAGTACGATTTTTACTCACGAGTGACGTCGCGACCCCCCACTCTCGAAGTTTGATGGTCTACATCTTTGACGATTTTTAATATTATGAAAAAACAAAAAATACGTGTCCAATATTTTTCCATGATCTAGCTGACGGACTAATTAAGATGGTGTATTTTTGACCCAGTCCGGTACCCTATTACCATTGAATTTACTATAATGTTAAAAGTGCTGTACCTATTGTATTTTTTGGAAAATAAACTATTTATTATTATTATTTATTAATATTATAAAGCTGAAAAGCTTATTTATTTGCACGCCCTAATCTCTGGTAATACTGAACCGATTTCACAAATTCTTGGACCGTTGGATATATTCGTGTTCTCCTAGTGCTTTAAGGCCGATTAAGGTTTATAGTTTGTAGTGGTAGGACTCTTGGCAGAGTCCACCTGGGGAAGTACCACACCTTTGCCAGTTATTCTACCGCCAAGCAGTAATGTGCAAACATTACTGTGTTCCGGTTTGAAGGGCTATGTTTCCTGAAGAGAAATTGAAGAAGAGAGAAATTAAAGGGCTTAGAAATATAACAACTTAGATCTCTGGATGACGAGCGCAGTGCAGTGCTAGGTAACGATTTGGACTCTTCATGTTCCAACAGCTGCGTGTCACTGTGCTGTTATGTGGCAGGCATGTTTCTTACTATCAGGCACATGTCCTGCTCGTATCGTCGTCTCGTCAATCCTTATAAAAAAAAAAAAAATCTCTGGTAATACTGAACCGATTTCACAAATTCTTGCACCGTTGGACATGTGCAACTGGTTTGCATGATCTAATACCATCTAGCCCTTTCTTCTATCGGACTTCTCGCATCTCAAAAAAGCGACATCGTTTCATGGTTGATGTTCCAAAAACACGAACGCGGAGATTGACTCCACGTTTGTGATAAGAACGTCTAGGTTGTGGAATGTGTTGCCTGAGTACGTTTTCCCTGATAGTTACAATCTTGTTGTCTTCAAATCGAGAGTGAATCGGTTTCTTCTAGGTAAGCACGTTCCATCGTAGATCGCATCATCGCTTAACATCAGGCGAGATGGTGGTCAAGTGCGAACCTATAATAGTTTAAAAAAAAATGTTCGTTTTCTCGGAGTGCTTTAAGGCGTATTAAAGTTTATATATACTACGGGCGAAGCCAGGACGGAGCGCTAGTAAGAGCTAAGCTGTAATATTACAAGGTTTTGACGTGATAACGTCTTATAATTCGATGAAGCCGGCTGCACGCCCGCAAAACATGACGTCATGTGCCGTTACCGCCGTTACCTCGCCGCATTACGTCGTCAGTACCATTCCATCAGTATTTTCTTAAGACGTTGTCACGTTCAACTATCGTCAGTAAACCGACTTTACAGACAACCATTTTGTCTAACAATTAAATGTTTACACTTGACCGCCATCTCGCCTGATGTAAAGCGCGGATACGAAGCGTGATTACCCAGAAGAAACCGTTTCACTCTCGACTTGAAGAGACGAATTCACACCGGAATGGCAAACCTTCACCAACCTGCATTTGGTTAGAGTGGTGGATTATGGCCTTGATTATCTCCGTGTGAGAGAAGGCTCCGAGTGGTATGAAGTGGCAGTGGTATGAATATATTGTTTTTTTTTAAGCTATTGCATAGCTTTTATCGCGGGCCTGGAGACCGATTGTTACTAATGGTGCATCTCTTTCTTATGTTCACAAAAAAAGAGGGAGGGAAGACTGTCACGCCGTCCTCCCCACTCGGTCATTCGACTTTCAATCTTATGGCTTTACATTTACAGACTAAATGCTCTTAGCAGTGTTGCCAACTTAACGGATTTCCCGTGATACGTAGTGGATTTGAGTACGTAGAGAACGGGAAAATAACTTTCTAACGGCTATTATCATAGCATATTTTGAAATAGGTATATCAATGAAGCAATAATGTCAGCGTAAAAGCTCACTAGCTCACTATTTAATCAATTTTAGGGATTTTTAATTTAACTTAAGTTTAGGGATAAATATTTTGAGTAGATGGAACACTGATTTCGCGACGTTTAAAATTGGATGTACATGAATGTCAATGTCACTAAATATGAATAAACAAAAAACAAAGTGCCATAAAAGATAAAAGCAAGATATAGTGAAAAAGCTGAAAATCTTCATGTTCCAAGAAGCGTGCTATAATTGAGATGTTTTGGCTTAACAATATGGAATCTGGATTTACTAAAAGGAATAGGTAGTTCCAATTTACCAAAGAAGGCAAACTTTTTTGCAATCAAGAAACAAAGACTTTGGTAGTTCAGAATAATTTATGAACGTGAAAACATCTTTGTAAGTACAGTTTTACGTTTAATACTATTTACCTCTGTATAATACATAAAGCAGCCTAGTACATAAATATGTAATAGATGATTTTCGGCTTAGAACTTCATCTTTAACACTGTTTACAAAGTTAGGTTATGTGCGTAAAATATAATAAGCGTTTGTTTGCTTGTTTCAGATCTTCAAGATTATCTGCGATGATGTTGTTGGATATGTCCAAATAAAAAGAGATCTAAATGTGTGTACTGTCAAGTGTCGCGTATGTCCTGAACACAATAAAATATGAAACAGCCTTGGATATGGGATATAAGGAGCAGCTTCATCTGAAAATACCTGTGCCTATGATAAATCTGTGGAAGAAGCTACAGCCAAAGGCTGCGGACAGGAACTATGTTTTCATATTGCAAAAGAAAGCAATCCATGCTTTATGTAATTTATCAGCTAGAGAATCAGTACGGTAGATTTTCACCACATAACAACTTTAGTATGATAGCAATGAATCATTGTATCATTGTACATATTTATATTTATCAATGTATGTAAGAAAAAAAGACGTGTGGCACTCGGGGACTGCCGCGGTAAAGCTATTGCATGCATTTTTTATCAACTTATGCAATTATATTTTTTTTAATTTCATTTCTACAGTATTTTTGGGATAATGTTGAGTCTGAGTCACATTTGTTTTTATCATAATCAATCTATTCTATGTCATAATGCTGGAAAGGTTGAGTACAAAATAATATAAACTCATTAAGGTAAAATTTCTACAAAAGATTTAATACAAAATGCTACTTATTTACATTAAGGTTAAAGTTATACAAAGAGATTAAGTACAAAATATCACTTATTTACAGCAATTATTCAAAACAATCTCAAAATCAAATGAGTCAAACAAACTCTCTTACATCGTCATACTGTCATATACTTCTCTTAAAATTAATCACACTAACTAAATAAATATTGGTGGACTATTCACACACATGAAAATCTGACCCCAAACTAAGCAAAGCTTGTACTATGGCGGCCAGATAGCTGATATAATACTTATACAGTTTTAAATACATACTTGCTACTAGCTTTACCCGCAACTTCGTCTGTGCAAAATAAATATTAAAGTAATAATACAATTTCATCAAAATCGGTTCTGTTGTTTAGATGTGAAAGCGTAAGATACCATCGTCGCCCATTTCAACTCCAATTTCATCCCCATACAGGTCGAAATTACAAAATTGCTAGAACAAACATTTATTTGTTTCGTGTCAAGTGTCTATATATTATACAGAGTTTCATGGTTTTATCTTCAACGGTTGGGAATTTTCATATTGACATTCATCCCCTATTTCAACCCCAATTTCACCCCATACCACCCATACAGTTCGAAATCACAAAATTGATAAAACAAACATTTAAGTGCTTCGTATCAGGTATCTAGAGACAAAATTTGATAACTTTGAAAATCACGAATTTTCATACAACAGTTCATCCTTGTTTCACTCTCTTAGGGGTTGAATTTCGCAAAACCCCGTCTTAGTGAGCACCGTGCTAAAAGGGACCTCCATACAAAATTTCAGATTCCTAGCATTTGTAGTTTCTGAGATTCCTTGATGAGTGACCTTTCGCTTTTGTATTTATAGAAGACTAGCGGCCCGCTCCGGCTTTGCTCGAATAATAACCTAGATATCAACTGCAGCGCCATCTGCCGAGCTGATTTGTGAATCTAAACCTTCCAGGGTCCTACCCAAATATATACAAAAAAAACATTCAAATCGGTCCAGCCATTTAGGAGGAGTTTACTAACAATGAAAAGTGGCATTGATTTATATTTATATAGATAGATAAAATATGAAGAAACACCCAGCCACAGTGCAAACATATTTTTTTATAATGTGACTCATCACTCTATATTATAAACGAGCAGGACATGTGCCTGATGGTAAGCAACATGCCTGCCACATAACAGCACAGTGACACGCTGCTTTTGGAACATGAAGAGTCCAAATTATTACCTGCAGCACTGCACTGCGCTCGTCACCCAGAGATATAAGATGTATTATCTGTATGCCCTGTAATTTCACTGGAAACATTGCCCTTCAAACCGGAACACAGTAATGTTTGCACATTACTGCACTGGGTGGGAATCGAACCCACAACCCTCAGCTTCGCAGGCAGAGCTACTATACCCACTAAGCTCATGGCTTCTAATTCGCTTGCCAGTCTAATTCACTAACATAAGATTATTTTTATTAGTTTATTATTACTTCATTATACAACTGTTAATGTTTAATTTTTTTTATTTTCCTGTTCAATTAAATTCATTTATTCGAACCATAAATCCATAAGAACATGTGGTAACGTTATTCACAAAAAATCAAAGAATCTGTGTACATAATAAGATAAATTAACTAAGGTAAAAATTAATATAAGCAGCTGTAAAGGAGCCTCAGCAATTTAAAGCAGTGAATTGTGTGTGAATTGTCCACCAATATTTATACAGTATACTAAGTACATGATTGTTTGTTTTGTTACATAATATACATAACATAATACATTTACCTATTAATTTGATCAATCTCCAGCTGAAAGTTTTACATGGACCTGCGTGTCTACTAAACAAAATACTTCATTGCATTGTACTACTAGGATTAGACACTGGTAATTTGTACTATTGTTAATACTTATGAAAATGAATAAAGACTTTTTAAAAACAAAAAAAACATGATTGAGTACAAACAATGTTACACCAAAAGTTTTATAAATCTACTATTTTACCTTACTACAAGATTCCAATTTCAACACATTTCTCTTCCATATGTTATCTTTAACTTTGACTAACACTTGACTTTGTTGCCTTGCTCAATAGGTTTTTATTTCATTTTTAAACTTGATTTCATTGAGAGCTTGTGCAGGGATTGCAAAAATATAGAAGCGTAGGAAATACAATTTTGTGTTTATGGTGTGCTTTAGGATTCAGATTTAATTTCTGCCATTGACTTTGATTTTTTCTTACATACATTGATAAATATAAATATGTACAATGATACAATGATTCATTGCTATCATACTAAAGTTGTTATGTGGTGAAAATCTACCGTACTGATTCTCTAGCTGATAAATTACATAAAGCATGGATTGCTTTCTTTTGCAATATGAAAACATAGTTCCTGTCCGCAGCCTTTGGCTGTAGCTTCTTCCACAGATTTATCATAGGCACAGGTATTTTCAGATGAAGCTGCTCCTTATATCCCATATCCAAGGCTGTTTCATATTTTATTGTGTTCAGGACATACGCGACACTTGACAGTACACACATTTAGATCTCTTTTTATTTGGACATATCCAACAACATCATCGCAGATAATCTTGAAGATCTGAAACAAGCAAACAAACGCTTATTATATTTTACGCACATAACCTAACTTTGTAAACAGTGTTAAAGATGAAGTTCTAAGCCGAAAATCATCTATTACATATTTATGTACTAGGCTGCTTTATGTATTATACAGAGGTAAACAGTATTAAACGTAAAACTGTACTTACAAAGATGTTTTCACGTTCATAAATTATTCTGAACTACCAAAGTCTTTGTTTCTTGATTGCAAAAAAGTTTGCCTTCTTTGGTAAATTGGAACTACCTATTCCTTTTAGTAAATCCAGATTCCATATTGTTAAGCCAAAACATCTCAATTATAGCACGCTTCTTGGAACATGAAGATTTTCAGCTTTTTCACTATATCTTGCTTTTATCTTTTATGGCACTTTGTTTTTTGTTTATTCATATTTAGTGACATTGACATTCATGTACATCCAATTTTAAACGTCGCGAAATCAGTGTTCCATCTACTCAAAATATTTATCCCTAAACTTAAGTTAAATTAAAAATCCCTAAAATTGATTAAATAGTGAGCTAGTGAGCTTTTACGCTGACATTATTGCTTCATTGATATACCTATTTCAAAATATGCTATGATAATAGCCGTTAGAAAGTTATTTTCCCGTTCTCTACGTACTCAAATCCACTACGTATCACGGGAAATCCGTTAAGTTGGCAACACTGCTAAGAGCATTTAGTCTGTAAATGTAAAGCCATAAGATTGAAAGTCGAATGACCGAGTGGGGAGGACGGCGTGACAGTCTTCCCTCCCTCTTTTTTTGTGAACATAAGAAAGAGATGCACCATTAGTAACAATCGGTCTCCAGGCCCGCGATAAAAGCTATGCAATAGCTTAAAAATCAAAGTCAATGGCAGAAATTAAATCTGAATCCTAAAGCACACCATAAACACAAAATTGTATTTCCTACGCTTCTATATTTTTGCAATCCCTGCACAAGCTCTCAATGAAATCAAGTTTAAAAATGAAATAAAAACCTATTGAGCAAGGCAACAAAGTCAAGTGTTAGTCAAAGTTAAAGATAACATATGGAAGAGAAATGTGTTGAAATTGGAATCTTGTAGTAAGGTAAAATAGTAGATTTATAAAACTTTTGGTGTAACATTGTTTGTACTCAATCATGTTTTTTTTGTTTTTAAAAAGTCTTTATTCATTTTCATAAGTATTAACAATAGTACAAATTACCAGTGTCTAATCCTAGTAGTACAATGCAATGAAGTATTTTGTTTAGTAGACACGCAGGTCCATGTAAAACTTTCAGCTGGAGATTGATCAAATTAATAGGTAAATGTATTATGTTATGTATATTATGTAACAAAACAAACAATCATGTACTTAGTATACTGTATAAATATTGGTGGACAATTCACACACAATTCACTGCTTTAAATTGCTGAGGCTCCTTTACAGCTGCTTATATTAATTTTTACCTTAGTTAATTTATCTTATTATGTACACAGATTCTTTGATTTTTTGTGAATAACGTTACCACATGTTCTTATGGATTTATGGTTCGAATAAATGAATTTAATTGAACAGGAAAATAAAAAAAATTAAACATTAACAGTTGTATAATGAAGTAATAATAAACTAATAAAAATAATCTTATGTTAGTGAATTAGACTGGCAAGCGAATTAGAAGCCATGAGCTTAGTGGGTATAGTAGCTCTGCCTGCGAAGCTGAGGGTTGTGGGTTCGATTCCCACCCAGTGCAGTAATGTGCAAACATTACTGTGTTCCGGTTTGAAGGGCAATGTTTCCAGTGAAATTACAGGGCATACAGATAATACATCTTATATCTCTGGGTGACGAGCGCAGTGCAGTGCTGCAGGTAATAATTTGGACTCTTCATGTTCCAAAAGCAGCGTGTCACTGTGCTGTTATGTGGCAGGCATGTTGCTTACCATCAGGCACATGTCCTGCTCGTTTATAATATAGAGTGATGAGTCACATTATAAAAAAATATGTTTGCACTGTGGCTGGGTGTTTCTTCATATTTTATCTATCTATATAAATATAAATCAATGCCACTTTTCATTGTTAGTAAACTCCTCCTAAATGGCTGGACCGATTTGAATGTTTTTTTTGTATATATTTGGGTAGGACCCTGGAAGGTTTAGATTCACAAATCAGCTCGGCAGATGGCGCTGCAGTTGATATCTAGGTTATTATTCGAGCAAAGCCGGAGCGGGCCGCTAGTCTTCTATAAATACAAAAGCGAAAGGTCACTCATCAAGGAATCTCAGAAACTACAAATGCTAGGAATCTGAAATTTTGTATGGAGGTCCCTTTTAGCACGGTGCTCACTAAGACGGGGTTTTGCGAAATTCAACCCCTAAGAGAGTGAAACAAGGATGAACTGTTGTATGAAAATTCGTGATTTTCAAAGTTATCAAATTTTGTCTCTAGATACCTGATACGAAGCACTTAAATGTTTGTTTTATCAATTTTGTGATTTCGAACTGTATGGGTGGTATGGGGTGAAATTGGGGTTGAAATAGGGGATGAATGTCAATATGAAAATTCCCAACCGTTGAAGATAAAACCATGAAACTCTGTATAATATATAGACACTTGACACGAAACAAATAAATGTTTGTTCTAGCAATTTTGTAATTTCGACCTGTATGGGGATGAAATTGGAGTTGAAATGGGCGACGATGGTATCTTACGCTTTCACATCTAAACAACAGAACCGATTTTGATGAAATTGTATTATTACTTTAATATTTATTTTGCACAGACGAAGTTGCGGGTAAAGCTAGTAGCAAGTATGTATTTAAAACTGTATAAGTATTATATCAGCTATCTGGCCGCCATAGTACAAGCTTTGCTTAGTTTGGGGTCAGATTTTCATGTGTGTGAATAGTCCACCAATATTTATTTAGTTAGTGTGATTAATTTTAAGAGAAGTATATGACAGTATGACGATGTAAGAGAGTTTGTTTGACTCATTTGATTTTGAGATTGTTTTGAATAATTGCTGTAAATAAGTGATATTTTGTACTTAATCTCTTTGTATAACTTTAACCTTAATGTAAATAAGTAGCATTTTGTATTAAATCTTTTGTAGAAATTTTACCTTAATGAGTTTATATTATTTTGTACTCAACCTTTCCAGCATTATGACATAGAATAGATTGATTATGATAAAAACAAATGTGACTCAGACTCAACATTATCCCAAAAATACTGTAGAAATGAAATTAAAAAAAATATAATTGCATAAGTTGATAAAAAATGCATGCAATAGCTTTACCGCGGCAGTCCCCGAGTGCCACACGTCTTTTTTATTTTTGTTTTAAATAAAGAGTGACGAGACGAACAGGTCATGTGCCTGATGGTAAGCAACATGCCTGCCACATAAAAGCACAGTGACACACAGCTATTGGAACATGGAGAGTCCAAATCATTACCTAGCACTGCACTGCGCTCGTCACCATGAGATCTAAGATGTTATATCTCTAAGCCCTGTAATTTCTCTGGAAACATTACCCTTCAAACCGGGACACAGTAATGTTTGCACATTACTGCTTCGCGGTAGAATAACTGGCAAAGGTGTGGTACTTCCCCAGGCGGACTCTGCCAAGAGTCCTACCTCTACAGAAACAATATTTCTTTTATCAAAAGTCCTACCTTTACCTACCAAAAGTCCTACCACTACTAATACATCTTAGCTGTTACTAGCGCTCCGCCCTGGCTACCCCCGTGGTATATATTATAACCCTTAATACGCCTTAAAGCACTCCGAGAACACGAACATTTTTCAAAAACTATAATAGGTTCGCACTTGACCACCATCTCGCCTGATGTTAAGCGATGATGCGATCTACGATGGAGCGTGCTTACCTAGAAGAATCCGATTCACTCTCGATTTGCAAAATGAACCCCTTTTAGATCACCTGTTTTTTAGATTTTGTAGTGGTAGGACTCTTAGCCGAGTCCGCCTGGGGAAGTACCACACCCTTGCCAGTTATTCTACCACCAAGCAGTAATGTGCAAACATTACTGTGTTCCGGTTTGAAGGGCAATGTTTCCAGAGAAATTACAGGGCTTAGAGATATAACATCTTAGATCTCAGGGTGACGAGCTTAGTGCAGTGCTAGGTAATGATTTGGACTCTTCATGTTCCAATAACTGCGTGTCACTGTGCTGTTATGTGGCAGGCATGGTACTTACCATCAGGCACATAACCTGTTCGTCTCGTCACTCTTTATATTTATATTAAAAAAAAATTGGCAGTCATAGGAACTGCCGATAGAAGTGAAAACTTTTATCTCAGAATTTGATAGCTTACTTTGGAAACTACACGGGTGTAACCGGAGGGCGTGGTCTCGCCATCTTGGCATGGCCATCTAGAATTGCGTCAGCATTTCCCATTGGCTGACGTATTTCTAGACGGCCATTAGCCATGGTCCCGAGTTTACCCGAAGCTTTCTTATCATACCCGAGCGTGACGAATGAATTCAATTCACAGCCCACGAAAAATCACAGTTTTCACTTCAAAAAACCTGTCAAGTAGAAAGTCCCACCAAAATTATCTTTTTCCTATATATTTATCATAAATGATACCTACCCAATCAAAATGTTCAATTGCAAAACTTACTTTTTATCCCGGGAAAATAACAGGATCGGTAACTATGATGGTATCCACTAACCCGCACTGGGCCAGCGTGGTCTTGAATATCTCCTTCAGAGAGAAGGCCCCGAGTCCCAGCAGTGGGAACATTTAGTGGGCTGTTGATGTATGTTATGTAACTGTGATAGTGTACCGTGGGGAACTGTTAATTTGTTTTTGTTATACACGTAGGGATCATGATAATGATATAGGTAGATTCGAAATAACATCTCAAACTTTAGCGTCACTCTTTTGTTTTTAAAGTGAAACTTTTTGGGTCAGTACAATTGTAATAAAAACATATTATACTCGTATAATGCTTGATAGTTTACTGTAGAATAATTATTATAATACAGTGAAGTAGTCGTTTCATACTTTGAAAATGTATACAATTTGTGTGCTCTTTCTTTTGTTTTTATTTTTATTAATTGATGTTTAAATTGTACATTTATGAATAAAGTACTTTGACTTTTGTCTTTGCTTGCGCCTGTCCACCACCTCGCATATCATCGATTTATACTAATCGTCGTCGCCCTTTAATCTATTTATTACCGTTGATATTTACAGTGATTCTTTTAGTGGCATGACGAGCAGGACATACACCTGATGGTAAGCAACACGCCTTCCCAAAACAACAGTATCGCGCAGTTAGTGGAACTTAAAGAATCCAAAACATTACTTAGCACTGCATTGCACTTTTACATTTTTGCACATTCATACATTCGTCATCGATAGATAGAGATGGTCTCTATATCCTGGACGTCTACTCTGTTTCTACGAAAACGAAATTTCGAAAAAAAACTCGCACCTTGCCTACTCTCGTTCTACTTCGTTTCGTCCGATACAACATTGTTTGACGTTTAAATGTTCTAAGCATACTCTAATTAGAGTAGAATTAGAACACTTAAACGGACAAAACGACGGATCGAAGTAGAATCGGAATTTGAAAATCGCGAGTTTATTTCGAAATTACGTTTTCGTTGAATTAGAGTAGACGTCCTGTAATTTATCTGGAACAATGGCCCTTCAAACTGGAACACCGACCGTGATGTTGGCACATTTCTGCTTGTCAGTAGAATAATTTTAGATAACTATGATGGTTGTTTTAGTAGTGGTAGGACTCTCGGCAGAGTCCGCCTGGGGAAGTACCACACCTTTGCCAGCTATTCTACCGCCAAGCAGTATTGTGCAAACATTACTGTTTCGGTTTGAAATTACAGGGCTTAGAGATATAATTATCTTAGATCTCTGGGTGTACGAGCGCAGTGCAGTGCTAGGTAATAATTTGTACTCTTCGTGTTCCAATAGCTGCGTGTCACTGTGCTGTTATGGGGCAGGCATGTTGCTTACCATCAAGCACATGACCTGCTCGTCTCGTCACTCTATACTATAAAAAAAATATGTGTAGGTCTAGTATAACTAGGTACATGTTTTAGAGTCAATTAATAAATCTGAATCTGACCACTACAGTCCGTTGCACAATTTACGTATGCGTTTGACCGCCAATTCATTATAAGAGGCCGATTACAAGAATTTATATGCGGAAAGAGAAAACATTATTATGATTTTACGCTTTATTTTATTATATTTTTATCATTGTATAAATTCAGACCAATAGAGACTATATTACCACACGTAATGCATGCCTCTCGAAGAGGGCAGTATGTGTCAAGTTTCACAATGTTTTGTAATCTTATGTTATCTGTAAACAGAAATAAAGATTTTCGTATTTGTATTAATTTTATTTACTCGTTGGCGTGTAAATTGTATATTTACATATGAAGTATTTTGACTTTAAATTCTTTGGTATCTGGCTGTATGATGGGTCCTCCTGGCTGTATGCTGGGTCCGGTAGCACAGGCCCTCGTGCTGGGATCCTGGTGTCAGAAGAACGGGAGCCGGTATCTCAGCCCCTGGTCTCCGAGGGCGAAGGGTGAGCGGTCCCCGGTGCGGAGATAGTACACTCCGCGAGCCGTCAGCGGGCACCCGTGACCCATGTACCTAGAACACGATATCTATATATATAAAAGCGTAAGGTCATTCATCAGCGAATCTCAGAAACTACAAATGCTAGGAGTCTGAAATGTTGCATGGAGGTGCTGTTTAGCACGTAGGCGCTCGCTAAGACTCGCTCGCTCGGGGTGTTGCGAAATTCAACCCCTAAGAGGGTAAAATAGGGGATGAAAGTTTTACATAAACGCTCAGGGGCAACCTAAGGGTTTATGTAAGGCCCTAAGGGACTAGAAACTTAAAATTTCACATACGTTTTTGAAATACTACTCCTATGATCTAGGGATTTCTTTCTTCTCTTTTTTTTTTTTCATTCTCAGTATCTATAGACATGCAGCGGGGTAACTCTGCCAGCTCCTTTGCACCAAAATCAGCGCAGGATGGGTTGTTTGATAACATTTGATGTGACATTTAAATTACACTGTTGTAATTTTATGAGATTGTTGCTAGTTGCCTGCGACATTTATAAATTGTTAATTTTGTCAATGATTCCAAATCTATGTATATGTGTATATATAAAAATGAATTGGTGTTCGTGGGTCTCCTAAAACTGGACAACGACTGGACCGATGTGGCTGATTTTGGTTTTAAAATGTTTGTCGTAGCTAAGGGTGCGTAAGTAAGGGTTTAAGCGGTAAAAAAATATTGAAAACATGCGAAGAAGATAGTAAAAACAACAATTTAATTTTTTTATACAAACTGTTCTACATAATTTCCCAAATAATTTCCACAGACTAAGTAGAGAGATACTCAGGGGGGCACAATAAGTGACGTCACGACTTGCGGAAATGAGATAGTCTAATTATCTATCACTTGTGAAAAAAAGAGAAAGAGATACTGATTTTCCGTTCTTATCACCGTGGCCGGCTTTTTCTCTGGATAAATTACAAATCTGACACCGAGTTGCCAAACAAAAGTCTGTTCAAAGCTCAGACACGGATTTTTATGTTTCATTAAATATTGTGTGTATTTAAAGAAGATTCAAAGCTTGTTTGTGAAAGACTGTTAAGAGATTGGTGATATTTATGTTAAACAATGTGCGTTGTGTAGTGTTATAAGCTGCAATAGCCTCTGCAAAAGAAAAATCAATGGAATCTCATTTTATACGTAAGTAGACAATATTTGTTATGACGACTTGATAGAAATTCATATTAATGCCTTCTAGATATCTACGTGAATTATATTTATACAATAACGGCAGTATCTAATCCAAAATTTGCAAAATATGTAAAATGTAAACATAACCTAAATAACAAAACAAACAAAAAAGTGTGACCAGTTATTTCTTACAAATTTACCCATGAAATATACAAGTCGGTACATAATTGACAGTTTATTTACTGATCGTTTACTAATAATAGGTACTAGATTTGGCCTGCGGATTCGCATTTGTTAGTTTTTTAAGTGAAAACTTCCTTTGGCGCACTACATACAGATTTTTCGTGAGCCGTGAATTGAACTCAAACATCATGCTTGGGAATGAAATAAATCTTCGGGTGAACTCGGAGCTATGTCCACAAATGCGTAAACATTTTTAGATGGTCATGGCGTGTTACCATGGTTACCATTATACATATCTAGTCTAGATGGTCATGACGCTTCAATTTCTGTTTCTACTCCCACTGCCATTCCAACTCTTGTTTTCTGGAGTAGGAATTGCATCAAACTCCCATTAACTTACACTATCTCATCTCGCTAACAAGATAACATGATGCTTTTAGTATAAACCCTACTCACTACACCTACTTCATACCCACTCACACAAGAGACCTATCAATTTTGTGAGTAGATATGAAGCTCTAAGCTTACAAAATAAAAGATTAATCATACACATTTTCACCTCTGATTTAACCCTTTTGTTTGAACTTTTACAGAAATAATTATGCAACTTGAATGTATCACTAGATTTCTGGTAATAATTTGGATTGTTTTATGTATTCAAATTAATTATTATTTCGCAGATGTGCCGTTCCGAAGAAGAGGATAAAATATTGTGTGAATAATAAAGCAATATTTTTCATGAAGTACAGATTATCAAATAAATCAATCATTCTGAATTACCACAACATCTAAATAATAGTAGCATGTCTACTACAACAAGGTCTACTAACATTGAAATGTTCTATACCTAAGTTCCGAGTTGCCCCGTGCGAAGCCTGGACGAGCTGCTACTATGATATAAATATGACAGGCAAATCATATTCTTATAACGTTGAATGTAAAGTACCATTTGAAATAAATGTTTTATTGCCCTGTTTTTGATTATTTATTTAAGTACCTCCTATTTTAGTTATATTACATAAAACCTCTTTTTAAAATGTATTTTTCGAATGCACCAAACACGGGGTGAATTCATCAGACTATCGCTGCACTACCCATATCTAGTGGAATATTTTCTTTATGGCAATACTTTTTGAGTATTGAATTGAACATTGAATTGAAATTGAATTGTAATTGAAAGAACGAGAAGCACTTAGTAGTCATGAACTCTATAAATCTTGAGGTAAAAAATCTTTGGAGATACTCTATAATTTCCAGTCAAACATTTGACGTTACCAATGAAACATTTTTTTTTCGAGAGTTTTAATCAAAGAGTATTATTTATTACTTTTATAGTTTTAATCAAAGAGTATATTACATGTTTTAGAAGTGAAAACTTCTTTTGGCGCGCCTAGACAGATTTTCGTGGGCTGTGAATTGAATTCTAGCGTCACGCTCGGGGATGATTTGGTAGTTAGTGGTTAGTTTTTTTTTAGTATCAGTATTGCATCCGTGCGAAGCCGGGGCGGGTCTAGTGGGTGATGAAGTTTTCTGAAACCATTTGTTTCCTCTGAAAATGGCTAATTTTTGCACTAAAAAGTAAGTATGAATACCTAATTCATTTAATATGAAAGGAAGATGAAAATGTCTTAGGTACCTATACAATGACCGTGGACTTATAAATTTTCCTGTAATAACAACTCAGTTGTATTTAACAAGGAAATCGTGTTAATAAAAAACAATGTCAGTTACGCAATAGCCATTAATATCGAAGATGTCAACACACTCTGGATTGGCTAAAGGCCGGTTTGCATTTTAATTAGTGCGAGTGCGATTGCGAGTCCGAGCGAGTAATCGCGACTGATTACTATGCACTTGCAATAATCAGTCAGTGTCCACACGTGTTTGCTACTAATCACTCAACACCTGCACTACTCACTCGCACTCGCACTAATCAAAATAAAGTAATCATCGTATAGGTCACACTTTCACTTCGAAGGCTGATCAAGTGCTTCCCCGCCCAGATTCATGAATCATGAAATAATAATCGTATCATTCGTGGAAGGGCTTCTTAAATCACTCGGAAAGTTCATTTCGTTAAATACAGAGATCTGGACATCTACTCTCTTTCTACGAAAAACGTAATTTCGAAATAAAGTCGCGACTTTCCTACTCCGGTTCTACTTCGATCCGTCGTTTCGTCCTTTTAAATATTCTAAGTTTTTTTTTTAAATAAAGAGTGACGAGACGAGCAGGACATGTGCCTGATGGTAAGCAACATGCCTGCCACATAACAGCACAGTGACACGCAGCTATTGGAACATGAAGAGCCAAAATCATTACCTAGCACCGCACTGCGCTCGTCACCCAGAGATCTAAGTTGTTATATCTCTAAGCCCTGTAATTTCTCTGGAAACATTGCCCTTCAAACCGGAACACAGCAATGTTTGCACATTACTGCTTTGCGGTAGAATAATTGACAAAGGTGTGGTACTTCCCCAGGCGGACTCTGCTAAGAGTCCTACCACTACTACTCTAATTAGAACATTTAAACGTCAAACAATGTTCGATGGGACGAAACGAAGTAGAATCGGAGTATGAAAGTCGCGAGTTTATTTCGAAATTACGTTTTTTGTAGAAAGAAAGTAGACGTCCTGGACTCGTATTATAATCAAATAATACCCCGTTTACATGATTCCAGTCCAGCGACCGAATCCAGCGCTGGATTGCTTACTGGAATAATGTAAACCGGCACTGGAATGCATTGGCACTGGATTGATGCATTCCAGTGCCGGTTTCCATTATTCCAGTAAGCAATCCAGCGCTGGATTCGGTTGCTGGACTGGAATCATGTAAACGGGGTATAATGGAGACCGGCACTGGAATGCACTGGCACCTGATTGATGCATTCCAGTGCCGGTTTCCATTATTCCAGTAAGCAATCCAGCGCTGGATTCGGTTGCTGGACTGGAATCATGTAAACGGGGTATAATGGAGACCGGCGGCACTGGAATGCACTGGCACTGGATTGATGCATTCCAGTGCCGGTCTCCATTATTCCAGTAAGCAATCCAGCGCTGGATTCGGTCGCTAGGCTGGAATAATGTAAACGGGGTATTACTATCAAAATCCTTGTCAAAAATCGGCTAGTCATCAAATGGATCCTGTCAGGAAACCTGGGGATGTTAGAGTAAATTAAAATGGTGATCCGTCGTTACTATTTCACTCCTTCAGCAACTAGATAAGCAAAAGAGGACATGAACCTTTGGCTCTTTTATCGATTCCAAGGCTAAATCGGCTGCCAAAAAACTAGGTGTTCTCTCAAAGGTAAGGAGGTAATTCAAGTTTGAACAGTCATGTTATACTAAGGACTCAGGTCCTCCTTGTGTGTGTTCCGCGCCCCGTCGCACCAACCACATACGAGGACTACAGTCCCCTGCCCCGTGTACCTCTGTCGGCCGTGGTCGAGTCCTTCCCCCGCGGGAAGTTGACTCCCCGCCGCAGAGCGCGCCGCCTCAGGAGACACATTCCTGCGCATAGTCCGTCCCGTCGAGCTCCGCCGCGCGCGTAGAAGCTCCGGGCGGACCCTACGCATCGTGCCACGCACATCTGGCACTTCCGCTTTGCTGAACCCGCTTCGTGAGAAGCGGCGGACAGCCAGCGGCCCGCCCGAATCACCCCTCCACAGCACCCCGCACCCCCCCCTCGTCGCTTGGTCCGCGGCTCCGTTCCCGCGTCCCGAGTGTGTTCCGTTGTGCCGATCGGCTTAGCTGGGCTTCCCGTACGGGTTCCACCTGGCTGGGTCTGCATCGCCGCGGAACATATACACTCGGACGCCCGAGCCGCGTCGACCAATCAGAGCGAGGCAGCGTGCGGAGCTGTGATTGGTTCATACAACCACATCGCAACCAACTCCCTGCGTCTGTAGGCAACTGTTTGCCACACACGACATTACCACACCAAGCCACGATGAATAAATCAAAAAAGAAGAAGGCCACAAAATGGAAGAATACCCACCCAGCCGGCGATAGCCGCCGAGCCGGAGGTTCCCATACAATCACCGTTCCAAACCGAGCCGGCGAATAACGCAGCGCCGATGATTCCTGCCTGGATGTCAGCCGAACAGTCGACGTCCCTAACTAACTACCTACACAACTGCGGGTTGAGCGACATATCTCACCCAGTTAATAAAGAATGGCACGAGTGGATGTCCAAGAATTGGACCACCCTCTCCCACCACCAATTTACCAATATGCTACAAGTATGGCTAAATGAATTCTCAGAGGCGTCGGAAATGTATGAATCCGACCCCGAGTATGCAAGTAGCAACGAGAATGCGGACTACGCAGTCATGCCGCCTACTAACCAGCCGAAATATGAAGATACCGAGCCGGCGCGTATCGCCAGGCCGGTGTCCCTCATCGAACCGGCGTGTGCCGCCGGACAGATGTCTCCCACAGAGCCGACGTATAATGTCAGGCCAACGACCCCTGCCGAGCCGACTAGCATCGCCGGACTGGTGCCAACTACAGTGCCGGCATCCGTCGACGTACCGGCAACACCAACAACCGAGCCAACATGGCCCACGCCCGAACCGGATAGCGCTACGGGCCCGGCACCCGCCGCCGAACCGGAGCCCGGGACCGCGGCGCCGCCCGCCGCTATGCCGGCATCCCAACCAGCTGGGCCAGCATGGCCCACTCCCGAGACGACGATCGCCACCGCGCCGACGCCCGCTACTACGCCGGCGACCGGCCCGATGCCGGCGAACTTCGCCGTGCCGGGCTCAACTACCACCGGGCCATCACGGCCCACTATGGAGGAGGATGGTGCGGCGTCCGATGCGGAGTTGGACAGCGACGATGACAAGCTGCCGCCGCCGTCGCCCACTCCGTCGTCGGCGCCGTCCTACAGCGAGATGGCAGCCTCCCCCGTCCCGAGGAGGGACACGCCGTCCTCCTCGCACTCCCCGCAGCAGCCCCCCGCGCAACCCGCCGGGACGAAGGCTAGCAAAAACAACAACCCGCCGATCGTAGTGGACCGCCTGGAGAACTGGGATGTCCACCTCGGCGCAATCAAAGATAGCCTAGGCTTCGCGCCTCACGTAAGGCCCTTCAAACAAGGCCTACGCTTCCTCCCTAAATCCGATGTGGAATTCCGGACGGTACAGAGATACCTAGTAGAGGAGCGAGCAAGGAACCCAAGGGTCGAGTTCCACTGTTTCGCCCCCGACGAAGATAAACCAGTCAAGGTAGCCCTCTGGGGGTTACCCGACAACACAGAGCCGGACAATATCCTGGAGGCCTTGAAGGCCTTAGGATTTCCGGCTATATACTGCCGCGCTCTTCCGCGGCGGCCGAACGCCCGCAGGTAGATCAATTTTATACACCTCTCAAAGATGCCATTCGAGAAGCTGGACGCCCTGTACTGCGTCACTGAGCTCCTCAACATGCCTCGAATCACCATCGAGGCGTGGAGGGGCCGGACCATAGTGCCGCAGTGCCATCGGTGCCAGCTTTTCGGCCACTCGTCCGCCCACTGTCACCGCACGCCGCGGTGTGTCAAGTGTGGCGGACCCCACGCGGGGGCGGACTGCCCCCGCCCTAAGGATGCCCCCCTGCACTGTGTTAACTGCAGGGGACAACATGCAGCCAACAGCCGCCAATGCCGAGTCTTCCGGAACGAGGCGCGCCGCAGGAAAATTCCCATTCCTGGCGCGCGCCCCCCAATCCCGAACGAGACTCAGGCACGGGCGGCTGTGAACAAGAAGAGCCCGAACCACGGGCCTACGGGACCACCCCCAGCCCCACAAGCCCAACATGACAAGATGCCGCGCACGAGGGCCGTCACCGCGCCGCGCGATAGCGCTTGGCACGCGGTCGGCCCTTCAACCCGGACTGAGCAACAAACTTCCCCTGCGCCTGCGCCCCTGGCTAACTCAGGCCAGGGAGGTCGCAGGCGCACGGGAGAAACAGCGTTGGACGCTCAGCGAAGAGGGCTCTCTCCTGCGGCGGCACATGGATCGCCGCCGCGGTGCGCAGAGAGCCTGAACATGAAGAGCCCGAGCTACGGGCCCCCGGCGGTCCCGGCCACACAGCCGGGCCAACCGCCCCGGGACCCACCTCTAAAGCAAGGCGTTGTTACGCCTAGCACAAGGGCTGTCGCTGCGCCGCGCGATAGCGCTAGACGCGCGAATTGCCCTCCAACCCACACCGCACCGCCCGCGCCTTCGCCCCAGGCTAACTTAGGCCAGGGGCGTCGTAGGCGCGCGCGGAAAAGAAGACGCGGTGCGCAGAGAAGAGGGCTCTCTCCTGCGGCGGATAGGTCCCCGCCGCGGTGCGAAGAGGGCCCACAACCACCCCCGATCCCGGGGACAACCTCCACCCCGGTAACGCCGGGTCCGCGGGGTGCTGCCGGCGCCCATCCGCGTGACCCGCGAACCGCAGCGCGCTTAGAGCGCGACAAGCAGGCTGAGCGCGAACGCGCGCTCGCTTGCACGCTTATTCCGCCGCAAGTTAGGGCCCCTCGACCGCGCCCGACACCCAGACTTCGACTGGAGTTGGGAATCGGGCCGCGGGAGGGACCCCCGCCACCACCGAGCGCCGTGACGCCGCCGCGGACCGCGGAACGCCCTATGTTCCCGGTACCGCGGCCGGCCGGTCCGGCGCCCTATACACCGCCGCCGGGCTTTGCCCTGCGCTCTCCCCGCCTGATGGCGGAGACACCGGCAGCCGCCTTGCTCGGGTTGCCCAGTCTAATAATCTGGGAGGCCCTGAGCAGCGCCTGTACAGCCGCCGCGTCCGGGATGAACCCGGAGAACGCGGCGGCCCGAGCTATGTCCGCTATCCTGCAACGTCTGCACGGATAGCAGCCACGAAGATGAAGACGCAGTCCCATAGCCCTTACGCGGTTTTTAATCGCGGGAGGGCAGAAGAGGCCCGCCCAGAGAGGAGACAGGCCCCACAAACTCCCGGGCACCAGTGTGTACCCGAGCCCCTCCCCGGTAAGGAGGTTATACCTCGAGGCCGGCACCTGTCTTCCCCCTAAGGGGAGAAAGATGAAAATTACGATACTAAGGACTCATTCGCTCTTTTACGGAGTACGGTTTGCACCTTTGGAATGGCTCGGTTAAGTAGGTACCTACCTGCTCTAGAATTGACCGAAGGACACGTCAAAAGTTTCATAGACAATGTTAGCTTTTTCGAAAAAAGCTTTATAGTCTTGAACATCGCCGCAAAGTTACAAGTTTATGAGATGGTGGTCAAGAGCAAATCTATAATTGTTAACAAGAATGTCAAGCTGGGTGAGCTGTGGCTGAAGTGATAACTTAACGAAGAAATAATTTTTAAAAACTATTGAATAATGTTCAAGCGGCGGGAGCCCATATGGGCTCGGCGCCGGATATGACTCATCATGTGAAAAATTTTTTTTAAAAATCTACCCTCAAGAATTTTGAAGTTAGTTTTGACAAACCAAATCATAATTGAAGCTTTATCATCTAAAAAAAATTTCGGTAGCAATATAAAAAAAATCTATGAACTAGTGAAATCAATTAATAGAATTTATCTTAAAATCAGTCTCAACTGAGGGGTTAATACTTAATTAAAAATGATTACATATAAATTGAATATAGTTAATACAACGACACAACAGCGGCAGCTGACTATCTTTCACGCTCAGGCACACTCGGCGGTCCTGAGGTCACCCTAACGATTCCTTCACTTACGAGCGGAGCGTGATGATGAGGTTTCATACTACGAAAAATTCTGTGTGTGGTGCTCTAAAATAAGCTTTTACTTCAAAAAACAATATTACAGACCTACAGGAAGTTCCTGTATAAGGTATGTCTATGACTCAGTGATAAGGAAGACTGTGAAATAAAACCCAAGGCGACTGCGGAAGGCTTTGAGTCAGCTTTCTTAAAAATATCAATCAATAGGTTTTCGGTAGTTTTTATGTAGGGTTTACGTCACGATTTCGTTCATCGCTGTGCTCAGTGAGTCCAGTGTGCAATGAATTATTTATGAACTAAATGCTAAAAGTCTGGCTAAAATCGTTACTCAATGCTCGACCATTCATTCACTTATTGTCTTCTGAATTGTAATTTGGGATGCGGTGCCTAATATATGGAACACACTTGACGAATTCCGATATGTATTGGAAACAGAATTGTAGTCTTAGGTACCATTACATCCTAATTCGAGCACATCGAATCACCAAACATCAAGCGAAATATCGGTTTTAAACGAACGAATAAACCCATTACTGATAGCTCGATTACGACTTTGATTTAATAATTACGACTGGGTCGACTGGTCTCCTGGCTTAGTGGGACGTAAGTGTGCCTGCAAAGCCAAGGGTCGTAGGTTCGTTTGAACCAATTCGAGGATCAATTGAGATTAAAACCTATTTGTGATATTTTAAAACCAAATAGATAGCCGCTAGCAGCGGGGTAGGGCCCAAGCTACCGGTGGTTAGGGCTGCAGAGTGAGGAACCTTCTGACGATGCGCGCTGTGTCGAGGATGACCGCCTTCTGCATCTGACCCTTGATCCAACCGTCTAGCGAAAGTCTCTTAAGGTGGTGGTCGAGATTTTTCGCTATAAGGCCGTTTGCCGACACGACTATTGGGACTACGATCGTCGAATCAACATCCCACATGGCGGTAACCTCGTGAGCCAAGTCAAGGCACTTGCTCAGCTTGTCTTTCTCGGCTTTCACGAGTTTCTCGTCATGTGGTACGGTGATATCGACTATCACAGCCCGGTGCTGAGACCGGTCTACCAGCACGATATCAGGCTTATTCACACACAACACCAAACCAGATGGTGTTGTGTGTGAATATATAAAAAAAAATGGTTGTCTGTAAAGTCGGTTTACTGACGATAGAACGTGACAACGTCTTAAGAAATCAGTACGCTGATAGCGCGAGTAGTGATACCGCTCGACTCGGCGGGTGGCGCCCTCAGCGCTCAGCTTCGTCCGCATGGCACGGAAGACGAACTAACGGTAACGGCGGAACGTTACAGTTTTGCGGGCGTGCAGCCGGCTTCATCGAATTATAAGACGTTATCACGTCAAAATAAAAAAATAAAATTACAATGAAGCCATAAATAAGTTGATGAAGTGAAACTATGAAAGGAAATGCGAAACACTAGAACCACTCACGTGATATCATTGTCATCACCACACCAGTCCATCTTGAAGACGTTCCAGGTCTTGCAGGCGCGCGCCGGGAACCCCTCCGGGTTGAGGATGGACTCGGCGAAGAGTCTGTTGACGCGGAGGTGGCTGCAGGTTTGCGTCAAACAGTTGGGCTGCCCGAAACCGCCGTTCGGGAAGAAATCCACGTGACCTGGGGAATGAGGATTTGTTGACTTTCCAGTTAACTGCTGGTCTAGTCGAAAGAACGGTGACTTCCGATCCGGAACTCCTAGTTCGAATCCCATATCTACTGCCACATCGAAACCATGTTGTAGTGTGTACCGTGTAGCGGTAGGACTCTTGGCAGAGTCCACCTGGGGAAGTACCTCACCTTTGCCAGTTATTCTGGCGCCAAGCAATAATGTGCACGCGTTACTGTGTTCCGGTTTGAAGGGCAATGTTTCCAGAAAAAATACTGGTCTTAGAGATATAATATTTTAGATCTCTAGGTGACAAGCGCACTGCAGTGCTAGTTAATGATTTGGACTGTTCATGTTCCTATAGATGTGTATCACTGTGCTGTTATGTAGCAGGCATGTTGCTTACCATCAGGCACATGTCCTGATAGTCTCGTCACTCTTTATTTAAAAAGAAAAAAGCGGGTCTAGTCGGGAGAACGGCGACTTCCGATCCGGAATCCCTGGTTTGAATCCCATACGCACTACTGTCTCATTGAAACCATGTACGTAGTTCAAAAAGGGGAAGGAAATACATCGTAAGGAAACCTATTTATCGGAGAATATTTATTCAAAAACAAAGGAAGTTTGCCAACTCGAAATTTGGCCAGCTTAGCGGGCTAAGTTACTAAGCCATACCTAAGCCTAAGTTAGTACTTGATTAGGTAAGGGAGACTTGATTGGGCCAGCAGTGGAGGTTCTATGGGTTAATATAGTTGGCTTTCTGGCTGAGGAGACAGTATCTGTATACTAAGTCAATAAGCGAAAGACTGAAGACCCACGATTTGGCGAAGGTCGCCGGATGTTAGATGCGGGTGGCGCAAGACAGGTCTTTGTGGAGATATTTGGGGGAGGCCTTCGTCCAGCAGCGGAAGTCTTTCGGCTGATATGATGAAGCGAAAGTCTAAAGTATCTAAGATCTAAAGGTTAGCGATCGGCAGAAATGGAAATACCTATAGATGCTTGGCTGATAAGCCGTAGAATCTTCGAGGTCATGCGCCATACAGCAACTGAGCGAGAGAAGGCCTCTGCAGTGGGAACATTTATTGGTCTGGTTATGATGTGATGTAAGGGAAAGATTACCAATAGGCTCCGTCATCCCGAACACGCCGCTGTCCGTGTGTATGACGTCGACGAAGTCAGCGTCGCTCGCCATCAGCCGCAAGCCCGGCTCGACCAAGCTGAAACAGGGGCCCGCCGGGTCCAAACCGGATATCCGACCCACCTACAAGTGAAAAATAATTTGTGTGAACTCTTTGATATAAATCTTACAAAAATCGCGGCATTGACCACGTTTGCATAGAAAATCTAAGTTGTTTGCTCTTTTTATAGAGGTTTTGTTTGGTAATCATTTTTAAATGTTCTTTATAATTGTTCTAACATCACTGCATTATATTCTCGTGTACTAGGAACTGCGTAAAACGAAATTACAAACCGACCTAGGGTGCCCAAAATACAGGCTTTGCCTAGTTTCGGGCCCGCTGTACCTCAAATTATCTGTATAACTAATCTTGACAAATATGCAATCTGTAATCTGTTATCGTAACTGTATACTTTATTTGGGAACAATAAATATATTTTATTTTTTATTTTATTTACTTTTTATAGAGGTTTGTAGTATTATTCTTTGTTTCGTAATTTTTTAATGTTTTGTTTTTAGACTACAGGCCCGTGAACAAAATTTACGGGTCAAATGAACCACCAGGAGACCTATGTAGGATGATAGAAGAGTGTAAAGTATTAAGATTCAGCACTATGCCGTCACTTATAAGCTGTCCAACTGAGTGTGATTGAAGAGGGGGCGTTGCAACCCTCTACCATATCTCCTTGTCGCATGATTTTTGTACGGCATTGCGAAATAATGGATTAGAAGAGGTATTGAAACTGTATGGAACCAATGCCGTACTTATTTTAATGTTTTGTTTTGCTTTAGCTTGTGGCTTTTTAATAAAGAATTATCGTATTGTATCGTATTAATTTAGATATTCACAAGGACTACTCAGGTAACACTTAACACAGTGAAACTGTATAAGTGCAGTATAACGTAAATGGATTCAAATATGTGAATTCAAGTGAAAAAAAAATATGTCGCACCATATACAGATCTTTGCCGCTAACTTAAAAACGGTGAAGGAAAATATCGTGAGGAAACCGACATGTACCTAGAATTTTTCGAAGTCATGTGTCATCCGCCAACCCGCACTAGGCCAGCGTGGTGGATTATGGCCTTAACTCTCTCCTTGCGAGAGAAGGCCCCGAGTCCCAGTAGTGGGAACATTTAGTGGGCTGTTGATGATACAGATCTTTCGTGGGCTGTGAATTAAGTTCAAGCGGCGTTAAATGAAAAAAAACTCTTCGGATAAACTCGTGACCATGGCCATTGGCATGGCATGCTGACGCATTTCTAGATGGCCATGCTTATCGCCACGCCATCCGGTTTCACCCGCGTAATATCCAAAGTAAGCTATGCAATTCTGAGTTATAAGTTTTCACTTCTATCGGCAGTTCCTATGACTGCCAATTTTTTTTAAGTATTTTAATTTATCCTAAAAATAAGTGACAGTGAAATTTATACTCTGAGTGTAAAGCAAATGCCTACCTTCTCGCCGGTAATTTTAGTGAACTGCTTCCCAGTGAAACCCGCTATGTGAGAACCCAGGCTGTGTCCGATCAGGTGGATTAATTTCGGGTCCAAACTCTCTGGAAAACGAGAAAATGTATTATATAACAAAAGGATTTTTGACGTGATAACGTCTTATAATTCGATGAAGCCGGCTGCACGCCCACAAAACATGACGTCATGTACCTACCGTTACCGCGTTACCGTCGGTCGTTACCTCGCCGCATGTTTCTTACAGTTGTATTAATTATTTCGACCAGTAGTTCAAGCGGGGATGTAGCTCAGTCGTAGAGCGTTCGCTTTGCATGTGAAATGCCCCGGGTTCGATCACCGGCATCTAAAAGCTTTTTTGCATTGTTTTTTGCATTGTTTTGATTGAAAATGACTAAATTCTACTGATTACTTTTTACATACAAATCTATTAAACAAATGAAATTAAAATTTTCTTTTGAAAAATGCTACCATTCCATCAGTATTTTCTTAAGACGTTGTTACGTTCTATCGTCAGTAAACCGACTTTACAAACAAACATTTTTTTTTAAATATAGAGTGACGAAACGAGCAAGACATTTACCTGATAGTAAGCAACATGCTTGCCACATAACAGCACAGTGACACGCAGCTATTGGAACATGAAGAGTCTAGATCATTACCTAGCACTGCACTACGCTCGTCACCCAGAGATCTAAGATGTTATATCTCTAAGCCCTGTAATTTCACTGGAAACATTGCCCTTCAAACCGGAACACAGTAATGGTTGCACATTACTGCTTGGCGGTAGAATAACTGGCAAAGGTGTGGTACTTCCCCAGGCGGACTCTGCTAAGAGTCCTACCACTACAAACTATATCACCTTTAAGAAGCAGCTTGGCAGCTGGTACATTTCGCGAGGATCCTTGGTAGGTCCCAATAGATGTTGACCATAGTTGATCACCAAAAAGCATTTTGCGGAAACAATTTTTCGTTAAATTATTTTAGTTTTTAACTTTAAAAAAGACGAAAGGTTCGCAGCTCCAGGACCATGACCATGGACCATCTAGAAATGCGTCAGCCAATGGGAAATGCTGAAAGGGCGTGGCCTGGCCATCATGGCATGGCCATCTAGAAATACATCGGCAATGCTGACACATTTCTAGATGATCATGCTATGATAGTCAGACCACGCCCTCCGGTTACACCCGTGTAGTTTCAAAGTTAAGCTATCAAATTCTGAGTTATAAGATTTCACTTCTATCGGCAGTTCCTCAGACTGCTATTTTCTTTTTTTGTTTGGTTGATTTATACTTCAGAAGTGGTCCCAACTAAATGTTATCGAACACGATTTAGCGATTTTCGAAAAGTCCTCGAGAAAGAATACTCGTACCTACGTGTCTACAATATTTATTTATTTATTATATTATTACACTAGAAGACCCTTCTTTCACTTTCTCGTTTCACTTGAAGCGGTTATGGTAGTTTTCTGGCCTGGTGGCAGATATACAGTGGTTCCTGTGTTGGTAATGTCTGTTTGTAGACAGCAAAACTGCCACAGGTAACCATTAGTAAATTGTTGACCATGGCAGAATTTCTGACCATGGCAGAAGTTACTGTTGATCGTGGCAGAACTTATTGTTGATCTTGGCAAAACTTATTGTTGATCTTGGCAGAACTTATTGTTGATCTTGGCAAAACTTATTGTTGATCTTGGCAAAACTTATTGTTGATCTTGGCAGAACTTATTGTTGATCTTGGCAAAACTTATTGTTGATCTTGGCAAAAGTTATTGTTGATCTTAGCAAAACTTATTGTTGATCTTGGTAAAACTTATTGTTGATCTTGGCAAAACTTACTGTTCATCTTGGTAAAACTGATTGTTGATCTTGGCAGAACTTACTGTTCATCTTGGTAGAACTTATTATTGATCTTAGCAAAACTTATTGTTCATCTTGGTAGAACTGATTGTTGATCTTGGCAGAGCTTATTTTTGATCTTGGCAAAACTTATTGTTGATCATGGTAGAACTTACTATTGACCATGGTAGCCAGCACTTGCCCCAGGCGCTCCCCGATGAAGCGGACGCACGTGGTGGACCGCAGGTAGAAGTACCGGATGAGAGAACTCGCGTCCAGACCTAGGATGTTATATTCTCCTGGAAAAAGGATCCGAAATCAGACCAGAAAGATGGCTGCAGAGATAATTTTGAGAAGGATTCATTAATTGAAAAATTCCCCTGATATTTTTAAGAAGAATCTTTAAATCAACCCTTTCCCAGCTTAGGTTTACTCTTAAATAAAGAGGTAACGATACAGACCACAACATTTTCCAATTTTTTTCAAACACCCCGAAAAAAGTTTTTAAGTTACTATAACAATGACTGAAGCAATGGCTTCCTCTTGGATAGTTCGAGGTATAAGGTTTTTGCTATTTTGTTGCCGAAACACTACAGTCAACATTTTAGTTTCATACAAAATCTCAAATACTTTCAGAGTCTGAAAAGCATGCTTTGCGCCCCCTTACAATGTTTATCCTTACTGTAAATCAGTTCAAATGACAGTCAATTATAACTCACCAGTCTTCAAAAACGCTTCGCTGATGGGACCGAAGTTGATACCGATGGTAGGATCGTCGGTGAACCCGTGGATGTAGATGAGGAGGCGATCCTTGGGGTCGAACCCATGTTCCTTCTCCAGCTGCTGCGCTGCAGTGTTCAGGGGGTACGTCACTCGCAGCTTCCTGGAGGTTGGAGATAACAACAGGGGTATTTTTGTAGTATAGAGCTATAGAGTGACGATACGACGTCATGTGCCTGATGGCAAGCAACATATCTTCTGCTAATAACAACATAGTGACATGGAGCTATTGGAACATGAAGAGTCCAAATCATCGCCTACACTGCACTGCACTGGTGCACTGCGATCGTCACACAGATACATAAAATGATTTTTCTCTATGCATTGTAATTCCACTGATACATTTATCATAAATTGTGGTTGATGATTTCTTAGATTAGTGGTCGCCAATCGAAATTGGACCTTACACCAATTTGACCATTGACTTTAACAATAAACAAATAGTATTATTATTATGCGCATGTGTCAAACACATGTGTAGTATATTTATGCTAAGTTTTTTATTGTTTTAATGCATAATTTAAAAAAATAGTAGCATTGCGCACTTCTTCTCTGTGTAAGTAAATAATTTTAAGTGTGAGAAATTTTACACTCCTCGCAATTTTCGTAAAAAAGGGAATAAAGTTTCCGTATCACAGTTGAAGATCTATATTAAGTATCACATTTACCTAAGTATCACATTTCTTCTACAAGAGAATTTAACTAATGAATCCGTTCGTGATCTACAATGCCACAGACACACACACCCATACACAAAGACAAACACGTCAAACGTAACATTTTGTCCGCTTTGCAGTGGGGGTTAAAAAAGTTAATCATCCAGCTTTTAAACTTATATTTCTCGGATGTTGTCAGACTTCTAGCTAGTTTAATTCACCTGGGTTTACTCACCTTGATCTAAATTTCAGCGTGAGATGGTTCAGGTCGGGTTCCTTCGTCACCTGCTCATATTCCACTCCTACTATTTTCTTCACACCAGCACCTTTAACCAAAATACGCTTTAAATACAAATATTTATTTGCCCAAAAAAACACGCAACACAGTGAGGCTCAATATTACCTAGGTTTAGGCAAAACAAATGAAACAAGTTGAACTCACTTTGGGCAGAGAAACTCTTTATCTTTGTGCTCCAAACCAGGCAAAACGTATTAGACTACAGGCCCGTGAACAAAATTTACGGGTCAAATGAACCACCAGGATACCTATGCAGGATGATAGAAGGGTGTAAAGTATTAAGATTCAGCACTATGCCGTCACTTGTAAGCTGTCCACCTGAGTGTAATTGAAGAGGGGGGGTTGCAACCCTCTACCATTTCTCCTTGTCGCATGATTTTTGTACGGCATTGCGAAATAATTGATTAGAAGAGGTATTGTGCTGAATCTTTTTACTTTATACCCTTCTATCATCCTACATAGGTCTCCTGGTGGTTCATTTACTACGTAAATTTTGTTCACGGGCCTGTAGTCTATATATTTTGGATACCAAGTACAAGTTCAAGTACCAATAGAAGTTATAACAATTGGGGGCTGTTATGAAAAAAAGCCGTGGTGGCTTATTAATTAGAAAGACCCACCCATCTCTAAATTGTAAGGTCGTGGTCTGGTGTGTAGGTAGGTATATATTTCCATTCATCATTTTGGACAAAGAATTGAAAATGTTCTTTACTCTGTGCCTGACTTCAAAAAGGTTCATGAAAATTATTAGATGATGCTGTAATAAAAACGTTAAAGTATATGTCGGAAGAAGAATTCGCTGGGTAGTAAAAACATTCATATAAAGTGATAAAAAAAAATGCCAGTCACAGAAAATGCCGATAGAAGTGAAAACTTATAACTCAGAGTTTGATAGCTCACTTTGGAAACTACACAGGTGAAACTGGAGGGCGCTGTTAGTCTGGAATAAATCTTGTTCAAAGCACTGTCAGCTAAATAAGTCTTCATTCATAAATATGGCCATCTAGACTAGACGGCCCTGCTTCTAGTTCGAGTTCACCCGAAGACTTCCTTCATTTACGAACGTGACGCTTGGGCTCATTTGCTCATTTCACAGCCCACGAAAAATCCGTGACGGACCCACCATACCACTAGCCCTACCCCTGGTGGTAGGGTGGGTCCGAAACCATACCACCATCATGCCATCAAGTAATAGTGTTATGACACATTTTTAAAACAAAAGTTTTGTTTAGAATTATGATTATATATACAGCAAATAAACTAAAAGAACAAACTGTAAAAATGTACCTACGCAATTCGTCTAATTCATGACCAATGGTAATTTGTTTGTTGACTAACTGCATTTGTACGCCCATTATAAAATCGTCGTTAATAATTTGGTTTATTCGCCGTTTTTTAGGTATCTTTGTTTCATGAATCTTATGTAACATACATTCAGCAGTTTCTTGTTCAGTAATTTATTTATTTTTGAATGAAATGATTCTAATATGTTGGTTGTGCTACATGGGGAATATATTTTCAACCAAAAAGTTTCGATGTAGTTTATAAACTTTTCCATTCGTTTCAAACTGTGACATTCCGATTTTATATAATGAAATCCTGGTAACACCTCATCAAGAGGTAGTAGTGGTACGGCGGTAGTGAGAGCTACTATTCTCCTTTCAGTTTTATTTTGCGTATTCTTCAGGGACTTCGCCTTTTTAGGGTTCCGTAAAACGTAAAAACGGAACCCTTAAAGATTCGTCATGTCTGTTTGCCTGTCCGTCTGTCCGTCCGTATGTCACAGCCACTTTTTTCCAAAACCATAAGGACTATACTGTTGAAACTTGGGAAGTAGATGTATTCTGTGAACCGCATTCAGGTGATTTTTATACAAAAATATTAAAAGAAAACAATAAATTTTGGGGGTGCCCCTTATTTAGAACTGAAACTCATTTTTTTTTTCATCAAATCCATACGTATGTGTGGGTCTTTATGGATAGGTCTTCAAAAATGATGTTGAGGTTTCTAATATAATTTTTTTTCTATACTGAATATTTTGCGCGAGAGATACTTCCAAAGTGGTAAAATGTGTGCAACTTCTAAAATGTCAAAATTAAAAGAAATATATGATGTAAGTACATTACCATGCAAACTTCCACCGAAAATTGGTTTAAATTTGATCCGGTAAGTAGTTTCTTTTTAGTACGTCATAAATACACTATAATTAAAACTTCGATCAAAGTTACAACGAACTACAAGAACTTATCTATTTTGTTACTTGCTGCTACGGAAGCCTTCATGTGCGAGTCCGACTCGCACTTGAGCGCTTTATTCCAAATATTGCGCTTCTAAAGTCACACGCGTTAGGGAACACTTTTAAAATTGCGTTCATTGCCAAAATCGGCCCATTTAATGTAAGTCAGTATAATAAATATAATGCAAGGAATGTTGAACTTGAATAATTGCATAAGACTTACATTTTTGCAACAAATAGATAATAATAGTTGCGGAAAAAATAACCATCTTAGATAAATCACAATATGAGTACTTTGTCACATCATTATGGTGGTATGGTTTCGGACCCACCCTACCACCAGGGGTAGGGCTAGTGGTATGGTGGGTCCGTCACGGAAAAATCTGTGCACCAAAAGAAGTTTTCACTTCAAATTCAGTGCTAGGTAATGATTTGGACTCTTCATGTTCCAATAGCTGTCACTGTGCTGTTATGTGGCAGGCATGTTGCTTATCATCAGGCACATATCCTGCTCGTCTCGTCACTCTTTATCACGTCATCACGTCAAAAAAAAAACATTCTAGGCTTAGCAGAACACCGGTATGTTAGTGTTCTGCGAACCTTATACCAGTTAACATGCCAGAACTCACAGTTCATGTTCCCGATGGCCATAAAAGCTTTGTCGACAGGATCCTTGACCATCCCGACGACGATCTTGAAGTCTCGCATCTGGCAGGACATCACACTCTGGAGGCGCACTCCCTTCACCAACACGACGAGGAATAGAGGCAGCAGCTTGAAGATTTTCATCTGAATTGGGGATGACGCCAGGGAAAAAAATACACCATTTAAATTAGTTCGTCAGGTAGATTCTGAAAAAATTGGCAGTCATAGGAACTCCCGATAGAAGTGAAAACATATAACTCAGAATTTGATAGCTTACCTTGGACACTACACGGGTGTAACCGGAGGGCGTGGCCTCGCCATCTTGGCATGGCCATCTTAAAATGCATTAGCATTTCCCATTAGCTCACGCATTTCTAGATGCCCATGCCATGATGGCGAGGCCACGCCCTTTCATCATTTCCCATTGGCTGACGTATTTCTAGATGGCCAATAGCCATGGTCCCGAGTTAACCCGAAGCTTTCTTATCATACCCGAGCGTAACGAATGAATTCAATTCACAGCCCACGAAAAATCTGTCTAGGCGCGCCTAAAGAAGTTTTCAGTTCAAAAATATGAGGCCCGTATTTTTTGTACTACAAAATTATTAAGTCAAATATATAGATCATCAAACTTCCGGAGTTGTGACGTCACTCTATAGTAAAAATCGTACCATAATGTGACGTCACTCGAAACTTCTAAGCACTGTATCTTTGTCAGTTTTTGTTTGTGAAACATAAGAAAAAATATGTACGTGTACAATAATTTTTAATAATCTGACGGAATAATTAGTTTTTTTTTCAGTCGAATATTATGAAAAATCGTCATAAAAAACATTATTCTTATTTTTTTTCGACATTATATGGGTGGTAGTGGGCCGACTTACGACTTTTCCTGTAGTGGAAAGGGGAAGTACGTACGTACGGTGACGCGAATCCATAAGATTCCTCTTACCAAGCCCTCAACCAGGATAAAAAAAAATTGGCAGTCATAGGAACTGCCGATAGAAGTGAAAACTTATAACTCAGAATTTGATTTCATTTCTGTTGTTCTGGTATCTGGAGATAAACGCTGGGCTGTTGGAGATAGGTAATCGAAACTCTTTACTGTTTCTGTTGCCCTGGTACCTACCTGGCCGTTTTACCGAGTTTACCCGAAGATTTCTTATCATATCCGAGCGTGACGATTGATGAATCCATTTCACAGCCCACGAAATATCTGTCTAGGCGCGCCTAAAGAAGTTTTCACTTCAAAAGTCCTTACTTCAAACACTTACCATTTTGTGAATCCACTAAACACTCAGTAGGACTGACTCTGAACCACCAGTGTGGTAGTACTGAATAGTTTTATCCTGTTTGTTCTATTAGAGCGAATAACAACAAAGTTCGGATTTCCTTCTGTCATATCCGGCCTGTATTCTGTAATAGCCACATTAAAACCCATAGTAAGATACGTACGTTATTATTAAAATGTATTAAGTGCAATACACCAATATTTATCTACTAGAAGCTATAATCCCCGCAGTTTCATTCGCGTAATAATAAACAAATAATTTGCAATAAAAATATTGCGACTATTAAGAGGGCGCCTAGTGCCAGAAAACGAAAAAAGGACATTTTCGACGCCGCTCACTGAAGTAAAGAAACTAAAAACTATGACAAAAAAAATATTGACGTGTGGGTACAATCAAGAAGAAGCACAATAACCGAATAGAATTTTAAAAATAGATCAGAGTTTTTTACAATAAAAAAATAAAAATGACACCGAAAAAACCCGTTTTAATTCGAGTACTCGAAATTATCAGCGATGACCCCACATTATTTTTTTGTAATAAAACTCCTAATTGTACGTTCTAGTAAAGTAACCGAACACTTTTTTAAATTTATGTTTAATTATTGAGTAATTTAATAAAAGTTGGAAGTAATTTCAAAAATGGACTCCTGATTTAATATTGATTTTTCCTCCAAACTGTGTCATGCTATTCTCGACTTTATGTATATCGCATTAAGAAACGCGTCGTGCGGGTCAAAACTGATTTTCCCTGGCATTAGGCGCACTCTTAATAAATTGAGCTATAAATGACATACATATGTATATGTATGTATGTTATATCTCAAGTTGGTGCAAATTAGGTAGGTACAAATATATGCTGCCGTCTGGCACACCGCCTAGGGATAGGCCTTCGAGGAGGTGACGCGACGCTGATTACCGGCGCGTCACTAGACCTAAATGCGGGGGTACTAACGACCCCACGAGGCGGGTCCGTTAGGGCGGTGGTAAGGGTCAGGGTAGTTGACGGGAATGAGAAAAGTGACCCTGGGACTCTGACTCCTGGCCATGCAGGAGAAATCTGTGGGCGCTTTAGTCGGTACCATGTCTGTCGTCGTCATGGTGTCGAGCCCGACATACCTCACCATGACATCACTTCACTCACCCACACAAAAAATGTTTGTCTGTAAAGTCGGTTTACTGACGATAGAACGTGACAACGTCTTAAGAAAATACTGATGGAATGGTAGCATTTTTCAAAAGAAAATTTTAATTTCATTTGTTTAATAGATTTGTATGTAAAAAGTAATCAGTAGAATTTAGTCATTTTCAATCAAAACAATGCAAAAAACAATGCAAAAAAGCTTTTAGATGCCGGAGATCGAACCCGGGGCATTTCACATGCAAAGCGAACGCTCTACCACTGAGCTACATCCCCGCTTGAACTACTGGTCGAAATAATTAATACAACTGCAACAAACATGCGGCGAGGTAACGACCGACGGTAACGCGGTAACGGTACATGACGTCATATTTTGTGGGCGTGCAGCCGGCTTCATCGAATTATTTATTTATTTTATTTATTTTATTTATTTTATTTATTTATTCAATTAGAACGGCATAACGCCAATTATACTAATGATATAACATTCATTTTCTAACAAATTGTAATAACAGTAAAATGTAATCAATTTATGTCATGTATGTCAATATATGACAAGATAAAGATGTTATGTTATGATAATTACAAAAATAAGTCAAAAGTTAATCAAATTACAATGATAAAAATAGAATTAGATGTCAAAAATAGATTATAAAAAGTACACAAAAATAACAATTACCAAAGCGATACATGAACGAAAACATGAAAGTCAATTAATATATTAAAGGAGGGTTATGAGTAGTTACTATTAATTATACATTTTCTCACAAAAGTGTAAGCACTCAGACATCAATACCCTCCAGTCGTCGTCAAATACATCGCACTTTGGCTGTGCGTTTAGCATGTCGTTGAGCGCACCAAGAGATCGCGGCACCGGTGACGTAGCATGCGCTACGGTTCTGCACCTAGGGAGAGCAAACAGCTTGTGCCCTCTACCCCGGAGGTACTTATCGGGAACAAACAAGGAGGATAGCTGGCTACAGAGCTCCGGTGCATCAATTCTTCCTCGAAGTATTTTGCACATTGTAGCCAGCTGGTCATAAGATCGTCTAACTTCTAATGAGTTATATCCCAGTGATCCCAGCAAGAATTTTGTAGGATACATAAACGGATAATACCCATACAAACGCTTGTACAAATACCTGAGGAAAGCCTTTTGAACCTTCTCCAACAAAAGGGTATACTTGCTCTCATGCGGATGCCAGACGCAAGCGCTTGCTTCGAGTTTACTACGCACTAGCGCACTAAAAACAAGCTTAACAGCGTCGATATTGAGCATATCTCCAGAGCTACGCAACACAAAACCGAGACGCTTGTATGACTCTCTTGCCACCGTAACTATATGGTCATTAAACGTCAGCTGTCGGTCGAATACCACACCCAAATCTTTAACCGAAGTTACCCGAGCAATTGCTTGCTGGCCTAGCTTGTATTGGAACTCGATAGGGTGTCGCATTCGACCGAAAGTCATGACGTAGCACTTTGAGCAGTTTACTTCCATCTCGTTCTTAGAACTCCATCCGTGAGTGGAATCAATATCCTCCTGCAGCTTCAAACAGTCCGCCGGCGTATTGATTTCTCGGAATATCTTGAAATCGTCCGCATAAAGTAGACACTCGGAGTGCTCTATAACTGCTGGAAGATCGTTGACCATGTAATTAAAGAGTAAGGGCCCGAGCACCGATCCCTGACTGACTCCTGAAGGCGTGTGATAGAGCTCAGATTCGTACAAACCATGTCGGACGTACTGTTGACGGTTGCGGAGATAGTCAGCAGATTATAAGACGTTATCACGTCAAAAAGGTACAAATAAATGCTAACTTTTATGAATATTGGTTGACAATAATAATTAATAACGACACTCTTGTGCGAAAAAGACTTCAATGTCTTGAACATCGTCGAAAACTTGCTAGCCTATCGGTTTTTTATCGGATACACTTCGGAGAGTGTGCGATTTGCATGATCTAATACCACCTTGTCCTTTTTTCTATCGGAATGCTCGTAGCTCGAAAAAGCGACATCGTTTCATGGTTGATGTTTCAAAGACACGAACGAAGAGATTTGACTCTACTATTGTGATAAGAACGTCTAGACTGTGGAATGAGTTGCCTGAGTGGGGTTTTCCCCGATGGTTACAATCTTTGTGTCTTCAAATCGAGAGTGAATCGGTTTCTTCTAGGTAAACACTAAACACGCTCCATCGTAGACCGCATCGTCGCTTAACATCAGGCGAGATGGCGGTCAAGTGTAAACCTATAAAAGTTAAAAAAAAAGTTTTGGTGAAGAATGGGCACAAACATCATGACATTGGATTTTTTTTATATTAAGATGGTTCGTGTGCTGGTGTTTATGTCTGTCTGTGTATCACCAGAGATTGTCCTTTGTATTGAGAGAAAGAATACAGGACCAGTTCAGATTTCCTATTACGAGTAGGCATGGGTACCTACAAGTCTTACAATATTTTGTTTTTAGTATGTTAGTTTCCTCATTAAGAACATTACAGGAAATTATTTAATTGGAATTGTTATTGTATAAATTATTAATTAATAATATTCAATATATACTAGCTGATCCGTGCGCGCGTTGCTACGCCATCTATCGAAAATTGATCGTACCAATTCAAATCTAGAACAAATTTGGTTACCTTAGATTCTAAAGACGCAACCTTTTAGAAGATAGACACATGCTGTCACGCAACGAAAACTCTCAAAAAGCAATATTTTTTCCCGTTTTTGTTACATTTTTCATTCATGCTCCGCTCCTGTTGATAGTAGCGTAATGTTAAATAGCTTATAGCCTTCCTCGATAAATGGACTATCCAACAGGGAAAGGATCTTTCAATTCGGACCAGTAGTTCCCGAGATCCTTGCGTTCAAATAAACAAACAAACTCTTCAGCTTTATAATATTCATTCATTTATTTCAGATATTACAATCCATATTGTTGATTATTTATAAAGTCAAAAACTTAAAAATAACATATGAATACATTAAAACGCAAAATACACATGAAATCATAGTAAAAATCAAATCAAAATTCAAATTATTATTAAAGTAATTTTAGATGTGACTCGAAAACTGCACTAGTCACATATTCTAAAAACAATTCGGTTTGAGTCTAGAATGCCCGACATGTAAACTAGTCCAGTGCTGCATTATTGGGCAGTCCAGATCCATCCGAGAGGCGAACAATTGCAGGTAACTGTTGTGGCTGCCGCGGACACGTTGTATCAGGGATGCGACCCGCTTTCGTATAATGGATGTAATGGATATTAGTATAGATTTTTCACACATTGCGTCCAGCCCTAAACTATAAGTAAAGCTTGCATTTTTAACCGGCTTCCAAAAAGGAAGGAGGTTATCAATTCGACCACTATGTTTTTAATGTATGTTAGTTACCTGATTTCTTAGGAAGGCCCGAACCGATTTAAAAATTTCTTTTTGGATTCGGATCTTCTTCAAACCGATTTCAATACCACAAATAGGTACTGAAAAGCTAAAAAATAAACTGATATAATTATTGTAAGCACTACTCATTCATGTATACTTATATCTTGACTCATCTTACTTCTTATTTGTTCCTGAATTATCACTATCATTGGTTATGTATATTTATGTATGTTTATTTAATTTATTTATTATATGTATTTTTATTTTAAAATCTAAATTATATATGTAAAACATTGTTAAGTAGTCTATTACTATTTTGCTGTTTTTTTTTTTTAAACTATCAAATTGTTAATTGTTATTAAGTGACGTCACATTGTTATTATTTTTCTCATGTTCTTGCTTTTGCACTCTATCCTCACTGTATCTTATTGATTTGTTTTCCTGCTGTTAATGGTTGCTTGGAAGAGATCGCTTTTAGCGATAAAGCCGCCATTTATGGCACTAGATATTAAGTTATTGTTTTTATTGTTTAAGTGTTTGTAATTTACTAGTGTGCATAATAAAGAGTTTCTGTCTGTCTGTCTGTCTGTATAGTCGTTGCCAGCCAAGTCTAACAGATAGTAGAGAGATACTACTCACCTATGCCTACTTACTACCTTACTACATACATATTGGTAGACAATATTGGTGGACAATTCACACACAACACCATCTGACCCCAAACTAAGCAAAGCTTGTATGTTGGCGGCCAGATAGCTGATATAATGCTTAATATAGTTTTAAATATATACTTATTATACATAGAAACAACCAGACACAGTGCAAACATTTGAATTCATCACACAAATATTTGCACTGGGTGGGAATCGAACCCACGACCCTCGGCTTCGCAGGCAGAGCTACTACCCACTAAGCCACGAGGCCAATCAGTAGTATCTGTCTACTAGCTTTTTGACTAGACTGGCACCGAATTCAAATAGATGAGTGAGTAGCGCTTATAATAATTATATCAGTGTATTTTTCGCTTTTGAGTGCCTATTTGTGGTTTTGAAGTCGGTTTGATTTTTTGTAGAAAATAGTTTATATAGAAGCTAGACGGCTGAGGGGTCCTGTCCCCCTGAACGCTGCTTCGGAGCGTGCCTGTATGGAGAGTGTTAAGGCCATAATCCACTACGCTGCTTGCGGTTTAGTGGGTGGATAGTGGATACACTTGACCTCGAAAGATACGTGTTTCAATACCTCTTCTAATCTGTTATTCTGCAAAGCCGCCGCCGCGCCGTCCAAAAATCATGCGACAAGGAGAAATGATCGAGGGTTGCAAACCCCCCTCTTCGACTGTACTCAGTTAAACAGCTTTTTTTTATTTGAATTTTACAGCTCCACAGCCTTCGGGGTCCGTGACCTTTGTCGTTTTCTTTTTATTACATGAGTCTTGGATTGGAGAAGAAAAGGAAATAGGGGAGTAGGGAACATTTTCTTGCTAATTCTAGGACTATTTCATTTTCTGAGTCGCCTCCTCCCGGCTCAGCGCCTCCACCACGACTGCATTTCTATCCTTGATGGCCATCTGCATATTGAACTCTTGGATGGTCTTCGGTGTTGCAGACAACGCTCGCCGCACGAACCGACCGATGCCGTCGTCGGTGTCGTAAGCGAACAGCTTACAAGTGAGCGCATAGTGCTGAATCTTATTACTTTATGGGTACTCTTCTATCTCCTGGTGGTTCATTTACTACGTAAATTTTCTTCACGGGACTGTAGTCTATATAGGTAGGACGTAGGTCACCTTTGTTTGTATTTAGGTGCTATTAAAGTGTAATGGATAATGGAATTCATAATCCATTACAACCATCTTAGGTACCTACTAACCGAGTGTTTCACCGTAGGTCACACCATGACAACATCATCAATGAAATAAACATCTTAATGTAAATACGTCCATTAGATGGTGAAATAGCTATTTAAATCTACATTCTCGGAATGAACAAGAAAAATATGCGAATGACGGCATTTGGTTGATTTAAATTCTATAAATGCCCTTGCGGTTGACAACGAATGCTATCATCTAGGTACTTCCAAGCATCGATATAAACCAACAGCCGTGCTCTTAGCACCTTGAAATTGGTAATAAACTGCGTCTCTATGTGTATCGTAAGTAGTTTACACACCAATCTACTTGACCTCTTGAATCGCTAGCGGCGCGATATGCTGTGGTTCTACTTATTTTGGTTATTGACATCGAATAGTGATAGGTAAAAACGTCCGGCGACCGCCGCTTCCTGCACGGTTGCAGGAAGCGGCGGACGGACGGACGAATATATTAGAACGGAAAGAGTGAGCTCACTCTTCCCAACGATAACATGATTCCGTGCGCCCTGAAGTTTGGGAGGTTACATCTGTGTATTGAGATCGTTACTTCAAAAAGGATTTCTTACGAAGAATAAACACATATTTGGTAACTAGCTTTTGTTCGCGGGTTCGTCCGAGAACTAAGTTCATAAAGGAATGGTTCATGGTTGCGCGAATGAGTTGACTTTTTAACCGACTTCGAAAAAGGAGGAGGTTCTCTATCTTTTTACCCGACTGCGCGACGCAAGGGAGTGGTAATGTGTTTAACAGTCTATGTATGTAGGTATATATTATGTATGTTCCTTTGAAGCACTATACAGACCAAACGCCTGAGCCGATTTTTATGATTCACAGTCACACGTCTATCGATTCCTCTTAGTTTGGCGAGTGACACTAAAGACATGACATTAGTGTAAATCCAATATGGCGGCTATCGGACGCCATATTGTCCAAATTAAAAAAATTAAAGTCACCAAACTATGTCAAGAGGGGTATCGTTGAATAGGTATTTAAAAATAATGTTTAGCTTTCTCGCAACGTTTTTCGATTTGACTGACCGTTTAGGATGTGAATCGATTTAAAGTTCCGTTACAACCATTCTCACATTTATTGGTTTTTAGGTAGCAGAAAACTTCGTATAACTAGCTGTACGTGTCAATGTGGATAAACATTATATACTAAAGTATCTAGTAGGTATATTGGGCTACTTTGTTTCATACGTGCAGGAAATGTATTTACGCATACCCTACCGCCCCGCCCGGGAGACACGGCCGGTGCAACATAACCCATGTATAGAGTGCAATATATGGTGCCCCTATCTACCAAAACCTCCATGGGGTTTCAACTCTGCCGCTGATGGTGGGAACACAGAACCGCTCTCGGATTGCTCCGCCAAGGTCGCCCATCTCCAACTTCAAACGATTTAGTACTCAACTTCAGTCGAAAATCTATAATTTTAAATAGGTAAGTACTTACACAAAACTATATCAATTACATGCAGTAGAAACACCTACGTATTACATCAGTAGAAACGAAGAGACTGTGGCGCCACTCGCCGGGTCAACATCGACTCCGTATCCAATTAACAATTAAAAATAAATTAACACCTTTTCCATATCAACAGTGAAATAAACAAAGTTTTAACATATTAGTCTAATGTGTACAAGTGTTATCGAATAGAAATTCAGCTAAACAAAAGTGAAAATCCAAATATACCTAAGTGTTTGTGAAACCGCCATGTTTATGTATTTCAAGATAGTGACAACATAAAAACAAAACAACATCAAGGAACAGTGCATAAAATCATCGCGACGTTAATAGGTATTCCACTGAATTACGAGTAATACCAGCCACCATAACAAGTGATAAGATTCCATAACATTGAAATAACCTAAAACACAAACTAGCGTCCTTGAAACGAAAGCGCGCGAATCTCAGCATTTCCTGGAATTGGCCGTCCGCCGTCCGCGGGCGAGCAGTGCATAAGGTCATTGACCGCGCGCCGAATCAAGAAGAACTAGGGATGTGCAATTCCGTTTGCAATTTTGTTCTTAAATAAACAAGATATCGACGTATGACATTTCCATTGCGAAAATGAGGGAATGCAAGGCCTGTTTGAAATATGTTAAAGTAAGTGAAGTTCTAAGCTGCAAAAAATGCAACGGTCTCTATCATTATCTTTGCGTGAAAATTACCAAAGCCCATTATCAAGCGCAAATTCAAGAACTCCAACGAAACTGGTCCTGTCCCGAATGCATTGTCTCGTCACGCCGTCCTAGAAACGATAACACTCCATTATGCTCCAACATTCAAGCTTCTCCTAGTGCCGCAAATAGCTCGAATTCAAAAATTTCATGGAGGTCAAAACCTATAAGCCATCGCTACTCAACCCGCACTAATAAGTGTACTAACAGCATTCATGATAACTCCAACTCCGAAAATGACCTATCAGTGGATGAATTAATTGGTACCACCTTAGAATGTAATAACAGCATCATCCAGAAAAAACAGCATCAAGAGTCCATTATGGAATTACAGCTTAATGCGTCAAGAAGTAAAACAGTAAGCCCTATACAAATCTCCGATCCTTCAACTATAACATTGCAACAATTCAGCTCATTGTTAGACTCCAAACTCGAAGATATGAAAACATCTATACTAAATGATATAAAAAGAGCTATCCAGGACGAGCTCAATGATGCTGTTAGAAAACTTCATGATGATGTAGAACACAAAACCTCCAAATTCTCCGCAACACAAGACAATTTAAAAAAAGACATACTAGCGGCTGATCAGAAGATAGAGGAAGTTAAAAGAGAACTCAATAAATTAGAAAACTCGAAAAAAATCGTATTATATGGATTATCTGAAAAATACCACGAAACACAAAACGACCTTTTCATGCAAGTCACTAAAATATTTCATGATGTTATGGATATTAATATAAATCCATATATAGAAGAAATACAACGAATAGGTAAACGTGGCAATAAAAAACCACTAGAAATAGAACTAATAAGTAAAAGAATGAGCAAATATATAGTGGATAACGCCCAATGCTTCAAAAATACTGGGCTGGCCGTGGGAGAATTTCTAAGCGGATATACATTGCAAGACAGAAATAACCTTAGAAAATCCCTACGAGTAGCTAGACAAAATGGAGACCATGCTGTCATAAGAAACAATGAACTATTTGTAAACGGAAAGCTAGTATTAAACAAATCAACACCAGTAGAAGACAATCTTTCAGGTACAGAAGAAATAGAAGACAATATAAACATACGAAACCAAGAAAGAATGAGAGATGAGATAAACACCCAAAATGACAATAATACGTTTTTTCGATAATACGTTTACTGTTATTTTCCAAAATATTCAAAGTATAGGAAATAAAATATTTTTACTAGAACAGATGTTAACAGAAGTAAAACCTGAAATTATCGCCCTAACAGAAGTATGGAGAAATAAAGAATTTTGCAACTCAATAATACTACCTGAGTACAAAATAGCATCGCTATTTTGCAGGAAAGAACATGGTGGAGGTGGAACATGTATAATAGTAAAGGAAAACTTAGAATGTATTGAAAGAAAAGACATAGTTAAATATTCTAAAGAATACATTATTGATATAAGTGCAATAGAAGTTCCTAAGCTTAGTTGTATTTTTGTAGGATTGTACAGAGGAAATCGTTACATACATATATTTTATGAGCAACTGGGAAAAATACTGAACCTATTGAACAAAAAAGAAAAAAATAAACATGTTTTCATTGGAGGGGATTTCAATATCAATATTTTAGACAAAAGTAAACAAACACGCGAACTATTCAACTTTATGACATCTTTTAACCTTATGAACGTTATCAATGATCCCACTAGGGTAACTAACACCACCGCTACTTGTATAGACCTTTTATTCACAAATTCTAAAACATTGATATGTAATACATTTGTAAAAGATTATGGATTATCCGACCATAGAGCAATAAATGCTGTGTTAAATATCCAACACATGCATTACGATAAAAATAAAATTTGGTACAAAGAAAAAAGAATCTATTCGAAAAGTAACATAAATAACTTTAAAGACGCGTTAAAACAAATTGACTGGGAAAATATAATGAACATAAATAACGATGTAAATAACAATTACAATTTATTTCAAACATTAGTAAAAGAACTACTAGACCAATTTATACCAGTTACAAGAGTTAAAATAAAAGATAATATAAGAAAAAGTTGGCTTACAAAAGGCCTTAAACAGTCATGTAAACATAAAAGAAAACTAAAAACTATTTTAAATGAAAGCAGGAACCCTGTTATAAAAAAACACTTTCAGGAGTACAGCAAAATACTGAAAAGATGTGTAATAGCTTCAAAAAAAATTTCGTATGTTAGACAAATGGAGTTGTCTGATAATAAAATCAAAACAATGTGGAACATAATAAACACAAAAACGGGCAAAATGAAAACTATCAAGAAGGAAAACTTAACTCTTCAATTAAATCAACAATACATTGAATGCCCTAAGGCTGTTTCGAATATATTTAACGATTACTTTGTGACCATTGGCAAAAATAATAAAGATGGTAATGAAAAATTAGGGCATTCTGTGGTAGACCCTCCTAACAATTCAATGTTTTTGCACAGCATAAGTAATACAGAAACGCTCAAAATCATTAAAGGTATAAAAAATAAACGTAGTTTCGGTATAGACGAAATTCCACCAATTCTGCTGAAGCAATGTGCCGAAGAACTTTGCTCCCCCCTCACATTTCTAATAAACCAAAGTTTCCACAAAGGTCAGTTCCCGGACCCACTTAAAATCTCTTTAGTAAAGCCAACACATAAAAAAGGTGATAAGAAAATTCATACCAATTACAGACCCATAGCATTATTGCCCACATTTTCAAAAATTTTTGAAAAAGCGATGTATAATCAACTATACACATATTTAGAAAAGTATAATGTGCTAGATGACAGCCAAAATGGATTTAGAAAGTCAAAATCTACTACATCTGCAGTTTTCAAATACGTTCAAACAGCTCTCCAACAGATTAACGACAGAAAGCTCTCTTTAGGACTATTACTAGATATGACAAAAGCATACGATAAGGTCTCCTACAAAATTTTACTCAATAAATTATATGGTTCTGGCGTGCGTGGACCTGCCTACCTGTGGTTCAAATCCTACTTATCCAATAGAAAACAAATAGTACAAATTGAAAACTTTAACTCGCAAACTAAGGAAATAAAAGCAATACGATCTGAGGAAAGAACGTTAACTAGTTCAATACCCCAGGGTAGCGTCTTAGGATGCATTTTATTCCTCATATACATAAACGATCTTCCAAAAATTCTAAATAAAAATGCCGAATTACCAGTACTGTTTGCAGACGACGTATCAATTTTAATCAAATGTGAAAAAGATCAAAACCCCAGCGAACTACTCAAAGAAACACTGAATAAAACAACAAAATGGCTACATGATCATAATTTAGACCTTAACGACAACAAAACCAAACTTATGAACTTTAAATCAAACCAAAGCCCTCCACTAAACTTTAGCTTACATTTTCGAAACACAATATTAGAAAAAGTAGAGTCATTTAACCTATTAGGACTGAACATAGATACACATTTAAATTGGAAATCCCATGTTGAACAAATTAAAACTAAACTATCACGATTTACTTTCGCCCTCTTTGAAATTAAAAACAGTACTAATACACAAACAGCGTTAACTGCTTATTACGCATATGCAAACTCATGGCTGAAATATGGGGTAATGCTTTGGGGAAACAGCGTTAATGCAGAAGAATTATTTATAATGCAAAAGAAATGTCTCAGAATTATAGCTCACATAGATAATACCACCAGCTGCCGACCCCTCTTTCTGAAATATAACATACTCACCCTACCTTCACTTTACATCCAAGAACTTTGCACTTTCGTCCATAAGAACAGCCACATCTTTATTAAAACTAAAGACACACATAATATAAATACGCGTCATAAAGAACGACTAGCTTTACCATACTCTAGAATAAAAATGTTAAATGAGAGCCCTCATTACATGGCTATTAAAGTTTATAATAAATTACCACTTAGCATAAAAAACGAAACAACATTTTCTTTATTTAAATCTAAACTTAAATCATTTTTAATTAATAACTGTTTTTATTCCGTAAAAGAATATTTGAATAATAATACTTAATTTTCAACCTGAATAAAAAATATAAGAATATGTTTTAATAAACTTACATAAATATTGGGATGTTATCACATCTCGTATTTTTATATAAATAACATTAATGTTATTATAAATGTTATAGATAAATGTAAGCTATGTTCTTCGATAATTATATTTTATTAGTTATAGTGTCTTAATGTACAAAACTCTCTTGTAGTTACCATTTAAGTACTCATTGTAACACTTTTGTCGCTTTTGTGACATTTGCAATGCCCGTAAAGGGCGACTAAGTTGTAAGTGGCTATACCTATTATTATTGTAAGATCATAATGTACACTTAGTGGCAAATAAAGATTTGAATTTGAATTTGAATTTGACATTTGGTCAAAAACCAAAAGATGCATATTATGTTGAGCATAATAACTTTCACAACATTGTTTATAACCATGGACGTATAAAAAAAGTCGGACGTAGTCTCGCTAAAACAAAAATTGTGTCCATCGAGTCGGCCACATAATATGCACGTGTGCGCTGCCACTTACAGGCTGCCACGCACACATCATTACACGCGCAACTTGTGTATATGTATATTGTGTGAGTGTCAGCCTATCAGTGACAACCTGACAACGCACACGTGCAAATGTGGCCGACTGTAGTGACACAGTTTTTGTTTTAGCGAGACTACGTCCTACTTTTTATACGTCCATGTTTATAACTAACTAAAAAACTGAAAAGAATAAAACAAGCAATAAGATTTAGGTGGTCTAGAATTCTATAATATGTTATTGAATGAATACTATTGAATTATCTAAAATATATTCTAATAAAATAACATTACAACTGAACAGTCGGGATCTTAGGTAATGCGCACTTATTTATTTGCTTACTTGTATACTTACGCATCGGTCATGTGAAATCGCAAGATTTCACACATCTTTAAAGCATCTAACGTGCACCTCCCGCTCCGCCGCCACATTTAAATGTCGGTAACGGGAACATATAAGATTTACCTCTAACAAAAAATGCTGAAATCGGCTAAAGAGGTTTTTACTTTAAAAAGTACGCCGTCGAGATCACCACAAGGCGCTAATGCAGTTATACCCTTTCACCTCTACACTTAGGACGTCTACTCTACTTCAACGAAAACGTAATTTCGTAATAAACTCGCCATTTTCCAACTCCGATTCTACTTCGATCCGTCGTTTTGTCCGTTTAAATGTTCTAAGTCTACTCTAATTAGAGTATGCTTAGAACATTTAAACGTCAAACAATGTTGTATCGCACGAAACGAAGTAGAACGAGAGTAGGAAAGTCGCGAGTTTTTTTTCGAAATTTCGTTTTCGTAGAAACAGAGTAGACGTTCAGGGCCTCTACCGCCTAACGAAAAACGCTTTGACGTTGCTGTCTCTTTTCTTCTCGCTTGAAATGAAAGAGACGGCAATGCCAAAGCATCAAAGCGTTTTTCGTAAGGCGGTAGACCCGCAGGCCCGCGCGTGGCGCCTACCTACCTATGTATTATGTAATAGCTATGGATAGGTACAGGTGACGTATTATAACATTGGAACAGTTTAATCAATGATATATATTATGTCGGTGAGTTTAATGCTAAAATTCTAAGTTTACACAACCTAAGTTTTGGGGGAGGGTCACGAGTAGAAATGCAATAAATTGAGTACGAAAGACTATAGTAGCACCCTACGGTTTTATTACCGATCCAGTTGTTTTCCCGCGTTCAAAAATAGTCTACGTTCTATTAGATATTTTAATTTGGAGGGGTCATGTCTCCTGTGACCCCCCCCCCACCCTTCGGACCGCGCATGCTTTGGATAAAGTACCCCTCAACTCTGGGATCCACGAAGACCCTGTCGCGCTCCCGGCGGCAATCTAGCTTTGGAGCTTTGTATATATTTGTATTTACCTATCATAATCAGTTTCTTCTAGGTACCTAAGCGCTTTCCATCATGGATCATTTACCCTACATCAGACAAGGTAGCGGTCAAGTGGTAATCTACAAGGTGTTGTAGAAAGGTGCAACAATATTTATGGTAGTTCATCTACATTAAGTTTTGAATCATGTATGTGAAATTTTTATTAATTAATTAATAATTAATTTTACGTCAAACTTTGACTCGAATTATCTCGTGATCTACCGTGCTGAGGGGAAAGCGACCTTGGGTGATGAAGTCTACATCAGTGTTAGAATGGACTGTTAAAATTTAATATTGTTGGGGGTAAATCCACCACGTTGTATATTATTATTATTGTCGATAAAAACACAAGGATTGATGTACAAAAATATTTAATTTTACATTCCTTAAATAATAAATGCATACAATTTTCAGACTAAGTCTAATTTTACACTGTTTTTTCTATAACATTTAAACTTTCACGATTTAACTCTTCTTGAAAACATTATACAGGGCTTAGTTATACATTGTTTTGAAGCGAACACTTCTTTATATAAACAAAAAACATGAACTCGTGTCATCGTCACCCAACGCTATCTGTAGTTATAGTCCGGTCAAATTTGACCAAAAAAGAACAAACAGTAAAGTTACATAAATTAACAGCAAGCTGTAAGTGCGTGTACTTGTTTAAAACATAATTAAAAGTAACGTCTGAAAGTTCGGAATCATTTTGGTGGCTGCAAATTTTTTTATTCGAGGTCAAAGATCGAAAATCGAGGATCAACGCACAGCCCAAACAACACAGCTAGAAACTTAAATTTTCGCACACATATTTTTTTATAACGTAGGCACCCATTAAAGAAGGATTTTTAGAAATTCAACCCCCCAAGGGGGTTGAAATAGAGGATGAACGATTGTATGAAACTTTTTATTCCTTGGATATATTTACATGGAATATTGTACGGTAATAATAATGAGTTTCGTATTACAGCATTTTCCAAAATTACACCCCTAAAGGGGTGAAATAGAGGAGAAAAGTTTGTATGCAACTTATTATGCCTTAAGACTTATTTGCATGTAATTTCTAATGAATTGAGTATGATCCAAATAATGAGTAATATATTACAGCGTTTTCCAAAATACAACACCGAAGGGGTGAAATAGCGCTTGATAATTTGCATGAAACTTTTAATGTGTTTTGATATACATATCTGCGTATAATTTCGTATACATCAACATGTTGATGTTGATGTATAATTTCGAACGAATTGAGTACGGTCAAAATAATGTGTATCTTATTATAGCGTTTCTTAACATTCAATCCTTAAATGGCTAAATAGATGTTCAATAAATTACCGTACAGCATAACAAAACTGGATACTAACGAATTTAAAAATAGGACAAAGCACTTCTTTGTGAACAATCCACTTACCAAAAACAATTATATAAATAGCGACTCTTGTTAGGACACAACAAAGTTCAATTCAGCTCGCAATACCTGTCGCGATTTTCAAATAAAAATTTGCGCTCTTTCTAACGCGTAACTCTGTCCCTGTCTAGCGCGGAGGGTTTACGACATATCTAATAACCGCTCAGCCGTGCGTCCGACAACCGACTGTCACTTGTTTCCTGGAAGGAACGGTCTAGCGGTAGGCTAAAACCGCGCGACCTTGAGCGAGTGAGGGTGCACTGGTAATTTATAGTTACTGATGGTTAATTAAACGATTTATTATATAATATCGCGTTTAAGTCCTGTATAATATTTTCTATACACATACTTTTTATTACATCTATTGATATACCTACTCAAATACCTATATATAGTTCATAATAAATCAACAGATCAAATATGTTATACTTACATGGATAAGTTTTAAAGCTAATATTAATCTGTACCCACCTATTACTGTACTAACATACTGTACAAAATAATTTTGGTTCAGTAGGCTGTATGGAATTTACGACAGTAGGTACTACTGTTTCCAGAAGTAACTTACGGTACGGCTGGTCTAGTCGGGAGAACGGCGACTGCCGATCCGGAGACCCCGGGCATAGAATAGATAATATAGAATGCCCCGGGTTCAAAACCACGCGCACCCCTGTCTTTTCGCAGTCATGTGCGTAATGGCGCTAATTTAAAACGGTGAAGGAAAACAGCAGAAAACTGCCATGTTCCTAGAGTCCTTCGAAGTCATGAGTCATACACCAACCGGCACTGGACCAGCGTGGTGGATTATGGCCTTGACTCTCTCCTTGCGAGAGAAGGCTCCGAGTCCCAGCAGTGGGAACATTTAGTAGGTTAGTTCTGCGGCTCTTTTGTGACACTTTCAGCGTTTAAAGCATACATAAATACACACAAAATAAGCCCTCTGTTATAATGTTTTTGATCCAAATACGAGTAAATAATTTTCATTTAATTTCCACTAAATGTTCGGAATGTTCCCACTACTAAGACTCAAGGTCTTCTCTCGGAAAGCGAGAGACACGAACAAAATCCAGCACGATGGTCCAGTGGCGGTTTATGGATGACAGAAGACCTCAAAAGGACATGCCCGTTTTCTGGGGATGTTTGCCTTCACCGTTTTTAAGTTACGCATTACGGACATGACTTTGAAAATACATTTTATATTAGAGATTAGATTATTTAAAGAAAAAAAATGGCAGTCATAGGAACTGCCGATAGAAGTGAAAACTTAAAACTCAGAATTTTATAGCTTACCTTGGAAACTACACGGGTGTAACCGGAGGACGTGGCCTCGCCATCTTGGCATGGCCATCTAGAAATGCGTCAGCATTTCCCATTGGCTGATGCGTTTCTAGATGGCCATGCTATGATGGCCTGTCCACGCCCTTTCAGCATTTCTCATTGGCTGACGTATTTCTAGATGGCCAATAGGCATGGTTCCGAGTTGACCCGAAGCTTTCTTATCATACCCGAGCGTGACGAATGAATTCAATTCACAGCCCACGAAAAATCTGTCTAGGCGCGCCTAAAGAACTTTTCACTTCAAAAAGAAAAAGACAAAAATATTTGGACGGTCGTTACGCCACCACGGTTCAATTGTTTGAAGCAGCACTGAAGTAATTTCCATACAACATAGTCCAACAAAATGTTTTGTCGAAAGCTCGATCTTGTGATAGTTACAGTGTTGCCCTCAGGACTTCATATAATAGCTACAATTGAGATGACAACAGAGTCAAAATACACCTTTCTAATTAGTCCGTCAGGTAGATCCTGAAAAAATATGCGACAAGTATTTTTTGGTTTAGCCAAATTAATAAAAATCGACAAAGATATAGTATAGAGTGTATAGATCATCAAACTTTTGGAGTGAGGATTGTGACGTTACTATTTCATAAAAATAGTACCTACCATGAAGTGACGTCACTCAAAACTTCTAATTACTGCATCTTCATATTTTTGACGTGATAACGTCTTATAATTCGATGAAGCCGGCTGCACGCCCGCAAAACATGACGTCATGTGCCGTTACCGCCGTTCGCCGTTACCTCGCCTTATTACTTTTCGCACCATCTAGTGAGTGAAATGTGTATTACGTTCAAGGAGTCTGTCCATGTTTTAGAAAAGCGACGATATGAAGTTAAGAACTTGTGCTAGTACAATGATGTACCCAGAGATGGCGCTTTGAACAGCTTTTCAAAAAGCTTCAGAATGTTTTACCTAGATGGCGCTTAACACAAATACTAGTCAGTACCATTCCATCAGTATTTTCTTAAGACGTTGTCACGTTCAACTATCGTCAGTAAACCGACTTTACAGACAACCATTTTTTTTGTTTGTGATACAACAGAAAAAATACATGTAAGTAGGATATTTTTTAATACTTACTCTTAATATAAAATTACTCTTAATAACTGACGGACTAATTCGTTTTTTGAGTCGTCTCGCCTATGTAATAGGTGTAATTTAATTCATGCGCAAATTTTCCATTTAATATACAATACAGAGTTACTGGACGAACAGGTCATGCGTCTGATGGTAAGCAACATGATCGCCCAAAGCAGCCAAGTGCAAGGCAGCTTTCATGCGTCTCTACGCGACACCGTCGCGAGAATGATTTTACTTCAAATCAACAAACATGAAAAGCATTCTTGAGCGGAGACAGCGAATCAGCAAACGTAATGTAAGCTATCTTGAGATTAGTTGGAGTGACGATATACGGAATACAGAAGGTAGTGGATGGACACGTACAACTCGGCGTCAATGGCGGGGTGAGTCCAAATCTGCGAGGGAATTGAGGAGTGGCCATTCGTCTATTATACAGGGTTACGGTTAATCAGCCTGCATCCATTTAAGGGCGTACCCCGAGCAAATGACCTTGAGTATTTCTTACCTTATCGCACACCGCAAGAAAGAGCAAGAGAGAAACAGTAGGGTTTGCCGCTGTTTCACGCTCAATTTTTAGAATACACTCTTTATAAAATCAGATTTTGGTCTTTTGAAAAAAATAAAACTATCAAAATGTTCGTAGTGGAATTGTCTATCCGTTGGTGTAAGTACAAAATCAAAATAATGGAGGTTTTCCAAAGAGATGCATGATAACTACAATTATTTAATTTTTTCATGGTTTCGCTGTGAGGCGATTATTTAAACAATAAGTCCATTAACAAAAAAATAAAACTACTATTTTGAAGCCAAGAAGTTGTAGACATTTAATGTATTTTTTACCAGTTGATATTTGTTTTGGCTAATGAGTAGATAGCTCTGAAAACTGGACAAAAAACTCGTTTTGCTGGGGGACGCACTTTAAGGGCGTGTTCTGTATATTAAAACAAATAATACTTGTTCTACAACTTTAGTTAAAACTACAATACAAAAAACAACATTTTTTGTTTTTGTTTTTTTGTCCTCTCTAGGACTGTTGAGCTCTATTCACGTCGACACTTCTTTTATCGACCGTTACATAGTTGCCCACTGTTGTTACGAAGAGTTTGATGTTTTTAGTCCAGAAAAAGAAACACTTTTTTATTTTGTATGAATAAATATTAGTGGACAATTCACACACAACACCATCTGACCCCAAACTAAGCAAAGCTTGTGTGATGGCGGCCATATAGCTGATATAATACTTATATAGTTTTAAATACATACATAGAAACACCCAGATACAGTGGAATCATTTGAATTCATCACACAAATATTTGCACTGGGTGGGAATCGAACCCACGACCCTCGGCTTCGCAGGCAGAGCTACTACCCACTAAGCCACGAGGCCAGCTATGGGAAAATACTGTACGAATTATATTTAACTTAACATGCCCTTAAAAGGATTCAAGCTGATCGCCAGCAACCCTGAATACATCCAATTCTGTATGCTGAGTTTAAATATGGCTCATGAATAAAATTACACCTTTACATCCTTACATTTAACATATAATGGCACTTAAGGTTTTTTATAATCTACACCTGAAAGGTAAAACCTTCAGGTTATATACATATACATTCATTGTAGTTTTTTTTGAATTTTTTTTTGTTTATTGAAATTCGTAGTTTGGAACGTTTCTTTCGTTACATTAGATTTCTTTGCTGTTTTTTTAAATGGAACATTTTACTCTTTCGCGATATTTGGAAATGGAACGGGCGATTTCTTTACAACTTTTCGAAATTATTTTTTTTCAGCAATTTTTAAGAAATTAAATGTTCCACGTTTAATTTCAACGATTGTAACGATTTTTTTCGCAATTCTTGTCGAAAAGGAAGATTCGATTACTGCATTTTGCGGTAAGGTACGGTTAATTTTTTCACCACTTTGAAATGAAACGTTTCAACATTCGATTTTTTTCGAAATATAGCTATTGATTTATTTGGGAATTTGCTAAATGGAACGGTATTTTTTGTCACAGTTTTTCGAAATGGAACGTCTCATTTCTTAGAAATTCTATTGAAATCGAGTAAGTACCTAATTGTTTTTTTACAATTTAGATACCTAAATATTTCCACTTTTCAGGGTTGCCCCCACAGTAAAATATGTTAACGGTCAGTTCAGTTGTTGTAAACTACGTCATGATTATGTGTGTTAGTCTCTGTGAGTATATAGGTATAAAAAAATACTACCAGTAGCAGTAGTCCATCGCTTTTGATCTTGGTAGAAACGCCGATAATGTCTAGACATGGGTAGGGTTGTCGCAATTTAAAAAACGTGGCGTCAAAATAAAATTAAAACATACGGAAGACGTCAGCCCTGAGCCGCGCTCCTGCAATACTAACATTGTGATGTAGGAGCGCGTTTCCCGCGTCTCACCCCGCACGATAGCCCCGTGTAGACGTCTTCGCCGAACGACTATATGATTTAATAGACTGTGATATATGTGTGTGTATCTCCGTGTGAGTGTGTACGTGTGTCTGTGTGTCACGCATGCGCGGTGATCTGTCGCAGCGTGCGGCGGCAGGAGAGCCGGCGCGAGCCGAGCCGGGGGAGCAGCGAGTATCGCTCCACGCGCACCGGCGCCTCGCGTCTGGAATATACACATATAAATATTATAAAGAGGTTGATAGTTTGAACGCGGTAATCTCAGGAACTATTTTCAAAACTTCTTCCACCGCTGGATTTGAACCACAATTAAATATTATAACGAGGTTGTTTGTTTGAATCAAAGATTATATGGGTATATTGTCTTTGGTTTGAATCAACCAGCTGCCCTCGCAAACGTTCCGATTTACATATTAGAAGCTGCAGGTCTACTACGAAAACAAACTCCGAATGATCGGATGCGACCACAGAAATCTAAATAATAAGGTAATAGAAATGGCATAACTCTCAAATTACTTGCAAAACGCTTGTCGCCACATTTCCCCTACCCCCGCGGTCACTACTACATGCGCGTACTATTCCAATACAAATTCACTCACACACGAACAGCTGCACATTAACAAACTAGGTCTGTGATTGCACCACACACATCCATAAACGCTTATCAGTGAACCTACTAATACATTGAAAAATAAACAATTTTTCACATTTACGCTAGTGCTTGACAAAAATTAAAACATATCGATATTTCAAAGTACGGTCCAATTTTAACATTCGATAAAGGTTATTATTGATTTCATTAATAAGGTGTATTACACTACAACAAAGTCAATATGCTTATAAAATAAGTGAGTCACACGGGGTATACTATTGTTTTGAAAACTGAACTATGTAATTCTGACACCATATGGGCTTAGGTATAGTTAAAGAACAAAGGTTGTTGTATATTTTGTACATCGAGCAACTCGATCTTCCGCGCAAGCACGGAAGGGAAGTAGCCTCAGCTAAAAAATATTGTGCAAATCTTTGTCATTTCTTGCGGGAGGGGAAAGTTGTACACTAGCGCAAAGCCGCAATATTACATACAAAACATACCTGTACCGATCCATTGCCGACCATACTCACGCAGCCAAATCACTAACACATAAAAAATAAAGCACCATTCACAAATCTAGCCCCGCCCTCAGTGTATTCCACGCCACGGTATATTATCAAACTCCGCGGACTTGCACTTTGACAGAGGTTGACGCTGTGTATGCCTACTCCCTTCCGTGTTGTTCGCTGATTTTGTATGAAAACTAATAAAGTCTTAAAAATAAATGCTTACAATAGCTAAATACTGCCTCTGTTACCTTAATATTTATTTTGCACGGATGAACAATCGCGCGTTATAGCTAGTATGTATATACTTTTGTTAATAATTTATGAATTATGAAGTAATGTTTACCGCGAATTAAAAGATTTTACGTATGGGTGTTAACTGTGTACAATTTTTTTATCGATATTTTATGTTAATTTATCGATAAAAAAGGTAAAATTTAAAATACAATTTTCATCGTTTATTTTTGGCCAAGTAAAATTGAGCCGTCACAGCACTAGATCACGACCGCTACCTGCGGTTGTACCATGGAAAATTAGAGGTTATGACGATTTCTTTAATTTTACATTACATTGCTGTTTATCCTTGTACCACTCTAGATGTTAATTAATGTACGCAGCAATGGTATGCAAAACGACGATAACACCAAAAATGAATAACTATCATAGCGAATCATTGGGCTCCGTTTATTTTAGTAAAAAATACAATTAAAATAAAATAAAATACCTATCAGTGAAATATAACCTCATTATTGGTATAATTGCAAGTTGTGGAAGAACTTCCACCGTTGCTTATGCTCCATAACACAAGTTTTAAAGATGATTCACGCCAGCCGGTTCGAAGAAGACTAAACTACAACTCGAGCACTGGTGGCCTACAAGTCACCTGTGCGGCGACAATGTCACGCGGTCATGCGACTTCTAGTACCTTATTATTTAGATTTCTGTGGATGCGACCGACAGCTGAATCGGATTGTAGCCTACCACGAAACAACATTCGGATCGATACATCTCGGTCGGAAGTTATAGACTTAGGTCGGATGAGGGTCGGATCGAACGAAACGGCCGATTCGATCAACCGACAGATTGTCTTTCGTAGTAGGAAACGGCCATAAGTTCGGCCGATATATCGTTTATCGGACTTCGTAGTAGACCTGCTGGCTCTGCAAACGCAGTAATTGGACTAAGGTTGAATTATTTGCATGCTATCATATATCATTCACGAAGTATATATATATATCATTCACGAAGTATATATATATATCATTATAAATTGGCCAAGTATAATATAAATTGGCCAAGAACAAAGTGGTTCCAGCTCTAACGCACGTTATAAACTTGTGCTTTGCTTCAGGTGTTTTTCCTGAACCATTTAAAAAGGCAATTATTTTGCCCATTCACAAGAACGGTCCCAGAGACGTGATCGGTAATTACAGACCCATTTCTATATTACCAGCTTTGTCAAAGGTCATCGAAAGGATCCTGTTCAATATTTATCCCGAAATATCGTCCTGGGGCCCATAGCAGGAATAAAACCAATTATATATGCCGTTATACCGATTTTAACATTTACTTCCCTGATTGCAAACCAGGTACCGAAAAGAAATTACTTACATAGGGTTCCCGGAGTCGTCCAAAGTCCAGTTTGGTATTAGGAATGTAGGTAGGGATCAAATGGGAATGTGGGAAGAACCAAACCAGGCGATATCGAGGCGACCTCCCGAATTCCCGTTCCAGCAGAAGCAACGGTCCGGCGTTGTAGAAAAGGGCCAATCCAGTAGCCACTTCACAAATAATATTCCACACTAATCCAGTAGTAATTAACACAGTTCACGCCAATAGTCTATTCCCGTAGCACTATAACACTTTTTCCAGAAAAGCAAACCAGGTTATAAAAACTAACCAAAAAAACCAGTGAATGTCGTTCCCGCGACCAGAGACAATGTACAAGTGACAGCCGGCGACCACAGACACACGCTAATCGCCGGCCCGATATAATGTTGCCCGATTATACGGAACAAAACCCCCGACCAATTGAACTCCTGTTCAATTTTAGAAAACCAGTATTTAGCAGTATCCGGACCCCAAATAAAAACGAAATTCCCAACTTTGACCCGAAAGTGGAAATCAAACCAAAAAAAAAAAAAAAAACTTAGTAATAAAATAAAATTAAATTTTAACCATGAAAAATACGTATATCTAATAAAGAGGCAAGCGTGCCAGAGAGGACACCGCGCGCTGAAGTCTGGAACCAGAAACCAGAATCTCCGCCACGCGGGGTGTGCCATCAGTACCAGACATCAATTTTAAAATACGTCCCCTACGCCAGAGTAGGGGGGCCAAATTTGCCTCTTTTAATAATACTAAGTCCCCTTCCCGAGGGGCCTCCGTCCTATCTGTCCATTTTACCCGTTGTTGCAACAGATGCAAGTACTCGGCCGACCAGCGCCTCCAGAAGTCTTGACTTATTTGCTGCAATAACTGAAAACGGGACAGCCGTCCGGGGCGCTCATCCTTCCAGGGATACTCCGGCAACGCGGTTAAAGGCTGACCGATCAAGAAGTGACCCGGCGTCAAGACTTCTAGATCGTTAGGGTCAGGCGAGATTGGACAGAGAGGACGGGAATTAAGAACTGCCTCCACGCGGCATAGTACCGTGACTAACTCTTCCCAAGTTAACACGGTCTCCCCGATGACACGGCGGAGATGGGTTTTAGCAGACTTCACCGCAGCCTCAAAAATTCCTCCCCAGTGAGGACAGGCCGGCACACTAAATTGCCAGCTGATTCCCCGCTGGGCGAGGGCCAGACTTAAACTATTATTACCAGAATTTAAAAAATTATTAACTTCGCGTAAATAATTCGCCGCCCCTCGATAATTTGTGCCATTGTCCGAACGTATTAAAGAGGGTACTCCTCTTCGCGCTACAAAGCGATCCAGCGCCGCGACAAAGGCCTCCGTAGACAGCGCAGAGACCAGCTCCAGGTGGACTGCTTTGGTGGCCAAACACACAAAGACGCACAGGTAGGCTTTAACGACCTTGGCGTTACGCAACGTCGATGACTTGACCGAGAAGGGCCCAGCGAAGTCCGTTCCGACCCCGTCGAACGGCCTCGAGGGAGAAATCCTATCCGGAGGAAGATCTCCCATCATGGGCTGCATGGTAGACGCCTTGAGCCTATAACAAGGGACACATCTAAACAGCACCTTTCGGACCGCCCTGCGAGCCGACAAGATCCAGAATTCACGCTGCAACACAGCGAGAAGCGCGCCACATCCAGCGTGCGCGTTACCGATATGCCGATCGGTGATCAGCAGGTCCACCAGAGGACCTCCTTTCGGTAGCAACAGGGGGTGCCTGCTGCCGTACGGCAGGTTGGCTTTCCGGAGCCGACCTCCTACGCGCAGAAGACCATCCTGATCTGTGAAAGGGTTCAACTTGGCGACCGCACCCTTCAAGCGAGCGCGTCCGCAGCGCAGCGCCTCAAGTTCCGTCGGAAACCTCTCACCCTGCACCAGCCGAATGAGGTGCAGCAAGGAACTCCGACGCTCCTCCACAGTGGCGATCTGGTCACTCCTCCTCTGACGAGGGTGACGACAGTTGTGGATGAAGCGCTTAATCCAGCTAGTTACCCCCAGCAATTTATCCAGCTTGCTGTAACGACCCGTCAACCAATCAGGGTCTGGGGGCACTTCCGCCACAATCGCATGCACGCGGACTCCGGGCAGCTCCGCTCGCTCCGAGTCCGCGCCGAGAGCTGGCCAGGAAGCTTCTGGCTCCCGCAGCCAGTCCGGACCCCACCATAATGGGTGATCAACTAGCTCCGGCGCGGAACAGCCGCGCGAAGCACAGTCAGCGGGGTTCAACTCACCCGGGACATGTCTCCAAACAATGTCCAGTCCAATGTTTTGGATTTGGGAAACCCGATTTCCCACAAAAGTCTCCAAGGTGTGAGGGGCTGCTCGTAACCAGGCAAGTACGACCTGACTGTCTGACCACGCATAGACCTTCCGGATGTCTATCGAGGTGGACAGTTCCTGATATACGTGCTTAAGCAGCCGAGCAAGTAATGTGGCTCCGCTCAATTCCAATTTCGGAATAGTGAGTCGTGTCCTGATAGGAGCTACCTTGCTCTTCCCCAATAAGAGCGTGACATTGACGTGGCCTCCAGCGTCAACTGTACGCAAGTACACAGATGCGGCATAGCCCAGCTCGGACGCATCACAGAACCCGTGCAGGCTGATCCGGCTACAGCCTGGTGGCAGAATGCGACGGGGCAACGCCACTCTATTGACCGTTTCGAGGTCAGATATCAAACGAAGCCAAGTGTTAAGCGAGTCTCCGACCAGGGGGTCGTCCCAGGAGACCTTCAGAGTCCAAAGTCGCTGTAACAGACACTTGGCTGCGAACAGAACCGGACTGATCCAACCGTTTGGATCAAACATCCTGGCGATGGTGGACAAAACCGTCCGTTTTGTCCACGCGCGTGTGGCTTCCAGTGCCACCCGAAAGGTGAAGATGTCAGCAACCGGTTGATACTGCATGCCCAGAACCGCAATCCCGTGCGGATCGTCACCTTCCTCGAAGAGCCCCGGATCCTGCTGGTGATCGTCCGGGATACCAGCCAGGACGTTGGGGTCGTTAGAGAGCCATTTCCGAAGCTCATAGCCTCCAGATGCGAGAAGCTCTGTAAGCTCATCCCGGAGCAACAGAGCTTCCTCCACCGTCTGCGCACCAGTGCAAACGTCGTCCACGTACAGGTCGCGCTCCAGAACTGCGGCTGCACGTGGGTACCGAGCCCGTTCTTGCTCCGCCAACTCCAGCAGTGAGCGGATCGCAATGAAGGGGCTTGATCTCAACCCATAGGTGTTGGTGTTCAACTCATACACCATCATAGGGTCCTGAGGACTTTCCCGCCAGAGGATCAACTGGAACCTCCTGTCCTCGGGGTGTATGACCGTTTGTCGGAACATCATACGGATGTCCGCTCCCAACACCACCTGATGCCTACGGAAATTCAGGATGATGTCTACAATATCCCGATGTAGCTTCGGTCCAGCGTGGAGGCACTGGTTCAGTGACACTCCTGTTGAAGTCGGAGCGGATCCATCGAACACCGTCCTGAGTTTGCCCGTCGACGCCTTCAAAACGGCGTGATGAGGCAAAAAGTAGTGGTCCATGGTCGACCAGTCGTCGCGAGCCGGAGACATGTGGCCCAGTGCCTCATACTCCCTCATGAACTCGATGTACTTTTCCCGAAGTACAGGATCTCGAGCCATGCGTCGCTCCATGGACCTGAGCCTTTTTTCGGCCAGTGATCGAGACTGGCCCAGACGCGGGGGGTTATCCCGGAAAGGCAGCCTAGTCTCCAATCGCCCAGAAACCATTCTCCGAGTGTGAGCCTGATAAAAGTTCTCACACTCCACGTGCTCGGGATCCAGCCGAGACACGGTAGGCGGCTCTTCGATCTCCCAGAACCTCTGCATGATCTGAGCGAGGGCCGTTCCCGTAAAAGAAGCCTGATTCGACTGCTGCCACTCATCCACCATTCCCAAAATGGCGTTCCCGTAGATGGTGGGCAGCGCCATCAGCGAAGACTGATCCAGCAGTCTAGGCTTGCCGTTCATGATGTAACCCAGTACATCAGAACCCAACAAAAGGTCTACCGGACCCGCCATCCCGAAGCGGGGATCCGCCAACCTGAGACCCTTAGTACAGGACAAAAGATCCGGATCTATGTCCGCCTGAGGAAGCCAACCGACAACCGAATCCATGACGGTGGCCCTGACCGCAATCCTTTCCGAATAGGAATGTACGGACGAGAAGGAGAGGCGGGTCTGTCCAGCCGACCGCACCTCTGTGTTCCCGACTCCCCGCAACGGAGTCGGTGACGGAAACCTAGCCAGGCCCAGGCGATGAGCAACCCGGGTTGTCAAAATGCACCCCTGGGACCCTGTGTCCAAGAGCGCTCGTATCCGGACGTAGTCGCCTCTTGGACCCCAAACCCTTAACCAGAGGGTGGGCAGCAGGACCACCGGTGGATCCTGTGCCAAGGGAACGGAGGCTAGTCAATCCCTCCGAGGCCCGTCCGAACCCGTCGGACTACAGGGCCCAGCCCAATATGGCTGCCGAGTGCAAAGGGCCATCGGAGGGGGGGCATATCCGGCCGCCCTGCCATACCGAAAGTAGGGCGGGTGGTACTCCAGCCTCGGATGTTCATGGAGGGGAGGCGTGTACGCCCTCCATTCCATCGGTCGCGGATCCAGCGGCGGAGAAGGATAACGCTGGGGAGGTGGCCCCCGTGGTGACTCCTGTATCACCCTTCCACCTCTCCAGTTCGCCCGCGTCCGCGCGGGCTGTGAGGTCGGTGACCGAGCCGCGTGTAAGACGCCCCTTGTTGGGCTGCCCGGTGCTGCCGTGGGTTGGGGTGGAGGGGGTGTGCTCCACGCTGTAGCCACTTCATTGTTGTACAATGCGTGGCTCTGCGTGGGAGCGCCCCCGCCCGTGGAGGGCCCCCTCCCTGAGGGCTGTCGACCAGCACCATTGCTCCTGACGCACAAGAGCTGATGGTGTGGTCCCCCACACCCAGGACACGGCCGTGCCGTGGGGCAGTCATTGTACAGATGACCCCCCAGGCACCCGTAGCACCGACGCAACCGCCGAACGATCCCTCGTCGTTCGGAGGTCGTCCGCGCAAGCAGGGCCGGACACTGCACCAGCGCGTGAAGCTGGCCACAGTTCGGGCACTCCTGCTCCGACGCACTCGTCACCGTCGCCGTCCGCTTCACCGCACCCTGAGTGCGGGGATTGGTAGGTCGCGGTCCTGTTCCGGCAGGGCCACGAGCTGACGCGGCGGGCTGTGCCTCCTGAGGCGCCGACTCTGCCATCCTCGCCTCCCACTCCAGGACCCGAAGTAGCTCCTCAAACGTGGGGAAGACCTTCGGGTCGCCGTGAAGGCCCCTTTCCCGCTCGAACCGGGCGCGCAACTCCAGCGGCACCTTGCCCAGCAGGATGTGGACCAGCAGGAACGACCAGTGTTCTACTGGCAGTCCCAAGCTGCGCAAGGCGTTGTACGCCACCTTCACGGGCGTGAGGATTAGCGGCCGCAACTGAGACCTCTCAGTCACCTTCGGCAGCCCCAGTATTTGTGACACGTGAGCGTCGGCGAGGAGCCGAGGATTTTGAAACCTCGTCTCCAGCAACTCCATCGCCGTGCCGAAGTTGTCGTCGTCCAGCTCCAGGTGCTGGACCAGGGAGAGTGCCTCACCCTCCAGTGACGTGCGGAGATAGGCCAGCTTCTCCGCCCTCGTCAAGTCCTTGCGTGAGTCCACGAGAGAGGCGAACATGCTCCGGAAGCCGCTCCACTCCCGCAGGTTCCCTGTAAACCTGGGCAAGTCCAGAGTGGGAAGGCGTCCCACTACACCCGAGCCCGCATCCCTGATGACGGGTCCCGAGCTCGCCCTTCCCTGACGAGACCTCTCCAGCTGGCGAACCCTTTCGGAGACCTCGTCGTAGACATCCAGGATGCGCCGCATGTCCGCCTCGATCCTCTCCATCTGCTCCTCAGGTGGAGACGGCCTTGCATCCCGCAGCGATCCTGCGCTCCTCTCAGCGACCTCCAGGCGCCTGTCGAGCTGTTCTGCCCTGTTTAGCAGCGCCTCCTCCCGGTCTCTCCGGCCGACCAATCCTTGCAAGGATTCGAACCACCGGAGCTGGTTGGCCAAATCCGAAGCCATTTTAAATTTAAATTTAAATTGTAAATTAGCCTAAAGTTCGGACAATGTCACAACAAATGTATCCGCAACCTAAAAAACCGGATACCACTTAATACTAATTTCCCGACAGTTTGGGGAGAAATTATAAACTGGGAACCCCCAAATATTCAGCCTACCCGGTATATTTTGCCAGAAAAATAAAACAAAAAGGGAGTATTTACGGCTAACCGCGCTCTGTTACCAAAAAATGTTCAATATTTATCCCGAAATATCGTCCTGGGGCCCATAGCAGGAATAAAACCAATTATATATGCCGTTATACCGATTTTAACATTTACTTCCCTGATTGCAAACCAGGTACCGAAAAGAAATTACTTACATAGGGTTCCCGGAGTCGTCCAAAGTCCAGTTTGGTATTAGGAATGTAGGTAGGGATCAAATGGGAATGTGGGAAGAACCAAACCAGGCGATATCGAGGCGACCTCCCGAATTCCCGTTCCAGCAGAAGCAACGGTCCGGCGTTGTAGAAAAGGGCCAATCCAGTAGCCACTTCACAAATAATATTCCAGCACTAATCCAGTAGTAATTAACACAGTTCACGCCAATAGTCTATTCCCGTAGCACTATAACACTTTTTCCAGAAAAGCAAACCAGGTTATAAAAACTAACCAAAAAAACCAGTGAATGTCGTTCCCGCGACCAGAGACAATGTACAAGTGACAGCCGGCGACCACAGACACACGCTAATCGCCGGCCCGATATAATGTTGCCCGATTATACGGAACAGATCCTAAATAAACGTTTATCTGTTTATCTAGAGCAAGAAATGCTGCTATCAAATTCACAATTCGGTTTCCGCACAAGTAAATCTACTGAACAGGCAGTTTCGAGCTTGACAGACTACATTGTTGGTAATCTGGACAGAGGAAAGCGAAGTTTGGGTATCTTTCTTGACATGGCTAAGGCTTTTGACAGTGTCTCTACCACATTATTACTGCAAAAACTAGAGTACATGGGAATAAGAGGGATCTCATTGAACCTGTTTCGGTCATACCTAACTAACAGAACTCAGCGAGTAAAAATAGAAGAAACGATCAGCGATTATGAGCATATAACATACGGAATTCCTCAAGGATCCATTTTAGGTCCTACTCTCTTTCTCATTTTCATTAACGATCTTTGTGAGCTAAATCATGAAAGTGGAAGAATATTTGCCTTTGCTGACGATACGGCCTTAGTTTTTGAGGGTCGTACATGGGAACAATTATATAGCCACGCGGAACTGGGATTGCATAAAGTAATCACTTGGCTGCAACACAATCTCCTATCCCTTAACGTGACAAAAAGCAAAATTATTTTATTCAGAGCCGGGAATAAAACGTCTACTCGAGAAATCTGTACTGGACTCCAAGCACATACGTGCAGCATGACCTTAAATGGAGTCTGCAACTGTACTTATCTAGAACGAGTAAACAATGTCAAGTATCTGGGAGTGATTATTGACGATGGACTTTCCTGGGTACCCCATATTGCGTCTTTGGCCTCTCGTGTAAGAAAACTCATTTGGGTATTTAAATCACTCAGAGATGTGGCCCCAATTAAATTGCTTAAAAACCTTTATTTAGCTATTTGCCAATCAATACTTTGCTACTGTGTATCTGTATGGGGTAGCGCTTCTAAAACCCACTTAATCAAGCTTGAGAGAGCGCAACGCTCGGTCCTTAAAGTTATGTTGCGGAGACCATTCCGTTACTCTACTGAGTATCTATATCGGGATGCACAGGTATTGACCGTCCGTCAACTCTTTATAATGCATGCTCTACTTGCACACCACAAAACACTTGAATATGACCCAGAGCTCCCAAAATCCCGACTGTGCAGAGCCAAAGTATGTGAAACAACTAGAATATATACGTCATTTGCGAGAAATCAACTATACTATTTAAGAGCATACCTTTACAATAAAATTAATCCGATCTTAAACATGTACTCTATGAATAGACACTTATGTAAGCAAACAGTAATGAAATGGCTTCTATCCCTGAATTATGAAGAAACTGAAACAGTCCTCAAAGTATCTTTATAAAATACTAATTTAATATGAAAAATTAATTAGAGAATACTCGACAAGTGGTAATATTAATTAGGTACTTTCCATTCCCTTTTTATCTCCCCGTCCATTGTTCCTTACCTATCTCCAGAATCCCTTCCCAATCATCTACCTATATCAATATAAATTATTTTATAACATATTTGCTCGTAAAGGGTCTCTTATTGGACCAATTTCTGTATCGTAATGTATCTTATTACGCACTAGTGCTGTAATGTGTAATGTAAAACGCACGGTTTCAAAATGCTCCGTCCACAGACTAGGTAGAGAGATATGCTCCGTCTAAAACGAACGGTACCTTTTTAAATCTTAGTAAAGAGTTTTTATGTCAGAAAAGTGTGGTCAACATTTTATGAATAAAATTAACTTTGAGAGGTAAAATATAATAAAGAATTATTAATTTCGTTAATTTAATTAATTTAGACCATAAATTACTTTAATTTTTCTGTAACAAAACACAAAAATATTAATTTACTTTATTATTAATGGCATAACGCGTGGTTCTGTGCCGTTGCTTAAAAAAAAAGGCGCCGATGCGCGCGCATTGCTAATCTGTGATCCATAGTGATTATTTACTCTGTGCTCTGTGGTGTGATCTGTGATCAAGTAAATATTATTCCGCGCGTTTTTTTTCGCTGTATTGTTTTTATTTGAAAATGTCGTCAGAGTTTTGTTTATTTCCTCGCAAATATGTTATAAAACGTCGTATGACATACGTGCGCTTTGATAATTACTGCCTCTGCTAATTATAGCTCTCGCCTTCGGCTCGAGCTAGCAATAATGCCTCGGCTGTAATTATCAACTTACCGCACTTATATCATAATGTACTAGAAATTAATTAAAATTGCGTACAATTAATTATTATTCTGGCTTTTTTGCATGTCCATGATTTTGATTATGACATCTTATATTAATATTGTTAAGTAATTGTTAATAGTATAAAACTCTTGCAATTTCGATTTAGACTTGCATGTCTCCATTGATAATAATCAGATTATGTTTAATTATAAAATTCAATTTATTTGCCCAATTCAATAAAATTAAAATATGGTTAACTAAGTTTATGTAGTCGGGGGAAGGCCTTGGTATCCCATCGCACAGGATAATCCTAGTTTGGGTGCCAAGTTCGTCCTACCAAGTTTACAGATATAATTATTGAACGATTTAAATGTATTCATTGATCTACCAATGTTTGTTGATGAAATAAATTATTCTATTATTCTATATCATTCCGAAGTATATAGTAATATCGACGAAGGTATGCAGGATGGTAAGTACAAAATTACATTTCCACAGTTTCTTGCAAGTTGCAAGCTCTCGTGGAGGGTAGTCTGAACGCGTGGAGAGTAGTTTAAAGACCATGTGGGTTTTTTTTTTATAGCATAGAGTGACGAGACGAGCAGGTCATGTGCCTGATGGTAAGCAACATGCCTGCCACATAACAGCACAGTAACACGCAGCTATTGGAACATGATAGTCCAAATCATTACCTAGCACTGCACTGCGCTCGTCACCCAGAGATCTAAGATATTATGTCTCTAAGCCCTGTAATTTCTCTGGAATCATTGCCCTTCAAACCGGAACACAGTAATGTTTGCACATTACTGCTTGGCGGTAGAATATTTGGCAAAGGTGTGGTACTTCCCCAGGCGGACTCTGCTAAGAGTCCTACCACTAGGTTTAAACCTCTTTTACTTTCCTACGTAAGTATAGTATTCTCTCACCTGAAGAACATGTGATGTTCCACGCTGCATTTCCAGTTTCTTGCAAGCTCTCGTGGAGGGTAGTCTGAACTCGAGGTAGGTAGTTTAAACGCGAAGTGGGTTTTAAACTCTTTTACCTCTCTACATAAGTTAAGTATTGTCTCACCTAAACAACATGTGATGTTCGACGCTGCATTTCCACAGTTTCTTGCAAGCTCTCGTGAAGGGTGATCTGAACGAGTGGAGGGTAGTCTCAATGCGAGGTGGGTTTCGCCCTCGTTAACCTCTATAAGTAAATATTGTCTCACCTGAAAAACATGTGATGTTCCACGCTGCATCTCCACAGTTTCTTGCAAGCTCTCGTGGAGAGTAGTCTGAACGCGAGGAGGGTAGTCTGAACGCGAGGAGGGTAGTCTGAACGCGAGGAGGGTAGTCTGAACGCGAGGAGGGTAGTCTGAACGCGAGGAGGGTAGTCCGAATGCGAGGTGGGTTTCGCCCTCGTTAACCTCTAAATGTAAATATTCTCTCACCTGAAGAACATGTTTGTGATGTTCCACGCTACATTTCCACAGTTTCTTCCTGGCTCATGTGGAGGGTAGTTTAAACGCGAAGTGGGTTTTAAGCTCCTTTACCTCCCTATGCAAGTTTAGTATTCTCTCACCTAAAGAACATGTGATGTTCCACGCTGCGTTTCCACAGTTTCTTGCTCGCTCTCGTGGAGGGTAGTTTGAACGCGAGGAGGGTAGTTTAAAGACCATGTGGGTTTAAACTTCTTTTACCTCCCTATGCAAGTTTAGTTTTCTCTCACCTGAAAAACATGTGATGTTCCACGCTACATTTCCACAGTTTCTTGCTCGCTCTCGTGGAGGGTAGTTTGAAGGTGAGGTGGGTTTCAAACTCGTCGAACTCGCTGGCTCGCAGCGTGAGGGTGTACGCTCTCTTGTTGTAGCTGATCTTCAGGATCTTGGCCCATGGGAACCGGTTCATTAGCAAACTTGAAACAACATTTTGACGGTTAAAACTAACGTGGTTTTTACATAATGTTTAATTAATTTACATCATGATAAAATTAATTAGAAATACCAGTCCTAAGACGTCAACACAACGTGTATACCAACACATATGTATAATGGTCATAGCACCGAGCGCCATGCAATAACGCCACAAAAAACTTTCCAAACTAAATATCCTTTTTTTTTTTTAATAATTTAATAAAGAGTGACGAGACGAGCAGGACATGTGCCTGATGGTAAGCAACATGCCTGCCACATAACAGTGACACACAGCTATTGGAACATGAAGAGTCCAAATCATTACCTAGCACTGCACTGTGCTTGTCACCCAGAGATCTAAGATATTATATCTCTAAGCCCTGTAATTTCTCTGGAATCATTGCCCTTCAAAGCGGAACACAGTAATGTTTGCACATTACTGCTTGGCGGTAGAATATTTGGCAAAGGTGTGGTACTTCCCCAGGCGGACTCTGCTAAGAGTCCTACCACTACTACTACCACACTACGCTTTTGCGAGCCGTTAGCAACACTACTCTTTCATTGAATAGAAAATAAAGAAGTGAGTTTTTTCTACTGTATTATTTTCGTTGGTGTGTAAAACATAGGGTATCTATCTAATTGTATTACTGTCCCGTTCTCACCCGTCGCGGTAGACAGAGACGCCGCTAGCGCAGATCGCGAGAGAGATGTCTACGTCATCGGAATCCTGCGCAGCGTGTAACTCGGCCCCATATAGCGCGAGTCGCTTCGCATTCTCTAGGTAGTTCAATTCCGCCTCCGCTGGGGTCTGGCCTCTGAAAGAAACAAGATCATTATGGGAAATGGTGATTTTAAGATTTGTTCATTACGGTTTCAGTGCAATATAAAATTCAGTCCAAACAGACCGGAAACGCTGAAATTTTTAATACAGATACAGTACTGTGTGTACAATGTAGTAAACACAGCGACACGACATTGACAGATGCGGCTGAAGGACCAGAAATAAATAATCCAGAAATAAATTAAAAAAAAGAAAGTGACAGCAGCAATTGACTATGTTTTTTTTTTTTTAACATTTTATAGGTTTACACTTGAGCACCATCTCGCCTAATGTTAAGCGATAATGCGGTCTAAGATGGAGCGTGCTTACCTAGAAGAAACCGATTCACTCTCGATTTGAAGACACCAAGATTATAGGTAACCATCGGGAAAAACCCACTCAGGCAACTCATTCCACAGTCTAGACGTTCTTATCACAAAAGTAGAGTCAAACCTCTTTGTTCGTGTCTTTGGAACATCAACCATGAAACGATGCCGCTTCTTCGAGCTACGGGAAGTCCGTTTCTCGCTCTGGCACCCTCGGCGATCCCGAGTTCACCCGACATTTTTCCAACTGTCAAACGTGACGCTGAGCTTCATTCACAGCTCACGAAAAATCTGTGTGTGGTGTGCGAAAAGAAGTAAGTGTTCACTTCAAAAACTGTGTACCTCTATATATGCGACTAGCTGAACCGTGCGCGCGTTGCTATGCCATCTATCGAAAATTGGTCGTACCAATTCAAATCTAGAACTAATTTGGTTACCTTAGGTTCTAATGACGCAACTTTTAAAAGATAGACACATGCTGTCACGCAACGAAAGCTCTCAAAAAGCAATTTTTTTCCCCGTTCTTGATACATTTTTCATTCATGCTCCGCTCCTGTTAATAGTAGCGTAATGTTAAATAGCCTATAGCCTTTCTAGATAAATGGACTATCCAACACAGAAAGAATCTTTGAATTCGGACCAGTAATTCCCGACATCCTTGCGTTCAAACAAACTCTTCAGCTTTATAATCTTTACTAATATTTTAAAGTTAAAGAATTTGTTTGTTTGTTTGAACGCAAGGATTTTGGGAACTACAGGTACGAATTGAAAGATTCTTATTCTGTTGAATAATCCATTTATCGAGGAAGGCTATAGTATTATCTATTCTATGCTATAGGCTATTTAACATTACGCTACTATCAACACAAACGGAGTATGAATGAATAATGTAACAAAAACGGGGGAAAATATTGCTTTTTGCGAGCTTTCGTTACGTGACAGCACGTGTCTATATTTTAAAAGGTTGCGTCATTAGAATCTAAGGTAACAATAATTTGTTCTAGATTTCAATTAGTACGACCAATTTTCGATAGATGGCGTAGCAACGCGCGCACGAATCAGCTAGTATATAAGTATAAAAATATAGATACTAACTTGTGTTTCTTGTATAATTCTTCGAGTTTGGACTCCAGGGCCGGTGTAAGTGCGCTCAGCGGGGCGGCGCGGTGTTTGGACAGCAGGGAGGGACTCATGTGCCCCTCCTCGTAGTCACCCAGCTCCGCTTGTAGGATGTATGATGCTAGTAGTGCGTACGTTATCTCCGAACATGTCAGACGGCCTGGAAATCTTATATATAAAATTCTCGTGTCACAGTGTTTGTTTCCTTACTCCTCCGAAACGGCTTTACTGATTTTAACCAAAATTTATATGCATATTCAGTAGGTCTGAGAATCGGCTACTAGCTATTTTTCATACCTTTATTTATATGGCAAAACAACGTTTGCGGGGTCAGCTAGTAAATAAATAAATAAATATTTGTGGACAATTCACACACAACACCATCTGACCCCAAACTAAGCAAAGCTTGTATGATGGCAGCCAGATAGCTGATATAATACTCATATAGTTTTAAATACATACTTCTTATACATAGAAACACCCAGACACAGTGCAAACATTTAAATTCATCATACAAATATTTGCACTGGGTGGGAATCGAACCCACGACCCTCGGCTTCGCAGGCAGAGTTACTACCCACTAAGCCACGAGGCCAATCAATAAAAACACAAGATAATATGAGACGAGACGAGACCACGTGAGAGAGTTCAAAGTTATAAAGAGCCCTCAGGCTCAGAAATGCGGTCGTCGTGAGTCTGCTTTGCTCTGAGTCAGGAGAATGCGACTTAGAAAATAGGAAAAAAAATACTAAATAACGCTAGAATTAGGTTGATAATGTTCCATAGTGCTCTAGTTCTCCATTTTTTATCTATGTAAAAAAATAGTCCAAATGACAAAGGTCACGGACCCCGGAGTCTGTGATGGTAAATAATAAAAAAAAACAGATGAGATGAGACGAGACGAACTTAACTGCTGGACAGCCATTAAACAGCAGCAAAACTTAGATGAAGAACAGAGTGTATAAATAATAAAGTGGCCAAGTGCGAGTTGGTTTCGCCCATGAAGGGTTCCGTTGCAGCAAGTAACATAATATACATAATACACATAGTTCTTGTAGTTCGTTGTAGCTTTGATCGAAGTTTCAATACTAGTGTATTTATGACAGACTAAAAAAAAACTACTCATCAGATCGAGTTCAAACTAATTTTCGTTGGTAGTTTACATGGTAATGTACATCATATATTTTTTTTAGATTTTTCATTATCTTACTTTAGAAGTTAGAGGGGGTGGGACACACATTTTACCACTTTGAAAGTGTGTCTCGCGCAAACTATTCAGTGTATACGAAAATGATTTTAGAAACCTTAACATAATTTTTGAAGACCTATCGACACCCCACACGTATAGGTATGATGAAAAAAAAATTTTTGAGTTTCAGTTCTCAGTATGGGGGACAACCCTAATTTTTCTTTATTTTTAATTTTTTTGTTCAAATCTTAATGCGGTTCACAGAATACATCTACTTACCAAGTTTCAACAGTGTAGTTCTCATAGTTTCGGCAAAAAGTGGCTGTGACATACGGACGGACAGACAGACAGACAGACATGACGAATCTATAAGGGTTCCGTTTTTACGTTTTACGGAACCCTAAAAAGAAAACAAAAATGGGAGTATAGTTACCTTACACTACGTAAAAATATAATTATTACTTACTAGCGGCCCGCTCCGGCTTCGCTCGAATAATAACCTAGATATCAACTGCAGCGCCATCTGCCGTAGCCTATGTTACTCGGGAATAATGTAGCTTTCCAAAGGTGAAAGAATTTTTGAAATCGGTCCATTAGTTTCGGAGCCTATTCATTACAAACAAACAAACAAACAAATCTGTCCTCTTTATAATATTAAGTACTAGCGGCCCGCTCCGGCTTCGCTCGAATAATAACCTAGATATCAACTGCAGCGCCATCTGCCGTAGCCTATGTTACTCGGGAATAATGTAGCTTTCCAAAGGTGAAAGAATTTTTGAAATCGGTCCAGTAGTTTCGGAGCCTATTCATTACAAACAAACAAACAAACAAATCTGTCCTCTTTATAATATTAAGTACTAGCGGCCCGCTCCGGCTTCGCTCGAATAATAACCTAGATATCAACTGCAGCGCCATCTGCCGTAGCCTATGTTACTCGGGAATAATGTAGCTTTCCAAAGGTGAAAGAATTTTTGAAATCGGTCCAGTAGTTTCGGAGCCTATTCATTACAAACAAACAAACAAACAAACAAATCTTTCCTCTTTATAATATTAGTATAGATAGACATATAACTTCATTATACATATATAACAACTACGATGTTACACACATGCCATAGTATATCAATAAAATTTAAAATAACACATTATATTGGCAAACAATTCTATTTCTGTCGAAATCAAAGTTCTCACGACAAGTAGTAAAAACAAAAGTAAAGGTGCGCTTATACAGGCAACTAAAATTGCTCAATTCCAGTCAATACTCGTCAACTATGACGTCACGACTACATCAAGCAATTTACGGCAACGGCAATAAGCATCAATACTGCGCAATACAATATTGAGCGATATGGCGCAACTTCATCAACTAGGCGCCACCCGACCTCTCGCTCTCCCCGCGGAAGCAAGACGGCAAGCCGCAAAAGAAACAAGTGCGAATGAGATATATACAAAAAATGCTAGGAATTTCCAAGCCCATTGGATATTCGTCAATTCGTATCTGCGACATTGAGCGATATGACATATCTGGAGGAATTAGAAGCAATTTCGCCGAAATAATTGCTGCAATTTGTTGAAATTGCTCCATTAATTGGAAATTTAGTGGTGGTAGGACTCTTAGCAGAGTCCGCATGGGGAAGTACCACACCTTTGCCAAATATTCTACCGCCAAGCAGTAATGTGCAAATATTACTGTGTTCCGGTTTGAAGGGCAATGATTCCAGAGAAATTACAGGGCTTAGAGACATAATATCTTAGATCTCTGGGTGACGAGCGCATTGCAGTGCTAGGTAATGATTTGGACTATCATGTTCCAATAGCTGCGTGTTACTGTGCTGTTATGTGGCAGGCATGTTGCTTACCATCAGGCACATGACCTGCTCGTATCGTCACTCTGTGCTATAAAAAAAAAAAAAAAGATCCAGATCCTCTAGATCGGTCCATTCGTATCGCCGAGCAATTATTGCCCTCGTGTAAGCGCACCTTAAGAGCACACAAATGCCTAGTTAAAAGTTTTTAAATAAACGTTTCACTTTACAAAAATGTTATTATTACACGTCAAGTATTTTATATTTTTATTACAAGACCATTATATACTCGTATTTTTTTCCAATGTGGATAACATTGGAACTACATTGGGTTACTCTACCATCATTATCCAAGAACTAACTGTAACTTTCACCCAATTGAAGTTGCTATTTTAGTTAAAATGACAATATTTATCATAATAAATTGTTTCATGTATTAGTATATTATTATGTTCGTATTTATGTATTTGGATGTTAAAATAAAAACTTTTATTTTATTTTTTTATTTTTATGTATTAGTATATTATTGTGTTCGTATTTATGTATTAGGATGTATAATTACTGGGTGTGTCAATATATAATTTAGTATTATGGTTTTGAATATCTATTTTATCGTTTAATTATTGTAGAAGTATCAACCACTCCTTTTTGTACTTCCCCACCTCCTTATCTTAAATCTCTCATTCCATCCTACGGTTGCCTGGAAGAGATCGCTTTTAGTGATAAGGCCGCCAATTGCTACTTTATTTTGTTTTATTATGTAACTTTTATTTATTTTTGAAATTAAGTGTAATAAAGAGTTAATCTATCTGTCTAACTTTAAAAAAGTTTGACCCATAAGCAAGCACTTTTATATGTTAGATAGAACAGGGTTCACGTATGTACCTTCGATAAGATCGCGTCTGACAGCCAGGCCGATTTGGTACCGCGCCGTGTCGTCTCGCAGTTCCGACGGCTCTGGCGGGTAGAACTTAACCGCCAAACGAACGTCCCACGGCTCGTCTGAAACATTAGTCATATTTGTTTACAAACCGGATACAAATACACCAGAAACTTATTTGATTTGATGTCGTTTCGTAAAGCACAGCTTTCATCAACCAATAGACAACCAACTTTCAAAACCAATAAACTAGCAACTTTCACGATGACCAATAAACTAGCAACTTTCATGACCAATAAAACACCAACTTTCACGTCCAATAAACAAGCCACTTTCATTACCGATAAATGTGCAACTTTCATGACTCACTCCTGAAAGTCTTGGACAGCCTGCTCGTGAGGTCGACCCACATGCGCGGGTCCCCTCGCTGCGTGTGCAGTAACCTGAAGTAATCTCTCTCCACCACGTCGAGCGACTCACAGACGCGGTCTTTTATGACTAATACACTAACAACTTTCATGACCAATACCTAATACACTAGCAACATTCAATACCGATAACTACCAACTGTCGATACCAATAAATTAGCAACTTTCATCTCCAATAAACTAGCAACTTTCATGACCAATACACTAACAACTTTAATGACTTACATGCTACCAACTTTCTTGACCAATAAATGATCAAATTTCACGACCCATAAACTAGCCACTTTCAAGAGCAATAGACATGCAACTTTCACAACTCACTCCTGAAAGTCTTGGACAGCCTCCTCGTGAGGTCGACCCACATGCGCGGATCCCCTCGCTGCGTGTGGAGTAACCCGAAGTAATCCCTCTCAACCATATCGAGTGACTCGCATACGCGGTCTAAGAGGTCTTCGCCGCGGGCCTTGCGCTGAAATCAATACAAAAAAAATATTAATTAAAAAAAAAATTGAAACAAGGTTTCATATAAATGCGCTAAAACTAAGAAAAGTACCATATTATTGCATTGTCGCCGAAGTTGCGTAAGTATACCAAATTTTAACCTAATCTAACAAAAGGAAGTGGTTCTAATTTAACTTGCAAGATTTGTCCCATAACAGGGCAATTAGAATAAAAGCTTACAAAAAAAGTTTATAACGTATAAAAAACACCCGACATTTGAAATGTGTCTTAGTTTCATAGTGTTATGGTATTCTACCGTTGAAACCGTTGAGGGAGCTGTGAAAGAATGTAATCTGCCATTTCGAGGCGGCAGACATCTTGGACCGAATTTCATCAAATATAGCTAAAATCATCCGCCAATCCGCACTGGGTCAGCTTAGTGGGTTATGACCATGACTTTCTCGTTGCGGGAGAAGGCCTCAAGTCCCAGCAGTGGGAAGATTTTGTGTGCTGCATATGCATAAGCATATGCTAGGATTAATGGAAAAGGCGTTTGGCATTTCCTCCGCACAAGCTCTACCAAGAATCGCTTGTAAAAATATCACTAGCATCAAGTTCTGCAGTATCAAGTAGCCCTTTATTTATTTTGTCATTATATACTATGGCTTGGCCTTAATCATATACAAATGTTCATACAAAATCATGCTACGCTGTTTCTAAAGCCAATAAAATTAATACATTTAATCTTACACTATCTTTAAACATGAATAACAATTGGGTTTTAACAAAATAAGGTTTAACTGTATCATTCGTTTCAAACGTAGCTGTAAACGTATTTTTGTATCATATGAAATAGAATTGTTTGAACGAATAAAATTGTTAGTTTTATGTTTAAATTACATATAAAACTAACAATTTTATTCGTTCAAACAATTCTATTTCATATGATACAAAAATAACTTTTAACATAAAATAACTTACACATAATAATTCATCACAAATTCTTAGAACTAAACAAGATTCAAATAATACTTCACAATTTAATTTATTATTTGGTATGATACAAACGAAGAAATAACCTACCTGCGGCATTTTTAGTCACATATTTTTTATTAAGGCTACTTAAGGGTAGGTAGAATATATCAAAACACCTAAGAACGTGCTAAAGACTCAAACGAAGAGGTTTGACTCTACTTTTGTGATAAGAACGTTTAAGAACCCTTAAAATCTATGTATTACCGCCATTTAGTGTTCAGTCTGGAACGTTATTTTTTCCTTAAAGGTTCCGGTTTGAAGGCAAATGTTTCCTGATAAATTACAGGGCTTAGAGATATAAAATCTTAGATCTCTGGGTGACGAGCGCAGTGCAGTGCTAGTTCATGATTTAAACTCTTTATGTTCCAATAGCTGCGTGCCCCTGTGCTGTTATGTGGCAGGCATGTTGCTTACCTTCAGGCACATGTCCTGGTCGTCTCGTCACTCTTTATTTATAAAAAAAAATGTTTGTCTGTAAAGTCGGTTTACTGTTTACTGACGATAGAACGTGACAACGTCTTAAAAAAATACTGATGGAATGGTAGCATTTTTCAAAAGAACATTTTAATTTCATTTGTTTAATAGATTTGTATGTAAAAAGTAATCAGTAGAATTTAGTCATTTTCAATCAAAACAATGCAAAAAAGCTTTTAGATGCCGGGGATCGAACCCGGGGCATTTCACATGCAAAGCGAACGCTCTACCACTGAGCTACATCCCCGCTTGAACTACTGGTCGAAATAATTAATACAACTGTAACAAACATGCGGCGAGGTAACGACCGACGGTAACGCTACATGACGTCATGTTTTGTGGGCGTGCAGCCGGCTTCATCGAATTATATAATATAATTATATCAGACGTTATCTCGTCAAAAGTGATTTTTATTAATTTCTTAAATTACGTCATTTATGAAGATTCAATTTCTTAAAATGTTTCATTTATTATTATAGTTAGCACATCATATCTGCGCACGATTGTTTGTTGCAGGGTACCTCTCAGTCCCGTTGCAGCTCGTTTTGCAATTCAATTCGCGACCGGACGCAGCAATCCACTGAATTGCTTTCGACAGTGCATTAGTTGCGCAAAGAAGACTTCCATTCATGGAGAGGTGTATTTATAGCACTAGCGGCCCGGTCCAGCTTCTCGTGGATGTTGTCATGTAAAGACTATATATAATCAAAATAACAACTATCCTATCTGTCCAGTTGGATTAAACTGCAGACGGTGTGCAAATTTGGTTAAAATCGGTTAAGCAGTTTAGGAGTCGATCGCGGAATATATATATTAAGAAGCTATTGTAACATTAAACAGGACTTAATCGCGATCTAAATTATTATTTAACTAGCGGTCCGTTCTGGTTTCGCTCGGGTAATACCATGGAATATAGCAAATTAATTTGCAATAAAAAATATTACGACAATACAATTCACCAAAACTAGAACTCAAGCAAGGGCAGATCCAAGGGGGGGGGGGGGTGCCTAATCATTACCTAGCACTGTGCACTGCACTCGTCACCCAGTGATATAAGAACTATTATCTCTGCGCCCTGTAATTTCACTGGAAACATTGCCCTTCAAACCGGAACACAGTAATGTATGCACATCGGTTCTCGGCGGTAGAATAACTGGCAAAGGTGTGGTACTTCCCCAGGCGGACTCTGCCAAGAGTACTACCAATACGGCACCTCTACCGCCTAACGAAAAACGCTTTGACGCTTTGGACGTTGCTGTCTCTTTTCTTCTCGCTTGAAATGAAAGAGACGACAATGCCAAAGCACCAAAGCGTCAAAGCATTTTTCGTTAGGCGGTAGACCCCCAGCTCACAGGTTTTAGACGGTACGGACCTCACTCTCAGCTTGTCAATGATACGATGATCTCATGCATGGATAAGCCCCTTTTTATGGGGTGGATACATAACAAAAAGTATTACATGTATGTAATCTCTGAAGACTATTTCGAGAATATTTGCAACAGTACATTATGCGTGGAATTTGTAGGTAATACGAATGTTCCACCTTCAAAGCGGTCTAAAATAGGATGGATTCATTGCGCGCGCGCGCATAAACATCCTCTACGAGTGCTCCTGTCCACAAGTGCTGCTCGTTTTCAGGGTAAACACGATTAGTGTTGCCAGGCGACAGGATAAAGCCGGACCAGTCAAACTGTTGGTCCATTTTGACCGGACAATCAATAAGCCAATGGGCGTTTGTACACTACAAGGAATTTTACTGAGCAGCAGTTCTATTATTTACAGTCCAATGTGGCATAAAATAACAGATGATGGGTTTGTGAACTTATCTGCCCCTTATCGGATCGATGCGGCGTAGCCTAGGCCCTTTTTGAAACCACACGCCACGCGCGCAAATTCTGCTAAGAATTATGAGTTTATTGTAATGCCAGCAGCTACTTTAACCCAATGAAATTAGCCAAAAAAATGGAATAAAAAAACATTAAATTATGTAGTTTGGGGACTATAAAGGATCGATAGAGGGGTGCATTCTGAGCTTATATTCCAATTTGAGGGATTCTGGCATGGTCAGCTCAAGGTCATGTTGATGAGAATGCGTTTAATTCGATATCTCGAGAACTGTTAGTGTTAGGCAAAAAATTGTTGAGACCTTTTCTCTTCTAAATTAAATTTACTAACTTTTATAGTAACCACTTTTCTTTCTTTCATCAATATTTTTCAAGTTATTGCTTCCGAAAGGCAAAAATTTTACTTTTTTTCCTCCCTTTCGCCATTTTCTCCCCAACCGTTCAATTTTATGAAACTTTATCGGTAATCAAAAGTGTAGATCTTTTAATAATGAACAACTTTTTCCTTGAACTTTTTTCAGTAATGACAATACCTTCAGAGTTATGTTACTTTACCGAGCGAAATCCGCGCCACTGCGACACCTCCGCGACACTGCGACAAATCCGCGACACCTCCGGACTTTAGGGCTGAACCCAAAATTCATTGTTGGATTGTGTCGGTGGGTTTCTTCTACACAGGGTTATGTGGGACAACAACGTTACCTACTCCGATATATGCCAGAAATACGTAACATACATAAAAAACACTACGGTACAGACGTGGTAATCGTAAAGGATGCGGATGGTCTGATTATCAGTACGGCTAAGAGAATTTTGCCGGACGCTACGGCTTGCTCCACCTCTATGTCTGATTTGACGAGAAAATAGTCCAGTGCAATTATGAAGAAACATGGAAAAAAGAACATTAAATTATGTTGATTGGAGATTATGAAGAATCGATATGAGGGATATTTAATGTTATAAAAAATTATTCTATTTTTTATAGAGTTTGTCAAATAAATAATTTTAAAATTTATTTATTTAGATTTTCTGAGTGCCTATTCTATTTTATTCTATTCTATTTCTGGGTATTCTGAGCATATATTCCAATTTGTGGGATTCTGGCAAGGTCAGCTCAAGGTCATTTCGATAATTCTATCAAAATTACCTTAGAATCGGTTTAATTCGATATCTCGAGAACGGTTAGTGTTAGGCAAAAAAACTGCTTTGTTATATTCTCTTCTAAATTAAATTTACTAACTTTTTTATCTAAAACTTTTTTTTTCATCAATGTTTTTCAATTTATTGCTTCCGAAAGGCAACAAATTTACTTTTTTCCTCCTTCCTTTTAATAAATAATGATCATGGAATACTTTAATATTTTTCTCAAGTACTAAATAGCTAAATACCCACTGATGTCGCTGATATTGCGGCGCATATTCCGCTCGGTAAAGTAATATATAACTCTAAAGGTTGGCATTACAGAAAAAAGATTAAGCAAACAGTTGTTCATAATTAAAAGATCTACACTGTAGATTCTCGGTAAAGTTTAATAAAATTGAACGGTTGGGGAGAAAATGGCGATAAAAAAAAAAAAGGAAGGAAAACAAGTAAATTTTTTGCCTTCCGGAAGCAATAAATTGAACAACATTGATGAAAAAAAAAGTTTTAGATAAAAAAGTTAGTAAATTTAATTTAGAAGAGAAAATAACAAAGCAGTTTTTTTGCCTAACACTAACCGTTCTCGAGATATCGAATTAAACCGATTCTAAGGTAATTTTGATAGAATTATCGAAATGACCTTGAGCTGACCTTGCCAGAATCCCTCAAATTGGAATATATGCTCAGAATACCCAGAAATAGAATAGAATAAAATATAATAGGTACTCAGAAAACCCCCCTATCGATTCTTCATAATTCCAATCAACATAATTTAATGTTCTTTTTTCCATAATTCTTCATAATTGCACTGGACTATTTTGTCGTCAAATCAGACATAGAGGTGGAGCAAGCCGTAGAGTCCGGCAAAATTCTCTTAGCCGTACTGATAATCAGACCATCCGCATCCTCTACGATTACCACGTCTGTACCGTAGTGTTTTTTATATATGTTACGTATTTCTGGCATATATCGGAGTAGGTAACGTTGTTGTCCCACATAACCCTGTGTAGAAGAAACCCACCGACACAATCCAACAATGAATTTTGGGTTCAGCCCTAAAGTCCGGAGGTGTCGCGGATTTGTCGCAGTGTCGCGGAGGTGTCGCAGTGGCGCGGATTTCGCTCGGTAAAGTAACATATCTCTGAAGGTATTGTCATTACTGAAAAAAGTTCAAGGAAAAAGTTGTTCATTATTAAAAGATCTACACTTTTGATTATCGATAAAGTTTCAAAAAATTTAACGGTTGGGGAGAAAATGGCGAAAGGGAGGAAAAAAAGTAAAATGTTTGCCTTTCGGAAGCAATAACTTGAAAAATATTGATGAAAGAAAGAAAAGTGGTTACTATAAAAGTTAGTAAATTTAATTTAGAAGAGAAAAAGGTCTCAACAATTTTTTGCCTAACACTAACAGTTCTCGAGATATCGAATTAAACGCGTGTTCATCAAAATGACCTTGAGCTGACCATGCCAGAATCCCTCAAATTGGAATATAAGCTCAGAATGCACCCCTCTATCGATCCTTTATAGTCCCCAAACTACATAATTTAATGTTTATTTATTTCCATAATTGCACTGGGTTATTGATTTATTGCGTGCGAAGATGTAGAAGAAAAAAAAAAAATAGGTTTATCCCCTTATCATTGAAGCATACTTTTTTTACACTACAGTCTAAAATCTCAACAGGGTTTCACCATTGCTGCATGACGGGTGCCAGACATATACAGTGCTAGGTAAGATATACAGAGTTCTAGCTTGTCCGGTTTTTGCTAGGCTATTTATTTACTTTCCGAAAACAAAATTTTTGAATTTTGCCGAATTTTTTGCCGAAAAATTGCCGAAAATAGATGAAAAATTTGCCGAACGCAAGCGAGTCGACTGTCGGTCGCTTTCGCAGTCCCCAGTCATGTGTGTTCATTCTTTTTTAGGGTTCCGTAAAACGTAAAAACGGAACCTTTATAGATTCGTCATGTCTGTCTGTCTGTTTGTCCGTCCGTATGTCACAGCCACTTTTTGCCGTAACTATGAGAACTACACTATTGACATTTGGTAAGTAGATGTAATCTGGGAACCGCATTAAGATTTTTACAAAAAAAAAGAAAAATTAGGATTACAAAAAAAATTTTTGAGTTTCAGTTCTAAGTATGGGGGATACTTAGAACTGAAACTCAAAAATATTTTTTTCATCAAACCTACACGTGTGGGATGTCTATCGATAGGTCTTCAAAAATTATGTTGAAGTTTCTAATATAGTTTTTGTCTACACTGAATAATTTGCGCGAGAGACACTTCCAAAGTGGTAAAATGTCCCCCCCCCCCTCTAACTTCTAAAATAAGCGAATTAAAAAACTAAACAAGTATATGATGTACATTACCATGCAAACTACCAACGAAAATTGGTTTGAACTCGGTCTGATGAGTAGTTTTTTTTTAGTACGTCATAAATACATCATTATTAAAACTTCGATCAAAGTTACAACGAACTAAATAAACTATGTGTACTATGTATATTATGTTACTTGCTGCAACGGAACCCTTTATGGGCGAGTCCAACTCGCACTTGGCCACTTTATTTGTCGTATGTATCAGTTGTACACAGAACCCGCAATGCTACTGATCCTACTACATCTATATTCTATATATTCTAAATATATATATAAAAGCGAAAGGTCACTCATCAAGGAATCTCAGAAACTACAAATGCTAGGAATCTGAAATTTTGCATGGAGGTTCCTTTTAGCACGTAGGCGCTCGCTAAGACGGGGTTTTGCGAAATTCCACCCCTAAGAGGATGAAACAAGGGATGAACGGTTGTATGAAAATTCGTGATTTTTAAAGTTATCAAATTTTGTATCTAGACACTTGACACGAAGCAATTAAATGTATGTTCTATCAATTTTGTAATTTGGAACTGTACGGGGGTGAAATTGGGGTTGAAATAGGGGATGAACGTCAATATGGAAGTTGAAGATAAAACCATGAAACTCTGTATTTAGACACTCGACACGAAGCAAACGAATGTTTGTTCTATCAATTTCGTAATTTTTCACTTTACGGGGTTGAAATAGGTGAAAAATGTCAATATGAAAGTTCCCAACCGTTGAAGATAAAACCATGAAACTCTGAATATAGACACCTGATACGAAACCGACGAACGTTTGTTCTATTAATTTCGTAATTTCGAACTGTACGGGGGTGAAATTGGGGTTGAAATGGGGGATCAATGTCAATATGAAAATTCGCAACCGTTAAAGAAAAAACCACCAAACTCTGAATACTTATAGATACTTGATACGCAGCAAACGAATGTTTGTTCTTGCAATTTTGTAATTTCGAACTGTACGGGGGTGAAATTGGAGTTAAAATGGGGGCCGAATGTCTCTTACGCTTTCAGATCTAAACAACTGAACAACTAAATTGTGATGAAATTGTTTACAGTTGTTTTATTATAAGCTGTTTTTAGTAACCGTAAATGTGTCTGGGTATACAAATAGGTACTGCCTGAGTTACCTTAATATTTATTTCACGCGGACGAAGTCGCGGGTAACAGCTAGTAATATTATAAATATCTATGTATCGATGTCTGGATGTTTGCTGTGCAATCACCGGGTAACTTATGAACGGATCGGGCTGTAATTTGGAACACAGTCAGATTATAGTTTGGAAGAACACATAGACTACTTTTTAACCCGGGAAAATAACGGAAACGGGAAAAGCGCGAATAAAACTAGGGCACTGCAGGTATATAAAGGTGTGCTTATACGGGCAACTAAAATTGCTCAATTCCAGTCAATACTCGTCAACTATGACGTCACGACTACATCAAGCAATTTACGGCAACGGCAACAAGCATCAATACTGCGCAATACAATATTGAACGATATGGCGCAACTTCATCAACTAGGCGCCACCCGACCTCTCGCTCTCCTCGCGGAAGCAAGACGGCAAGCCGCAAAACAAACAAGTGCGAATGAGATATATACAAAAATTGCTCGGAATTTCCAAGCCCATTGGATATTCGTCAATTCGTATCTGCGACATTGAGCGATATGAAATATCTGGAGCAATTAGAAGCAATATCGCCGAAATAATTGCCGCAATTTATTTAAATTGCTCCATTAATTGTTCCAGATCGGTCCATTCGTGTCGCCGAGCAATTATTGCCCTCGTGTAAGCGCACTTTAATCAACTTGGGATTCCGGTATTTTTACTCAAATGTCCGGCCAAACTGGCTGATCTATCCGGCTATTAGGTTCAGAGACCTGGCAACCCTATACACGGATACCTGTCAGATACAGTTAAACGTGTGGCGTGCGAATGAACAGGCTTCATCATCACCTGGCGTAACCATTCTAATGGCGAGCTCAGCGTTAAAATTACAGTATTGTCATCATCATCAGCCTGTATTTGTCCAGAAAGGCGAATACATAAATTACGTCACACGAATTTCATGATTTTCGTACTCCTCCGCTGTCGTTGTCACAGTTATTCACATTTTTGTGACCTATCTACTCTACTTAGCCTACCCTGCCTAGTGTGACATCACTATTTATTTATTGTGATGTGGTGAAAGAGTGTGTTGTATATGTATTGGATAGGAATAGTTATTGTCTATATATTGTTCATAAGCATCATTATTAGTATATAATTATGTATGTGTGTTTGGCTGGATAGGGTCATTTCGCCTGTTCGCGTCCACTTAGTGCAGTTGGCAAGTTTGAAGGGCAAAACAAATATGTCCCAGCACTCATTTTAATGAAAAGAGTATGTAATGTATTGCTTTTGATAGTCTATTTTAAGATGAACATTTAGTTTTGATCGAAAAATGTTGCGTTTTTTCTAAAAACAGACAAACTTCAGAAATAGGCGATTTACCCAGTTTGCGTCCATAAAATCCAATTTGCGTCCACCCGCTGGACCACTTTGCGTCCACCAGCTCAGAAAAGGAATTAAGGGGTGATATTTTATAAAAATGTAAAAAGAGATTGGATTTTAATTATTTATTAATTAAAGAGTTATGGGGTTTTAAAAAACAACATATTAACATCAAAAATCTCTCTAAAAGAAAATAAAAATACCTGTTTATTCTTCTAAACTTTGATATTACTTAAAATTTAAAATAAATTAGGTAACATAAGAAGTACTCAATTTTTTAATTTAACAATAATCTGTTGTGTTAATTTTACCCTAAAATCATCCGCGTGCATTTCAGATGATAGGTCAATGTAGTCAATCTAATGCACTTTTCACAGTCATCCCCCATTTCAACCCCAATTTCATCCCCGTACAGTTCGAGATTACAAAATTGCTAGAACTAACATTTATTTGCTTCGTGTCAAGTGCCTATATACAGAGTTTCTTGGTTTTATCTGCAACGATTGGAAGTTTCCATGTATACTTTCATCCCCATTTCAATCCCAATTTCACCCCCGTACAGTTCGAAATTACAAAATGGCTAGAACAAAACTTCCTTTGCTTCGTGTCAAGTGTATATATATGCAGAGTTTCATGGTTTTATCTTCAATGGTTGGGGACTTTCATATCAACATTCATCCTCTATTTGAACCTCAATTTCACCCCCGTACAGTTCGAAATTATGAAATTGATATACCACACATTTGTTTGCTTCGTTTCAAGTGTCTATATACAGAGTTTCATGGTTTTATCTTCAACGGTTGGGAACTTTTATATTGACATTCATCCTCATTTCAGCCCCAATTTCACCCCCGTACAGTTCGAAACTACAAAATTGATAGAACAATCATTCAATTGCTTCGTGTCAAGTGTCGAGATACAAAATTTGATAACTTTGAAAATCACGAATTTTCATACAACCCTTCATCCCTTGTTTCACCCTCTTAGGGGTTGAATTTCGCAAAATCTATTAATTTAAAAAATGGACGCAATCTGTTTTTGTTACTATTCCCTGTAGGTATAGTTTGCGTCCATGGCGGACGCAAACTGCATGTTTTATAAATTCGGTGTAGTAATTCGCGTCCACCTTATTTTAACTGTTAACTTAAAAAAAAAAAAACAAATTCATAATTCATATAATTCCTTATATCACTATCAACGTCTAAAAATAGCTATGTGTCCAAATTGCACATAAAACAATAAAAGACTTACGTTCAAACGCACCGGTGCCCACTATTTTTTTTTCATAATTCCGCGTATTTGCACTGTCTTTTTGAACAACCGTCACAAACTATTTTTTTACACAGGATTGGTTTCAAGCACGGAGCTGTTGTTTATGTGTGCATGCTTCTTATACATCGAGGTATTAGCCGTATTAATTTTGCGACTTATTGGTTTGTTAGTATACTAAATTTCGTGAGTTTTTAAATGGAGATCCGTAAAATGGACGCGAACTGGGCGATGGACGCGAACAGGCGAACTTACCCTATATAAGTGTAAATTGTTGTATAATATTTTGTTATATAGATATTAAGAGAAGTAAAATGTTTAGTCTCCTATATCTCTAGCATTTGTATTTGTGGTGTGTTCCGAGTTAGTGTTGTGTGTTCATGTCTATGCATTGTTCCTGTTGTGTTTTTTTTAATTTACTTCTTGTATTGAACTAAATGTATCTGGCATTGTGTTTCGCTCGGTCCTGTGGCTTGAGGCGGGCTGCAACAGTCTTCAACACGGGCCATCCCAGTGAAGACTGGTGTTATGTACCTACCTAAGCAATTCTCATTACTTTGTTGTGTACATTTTTGTATTTATTGTTACCACGTTTGTTCGTAGAACCGTGTGCACGCTTAGAATTAGATTTTATGAATTATTTAAGCAGTGTAACAATGAATATAAATAAATAAATAAATAAATTATTTTTACCCGACTGCGCGACGCAAAGGAGTGGTAATGTGTTTAACAGTCTATGTATGTATGTATGTATATATGTATGTATGTATGTATGTTTGTATGTTCCTTTGAAGCACTATACAGACCAAACGCCTGGGCCGATTTTTATGATTCACACGTCAATCGATTCCTTTTAATCTGGCGAGTGACACTAAAGACATGACATTAGTGTAAGTCCAATATGGCGGGTTCAGGACGCCATATTGTCCAAATTAAAAAAATGAAAATCACCAAAATATGTCAAGAGGGGTATCGTTGAATAAGTATTTAAAAATAACGTTTAGCTTTCTCTCAATGTTTTTCGATTTGACTGACCGTTTAGGATGTATATCGATTTAAAGTTGAGTAACAACCATTCTCACATTTATAGGTTTTTAGGTAGCAGAAAACTTCGTATAACTAACTGTACGTGTGAATGTGGATGGACATTATATACTAATGTATCTAGTAGGCATCGATATAAATCAATAGATGTGCCCTGAGCACCTTGAAATTGGTAATTAACTGCGTCTCTGTACGTATCGTAAGTGGTTTACAAACAACCAATCTACTTGAACCCTATAATCGCTAGCGGCGAGATTTGCTGTGGTTCTACTTATTTTGGTTGTTGACACCGAATAATGATAGGTAAAAACGTCCGGCGGCCACCGCGTCCTGCAACCGACTAGAACGGAAAGAGTGAGCTCACTCTTCCCAACGTTGACATGATTGCGTGCACCGTGAAGTTTGGGATGGGGCCCATCTTGGGTTCTACGATCTATGCTAGTAGGTATATTGGACTACCTTTTTTTCGTACGTGCAGGAAATGTATTTACGCATATCCTACTGCCCCGCCCGAGAGACAGCCGGGTTATGTTGCACTCTATATCATGTATGGATATGGTGCCCCTATCTACTAATAAACATCCATGGGGTTCCAACTCTGCCGCTGATAGTGGGAACACAGAACCGCTCTCGGATTGCTCTGCCTCGGTCGCCCATCTCCAACTTCAAACGATTTAGTAGGTACTCAACGTCAATCGAAAACCTATACTAACACAAAACTATAAATATGAATTACATGCAGTAGAAAATCCTACATATTATATCAGTAGAAACGAAGACATTTGGTCAACAACCAAAAGATGCATATTATTATGTTGAGCATATTAACAACATTGTTCATAACTAAATAGTATAAAATAAAAAAATATAATTTAAAAACTCAAAAAACCCGACTGCGTAAAAAGTGAACCAAACTACGTACTCGCATACTAAAACAAACTGAAAAGAATAAAACAAGCATTTAGATTTCTGGTGGTCTAGAATTCTATAATATGTTATTGTATTAATACTATTAAAATATATACAATATTTTCTAATAAAAGAACATTACAACTGGACAGTCGGGATCCATTGAACAATTATATTGTATGTCGAATAATAATATCGAATCCATTGAACAATTAGATTGTATGTCGAATAATAATGGATCCCGACTCTTCAGTTGTAATGTTCTTTTATTAGAAAATATTGTATATATTTTAATAGTATTAATACAATAACATATTATAGAATTCTAGACCACCAGAAATCTAAATGCTTGTTTTATTCTTTTCAGTTTTTTTTAGTATGCGAGTACGTAGTTTGGTTCACTTTTTACGCAGTCGGGTTTTTTTGAGTTTTTAAATTATATTTTTTTATTTCGTTTAAAGGGGTTTGGGTAAAGTTGGCGTCGTTTTTTTTTTAGCGGCCAGAGATCTGTTATCACTTTCTTGTAACAATAAAATACCCTGATGCTATCTGTGCAATCGGATTTGCTCTAAGTCATATCGGAGCTGAGTTATAGCCTGTCAAAGTTATTTATTTTTTGGATTTTTGTATGGGCAAGTGGCGTCGTTTTTTCATTTTAGCGGCCAGAGATCTGTTATCACTTTCTTGTAACAATAAAATACCCTGATGCTATCTGTGCAATCGGATTTGCTCTAAGTCATATCGGAGCTGAGTTATAGCCTGTCAAAGTTATTTATTTTTTGGATTTTTTGTATGGGCAAGTGGCGTCGTTTTTTCATTTTAGCGGCCATCGATCTGTTATACCTTTCTTGTAACAATAAAATACCCTGATGCTATATGTGCAATCAGATTTGCTGTAAGTAATATCGGAGCTGAGTTATGGCCCCACAAAGTTTTTTTTTTGGTTTTCTTTGTATGTACTAGTGGCGCCATTTCCTATAGCGGCCAAACATCCGTTAGCACTTTTGTGAAACATTATTTTTACCTTAAGGTACCTGTGTAATCAGATTTGTTGCAAACTATATCGGAGCTGAGTTATGGCCACTTAAAGTTTTTTTTTTTGGTTTTCTTTGTATGTACTAGTGGCGCCATTTCCTACAGCGGCCAAACATCCGTTAGCACTTTTATGAAACATTATTTTTACCTTAAGGTACCTGTGTAATCAGATTTGTTGCAAACTATATCGGAGCTGAGTTATGGCCACTCAAAGTTTTTTTTTTGGTTTTCTTTGTATGTACTAGTGGCGCCATTTCCTACAGCGGCCAAACATCCGTTAGCACTTTTATGAAACATTATTTTTACCTTAAGGTACCTGTGTAATCAGATTTGTTACAAACTATATCGGAGCTGAGTTATAGCCACTTAAAGGTTTTTTTTTTGGTTTTCTTTGTATGTACTAGTGGCGCCATTTCCTACAGCGGCCAAACATTTGTTAGCACTTTTATGAAACATTATTTTTACTTAAAGGTACCTGTGTAATCAGATTTGTTGCAAACTATATCGGAGCTGAGTTATGGCCACTCAAAGTTTTTTTTTTGGTTTTCTTTGTATGTACTAGTGGCGCCATTTCCTACAGCGGCCAAACATCCGTTAGCACTTCTATGAAACATTATTTTTACCTTAAGGTACCTGTGTAATCAGATTTGTTGCAAACTATATCGGAGCTGAGTTATGGCCCCTCAAAGTTTTTTGTTTTGGTTTTCTTTGTATGTACTAGTGGCGCCATTTCCTACAGCGGCCAAACATCCATTAGCACTTTTATGAAACATTATTTTTACCTTAAGGTACCTGTGTAATCAGATTTGTTGCACACTATATCGGAGCTGAGTTATGGCCACTCAAAGTTTTTTTTTTTTGGTTTTCTTTGTATGTACTAGTGGCGCCATTTCCTACAGCGGCCAAACATCCGTTAGCACTTTTATGAAACATTATTTTTACTTAAAGGTACCTGTGTAATCAGATTTGCTGCAAACTATATCGGAGCTGAGTTATGGGCCCTAAAAGAAAACGAAAAACAAAACTTTTAAGTGGCCATAACTCAGCTCCGATATAGTTTGCAACAAATCTGATTACACAGGTACCTTAAGGTAAAAATAATGTTTCATAAAAGTGCTAATGGATGTTTGGCCGCTGTAGGAAATGGCGCCACTAGTACATACAAAGAAAACCAAAACAAAAAACTTTGAGGGGCCATAACTCAGCTCCGATATAGTTTGCAGCAAATCTGATTACACAGGTACCTTTAAGTAAAAATAATGTTTCATAAAAGTGCTAACAAATGTTTGGCCGCTGTAGGAAATGGCGCCACTAGTACATACAAAGAAAACCAAAAAAAAAAACTTTGAGTGGCCATAACTCAGCTCCGATATAGTTTGCAACAAATCTGATTACACAGGTACCTTAAGGTAAAAATAATGTTTCACAAAAGTGCTAACGGATGTTTGGCCGCTATAGGAAATGGCGCCACTAGTACATACAAAGAAAACCAAAAAAAAAACTTTGAGTGGCCATAACTCAGCTCCGATATAGTTTGCAACAAATCTGATTACACAGGTACCTTAAGGTAAAAATAATGTTTCATAAAAGTGCTAATGGATGTTTGGCCGCTGTAGGAAATGGCGCCACTAGTACATACAAAGAAAACCAAAAAAAAAAACTTTAAGTGGCCATAACTCAGCTCCGATATAGTTTGCAACAAATCTGATTACACAGGTACCTTAAAGTAAAAATAATGTTTCATAAAAGTGCTAACGGATGTTTGGCCGCTGTAGGAAATGGCGCCACTAGTACATACAAAGAAAACCAAAAAAAAAACTTTAAGTGGCTATAACTCAGCTCCGATATAGTTTGCAACAAATCTGATTACACAGGTACCTTAAGGTAAAAATAATGTTTCATAAAAGTGCTAACGGATGTTTGGCCGCTGTAGGAAATGGCGCCACTAGTACATACAAAGAAAACCAAAAAAAAAACTTTGAGTGGCCATAACTCAGCTCCGATATAGTTTGCAACAAATCTGATTACACAGGTACCTTAAGGTAAAAATAATGTTTCATAAAAGTGCTAATGGATGTTTGGCCGCTGTAGGAAATGGCGCCACTAGTACATACAAAGAAAACCAAAAAAAAAAACTTTAAGTGGCCATAACTCAGCTCCGATATATTTTGCAACAAATCTGATTACACAGGTACCTTAAGGTAAAAATAATGTTTTACAAAAGTGCTAACGGATGTTTGGCCGCTATAGGAAATGGCGCCACTAGTACATACAAAGAAAACCAAAAAAAAAAACTTTGAGGGGCCATAACTCAGCTCCGATATTACTTACAGCAAATCTGATTGCACATATAGCATCAGGGTATTTTATTGTTACAAGAAAGTTATAACAGATCGATGGCCGCTAAAATGAAAAAACGACGCCACTTGCCCATCCAAAAAATCCAAAAAATAAATAACTTTGACAGGCTATAACTCAGCTCCGATATGACTTAGAGCAAATCCGATTGCACAGATAGCATCAGGGTATTTTATTGTTACAAGAAAGTGATAACAGATCTCTGGCCGCTAAAAAAAAAAACGACGCCACGGGAACATACAAAAGTACCCAAACCCCTTTAGTGATGTAATACATAAATATCAAATACCACAATTTAAAAAAAAGTGACGTTACACAATTTGAGACCCCCTCCCACTTGTCACACTTCATCGACCCCCTCCCACCCCCGTGACGTGTGACGTAATTTATGGATGTCCCCCAGAGAGAAAGACCAACGATAGTATTCGTCCACTGATTGCTATAATCCTCTCCCATAATACGCCACTCAGCCCGATCCTAGGTCTTACGTTTCCAAATGTTTTGCTGCCTTTCGTATATCGTCACGCCATCTATTCTCCGGGGGTCCTACATTACGTTAACCAATTTGAGATCTTCATTCCAGAATCCGTCTAGACCGTCGAGTTAGAATCCTACTAATATTATAAATGTCGATGTAAGGATGTTTGATTGTTAGATTTTGATAGCTCATTGTAGTGGTAAGGCTCTTGGCAGAGTCCGCCTGGGAAAGTACCACACCTTTGCCAGTTATTCTACCGCCAAGCAGTATTGCAAATATTACTGTGTTCCGGTTTGGAGGGCAATGTTACCATAGAAAGAGCCCTGTAAGGGTTTAGAGATAAGTACCTGGGTGACCGAGCTTTGCTCGGTTTAACTACTAAATATACTTAGATACCTACAGATAAAAGACTACAAGAAATAGATTTTCTTAAAAAAAAACAAATTGAAAAAAATAAAGAGAACCCGTCTGGATTCGAACCCGGAGCTTCTAATTCGTGACCGCTATGACCGCCCGACTTCCCGTCTGAGCTAAATATGCTGTCACGTCACGCGGCGAAATTTACCTTCACATTCTAATGTCTAATGTGACAGTTTTTCATTATATAAATATATAAATAAGACCTAGTTAGATCGATTTATCGTCCCCGAAATCCCCTGCGTACATAATTTCATGAAAATCCGTCGAGCCGTTTCCGAGATTCAGATTCTATATATATATACATATTTATATAGGTACAAGAATTGCTCGTTTAAAGGTATAAGATATAATATCTTAGATCTCTGGGTGAGGAGCGCAGTGCAGTGCTAAGTAATGATTTAGACTCTTCATGGTGCAATAGCTGCTTGTCATTGTGCTGTTAAGTGGCAGGCATGTTGCTTGCCATCAGGCACATGCCCTGCTCGTCTCGGCACTCTATACTACAAAAAAACTAAGGGCCGAAACTGCGTAGTATTTTGCTAAAACAGCATATGGCGCTATAATAAAATAAAACAAATATTTTCAGAAAGCGTTTGATGACACTGACGCGACAGTCATGATTTTTGTCACTCGAATCGGAAAGCGTTAGGTTACGGTGACACGAGTTCAAGGACTTTTGTTCACCCAAAAGTGCACAAAGTGCCTAAAGAAGTTTAAGGTTAAAAAAAATTGGCAGTCATAGGAACTGCCGATAGAAGTGTAAACTTATAACTCAGAATTCGATAGCTTACTTTGGAAACTACACGGGTGTAACCGAAGGGCGTGGCCTCGCCATCTTGGCAAGGCCATCTAAAAATGCGTCAGCATTTCCCATTGGCTCACGCATGTCTAGATGGCCATGCCATGATGGCGAGGCCACGCCCTTTCAGCATTTCCCATTGGGTGAATTGGCATTTCTAGATTCCCAATAGCCATGGTCCCGAGTTCACCCGAAGCTTTCTTATCATACCCGAGCGTGACGAATGAATTCAATTCACAGCCCATGAAAAATCTGTCTAGGCGCGCCTAAAGAAGTTTTCACTTCGAAAATTGGCAGTCATAGGAACTGCCGATAGAAGTGAAAACTTACAACTCAGAATTTGATAGCTCACTTTGGAAACTACGCGGGTGAAACCGGATGGCGTGGCCACGAGCATGGCCATGGTCCCAAGTTTTCTTATCACTCCCGAGCGTGACGCTAGAATTCAACTGTCTGTGGCACGCCAAAAGAAGTTCAAAAATTAACTTTAAAAATATATGATTTTGGAGGTGGTACTCACATCCAGGTCGATGGTGATATGGTCTCCGTCTAACAGTTCGACGCGCACGCGCCGCTTGCCGCCTTTGCCCTCCATGCCGTCCTCAGATGCCAGTCGCCGGAGACTCTCGCGCATCGTAGCCTGCAATGAGAGGAGACTTCTTCAGACTTCGAAAAAGGACGTTCGCAATTCGGATGTATGTTTTTAATTTTTATTCTGTACGTATGTTTATGTATTTATTCTTTACGCAGAGTCCGCCTGGGAAAGTAACACACCTTTGCCAGTTATTCTACCGCCAAGCAGTAATGTGCAAACATTACTGTATTCCGGTTGAAAAGGGCAATGTTTCCAGAGAAATTACAGGGCTCAGAGATATAACAGCTTAGAGCTCTGGCGAGCGCAGTGCAGTGCTAGGTAATGGTTTGGATTCTTCATGTTCCAATAGCTGCGTGTCACTGTGCTGTTATGTGGCAGGCATGATGGTTAGCATCAGGCATATGTCCTGCTCGTCTCGTCACTCTTTATTTAGCGATAGGTCTGCCAGTTATGAATCGATTTTGGTCAAAGTTCCGCGGTGGTCTTATTTAAATTTTATTTAAATTAGTGTGGCTGTTTTTGGAATATAAACAAAATACTATTTGTTTTCATTTAGCTGGACGACTATTTCTATTCTATGAGGAGCTGGCACTAAGCTCCTTATGAAATTTTATTGAGTGTCTGAAATTAATTTTAAATTATTTTCGGTAAGTCGATTTTAATTTTTTCGAAGAAAATATTTTTTTTGTAGCAAAGAGTAACGAGACGAGCAGGACATGAGCCTGATGGTAAACAAGATACCTGTATATAACAGCACAGTGACACAAGAAGAATCCAAATCATTGCCTAACACTGCACTACGGTCGTCACCCTAAGATATATTATGACGTTTTATCTGCCTTGTAATTTCACTGGAAACATTGCCCTACAAACTTTACCGTATTCGGAGTAATCTATAGAAAAGCCGACGAACAAATATACACCATCTGCTCATCATAATTACGGCTAGGTTAGCACAGCAACTAAAAAAATTGGTTGCCTGTAAAGTCGGTATACGGGCGAAAGTTTTACGTGACAACGACTTTGAGTGGTTAGCCCGCCTAAGAGCGAGAGAGACAGACATAAAAAGTGAAAGGCACGCGTCCCTCTCACTCGCTCTCATTGTGAGCGCATAACGTGAGCGGAGCGTAACGCAGTTTCTTGAAGTGTCACCCGGCAAACCAATTTGTAAGACGTTGTCACGTCAAAAAGTCAAACATTATTATCTAAAATTATTGTCTTGAATTGCAATGCCCATTGGGGTACGTTGTGTTACGACTTAAACTGTTAACTGTAATCTGTTCTTGTAATCCAGACTATCTGTAAAGGCTGATTTACATCAGACGAGCGAATGCTCATTCTATCCCCACTGTATTAAATTCATTTGGTGTAAACAAACGTAGAACATTCTTTCGTTGTTTTGTTTGTGTTCGCAAAGATTCTATGGAATATCTAATATGGAAAACGCTAAGAACGATCTTTCGTTTACACTAAAAGATCGAGAAAGAATGCTCTTGTTCCAGCTCTAGCTCTATGTTCGTTCAGTTTAAATCGGCCTTAACATGATGAAGCAATAATTGATTGAGTATTGAAGTCGTTGCAGATTGTAGACATTTCTTAGACTCCGACATCTACAGCCGTGAGAATCGATTGAACAGTGTTACTCTGTGAAAGCGTGAAAATCATTTCACCACAACGGACCGCGTAATCGAACCGAGAGGAAAGTTATTGCTTAAATATGTAAGTAGGGGCGAGTACGATTTCGTAAAAACATTCGTCGATCGTGTGAGGCATTTCGTGGGGATGGTGATCAGGAGCAGGGATGTAACATTCTCATTGTGGTCATTTTATCAGAACCGAAGGCGGAGTCGGAGTTTTTAAATTTCCGGAGTTGGAACCGAAGTCGGAGGCATAGGCAGGATCAGAAGTGGTGGTAGGAGAGATATTTTTATCGGGGACAAATTAAACATTATTTTGTCAAACACGTTGGCGCGATAAACATTGGCGGGCAATTGGTTTAAGGGGTTGGGATTTTGTATTTTCATTTACTTTCCACCACAATAAGAGGTTATCTCAAATATTTATATACCTTACTTCCGATTAAATCCTCCGTTTTAAAAGTTTCGCAGCCGAAGTCGGAACCGAAGGTGTAATTATAATCGGAAGTTCCGACGTATCGGAGTCGTAGTCGAAGCTCCGTAACATCCCTGATCAGGAGTTAGTAGTAATCCATCTTTTCGGAATGAGTCGGGAAAATAGGAGGTCAAATAGTCACTTTATTGTCATAATTTATTCTAATTTTTTTTTACTAACAACTGACAAAAGGCCTCATCCACAAATTCCACAGCGCACAGTAGCACAGCGAGCTATGGAGAGGGCTGTGCTCGGATTATCTCTGAAAGACAGAATCCGCAACGAGGATATCCGACGGAGAACTAAGGTAACCGACATAGCCTTGAGAATAAGCAAGCTGAAGTGGCAGTGGGCGGGTCACATAAATCGCGGAGCCGACCGACGTTGGGGAAGACGGGTTCTGGAGTGGAGACCACGTTCGAGACTTGACTTTGATTTGATAATAGGTTAGAATTCTTCCTGCACCTTCTGAGTATTTGCCCAATTTTTCTATGCGCAGAAATGTCTATACCATTTGATCCTCTTTTCTACCGGATTGCTCATAGCTCGAAAAAGCGACATGTTCATGGTTGACTTTTTTAAAATAAAGTGACGAGACGAGCATTTCATGTGCTTGGTGGTAAGCAACATGCTTGCCCATAACAGCACAGTGACACACACAGCTATTGAAACATGAAGATTCCAAATCATTACCTATCACGGCACTGCGCTCGTCACCCGGCGATACAAGATGTTTTATCTCTTCAGTAACTTCTCTGGACACATTAATGTTACAAACCGGAACACAGTAATGTTTGCGCACTATTGCTTGGCGGTAGAATAACTGGCAAATGTGTGGTACTTCCCCAGGCGGACTCTGCAAAGAGCTCTACCACTACAACTACGTTTCAAAGACTAGCTAGGACTTGACTCCACTTTGTGATAAGAACGTCTAGGCTGTGGAATGCGTTGTTTAAGTAAATTTTTCATGATGGTTTTTAAGCCTACACTCCCACTTATCTCGATCGAATAAATTTTTTTATTAGTCCAAGATCCCAGAGCTGCCAGACGTCACCTATTTTCTGATGAATGAATTTGTACGATTGAGTAGAGTTAGTAAGTACTAAGAACACATGCTTACTCGCTAACTTTATTAGACGGCCAATTTTGAGATATGGGGTAATGAAGGTAACAACATACAAACATTTCTTACTTCACGTATTTTCTAATATGTGATTTTCACGTATGTTGTAGGTAATATCCTTAAAAACAAGGTCCAAATACTCCCAGACACTTTCCGTCGGCCGTTTTGCTTAACAACTCCAAAATATTAATTTAACTTCACTTAAATTCTCATGCTCCATTTGTAAATATGTTCGTCAGACAACTATTTTGAAGCTTTTCCAATAAGATATACTAATCTAAGGGGGCAATCATCCCCTAAACTCAACTATGCCTTTATGGGATAGAGCGCAAGACTGAGTGAGACATTTATTAGGAAATATTGACTTAAAATTGAGTTTAGGGGATGATTTGCCTCTTAGATTAGAAGTGTCTGGGAGTATTGGGACCTTGTTTTTAAGGATATTGCCTACAACATACGTGAAAATCACTTATTAGTCTTAGTATTAGTGAAATAAGTAATGTTTGTATGTACTTTCATTGGTACCCCATATCTCAAAATTGGCCGTCTAAGCAAGTTAGCGAGTAAGCATGTGTTCTTAGTACGTACTAACTCTATTCAATCTTTCACATTTCATTCATCAGAAAATAATTGACGTCTGGCAGCTCTGGGATCTTAGTCTACATATCTTTACATCCCAAGGATGTAAAATAAGCCTTAAAAACGGTAAATACTAGCAAAATCAATGTTTTAAAATTTTACAAAATAATCAAACTAATTTATCGAACTATCAATTTGAGGTTTTGTTCTGAAAATTCTACCATAGCGCTCCCATTTCAAGTCCATAGATAATCTGGCCACGTATAATCGCCAGTAAATCTACTGAGACGTAAAACGAGTGCTTTACATTTACGACTTGCGAGGATGAATACTCGTGGACATGAATTTAATTTTATGAATTTAATTTAATGTGGTCATTGAACTTTTAAAACACTAAGAAGCGGCACGCGCTCTTCTACGATGGCAATGCAAAATCAGGTGACGTCTCCTGATTGAGTCTCAGTCGCAACAGGAGCCACGAGTTGAGTGGACGTTCGCTAACTATTAAAAAAAACGATCTAAGCCGTACTAATGCTTTATTCTGCTTTTACCGGGCGCACAAACATGCGTAAGTACACAAAATCTTTAATTATTTACATTTAAGTTACAATCATTACAGTTCAATGATTTCATCTAAAATATTTTTCTGTTGTTAACAATTTGCCAATTGTAAAAAGGGACAGATATACACACAGCGTAAGAGTGCAACACGACCGGCGATATGTTAGTTCCGGCTATTTTGTCTCTTTCACGCCAGTGCATTCGTATGTCTTTCTATTCTTGTCGAAAAAATTATCCAAACAAATGTGATGTATAGCTATCTCATTTACATCGACTGCCTACTTGTCATGATGTCTTTGTCATTCATTCAAACGTATCTCACGATGGAAGTGAAGCTGTGTGCACATTGCGTATACTTGTGTGAGATTTTCGCCACATTATGCTGTCTTTATATTAGAGCGTACCTCATTTATCAATGAATGTAGTTAATATTTTTGCCTTATTTGCAAATCTCTGAAGATTTCCTAAATTGTACCATAGAAAAAAATACCAACTACATACCTACTATCACTACAAGAGTAATTAGTTGATTTTGTAGTGTAGTGTAATTTAGCTTCGCTAACTAAGTATCTGTCTCGTTAAAAAACCGCGATAAGTCATAATTTAAATACTTTAAAAGACTTAATCACGATTACGGGCTCCCTCACAAAACTGCGATGCGATGCGATGCGACGCCGCATCGGAGCAATTTGCATCGCAGTTTTGTGTGGCAGCCCTATCCGATAACTACCGAGGTAGTTAAATGATAGCGATACAACCGCTGTGGCCTGTGGTCGTCACAAGAAGACGAAGACGTCGGTTGTAACGGTGCAGAAACGTCGAGGTAATTATGTTATAAATATACATCGTGAGTTACCCGTTTACTCAATAAATATGTGTAACAACCACGTTAATTTTAATACTAAAATTATGTTATAGTTTTGATCGTGATTAATTTCTGTAAAGTGTTCAAATTACTCGTATGTGTTCCAATCGCGAAAGCTTATAAACAATACCCGCTAAGTCATATCCAACTATCGATTAGTCCAAGCACCGCGGAGTAGTTTGGCAGCCCGCCTGAACAGTTTCCGATTTCAGGGAGAGGTATACAAACAAGCAGATAAAGTGCGGCGTGTGTTGTGTTTGGCGCGGGTGTACTATCCCCATTAGTTTTATGTAACCTACTGCCATAAAACGGAAACATCTCTATCTGTATTTTATATAGTATAAGACCAGGGATCGGCAACGCGCGGCCCGCGAGGCCCGCGACGGTTTTAAATTTTCGGCTCACAGACGGTGCATATGTGATTATATTAGCGACTCCAGAAGCACTGAGGGTTGTGCAAATGAATTAAAAAGTTTTAAAAGTGCGGCTTTTATCTACTTTTTCCACCTTGTGGCCCATGGCTCCTGAAACGTTGCCGACCCCTGGTATAGAGGGACGAGACGCACAGGCATGTTGCTTACCATTAGGCGCATGTCCTGCTCGTCTCGTCACTCTTTATAAAAAAAAATCTGAAACTTTTGTAATCAGATCTAAATTAAAATGCCCGGTTTACATTATTCCAGTCCAGAAGCACTAATTCAGTGCCAATGCTTTCCAGTGCCGGTTTACATTTTTGCAGTAAGCAATCCAACGCTGGATTCGCTGGACTAGAATAATGTAAAACGGGCATCAGGAAGAAGTAAACAGCTTGGCACAGAGAGCTAAATTTAAGTGGCTATTTTAATAGGTTGGTATTATCTTTAGTTGGACGATTGTTTTCTTATGCCGCCTATACATACTGGCCGAGTGGAGGCCAACGCCAGTGTGTGTAGGGTCGTTTTGCCATGACTTGCGATCACTCGCCGTCGCTCGCCTAGCTGGCCGAGTGACGGCAAGTGGCCAGTGTGTATAGGACTCTTTTGTCTCGACTCGTCTCGCTCGTGACCGGTGTCGGTTTTTGTGCACAAAACAAAGGCGCTCGCAGCTCGTATTGGCCTATATATACATATTATCGCTCGGCCATTGTGTGGATGCTACCACTCGCTATGTCCCGTTTTGTCGACGCTCGCGTTGGCACCCACTCGGCCAGTGTGTATAGGCGGCGTTACATCGAAACAAACGAAGGGGCAACGTGTGGGCGGTAATAGACAGTTTATTTTAGAAAACAACTACCGAGTGTTATTGAGAAAATCGAATAAATTTAAAATATATATATTTTTTTTTATAAAGAGTGACGAGACGAGCTGGACATGTACCTGATGGTAAGCAACATGCCTGCCACATAACAGTACAGAGACACGCAGCTATTGGAACATGAAGAGTCCAAATCATTACCTATCACCGCACTGCGCTCGTCACCCAGATATCTAAGTTGTTATATCTCTTAGCCCTGTAATAATTTATCTAGAAACATTACCCTTCAAACCGGAACACAGTAATGTTTGCACATTACTGCTTGGCGGTAGAATAACTGGCATTTCCGTGCCCTGTACTTAGTATATCTATTCTATGCCTGTACGCCGAGCGTACGTCATAGAACAAACAATAAAAAATTTACAGCACCTATGGTTTTCAGCGACTAGTTTCGTACATTTAGGTACACGTTGTTTTGCTAGGATTTTCTATATAACTAAGATAACTAAGTAAAAAAAAATACCAGTAAGTACTCATACATTTTTAATTAATATTTTGGTATAGTGCGTTTTTTAATTTTAGTCAACCATAGACGTCGTTGGCGCTCAGGGCTCGCTAGCGCTTGTCAAGTATAGGTGACTCTGGCGGTCAAAAAGTTAATAATATTAGTAGCACCCCGCTGTTATCATTATGTATGCACTATTCCAGTATATAAACTACCTAACTATTAAAAAATATAAATTAAATAATATCTATTTAAAATTTCACGATTTTTAAGAGTTTCTATCTATCAAATTTTTATCAAGCAAAATACTAGTTCCCGTACCCATTATTCCCCGGGATAAAAAGTAGCCTATGTGTTCTTCCAGATCATAATATGTGTTCTAAATTTCAGCCGGATCCGTTCAGACGTTACGATGTGACTGACCAACAAACATCCAAACATTATCATATTAATGGGATTGCAATGCAAGCTTCTGATAAAAAAATAAAAAAAGACGACCCAGATGTCCGGTTCCTAGCTATAAAAGCGCCTTAGCGTGGCGGCACTTCAACCATATAATAGCACCTGTACTGTATAATCAAATAAACAAAAATAAAAACTTAAACGAGATGACTAATTACAAGGTTAAAAAATATATATTTGACTGGCTAAACCAGTTAAGACTACGATGCGGTGGAACATTTATTGTTAAAAGTAGAGTACTTAATCCTATCTGCAAACCCTGACTTATGTATTGCAAAGATAACACCAACACATTCACAAACACACTCGCACGCACACACACACACACACACACACAGCCGCCCTCTCTCTCTCTCACACACACACACACACACACATAGCCACCCTCTCTCTCTCACACACACACACATAGCCACCCTCTCTCTCTCTCACACACACACATACACTCGTACTAAAGTTAATTAAGTACATTTCTTAAATTAATTGATATAGTGTAAATCCTCCCATTTAAGTTATTTCGTTTTTACCTTTATTGTTATTTTGCTCAAGTTTAGGAAGACACTGCCTGCAGCAACACAGCTAACGCTAAAGCTGCAGGCAGGGATTACTAATGTATTTATACTAAGTTATTATTCAATAATAGTTATTTGTTGTACAAGAGTGCAAAGTGGCTTTTTAACCGCGTGCTCAATTTTGATGACCGAGCAAGCGAAGGATTCTAAAGTTGAATCACGAGCGTAGCGAGGGATTCAAAAATTAGAATCCTGAGCGTAGCAAGGGAATCAAAAGGGCACAAGGTGAAAAATCTTTGCACTCGAGTGCAACACGTAATTTTTCATCCCTTACCTTAGCGAGGAAATTACTAAACGCTTTGCGCATTTTCAGTTTCAGTCAAGTTCTGTTGGCGTCAAATAAACTTCTTGGTCGCTAGAATTACTTATTATTATGGTATTTCGGTTTTTCACTTGTATTCAATTATACTGTTTTTAACCTAAGTAACTTTAACTTTATTTAGCCATGGTCAATAAGACGTGAAAATACGGAGAGTTGACCGATTGAGGTAAGGAGTTTCATATGTGTACATGAAAAAGTGTCCGCCCAAATGCATTAAATTAAAGTAGCGCTAAATTTGCATCATGGTACATTTTAAAGGAAATAAATAAACGTACTATTCAGAATTCATGAAAAATAATTAAAACAAAATTAACAGTCATAGGCACTGCCGATAGAAGTGGTAACTTATAACTCAGAATTTGATTGCTTACTTTGGAAACTACGCGTATGAAACCGGAGGCCGTGGCTATGAGCATAGCCATCTAGAAATGCTGACGCATTTTTAAATGGCCAATGGGAAAGGCTGAGGCATTTCTAGATGGCCAATGGCTATGGTCCCGAGTTTACCCGCAGATTTCTTATCATTCCCGAGCGTGACGCTAGAATTCAATTGACAGCCCACGAAAAATCTGTCTTGGCGTGCCAAAAAAAGTTTTGACTTCAAAATATATTGTACCTACATGTTTTCTCAAAATAGTAATTATTTATTTGATGTTATATTTACTACATTACCTATTTTGTACTGCACAAGTAGTTGAAATTATCTATTAGTTACTGTTTTAGTAGTCAATAACATTTAATTATTTAACTCGGCAACTCGACATACTGCCAATTCGATTACAATTGATTAATTCATAGCATTTTAAAATGTTCTGCCATTTGAAATAACATTCTTTACCTCTATCCCCCATACGTGAAAAGAAAATTGCGCGCAAAGCATTTAAAAAAAGCACACCAAGGAGGTTCTGAGTATGAGTTTTTAACAAATTAAAAATAAATGTATGATGAATTCGGCACCAAGGAGGTAGAAATAAATAGGTTCAATTATGTTTTGAATTCAAAACCTCAGTACACACGATGTTCTAAATTCAAATTTACTTTACCCTCTAGAGGGTAAAAACGACTTTTGCGCTCTGATATCGAGGAGCAAAAGTACTCTTTCCGTGCTGGTGGGATGAATAGTACATTGTTCACCGAGAGGAGAAAGTGACCGATTACCGTCGAGGGTGTCGTTTGAAAACACCCGAGATCGGGAATCGCACTTTCTCTCGAGTGATACATAGTGCTTTATACTACACCTACGAGGAAAATAAAAAACTAAATCTTTACTAATTGAAATTTATATTGAAATTGTTGCAGTTAGTGAAGCTTAATGTAACACTTTTTGCTGTTTCCTTCAACTGCGGCGGAGTTAAAAAATCTTCATCATCACTATCACTACTTATCATTTTGATAGTTTTATTTTACTTTTCTACGAAAACTGAATCCTCAAACAACACACAAATTGAAAATGGCGCCAATGGCGTCTGCAATTTTCACATGTTCTTTTTTCAAATTGTTTTACACCATCCAACACACAGCTAGTGGCCAGTGTCATTTTGCGAACTTGGAGATAAAAACTCACTGTAAAAACTTTTTGGCTTTTGATATTTAGGTTACCAGCGCATAATCTTACCCAAAATTAAAAAAGAAAAACCACGTAAGAAATGGATTTTCATACACTTTTCTCTCCCGCTCAGATGCGTTTTCTCGCCGCATATTTGTTCGATATGCAATGACGTACCTACTTTCTACCGTAAATTTGATAAAGTATCAAGGTACTTTCCGAGCAGGTGTAGTATAAGGCCCTATTCAGTGCGACGCGGACCGTCCGCACGCGGACTAGGTTTTGCGTCCGTCGCGGATGAATTTGTCGTTCAGTGCGCAGCGGATCGCGCATGCGCACATTAGACGCAGCCGCCATGACAACGACAGTATGTTACGTCCGCTCCGCGCGACTGTCCGCCGAGCACTGAACAACTACATTAGAACCAAGCACCGTCCGCCCGCGGACATCCGCGGCGCGGAGGAGCGGCGCGGAGCGATTCCGACCGCGCGCGGATAGCTCTCCGCGACGCGAACAGCTCCGCGTCGCTCTGAACGCGCTGTAAAGTTTCATACATTTTACCGTCCGTCGCGGACGTCTGCGTAGGTCATCCGCGTCGCACTGAATAGGCCCTATGTTACGTCCGCTCCGCGCGACTGTCCGCCGAGCACTGAACAACTACATTAGAACCAAGCAGCCAAGCACCGTCCGCCCGCGGACATCCGCGGCGCGGAGGAGCGGCGCGGAGGAGCGGCGCGGAGCGATTTCGACCGCGCGCGGATAGCTCTCCGCGACGCGGATGGCTCCGCGTCGCTCTGAACGCGCTGTAAAGTTTCATACATTTTACCGTCCGTCGCGGACGTCCGCGTAGGTCATCCGCGTCGCACTGAATAGGCCCTAAAAGATATTTGTATTTGTTGATGAAGTACTATTAAATCTTAAGCTAGGTTCAATCTTAATTGGTTAATTGCGATCCAGGACGTCTACTCTTTTTCTGCGAAAAACTTAATTTCTTTCCTACTCCGATTGTGATTCGACCCGTCGTTTCGTCTGTTTAAATGTTCTAAGCCTACTCTAATTAGAGTATGCTTAGAACATTTAAACGTCAAACAATGTTGTATCGGACGAAACAAAGTAGGGCGAGAGTAGGAAAGTCGCGAGTTTTTTTTCGAAATTTCGTTTTCGTAGAAACAGAGTAGACGTCCAGGATCGCAATTAAGATTGAATGAATAGTATTTCATCAGAAGTTTGCATTGCATCGTTTCATGGTTGATATTCCAAAGACACGAAGAGGTTTGAGACTCTACTTTTGTGATAAGAACGTCTAGGCTGTGGAATGAGTTGCCTGAGTGGGTTTCCCCGATGGTTACAATCTTGGTGTCTTCGAATCGAGAGTGACTCGGTTTCTTCTAGGTAAACACGCTCCATCGTAGACCGCATCGTCGCTTACATCAAGTGTAAACTTATAATAGTTTAAAAAAAAGTAGTTGCAATTCAAGGAAGAATTGCAAAGCACACTTTCTTTTTCTTTTTTTTTAACATTTATAGGTTTACACTTGACCACCATCTCGCCTGATGTTAAAGCGACAATACGGTCTAAGATGGAGCGTGCTTACCTAGAAGAAACCGATTCACTCTCGATTTGAAGACACCAAGATTATAACCATCGGGAAAAACCCACTCACGCAACTCATTCCACAGTCTAGACGTTCTTATCACAAAAGTAGAGTCAAACCACTTTGTTCGCGTCTTTGGAACATCAACCATGAAACGATGTCGCTTCTTCGAGCTACGGGAAGTCCGATAGAAAAAAGGGCTAGGTGGTATTAGATCATGCAGATCAGATGCACACTCTCCGAAGTGTATCCGATAATAAACCGATAAGCTAGCAATTTTTCGGCGATGTTCGAGACTTTGCAGTCTTACACTTCTGATGAAGTACTTTCGAAGCTTAAGTACTTAAGTACTTAAGTCAGGAAATCCGCTCCTGACCACAGCTCGTGTATAAGTAAGCTACAGTAATCTAATCCAGCCGTCCCGAATCTAGGCCAGTTTCGTCATCTATTGTGGGTAATTGTGTGGCTTGCAATTAGCTACGATAATTACACGGGACACGGGCGTCTGTTGTTTCTATTTCTTTTCTAAGATGGAACTTTAAAAATTGAAATACCTACTTAGAATATGGGTAGATTCTAGAGATATATAATTATACTAGCAGCGCCCCGCAGTGTTGCCCGCGTAGTTCCCGTTCCCGTTGTTTTTCGGGATAAAAAGTAGTCTATGTGTTCTTCCAGACTATAATCTATCTGTGTTCCAAGTTTCAGCCCGATCCGTTCATACGTTAGGACGTGATTGAGCAACATCCATCCAAACATCCAAATATCCAAACATCCATACATTGACATTTATAATATTAGTAGGATATACCTACCCATTACAGATTCTAAGTACCTATTATGTGTGTATTATAGAAGCTCTGTTTTGTCCACATCAAAAATAATTATAAATAAAATACTGGTGGACAATTCACACACAACACCATCTGACCCCAAACTAAGCAAAGCTTGTATGATGGCGGCCAGATAGCTGATATATTACTTATATAGTTTTAAATACATACTTATTATATAACACCCAGACACCGTGCAAACATTTGAATTCATCACACAAATATTTGCACTGGGTGGGAATCGAACCCACGACTCTCGGCTTCGAAGGCAGAGCTACTACCAACTAAGCCACGAGGCCAGTCAGCAATTTACCTATCCAATAACTTAATTATACAATTATTATTAAACTAGCAGGGCCCTAATGTGGCAGCCGGGGTTGTACTAATATTTATTCTGTGGCCGGGGGCCCCGTATAATAGGGTATAATCCTCAAAAAAACTAAGTAGCCCGTTAGTTAGATTACCAAAAAATATTGTACACGTATTTTTTCTTTCGTTTCACAAACAAAAAATGACGAAGATAGAGCGCTTCGAAGTTTCGTGTGACGTCACTTGTGAGTACGATTTTTGCTCACGAGTGACGTCGCAACCCCCACTCTCGAAGTTTGATGGTCTATATCTTTGACAATTGTTAATATTATGAAAAAACAAAAAATACGTGTCCAATATTTTTTCATAATCTAGCTGACGGACTAATTAGAATGGTGTATTTTTGACCCAGTCCGGTACCCTATTGTAACTACGCCTCTGTTATAAGTATTAGATTTACGTCTTCTAACTTTCATAGCACTACATCACATAAGTTGTTCCTTATGACGTGTCTAGGTTTTTTTTATAATGTAGAGTGATGAGACGAGCAGGACATGTGCTTGATGGTAAGCATCATGCCTGCCACATAACAGAACAGTGAGGCGCAGCTATTGGAACATGATAGTCCAAATCATTACCTAGCACTGCACTGCGCTCGTCACCCAGATATATGTATAAGATGTATTATCTCTATGCCCTGTAATTTCATTGGAAACATTGCCCTTCAAACCGGAACACAGTAATGTTTGCACATTACTGGTTGGCGATAGAATAACTGGCAAAGGTGTGGTCCTTCCCCAGGCGGACTCTGCCAAGAGTCCTACCACTACAAAAAAATTATGTCTAGGTACCTCCCTTTCGCCTGTAGTTTCAGTATTGTGTAATCCCCAATTTAGTGTTGATTGATGGAAATAGAATCGAGAAAAGTGTGGAAAATAATTTGTTTATGAGAAATATTGAAACCGCTTGGAAAGCTATCATCAATAAATTTTCGCTCACTCAAACATATCTATATATATATATAAATCAATGCCACTTTTCGTTGTTAGTGAACTCCTCCTCAACGGCTGAACCGAATTGAATAAATTTTTCTGTATGCGTTTGGGTAGGACCCTCCATGGTTTAGATTCACAAATCAGCCCGGCAGATGGCGCTGCAGTTGGTATCTAGGTTATTATCCGAGCGAAGCTGGAACGGGCCGCCAGTAATGTATAGAAATAGGATTTGTATTTATTAGCGAAAATGTATGATATGTAACAATGTATAAAATTCTTTGGAAATTCAATATAGGTAATTCCGAGCTACTTTTTTAAGAAATGTATAAAATAATTGCTTAATATTGTAATTAATAAACACATTTAAAATAGTAAATCGTCGATAAAAATCGTGCGAAATGTCCAGGAATTGTATGAAATTCAGAGGGGTTTTAAAGTTTTTATGCCTACCATATGTATCCAGCTAATTCTTTCAGTGAATATGTAAATTAACAAAACGCGTTAGTAAACCAAACCAATCCTACTAATATTATAAATGTCAATGTATGGATGTTTGTTGCTCAATCACGTCCTAACGTATGAACGGATCGGGCTGAAATTTGGAACACAGATTATAGTGTGGAAGAACACATAGGCTACTTTTATCCCGGAAAAACAACGGGAACGGGAACTTCGCGGGTAATACCGCGGGGTGCTGCTAGTGGTAAATAAAATTAATGAAATCTACCTTAACCTAAACTTCCTGCATGCCGAATGCAACTAATAAATTAAACTTAACATTAAAATTCTTGAACCCCGAAGCACGTGGAGAATAAGAAAAGCAAATAACCTGACGCAACACCGCAACAGTCATCTCTCATGCATCGGCATGAGTCAGATACGTCGGACAAGTGCCATCAGGGATTATAATTGATACTGATAGCAATAAAACATCGTAGTGGCTACAGGAATTATACATGGAAAACACCTTAGTTCGTAATCGTTCCTGCCAAATCACAGCCAAAGCACACTACTACTTTTAGCAGCGGCGACAGGCAAACGCTGCGTCACGCTTCAAAAAGCAGCATGTGTGATCAAGGCCTTAAATGTAAAAAGCACTGCACAAGAGCATAAGATAGCATGACATAAAAAGCGTCAAAGTGCGAGTGTCACTCGCGCATGAAAGGTTCCGTACCATTGTTGACAACAGATTGTTGTATGGGAGGCCCCCTTAAATATTTATTTTATGTTATTTTTAGTATTTGTTGTTATAGCGGCGATAGAAATACATCATCTGTGAAAATTTCAACTGTCTAGCTATCACCGCTCTTGAGATAAAGCCTGGTGACAGACGGACGGAAGAACGGACAGCGAAGTCCAGTAATAGGGTCCCGTTCTTACCCTTTGGGTACGGAACCTTAAAACCATGGAACTTACAGCCCGCGGAGTTGATTTAAAAAATATATCTAGCACCATAGTATTTTAAGACCTTATTTGTAACCAGAATTTTTGGCGAATAAATTACTTTGACTTTGATTTTTTTGATTTTGCACTGCACTGCGATCGTCACGTAAGATTATGTATCTATGCCCTATAATTTCTCTGGAAACAGTTTTACCCTTTGAACCGGGACGCAGTGACGTTTGTACATTACTATTTGTAATAGTCACGGCATGCCTACCGACTTCTGAATGTTTTGTATTTGGACCAGCAGTTCCGTACGGAAAAAATAGGCGTCTGACGGGCCATCAGACGCTTATTTGTGATGGCTATTATCGAAGATACCCTTGAACTAATGGATCTATTTTCATCCATCAGACGTAGATCCGTTTTGGGCGCTCCGCTTTTTATAGCCAAATGTCGTGCTACTGTCAGGTATTTCATTTATAGAAGGTAGAAAAGGTTCTAGGATACAGAGGTACCACTCCTTGACCTTTACATTCATGGGTCCACTGTCTATCTACCTCTACTATAGTCTTTGGTAATGGTAGGACTCTTGGCAGAGTCCGCCTGGGGAAGTACCACACCTTTGCCAGTTATTCTACCGCCAAGCAGCAATGTGCAAACATGACTGTGTTCCGGTTTGAAGGGCAATGTTTCCAGAGAAATTACAGGGCTTGGAGATATAACAACTTAGATCTCTGAGTGGCGAGCGCAGTGCGGTGCTAGGCTAGGTAATGATTTGGGCTCTTCATGTTCCAATAGCTGCGTGTCACTGTGCTGTTATGTGGCAGGCATGTTGCTTGCCATCAGGCACATGTCCTGCTCGTCTCGTCACTCTTTATTAAAAAAAATGAAAAATATTGTTATTTTTTCCTCTTTTTTTCTATCGGACTGCTCGTAGCTCTAAAAAGCGACATCGTTTCACGGTTAACGTTCCAAAGACTAGAACGAAGAGGTTTGACTCTACTTTTGTGATGCGCACGTCTGAGCTGTGGAATGCGTTGCCTGGGTGGTGTTTCACGATAGTTACAATCATGGTGTCTTCAATTCGCGAGTGAATTAGTGTCTTCTAGGTACGCATGTTTCATCGTAGACCGCATTGTCGCTTAACATCAGGCGAGGTGGTGGTCAAATACAAACCTATATTAGTTCACCATCATCATCAACAGCCCACTAAACGTTCCCACTACTGGGACACGGGGCCTTCTCTCGCAAGGAGAGAGTTAAGGCGATAATCCACCACGCTGGCCAAGTACACACGACTTCGAAAGATTCTAGGTACATGTCGGTTTCCTCACGATGTTTTCCTTCACCGTTTTAAATTAGCGCCATTACGCACATGACTTCGAAAAGACAGTGGTGCGTGTGGGGTTTGAACCTGGGGTCTCCGGATCGGCAGGCGCCGTTCTCCCGACTAGACCAGCCGTAACTTAACCTATATTAGTTAAAAAAGGGACTCCTTTAAGGGTAGCACCATTACTGGAACTCAGGTTCTCTCATAAGCAGAGACTCAAGGGCACAATCCACCACGCTACCCAAGTACGAATTGGCGGATCCCACATGTCTTTGAAGTCATTTGTGGAACACGCTGATTTTTTCAGGATGTTTTCCTTCACCATTAAAGCCAGTAGTAATGACAAACTCGTGCAACTGTACTTAGAAAAATGCTGGAAATTTTTGAAAATATAAAAAAAAACTCAGTACTTTTTCCATTGCCGCAGACAGAAAGTGAACCTACGACCCATTTTAGTGACTAGAACGTTAGCCACCGCAGCTTTTTTCACTTGGTCAACTTCTTTACGGCATTTTATTAGGTACATTCCGATTATTACCTTTTCACCAACGATCTAAATTTCGCAATACAAAGATGTGCACTCCCAAACTTCAGGGCGCACGGAATCATGTCATCGTTGGGAAGAGTGAGCTCACTCTTTTCGTTCCAGTCGGTTGCAGGAAGCGGTGGACGCCGGACGTTTTACCTATCACTATTCTTTGTCAACAACCAAAATAAGCAGAGCCACAGCATATCTCGCCGCTAGCGATTGTAGGGGCAAGTAGAATGGTTATTTGTAGACCACTTAAAATACACACAGAGACGCAGTTTATTACCAATTTCAAGATGCTCAGGGCAAATCTAATGGTTTAAATCGACGATTTTAGTACTAGAACGTCCGCCACCACAGCTTTTTTCCCTCGGTCAACTCCTTTACGGCATTTTATTACAAAAATCCGATTGTTACCCTTTCACAGTGGAAGGCGGGCATATTTAACCTTGCCGTGTCTCTCGGCAAACACCCGTAATGCGTCAGCATAAGATTCAAAATGGTTTACAATACTTTGCGATCGGCTTGAGAACAAAATGATCGTGCATTTTTTTTCCTTTTTGGCAGACAGGGACCGGATTGCAATGCTCTAATTAAAATACCGAGAATCTGACGAGTCTGCGATTAATTTTGGCGCAGCACGAGGAATTGCATTATTGTTTTTCATAAAGTTTCATTATTATTTATTGGAACAATAGGATCTCAGCCATGGACGTATAAAAAAGTCGGACGTAGTCTCGCTAAAACAAAAATTGTGTCACTAGAGTCGGTCACATATGCATGTGTGCGTTGTCAGGTTGTCACTGATTGGCTGACACGCACACGTATACCTTGTGTATACGTGTGTGTATACGCACACGTATACCTTGTGTAGCGCGAGTAATGACCCACTGATGTGTGCGTGCCAGCCTGTATGTGACAGCGCACACGTGCATATTATGTGGCCGACTCGATGGACACAGTTTTTGTTTTAGCGAGACTACGTCCGACTTTTTTTATACGTCCATGATCTCAGCCTAGCGATACAATACAATCGTTTTAGGTGAATATAGTTCGCTAAACGTGTAAAAAAGAGATAGTAGTATAGTAATAGTGTTAATTGTTAATGATTTAATCGCGTAAATACCATTTTTACTTGAAAATAATAGCTGTGAAAGTGATCCCTAAAACCGTGGAGTAAAGTGCATAATAAAGGATTTGGACTGGACTGTGGACTGGTTAGTGTTATTTACTTAGTAAAAATAAACGAGGGAACAGTGCTAAAGACTCAGATTTAAAATTAAAAGTAATAAAATCTCAAAATAGTTTGGAACATTTGTTTACATAACCCTCATTTTTTGTTTTAAATTGAATTACGAAGTGGACTTATAACAGTGCTAAAAGAACTCCGTACCTACCTGTTGTTACTACGACATAGCAAAAAGTCATCTGCTACAACTAAACGTTAATTTGGACGGTCCCTCCAAGTGCCGTTTAGCTCAACGGGTAACGCCTTTGCTGAACGATCGCTACGTACCGGGTTCGATCCTGACTAAGGCCTGTATACAAAATTCCGTTTTGCTCGTTTTTTGAATTATTTTTGTTCAATTATTTGATAAAACACTTCTTCAATATGAATTGTGCTGCGTGCTGCTGTAGGATTGCTGAAGATAATGAAAAATATTTACGTTGCACTGTTTTGAATTGTAAAAAGCCCTATCACCTATTATGTACCGGCGAAAGAAATTTGGAGGACATAGAAATCGCGAGTTACATTTGTCCCGAATGTAGATGTATGGCAAAAAAAGGAGGCGACAACAGTCTTACTCCGGTTGGCGTCTCTAAGAAACAAAGAGACCCCAACGTAACGATCCGCACCAAACAAACGCGGGTTCAGAACGTGGACGAGCCAAAAACAGAGGGCACGCGAGAACTGACACTCGAAATTCAGAAACTGCGGTACGAAATGACGACCATCAGGAACCAACTCACACAGTCAAGTTCCCTTATCGATGCGTACAAAGTGAAACTGGAACAATCAGTTTCAGTTATTACCGATTATGATAGAAAATTAAATTGTTCCATGACGACCATAGCGAGCTACGAAAGTAAGATGGCCACATATTCCTCCCGTATGGACCAATTTTTCGAAAAGATAGGGAAGTTCGAGAGACGAGAAAATCGAGCGAGTGCGAACATGACACTTATTGTGCCGCCGGACCCCACACAGTATGCGTCAGTGGCGCAGCGAGGCTCCGCCCCGGGGCGCGCGCCGCCGCCGGGCGGGCCCGCACTGGACGTCAATGCGCCGCCGCCTTGCCAGCTCACGCCGCCGCGCAACCCTGCACCACCGGCGGGCCAGCCCGCGCCGGCCGTCACTGCGCCGACGCCTGGCCAGCTCACGCCACCGCGCAACCCTACACCACTGACGGGCTGGCCCGCGCCGGCCGTCACTGCGCCGAGGCCACTCACGCAACCACGGCGCCGGCCACCGCTGCGCCGCCGCGCCAGCCCACACCACCACTCGCACGAGCACCAGCTCCTACAGCTGCTTCGGCGCCACCACGGAAAAGCGGCAAACGCGCCCAGGTGTCAACCACCGAGTCGTCCACCGATACCAACACACCATCAATTGTAGAATCAAAAACGACCAAGCAACATGCATCCACTCGAGATTCATCGTGGCAGACTGTGACGCGGCGTAAAGATCGTTACTCATATACGAGACAAGTCGTACGCGGAAGTGGCACTTCAGACGCGGAGCTAGAAGCAATTGAACGAGTGAAAAAATTACATGTATGCTTCCTGAAGCCGACAACGACTCCAGACACTTTAAAAACGTACATGAACAAGAAAAATCCATGTACCGAGTATCATATCGAGAAAATTCTCTTGAAGCATACGCACTATGCATCGTTTGCCGTGACCGTGCCAACAAGCAAATATGAGTTTTTCATGAAAGCTGATAATTGGCCAAGTAGAGTCGAAATTAGTCCTTGATTTCGACGCGGCGACCGGCGGGCGGTGCGCCCGTCCTCAGATGCCGCAGATAACGCAAGAAACACCGGACCAACCACGACCGCAAGCGCGGGGCGGCGGACGCAACACCACCCCCGCCGCTCCGCCGGCGGCTCCCCTACGACGACAGCTGGCGGCCGTAGTACAAAACTCAGTGTTTAGTATGAACGCGCAGTGCTTACCACCGAGACAGTTGACAATATGCCACCAAAACATTAACTCGCTAAACGATAAGACTCAACGATTAGAAGTTCTCTTAGAAACTGATCTTAAGTGCGATGTTCTTGCATTAACAGAACACTGGCTTACCGCCCCGAATTTACAATGTATACACTTAAAAGGCTTCAAGTTAGTGTCTAGTTTTTGTAGAAATAATGTTATCCATGGCGGATCTTGCATCTTTGTAAATGAAGCACTAAAGTGTGTCGAAAACGTTGAGTTATCAGCATTGTCAGTAGAAAGATTTTGCGAAATTTCCGCGATTGACGTTATGGACTTTGACATTACTATCATTTGCATTTATCGCACAGGCCTAGCTCATGTTAGAGGTTTCTTAAGTGGCCTGGAACGTTTGCTCGATAAGTTCAGTGCAACCGATAGAACATTCATGATTCTCGGTGATATAAACATAAATATTTTAGACAACACTAGCGCTGACTGTAAAAATCTGTTTGACTTACTCCACTCCTATGATGTGAGTTCAATTCTGCCGTCCGCAAGCTTAAATGCCGTTATCTAACATCGGGTCGATTTGGACATTTAAATGGCACTACAATCAGAAAAAAAATATCTATCGATCTGTGTAACCCGTGTTTCTCTAGGTATGTTAGTTTTTAAGATACCAAAACTGTAAATGCCGTTAAGTCATTTTATTTTGTATGGTTCCAACGCTAAAACGCAGTTAAATAACAATACTTACCTAAAAAGCCGCTAAGGTATTATAACGTTACCTTTGGCTGAAATTTTCTTTGATTTTCCATTACTTAATTGCCGTTAACTGACTTTTGTACGCTATAGTGCCGTTAAAGCACTTAAATGTTTTTAAACAAAGCTTCATTTATTATTTATATTGTATTTGTCCAACGCTATAAAGCCGTTATGCTTGAATACAACACAAAAATGCAGTTAAACATACTTAACGGCTTTTTAAACTAGTAAATACGTATCGAATTTTGTAAACTTAAAACGGAAAATATCACAAAGCTACCTTAACTATGTGATATACATTATTTATTTTTTACAATACTAGACTAAAACGCAGCTATGCCACATTACTTAACTAAAATGCCGTTACAGGTTCTTGCGTCTGCAGTACGATTGTATGAGAAGGAAATCAACTGCAGATGCTTTCGATGCTTTCCAACTTGTTACGATGGCTTAAAACACATCTAGATGAGTCAAACTAGATCTTGTATAGAAAAAAAACGGAAGTGATCCTTATGTTACATCTTGTTCCGACTCTTCCAGTGTCATTGATACATTTTGGGACGTATAAATTATGTTACAGTACTCGTCTTTCTTTAGATTTAATTGAAATCACAAATCTATCTAATTAAACTTTATCAAGTTTTAATAGACTTACAAGGAAAGTAAAGTAATTCTCTACAAAATCATCAAAACAAACATTCAGTTTGAAGAGTTAACATAAAATATTACAGCCAGATGATGATAGCACCATACCGTATCTGTTGAAGTTTTAAACTTCACAATCAAGTTTACAGTGTGATTTCAATTCAGATGACCTGCACGTTATAAAGATTTTAAGATAGCTGATTCAAGTGAAAATATTAGTTACTATTTTCAAGAAATCCATTAAACATAAGTCTAAACGTAACCATAAGTCTGACTTTACGAACCACAACATCAACATCTGTAAATACCTACAGAAAATTAGCTTAAAAACGGTACCATTTAACGTTGTATAAAACATTGTCAATGCCGTTATACAGAATACAGAAAAACAAACCGAAGGCTGGTTGGAAAAGCGTAGAAGCTCAATTAATGAACCTCAAAAAAACTGTCAGTATTCTCATCTCTCTGTCAAACGCGGAGACACATGATAGAAATTGGTGAATATCAGAACCTGTCTACTTTAATGTTTATGCAACGACCACAAAGAAGTTGATAGTTATGAACATAAAAGTTATGAATGAATCGAAGAGAAATATCTGATGTATACAAATGGGTTGTCAACAGTGCAATGCAGTTGCAGTGCACAAAATAAAATTGACTATTATGTTCACTTCTTCTCAGTGTCATTTATTTACTAAATGCATTTATTTACTAAAGCAAAATCATCTACATGTAACAAATTACGCTTTATTATTTCAAATCTGAACACAGTTTCATGAGTTGCGAACAAGAAGATCATAAAGTAAAGTTAGAAATGCAATAAATATGATTATATGATTTTGACCATTTTGATGAGACAGTATGAGTTAGCAACTCAAAAGTAAATATGAAGTTTATAGCACCAAATAATTTCGTTATTGTACCAAGTTACGCTTCAGAAAGAAGAATTCAAATTAAGCCCCTGAGTTAATCTCAAAAATATGTCGCACATGTGGATTTACTCTGATTCTGAGTTTTATTGTAATAGTTTGTAGGTACAAAAATTATTGCCAGAAAGATTATTTATATTACTTTGCTTTCTTCAATGGCAAATACTTAAAATACCAGAAATTATAAAACTTCGTTTCAAGTCAAAAGCAAAATGCAGAAATACCAAGCGGAAGATTAATTTAGTTCAATTCATAGAGCAACATAGCGCCAACACATAAGCTATTGTTTTGGAAGAACTTGTCGACCGACGACAAAGAATGATAATGCTAGTAAAGCAATATTTAGACTCAAGAAAAATATTTGAGTCTTAGGTATTATTAATTATTTTGTAGGAATATTTATCCAAAAGTTTAAGTGATTGTGACAAAAATAAAACAAAAACAATTGATATCTATTGTAGATTCTTGAAAATCTGTTGTAAATAAGGGCAATAAAAGTAGTATTTTAATTTTAAAATTTTGTAATTTTACCTTGTAATTTTGCCTTGTTATTTTAAATTTTAACTCTTGAGAAATTTTATTTTTAGATACTTAGGCTTGTATTCGAAAAAGATTAACAAAAAATGCTGTTTGTTATTTTTTAATGCCAATAAATATCTAGTTTTTAATGTCATTTTTTGTTCACTTATTTCACATAAATCATCACTTTTATTGTATTTTCTTAAATATCTTGTGAGTCATGCTTAGCTTAATTGCAGTTAAAGGTAAAGGTTTTGCATTTAATCGCATTTTAGTTTTGTAAAATGCTCTGAAATAACCGATTAAAACAAATATATGAAGTTTGCTAGTTTTAAATGCGGTTAAATGACTTTAACCGCATTGTAATCTAGGATGTTTCATGATATAACGGCATTTTAGTTTTGGAATGATTTTAAATTCTATAGTCAAGTACCATCCAATGAAATTAATGAAAAAAACAAGCTAAAATGCCGTTAAACTATACATAACGGCATTTTAGTGGTGATTTTGAAAAGATTTTAAGACAAAATTACAAGACTAGAATGCAAAAACGCTTATAACTCTTATTTCGCACACTTTAATATCTTAAAAATACTATCATTTCAAAGTGTTTTCTCAGCTCTATATAAAGGTATCAAAATTATGGAAATATGTATTCCACTTATCAAATGGCATAATTTTAAAATTTAGAAACAGTTTTCCTGCGATATCTCGAAACTACATTTTGGTACTTAACGGCATTGTAGCTTGCGGACGGCAGAATTGTAGACTTCCCTACTCGTATAACAGAAAAGTCACAAACAGCGATTGACCTTATTTTCACAAATGTAGCGCGACAACTTACTTCCGCAAACTCAATAAATACGCTTCTGTCGGATCACTTGGCTGTACGTGGAGTAGTGAAATTTGCTCACTCAACACCCGCACAACTCACTCGCCGCACGCGTGATTTCTCGCAAAATAACCGGTCAAACTTCGTTATGTCTATTGACAGTATAGATTGGCCCGAGGTAAGCGAGAGAAACAAAACCGCTCAAACATTTGTGGTGGCACTGATTAATATTTTAGCAAATAAGTATGATACTTGTTTTCCGATAAAACGAACACCAAATAACAAACGTGACGCGTCGTGGGTTACACCTGACATAATTGATCTAAAATCGTTGTTGTTTGATATTTCAAAATTAGTTGACCAATTTCCTGAGGAAGAGAACTTAATAGCTATATTTGACGATCTCAACAGGAAATACATTTCGACTTTGAATATGTGTAAAACAAATCATTATAGTAGTATAATACACGGAAGTACGAATTCATGTAAAGCTATGTGGGGAATCGTGAACACGGAGAGGGGGAAAAACAATACCCCAAGGTCGAACTGCTCCGAGATCGTAAAAGATTGCAACGACAGTAAGTTTAGTTCGCCAAAAGATGCAGTAAATGCTATGAATGTTCGGTTTTTAAATGCAGCTGCTGCCTGTGGGGCACCTAAAGCTGATGCTGCTACTGTACGTAAAATATTAGTATCAGCACGTCAAGCATCTGACCGTTCCCTCAGACTAACAAGTTTCTCGGCTGATGAGGTATTCCATATAGTTTCTTCCAGAATACCCCCAAAAAAGTCAAAAGACATTTACGGTGTTTCGATGGAGCTAATTAAGTTAGCAATTCTGCCTCTAGCTCCGGTTCTCGCCACATTGTTTAATAAGTGTCTTAGAGAAGGCTCGTACCCGTCGTCGCTGAAAATATCGAAAGTGTCCCCGATATTTAAAGGCAAAGGCAAGAGGGACGATACTGATGGATATAGACCAGTATCGATTATACCAGCAATAGCCAAAGTGTTCGAAAACGGCTTGAGTTCGCGATTAGTGGCCTACCTATCGGAAACCAAGGCGCTGTGTGAACAACAATACGCATACCGCGAAGGGAGGTCTACGATTTCTCTAACGCGTGAAGTGATTCGTAGTGTGTTGGCTGCCCGTGAACGTAAAGATCAAGTAGCTGTATTGTGCTGTGACTTATCGAAGGCCTTCGATGTCGCAGACCACAAGACCTTAGCTTTAAAGCTTAAACACTATGGCATAGCTGGGAAATCATACGAGGTATTGACTGACATGTTACGAGGCCGCTCTCAAGTAGTGGATGCTGGCGATGGCGATAATAAATCAGATCCACTGCCTTCGTCTATGGGAGTACCGCAGGGTTCGTCGGTGTCAAATATAATGTTCTCTCTCCTACTAAACGATCTCCCCGATGCCGTAAAGGGTGCAGGCATATTCATGTATGCAGATGATGTGGCTGCCGTAGTAACAGCTCTTACAATAGAGGAATTGGAAGAGAAATTAAATATTATAATTAACAGCTTAAATTCATGGTTTAGAGCTAATGGTTTTATGTTAAATTCAAAAAAGACTCACTTCGTTCACTTTTGTCTGTCGGGCCATCATACAAAACCACTTAAAGTTTCGCTAAACGGTGTCAGAATTGAGCAAGTACAGAACACCACATTTTTGGGATTCGAGATTGATCGCAGCATGACGTGGGAGCACCACATCGACAAAATGTGTGCTAAGGTCAGCAGTGCGTGCTTTGCGTTAAGACGAGTATCCCGAGTGGTGTCTGCGGATGTGTCGCGGGCGTGTTACTTTGCCACAGTGCATTCTCGGTTACAATACGGCGCCGAGCTATACGCGCGCGCTGCCGATTGGGAGCGTGCGTTCCGCGCCCAAAAACGTGCCGTACGTGCTATCGTTGGCGTATCGCAATGCACATCCGTCAGACCATATTTCAAAGAGCTTGGCATACTTACGTTACCTGCTATAATGATCTTCCAGGTGGCTGTGTATGTCAGAAATAATCTAGAATCATACAATACGCGAGGAGAGAGACATTATCGTAACATGCGTAACGCGGATAAGCTGGATGTTATACCACACTCTCTAACGAGGTCACGGAAGTTAACTCACATTATGGGACCTGAAGTTTATAACACGCTTCCCAAAATAATTATATCTGCCCCAAGTTTCGGCAGCTTCAAAAATAGATTAAAGTGCTGGCTTATCGATCAAACTTTTTATAGTTACACCGAATTTTTAGAGAGTGATGGCAAAGTCCTATAAAAATGAATGCAAACATTTGACATGGAACATATTATACTCATATAATGCTTGACAGTTTTCTGTACAATAATTATTATAATACAGTAAAGTAGTCATTTTAAACTTTGAAAATGTATACAATTTGTATGCTCTTTCTTTTGTTTTTATGTTTTTATTAATTGACGTGTAAATTGTACATTTATGAATAAAGTACTTTGACTTTGACAAAAAATAAATACAAAAAATAAATTATTATTTAAAATATTCTTCTTCGTGTCGATAGTTCCTATAGTATTTTTTTCACCTAATAGGTATTTTATTTAATACACAGTGACGGAAAGAACAAGACATAAGCCTGATGGTAAGCAACATGCATGCCACATAACAGCACAACGACACGCAGCTATTGAAACATCCAGAGTCCAAATCATTACCTAATACTGCACTGCGGTCGTCACCCAGAGATCTAAGATGTTATATCTCTAAGCCCTGTAAATTCTCTGGAAACATTGCCCTTCAAACCGGAACACAGTAATATTTGCATATTACAGCTTGGCGGAAGAAAAACTGGCAAAGGTGTGGCACTTCCCCAGGCGGACTCTGCCAGGAGTCCTACCACTACAGAAACTGACCCAGCGTAGCAACTAGCGACAAGACAACACGCATCAAACATTCATGAACATCGGTTAAGTACGCTCTGTACGTGTCTGTAATACGTTATTTATTCATTATAGTAGATCCAACCGTTTATTTTCTTTTTGACAGCACCAATAGAACGTAACTGCGTCATGTTACGCAAAAGCATAGAATAGATAATACAGATGATGATGATACATGGGTGATGTTGATAGCCATAGAACGTAAATTTTTAAAAACGTTTGTTGTTTTATGTAATTTATAAAAAAACTACTGCACGTATGGACTCAATTTGTCAAAGATCTTATACCTTTAAACGAGCAATTCTTGTACCTATATAAATATGTATATATATATAGAATCTGAATCTCGGAAACGACTCGACGGATTTGGATGAAATTATGTATGCAGGGGATTGCGGGGACGATAAATCGATCTAACTAGGTTTTATTTAAAAAAAAACGCTTAATATGCGCGTTTTTAGACAATGAAAAACTGTCACATTAGACATTAGAATGTGAAGGTAAATTTCGCCGCATGACGCCACAGCATAATTAGCTCAGACGGAAAGTCGGGCACTCATAGCGGTCACGAATTAGTAGCTCCGGGTTCGAATCCAGACGGGTTCTCTTTTTTTTTCCATTCGTTTTTTTTTAAGAAAATCTATTTCTTGGAGTCTTTTATCTGTAGGTATCTAAGTATATTTAGTATTTAAGCCGAGCAAAGCTCGGTCACCCAGGTACTGATTATTATACGGGATCAAGGAGCAAATTTAAGCAGTTGTCATATTTTTAAAACCTCGCATTTAAAAGTGAACTTTTGCGTAACATGGCGCAGTTACGTTCTATTGGTGCTGTCAAAAAGAAAATAAACGGTTGGATCTACTATAATTTTACGGCTCAGACCGGAAAAAAATGTGCAAAGTTTATTAGATTGAGTGCCTAAAAAAAAATGTCAGTCTTAGGAACTGCTGATAGAGCAGTGAAAACTTATAATTACTCAGAATTTGAAAACTTACTTTGGAACCTCTAGCTCTCTAGCTACTCTACATCTAGAAACGCAGACGCATTTCTAGATGGCCAATGAGAAATGCTCACGCATTTCTAGATGACAAAAGGACATGGTCCCGAGTTTACCCGAAGATTTCACGCATTTCTAGATGACCAAAGGCCATGGTCCCGAGTTTACCGAAGATTTGTTATCACTCCCGAGCTGACGCTATAAATAATTCAATTCACAGCCCACGAAAAATCTGTCTGTAGCGCGCCAAAAGAAGTTTTCACTTCAAAAATTGGCAGTCATAAAAACTGCCGAAGCGAAAACTTCTAACTCAGAATTTGATAGCTTACCTTGGAACCTCTACATCTCAGATGAGAGCTCTTAGTACGAGATCCGGCTGCAGAATCTCTACGTTCATCGCGTATTTAATCCAGTTCACATTTGAACAAACATTTATGATTAGGAGAATACATTGATAATAGGTTGCCAGTCAATAAGTGGCCGCAAGTAATTTTAACTAAAATGATGTTAATTAATTTTCGAAAAAAAATTGCGCTCACATGTTTTTTAAATAAAATATCATCCACATCATAGCAATGTATGTAAAGAATTCGAAAATCGATGGGTGCCAGTGCACAGTCGGCCGCAACTACTTCGCAGCCAGGTGTAAACAGGTAATATTTTGGTGTATTTATACGTTCATAACGTACATTTATGATTTATATATCAAATGAAAGCAAATTTTTTTCTGTTTATTATGATATACGGTTGCTTAGTTAAATCTGTCCGCAAATAAGGGTTGCCGGCTGTTAAAAATTACAAATCTTAAAGATAGAGTGAAAGAGAGCTAGCGTGTAACATCACTAGTCAGACGAGGATAGCGATTGCCAGCTGCACGATGCTTTAAAGGTATTGCGCATGCGTCGAGTCCTAGTGTTCTCAACAGCTGCAACATTTTTATTCTAACATGAAAATCACGTTGTTTTACAGTTCGTAATACAAACGTTATAATATATCGATACCTTTGGGTAGAAGAAAGGTCGTGTATACCATTTTGGCCAAATCAACTTATTTAATATATACCACTAGCTTTTGCCCGCGGCTTCACTCGCGTTTTGTAAGTCGTTGGCGTAAAGCCAAAGCGTTTATAAGAAAGGACATTGTTCAAAATGGGCTATGCGTGGACAAAATGTTCTTGATAATTTGATTTTGTCAAAAAATCGATTTATTTTTATAATGTATTATGATGTATTATTTTAGTACCCAGATTAATAGACAAAAAGTTCATTATATAAGTAATTTAATCTTTATTTCCGACTTCTCAACCAATTATATTGCCAGTCTATAAGCTTTGAATGATGTCGATTTTTTCTCGAATAAAATCGATTTCTGTAAATCGATAGAAAAAGTCGTCTTAATAATTATGCGTGAAATAAACAATTGATATCGTATTTAAGTTGTTTTCAAGCGACACTGTAGCTAGCTTTTTTGTGCAATGGTTTTTCGTCGCACCCGCTTTTACTTTACAACGCCACGAAAAACAAAATCATCTACTTAGGCAGTTTTCCTACCGCCGGCGAGAAAACGAGTAACTATCGACTATTTTCTCGCTCAAGAAACGTACAATAGATATACATTCCGTGTACCTAAATAAAAGGGATGCAAATACAAACAGTTGATCGCTGACTGTTCACACTCCCGGCGAGCACTCGCTTCACTAGTTAGTCGCTGAGCGACAAGAGCTATGAAAGATAACACTGGCTCAGCGATACTCGCTAAGCGATTAGAATTAGAACACGCCGAGAGAGCAACCAGCGGTTCATTTCTGTCTATCAGTGTGGATCTGAAAGTACACGTTATTTTACGCCGCGAGCGAGTGATGCGAGTAATCGCTCGCCTCACTCGCACAGTCGCATAGAGCCGAGGTACACAACTATGGGAACTACGCACTCGCTCCCCGCGGCCCGCCAACTCGTTTCTAATTCTAGCTTTACTCGTTCATCGTTGCCGGTGAGACAACTGCCTAATGCTGAATAAACAGTAAACAATAATTCCGTAGAGCAGTATTAATAATCATCTACTCATTTTAACCACTAACTTGTAAATATTTTAGTTATTATTTTAATCAGCAGCCACCATAATAGAATTGCATCGATTTTATCCACACGATCACTATCGATTTTTTTAGATCGATATTAATATATTTTTTACAATGGCAGCACTGAATACGTCGACGCAAAATGCGTAGTTATCAGCTGTTTGTTTATGTTTATTGTGTTATGTCTCTCGTATTTGGAAATTGTGTTATGATGTGTTTTTGGTTGATGAAAGTGCATTCTTCGGACCCTAGCTGACCCTCGGAAATCGATGGCATTGTCCAATAACGACTCTGGCCCTCCGATGGTACAAAATGTTGTAGTTTTGTTTAAAAATAACCTCGTCAACGTTCGCATTGCTTATGGGAAATATGTGTAAGTAATTTTTCTGCTACTACCAAAAGATAATATTCTGATATCAACTGCTAGAAGCCATCAAGTTTAATATATGATATCAGTGACAGTCAATGGCCACGTTTAGCCCAAAGTCCCTTATAAATGAACAATGTCCTTTTCATCCTCGTTAACCCTTTTTTTTCGGGTTTATCTGCAATCAGCTGTGCTATAAGCAGATGGCTGCTGATAGCTGATAGCTGATGGTGCTGAAGGTGGGTTTAGTGTGGTCCCCATTAGAACCACTACTCTATATTTATAACTCATGGATTGTTGCCATTAAACCATTGGCAACATGTCATTTCTTTTGAGACGTTTAGTAAATGGTAATGTCAGCGAGGCAGTCGCAAGTGGATTTAGGTGCAGCAACAGTCTTCTCCCATAGCACGTACCTACTTCTTCCGCCACTGTGGTGATATTTGCGTATTGATGTATTTCGGAGTTACGAATGAACCATGGTACATTACATATGGTGCGCAGTATAGCATTCTGCATTCTTTGCAAAATTTTAATATTAGAGTTGCTGGCACAGCTGGATGACATATGTCCAAACTGGTTTTAAGATGGTCCTGTATATCAACAATTTGTTATCAGTGGGGAGTACACAGTTTCTTCTCAAGATACAGTAAAGATTCTTGAACCGAAGATTCAGCTCTTCCCTTTTCTTTTTTATGTGTTGGTCCCAGGTTAGACGACGGTCGAGATACAGGCCCAGATACTTCACGCTGTCCCTGTGAGGAAGCATGTACAGCTGGCAATCGCTATCCTCGTCTGACTAGTGATAATACGCGCTAGCTCTCTTTCACTCTATCTTTAAGATTTGTAATTTTTAACAGCCGGCAACCCTTATTTGCGGACAGATTTAACTAAGCAACCGTATATCATAATAAACAGAAAAAAAATTGCTTTCATTTGATATATAAATCATAAATGTACGTTATGAACGTATAAATACACCAAAATATTACCTGTTTACACCTGGCTGCGAAGTAGTTGCGGCCGACTGTGCACTGGCACCCATCGATTTTCGAATTCTTTACATACATTGCTATGATGTGGATGATATTTTATTTAAAAAACAAGTGAGCGCAATTTTTTTTCGAAAATTTATTAACATCAGGTTAGTTAAAATTACTTGCGGCCACTTATTGACTGGCAACCTATTATCAATGTATTCTCCTAATCATAAATGTTTGTTCAAATGTGAATTGGATTAAATACGCGATGAATGTAGAGATTCTGCAGCCGGATCTTAGACCATATCTACTATACTCTACATCAGGAGTTTTCACTTAAAACAACTATTTTGAGTCGCTTTGTAGTTTGTAGAGCTAAAATAGCCCTACAAACCGGTTCACAATCGGTAGGTGCTAGATCCTCCCCACTAGGGACGCATACACCTTTCAAGGGTAATAGGTCCATCCTTAGTCTTGGCAGCCCAAGCCGAAATCAAACCGTCTTTGGTACCATTGCGGTACTCGTTATACGAGGTGTAGTAAGTACTAAGTAGGTGTAGTACGTTAAGTACGGTAATCAGTCCCTTTTTTCTGTGGGGCAAATGTCTTTAAGCACTGTCTGCCATATATATCAGGGACACGGCGGGTGACGATTGAAATGAAATGAGGTGTATTTGCGTAAACATATGTAGATAAATTAGGTGTAATTTGTACAATCATGTCCATTATGTTTTCCTCGTGAGAGCTATGCAAATTTTTTTTTGAAACAATATCAAAATGGTATTTACTAAAAAAAAGATAGATTATAAACAATGTCAAATTAATGAGCCGTTTTCCGACGAGACAAAAAGATATGGTTTAATAAAACGATAATAGGAGGCGCTTGTAGGTCTTTTGGTCTGTTGTCAAAAGCGGTAGGCATAATGGGACTCAATTCATTCAATTTGCGAAAGCACGACTTCTAGTAATAACTAATAAACTACTTTATCCATGTACGCATTTTATTCGAATGAAAACTATATCAAAACATCAAAATTTCAAAACAAATTCGTAAACCTGATGAAAAACAAAATAGATATTTTTTTAATTTTTTCTTGGCTATGGATACTAATCCTTCAGCCGAGAGAGTATCTCTCTACTTAGTCTGTGGATAAAATATTGTCGTATCAGTGTTGCTATTTATATCTTTGAATTTTCCTTCTACTTTGGCTTAGTTGGTGTCTATTGCCTCGGGAGTTCTAAAGATTTTTACTGAAAAGGTATTGTGATCAGTAACGGTTTTTTATTACATTATCAACCTAATTAGCTATGTTTATTCCCAATATTTTAAAAGTTTAACACAATATAAAAATTGTTTCAGTATGAAATTCCTTAATGTATTAAGGGTTTTTATAGAAGGTAGACATACTAAACTAATCAGCTAAGCTAAGAAGAGATGTATCTAAATTTAAGTATATAAATAATTGATGTGTTAACGAAAACTCTAAAATTTTAAATTAACACAAATAATTTAGATTCGATTTTTTCCTTGAAAATGGGGAGGGGTTTCGTTGTGATTACACTTTTGAGAGTCTATGGTAGAGACAGATCTATCTGCATCTCGAACAATCGCCATCTAGTGCGTCCGTTGGAACTATTTTTGTCTCGTCGGAAACTCCCTCATTGAAAATAAAAAAATATTGAGTCAAAATATTCAATGTCATTGTCAAATTACGCGAGGTTGAGATTTAGAATAGGACTAACTCGGTGGTGGCTATAACCTCTACACGTGTTTGTTTTTTTCTTGTATTTGTGTACTATTTATTGGAATTTTATTGGTAAGTCTTATATATTTTATTAGCAAATAGAAGGCAGAGACAATGGAGAATGTTCCTCCGTCGCCTAAACCCCCTGATCCGCCCGATCCCAATAATGAAATGGATACAGAAAATTCAATGACTCCAAACCTCTTGAAAAGGCATCTACCATCTCAGCTAGACCGATCCGCACTCGTAAAGAAGTCTGTTACCAACCCAGAGTCAGCATCCGCGTCTATTCAGCAAATATATGTCCATCCGGCGATGTCGATTATAGGTATACAACAGTATGAAAACATCGACGCTGGACCGTTTATAGTGCATGTTTCTAGAACTGAACCTGACCCAACCTTAGGTACGGTGATTAGACCAATGAAATTTGGAAAATTCCTGCACACAAACAAAATTGATAATGTCTGCCAAGATGGGGTTAAAAAAGTAGGCAGGAACAAAATATCTGTCGAATTCCGAAATGCTGCAGCCGCCAATAAATTCCTAATCAACCCTATCCTGCAAATCGGTAAATACGAGGCGATGATCCCAACTTATAATGTCACTCGAATGGGTTTAGTGAGGGGTGTCCCTGTAGAATGGTCCATGGAGGACTTTGTAAACTCAATCCAAATCCCTGGTAATAGTTACGTCCTGAAAGCAAGGAGGCTAAATCGAAAAAACAAAGTCGAGAATACAGTAAATTGGGTTCCTACTCAGACAGTGGTTCTCACATTTAGAGCCCAACAACTGCCAACCAGAATATTCTCGTTCTACTCATCTTTGACCGTAGAGGCATATCAGTACCCTACCATCCAATGCAACAACTGCCTTAGATTTGGACACATTAAAAATCAGTGCCGCTCTCAACCTCGATGCTTTCGTTGTACGCAACCTCATAGTGGAGACAATTGCGCGGTGCTAGAGTCAGAGGCTTCATGCCTGTACTGCTCTGAGCGCCACTTCTCCACAAGTAGATCCTGCCCAGAACAAGAAAGACAGCGAGCTATAAAAATGAAAATGTCAAGAGATGGGATTTCGTACCAAGAAGCATGCAGTCAAACCGCTAAAGTAAATAGAAGGTTTAGCCAAGTTGCTGGAAGCGTACCTGTTGCCCAAATGCAAGCCTCACAACCCCCACCCTCCAATGCCACTCAACCTCTCCCCTCCCCTTCATCACAATCCTACAGGAAGACTATTTCCCACAGCCCACGTCCAAGAGCTCCTCTTGGAAAATCCTACGACCGCATTGCCCATCAGAACATCATTGCCCAGGGTCCTTCCACAATCCCTAACGGATATCCCTTAGATCAAGCTCAATCCCAGTCCCATCACCTTACCCCAGTCACTCATGATCTCCTTACCCAACTCCTTACAATTATTATGAATATGATAACACAAGACCCCAACTCCTTACCGTCCAACGTAGCCCACATGATCTCCCAACTCCCAACCTTAATAGCCCACCATGGATCTATGCCCAATAATCCAGTGGAACAGCAGGAGCCTCCGCCGGAAGCTTCCTGAACTCCTCCACCTCATCAACAAATACAGCCCCATCTTGGTGGCCGTCTCGGAGACGTGGTTTGTCCCTGGAGTTCGATATCGAGTCCCGGGATTTTCATGTCTTCGGAGCGACCGCCAAGATGGAACTGCTGGCTGTGCATTATTTGTCAAACTATCCCAAACATTCTCCCAAATATCCCTTCCTCCACACAGTCCTGAAATAAACGCCGTAGCTGTACGAGCATTTAATTCTTCCTTCATATCCCTCTACATCCCTCACCCCTCCCCACATCTTATACCCGATATCCTTCTTATCATATCCTCTGTCCCTTCTCCAGTTGTGGTTATGGGAGACTTCAATGCCCACCACACTTCCTGGGGTTCCTATCACAGTGACTCATTTGGTCGATTACTGCTTGAAGCACTGGAAGAAGTCAACTTGTGCATAGGGAATGACGGCACTCCTACTCGTAGAGTTCTACCCACTCAAAATCCTAAATCTGCAGTGGATCTAACTCTCTGTTCTCCTGGTCTGCTTCCCTCCCTATCTTGGCAGGTCCTCCCTCTTACCAGAGGTAGTGATCATTTCCCCATTTTAGTCAGCCTAGGTCTCAGGGTTTCCCATCTCCCTCCTCCCAATCCTCTCTTAAAATATCGATTAACTGGAGCCAAATGGGACTCATATTCTACATACCTGGAACAAAAAATGACATCCCTTCCTAACCCAATGGAAGAAAATCCCTTGGTTTGCTATGAAGAACTTGTAGCTGCTATTATATCTTCTGCAGATGAGTCCATACCCCTGAAGAAGCCCAGAAATAATCTCCTCTCCCCTTCCTGGTGGGATTCGGAATGTACAAGGGCAGTTCATGAGCGTAAATCTGCTGAAACCAATTACAACAAACAAATGAGCACTGATAATTTCCTCACCTATAAACGAGCAGCTGCAAAATGTAGGAAAACACTTGCGTCTAAAAAAAAACAGGGTTGGTTAAACTTTTGCGAAAGCCTATCTCCAACAACTCCATCAACCATCATATGGAAACAAATCCGCAGGTTCAGAGGCTCCTACAGGGAAAATAACCCCACCACCAACGATCCTTGTTCTTGGTTAGAAGCATTTACAGATAACTTAGCGCCTGCTTTTGTACATCAGAATCCACATCTCCCCAGCACAACACATTCCCATACCTCTACTCATTTTGATGCCCCCTTCTCATACGAAGAACTGCGTTTGGCTCTAGATGGATTGACCGACTCTGCCCCCGGAGTAGATGGTATCCCTTACTCTTTCATCACTAAAGCTAATGAAGCTACAAAACGTTACTTCCTGAATTTGGTAAATATATTTTTTGACCAGGGCTATATCCCAGATTCATGGAAAACTCAAATGATAATTCCTATCCCTAAACCTGGTAAACATCCTTCTGATCCCAACTCCCGTCGTCCCATTGCCCTATCCTGCGTAGCTGCTAAGATCACTGAAGTTCTTATCAAAAATAGATTGGAATGGTATATAGAAAATAACAGCTTACTACCAGTATCACAATTCGGTTTTAGAAAAGGAATGAGCACCATGGATAGCCTAAGTATACTAACTACCGACATCCGTATCGCAATTAAAAGTAAGAAACAGTATGTTGCAGCAGTTTTTCTAGATATAGCATCAGCATATGATAACGTCCAGCTTCCAAAACTCAGAAACAAATTGTTGCAGCTGAGTGTTTCGGAGAAGATGGTACAATTCATTAGCTGCTTTCTGATGGAAAGAACCATCCTCATTAAAAACCAGGATATGCCTATATCTAGAAAGGTCTGGAAGGGTCTCCCCCAAGGTTCAGTCCTAAGTCCCCCTCTATATGGCCTATACACAGCTGACTTAGACCAAACTGTGAACCCTTTCTGTAACATCTTACAATATGCTGACGACATTGCCCTCTACTACTCTGGTGAATCCATCGAGGAAGCTACAAATTCCCTAAACCTAGCCTTATTGTATCTTGAAGATCATTTGAATGACATTGGCCTATCTATCTCTCCCACCAAAAGTAACGCAATAGTTTTCACTAATAAAAGAACAATCCCAAGTCTGACTTTAAAATGCAACAATGAAGTAATTCCACAAAAAAACTGTGTAAAATTTTTAGGCCTATGGCTAGATACCAAATTAACAGGTGTAGCCCATTCAGAGTATGTTGCTTCTAAATGCGAAAAAAACATTAATATTCTCCGCTCTCTTTCTGGCGTATGGTGGGGCTCCCATCCATTTTCCCAAAAACTATTATACAATTCTATTATTCGTAGTCACTTTGACTATGGAGCATTCCTGCTGGAGCCTGGTAACAAATCTGCTTTAAGTAAACTGACATCGATCCAAGCTAAATGCCTCCGCATCGTTTTAGGGGCTATGAAAACCTCACCCACTAACGCTATTCAAATAGAAGCTGGTGATCCCCCCCTATACCTGCGAAGACAATTTTTAGCAGACCGATTTTATAATAAACTAGTTCAGAATGCAGACCACCCTTTATTACCAAAACTCATAGAACTCCACAGACTTACTTCACCACAAGAGATAAGAACACAAACTAATCTGCCATGCATTCTTCGCAGCTTCGTTAAACTTTCACTCCTCCCATTCCCGACAGTCAACTTTCCTATTAATCCTCTGTTCACAACTTCCTACCATGCCATTACCTATCAGCCATCTGTAATATTAGACTTAGGCATCAGTAAAGACACAACAGATCCTGGCAAGGCATTCTCTGAAATTATTGATAGCAACTGGAGTCACTGGCTTTCTGTTTTTACTGATGCATCTAAATTGTGTAAGAATGGAAACGTAGGTGCATCTGTCTGGATCCCAAGATATAGCATTGTATTAAGTTATAAGTGTCCTCCATTGGCGTCTGTATTCACTGGCGAAGCAATAGCTATACTTGAGGCAATACAGTATGTTACATCCCATTCTATTCCCAAAACCTTAATCCTTTCTGACTCAAAAAGTTGTTTACAAGCTATTTTGGCTAACCAATTCAAAACTAAAACTAAATTTCCTGTCATACTCAAAATTAAAGAGGAACTCTTCAAGTCCTCTAACCTTGGCCTCCAAATAGTTCTAGCTTGGATACCGGGCCATGTAGGCATCCCTGGTAACGAAAATGCAGATTTCCATGCCAAAAAAGCTACATTACATGGTAATAAAGACCACTTCAGTGTATTTGCCCATGACCTTTCCGCTGTATGCCAACCCCAACTCCTTGATTCGTGGAATGCTGAGTGGCAGAAGTCCAAAACCACTAAAGGTAAATTCTATGGTCATATCCAACCTGCCATCCCAACTAGACCCTGGTTTTTCAAATTTAAAAAAATTGATAAGTGTGTTACTTCAACTCTCTGCCGCCTAAGGTTGGGTTTTGTTTGTACCCCAGTGTTCCTGGCTAAAATAAGAATACAAGACCATTCCCTTTGCGAATGCGGACTAGCTGAAGGTACTACAGATCATATCTTTTTTGAGTGCATCAAAAATCGTGGCTCCTTATACGACTTGATCCCAGATGACCTCCCTCGTCCTGTATCCTTTTCCAACCTCCTCCCCCTAGTATACACTCCCTTTATTTATGTACTTAGTAAATTTATCAAAGTTAATAATATTAAGTTATGATTAGATATATTCATATATTATTATATTCTATATATTTTGTGTAAATACCTTATTAATTTATTTATCTCTGTCTATCTGTGTTGTGACGTCATATTTGTGTTTGTCCCTTTCAGTAGTAGTAGTAGACTAACAACCAGTAAAACTAAGTGAAGTCCACCGACCAACGGCCCATGTCAATATAACGCTGCGCCTATACCGATCAAACTTGGGAAGAGTGTACCAGCAACCATACATAGACGCTGGCGAAGTGGCAGTCAAGCTGCATACAGAAGCCAAAGATAAAAGTTGTTGGATTTAGAATAGAATACACGTAGTGATTACTTACTCTGTGTAGAATACATCACAATAAACTAATACTGATATGTGTAATTATAGTATCAAGTATTTCATATTATTTCGTAGTTTGATTTATTGGAATACCACAGTACACATTCAGATACTCGTCTACCGAATAATAACACCCGTCGAATAGCCATTTATGCAGATGATGTTTAAAACTGCTCTCAGACATCATGATTAAGGCCCCTACCGAATAAAAGTCTGCACAGTTTTCACAGGCATGGTTTGGGGTCAAGTCGCGGGACCGCTGTCGCATCCGACCACACAATTCTAACATTGCTAGAGTTGGCGCCTTTCCGGACCCCACACGGGGGAACAATCATCGCAGGTTCCAGTGACGCACCGGAAACCAGGGCCTCGGAAGGGCCTACCCCTAGGTAGAGTGCCGGGTGACCTTAAATGTCCGACGCCCCAGGCCTTCCAAGTGGAGACGGGGTGCGAGCCCGAGTGGCTCGCGTGTCTGCTTCCTCCTACGCGGATAACGAGAGGATCAATCTCCCTCTCTCGCTCCTCTGTCTCTCTCCACGAGACGATGGTGAGCAGACAACCGCCTCCCACGACCTCTCATTGTCGAGCATACCTATTAACTAGGATGGTCGGCAGTAACAGGTGGATTAGTTGGACCTTGCGCCTTAGCAAGTAGAGGCCATCTAAGCTTAATTCATATAATTTGACCCTTTTTTAAAAAATGTTCTAAGCCCGCAGACAGTATTTATTTAACGTAGTTTTGGGCGCATTCCTGAAAAGGATTCAGACCCTGGATTTGATAATATTTGTTAATGATTAGTGTACCTATTATTCAGGCATAGAATAAATACCTGGTTGAGGTAAATAACGTCTTTTGTAGTGGTAGAACTCTTAGCAGAGTCCGCCTCGGATAGCACCACACCTTTGCCAGCGTTATTATGCATCATTATTCTACCGCCAATCATTTGTGTTCCGGTTTGAAGGCCAATGTATCCCCGGGGCAGAGATTCGTTGGGAACGTTGAAGTACAACCCGGACTACAAATGGTTTAAAGTAAAACGTAAAAGTGTAAAGATGTGTTCTGTCGAATTTTTTTTCCCCCGAAGTGTCTGTTGTGGAGGCCTCGGAGCGTATGCCGCGTTTGCCCTCCCCTAAATCTGTTTTGCTTAATTAAGGCACATGTCCTACTCGTCTCGTCGCTCAATATAATAAAATAAAAAAAGTTCCTTTGCTCCATAAACGTATAAAAAAAAATTGTATACGTCCACGCTTTACTCTAAGTATGCAAATTCTACGTGCGTGGATTTAGTTTAGGAAGCAAAACTTGATAGATAATACTAGGTAGCCGTAGTAAAGGCAATGTGAGGTCGACTGTCATAGGACCATTAACGAAAAAAAAATTCTTTCAGTAAATCCTACTGATATTGCAACAATTGAAGATTGGATGCTAATCACGTCGGAATAATTTAACAGAACGGATATTTGGAATTCAGTAGACAGCACACAGAAAAGCCCAAAAACTATCCTGAAATAAAAATCTCAAGGAAATACATTATTTATAATAGCTTTTGCATTAAAAAAATGAGATTGTTAATATCGAGAAGATAAAAGTAGTTAAATAATTACTTTAAGTCATTTAATTATTGGAAATCGAAGATGTACCTACAGTAAATTTCAAAAAAATGAACTTTATAAAGTTACTAAAAAGTAAAAAGTAGTCAGTGCTGCCCTCACTACTTAGTTCGTCAGATATCGTCAAGAAATACGAACCTACGAAAGCAAGTAAGGAAAGGCAGCCTATCCCAGAACAGCTTTGGAATAGGTGGAATAGGTCAACGCCTTGCATCCGAGAATTCGAGATACGTGACTTAAACATGCGCTGTATTGTTTACACTAAAAGCTATTTTACTAAATTTATAAAAAGTAAAAGCACTTACCTTTTTATTTAATTTCAACTGTAACTGTTTGTCGCTGCACTTTTCACTAAATAATAACAATTAAGACGTATTAAAATATATTTAGGGTGTGTTTATTTGTTGTATAATTATATATAAAATAATTTTTAACACGTAAATATTTTAATTTGAGTTTTGATAACGATACCATAAAACACGAACTTATTATTTCAACGTTTTATTGTAACCAATCTACCTTGCAGTTGTAGCGGCGAGCGCCGCAAAACTGGTTTTCTCTTTCTGTATTTCTCCCTGTTTCTTGCTGGGGTGATTCATCTTGGCATTGAATACGTGTCTCGTTTACACCTCCGGAATAAAGCAACCAAAAAAGTGAAAAGCACTAACAGTTTCACATGCTAAGAATATGTCAATCTCCGTAACTTTATTTTAACTGTCATGGTGACATATCAGTTATCTGTTACTGTCTAAATAAGACACTGACAGCCAGCTGATGTGACATTTTAGAAATAGCAGAAGTCGCACAACCTAACCTGAAAATCCAGCATTGTTGTGTTTATATTTCTATCGTCTATTAAACTGTTTTCTGGTAAAAATGAGTGAAGGAGGTGTCGATAATAGTCTCGGTAAGAAGCGATGGAGGAAGAAACGAAAGAACTTCATTTCAAACGCCAAGAAGTACGCGAAAAAGGGCCAAATGGGACGAGGGACGAAAATGTCTGAAGAATTATACCAGTACTTCGTGGGTATCCTGGACGTTATGAAAAAGGGCATTGAAAATGAAGAAGAGAGGCGTAAGTGTACATTTCTGTAAATATCGTGAATATATTCGCGAAGTGTTTTTATATCCGCACGTTTAGCAAACGATTGGCTCGATATGCACGGGTCTTAGAACGCTCCGATAGCACTTGACACAGTGCTTGTAGTCGGTATGTGTTTATGAGTAAGATAGTTCGATCTTAGCTGGAGCTTAGCTCGAATCTGTTAGGTTTATGTTAGGTTAAGGTGGGCCAGTGGCTGGACATATCTATGGAAGTATGGAAATACCATTTAACCTTTGTGGTAGATGTGTTCTAGAGTAGAAACCGTAACTTAGCATACAATGGTTAGTTGCGCTTGCTGGGACTGGCCGGAAATGAAGAAGACTGTGTGAGTGGCTTATCATGGGAAAAACATATCTCCACTGTAAATTAAACTTTATATGTTAGAGCTTATCTCCAAACTATGGAACTTATTTCTAAAAAATCTTCAGAAGTTGACATATATGATGTATCAGATTGTTATGGATTATCTTATAGTAATACTGAATCAATGTAAGTAACTAACAGCCTAGTTATATAATTAATGTCTAATGTGAACATTAAAATTTCCAGATGCCTTAGTAAATAATGTATTGGACCGAACAAAAGGTGAAGAGCTTGAGGTAGTGGGAAACCAGCTCGGCTGCAGAGTCGTAGAGCTACTTCTTCCGTTCTCATCTGCTGAAGATTTGGAGCGTTTTATGGACGCCCTCACTCCGGACCTGAGAAAACTGTGCTCGGACAACTTCACTAGCCACGTAATAGAGGCATTACTCAGAGTGTCGTGTGAGAGAGCCACCGAACATTTAGCTAAAGACTCAGACTCAGACGAAGTACCGAAAAAAAAGAAGAAAAAAAACAAAACAGAACCTAAATATACCGAAGAGCACACACAAAAATGTTACGATTTTACTCTAAAGTTATGTAAATATATGTTAAATAATTTGGAAGACTTTGTGTGGGATTCGTACGCGAATCACATATTGAGAAGTGCATTGAAATGCTTGAGTGGAATCACTTTGCTGCCCGGAGAAAAGCCTAAAGTTAATATGTTTAAGGAAACGGTGGCGGATACTAAAAAAGGTTTGTAGTCATTTTAAAACTTTCACAGTACATGCCAAACCAAACTTTAATGCATTCATCAACAGCCCACTAAAAGTTCCCACTGCTGGGACTCGGGGCCTTCTCTCGCAAGGAGAGAGTTAAGGCCATAATCCACCACGCTGGCCCAGTGCGTGTTGGAGGATGACACATGACTTCGAAAGATTCTAGGTACATGTCGGTTTCCTCACGATGTTTTCCTTCACCGTTTTAAGTTAGCGGCATTACGCACATAACTTCGAAAAGACAGTGGTGCGTGTGGGGTTTGAACCCGGGATCTCCGGATCGGCAGCTGCCGTTCTCCCGACTAGACCAGCCGTAACTTATAATGCATTATAAAAACTAAATTTTAATTATTTTTATTTATAAATAAAAAAGTCTATTTTACAAAAACTGATTGATTTTCTGATAAATCTACATACATATATTTCTGCTATATGTAGGCTAACTCTGTTATGCTCTGAAGTTCTCAAGGGATTTACTATGTATATTTTCCTATTCCGGCTGCGCTCGTATATTGTCATTTAAGGACTATTAATCGAAATATAAACTATTCCATCTCTCAAGTTGGACCACACTGCTCACGGTGTGCCAATTTAATTTAAAATCGGTTAAGTAGTTTAGGAATCCGTCGCGGACAAACATCGTGACAGGAGATTTTTATATATTAAGATTTATTGTACAAGTAAAGGAAACAAAAAATGTTTGTGTATATGAACACATGTGCATGCCATATACATGCAAGCAGTTCTACTATTACAATACATTCTGTAGTGGTAGGACTCTTGGCAGAGTCCGCCTGGGGAAGTACAACACCTTAGCCAGTTATTCTACCGTCAAGCAGTAATGTGCAAACATTACTGTGTTCCGGTTTGAAGGGCATTGTTTCCAGAGAAATTACAGGGCTGAGAGATATAACAACTTAGATCTCTGGGTGACGAGCGCAGTGCAGTGCTAGGTAATGATTTGGACTCTTCATGTTCCAATAGCTGCGTGTCACTGTGCTGTTATGTGGCAGGCATGTTGCTTACCATCAGGCACATGTTCTGCTCATCTCGTCACTTATTATTTTAAAAAAAAAATACTTCTTCTATTTTTAGGAAGTGTTAAATATGCTAAAGCACTACTAATGCTCCTTTTAGTATTTATTTATAAATTATTATTTACATTATTTATTTTTGCATGGGCCCAAAGTTGGATACGCATGAGATGCCACTTGAAGCCAACTGCCAATTGTTTCACAACTTGGCGTGTTAAATTTGGGTGATGGCGTTGTGGTTGGGTTTAAATGTCTGAACACATTAAGTAAAAATTCACTTACTGAAATTATTTTTTGCCAAGTGTGCCAAAAGAGATATGATTTCAAAAACTATCCCTGTATATTCTTACTATTATGCAGGGTTACTGGTAATCAGCCTGTATGCTTTTAAGAGGATGTTAGATACATTCAATACATCATTTAAAAATTTGTGCTTTTTTTATTTAAAAATATGGTTGTCTGTAAAGTCAGTTTACTGACGATAGTTAAACGTGACAACGTCTTAAGAAATCAGTACGCTGATAGCGCGAGTAGTGATACCGCTCGACTCGCCGGGTGGCGCCCTCAGCGCTCAGGTTCGTCTGCATGGCACGGACGACGAACTAACGGTAACGGTAACGTTACATGACGTCATGTTTTGCGGGCGTGCAGCCGGCTTCACCGAATTATAAGACGTTATCACGTCGAAAAAAGGTGTATTTGCAAGGTCTAAAAGCATCAAACTCTTCGTAACAAAAGCGCGTGTGCTCTTTAACGCTCTATAAATTATGTGCCGAGGTGGATAAATACATAAAGGTCGCTAAACAGTACTAGAGAGAGCAATAATTTTTTTGAAGTGAAAACTTCTTTAGGCGCGCTATAGACAGAATTTTCGTGGGCTGTGAAATGGATTCATCAATCGTCACGCTTGGATATGATAATGGATCGGATCGGATATGAAATCTTCGGGTAAACTCGGTAAAAACGGCCAGGTAGGTACCAGGGTAACAGAAACAGTAAAGAGTTTCGATTACCTACCTCCAACAGCCCAGCGTTTATCTCCAGATACCAGGACAACAGAAATATAAAAGAGTTGCGTTTGCCCCTAGGTACCAGTACCAGGGCAACAGCAAGTTTTCACTTCTATCGGCAGTTCCTATGACTGCCAATTTTTTTTTTTTTAGGTTGTCCATTGAATTTTCACGAAAGTTGTAGAACAAAAGTTGTTTGAATAAATATACTGAACATGCCCTTAAACAGATGCAGGCTGACTAAAGTCAAAGTTCTCTATTCATAAATGTACAATTTACACGTCAAATATTAATGAAAATAAAAAACAAAGGAAATAGCATACAAATAGGATACATTTTCAAAGTTTAAAATTAACGTTTCACCGTATGATAACAATTACCGTACAGATAAGTGTCAAACTATATAAATATATTTATTTGTTACAGTTATTGTAATGAACAATCAATTTTTTTTTACCATTTGATCATAACCTTACCATCACTCTCTAAAAACTCTCTGTAACTATAAAATGTTTGATCGACAAGCCAGCATTTTAATCTGTTTCTGAAACTACCGAGACTTGGGGCTGATTTAACTATTTTTGGAAGAGTGTTGTATACTTCCGGTCCCATATTGTGAGTCAACTTCCGTGACTTCGTGAGAGAGTGTAGTATGGCATCCAGCTTGTCGGCGTTGCGTATATTACATGAATGTCTCTCTCCTCGCGTGTTGTATGAGTCCAAATTATTTCTGACATATACAGCCACTTGGTAGATCAACATAGCAGATAACGGAAGTATGCCAAGCTCTTTGAAATAAGGTCGGACGGATGTGCATCGCGAGACACCCATTCACCATACCATATACAGTAAATACAGAGTTACTGGTAGTAAATGAGGTCTTTATTGCATAATATGAGATTGCTGACCGGTGAAGGAAAACATCGTGAGGAAACCGACATGTACCTAGAATCTTTCGAAGTCATGTGTCATCCGCCAACCCGCACTGGGCCAGCGTGGTGGATTATGGCCTTAACTCTCTCCTTGCGAGAGAAGGCCCCGAGTCCCAGCAGTGGGAACGTTTAGTGGGCTGTTGATGATGATGAGATTGCTATTAACTGCTAAAATGCTTCCACTATTAATCAAATTCCTGTGCAATTTCAGGTATCCCCCCGCACACAACACAAATGGAGTACAAGCCAGTCCCAGAGGAATTTAAGGAGTTAGTAAAAGAATTTGCCGAGCGTCTAGCTGCCTGGCCGCAGTTCAAGGACCTACCATACCAGAACATCACCTCTGCACTACTACAGGTACTTGGATATCCTATCTCATAACAGGAGGGAGTACGAAAAAAACGAATCGGCAGTTGCCGTTCTTCCGACTAGACCAGTCGTAACTTACTAGACCAGCTGTAACTTACACACACACCCTCACACACACACACACACACACACCCACACACACACACACACACACACCCTCACACACACACACACACACACACACACAGAGAGTCACCTATTTTTGGTTTTATCAAATTATCAAAAATGTACAAAGGCATACATCATCAAATATCCAGAGTGGGGGGGTTGTAACGTCACTCTATCGTAAAAACCGTACCATAACGAAACGTCACTCGAAACTTCTAAGCACTGTAGTATCTTCGTCAATTTTTGCTTGTGAAAAAATATTATACATAATATTTAAATTTTAGAAAAAATATTATACATAATATTTAAATTTTAGAAAAAATATTATACATAATATTTAAATTTTAGAAAAAATATTATACATATTATTTTTTAATAATCTGATGGACTAATATTATACATAATATTTTTTCTTATGTTTCACTAGCAAAAGTTGACGAAGATACTACAGTGCTTAGAAGTTTCGAGTGACGTCTCGTTATGGTACGGTTTTTATGATAGAGTTACGTTACAACCCCCCACTCCGGATATTTGATGATGTATGCCTTTGTAATTTTTTTATCTATACTAATATTATAAAGCTGAAGAGTTTGTTTGTTTGTTTGAACGCTAGGATCTCGGAAACTACTGGACCGAAACGAAAGATTATTTTTTTGTTGGATACTCCATTTATCGAGGAAGGCTATAGGGTATATAACATTACGCTACTATCAATAGGTACGGAGTATGAGTGAAGAATGTAAAGAAAACGGGGAAAAATATTTCTCTTCGAGAGCTTTAGTTCCGTGAATTTAAATTCTCTTTGGTCGTTGAAGTCTGTGACGGCGCGTGTCTACATTTGAAGTTTGTGTCATTTGAAGTGATCAAATTTGTTCTACAACAATGCATTGTTGCTTATTTACGTATTTTTAGGGTTCCGTAAAACGTAATAAAGTGGCCAGCAATGGATATTTTAGTATGGGTTTTCCTCAAATAGACGCGGGTGAAACCGCGGGGCACAGCTAGTAATTTGATAAAACCAAAAATACGTGACTCTGTGTGTGTGTGTGTGTGTGTATGAGGGTGTGTGTGTATAGGTTACAGCTGGTCTAGTAAGTTACGACTGGTCTATTCGGAAGAACGGCAACTGCCGATCTGGAGACCCCTGGTCCTAACCCACGCGCACCACTGTCGTTTCGAAGTAATTTGTGTCGAGCCGTAATGCCACTTACTTAAAAAACGGTGAAGGAAAACATCGTGAGAAAACTGACATGTACCTTGAATATTTCAAAATCATGTGTCATCCACCAACCCGCCCTGGACTTGCGTGGTGGATTATGGCCTTGGCTCTCTCCTTGCGAGAGAAGGCATCAGAAGGGAGACAAGACTCCCAGCAGTGAGAACATTTAGTGGGCAGCTTATACTTATACAAGGATTAATGGAAATGGCGCGGTACTTCCTCTGGCGAAATCTGCAAAGAGTCACCTCTAAAAACATCACTACAAGATTAAGTTGTTTTTTAATATTATAGGGTGACGAGACATACAGGACTAGTGCCTGATGGTAAGCAACATATTACCCCATAACAGCACAGTATCAGTGCATCATCACTCGCTCAAGGTCGCGCGGTTTTAGCCTACAGCTAGACCGTTCCTCCCAGGGAACAAGTGCCAGTCGGTTGTCGGACGCACGGCTGAGCGCTCGCGCAACACGTTTCCCGCGCATATTGTTATTAGATATGTCGTAAACCCTCCGCGCTAGACAGGGACAGAGTTACGCGTTAGAAGAGAGAGTTGAAAATCGCGACAGATATTGAGTGCTAATGCGAGCTGAATTGAACTTTGTTGTGTCCTAGCAAGAGTCGCTATTTATATAATTGTTTTCGGTAAGTGAGGCTTCTGTACTTGTACTAATATTTATTCTGTGACAGTATTAACATGCAGCTATTGGAACATGAAGAGTCCCAATCATTACCTAGCACCGCACTGTGCTCATCACCCGGATATATAACGTGTTTTATCTCTTTGCTTTTCAAACCGGAACACAGTAATGTTTGCACACTACTGATTACCGACAGAATAACTGACAAAAGTGTAGTACTCTCCAAAGAGACCGCTTTGAAAATATATTTGTATCAAGCTAATTCTGTGAGTGTAAATGTTCCAGGTTCTATTATACGCTATAAAGAATGTGGATAAGAATCTCACGAGGAACCTCATAGTCCAGCTTCTGAATGAGGCGTTCGCTCCCGAGGGATGGGTGTCGACAGGTAAACAAACATTTTCTATCATATTTTTTAAAGTAAAAACTTGTAAACACGCTGAAAAATCATGTTAATAGCTTGTTGGTAGTGTTTTTGGTTTGGATAATTGATTTATATGTCTAGCTAGACATTTAAGAGTCCCTATGACTCCTTATTGTGTACCAGAACTCAACCGAACATCCGCCATCTTCAACGTTACACTGCATTAACACCGAAACAGCTACAGAAGAATGTGCCACTAACTACACACGACACTGGTGAAGTTGCGGCAAAGCTGCTTACAGAAGCCAATAACAAAAGTTGAAGTTGACTCCTCATTTTTTTTCTCGATAAAATTATCCTTCGCCTCTTCAGAGATTAGCTGGAACAAATAGCCCGAAATATAAAAAAACTAAGTCAAAAAAAGACCAAAGTATAAAAACACTAAATCATAGAAAATAACCAAATAACTACAAGTACATATTGTTATTTGAAAAGCAGACTATTTCTACGAAAAGTACATTTTTAATCTGTACTTTAAAAACATACACTTAAGTAAAATTAAATTGTTTGTTTGCAATTCCAAATTTATGGTGTTTTACTGAAAGTAAAAAGCTATAAAAAAATTGTGTTGTTTTAAACTGACATTTTCGAGATGGTTATTGTCTTAAATATGTCTTTTTTTATTTAGGAGGTGATGAGAAGAAGGATAAAATCGATGTTGATGCTGAGGACACGAAAGAGGACATCGCTGATGATGAGACGGAGAATGCTGCGCAAGACTGCACCCTGCCTCCGGTGTTTGAATCACAGCCCGCTGTCAGGTGAGACCACATATTTATAACATTACAAAAAAAAAACATAAATATAAAAAAATGTGTGTGCCTAAATTGCACAGCAGAAGTGAAAACTGAAATTAGAAATAACTTTTAAAAACTATTGACTTATTTTAATATAATCTATACTAATATAAATAATAATAATAAATAAATAAATATTGGTGGACAATTCACACACAACACCATCTGACCCCAAACTAAGCAAAGCTTGTGTGATGGCAGCCAGATAGCTGATACAATACTTATATTGTTTTAAACACATACTTATTATACATAGAAACACCCAGACACAGTGCAAACATTTGAATTCATCACACAAATATTTGCACTGGGTGGGAATCGAACCCACGACCCTTGGCTTCGCAGGCAGAGCTACTACCAACTAAGCCACGAGGCCAGTCAGTAAAATACTATAAAGCAGAAGAGTTTGTTTGTTTGTTTGAAGGCAATGATATCGGGAAGTACTGGTCCGAATTGAAGGATTATTTCTCTTTTGGATAGTCCATTTATCGAGGAAGACTAGGCTATTTAACATTACGCTACTATCAACAGGAGCGGACCATGAATGAAAAATGTAACAATCGGCCAAGTGCGGGTCGGACTCGCCCATGAAGCGTTCCGTAGCAGCAAGTAACATAGTAAATAAGTTCTTGTAGTTCATTGTAACTTTGATCGATGTTTTAATAATAGTGTATTTATGACATACTACAAAAAACTACTCATCAGATCGAGTTCAAACCAATTTTCGTTGGAAGTTTGCATGGTAATGTACATCATTTATTTTTTTGGTTTTAGCATTCTCTTATTTTAGAAGTTAGAGGGGGGGGGGGGGGGCACACATTTTACCACTTTGGAAGTGTCTCTCGCGCAAATTATTCAGTGTAGACAAAACTGATATTAGAAACCTCAACATCATTTTTGAAGACCTATCAATAGACACCCCACACGTATAGGTTTGATGAATTTTTTTTTTTGTGTTTCAGTTCTAAGTAAAACCCAAAAGGCCAAAAGTACATATATGTAATTAATCGGTCAGCTAGATCATGGAAAAATATGGGACACGTATTTTTTGTTTTTTTTAAAAAAAATTAAAAATCGACAAAGATATATATCATCAAACGTCACTCGTGGGTAGAAGTCGTACCCACGAGTGACATCACGTGAAAATTAAAAAAAACTGTGTCTTCATCCTATTTTGTTTGTGAAACAAAAGAAAAAAATATGTGTCGGTACAATATTTGTTTGCCATCTAAGTGACGGACTAATTAGTTTTTTTGAAGATTGTAGTCACCTCAAATTTTAACCTTTGAAAAATGTGCCTAAGTATACCACTTTATGTTCCCACTGCTGGGAATCGGGGCCTTCTCTCGCGGTACAGAGTCAAGGTCCATAATCCACCACGCACGCCCACAACGTCTACTCTTTTTCTACGAAAACGTAATTTCAAAAAAAATCTTGCGACTTTTCTACTAGGTACTCCAAGTTGTACTTCGTATCGTCCGAAAGAACATTGACGTGTAAATGTTCTCTCTACTCTAATTAGCTTAGAACTTAGACTAGAAACTTAGGCTTAGAACATTTAAACGGACAAAACGACGGATCGAAGTAGAATCAGTAAGATAAATCAGAGTAGGAAAGTCGTGAGTTTATTTCGAAATTACGTTTTCGCAGAAAGAGGAGTAAAGGCACAGAATAAATATTAGTACAAGTACAGAACACTCACTTAGCGAAAACAATTATATAAATAGCGACTCTTGCTAGGACACAACAAAGTTCAATTCAGCTCGCATTAGCGCTCAATACCTGTCGCGATTTTCAACTAAACATTTGCGCTCTCTTCTAACGCGTAACTCTGTCGCTGTCTAGCGCGGAATGATGCGCAAGGGTTGTCGACATATCTAATAACAATATGCGCGGGAAACGTGTGGCGCGAGCGCTCAGCCGTGCGTCCGACAACCGACTGGCACTTGTTCCTTGAGAAGAACGGTCTAGCTGTAGGCTAAAACCGCGCGACCTTGAGCGAGTGATGATGCACTGTGACTGTGTGGGTAGTAACCCACTAAGCCATGAGGCTCTGCCTGCGAAGCCGAGGGTCGTGGGTTCGATTCCCACCCAGTGCACATATTTGTGTGATGAATTCAAATGTTTGCACTGTGTCTGGGTGTTTCTATGTATAATAAGTATGTATTTAAAACTATATAAGTAGTATATCAGCTATTTGGCCGCCATATCACAAGCTTTGCTTAGTTTGGGGTCAGATGGTGTTATGTGTGAATTGTCCACCAATATTTATTTATTATTATTTTATTTATTTAAAGGGCCATTGCTGGACGACACATGGTCCCGTAAGGTTCTAGATACCAGTGTGATGTTTTCCTTCTACTGAATAGTGTATGTGAATGTTGTTCCAGGCTCCTAGAAGCGGCTCTGTTCGTGGCCAAGAAGAAGACTTACACACAGCTGTACGCTCGCTGCTTCATCAACCGGCTGGCGCGGCTCGCCTGCGTTCCCATGCTGAACTTCACCGTGCAGCGGCTCATAGACAACTGCTCCATCAAGGAAGAGGTGAGACACGGTTTTAAATACACTTCGATATAGCGATAGTCGATGCGGTATCGCTGGAGACACTGGTGCACTGCCCAGGTCTCGATGGAATCGAAGGCTTTCTCATAGTCCACATACGCTATAACTCAGCCACTATGGGCCGATTATACTCCTCGGTTTTCTGTATAATCTGCCGAATTTAAGGCAGGAATTCAAGGCTTGCCGAATTAAATAAATAATAAAAAAAAAAATTATATCTTATCTTAATATATATAAATCTCCTGTCACGATGTTTGTCCGCGATGGATTCCTAAACTACTTAAGTAACCGATTTTTAATAAAAATAAATTGGCACACCGTGAGCAGTCTGGTCCAACTTGAGAGATAGGTTAGTTTTTTTTTCGATTAATCCTTACTAATATTATATTGTCATCAGGACACGTCTTGGCATACCCAGCCTAAAAAATTCCACCTGGAAAGTTCATGACGAAAACTTGGCTATATTGTTAGAACATCCTGGTACAAAACAAGACCCAAACAGCCAAGTAGAAACTTTTCAGGACACCATCTATACATACTTCTCTGAGCACTATCCACCATCAACTTATTATGCTCGAAATAACAAGGAAAATACGTTCAAAATGAAATTGCGGAGGAAGAAAAGAGAACTAATAAAACGTCTTCGTGTAGCTAAAACCATGGGCGACAACCATCTAAGTCACCAACTGTCCAGGGCTCTAAGATCAATCCTTAAATTAATACAAGGAATATCGTTACAAATCAGTAAAAATCGTGATAATCTTTACAGAGCTAAACACGAAGTAGACTTTGATAAAAACCCTTTTCAATACTCGAAAAATATTTTCAGAGAACAAAATGGAAAGCTTATCTTGACTAATGAGCAAATTTACGATCACTTTAAAAGCACATACGAAGTGCCTAAACGCGGGAGCTCGTACGTAGTACCAAACATCCAAAGACCTAATGATCCTCTAACAAACTTTCAAAGCACTCCACCTAGCGAAGAGGAAGTAAACTATCAAATTAAGAAGAAAACTACAAAATCAGCCCCAGGCCCTGATGGCATTCCCTACATAGTGTATAAAAAGTGTCCATCAGTTCGTAAACATATCTTAAATATATTCAGTAAGATCTGGTCAGGAAAGCAAATCCCAAAATCATTTGGAAGAGCAATTTTTGTCCTGATTCCTAAAATGCAAGAAGTAACTCATCCAAAAGACACCAGACCGATAGCCCTAACCAATACAATTTCTAAAATTTTTTTCAGTATATTGCAAACAAAAATGACCACATTTATGGCTAGCAATAGGTATTTCAGGCCCAACCACCAGAAAGGCTTCTTGCCTGGTATTTCTGGATGCCTGGAACACAATACATTACTAGCGGAAAGTTTGAAAGATGCCAGAACACATGAGAGACAAATAACAGTCTGCTGGATAGACCTAGAGAACGCATTTGGTTCCGTACAGCATGAACTTATGTTATTTGCCCTAAAATGGTATAACTTTCCTGCTGTAATTATTGACATAATTAATTCATATTATAATCACTTAAAATTCGTTATAGCAGTAAACAAGGAATACTCAAAACCACTTAAATATAATGTGGGACTATTCCAAGGGTGCTGCTTATCACCAATAGTATTTAATATAGTTATAAATATTCTAGTAGATAAATTAATATCCCGTGAGAAGAAATGGGGCTACCGGTTTAAAATCAACAATAAGTACACTGAGTCAATTTTAGCCTTTGCGGACGACCTTGCAATACTTACACGAAATCCCAAACAGTGTCAAGAATTGTTGAATGATGTTGATGAGTTCTGTACATGGACGGAGGGAATGAGGGCAAAACCAAGTAAATGTCATTGTTTATGTCTGGGTAGACGAAATACCAAATATACTTCTTACGATCCGGGACTCTCCATAAGTGGCCAAAGAGTTGCCACAATTGCAGAGGCAGTGCCTTTTAAATTTCTTGGTAGAAAGATAGACTACAAAGGGCGTACACCATCATTAGAGGTAGTTGTTGGAAATTTCATGAATGACCTCAATAAGGTAGACCAACAGCCTATCAGCAATATCAAAAAAGCATGGATATATGACAACTATCTCACATCACGTCTCACTTGGCCTTTCCTAGTATATGACATCGGTAAAACCCTCCTCGCAAAACTAGATGCTAATGTCATAAAGATATTGAAGTCATGGTTTGGATTGGCACATCCGGCTGATCCCTCTACTCTATTTAGGGATCACAATAGTTTTGGCCTGAAACTAAAAAAACCATCCGAACTCTACAAACACCTAAGAGTTACAAAAACGCATGTTTTGGGAAAGTCGAAAGACGAATTAATCGCATCTCTCCCAAAAGACAAAAGCGCTTCGGACCTTGAATCTAGACTTCAATTCCACAAACAATTTATGGCAGGCGCGCAAGTAAATACAGCTGGGTTGGGTACGAGAAAGAAAAGGGAAGACCGAGACATGGTAAAAACCTTTCTACAACAAGACGAAAATGATAGTTACAAAGTGCACGCTATGAATTTAGAAATGCAAAGTGAGTGGTTAACCATAGGTGAGTTTTGTATCCCATTAGCTCTAAAGTGGCGCACCTTGCTATATGACTGGTCTCCTGCCTTATTAAAATTTTATCTGAACGCTTTCCAAATGACCCTCCCTGACCAGAGTAACTTGGTAAGGTGGGGAAAAGCCTCTGAAAAATGTTGCTATACTTGTAGTGAGGCGATATGTACAGCAAGGCACATATTGGTGGGATGCAAGGTGCTCCTTAATAGGGGTCATTACTCACAGCGCCATGACAGAGTACTTGAAATCATACGTGAAGCCGTAAGCCTTTCGGTAGCTAGAGCCCAAAAGGGATTGACGATAAACAAAAGACAAATTAACTTTGTAAAAGAGGGCTCAACTTCAAACTCCAAGAACAAGCCTTACTCAATCCTGGGTTCAGCACCTGATTGGACTATTTTAATGGACACGTATGAAAAGCACTACAAAATCCCAGAGGATGTAGGTGTTTCGTCATCCAGACCGGACATTTTCCTTTTTTCTAGGGCTACGAAACGCATAGTCCTGGTAGAACTTACCGTACCGTGGGAAACTAATATACCTAAAGACCACGCGATGAAACAAAATAAGTATTACGACCTACAAAATGAATTAACAAAAAATGGCTATGTAGTTAATTTATACGCTGTAGAAGTAGGAGCGAGAGGTATACCAGCAAAATCTCTCTATAACCTGCTTAAAGACCTTGGATTGTCCAGAAGTGCAGTAAGTTCTATACTAGAACGAGTATCTAAAGCTGCACTAGTAGGATCATATCGGATTTGGCTGGGCAGGGAGAGAAATACGAGTAGTGAAGGTGAGTGTTGACGTACGTCAATATAAGGGGCCCCTTTTAAACCTACAGCCCGAGTCACAAGTCTCGGGGTCTACTCGTGATTTCTCTCTCTGCCACACGATGGACCCGGCACCCGCACGGTGAATCCATGGAATGCTAAGAAGTACGTCTCAATGCGAAAGTAACTCTGTCTGTCTGTCTGTCTGTCTGTCTGTTATGATTTACCATCTAAACCAGTAAACTGATTTTAATGAAATTTGGTACACAGATAGACTAGACCCCGAGAAAGGATATAGGCTACTTTTTATTGCAGAAAAAGGGTTGGGGGTTGAAGAATGTAACAAAAACGGGGAAAAATATTTCTCTTCGAGAGCTTTAGCTGCGTGTGCCATTCTCCTTGGTATGCGCTGAAGTCTGATGACAGATGACAGGACATGTCAGTCTATATTTGAAGGTTACGTCATTTTAGGTAATCAAATTTTCAATAATGCATTGTTTACATTAAAGTATTATCAAATTAAAAATCTCTCTAATCTTATATTGTAATGTTGTGTATGTAAAATTTGTCCGTTGATTTTTATACCTCTACACTAAACATTACTATTTTACCATACTATTCACATACAATCGTATATTGGAAGTACTTGAAGGAAGAACCCTGCTGCCTCGATTTCACACTAATGAGGTTTTTGACAATCAAGCTCAAGATTATCTGAAGAAGACTGATCACCTGAATGAAACATCATAGATACTCCAATGAAAAACATACATACAGAACATGGATTAACGACGCTCTCAATGTTCAAACGCTGGACGTTGGCGAAATTGCGGTGGTACCTATTACCGACTGGTAGCCATAAGAAAAAAGAAGAAAAATGCATCGTTTGCGGAGGTATTTTTATAAACACGATGTTCGGATAAACATTTATCCGACCGAGTACATTATTTATCACAAATATATAATTTTGAGCAAAATTGCCCTTGGTATTATTTGATTTTAATGAATATTTTAGGAAATATCTTAGTTTTAAAATAACTCTGCAACAAAATAATAGATCACTTTATTACGAATACGAGTAGCCGTGGCCTGATCATCCACAGTGAAGCTAAGAGAAACCCGCAGTAGGACTGCTAACCAGGGCTATGAGCTCTAAGCCTTGCGTTCCTAGCAATGCGGTCAGGAGGGAGTTGCGCGGCGTAGACGGTGTCGGCGCGAATGAGACGTGCCGCGATGTTTGGTGGTATGCACCGTGACCGTAGAGAAGAGGATGAACGATATGAGAGGCTGAAGAGGAATACCGGTATAACGGTGCACCACTCTCCCTGCCCACTGTGGCCTTGCGTGGTTGCCAACGTATGATGGCGAACGCGGTGGGAGTGTAGAGGAAGAAGAGTGCCGGTATATCGGTGAGCTGCTGTCCCCGTCCTCTTCAGTCGGATGGTGGTAGGTGACGAGGCCGACCATTTGGCCCGCCGTGAGAAACAAAGGGTGTCTAGACGTGAAGATGTCACTCTGGTGACCACGGTGTGCATTGTCCCGCGCCGGGTTCACAGAAGAGTGCGAGAACATTCCGGTGTTTGCGCGGTTTGTGGCAAAGATGAATTAATACTGCCGAGGTTTTAGTCGGTAGGGTAGGGCCGGTAGGGCATGGTGTCGAATCCGACACAAATCGACTATTCACTTCAACTGCAATGGTATGTTATTGCATTACCTCCACATAAAATAGTACCATTTGCCTTTTAATTTCAAAATAATACAGTTTCCCATTAATTAGTCGTATGCTGAAACTATTATTAAAGCACAGGGGCAAACATTTAAGCACCTAGAAATCGATTCTTCGCGCTAAGACTGTTTTTCATACGGACAACTACTTAGGTATCTGAAGCGTTATCAAGATCATCAGGTTACAGAGATAACCAATTTGTTCTTCTACCCCAAGAATTAAAAAACTAAAAATATCATATATACAGAAGTACTCTAAAATATCTGTACTATAAAACACATTTTACTAGAACCCAGTACTTTTACGTAGCGTTTCTTTATTCTTTTGGTATAGTTCTCTTACTGATCATAGCTTTTTATAGCAATGGATATTTTAGTAGAGATTTTCCTCAAATAGCCGCGGGTGAAACCGCGGGTCACAGCTAGTAGTCCTTATATGACGAAATCCGAGCGAAGCCGGAACGGGCCGCTAGTATTTTTAATATATTTTAAAACTCATAACACCTAAATCTTTGGGTCTAAAATAATAAAATGACTTTAACGCGGCTAAAAGTGTTCCCTTGGTCATATAGATCTAGAAATTCCCACCTGTTTCACAGTAGTTTCGAAGGTCTATCAAATTCTGAGTTTTAAGTTTTCACTTTCATCAGCAGTTTTTATGCAGACTACCAATTTTTTTAAAATACTTAATTTAACTAATTCAATCCTATTACTTCCAGTTCGAGCCAATGTTCGACGAGTTGTCCGAGAAGTTCGGCGCACTGATGGCGAGCGGGAACACTGGAGTCCTCGTCGCGCTGGCCAAGGCTTGCCTTAAGATTAAGGCGAAACAGGCGCAATTCATTACTGTAAGTTAACATGAACATGAATAAGGCTTGACCGAAAAATTGCTAGCTCATCTAGCTAGCAGGTTTTTATCGGATACACTTCGGAGAGTGTGCAACAGATATGCATGATCTAAAGGTGCGCTAATACGGGCGACTAAAATTGTTCAATTCCAGTCAATACTCATCAACTATGAGGTCACGACTACATCAACCAATTTACGGCAACGGCAACAAGCATCAATACTGCGCAATACAATATTGAGCGATATCGCGCAACTTCATCAACTAGGCAATACTGTCCTACACGAGCATTTCAGTATTCGCTCGCTATGGACGACATTGTTCTTGCTGCGGCGGCTTGTAGCGCCACCCAATAAATTGCGGCAATTTTTTCGGCGATATTGCTTCTAATTCCTCCAGATATGTCACTAGCGGCCCGCCCCGGCTTCGCACGGGTACATACACACACTTTTTTTTTAAATATAATATAGCCTATGTTACTCGGGAATAATGTCGCTTTCCAAAGGTGAAAGAATTTTTGAAATCGGTCCAGTAGTTTCGGAGCCTATTCATAACAAACAAACAAACAAATCTTTCCTCTTTATAATATTAGTATAGATATCGCTCAATGTCGCAGATACGAATTGACGAACATCCAATGGGCTTGGAAATTCCTAGCAATTTTTGTATACATCTCATTCGCACTTGTTTCTTTTGCGTCTTGCCGTCTTGCTTCAGCGGAGAGAGCGAGATGTCGGGTGGCGCCTAGTTGATGAAGTTGCGCCATATCGCTCAATATTGTATTGCGCAGTATTGATGCTTGTTGCCGTTGCCGTAAATTGCTTGATGTAGTCGTGACGTCATAGTTGACGAGTATTGACTGGAATTGAGCAATTTTAGTTGCCCGTATAAGCGCACCTTAATACATAATCATGCATAATCTCTGTTTTATGTAAAACTAACTGAACCGCGCGCGCGTTGCTACGTCATCTATCGAAAATTGCTCGTACCAATTCATATTTTGAACAAATTCGGTTACCTTAGGTTATAATGACGCAACCTTTAAAAGATAGACACATGCTGTCACGCAACGAAAGCTCTCAAAAAGCAATATCTTTCCCCGTTTATGTAACATTTTTCATTTATGCTCCGCTCCTGTTGATAGTAGCTTAATGTTATGTAGCCTTCCTCGATAAATGGACTATCCAACAGAGAAATAATCTTTCAAATCGGACCAGTAGTTCCCGAGATCCTTGCGTTCAAACAAACAAACTTTTCAGCTTTATAATATTAGTTTAGTATTTGGACTGTGAATATTGTTTTAAACTTTGTGTGTATGTAAATAAAGCATGGTTTGATTTGAATACCACCTTGCCGTTTTTTCTATCGGCATGTTCGTAGCTCGATGAAATGACATCGTTTGAGACGAACTTCTTAGCATTCCATGGATTCACCGTGCGGGTGCCGGGTCCATCGTGTGGCAGAGAGAGAAATCTCGAATAGACCCCAAGACTTGTGACTCGGGCGTAGGTTTAACTCTTCGCGCGTGCGATACGTTCCCGCTAAAAGTGGCCTACGTGCTGGTAAAATCGAGTACGAAAAACGAAATGCGCAGGAGTTGTGGAAAAGTGAATAAATAATGATATTTATCTCAATAATATGTACATATTTATATATCACAAGAAAGCCCTTGAAATGTAGTTTATGTTAAAGTACTGTGTTAATGTCTAGGTACTTACCACATTAATAAATCCTGTCACGAAATGCAAAGTTTGCATTTCACGGCCGTCACAAAGAAGTTTTGGTCTGTCACGTCAGTGAACAACAGAGGAGAGGTGGATGAAGGTGAATAATAAGATGTTCGTGATTACAAGTTTATTAAGAAAATAAATAAAGATTAAATGAATAAGATAAAGACGTAACTTAAAATAAAGAAATTTTAAAAAATTATCTGTCTTGAAGGCCAGTGAGTAAAGTGCTTCCCAACAGGTTTCCTGGATGTAGTTGTTGATCAGTCTGGGCTCGCAGCTGTCAGCGAGGATGTCTCCACCTAGTACGGTAGAGTTCTCAGCCAGCAGTCCTCGTGAGTGTAGTAGTCCCACCTAGCACGGTAGAGTTTTCAGCCAGCAGTCCTCGTGAGTGTAGTAGTTTTCCAACGAGGAGGGCTCCACCTAGCACGGTAGAGTTCTCTGCCAGCAGTCCTCGTGAATGTAATTGCTTCCCAACAGTTTTACAGGATGTAAGTACTTCCAAGTAAGTCCAAGGGATGTGATCGTTGAACGATAGTGGCTCTCAGCCGTTTAGACCTTTCAAGGTTTATTACTGATCTTGATCGCTTGGAAGTCTTTTGTATGTTAATGTTCCTCTGTTGGAAGCTGGATTCTCACTGACCCTCTTCAATGATTTGCTTAAAAATGTAGACTTTTAGTGTTTTGAATCTGGAGAAAATAAACTTTATTTTAATATTGACAATTCAAAGAGGATTAATTAAAAAAACTATACAACCTTATGAAAAAGAGTAAAAATTGCTAAGTGACAAATAGTTTTTTGAAGTATTTACATTATGTAAACAAATTAAATTTTTGGAAAAACGTAATTATTATAGATTTAGAATAAGATATATGATACAAGAAATATATCACAACAATAAGAAAATTATTATCTATCGTATGGACACAATTAAAAGGAAATTAGTGATATGAAAATTTTGGTATGTAAATATCTAAGAATTCTATGAATAGATGCTAGTTTTGAGATGAAAATAGAGGTAAAATGTACATTTACATATTGTAATCAATATGTAATGTTACATCACAATATATCACCAGAACACGCACATAAACACACAACAAAATATTTTAACCAGCACTTATACACATTAACTACCACATGTATTCATTTATTTACCGAAATTGCTAATAAAACTCAAAATACAATTAAAAAACGAACGAAACGAAACGAAGCCACCATTTTAGTACTTTATTTTTTTACGGCACTTCAAAGTTATTACGTTTTTTCACTAATAAAAGAACACAATACACCCATAATATTAACTTTAGCACACTCACCATCCTTTTTTTAGTAGATAACAATAAAAATACTCATCGTTTTCTCATTTTCTGATTTAAATAAAGAATATTTCTCGTCGGCGTCGGATCACTTTGTGGGGAAAAATGGCGTCGGAGCCCGCGACACAGAAATGTCACGGTGGCATCAGTGTTTTTTTTTCTTGTAGGCCAAATGAAGCTTTATTTCTATTGCGTTAGCGGTAAATTTCTCGTAATTGAAATTCCGAACAGACTAGTACCAACATGATAACGTGTTATGACGTATATAAGCCACAATCCGCCTACCAATAAGAGAGCTTTGCTTACGCAACTATGCGTTGCGTAAAGCACGTCTGGCCTCCAGTCCTTAAGCAACGATTGTTGACATAAAGCACGTGAAGGGTTAAAAGGGGCCCCTTATATTGACGTACGTCAACACTCACCTTCACTACTCGTATTTCTCTCCCTGCCCAGCCAAATCCGATATGATCCTACTAGTGCAGCTTTAGATACTCGTTCTAGTATAGAACTTACTACATTTCTGGACAAGGCAAGGTCTTTAAGCAGGTTATAGAGAGATTTTGCCGGTATACCTCTCGCTCCTACTTCTACAGCGTATAAATTAACTAAATAACCATTTTTGTTAATTCGTTTTGAAGGTCGTAATACTTATTTTGTTTCATCACGTGGTCTTTAGGTATATTAGTTTCCCACGGTACGGTAAGTTCCACAAGGACTACGCGTTTAGTAGCTCTAGAAAAAAGGAAAATGTCAGGTCTGGATGGCAATGTTTGAAAATTAAAGTATAATGGAGAAAGAAGTGATTTAATCACGAAAATCTCAATACAATTTATATTTAAGATTTGTGGCGATGGCCATATTATTTTAAATTTAATGACTCATATATATATATATATATATACATATTCGAAATGTATGCTCATAAATTTGTACGACAGCAAAAAATTGGATAATTCTTTGTTTTAAGAAAACTTCTTTTGGCATGCCTCATACAGATTTTTTGTGGGCTGTGAATTGAATTCTAGCGTTACGCTCGGGAATGATAACAAATCTTCGGGTAAATTCGGGACCATGGCCATTGGCGATCTAGAAAAGCATCAGCATTTCCCATTGACCATCTAGCTAATGGCCACGCTCTCCGGTTTCACCCGCGTAGTTTCCAAAGTGAGCTATCAAATTCTGAGTTATAAGTTTTCACTTCTATCGGCAGTTCCCATGACTGGCAATTTTTTTTAAAGTATTATTAGGACAATGTTTGTATATCAGAAAATTGAAGTTTGCCAGTCAGTGAGTGTTAAATAAATGTGGTTAATGTATTTGTAGCACCTGGAATCATCGTTGAAGTGTTCAGCCCCGGAAGACCAGAAGTGGTTCTCAGTGTGCTGCCTTCGACTGCTGCCTCTCAACAGCATCGATACCAGCAAGTTAGAGGAGGAATACTTTATACACGTGCATGGGTCTGTCATACTGCAGACTGTACTGGACTTTCAGGTGGGGTTATAATCTTAGTATTGGACTGGCCTCGTGGCTTAGTGGGTAGTAACTCTGCCTGCGAAGCCGAGGGTCGTGGGTTCGATTCCCACCAAGTAGCCAGTACCAGCAATGCAAATATTTGTGTGATGAATTCAAATGTTTGCACTGTGTCTGGGTGTTCCTATGTATAATAAGTATATGTTTAAAACTATATTAAGTATTATATCAGCTATCTGGCCGCCATCACACAAGCTTTGCTTAGTTTGGGGTCAGAGTGTGTTGTGTGTGAATTGTCCACTAATATTTATTTATTTATTGTTTTAGTGAATTTTTGTATTTTATAATCTGATCTGCATGATCTAATACCACCTTGCCCTTTCTTCTATCGGAGTTCTCGGATCTCCAAAAAGCGACATCGTTTCATGGTTGATGTTCCAAAAACACGAACGAAGATTTGACTCCACGTTTGTGATAAGAACGTCTAGGTTGTGGAATGCGTTGCCCGAGTGGGTTTTTTTCCCGATAGCTACAATCTGGGTGTCTTCAAATCGAGAGTGAATCGGTTTCTTCAAGGTAAGCACGTTCCATCGTAGACCGCATCGTCGCTTAACATCAGGCGAGATGGTGGTCAAGTGCGAACCTATTATAGTAAAAAATTATAATAAAATACTCATATGACTGGTCTAGTGGTTACGGCTGGTCTAGTCGGGAGAACGGCGCCTGCCGATCCGGACACCCCGGGTTCAAACCCCACACGCACCACTGTCTTTTCGAAGTCATGTGCGTAATGCCGCTAACTTAAAACGGTGAAGGAAAACATCGTGAGGAAACTGATATGTACCTAGAATCTTTCTAAGTTATGTGTCATCTACTAACCCGCACTGGGCCAGCGTGGTGGATTATGGCTTTAACTCTCTCCTTGCGAGAGAAGGCCCGAGTCCCAGCAGTGGGAGCATTTAGTGGGCTGATGATGATGATACTCATATGAGCAGTAGTTTTATTTTTCATACTACGGAGTTACGAGACGAGCTGGACATGTGCCTGATGGTAAGCAACATGCCTGCCACATAACAGCACAATGACCCGCAGCTATTGGATCATGAAGAGTCCAAATCATTACCTAGCACTGCACTGCGTTCGTCACCCAAAGATCTAAGATGTTTTATCTCTAAACCGTGTAATTTATCTACAAACATTCCCCTGCAAACCGGAACACTGTAATGTTTGCACATTACTGCTTGGCGGTAGAATAACTGGCCAAGGTGTGGTACTTCCCCAGGCGGACTCTGCCAAGAGTCCTGCCATTATTAAAGTACTTAGTCAGTACTTGTTGAGAATATACATATATTTATGTAATGCTTTCTGGTATGTTTAATGTGTTTTAAGTATGCGTTATGCTATTTCAATGCTATGGTCATAGGTTTCTTTAAAAATGTGTTATTACTGGAAAATTCTATTACTTTACAGAAGTTTAGTTTACCTACAGTTTCAATACTTATGTAATGGACACATACTTATTACTTATTATACATACAAAGGTCCAGACACAACAAATATTTGTATTCATCACACAAATTGTCGTCCTGGGTTGGAACCGAACCCACGACCCACGGCTTCGCAGGCAGACTTACTACAAATCAACTGTCAGTAATTTTTTATTATTATTTAATTTAAACACTCCACAGACTCCAGGGTCCGTGACCTTTGTCATTACAATAACCTTTTTTTTATTTACATAGATCTTGGATTAGGAGAAGAAGAGGAACATAAAGGGGGGGAAGTAGGGGGGTGGTGAACATTTTAAACGTAATTCTAGTCCTAGTCAGTCCGATTTCGTCTGTTGAGCCGATCACTACCGGTTGGGATTCCGATAGTAATCGACTCGACATCGTCTTTTGCCTAAGCCGCCTCCTCCTGGCTCAGAGCCTCCACTACGGCCGCATTTCTGTCTCTAATGGCCATCTGCAGGTTGAAATCTCGAATGGTCTTTGGTGATGCAGCCAACGCTCGCCGCACGAACCGACCGATGGCGTCGTCGGTGTCGTCAGCGTAGTACGTGAGGGTCCCCGTGTGCCGTGAGATTGCAACAACTGCATGGGGCACGCTCTCGTGCAGCTTCATGTTTGCCTTGGTTTTAATTACGTTAGTAGTTAGTCAAAATTTGGATTTACAACAGTGTTTGTTTTGTTATATTTGTACTGTGTCTGGGTGTTTATATGTATAACTAGCGGCCCGTTCCGGCTTCGCTCGGATAATAACCTAGATCACAGCCTATTAAATAATACAGTCGTTCGACGAAGCCGTCTACACGGGGCAATCGTGCGGGGTGAGACGCGGGAAGCGCGCTCCTGCATTGCCTACATTACAATGTTAGTATTGCAGGAGCGCGGCTCAGGGCTGACGTCGTCCGTATATTTTGGTGGTATCAATTTTATTTTGGTGGTTGTATTTGGTGTTTGCGAGAACCCTACCATCAGTTGTGTGTGAATTGTCCACCAATGTATATTTGTTTATTTACAGCGTCCAGCGAAGGCGGTGACCGGTTTGCTAGAACTGTCGGCTGAGCAGTTGTTGATAATCCTGTGCGACGCGAAGGGGTGTCACGTGACGGACGCGCTGTGCGCAGGACAGTGCGTCGGGGTGAAGGCGCGGGACAAACTAGTCTGGAGGATGAAGGTGAGTCGATTGATGGGTTTAGGGTGAGTGAGTTTCATCCTAGGTGAGTGTGTTTTACCCTAGATGAGTGAGTGAGTTTTACCCTAGGTGAGTGAGTTTCACCCTAGGTGAGTGTGTTTTACCCTAGATGAGTGAGTGAGTTTTACCCTAGGTGAGGGAGTTTCACCCTAGGTGAGTGTGTTTTACCTTAGGTCAGTGAGTGAATTTTGCCCTAGGTCAGTGAGTGAGTTTCACCCTCTAGGTCAGTGAGTGAGTTTTACCCTTGGTCAGTGAGTGACTTTCACCCTAGGTGAGTGAGTGAGTTTTACCGTAGATGAGTGAGTGAGTTTCACCCTAGGTGAGTGAGTGAGATTGACCCTTGGTCAGTGAGTGAATTTCGCCCTAGGTCAGTGAGTGAGTTTCACCCTCTAGCGTCAGTGAGTGAGTTTTACCCTTGGTCAGTGAGTGAATTTCGCCCTAGGTCAGTGAGTGAGTTTCACCCTCTAGGTCAGTGAGTGAGTTTTACCCTTGGTCAGTGAGTGACTTTCACCCTAGGTGAGTGAGTGAGTTTCGCCGTAGATGAGTGAGTGAGTTTCACCCTAGGTGAGTGAGTGAGATTGACCCTTGTTCAGTGAGTGAATTTCGCTCTAGGTCAGCGAGTGAGTTTCACCCTCTAGCGTCAGTGAGTGAGTTTTACCCTAGGTCAGTGAGTGACTTCCACCCTAGGTGAGTGAGTGAGTTTCACCCTAGATTAGTGAGTGAGTTGCACCCTAGGTGAGTGAGTGAGTTTTACCCTAGGTGAGTTAATGTTCACTCTAGGGCGATTAACTTACCTTGGATTAAGGGCCTTTTATAATGTTTTAATATACCACCATCTTTTTCGGTCATTTCACAAATAAGCAATACATACCACGTTTTTTATGTATACGGCGAACCAGAGTAGCGTCGGAACGAAATACGCGTTATATACGCTTTTTGGATGAGTAAAATCTTTTGAGTTTGTCATGTCTAATGTGGTGAAATTAAGAGTTGTTATTATCATTTGATAATATAAATCCCTAATTCAAATTATCTATTTGATATTTGATATAAACAATGAGACTTTGTCTTGGTGTTGTTTTTCTTCTTGTTCGTTTTGGGTCACATTAGACAAACATGACGAACTCACAAGATTTCCCTCATCCAAAAACAGTCATCATCAGCCGCAAGATGTCCACTGCTGAACATAGGCCTCCCCCCTAGATTTCCACAACGAACGGTCCTGCGCAACCTGCAACCAGCGGTTTCCAGCGACCTTTGTGAGGTCATCTGTCCATCTAGTGGGAGGCCGTCTAAAAAGCGTATACAACGCATATTTCGTATCAAAAAGTCCTCCATCGCGGCTATAAGAGTTTTTACTACTTTAGTATGTAGTGGTAGGACTCTTGGCAGAGTCCGCCTGGGGAAGTACCACACCTTTGCCAGTTATTCTACCGCCAAGCAGTAATGTGCAAACATTACTGTGTTCCGGTATGAAGGGCAATGTTACCAGATAAATAACAGGGCTTAGGGATATAACATCTTAGATCTCAGGGTGACGAGCGCAGTGCAGTACTAGGTAATGATTTGAACTCTTCATGTTCCAATAGCTGCGTGTCACTGCTGTTATATGGGAGGCATGTTGCTTACCATCAGGCACATGTCCTGCTCGTCTCGTCACTCTTTGTTAAAAATAAAATACTCCAAAATTTATGTGCGTTTTATTTTCAGGGTTACTACCAAAAGCTGGCTCTCTCGCAGTACGGATCGCGTTCATTCGAAGAGATCTTCAAAGCGGCGTCGCTCGAGCAGAAAGTGAAAATCATGACCGAGATATCGGACAAGAGTAACCTCCTGAACAGCACGCAGTACGGACGGATCATCGCAGAGAAGATGGCCGTCGAGACTTTTAAACAGTCGCAGAAACAGTGGGAGCAGACGTGGAGGAATAAAGAGGGGAAGGAGAAAGATGGAGAATAAAATAAAAATAAATAAATAATACATAGTATTTAAAATATAAATGTTTGTTTTACTTTTTAACCTCTAAAGCGAATTGGTTAAGAATTGGTCCAAGATGGCCGCCACCACAAAATGGCGAATTAAATATTTTTATACATACTGAGTATGAATAAATGAATGACTTGACTATACGCGAAAGTTGTTGAAAGTACGCGATGTTGAGTTGAGGAATGTTAACTATCGAAATGAAAATTATCAAAATATCGTAATGGAGACGACACGAGACGAGAGATTGTTTATACAGGGTTATTGGTAATCAGCCTGCATCCTTTTAAGGGGATGTTAGGTACATTCAATACGTCAACTTTTGTTCTACAGTTTTTTAAAAAAAATGTTTTTTTTTTCTTTTACAAAATAAATAAAAAGTGCATTTGCACGGTCTAAAAGTATCGAACTCTTCGTAACAGTTCGTAACGAGAGCACGTGCGCTCTTGAACGCGCAAAAAATGATGTATCGAAGTGAAAAAACACTAAAAAGTCGCTAAACAGTACAAAAAAGGGCAACAAATACAATTTTTTTTTGGGTTATCTATTAAGTTTTAACGAAAATTGTAGAACAAAAGTTGTTTGTTTAAATATACAGAACATGCCCTTAAACGGATGCAGGCTGATTACCAATAACCCTGTATATACACAGCTCTCAGTACCTATAAATGAAAGTGGTGAACCCGAAAAATACTATCTATAAGTTTCCTATACTAAAATACTAAAAGTTAGGTATTAAATACTATAAGTTTAAGTACTATGAACAGTTTCCAATTCAAGATGGCCGCTGCCACAAAATGTTGCGACTAAATAATTTTACACAGCCAACAATCAATATTATGATCATCAAATGAAGGAGCTTGACTAGTAGAAAACTATACTTACTATAATAAATTGCAAATCCAAGGCGACTGCATTCGAAAAATGTTTTTTTCACTAATTCTTCAATTTGGTTATCAAATGAAAGGACCAGTAAAATAAAGAAGACAGTATGATATATTTTAAATGCAAGATGGCCGCCGCCATAAAATTTCGGATTGACTGGCCTCGTGGCTTAGTGGGTAGTAGCTCTGCCTGCGAAGCCGAGATTCGTGGGTTCGATTCCCACCCAGTGCAAATATTTGTGTGATGAATTCAAATGTTTGCACTGTGTCTGGGTGTTTCTATGTATAATAAGTATGTATTTAAAACTATGTAAGTATTATATCAGCTATCTGGCCGCCATCGTACAAGCTCTGTTTAGTTTGGGGTCAGATGGTGTTGTGTGTGAATTGTCCACCAATATTTAAAAAAAAAAGTTAGCGTCAAGAGCAATGCTTCAACAAAAACACGGGTGTTGGTATCATTTATAATTAAACAATTAAATCAAAGCTTTATAACCTAAGTTACATATCACGAGATCGGGTATTGGCACTCCGCACAGGGTGGCTTGTCCCCTGGCCGAAGCTTGCACACCTTATTCCCGCAGATGTATTCACCCTTCCGTACAATCAGACCTGAAACATTTACAATTTGTTGTCTTAACTTAAGCCCCAAGCGGACAAATTTGACCAAACTTTAAAACCTCATTTTACATGATATACATACTCGATGATTAGTTTATTTTGATGCTTAAGAGATAGGAAATTATATTAATTAGTACATTGGCGTTTATAGACACACAACATTTGGTTTCATTTTTGAGTAATGATTTTTTTGTGTGACGTCGCGACGCCGGCCGCGTCGCTCGTCGAGTTCACGGGTTAAGAGAAGCCTAGGTATCAAATAGAAAGACAGATAGCAACACTTTATTATGCACACCAGAAATAAATTAATAAATACAAAACATGAAATACTTCTAACTTGACTGGCCTCGTGGCTTAGTTGGTAGTAGCTCTGCCTGCGAAGCTGAGGGTCGTGGGTTCGATTCCCACCCAGTGCAAATATTTGTGTGATGAATTCAAATGTTTACACTGTGTCTGGGTGTTTCTATGTATAATAAGTATGTATTTAAAACTATGTAAGTATTATATCAGCTCTCTGGCTCCCATCATACAAGCTTTGCTTAGTTTGGGGTCCGATGGTGTTGTGTGTGAATTGTCCACCAATATTATTTTTAACTAGTGCCATAAATGGCAGTCTTACCGCTGATATCGCTTTCTTCCGGGCAACCATTAGTGACACGAATCAATGAAATAGTAGAGTGAAGATAGGGTGTGAAGAAAATAACAGTATGACAAAAGTCAAAAAGTCGCTTTAAACTACTTAAAAATAATTTTATTTTATTAGAAAAATAAAAACCGATTTTAATTTCAAATTCATCACTGCTGCTAACATAGCTTAAATTTGTTAATTTTAAGTGCCCTTGTGGGACGTGTTAGGTTAAGAGAGCTAGTCGGGTATTAGATAGATAGATAGATAGAAACTCTTTATTGTGATACAGACAAATTAATAAAATTACAGTGAAATACTTATGAACTAGTACCAGAAGTGGCGGCCTTATTGCTAAGATTAGTATTAATGAGGGTTTTTATTATTATAAATGTAAAAATATGTACATATATGATTTTACGGGGTGGTATTTGTCTGTAAAGCCAAAACCTCATAACTCAATAAAGATTTAAAAAAAAACATCTCAGAGAGGCTCGACTAAATTTCGAATTTTTTTTTTAAATCGAACACACTTCCAGATTTCTTTCATTTACGATCGTGACGCTCGAACTCAATTCACATCCCACGAAAAATCTGTCTGTGGTGCGCCGAAAGAAGTTTTTACTTCAATTATAATTCCAGATATTTAGCAACTTACGGGTTTTAGGCGGCGCTCCCTTGACTTGCGGATCCGCGCGCCGGATCCGAAGTAACTTGGACTCGAGGCTCGAAGGAGGTCGATTGACGAGTCTCCGTTTCTGGTCAATTGCTGACGATACCGCCAGACACGCCACTAAAAATAACGTCAGCATCAACTGAAACCAAAGCAAATGATAGAATGAAATGGATGGGTCGTACAAATTTAGACTCATACAACACGCGAGGAGAGAGACATTCTTGCAATGCACGCAACACTGACTAGCTGGACAATATACCACACTCCCTCACGAGATCGGAAAAGCTGACTTACATTATGGGACCGGAAGTTTATAACACTCTTCCTAAAGTAGTTAAATCAGGCCCGAGTTTGGGCAGCTTCAAAACCCGATTAAAAAGCTGGCTTATCGATCAAACTTTTTTATATTTACAGCGAGTTTTATAGAGTGATGGTAAACTCAGAATCGAAATGTAAGAAATACATATTATATTATGATGATTGACACTTATCTGTACTTAAGATAATTATTATAGTATAATATAATGTCCAGTTTAAAACTTTAAAAATTAATGATCATGAAGATCAGTCGTACACTATCCGCAATGTATCCGAATATAGAGCATGATTTGTTTGAAGAAGTCGATGCTAAAACTACCGCAATATCATCATGTATAATAGGTAATATATAATAGGTATATCAAAGCAAATTGCGCCACAACTTGCGTTGAATACTTTGGCACCATCACATCTTCCACAGACACATAATATATTACCTATGTAGTAGAACCGGTGCAGCATCTTTCTAATTCGGCATCTTATACGGCACAAATATGCAAAGTATGCAAGTAATGGTAGGACTCTTAGCAGAGTCCGGCTGGGGAAGTACTACACCTTTGCCAGTTATTCTACCGCCAAGCAGTGAAGTGCAAACATTACTGTGTTCCTGTATGAAGGGCAATGTTTCCAGAGAAATTACAGGGCTTAGAGATATAACATCTTAGATCTCTGGGTGACGAGCGCAGTGCAGTGCTAGAAATTACAGGGCTTAGAAATATAACATCTTAGATCCCTGGGTGACGAGCGCATGATTTGGACTAGTCGAGTTCCAATATCTGCGTGTCACTGTGCTGTTATATGGCAGGCATGTTGCTCACGATCAGGCACATGTCCTGCTCATCTCGTCACTCTACACTATAAAAAACCCATTGCCTACTTCGCGCTGAATTTTCTGATAAAAATTGAAAAATATAGGCAACTAAGTAATTTAAATATGGCCAAGTTCGACTCAGATTCGCTTTGTAGGTCATCATAAAATCTAGTTTGAGCCCATTAGCCTAACATTAATTCAGAACGCCTAATGGTTGGTATGTACAATTGTATATAGGTACCTCTATTATACCCACGGTTGATACTCGTAGACTAGATAATATTACTCTATAAACTCTTTAAATAAATAAATAAATACAGTATATAAAAAAAATTTGGCAGTCATTGGAACTGCCGATAGAAGTGAAAACTTAAAACTCAGAATTTGATAGCTTACTTTGGAAACTACACGGGTGTAACCGGAGGGCGTGGCCTCGCCATCTTGGCATGACCATCTAGAAATGCGTCAGCATTTCCCATTGGCTGATGCGTTTCTAGATGGCCATGCCATGATAGCCTGTCCACGCCCTTTCAGCATTTTCCATTGGCTGACGTATTTCTAGATGGCCAACAAAATAGCGCATTAATTATTTTTTTCACTACTGCCTCAATATGGGTATCAAATGAAAGGACTTGACTAACAGAGTAATATGTTTTTATACAACGACAAATTTCAAATCCAAGATGGCCGCTACCACAAAATAGCGAATCATTTTTTGTTCAGCTCTACCTCAATATAGGGAGCATATGAAAGACTTGACAAGTAGAGTACTATACCTCTATACTACGACATTTTTCAAATCTACGATGGCTGCCACCACAAAATGGCAATTTAACATTTTTTTAGTACAGCCTAAATATGGATATCAAATAAAAGACCTTGACTAGTAGAGTACTAAACCTTTATATTATGACAAATTCCAAATCCAAGATGGCCGCCACCACGAAATGCTGTTTTTTTTTCACTACTACTTCAATATGGGTAGTAAATGAAAGGGCTTGACTATTACAATACTAAATACTACAGTAAATTTAAAAAACAAGATGAGCGCCACTACAAAATAGCGAATTAATTATTTTTTTAAGTACTACCTCAGTATGGATATCAAATGAAAGGACTTGACTATCAGAATGCTATATCTCTATACAACGACAAACTTCAAAACTTCAAATCGAAGATAGCCGCTACCACAAAATGGCGAATCATTTTTATTCACTACTACCTCAATATGGGTATCAAATGAAAGAGCTTGACTAATGCAGTACTATATTATACTACAACAATTTTTTTTCTGCAATCTGATCTTTCGGATCGGACCGTTACATTTAATCTTATTTACTGTTTGAAGAAGAATTTTTCTATATTTTTTTATAAAGAGTGACGAGACGAGCAGGACATGTGCCATGGTCCCGAGTTTACCCGAAGTTTACGTTTTTTCTTGTCATACCCGAGCGTGACGAATGAATTCAATTCACAGCCCACGAAAAATCTGTCTAGGCGCGCCTAAAGAAGTTTTCACTTCAACAAAATTCATACGAAAAAGAAAAACCTAAAAATGTTAGACCTAACTATTGGCGGTCTTATCGATAAAAGCGATGTCTTCGTCGTTCGGCGGTCTTATCGATACAAGCGATGTAGGACATGACTATCTGATGATAAAATGTAACTTAGAAACTTAGAAATACTAGTATAATAAAAATAGTGTTTTTGTAAAATCATGCATATTTTTGGCGTATTAAATAATATTCTATTATCCTATCCTACTCATATTATGAATGTCAATGTATTGATGTTTCTTGCTCAATCACGTTGTAACGTATGAACGGATCGGATTGAAATTTAGATCACCATTAAATTATAGCCTGGTATAACACATAAGTTTTTATAAAAAAATAAATCCAAATTTTTAAATTTTTGTTAAAATTATTTATAATAAAATAAATTTTATTAACAATTTATATAAATTTTAACATTTTTTAAAATAAAATATATTATCATAAAAAATTAAATTAAAGATTATCAGACTACTTTTCATCAACGGGAATGCAAATATTAAGCACCTGAAAATTGGCTTAATCCAATTGGTATGACTTGGAAGTGCCACTATAAATAAATTCAGCTTCAGAGTTACACAAATACATAATAAAAGGTACCTACATATTATAACCTATACAATACTAATATTAAAAAGCTGACGAGTGTTTGTTTGTTTGAACGCAAGGATCTCGGGAACTACTGGTCCGAATTGAGTTTCTATCTCTGGCGGATAGTCCATTTATCGACGAAGGCTATTAGATATAGGTTATTTAACATGACGCTACTATCAACAGAGGCGGAGCGTGAATGAAAAATGTAACAAAAACGGGGAAAAAATATTGCTTATTGAGAGCTTTCGTTGCGTGACAGCATGTGCACAGAATAAATATTAGTACAGAAGCCTCACTTACCGAAAACAATTATATAAATAGCGACTCTTGCTGGGACACAACAAAGTTCAATTCAGCTCGCATTAGCGCTCAATATGTGTCGCAATTTTCAATTCTCTCTTCTAACGCGTAACTCTGTCCCTGTCTAGCGCGGAGGGTTGTCGACATATCTAATAACAATATGCGTGGAAAACGTGTTGCGCGAGCGCTCAGCCGTGCGTCCGACAACCGACTGGCACTTGTTCCCTGGAAGGCACGGTCTAGCTGTAGGCTAAAACCGCGCGACCTTGAGCGAGTAATGATGCACTGGCATGTGTCTATCTTTTAAAAGTTGCGTAATTAGAACCTAAGGTAACCGAATTTGTTCAAAATTTGAATTTGAAAAATTTGAAAAGGTACAACCAATTTTCAATAGATGACGTAGCAACGCGCACACGGTTCAGTTAATATAACCTATAAATCTATTCTTACGACATACCTAATTTGCATCAAGCGAGGTGGCGGTTCTACAAACAGATATATTATGGTTAAAAATATATGAGGGGTAAAATTTTTAAACCTCCCTCTTATTTTTGGAAGTCGTAACCGATTAACAACTAGGTATAGCAACAAGGTATAGCAACTTCCATGGCAAAACTTTACATTTAGATAAAACATGTTCAAAATATGTTAAGTATCAGATAGACGCTTTCTTAAAAAAATTGGCAGTCATAAGAACTGCCGATAGAAGTGAAAACTTATAACTCAGAATTTGAAGCCTACTTTGGAAACTACATGGGTGTACCGGATGGCGTGGCCTGACCATCATGGCATGGCCATCTAGAAATGCGTTAGCATTTTCTTTTTATTAAATTCCTACTTATATTTTGCAGTGACCGATTTTAGACGTTGTAATTATCGTGGAGAAATACTACACATTTACCAGTTGCTTATTGGACCATCATGTGTCATCCACCAACCCGCACTGGGCCAGCGCAGCGTGGTGGATTTTGGCCTTAACTCTCTCCTTGCGAGAGAAGGCCCTGAGACCCAGCAGTGGGAACATTTAGTGGGCTGTTGATGTTTGTTTGTTATTGGACCGTCACGCAGTAAGGAGAAATCCTCACCACAGACTAAGTAGAGTGAACATCACTGTGTCCCAGTATAATATAAATATTGGACAATTCACACACAACACCATCTGACCCCAAACTAAGCAAACTAAGTATGAAAGCAATGTTCGAAAAAAAACCGCAAAAATTCACTTTCGTCACTAACTGTCACAAATTTTCGTTTGGAAAACCAAAGGCCCCGAAAAAGTCTAACTTCAAAAAGTTTTTCACAAATATTTATGATTGTTTAATACCTACTCCAATAGTTACATATGTACTCCAATGATACCGGGAATTACTTAAAAAACGTATAAAAACATCACCGCTTTATCTATATGACGTTATATTATGTTATCATCAATTTGTTTATAAGTACTAAATATTTACTCACAATAAGTTTCATCTTGCACGAGTTTCCTCACTTGTTCCACATACACGACTGACCGCATTCAAGCCACAGATCACTATATACTTCAATGTAAGATTCAAGCTACGGAATCGACTCCTGCGCATCATGAACCGCTGACCTTACGCCGCGGGCACAACGGCCGGTAACGTGACGCTAACTTAGTCATTAAGTCAATGACTATTGAACCCAAACTCGTTTAATAAAGTCCTGATCTACATAAATAAAATTCTCAATATTATTTTTTATTTAATTATACAGGGTTATTGGTTATCAGTTTGCGTCCTTTTAAGGGGATGTTAAGCACATTCAATAAGGCAACTTTTGTTCTACAGTTTTTAAATATTAGTAGATTTTTTTTCGATACAAAATAAAAAAGTGTATTTTCCCGGTCTAAAAGCATCGAAATCTATGTAACAATTCGTACCAAAAATGCGCGCACTCTTTGACGTTCGATAGATGATGTGCCGAAGTGAATAAATACTACAAAGCCCCTAAACAGTGCTAGAAAGGACAACAAATACATTTTTTGGGGTATGTATTGAGTTTTAACCAAAGTTTTTTGTTTAATTACACAGAACATGTCCTTAAACGGATACAGGCTGATTACCAGTCATCATCATCATCAACAGCTCACTAAACGTTCCCACTGCTGGGACTCGGGGCCTTCTCTCGCAAGGAGAGAGTTTAGGCCATAATCCACCACGCTGGCCCAGTGCGGGTTGGTGGATGACACATGACTTCGAAAGATTATAGGTACATGTCGGTTTCTTCACGATGTTTTCTTCACCGTTTTAAGTTAGCGGCATTACGCACACGGCTTTGAAAACAGTGGTGCGTGTGGGGTTTGAACCCGGGGTCTCCGGATCGGCAGTCGCCGTTCTCCCGACTAGACCAGCCGTAACTTTTACCAGTAACCCTGTATATTTATAATATATGTATTTTTAATAAAACATATATACAACGTGGTGGATTTACCCCCAACAATATTTTAACAGTCCATTCTAACACTGATGTAGACTTCATCACCCAAGATCTCTTTCCAAGTGCTGAGGCACGGTAGATCACGAGATAATGCGAGTCAAAGTTTGACGTAAAATTTCCACCAAATCACCAGCTTCAACCCTAGAGCATGTACAGCAGACAAACGACCTTGCCGCCGACGCCGCGGCGTCGTACAAAAATCCGTGAGAAGATCTGGCCATTAGGGGTATGTCAAATGAAATAACAACTAAAAAAAATTTTGTTTTTTATGTAAAAAAATTTTTGAGCTTTCATGCCTAATTTTCACATACGTGATTCAAAAATTAATGTAGATGAACTACCATAAATATTGTTGCACCTTTCTGCAACACCTTGTATACTTATAACATATATGTACAATACAATACAATACAAAAACACTTTATTACACCACAAAACAATACAGAAAACAGTAATTAAACTTAAAATTAAAACATTTTGGGTACAAAAGGCGATCTTATCGCTCATAGCGATCTCTTCCAGATAACCTTTTGGTAGCACTAGAACAAGGTGAAAAGTACGGGCAGTGGTGTGGTATCCTTGGTACACAAATAATTTCATAAATATAATACTAATATAAGTACTTCATACATATACAATACATATATAAAATAACACAATACATAAATATGAGAATAAATAATATAACATAGACGTACATACACAAATACATTAAATAAAATACACTAAGCGTAAAGGACACATGCATGTTTACACAACAAGGTTGCTTGAGTAATGCTGCCAAATCTGAGCCTTAAACGAGTCGACGCTCTGAGCGCGCCTGATGGACACCGGAAGAGAATTCCACAGCGCAACAGCACGCACACAGAACGATGAGCCAAAGAAGGAGCTTGAGTGAGATGGAGTACACAGAAGAAGATTTGTTGATGACCTAAGTTTGACAGAATGAGTGTCGCATAAGTGAAGCGAGAACTTAAGTACGAGGGCGAAGACGGGGTAAAAAGAATTTTATACAAAAGAGAGAGAATGCGAGTATCTCTTCGAAGACGAATTGGGAGCCACTTGAGTTTTGTGCGGAACTGGGATATGTGATCATATTTCCGAAGACCGAAAACAAATCTTATGCAAAGATTCTGAAGGCGCTCCAGCATATCAAATTGCTCCTGTCTAAGATCCAGGTAGCAGGCGTCTGCGTAGTCTAGGATGGGGAGTAAAAGAGATTGAGCTAACGCAGCCTTGGTAGCAGTAGGTAAGAAATTATGGATTCTTCGTAAAGACGATGCAGAAGCAAACAGTTTCCGTTTTAGCGATCGGATTTGAGGGTCCCAAGTGAAACATTTATCAAATACAATACCTAGATTTTTAACTTCTGCGCTGTAAGGCACAGTTGTACCGCTGAAAGAAACTTTGGTCATTGTGTTAAAGTCAATCCTCGAAATCAGCCTGGAACTTCCTATAATAATGGCCTGAGTCTTAGTAGGGTTGACAGTGAGACCAAAAGATTTGCACCATTTTTCAATACGCAGCAAGTCAGCATTGACTGCCCTCACCGCGTCATCCAGGCAATCCAACGAAGCTTGAGCGTACACTTGGAGATCGTCAGCATAAAGGTGGTAGGATGAAGAGATGTGAGAGGTTACTGCATTTATAAAGATAGCGAAAAGTAAAGGAGAGAGAACGCCACCTTGGGGAACGCCGGACTGTGTATCGCACCACAAAGAAACAGTATCTATATATAGTATGTATAGTATGTACCTTTATATTTTAAAAATATGTTTTTTGAAGCTAAAGCTTCTTTTGCCGTACTGCACGCAGATTTTTCCGTAGGCTGTGAATGAGGCTGATCGTTACATTTGGAAGAAAACGCTCGATCGGGTGAACTCGGGGCCGCCGAGTGTGTCCGAGCGAGAAAGATACAGTCAGCTGCTGCTCTTCGCTGTCGTGTCAATATGTTTAATGTATTTTTGTAACATTTTTAATTATTATTACCAACCATTCAATAGTTTTTTAAAGAAATTTCTTATTGTTTTTAATCTCTGACGTAAACGTTTTTTTTATTAAGTAATGAAACGGGTAAGGGGGGGGGGGGATTTTTAATATATATAAGTAGGTAATATAAACTTATAAGTTTTAGACGTTTCTCTTTGTTCTGTGGCATTGTAGCTGCCTAACGGATGAGCTAATTTTAATTTTCTTTGAAAGATGAAATCATCAGTTTAGAGCCAGCAGGTCTACTACGAAGTCCGATAAACGATATACCGGCCGAACTTATGGACGTTTCCTACCTCGATATACAATCGGTCGGGTTGATCGAATCGGCCGTTTCGTTCGATCCGACCCTCATCCGACCTAAGTCTATAACTTCCGACCGAGATGAATCGATTCGAATGTTTTTTGTAGTAGGCTACAGCTCCGATTCAGCTGTCGGTCGGATCCGATCATTCGGAGTTTGTTTTCGTAGTAGACCTGCCGGTGTATCCTTAGCAATACCTATGTGATCACAATCGGTTCAGTTGTTTCAACGTTATCAACTTTTCTTATCTTCTGTAAAAATCTCAGACGCTGCTCAATGTTGGATATTTGATTTACTTGACAACATACGTGTGACCTACAATTTGAAACAATAGGCATAATGACTAAAACACTAATTAGTCCGTCAGTTAGATTACTCAAAAATATTGTAGACGTGTTTTTTCTTTTGTCTTAAAAATGAAAACTTACGAACATATTATAGTCCAGTCATTATAGTAAGTTCACCTCGGAATTCGAGATACCCAGCTGTAAGTCTGTAAATACTTGTATATAGACACCCTAAAAGTTGTCTCAAAACATACATGTGATAGGGTGTACGCAACTATTAAATTTCATGATCTAAAGTCACAAAAATCATTTTTTTGCGCTTTTTCTGCAAATATTTCATTTCCTATGGGTTTTTTGCGGTTTGTGTTTTCATCAATATTGTAGAATACAAAATTTTCTACAAATTTTGTCTGTTAATTTTTTTTATACGGTGAACCGTTTTCGAGATAGGGAGTGGAGATAGCGCGGTCACAGTAGGTACGCACTTGATAATATTTATACACGTTTGAAATGTTGATGAGCAGCTGCACTTGTTGGTGGAATATTGGTGGAAGCTGCACAGGTTTATTAAGTTTTGTGGACTTGACGTAATGCATATAACGAAGATGTTCGAGGCTTTCCACAGATTTCGGAGCATTATAGACTGCCAATAAGGTTTGAGTTCCACTCTCTAATCATCTCTGGGCCGAACAATTTTCTTCCTCAAATGCTGCAGCTAGTTCATCCAAATTTTCTACAACTGCAAGAGTGGTTGTGGTTCGCGATGCGGATGCAGGAAAGCGGGCTTGCAATGCTCTTTAGCTTGTGGCCAATGTAATGGGCAAGCTTGGCTCAATGCTCTACCATATCAAAGCAACATTAACGAAGATAGAACCTTTGACCCCGAAATCATGGAAGAACTTGAGACAAATATCGTTGAAGACGATAATGAAGACCAGTTTGAAATTTACCAGCAGCTGGAGGACGACGAAGAAGAGGAAGATGATGATTGAAATTATAAATTGTAGTTATTCAAATAGTAGTAAAATTCAAATATAATTCCTCTATTTTCATTAACAATTCTGCAATTACATGGTAAGTGTTGTTAAAGAAATTAATACTGAATAAAAAGTGGATAGGTTAGGAAAAAAATGAAAAACTATAATATAATACTTAATTAAAATGGCCAAATATTTATGATCAGTGATTTAACGATAGTTCATCAACTGTATATGGCGCATTTTGGCGAGGCACCGGTTGACCTGAAGTGATGCTGTGACCGCGCGCTTCCACCCTCTATCTCGAAAACAGTTCACCGTATAAAAATTGTTTTTAGCCAAATTTGTAGAAAATTCTGTATTCTACAATATTGATATGACATACAAATAGCAAAAAAACCATAAGAAATGAAATATTAACAACAAAAGCGCAAAAAACGATTTATGTGAACTTTGACCTTGAAATTTAATAGTTGCGTACACCCTACCATATGTAGGTTTAGAGACCACTTTTAGGTCGTCAATATACAAGTAATTACAGACTTATAGCTGGGTATCTCGAATTCCGAGATTCTTACCTAATTTAAGCTTAAATTACTGGATTATTATAGTTAGTGCTCAGAAATTTCGAGTGATGTGAACTTGTGGGTACCATTACATTTTTACGCACAAGTGACGTCACGACCTACGTTTGACGTCTCTATAAATTTGATGATCTATATCTTTGTTGCTTTTTAATGTTTTGATAGAACAAAAAATACGTGTCTCATATTTCTTCGTGATTTACCTGACGGACTAACTGTAATGGTTTATTGTTAACCCAGTCTGTATCCCTTCATAGGAATTTAGATATTTATATTTTTAGTTAAATCTTTTTTGTTTTTTTTTTTAATAAATAATGACGAGACGAGCAGGACATGTGCATGATGGTAAGCACAGTGACACGCAGCTAGGAGCATGAAGAGTCCAAATCATTACCTAGCACCGCACAGCGCTCGTCACCCAGAGATCCAAGTTGTTATATCTTTAAGCCCTGTAATTTCTCTGGAAACAATGCCTTAAATACCAAGGACGTTTAAAAAAAGTCGGACAGAGCCCACCCTGAGACAAGGCTGAGGCACTCAAATGGCGGCGGATATTCATGTGTGGAATGAATTCTGGGTTGCCACGTTAACCAAATTTACACCACAAAAAACAAGTACCTAATCAGTAAATTATTTCATTTCTTAATCATTTTGCTGGTCCATCCTAGAGAATTAGAGCATTTAGGCATTGTCATATATGTCATTAACTTCGAAATGCTTACTGCACTTCGAACGACACACTGACACTGATATTTGGGATCCAATTGTTTTCACAATAACAATTTTTAACCGTTTCGATCCAGTCGTTTCTTCGTCGTCGTTTTCGTTTGCTTCATTTTCTTTTGGAAATCTAGCACACAGATTTTAAAATACGTGACAATGGCAACCAAAATGTGCGCTATACAAAATAAGAAACAACTAGTAGAGAAAACCATTTAATAATTTTAATAGATAAAAATAAAAATGTAATATAGTAAACTTAGGCTCGGGCACAGACTGCGGTCCCATTTCCCCTAAACGAATCTTTTACTTCCAAACGTGACGATGAGCTTCATTTACATCTCTGACGAAAAATTCTGTGTGGTGCGCTAAAACAAGTTTTCACTTAAATAATATAATTATATATCAACTAGGTATCTCAATACAAAAATGTGCCCTCCCAAACTTCAGGGCGCACGGAATCATGTTACCGTTGGGAAGAGTGAGCTCACTTTTTCCGTTCTAGTCGGTTGCAGGAAGCGGTGGAAGCCGGACGTTTTTGAAGTGAAAACTTCTTTAGGCGCGCCTAGACAGATTTTTCGTGGGCTGTGAATTGAATTAATTCGTCACGCTTGGGTATGATAAGAAAGCTTCGGGTAAACTCGGGACCATGGCTATTGGCCATCTAGAAATACGTCAGCCTGTGGAAAATGATGAAAGAGTGTGGACAGGTCATCTTGGCATGGCCATCTAGAAACGCTGACGCATGGGGCAATGGGAAATGCTGACGCATTTCTAGATGGCCATGCCAAGATGGCGAGGCCACGCCCTCCGTTTACACCCGTGTAGTTTTCAAGGTAAGCTATCAAATTCTGAGTTATAAGTTTTCACTTCTATCGGCAGTTCCTATGACTGCCAATTTTTTTTTCTATCACTATTCGTTATCCACAACCAAAATAAGTAGAACCACAGCATATCTTGCCGCTAGCGATTCTAGGGGTCAAGTAGGTTGTTTGTAAACTACTTACGATACACACAGAGACGCAGTTTATTACCAATTTCAAGGTGCTCAGGGCACATCAGTTGGTTTATATCGATGTTATATGGATTATTAAGTTACGGCTGGTCTAGACGGGAGAACGGCGACTGCCGATCCGAAGTTCAAATCCTAGGCGCACCACTGTATTTTCGAAATCGTATGCATAATGCCGCTTACTTAAAAAACGCCGAACGAAAACATCGTGAGGAAAACGACATGTACTTATCTAGATGGCCTTGACTTTCTGCTTGCGAGAGAAGACCCCGAGTGAACATTTAGTAGGCTGCTTATAATATGCTATTGATATAATTTACGAGTACTTACCATATATTTTGGGTAATTATCACGCGGTAATATTGGCAGCACTGGTCTTGGGATTCCCTATTTTGTGTTAGGAAATAAAGATTTGTTTTAATATTTAAAATGGGGAAATAAGTCAAATAAGTGATAAAATTATTCAATCACATAAGAAACATGATTCCTGGAGGTTTATTGCGTTGGTCACTACGGCTTTTACAGGATTTCAAGGCGCAGGACGTTCTGTGTGTCAAGATTTGTTTTTATCGCGAAACGTGTTGGCTGCCCGAGTTTTGCGCGCATAATGGCCGACTAGTGTGCGAATGTGTGCGTGTTAGCCTGTATGTGACAGAGCTCTGGCCGACTCAATATGACACAACTTGTTTGTTAGCCAGACTCTGTCCGACTTTTTTTAAACGTCCTTGTTAAATACAAATATTGTATTTAAGGTATCCCAAATAAGTGTTTTCTGTGGGATATCAAAAGTTTTTACGGTGTGTGAAAATCTGTGCAAACTGTACGTTGTACGTCGCGTCACAGTCGCACAAGTGTGGTCTCGACTGTAGGATCATTACGCAGAAATCTGCGAAGAGGTATGCATTACTCATTCTTACTATTATTCCGGTCATTGCTTTGTTTACCTCGGCCACAGAATAATCAGGCTATAGAAGTCAAACTACATACAACGCGCCAAGAAACACACACAGACCGACAGATATCGTTCACGGACACAATATATTGGAACAATTGGGAACACTGCGAATGGGACTTATTCCACAAATCTCCTTAGATTTTCCCCTGGGATTTGGGGAATTTTTGTCCATAAATCCCCTGTGATATTTTGAATGGGATGGGATTTATGGACGAAAATTCTCAAATTCCCTGGCGGGGGAAATCGAAGGGGATTTTTGAGGGAAGAACCGCAAAAGGGGATTTTTTATCGAGAAGTCCCCTTTTTATGGTACAGACTATAGAGTGACGAGACGAGCAGGACATGTGCCTGATGATAAATAAGCAACATCCCCTACCACATAACAGCATAGTGACACACAGCTATTGGAACATGAAGACTCCTAATCGTTACCTAGCACTGCACTGCGCTCGTCACCCAGAGATCTAAGATATTATATCTTTAAGCCCTGTAATTTCACTGGAAACATTGCCCTTCAAACCGGAACACAGTAATGCTTGCACATTACTGCTTGGCGGTAGAATAACTGGCAAAGGTGTGGTACTTCCCCAGGTGGACCCTGCCAAGAATCCTACCACTACTTAAATATTAATAATAATGAATATTAGTAGGACAGTAGGACTGAGTCAATAAAATATTACCGTGAATCATTTTTATTAAATGAATATTCAATGACCACCAAATGTTACTTATAATTGGACTTACCTACTACTACCAAGGTTAGTCAAAGTACATATTGAGAAGTAAGTACATATGTGCGAGGAAAACTATTTCTTATCGAAGTATTTGATTTTGTTAAGGGTATGTTCAACGCAATATTATGTTAATCTTACTTTGATGAAACTAAACAAACGAAGATAAGGTATGCTCTAATATAAAGACAGCATAATGTAACGAAAATCTCACACAAGTATACGCAATGTGCACACAGCTTCACTTGCATCGTGAGAGACGTTTGAATGAATGACAAAGACATCATGACAAGTAGGCAGTAGGGGGAAGTGGGGCAGATTGATACACAAAAATTGAAAGTTAAAAAAAGTGTATAAAAACTTAATATTTTCCATTAATTTTCTATTATACTTTTAGCCTAGTAATTTAGTTTTATAATGTCATAGTTTAATTTTTTTTAAGTTATCAAAGTAAATAAATAATTGAATTTTTGTAAAAAATGGCTTTAGTATCAATCTGCCCCACTAGTGGGGTACTTTGATACACCTCGTAGGGCACTTTCATACAGGGTGAAAAATCTATTAAAATGGTCAAATTAAATCACTTTTAGATTGATTAAACTTGTATATCGTGATGAGATCATCATCAGCCTTATAATATAAGTTATTTAAGCAATTCTTACAACAAATAACCATTAATAACAGTCAGTCTTATACAGTCAATAAATTTAACATTATTTGAAAAAAAAAAACATAAAATTTGATTATATTTTATTGCACATTATATGCACTCAAATTAATAGAAAAGGTATATAAAGTGTACATAGATGAGGTTCGACTAGTGCCTTTCGTAAAATTTGGTATAAGGAGGTGTAAAAAAACATCTCTAAAATCAACACTTGCTTTGTCTTCGACGTCTAGAAAAACGAAAATGTAAGTCCTGGCACTTTTTTTCAAGTATAACACCTCATACTCAGTCAAATTGTATTTAGTAACGTCCTTGGTGCCATGGGCATGGGCACCATAACATGGAGGTGGGGCACAATGATACACATCAATGTGCCCCGCACTTGGTTGCATCAAAGTGCCCCAAACGACATTTTTGAAAATTAAAATTATCACAGTTAAATTAACTTTGATTTGAAGTAAAATTAACAGAAATCATAATAATTGATAGTTTAACTTACCTTTGGTAAAGTAAGATCCTCGTTAGATGTTATGGAAGAGTGTCGAAACATTTTCACATAGTGCGTCAGAATTTACTTAGAGACGCTCAAAACACATCTCGACATGCCTAAGGCTGACCGTTGAGAGACGGTCGGAGCGGTTACAATAGATGCGTTTGGATGCTTTAGCGAACGTTTTACAGATGGAACCACTCGAATCCATTCACTCCATTATTAGATAAGGCTAGTGTATCAATGTGCCCCTTGTATCAATGCACCCCACCTCCCCCTAGGTGGAAATGAGATAGCTATACATCACATTTGTTTAGATATTTTTTTCGACAAGAATAGAAAGATATACAAATGCACTGGCGTGAAAGAGACAAAATAGCCGCAACTAACATATCGCCGGTCGTGTTGCACTCTTACGCTGTATGTATATCTGTCTCTTTTTAGAAATGGCCAATTGTAAAATTGTTTCCAACAGAAAAATAATTTTAGATGTAATAATCATTGCACTGTTATGGAAATAATTAAAGATTTTGTGTACTTACGCATGAAAAGTGATATCATGGAACTTGTTCTTGGTCTTTGAACTGTTTGTGCACCTTGCAAAAGCAGAATAAGACATTATTACGGCTCATATCGGATTTTTTTGAATTGTTAGCGAACGTCCACTCAACTTGTGGCTCCTGTTGCGACTGAGACTCAATCAGGAGACGTCACCTGATTTTACATTGTGATCGTAGATGAGCGCGTGCCGCTTCTTAGTGTTTTAAGAGTTCAATGTAATCTTACCTTCTGCTGAAATAAAAGGCTTTTTTTTTGACGTGATAACGTCTTATAATTCGATGAAGCCGGCTGCACGCCCGCAAAACTGTAACGTTCCGCCGTTACCGTTAGTTCGTCGTCCGTTACGTGCGGACGAAGCTGAGCGCTGAGGGCGCCACCCGCCGGGTCGAGCGGTATCACTACTCGCACTATCAGCGTACTGATTTCTAAAGACGTTGTCACGTTCAACTATCGTCAGTAAACCGACTTTACAGACAACCATTTTTTTTTATTTATGTGCAACGCAATAATTCTCAACAGAAACTTGAAGTAACTTTACTTTATTTTCTGCGATAAAACAGAAACCGACCTCAATTTAAAATTAAATTCAGACATCACATACAAAAAACATACTTACCCAGTCTCGTATTACTTTTTATATACTTTTACATTTTACATACTTTTATTAGTTTTGTAGTGGTAGGACTCTTAGCAGAGTCCGCCTGGGGAAGAACCACACCTTTGCCAGTTATTCTACCGCCAAGCAGTAATGTGCAAACATTACCGTGTTCCGGTTTGAAGGGCAATGTTTCCAGAGAAATTACAGGGCTTAGAGATATAACATCTTAGATCTCTGGGTGGCGAGCTCAGTGCAGTGCTAGGTAATGATTAGGATTCTTCATGTTCCAATAGCTGAGTGTCACTGTGCTGTTATGTGGCAGGCATGTTGCTTACCATCAGGCACATGTCCTGCTCGTCTCGTCACTCTTTATTTAAAAAAAAAAAACTTTTACATAAATTGAATACTACCTACTCATATTTTGAAGTCGGTTAAAATAGATGTAATGAATACAACATGTGAAGAACGACTCAATGAAGACTTCAATTTAAAATTAAATACAGACACTCGACCAAGTTTCATAAGAATACTCGTCCATCGTATGCGTCGTATGCTCTTTCTTTTGATATATTTTTTGAAGTGAAAACTTATTTAGGCGCGCCTAGACAGATTTTTCGTGGGGTATGAATTGAATTCTAGCGTCACGCTCGGGTATGATAAGAAATCTTCGGGTAAACTCGGGACCTTGGCCATTGGCCACCTAGAAATGCGTCATCATGGCATGGCTATCTAGAAATGCGTAAGCCAATGGGAATATAATTTTTCACTTCTATCGGCAGTTCCTATGACTGCCAATTTTTAGGGTTCCATAAAACGTAAAAACGGAACCCTTATAAATTCGTCATGTCATGTCTGTCTGTCTGTCTGTCTGTCTGTCTGTCTGTCTGTCTGTCTGTCTGTCTGTCTGTCCGTCCGTATGTCACAGCCACTTTTTGCCGAAACTATGAGAACTACACTGTTGAAACTTGGTAAGTAGATGTATTCTGTGAACCGCATTAAGATTTGAACAAAAAAACTTTGACTTTGAATCCATCACTACGTTGTCTAAGCATTTTGAAGTGGAATCTTCTTTTGGCGTGCCACGTACAGATTTTTTGTGGGCTGTGACTTGAATTCTAGTGTCACGCTCGGGAATGATAAAAAATCTTCGGGTAAACTCGGGACGTGCTATAAGTAAGAAAAATTAGAGTTGCCCCCCATACTGAGAACTGAAACTCAAAAAAATTTTTTTCATCAAACCTACACGTGTGTTGTGTCTATCGATAGGTCTTCAAAAATTATGTTGAGGTTTCTAACATCATTTTCGTCTACACTGAATAATTTGCGCGAGAGACACTTCCAAAGTGGTAAAATGTGTGTCCCCCCCCTCTAACTTCTAAAGTAAGAGAATGAAAAATCTAAAAAAATATATGATGTACATTACCATGTAAACTACCAACGAAAATTAGTTTGAACTCGATCTGATGAGTAGTATTTTTTTAGTAGGTACGTCATAAATACACTATTATTGAAACTTTGATCAAAGTTACAACGAACTACAAGAACTATGTGTACAATGTATATAATGTTACTTGCTGCAACGGAACCCTTCATGGGCGAGTCCAACTCGCACTTGGCCACTTTATTTTAAATTATTTATAACATATTTGCTCGTAAAGGGTTTCTTATTGGACCAATTTCTGTATCGTAATGTATCTTATTACGTACTTGTGCGGTAATGTAATGTAAAACGCACGGTTTCAAAATGTTCCGTCTAAAACGAACGGTACTTTTTTAAATCTTAGTAAAGAGTTTTTATGTCAGAAAAATTGTAAACATTTTATGAATAAAATTAACTATGAGAGATAAAATATAATGAGAACTATTTAATACGTCAGCCAATGGGAAATGCTGAAAGGGCGTAGCCTAACCATCATGGCATAGCCATCTAGAAATGCGTGAGCCAATGGGAAATGCTGACGCATTTCTAGATGGCCATGCCATGATGGATTAAATTCCGAGTAATAAGTTTTCCCTTCTATCGGCAGTTCCTATGATTGCCAATTTTTTTATTTTAAAATGTCATCAGAATTTTGATTTATTTCCTCGCAAATATGTTATAAAACGTCGTATGACATACGTGCGCTTTGATAATTACAGCCTCTGCTAATTATAGCTCTCGCCTACGGCTCGAGCTAGCAATATCGCCTCGGCTGTAATTATCAACTTAGCGCACTTATATCATAATGTACTAGTAATTCGTTTTTATTAATATTTCAAAAACGCTACACCGATTTCGATAAAATGTTTATATGAGACCACCGTGACGGTATTAGTTATCACGCACACATACATAATGTGAATTTACAATTGGTCACCATAAGAAAGAGCCGTGTCGCTTCGTTAGATTAAACTACAAGTACCTGGGTGACCTAGCTTTGCTCGGCTTAAATACTAAATATACTTAGATACCTACAGATAAAAGACTCAAAGAAAAAGATTTTATTAAATAAAAAAAAATTGGCAGTCATAGGAAAATCGGAACTGCCGATAGAAGTTAAAACTTAAAATTTGATAGCTTACCTTGGACACTACACGGGTGAAACCGGAGGGCGTGGCCTCGCCATCATGGCATGGCCATCTAGAAATGCGTCAGCATTTCCCATTGGCTCACGCATTTCTAGTTGGCCATGCCATGATGTCGAGGCCACGCCCTTTCAGCATTTCCCATTGGCTGACGCACTTCTAGATGCCCAATCGCCAAGGTCCCGAGTTTACCCGAAGATTTCTTATCATACCCGAGCGTGATTCTAGAAATCAATTTACACCCCACGAAAAATCTGTCTAGGCGCGCCTAAAGAAGTTTTCACTTCAAAAAGAATTGAAAAATAAGAGAAGCCATCTGGATTCGAACCCGGAGCTACTAACTAGTGACCGCTATAACCGCCCGACTTCCCGTCTGAGCTAATTATGTTGTCGCGTCACGCGGCGAAATTTACCTTCGCATTCTACTGTCTAATGTGACAGTTTTTCATTGCCTAAAAACGCGCATAATATGCGTTTTTTTAAATAAAACCTAGCTAGACCGATTTATCGTCCCTTTTCAGCCGTTTCCGAGATTCAGATTCTATATATATTTATACAAGAATTGCTCGTTTAAAGGTATAAGATACTACCTAATACTTCTACTACCTAAACAACATTCAAGCACACGCCGACTTACAATAGAAGGCGCTGTATTCCACAACACAGGTATAACCTAGTGTGGAGTTCAGAGTTCCCCTATTGACGTCATACAATAGTACAATACACATCCAACATCCAACACACGCTTATAATAACCATATCTAACTCACACGTTTAAATAGATATTAACTTTCTAGGTTATGTACTTCTCTTTTGTACCCAAAAAATAGATCATTTCATTTCAATAATTTCAATTCATTTCATTTCACTTATGTAGTACCTATTTCATATGAAATGAAAACGAATATGGCCAACATGACTAAAATATTAGGTAAAAAATGGCTGTCTGTAAAGTCGGTTTACTGACGATAGTTGAACGTGACAACGTCTTAAGAAATCAGTACGCTGATAGCGCGAGTAGTGATACCGCTCGACTCGGCGGGTGGCGCCCTCAGCGCTCAGCTTCGTCCGCATGGCGCATGGTGACGAACTAACGGTAACGTTACAAATGACGTCATGTTTTGCGGGCGTGCAGCCGGCTTCATCGAATTATAAGACGTTGTCACGTCAAAAACACGGGTTAATCGTAAAAACATACTTATCATATTAAGAAACACCAAGATATCTGATTTTTTCACAGAAATATTTGTCCTCGGTGGAAATCGAAACGACTACCAAAGGTTTTGCAGGCAGACTCACTACCAACTGGGCTACAAGGCGCTAAGCGGGTGAAGTTGAGGGAATCTACTGGTGAATTTTAGGAGTAGGCACGTACATGACCTTAACGGATATTAATTATTAATTTGTAAAGCAACAAGTATTATTTGTGTTCAGGAATATTTGACATCAAGGTGGCGTGTAGTGTGACACGAACAGGCAACCGGAAGTGCCGAGTTCTACTTATCCAATCTGATATAGTAAAATTAAAGTATTATACATTCGTTACATTCCTTCTAATACGGCTATTAATGTGGAAGTTTGGATGTTGTTCAATTAACGTGATTGAACAACATCCAAATTTCAAAATCGAAGTGATCAGGATACAATATGGAATTTTATAGAGTATATAGTCTGGAATAGCGCACTTTATATCCCTAAAAACTCTGGAGTTCTCTAGGGATATTTTTTTTACAAATGTAACCCATATGTTTAATTATACATACTATGAAGGTATAATAACTCAATAACGCTGGCAACTTAGTACATGTGAAATCTTTAAGAAATATGTTTTAAAACCATATTCCCTTTAGACCATAGTTTTGTATGTTTTCGAGAAGTAAGTCTTGTTTGTTAAAAAATTGCCAAAAACACTTTTTGAAGTGAAAACTTCTTTTAGCGCGCCTCAGACAGATTTTTCGTGGGCCGTGAATTGAATTCTAGCGTCACGCTCGAGCATGATAAGAAATCTTCGAATAAACTAGAGATCATAGCCAATGGCCGTCTAGAAACTCGTCAGCCAATGGGAAATGCTGAAAGGGCGTGGCCTGCCGAATGGGATATGCTGACGTATTGACGCTAGATGGTCATGCCATGATGACCAGGCCACACGGTCTGGTTTCACCCGCGTAGTTTCCAAAGTGAGCTATCAAATTTTGAGTTATAAGCTTTCACTTCTATCGACAGTTCCTATCGATGACTGCCAATTTTTGTAATGGAAGTTTTCTTGCATGTTTTTAAGTCAATAATGTTTGATAAAAAGGGTAAGTTTTCCGGTTATCAGAAGGGTGAAGGTCGATCTTTAATATCTCCTCTACATACTAATATTCCTAGAGCTGGTAGATATTTGACGCGAGCTAAAAACTAGTCACACACCTCATCTATTGTACCCCGACACGGAGGTAGACCTGGCTAGTAAATAGCTAAATAGAGGGGCAAAAGGAATCCCTCAGTTTAGATCACCCGACAGAAAGAAAGTCCCACCAAAATAATCTGTCATTTTGAGATTTCCTATTTGTTTGTTTTAAATAATACCCAATTAAAATTTCAAATTGCTTTAAATATATTTTTATATTTTTTTTTAAAACATTATGCACACGTCTGATAAAGTGAAAAGTCTGACTAAATCATCTGGCCTATATTTTAAAATTCTATAAACATTATACTATTACATATAACTATTCGATATTGCATCAAGCTTAAATATACAAAAAAAAAATATTTTCAAGATGTATGGATTAATTTTTCCCCGCTACTCACCAGCCAAGTCTGCAAGTCCTGAATATGAAAATATGAAATGATTTGGTAGCGTATGTTACCCCACAATATAACTCCATAACGGAGCCAGGAGTTAGTATACGCGTAAATTGAATCTTTGTCTGTTTATTTTGCTGTTTGAAGGGTCTAATACAGTGATAGCCATGAATAGTGAGTATAGTGAAGAAGAGTGTACAGTGCTGGGTCCAGTGGCCACTGTGCTGCGGCTGTCAAGAGTGACCGGGACGGCTCCGGTCCGGTTTGAGAAGCAAGGGACATGTTACCGAGTCAGGTTTGCTCGCTGCTACTCCTACCACGGTCTCGTCTTCATCGTATTAGGCGGTAAGTATGTATTTACTAAATTATAGTGAAAAGTGTAATATTCAATATACTATATAGGTGACTACGTATAAAAAGCGCATGTGGGATAACCCAACAAAAGATTAGAGATAAAAAACATCCCGGATTACTAAAAGTTGGAAGCGTACCCAACGTGCTGGCGACATTATGATTTACTACCCTGAATGATTAATACTTATGTTACGCCAATTAAATGCCAACAGATTCCAGATCTAATTTTAAAATGGTTTTGAAAATGAGAAGGATTTCCGGTCCCCAAAAGTTCGACCAATAATAATTTACCCAAAGAATAATAATTATAAGCTGTAATTTCATGCAAAACTGCTGAAAACCGGGAAAATCTGCGAAATCGGATAATATTTTACTCGCAATTATTTTATCCCTATGTGATATTCGGATTATAATCTTAATTTTTGCTATGAAATGAAACATCGTTTTCTAACATATTTAAAAAAAAAATCAGTGCAGTAGTTTTTATTTTTATAGACAATAGCTAAAAACGCAAATTTCCTCAATTTTATTTATAAGATTTTTGTTTTATAACCTGATCTATCCCGTAAAGCGGCACAGAACCTATATTTGGCGCCGGATATTATGACTAATCCTGCGAAAAAAATGAAACTGAGTCAAAAAATTTGAGGTTAGTTTTGATGAAACAAATCATAAATTAGGGTTTATTAACTAAACATTTTTCGTCAAAAAAAGACTATAAACTAGTGAAATAAATGCATAGAATTTGTCTAAGAAGTTGCGTACAGTCACGAGCTAGTAACATAACCTACATTGTAAAACAATTCCTTAGATCTTCTGATGTTGTGGACGATGATGGGCGGTGGTAGAAACTCCCGGAACGTGGACAGTAATGTGCACAATACTGGGATGGTGGTGAGCGCGACCCTGGCGACTGTCATGGTGACCTCGGCGCGGAGACGCATGCGCTGCTTCATACGGACCATCAACAAACTGCAGAAGGTACCCTCACAGCGTTTAAAAGCATATGTAATAATGGTGGACAATTTACACACAACACCATCTGACCTTAAACTAAGCAAAGCTTGTAGGTACTTTGGCGGCCAGATAGCTGATATAATAAAATACTCGGCTTGGATACTCGTTTTTTTTGTAGGACTGAATAAAAAATGAATGAATTCGACGAGGAGGTAAAGTAAACGGTATAGATCACTGAATTAGTTAGCTGAGGTAGCAATGGCCTGGCGTCAACAACCGCTGGGATGCAAGGGTTTTAGAGTGGAGACTGCGTACTGGGAAGCGTAGAGTGGAACACCTTGAGGCTATGTAGAACGATGATTTGCGATAGGGTGTCTGCATTACGCATGCACCTTCGACCGCCCGAAAGTGGATGCGTAATGCAGACCATACCTTGTGGCATTCGTTAGGAGACGCTGTAGGCAGTAGTGGAAGTAGTACAGAATAACGTCATGTCTGCAAACATGTAATTGATTTAGGTGTGTCAATTCAACCATTTGTGAAAATAGCAGGGATTTTGAAAGATTTCAGAGAGTGATTTACTTACAGATAGAGTCTAATGTAAAAAATAGAAGACTTTTTCAAACTTGCTACCCACACTTACAAAACCAATATTAAATGTATGTATGAATATTAACAACTGCAAATTTATTTATTTATTTATTTAATCAATTAGAACGGCACAATGCCAATTATGCTAATGATAGATACATTCATTTTCTAACGAATTATTGTAAAATGTAATCAATTTATGTCGTTGTTCCGTATAATCGGGCAACATTATATCGGGCCGGCGATTAGCGTGTCTGTGGTCGCCGGCTGTCAATCATACGTTGTCTCTGGTCGCGGGAACGACTCTCACTTGTTTTTTTTTGTTCTGGATAACATTTGTTCAATTACTGATTTTTTTTAAAGTCTGCTGGAAGGACGTACCTTTTAATATTGTCTTTTAACAATTACTGGGTTTCCGTGCTTTGAATAGTGTGTTTGTGACTACGCTAAAATTCGGGATCTCGAACGGGAATTCGAGACGACGGACGCCGCGCCGCCTGGTTTGGTATTCCAAATTCCTTTTCCGACCCTGTTCCCTTTATCCTTGACGGCCAAACTGGGTTTTGGACAGCGCCAAGGACAATAGGTGAGTTAATTCATTTGTACATTTACGGGGGACACTTAAAATCGGTTTTAGCCACTTAATTTAATGTTTTAAATCTCGCTGATGGGCCCCGAGACGATAGTTCTGGATAATTATTGAACAATTTTCTGGTAGCAGAGCGTGGTTAACCGTAAATACCCCTTTTTTGTTTTTATTTTTCTGGGAAAATATATCAGGTAGGCCAAATATTTGGGGGTTCCCAGTTTATAATTTCTCCCCAAACTGTCGGGAAATTGGTATTAAGTGGTATCCGGCTTAATAGGTTGCGGATATAATTGTTGTGACATTGTCCGAACTTTAAGTTAACTTAAAATTTAAATTTAAAAATGGCTTCGGATTTGGCCAACCAGCTCCGGTGGTTTGAATCCTTACAAGGATTGGTCGGCCGGAGAGACCGGGAGGAGGCGCTGTTAAACAGGGCAGAACACCTCGACAGGCGCCTGGAGGTCGCTGACAGGAGCACAGGATCGCTGCGGGACGCAAGGCCGTCTCCACCTGAGGAGCAGATGGAGAGGATCGAGGCGGACATGCGGCGCATTCTGGATTTGTACGACGAGGTCTCCGAAGGGGTTCGCCAGCTGGAGAGGTCTCGTCAGGGAAGGGCGAACTCGGGACCCGTCATCAGGAATGCGGGTTCGGGTGTAGTGGGACGCCTTCCCACCCTGGACTTGCCCAGGTTCACAGGTAACCTGCGAGAGTGGAGCGGCTTCCGGAGTATGTTCGCCTCTCTCGTGGATTCACGCACGGTTCTGACGAAGGCGGAGAAACTGGCCTATCTCCGCACGTCACTGGAGGGTGAGGCACTCTCCCTGATCCATCACCTGGAGCTGGACGACGACAACTTCGGCACGGCGATGGAGTTGCTGGAGACGAGGTTTCAAAATCCTCGGCTCCTCGCCGACGCTCACGTGTCACAAATTCTGGGGCTGCCGAAGGTGACTGAGAGGTCTCAGTTGCGGCCACTAATCCTCACGCCCGTGAAGTAGGCGTACAACGCCTTGCGCAGCTTGGGACTGCCAGTAGAACACTGGTCGTTTCTGCTGGTCCACATTCTGCTGGGCAAGGTGCCGCTGGAGTTGCGCGCCCGGTTCGAGCGGGAAAGGGGCCTTCACGGCGACCCGAAGGTCTTCCCCACGTTCGAGGAGCTGCTTCGGGTCCTGGAGTGGGAGGCGAGGATGGTCGAGTCGGCGCCTCAGGAGGCGCAGCCCGCCGCTTCAGCTCGTGGCCCTGCCGGAACAGGACCGCGACCTGTGAATCCCCGCACTCAGGGTGGGGTGAAGCGGACGGCAACGGTGACGAGTGCGTCGGAGCAGGAGTGCCCGAACTGTGGCCAGCCTCACGCGCTGGTGCAGTGTCCGGCCCTGCTTGCGAGGACGACTTCCGACCGACGAGGGATCGTTCGGAAGTTGCGTCGGTGCTACGGGTGCCTGGGGGGTCATTTATTCAATGCCTGCCCCACGGCACGGCCGTGTCCTGGGTGTGGGGGACTACACCACCAGCTCTTGTGCACCAGGAGCGATGGTGCTGGTCGACAGCCCTCAGGGAGGGGGCCCTCCACGGGCGGGGGCGCTCTCACGCAGAGCCACGCATTGTATAACAATGAAGTGGCTACAGCGTGGAGCACGCCCCCTCCACCCCAACTCACGGCAGCACCGGGCAGCCCAACAAGGGGCGTCCTTCACGTGGCTCGGTCACCTCGGTCACAGCCCGCGCGGACGCGGGCGAACTGGAGGGATGGAAGGGTGATACCGGAGTCACCACTGGGGTCACCTCCCCAGCGTTACCCTTCTCCGCCGCCGGATCAGCGACTAATGCAATGGAGGCCGTTCACGCCTCCCCTCCACGAATATCCGAGGCTGGACTACCACCCGCCCTACTTTCGGTATGGCAGGGCGGCTGGATATGCCCCCCCTCCGATGGCCCTTTGCACTCGGCAGCCATACTGGCCTGGGCCTTGTAGTCCGACGGGTTCGGACGGGCCTCGGAGGGATTGACTAGCGTCCGGTCCCTTGGCACAGGATCAACCGGTGATCCTGCTGCCCACACTCTGGTTAAGGGTTTGGGGTCCCAGAGGCGACTACGTCCGGATACGAGCGCTCTTGGACACAGGGTCCCAGGGATGCATTGTGACAACCCGGGTTGCTCATCGCCTGGGCCTGGCTCGGTTTCCGTCGCCGACTCCGTTGCGAGGAGTCGAGAACACAGAGGTGCGGTTGGCTGGACAGACCCGCCTCTCCTTCTCGTCCGTACATTCCTATTCGGAAAGGATTGCGGTCAGTGCCACCGTCATGGATTCGGTTGTCGGTTGGCTTCCTCAGGCGGACATAGATCCGGATTTTTTGTCCTGTACTAAGGGTCTCAGGTTGGCGGACCGCTTCGGGATGGCGGGTCCGGTCGATCTGTTGTTGGGTTCTGATGTACTAGGTCACATTATGAATGGGAAGCCTAGACTGTTGGACCAGTCTTCGCTGATGGCGCTGCCCACCATCTACGGGTACGCCATTTTGGGAATGGTGGATGAGTGGCAGCAGTCGAATCAGGCTTCCTTTACGGGAACGGCCCTCGCTCAGATCATGCAGAAGTTCTGGGAGAACGAAGAGCCGCCTACCGTGTCTCGGCTGGATCCTGAGCACGTGGAGTGTGAGAATTTTTATCAGGCTCACACTCGGAGAATGGTTTCTGGGCGATTGGAGACTAGGCTGCCCTTCCGGGATAACCCCCCGCGTCTGGGCCAGTCTCGATCATTGGCCGAGAAAAGGCTCAGGTCCATGGAGCGACGCATGGCTCGAGATCCTGTACTTCGGGAAAAGTACATCGAGTTCATGAGGGAGTATGAGGCACTGGGCCACATGTCTCCGGCTCGCGACGACTGGTCGACCATGGACCACTACTTTTTGCCTCATCACGCTGTTTTGAAAGCGTCGACAGGCAAACTCAGGACGGTGTTCGATGGATCCGCTCCGACTTCGACAGGAGTGTCACTGAATCAGTGCCTCCACGCAGGACCGAAGTTACATCGGGATATTGTAGACATCATCCTGAATTTCCGTAGGCACCAGGTGGTGTTGGGAGCGGACATCCGAATGATGTTCCGACAAACGGTCATACACCCCGAGGACAGGAGGTTCCAGTTAATCCTCTGGCGGGAAAGTCCTCAGGACCCTATGATGGTGTATGAGTTGAACACCAATACCTATGGGTTGAGATCAAGCCCCTTCATTGCAATCCGCTCACTGCTGGAGTTGGCGGAGCAAGAACGGGCTCGGTACCCACGTGCAGCCGCAGTTCTGGAACGCGACCTATACGTGGACGACGTTTGCACTGGCGCGCAGACGGTGGAGGACGCTCTGTTGCTCCGGGATGAGCTCACAGAGCTTCTCGCATCTGGAGGCTATGAGCTTCGAAAATGGCTCTCTAACGACCCCAACGTCCTGGCTGGTATCCCGGACGATCACCAGCAGGATCCCGGGCTCTTCGAAGAAGGTGACGATCCGCACGGGATTGCGGTTCTGGGCATGCAGTATCAACCGGTTGCTGACATCTTCACCTTTCGGGTGGCACTGGAAGCCACACGCGCGTGGACAAAACGGACGGTTTTGTCCACCATCGCCAGGATGTTTGATCCAAACGGTTGGATCAGTCCGGTTCTGTTCGCAGCCAAGTGTCTGTTACAGCGGCTTTGGACTCTGAAGGTCTCATGGGACGACCCCCTGGTCGGAGACTCGCTTAACATTTGGCTTCGTTTGATATCTGACCTCGAAACGGTCAATCGAGTGGCGTTGCCCCGGCGCATTCTGCCACCAGGCTGTAGTCGGATCAGCCTGCACGGGTTCTGCGATGCGTCCGAGCTGGGCTATGCCGCATCTGTGTACTTACGTACAGTTGATGCTGGAGGCCAGGTTAATGTCACGCTCTTATTGGGGAAGAGCAAGGTAGCTCCTATCAGGACACGACTCACTATTCCGAAACTGGAATTGAGCGGAGCCACATTACTTGCTCGGCTGCTTAAGCACGTTTATCAGGAACTGTCCACCTCGATAGACATCCGGAATGTCTATGCGTGGTCAGACAGTCAGGTCGTACTTGCCTGGTTAAGAGCAGCCCCTCACACCTTGGAGACCTTTGTGGGAAATCGGGTTTCCCAAATCCAAAACATTGGACTGGACATGGTTTGGAGACATGTCCCGGGTGAGTTGAACCCCGCTGACTGTGCTTCGCGCGGCTGTTCCGCGCCGGAGCTAGTTGATCACCCCTTATGGTGGGGTCCGGACTGGCTGCGGGAGCCAGAAGCTTCCTGGCCAGCTCTCGGCGCGGACTCGGAGCGAGCGGAGCTGCCCGGAGTCCGCGTGCATGCGATTGTGGCGGAAGTGCCCCCAGACCCTGATTGGTTGACGGGTCGTTACAGCAAGTTGGATAAACTGTTGGGGGTAACTAGCTGGATTAAGCGCTTCATCCACAACTGTCGTTACCCTCGTCAGAAGATGTGTGACCAGATCGCCACTGTGGAGGAGCGTCGGAGTTCCTTGCTGCACCTCATTCGGCTGGTGCAGGGTGAGAGGTTTCCGACGGAACTTGAGGCGCTGCGCTGCGGTCGCGCTCGCTTGAAGGGTGCGGTCGCTAAACTGAATCCTTTCACAGATCAGGATGGTCTTCTGCGCGTAGGAGGTCGGCTGCGGAAAGCCAACCTGCCGTACGGCAGCAAACACCCCTTGTTGCTACCTAAAGGAGGTCCTCTGGTGGACCTGCTGATCTCCGATCGGCATATCAGTAACGCGCACGCGGGATGTGGCGCGCTTCTCGCTGTGTTGCAGCGTGAATTCTGGATCTTGTCGGCTCGCAGGGCGGTCCGAAAGGTGCTGTTTAGATGTGTCCCTTGTTATAGGCTTAAGGCGTCTACCATGCAGCCCATGATGGGAGATCTTCCTCCGGATAGGATTTCTCCCTCGAGGCCGTTCGACGGGGTCGGAACGGACTTCGCTGGGCCCTTCTCGGTCAAGTCATCGACGTTGCGTAACGCCAAGGTCGTTAAAGTCTACCTGTGCGTCTTTGTGTGTTTAGCCACCAAAGCAGTCCACCTGGAGCTGGTCTCTGCGCTGTCTACGGAGGCCTTTGTCGCGGCGCTGGATCGCTTTGTAGCGCGAAGAGGAGTACCCTCTTTAATACGTTCGGACAATGGCACAAACTATCGAGGAGCGGCGAATTATTTACGCGAAGTTAATAATTTTTTAAATTCTAATAATAATAGTTTAAGTCTGGCTCTCGCTCAGCGGGGAATCAGCTGGCAGTTTAGTGTGCCGGCCTGTCCTCACTGGGGAGGAATTTTTGAAGCTGCGGTGAAGTCTGCTAAAACCCATCTCCGCCGTATCATCGGGGAGACCGTGTTAACTTGGGAGGAGTTAGTCACAGTACTTTGCCGCGTGGAGGCAGTGCTTAATTCCCGTCCTCTCTGTCCAATCTCGCCTGACCCTAACGATCTAGAAGTCTTGACGCCGGGTCACTTCTTGATCGGTCAGCCTTTAACCGCGTTGCCGGAGTATCCCTGGAAGGATGAGCGACCCGGACGTTTGTCCCGTTTTCAGTTATTGCAGCAAATAAGTCAAGACTTCTGGAGGCGCTGGTCGGCCGAGTACTTGCACCTTTTGCAACAGCGGGTAAAATGGACAGATAGGACGGAGGCCCCGCGGGAAGGGGACTTAGTATTATTAAAGGAGGCAAATTTGGCCCCCCTACTTTGGCGTAGGGGACGTATTTTAAAATTGATATCCGGTACTGATGGCACACCCCGCGTGGCGGAGATTCTGGTTTCTGGTTCCAGACTTCAGCGCGCGGTGTCCTCTCTGGCCCGCTTGCCTCTTTATTAGATATACGTATTTTTCAAGGTTAAAATTTAATTTTATTTTATTACTATTTTTGGTAAAGTTTTTTTTTGGTTGGATTTCCACTTTCGGGTCAAAGTTGGGAATTTCGTTTTATTTGGGGTCCGGATACTACTAAATACTGGTTACTAAAATTGACCTGGAGTTCAATTGGTCGGGGGTTTTGTTCCGTATAATCGGGCAACATTATATCGGGCCGGCGATTAGCGTGTCTGTGGTCGCCGGCTGTCAATCATACGTTGTCTCTGGTCGCGGGAACGACTCTCACTTGTTTTTTTTTGTTCTGGATAACATTTGTTCAATTACTGATTTTTTTTAAAGTCTGCTGGAAGGACGTACCTTTTAATATTGTCTTTTAACAATTACTGGGTTTCCGTGCTTTGAATAGTGTGTTTGTGACTACGCTAAAATTCGGGATCTCGAACGGGAATTCGAGACGACGGACGCCGCGCCGCCTGGTTTGGTATTCCAAATTCCTTTTCCGACCCTGTTCCCTTTATCCTTGACGGCCAAACTGGGTTTTGGACAGCGCCAAGGACAATAGGTGAGTTAATTCATTTGTACATTTACGGGGGACACTTAAAATCGGTTTTAGCCACTTAATTTAATGTTTTAAATCTCGCTGATGGGCCCCGAGACGATAGTTCTGGATAATTATTGAACAGTCGTGATAAAATAAATATGGTAGGTATGTTATGATAATTACACATATTCAAATATTAGTCTAATAGAAAATAAGTCAAAAGTTAATTTAATTAAATTGATTAAAATACAATTAGATGTCATAAATTAGATGATAAAAAAAATTACACAAAAATAACAAATACCAAAGCGAGACACGAAAGAAAACACGAAAGTCAATTAATATATTAAAGGAGGGTTATGAGTAGTTATTATTCATTATCCATTTTCTCACAAAAGTGTAAGCACTCAGACATCGATTCCCTCCAGTCGTCGTCAAATACATCGCACTTTGGCTGTGCGTCTAGCATGTCGTTGAGCGCACCAAGAAAACCTCTATCAATCAATATTATGTTTGTAGAGCTCTGTTATCTTTATGTTGCAGATACACATGGATTTGGATAGAGTCTGGCCAAAACCATGGACGAGGAAGCAAATTGCGCCCCTCGTTGCATGGGCAGTGTTTGACCTAGCGATCTTTATAGTAGGTGCTGGTATCGAAGCCTTCCCCAAGAGAGAACTTTATGAAAACCAGCCTGGACTGATACTTTGTAAGTCTTGATACAGATACAGATTCAAACGCAACCGTAGATGCGCATATTTAGGAAAAAACAGACATGGACAAAAGTGGAGGTTAAGAAATAAGTACGCAGATATAGACAAAATTTTTATGTTGCATAGAAAAAAACATCTTAAACCAGACTAAACAAACATTGATTATTACACAAATGGGGAATTATGTTCTGAAATTAATTAATCCTGTAGACAGGCCAAGATTTTGTTTTGACATTAGACATAGAGATTTCGTGCTTTGTACATTCGATTCAATTAATTTGTTTCGAACCTTAGGCGTTTTAGATGCACTTGGTAAGGTCATTTACAAATCATTAAAATAAAAGTCATCATTAAATTGAACCGCATTAAATACATTATCTTTGTCAGTAACAAGCGGATTTAAAGGGGTGTTATCATCTGTCTGCTTGAATTTAAAAATGTACGTTTGGATGGGTGAATGAACCTCTTACACTTAATTTTGGCAGGATTCAAAACCAAGTCGCCAACATCAAACTAGTTACAAAGAATTTTAAATATCTTGTTTATTTCTGTCACAAACACTCCTTTCCTTTATCCTTTAAATACAATTTAAATAGAATAAAAGTGTCATCAGCAAATAACATAATTTTAGCGTTTGATTATTTTGTAATAGTGCTTGGGAGATCATTTCTATAGACCGAGAATAAAAAAGGCCCAAAACTGGATTCTTGAGAAACGCTGATGGATAAAGAAACCATCTAAGCCATCTATTTCTACTCTATGTATGTATTCTGACAGGTAGGAACCAATATGATATAAGGCAGAACCGGGAAATCTATAGAACGACAATTTTTGTACAATAAAGTTTTATGATGTTCACAGTCAAATGCCTTGGATAAATCACAAAACAATAATAAAACACATATCGCAGGCGTAAAAAGTAGCGCTATGAATATTTTGATCACCTGTGTTGATTTTCATTCCAGTTGTAATGATAGCCGCTGCGCTTAACTACCTGTATTACTGGCTCGTTCAGTTATGTCAGGTGCAGTTTATATTGCTTGTTTTGGCTGTACGATCCGGCTTCTCGGCTGTCAACCGCTGCTTGGAGACTTTGCCTGGTACGTATCTGTGTATCTATCGTTAAGTCCCACTGGTTTTTTAGACTATTTCACGAGCTACTCATTTGTGATTTAGTCAGTCCGACTCACACACGGGCAATGCGTTTAATAGTTTAATTTGTCATAATTTAAAACTGAACTGAAAGTGTAAATCGTTCAATTCGACCTTGTTTAGGTCAATTTGTACCAATTTGTCGATTGTGTTATTCAGAACGGGGCGTGTTCTTAGTCGCTGTGATAAAGATGGCACTAGTTGTAACTTGTGAGGTAGCTGTTGCAAATTGAAATTTGTCGCCAACAGGTCTTTTTAACATGCTTTTATTAGCTTCACTTGTAACTAACTATGTATGTAAGAAAATCATGGAATATTAATTTGACCCACTTCCTGGTCTTCGATTAGGATGAAATTTTGCACACGCTCTGAGTTCTGATGACAATATATGACTAGCTAAGAAACGTCATTACAAATCCAATATGGCGGCCTCCCCAAGATGTCGGACTGGCTGTTTGATGAGTCTACCCCCATGAATGAGTATCAAATGAAAGGGTTTGCTATCAGAAATATGAAAAAAATAGTCACGTGACTTAAATCAAATATGGTGGATGTTCAAGATGGAAGATGGCGGATTGGCTATTTGAAATGCACCCCCATATATGGGTATTAAATGAAAGGGTTTGCTGAACGGAATACGAAAAAAAATCACGAAACCTAAATCCAACATGGCGGCCGAAGCGTGTTTTTTTAGTTTTTTTAACTATTATTTTAAGTATGGAAAAGTTTATGTCGATACAGGTGATACGTCCCCGGCGGCTGCACATATTGCGATGCGCCGCATATCCCTGGCGTACGCGACGTCGTGCGGTGCCGTGAAAGACGTGGACCGTTGTTATGGAGTCGTGCTGATGCTGTATCTCGCCTCAATCTTCATGCACCTCCTCACCACGCCTTACTTCATGATCACCAGATTGTTAAGTATAGGTACAGCCGTATTAATTTCCGTCATGTAGTTTTAGGCAAAGAGAATGTAATATACTAGCTAGGCTGGTTTTAGGCTTAAATTGACGACATATTAAATAAAAAAAATTATGGAATTTAAAATGAAATTTGATATGAAATATTTATCAAGCATTAGTAGTTTCCTACGGTTAAATACAAAAAAAGTATAACACCATATTCAAGCGCTACGGCTAAAGAGAAATTGATTTTATTTAAACACGGTAATATAACGGCTACAATGTCAAATAACGACTAATTCCCGAAAATTCTCCGGTGTGATATTTAATTTATTAAGTACGCATTTGACAAAAAAAAGTGCTAAAAGACTTATAACACTTGGCTAAATTCAGAAGCAAGTTAGAAGCAAGCGATCCTCGCTTCTGAATTTAGTATGCTGGCTAACTTAATACTGGTAACGACTAAATTCAATCGACTTGTAGTGGTAGAACTCTTGGCAGAGTCTGCCTGGGGAAGTACCACACCTTTGCCAGTTATTCTACCGCCTAGCAGTAATGTGCAAACATTACTGTGTTCCGGTTTGAAGGGCGATGTTTCCAGAGAAATAGGGTACCGGACTGGGTCAAAAATACACCATCCTAATTGGTCCGTCTGCTAGATCATGGAAAAATATTGGAAACGTATTTTTTGTTTTTTTCATAATATTAAAAATCGTTAAAGATATAGACCATCAAACTTCGAGAGTGGGGGGTTGCGACGTCACTCGAGAGTAAAAATCGTACTCACAAGTGACGTCACACGAAACTTCGAAGCGCTGTATCTTCGTCATTTTTTGTTTGTGAAACAAAAGAAAAAATACGTGTACAATATTTTTTGGCAATCTAACGGGCTACTTAGTTTTTTTGAGGATTGTACCCTATTACGGGGCTTAGAGAAATAACATCTTAGCTCTCTGGGTGACGAGCGCAGTGCAGTACTAGGTAATTAATTGGACTCTTCATGTTCCAATAGCTGCGTGTCACTGCGCTGTTATGTGGCAGGCACGTTGCTTACCATCAGGCACGTGTCCTGATCGTCTCCTCACTTTTTATTTAAAAAAAAGACTAAATTTAGAGCAAGTCTATTTTTTTTTAGTCTTTAAGCTATACCTAATACAAACAAACATAGTGATGAAAAATACGTATAGCTGAGACAGTTATTATGACCGTGAGTGTATTTCGATGACCAGAAAATATTGAAATACGAGTGTTTAAGAGTGTTTAAGAGTGCTTATGGAAACTTAAAGACGTTGCGTATTGAATCTGGAAAACAGGGTATTTCATTTATAGCTGACTTCAAAAAACGATGAGTCTGTCAAATTGGTTGTATGTTTGTAACGTGATAGCACCAGAAATTGTGAATCAACTTTGATGGTTATTTTTTTTTGTTTGATAAATCATAATTAGGGTTCCGTAAAACGTAAAAACGGAACCCTTATAGATTCGTCATGTCTGTCTGTCTGTCTGTCCGTCCGTATGTCACAGCCACTTTTTGCCGAAACTATGAGAACTACATTGTTGAAACTTGGTAAGTAGATGTATTCTGTGAACCGCATTAAGATTTGAACAGAAAAAAATTAAAAAAAGAAAAATTAGGGTTGTCCCCCATACTGAGAACTGAAACTCAAAAAAATTTTTTTCATCAAACCTACACGTGTGGGGTGTTTATCGATAGGTCTTCAAAAATGGTGTTGAGGTTTTTAGAATCATTTTCGTCTACACTGAATAATTTGCGCGAGAGACACTTCCAAAGTGGTAAAATGTGTGTCCCCCCCCTCTAACTTCTAAAGTAAGAGAATGAAAAATCTAATAAAAATATATGATGTACATTATTATGTAAACTACCAACGAAAATTAGTTTGAACTCTATCTGATGAGTAGTTTTTTTTTAGTACGTCATAAATACACTATTATTGAAACTTCGATCAAAGTTACAAGGAACTACAAGAACTATGTGTACTATGTATATTATGTTACTTGCTGCAACGGAACCCTTCATGGGCGAGTCCAACTCGCACTTGGCCACTTTATTTTTTACCGAAATCGAAGTGGTAGTTTCTGAACAAAAAACTAAAATTTGCTTTCATGTATTTTAGACGACGCGACGCGACGTAGTGATAGATTCTTATAAAATCCAGCGTCTGAATTTAATTTTAAATTTAAGTTGATTTTTGTTATTTTGTCGGTAATATTTTTTTTTGATTTGATTATTTTATTAGCAAACGAGGAAGAGGGCATGTTACCTGAAGCCGTGGGGATCACGTACGAGTCCAGCCAGGTGGTCTGGTGCGTCATCCACCTCGTCAACCTCGTGCTGATGGTGGAGCCCTGCCATCTCACCTACGCCGAGGTAAGTGACAGAATTAAAAAAAAAATATTGTTAACTTTTATAGGTTTATACTTGACCGCCATCTCGCCTGATGTTAAGCGACCGACCGACGATGCGGTCTACGATGGAGCGTGTTTCCCTAGAAAAAAACCGATTCACACTCGATTTGAAGCCACAAAGATTGTAACCATCGGGGAACACCCACTCAGGCAACGTATTCCACAGCCTAGACGTTCTTATCACAAAAGTAGAGTCAAATCTCTTCGTTCGTGTCTTTGGAACATCAACCATGAAACGATGTCGCTTTTTCGAGCTACGAGCATTCCGATAGAAAAAAGGACAGATTATTAAGAACAGACAGTATTAGATCATGCAAATCAGTCGCACACTCTCCGAAGTGTATCCGTTAAAAAACTGATAGGCTAGAAATTTTTCGGCGATGTTCAAGACTTTGAAGTCATTTTCCCATAAGAGTGTCGTTGCCTATGAGCCTTTTGGCACGTCTCTCGATCGATTCCAGAGCCTCCAGCCAGATTTAGCTGGGCAAAGGTCTCTCCCGATTTCCTCCACTTTATCCGGTCCTGAGCTGCCATCTTCCAATAATTTTTAAACGCTCCGAGCTCGTCTTTCCATCGCGTTGGAGGACGACTCTGGGGACGACTGACCGATGGCGGAAACCCCGACCGACATATGAGGCACAAAAATATGTAGAGAAATACATATTATGAGGCTACGATTCGGCTTTGACTGAATCGGTCTCGTGGCATGTTTGGTAGCTGTCACAGAACCGATAACCGTTGAGGTAGGCAGGTTCTGAAGTCGAGATAGCGAATCGGCAAACTGTGGAAGAAGTGGAGTGGGAATGTAGGCATCAGAAGTATTTTGGATGGGTGAAATCATGCAAATTTGCGTCACAAAAATGCGTAATAGCAATATGTATGTTATTATTCGGGTGACTTATTGTTCGGTACTACATTAATGATGTTTAATATTAAAATTTTGCGTCATAAGTTTTCACGTCGATCGGCGTTTCTGTCCCTAGGACTGCTAATTTATGTGTAGGAAATGTGTAACGCATACCCTTCCGCTTGTAGGAGACTGTCAGGTTATGTCCGACTCGATACTAGAAGTAGTACCGTTGCCGTAGTACTGCGGCTTGGAAGCAATGCCTAGATTAGTGGCCCCAACTCGGATTCCTCTCAACTTCATTGTTGATAACCGGGTCTCGACTGCTGAGCCCCCTCACACACATAAACAGCTCACTATATGTTCCCATTGCTGGGACTCAGGGCCTTCTCTCGCAAGAAGAGATTCAAGGTCATAATCCATCACGCTGACCCAGTGGGGGTTAGTGGATGATACATGACTTCGAAAGATTCTAGGTACATGTCGGTTTCCTTACGATGTTTTCCTTTACCATTTTAAGTTTACCGCATTACGCACATGACTTCGAAAAGACAGTGGTGCGCGTGGTTTTCAACCTGGAGTCTCCGGATCGGCAGTCACCGTTCTCCCGACTAGACCTGCCGTAACTTCCCTAGACTAGACTAGACTATAGACTAGACCAGCCGAAACTTAGAGTTCCCTGATCGCAAATAAATGGAATTTTAAGCGTTTTATCCCAATGTAAATCGTTCTCAAGCAACTGTAGAAGTTGGCTCGCCTCACGGTAAGGTGTACACAATATTTTCCAACATTACAGATGTCAGCTATGAAACAGACAAACTGAATGCACCTTGTTTAGGTCTTAAGCATAACTGTTTTGGATGCCACAAAGCAGACCAAAGCCCCTACTTCTTTATCCAGGAGCCCGGGCGAAGAATGGAACATTGGTCTCCTTTCCCTGTGGTAAGAGCTCACAAATAGGAAACCGACTGATGGCAACTGATGATTAACATCAGGGTAATCCATTCCAACTACGACACAACTTAAATCCCGGCAGTTGACGGGCAGCACCGTCACTGATAAAGAAGTTGCGCCCCTGCAGTCGGCAAACCCGCATATCCACTTAAGTGAACATGGGCAAAACCCTCCATTAGCGAATGGTCCTTAAATTCTCAAACACCCAAACTATCGAAACCGTTAATATTTTTAAAATCAGAAAAACCTTAGGGTATTGGGGAGCAGAAACTAAAGGGTTCCTTTTGGAGTTAAAGCGCAGGATTCAGGAGACTACCGGTGACTTCCGCTCCGACTCCTTGCTGGAGCAAAGGTTGGCCATTGTTATTCAACGTGGGAATGCAGCGAGCGTCATGAGCACCTTTGCGCTGGGAGCAGTTCGGGATGGGTTGTTTGGGGATTCGTTTTCAAAGGGGAAATTGATTGGACAAATTGGTATTGAGTTTAAACTTTCTCAGGGTAGTCAATTTATTTACCACTTACTCATGTAAAATAATTACTGTAGTAAAATACTGAATTAGAATACTGGCAAACGAAAGATTTTAGTAGTGGTAGGACTCTTGGCAGAGGCCGCCTGGGGAAGTACCACACCTTTGCCAGTTATTCTACCGCCAAGCAGGATTGTGCAAACATTACTGTGTTCCGGTTCGAAGTGCAATGTTTCCAGAGAAATTTTCAGCGCTTAGAGATATAACATCTTAGATCTCTGGGTGGCAAGCGCAGTGCAGTGCTAGGTAATGATTTGGGCTCTTCATGTTCCAATAACTGGGTGTCACTGTGCTGTTATGTGGCAGGCATGTTGCTTACCATCTGGCACATGGCCTCATTACTCTATTAAAAAAAAAGGAGATTTAAGTGATGTCTTACTAATCAGATGGAGAATACCCGGTGCCTGGTGAGCAGGCTGCTACAGCAGACTCCTGCTGCCGCTGGGTTGGCGGGGGAGTTGGAGCAGTTCCGGAAGCAGCTGGCGCTCAGCCGAGCCCGCTACCGACCTCTCAGCTTCGTCACCATGGACAGGGCACTGGTCTTCAAGGTCAGTTCCCACTGCTAGGACTCCTCTCACTAGGAGAGAGTCAAGGACATTTTCACCACGCTCGCCAAATGTGCTCTAGCTTATATCGCATGCCCTCAAAAAAAGTCTTCTTTGAAACATGTCAGTTTTCTAGCGATGTTTAGCGATAGTTAAAGCCAATAGTGCTGACAAACTCGTATTTTCCCATTGCAAAGCAAAGGCCTCTCTCATCTCCCTCCACTTTCACTGGTCTTCCAATCCTCTTTAAAATTATCGAATTCCGTCCGCTATCTTTTCCTGGACCTGGTCGGTCGGATTTGCCGTGGAACCTGATTAGTTGTTCGTTTGGCACAGAGTTGTTCCGGCATTCGACATTATATGAAAACTATATGACTGGGTGGGGCCCAGTCAAATTTGTATATCATGGCACAAGTTTTGTTGTTCCCACATTTATTGTTACAAGTGCTGAGACTCGAAGAAAACTTAAAACAAACTTTCTAGTTTCCCAGCATAGCTTCTAAGTAAGCAAGTAAATACAAGTGCGACATTTCAACGTTTATGCAGATTGTATTTTTTGCAACGAAGTTCCTTATCGCGATTTGTAAAAGGGGGATAGACGGAAAAAAATCTCACGAAAAGTTGTAACGACACTGTTTGCTAAAGTAGAAAACGATAACAAATTTCGCCACTGTAAGTAATGACTAAATAGTCGCTACTGAATTCAGTCGCTACTGAATTTAGTCACTACTGAATGTAGTCGCTACTGAATTAAGCCTCTATTGAATTTAGTCACTCCTAAATTTAGTCGATACTGAATTTAGCCGACTGAATTTAGTCACTACTGAATTTCGTCACTACTGAATTTCGTCACTACTGAATTTAGTCGCTACTGAATTTAGTCGCTACTGAATTTAGTCACTACTAAATTTAGTCGATACTGAATTTAGCCGACTGAATTTAGTCACTACTGAATTTAGTCGCTACTGAATTTAGTCGCTACTGAATTTAGTCGTTACTGAATTAAGCCGACTGAATTTAGTCAATACTGAATTTAGTCGCAACTGAATTTAGTCGCTACTGAATTTAGTCTCAACTGATTTTTGTTATATTATACAGTGACGGGAGGAGCGAGACACGGGAATTATTGTAAACAACACACCTGCCCACAGTGCCAAACAGCTATTGGAACATGCGAACATGATGATGTGTTCAAACGCATAGGTTTAGATTCTGGTCTAAGCGTAAAATTGTTGGTGAAGTTTGGGGGGTTTGCAGCCTCAAAGCATTCTTATCCTCGTAGAAATTTGCTAGTCATCATCATCAACAGCCCACTAAATTTTTTTTGTGGTAGGACTCTTGGCAGAGTCCGCCTGGGGAAGGACCACACCTTTGCCAAATATTCTACCGCCAAGCAGTAATGTGCAAACATTACTGTGTTCCGGTCTGAAGGGCAATGTTTCCAGAGAAATTACAGGGCTTAGAGATATAACAACTTAGATCTCTGGGTGACGAGCGCAGTGCAGTGCTAGGTAATGATTTGGAATCTTCATGTTCCAATAACTGCGTGTCACTGTGCTGTTATGTGGCAGGCATGTTGCTTACCATCAGGCACATGACCTGCTCGTCTCGCCACTCTATATTTATAAAAAAAAAAAAAAAAAAAACTAAATGTTCCTACTGCTGGGACTCGGTGCCTTCTCTCACAAGGAGAGAGTTAAGGCCATAATACACCACGCTGCCCCAGTGCGGGTCGGTAGATGACACATGACATCGAAAGATTCTAGGTACATGTCGGTTTCCTCACGATGTTTTCCTTCACCGTTTTAAGTTAGCGGCATTACGCACATGACTTCGAGAAGACAGTGGTGCGTGTGGGGTTTGAACCCGGGGTCTCCGGATCGGCAGTCGCCGTTCTCCCGACTAGACCAGCCGTAACTTATAGAAAAATCGTAATAATTTGCTACTACTACACCAAAATGGGCACGCAAACTGATGCTAATGATAATGATGATGACTTGTTTTTTTGTTTCAGATTGTTGGCAGTATAACTACTTACCTAGTGGTTCTCGTAAATCTTAAGTAATGTTTGAGAAGTAAAAACATTGTTTTAATTCTTGCTCTTCTTGCTTCCTTAGCTTAAGTTAACTAAAAGTTTGTCAAATCCAATTGTTACGTACATTTAGAAAAGTGTGCCGAAGCAAAATTTCAAATAAGTACTACATACGTGTATAAAAGTCTAGTTGCCCAATTATAATTAAATGAAATAATTACATAGAATTGAATTATAATGTAATGAAAAGAAAATTATTTAAACTTTTAATTGAAAGATGTTATTATGACAAAAATGAATTTTTAAATGAAAAATTTAGGCATATTGACTAATTTTCTGAGTAGGTGATGATACAATAAACTGTAAATATTTGTGCACCATCTTGAGTAGAGTATTTGAGACAACGTTTTATTCGTAATTTGTGACAACATTCTGACAAATAAACTGATTTTGAATGACGCCGAAGCTATTCTGCTTTCATTTTCCACCATCTTGAAAAAGAGTAGTCAGTTTGGTGAAAGAGAGAAAAATAATAATTTATATTCCCTGAAAAAGCAAAAAAAAGTTCAATTTAAAATTTAGTTGAGTGTGCGAGTTTAGTCACCCAGAGATCTAAAATATTAAGTAGGTATATCTATGCCCTGTAATTTCACTGGAAACATTGCCCTTCAAACCATAAAACAGTAATGTTTGCATATTATTGCTTGGCGGTAGAATAGGTGGCAAAGGTGTGGTACTTCCCCAGGCGGACTGTGCCAAGAATCCTACTACTACAAAATTTCGCAGGGGATTTCTAGACAAAAATTCCACAAATCCCCTGGAAAGGGAAAACCTGAGATTTGTGCAATAAGCCGTGAGCACTTCCGCTTTTGAAGTGATTTTTTTACCTTCCTTGAGAATACTTTCTGGAAGTCTTGTGAGTCATTCATTAAGTATAGAACATATTAAATACTTGATACTAATAATAATATAATATTGGTAGACAATTCACACACAACACCATCTGACCCCAAACTAAGCAAAGCTTGTACTATGGCGGCCGGATAGCTGATATAATACTTATATAGTTTTAAATACATACTTATTATACGTTGAAACACCCAGACACAGTGCAAACATTTGAATTCATCACACAAATATTTGCACTGGGTGGGAATCGAACCCACAACCCTCGGCTTCGCAGGCAGAGCTACTACCCACTAAGCCACGAGGCCACTAAGGTAGCTAACCAATTTTATTTAAATAAAAAATCGTGTGGGTATTTAATTTTTTTTTATAAATAAGATTACACAAAGATTTTTTATTTATTTTTTGACAAATACATTAAATTACGTTGTTTCAAACATTTCATCATCAGCTGTTTCCGAGATTCCGAGGCACAAACAGCCCACCATAATATATGTTCCCACTGCTGGGACTCGAGGTTATCTCTCATAAGAAGAGAGTCAGGGCCATAATCTAAAAGGTTTAGTTACGGGAGTGACATAGGTAGTCATTGCATGACAAAAAACCTTTAATTAATAGACATTTGAAAAAAACAATGGCACTCATAGGAACTGCCGGTAGAAGTGAAAACTGAGAATTTGATAGCTCACTTTGGAAACTACGCGGGTGAAATCGGAGGGTGTGGCCGGGTCATCATTGCATGACCTTCTAGAAATGCGTCAGCATTTCCCATTGGCTGATGCATTTCTAGACGGCCATGCCATGATGGCTAGGCCACGCCCTTTCAGCATTTACCATTGGCTAACGCATTTCTTGATGGCCAATGGCTATGGCCCCGAGTTTACCCGAAGATTTCTTATCATACCCGAGCGTGACGCTAGAATTAAATTACCCACGAAATATTTGTCTAGGCGCGCCTAAAGAAGTTTTCACTTCAAAAACTAAAAGGATGGTGGATGGGTTGTCTAATCCACTATTACGCTGGTCCAGTGCGGGTTGGTGTATGTCCCACGACCCCGAAAGATTCTTGTAAAACGCCGGTTTTCTGACGATGTTTTCCTCTACTGTTTTAAATTAGCGGCAAAAGTACCCATAACGCTGGCTGCATTATCCCGCTGAATGGTAAAGGCAATCTTTTGCACTCGAAACAAGCCAAAAGCACCATCCTCATTACGTAAACGACGTAAATCATTATTTAATATAACCCTCAGTTTCACCCGCATGGTTCCCGATACCGTTACTTTTGCAGGATAAAAATAGCATATGCGCTAGTTCCAGATAATAATCTAACCATGTACCAAATTTAATCAAAATCGCTTCAGTAGGTTTTGTGAGACATACATCCATGCATTTTTACAAACATTTTCGTTTATTATACTTTTTTTTTTTTTTTTTTTAAATTAGCCACTCCACAGACACCGGGGTCCGTGTCACCTTTGTAATTTCAATTCTTTTTTTTTTACATGTGTCTTGGATTAGGAGAAGATGAGGACGTTTATTATACTTTCTATTAGTAGGTGGGATAAAATAATGGCTACTCATAATATTTGAGTCTTTAACGAGTGAGATTGGTCAATATAAAACTATCGTGAATCATTTTTATAAATTGAATATTCAATAATCACCCAATGTCATTTATTTATGAACCGACTTACTAACACCGAGGTTAGTCAAAGTACATAAGAAGTATATGCATGGAAAACTATTTCGTGTCTAGGTACCTATTTGATTTTGTTAAGGGTAGGTGCAACGCAATAATTATAAGCAGAAAGTTAAAGTAACTTTACTTAATTATCTGCTATAGAAAAGAAACCAACTTCACTTTAAAATTAAATTCAGACATTACATAGAAAAAAAACATACAATCGAATTGAGTCTCCTATTATATTTAAAATATAAATTGAATACCTACTCCTCATAAAGAGAGACGAACTTCTTAGCATTCCATGGATTAACCGTGCGAGTGCCGGGTCCATCGTGTGGCAGAGAGAGAAATCGCAAGTAGATCCCGAGACATGTGACACGGGAGTAGGTTTAAGGGGCCCATTTCCGACGTATATCTCACCTCACTTTCACTACTCGTGTTTCTTTCCCTGACCAGCCAAATCTGAAATGAACCTACTAGTGCAGCTTTAGATACTCATTCTAGTATACCACTAACTGCACTTCTGGACAAGTCAAGGCCTTTCAGCAGGTTATAGAGAAATTTTGCTTGTATACCTCTCGCTCCTACTTCTACAGCGTATAAATTTACTACACAGCCATTTTTTGTTAATTCGTTAAGAAGGTCGTAATATTTATTTTGTTTCATCGCGTGGTCTTTAGGTACATACATATATTAGTTTTCCACGGTACGGTACGGTTAAAGTCGGTTTAAATAGATGTAACGAAAATTACATGTTTGTGAAGAACGACTGAATGAAGACATCAATTTAAAATTAAATTCAGACATTCGACAAAAAAATCATTAGAATACTACGTCGCTTCGCGTCGTCAAAATATATGACAGAGAGCATTTTTTTTTTAATTATATAAATAAGCAATTAGTCTTTTGTACATATTTCAAAACCACTACACCGATTTTGATAAAATGTAACGACCTATAATTTTGTAGACAGATGTATCTACTACCAACTGAGCCACAATGCCAGTCTAAGGGCCAGCGCAGACAGAACGGAGCGCAGCGGAGAGGATTTTATTAACGCACTTAAAAATAAACTTTAAAATTATTACAATGAAGTGCATAAATGCTAGAATATTCTGAGAGTTGCTGCAATTTCATTTGTTAAGTAACAACATTTTTTTTCCTACGAAACAAAAGTTGCCTTAAAATCTAATTGAAGTTGCCTCTTTATCTGAATTTGCTGAATCTTTATTTTTTTAAATAAATTGTGACGAGACGAGCATGACATGTGCCTGATGGTAAGCAACATGCCTGCCACATAACAGCACAGTGACACGCAGCTACTGGAACATTAAGAGTCCAAACCATTACCTAGCACTGCACTGCGCTCGTCACCCAGAGATCTAAGATGTTTTATCTCTAAGCCCTGTTATTTCTCTGGAAACATTGCCCTTCAAACCGGAACACAGTAATATATAAATAAATATAATATTGGTGGACAATTCACACACAACACCATCTGACCCCAAACTAAGCATAGCTTGTATGATGGCGGCCAGATAGCTGATATAATACTTATATAGTTTTAAATACATACTTATTATACATAGAAACACCCAGACACAGTGCAAACATTTGAATTCATCACACAAATATTTGCACTGGGTGGGAATCGAACCCACGACCCTCGGCTTCGCAGGCAGAGCTACTACCCAGTAAGCCACGAGGCCAGTCATAATGTTTGCACAATACTGCTTGGCGGTAGAATAACTGGCAAAGGTGTGGTACTTCCCCAGGCGGACTCTGCTAAGAGTCCTACCACTACAAACCCACCCAAAATTTGCAGCCATCTCTCGAAATAGAAGTATCATGACCTTAACGTAGGTAGATTAATTATTAATTTGTAAAGCAACAAGTATTATTTGTGTTCAGGAATATTTGACATCAAGGTGGCGTGTAGTGTGACACGAACAGGCAACCGGAAGTGCCGAGTTCTACTTATCCAATCTGATATAGTAAAATTAAAGTAGTATACATTCCTACTATTACGGCTATTAATGTGGAAGTTTGGATGTTGTTCAATCATCTTGATTAATTTCATCAATTTTACTTTCTTTTTTTTTAAGTGAAAACTTCTTTAGGCGCACCTAGACAGATATTTCGTGGGGTGTGAATTGGATTCTAGCGTCACGCTCGGATATGATAAGAAAACTTCGGGTAAACTCGTGACCATGGCTATTGGCCATTTAGAAATGCGTCAGCCAATGGGAAATGCTGGGAGTTTTAAGTTTTTACTTCTATCGGCAGTTTCTATGACTGCCAATTTTTTTTTTTTTATAAATATTGGTGGACAATTCACACTCAACACCATCTGACCCCAAACTAAGCAAAGCTTGTATGATGGCGGCCAGATAGCTGATATAATATATAGTTATATAGTTTTAAATACATACTTATTATACATAGAAACACCCAGACACAGTGCAAACATTTTAATTCATCACACAAATATTTGCACTGGGTGGAAATCGAACCCACGACTCTCGGCGTCGCAGGCAGAGCTACTACCAACTAAGCCACGAGGGCAGTCTAATAACGTCGATCTAAGTCGATTGAACAACATCCAAACTTCAAAATCGAAGTGATCAGGATACATACTTATTATATGGAATTTTATAGAGTTCTCTTATAGTCTGGAATATCGCACTTTATATCCCTAAAAACTCTAGAATTCCCTAGGGATATTTTTTTTACAAATTTAACCCATATGTTTAATTATTAACATTATCTTACCTAAAGGGTATTTATACAATCAAATTTACTGTATCGGAGCTGAGTTATGACCTTCCAAAATGTACATTACTGCCATCCGCAAGCTTAAATGCCGTTATCCAACATTAGGTCGATTTGGAGACATTTAAATGACACTACAATCAGAAAAAAATGATCTATCGATCTGTGTAAGCCATGTTTCTCTAGCTAAAGTTCTAGTTTTTAAGATACCAAAGCCAACAATGCCGTTAAGTCATTTTATTTTGTATGGTTCCAACGATAAAACACAGTTAAATAACAATACTCACCTAAAAAGCCGCTAAGGTATTTTAACGTTACTTTTGGCTGAAATTTTCTTTGATTATCCATTACTTAATTGCCGTTAACTGACTTTTGTACGCTATAATTTACGCCGCACGTTCCAAGCCAAATTCATTATTCTAAAATTTGTATCTAAAAATGTTTTACGTTTTATAGTATTTACATTTATTGATTAACTTTACTTTATTTCGATTAACTTATTTGTTAAATTTACAATAAGATCTATAATAGAGGTAGAAAAAAATTGATTGGGTAAACGGGTAACTCACGTGTACTGAGGTCGGTCAATCCGACTCGAGTTTCGGCCGCGTCCGACGGCCTTTTTCAAGGAAAGTGTCGAAACTCGAGTCGGATTGACCGACCTCATTACACGTGAGTTACCCGTTTACCCAATCAATATGTGTAACAACCACGTTAATTTTAATACTAAAGTATTTACATTCATTTGTACATATTTAAATTAACTTTGCAATCATACATAAACAATTATTTTGGTATGAAAATATGAAATAATTTAGCAGTGTCTGTGCTGTTACCCCACTATATAACTGCGCAACGAAGCCAGGTGTTAGCATACGCGTAGGATATTCAAGTAGCGTTGCCTGTTTATTTTGCTGTTTAAAGGGTCTAATACAGTGATAACCATGAATAGTGAGTGTAGTGAGGAAGAGTGTACAGTGCTGGGTCCAGTGGCGGCTGTGCTGCGTCTGTCAAGAGTGATCGGGACGGCTCCGGTCCGGTTTGAGAAGCAAGGGACATGTTACCGAGTCAGATTTGCTCGCTGCTACTCCTACCATGGTCTCATCTTCATCGTATTAGGCGGTAAGTATGTATTTACTAAATTATAGTGAAAAGTATAATATTTTATATACAATATAGGTGACTACGTATAAAATGCGAATGTGCGATAACCATAAACCAACAAAGGATTAGAGATAAAAAACATCCCGGATTACTAAGAGTTGGAAGCGTACCCAACGTGCTGGCAACATTATTATTTCCTACTATAAAATCAGAAGTGATCAATAAATCAAACACCGTGGGCGTATTTCACACAGTCACGAGCTAGTAACATAACCTACATTGTAAAACAATTCCTTAGATCTTCTGATGCTGTGGACGATGATGGGCGGCGGTGGGAATACCCGGAACATGGACAGTAACGTGCACAACACTGGGATGGTGGTGAGCGCGACCCTGGCGACTGTCATGGTGACCTCGGCGCGGAGACGCATGCGCTGCTTCATACGGACCATCAACAAGCTGCAGAAGGTACCCTCACAGCGTAAAAGTATATGTAATAATGGTGGACAATTTACACACAACACCATCTGACCCCAAACTAAGCAAAGCTTGTAGGTACTATGGCGGCCAGATAGCTGATATAATATAATACTCGGCTTGGATACTCGATTTTTTTGTAGGCCTCAAATCTAAAATGAATCAATCCGACGAGGAGCTAAAGTAACCGGCATAGCTCACTGAATTAGGTAGCTGAAGTGGCATTGGTATGGTGTCAACAATCGCTGGGATGCAAGGGATTTAGAGCAGACTGCGAGCTGGCAAAGTGTTAGGGTGGAACACCTTGAGGCTATGTAGAGCCATGATTTGCGATAGGGTGTCTGCATTACGCATGCACCTTCGACTGCTCGAAAGTAGATGCGTAATACAGAACATACCTTGTGGCATTCTTTAAGAGATGCTGTAGGTAGCTGTGGACGTAGCCTAGAATAATGTGATGTCTCAGACATATGATTGATTTAGATGTGTCAATTTAATCGTATTTAAAAATTGCACTTAGTTGATTTTTAAAGATTCCAGAGAGTTATTTATTTACAGATATAAGAAAAATTGACGATTTTGTAGAGCTAAGAGGGGAGGATCGTGTATTTTAGTAAAAAATGATATACAATTTGAAGTGATAAATACAATTAATGAAGCAACTGTAATACCTAATATAATTGAATGTTGTGCTATAAAACTAAATGAACACAAAATTTACATAGTATGTGTATACAGGCCTCCTCGAAATAAAAACAAAATTATTGAAATGTTCTTTGAAAAATTAGATAACGTCCTAAACCAGTGTTGCAAAAATAGAAATTTTAAAGTTATAGTTTGCGGTGAGTTCAATATCAACATATTAGAAAAATCTATACGTGCTAATTCGTTCCAAGAGTTAATTGCAAGATACAATCTTACATTCTGTTTTAACGAACCCACGCGCTTAGACAGTGGTACAGGTATCGATAATGTTATACACAATGTTCGCGGGGCTAGAGGGAGCATAGTCGAACTGGCCCTCTCTGATCACACAGCGCAAGTCTTCAAAAACAAAAAGTTTTCGTATAAAATCTTGGTATGTAATTAAACGCGATCACAGTTACGAAAACAGACTTAAGTTCGCTGAATATATTGATAGCCTTGGTTTTCAAGGGGTTTACGACAGCAATGACCCAAAAATTGCGTTCGGTGCTTTTTATGAAACGTTTCTACTGTTCTATAACCTATGCTTCCCAGAAATAAAAGTGAAACGTTTTCATAATCAGCAATCAAAATGGATCTCAAAAGGAATTAAAAAAGGTGCCAAGAAAAAAATTACTCTTCTTTGGAAATTCAGAAAAAATAAAAATACAACAAATAAAGACGCTTTCAGAACATTTTCAAACAGATACAAAAAAATAGTGAGATTAATCCAAAAATCGCAAAACGATTACTACATTAAAACATCGAAAAATAAATCTAGGGCTACGTGGAACGTTATAAACAAACAAAGAGCCAATTATCCTGACAACTCGGTAACTCACATAGTAACGTCAAAAAAGAAAAAGATTGAAGGCCCAAAGGAAATTGCTAATTGTTGTAACAATTTCTTCAGTGATATTCCTCAAAGTAGTGAAACAACAACTCAAAATCTTAATGCTGCAATTAAATATGTAGATAATAAACAATTAAAATCACTATTTCTAGCTCCTACAAGTGCTTTTGAAGTGTTAGGAACTATAAAGTCTTTAAAAGACACAAAAAGTGTGGGTAAGGATAAAATTACGACTCAAGTGATTAAAGATGTTGCAGTAGTAATAGCGCCGGTACTAAGCTATGTAATTAATTTATGTATGGAGTGTGTTGTATTTTCTGATCCCTTAAAGATATCAATAGTGAAGCCACTACATAAAAAGGGAGATAAAGATCAAGTGAACAACTATCGCCCTGTAGCTCTCATTCCAATAAAGTCAAAAATATATGAAAAAATTATCTATAATAAGATGTACGACTACTTAGAGCTTCATAAAATACTCACGAAAGATCAATATGGTTTTAGGAAGGGAAAATCAATAAACGTAGCAGTTTATAATTTTTTGAAAAATGTTATGACCAATATTGACAAACAAGCTAAGGCTACAGCGCTATACATGGATATGTCTAAAGCATTTGACAGTGTTGACCATGATATACTGCTAGGGAAATTATATAGATATGTCATTAGAGGCAATGCATATGAATTGATTAAATCCTACCTTAACAATAGAATACAAATCACGCAGCTAAGCAGAGTATGTCCCAGAACTGTCACTGTCAAGACATATGAATCAGATAAAACGTTAGTTAGACGGGGTGTGCCACAGGACAGTGTACTGGGACCATTACTATTTTTAATTTATATAAATGACTTTCCTAATGCCACTACTCATCCTATGACATTATTTGCCAATGATAGTACGGTTCTATTTATTAATGACAATCGCACTGATTTACAAACTGACATTAAATTTACATTGACATCTCTAATTATTTGGTTACATTTGAATTCATTGAACATTAACATAACAAAAACACATCTGATGGACTTCAGAATAAGGCATAATGGCATTTTTAATTTTGACATTGAATATGGGCACAAAAAAGTTACTGAGGTTGAAACGGTACAATTTTCTTGGACTAAATATTGATAATAAGCTGACATGGAAACCTCTTATTGACGAAGTCACAAAGAGACTGCATCGTTTTGCCTATGCTCTGTTCCAACTACGTAAGGTTGTTAACGAGTCTGCTCTGTTAACTGCTTATCACGGCCACGTAGCTTCTATCCTCCGCTATGGCGTAATTTTTTGGGGCAATTCAACGGACCGCCTCAAAATATTTCGAGCACAAAAGCGTTGCATAAGATCAATATGCGGATTAAAAATGGCAGACTCATGTAAAAAACATTTTATCCGGCTTAAAGTATTAACTCTTCCGTGTTTATTCATTAGTGAAATTGCAATATTCATAAAGTCAAATCCTGAGCTGTTCGAAATGTGGCCTGTGGGAAGCAGACGTGAGGGTATGTTGCAGTGTTTGCCGTCTAAAACGACATATCTAAACAGGAGTATCTTTTGTATAGCTCCAATTATCTATAATAAGATTCCCGAATTTATTCGTAGCAAGCAAAACATCAAGATTTTTAAGGTCATGTTGAATGAATTTTTGATTCAAAAAGCCTACTACAGCATTGATTTGTTCTTGTCTGATAAAAATAAAATAAAAATGAAATGAATTAATGATGTATCGTACCTAACTGACATTCTGAATTACAAATTCATTTCACATGATATAATTTATGTATTAGTTAATGACATTATTTTGCTTATTTGTTTACATTTACGGACATCTTGTTAATATTAATAAAATATGTTTTTTTAAATTTTGTACCTACTTAAATCTAAAATTTTGACATAAACCTAAATTGTCTGTATACCATTTGTGGTAGAAATTAGCGAACTCATGTAAAATTGTACCATCTATGTATACCTAATATGTGCATATCACCTAATTTCACAGACCAATAAAGATTATGATTATGATTTCAAACTAATTATCCACACCTACAAAATCAATATTAAATTTAATTAATATTATGTACATACATATAAACATTAAAAGTTGCAAAAACTTGTATCAATCAATATTCTGTTTGTCGAGTGTTGTTGTTTATGTTGCAGATACACATGGATTTGGATAGAGTCTGGCCAAAACCATGGACGAGGAAGCAAATTGCTTCCCTCGTTGCATGGGCAGTGTTTGACCTAGCGATTTTCATAGTAGGTGCAGGTATCGAAGCCTTCCCTAAGAAAGAGCTTTATGAAAACCAGCCTGGACCGATGATACTTTGTGAGTCTTGATACAAATACAGATTCAAACGCAACCCTAGATGCAGTCGCATTAACAAGCGAAAAAACAGACATGGACAAAAGTAGAGGTTAAGACATACTTATGCAGATAGAGACACACATTTTATGTTGCAAAGAAAAGAACATCGTTAACAAGACTACTACAAATAAATATTGAATATTATACATATGGGGAAACATTATGTTCTGAAATAAATTAATCTTATCTTAGATAGGACAACATTATGTTTTAACACTAATGTCTAAATGTGGGTCTAAACCCATACTAACTAGAGATCTCGTACTTTGTACATTCAATTCGATTAATTTGTTTTGAACCTTAGGCGTTTTAGATACACTTGGTAACGTCATTTACAAATCATTAAAATATACAAGTCATAATTAAATTGAACCACATGTATTTATATATTGTCTTATCAGTAACGGGTGGGTATAAATGGTTGTTATAATCTGTCTAGTTGAATTTGAAAATGTACGTTTGGAAGAGTGGACCCAGGGCCGAGCCGCCCCTGTGTGCGAAGTGTGCGGCGCACACAGGCGCCAAGACAATAGGGGCGCCAGCGCTGCCACTGATTTTTTTGTACACTTACGCAACACCATGTTCTTTGTAGTAGAGTATCGTCGATTAGTCAGTAGGTAGGAAGTAGGATAAGCGCAACATTTGCTCATGAATTGCTAAGTTGCTATAGTTTACTGTAAGAGTCTCCCAAGATAATGTTTACGTTTTTGGTTTTGGTTTATATTCATTACGGTTTCGGCATAAAAATCAAAAGAACCGCCGCGCCGTGAGTTTGTTTATTTAATTGAGATTATAAACGCAACTCGATACAATGTGTGCGATGTAAGTTGAGTGGCGTCACAGGGGTTCCCTGATTTTAATGAACGAGTGAGCCAAAATAATGGAACAATCATTATTTGAAAGGGTGTGCAAGGTGCAAGTTCGTTTAAAAATATTTGTTTCAAATTCCTAGTGAATCCGCTTAGTAGTTCCGAAGTTACTGTAAATATTTGTTCCCTAAAGAATTTTGTACTCTTTTGGGTTAAATAGTAGTTAATATTCATTTCTAGACTAAAAAATATCTGTGTTACAAATTTCAACCAAACCTGTTAATAACCCATTCCGATGTTATAGTTAATTAAACTTAGCATTTTTTTGTGATAAAAAGTAGTTAAGCAATATGTTATTCTGTACTAACACGTCAGATTAACTCAACTAATTGGTTTTATTTGATATTTGAAACACAGGTGTTTTATAGTGTGAAATATTACATAGAATATAGGACCTTATTATTTCGGAAAAACTATAAGTAAGAAACTAATATTATTTATCATATTGGAACGGTTCAACGGATTAAGCTTAAAATTAGCAGAATTAGCAGCCCGCTAAATGTTCTCACTGCTGGGACTCGGGGCTTTCTCTCACATGGAAAGAGTCAAGGTCATAATCCACCACTTTGGCTCAGTGCGGGTTGGTGGATGACTTCGAAAGATTTCAGGTATATGTCAGTTTCTTCGCGATGGTTTTCTTCGCCATTTTTAATTAAGTGGCATTACGCACATGTCTTATGCAGAGGTGCGCGTGGGATTTGAACCCGGAATCCAGGAAGTCACCGTTCTCACACCTAGAGCAGCTGTTGCTTATTAAAAGTTGAAATTTGGATAAAACAATCAATTTCTACAAATACCACATCTCAGATTTTATGCGGACAAATTCGCGGGTAACAGTTGGTTTATAATTGTTCCTTAAAGAACTATACATTTTTTTAAATTGTTAGTAAGTAACTTATATGCTACTCCAGACTATAAACTATCTATGTTATAAATTTCAAATCGATCCGTTCAGTCGTTCCGATGCTTATAAACAACAAACATTCAAGCATTGACATAGGTACTATTAACATCACAAATCAATGAATGGATGTTTGTTGCTCAATAACGTCGTAATGTACGAACAGATCGGGCTGGAATTTGGAATACAGGTAAATTATAGTCTGGAAGAGCACATTTACTAAATGACCGGCAAAATAACGCGAATACGAACTACGTGAGTAACATCGCGGGGACCTGCTAGTTTATAATATAAATGGGATGTTTGTTGCTCAATCACGTCGGAACGTATGAACGGATTCGGTTGAAATTTGGAACACAGTTATAATATAGTCTGGAATAGCACAAACTTAGGACAACACTGGAAAATATCGGGAATGTGGGGACTGAGAGAGTTGTGAGAAAAAAATCATTCCACCATTTTGTGGTTGTGGCTATCTTGGAATTGAAATTGATTACGGTGTATAGTATTCTACTAGTCGAGCCCTTTCATTTGATACCCATATTGAGGGAAGTTGTGAAGGAATATTTTATCCGCCATTTTGTGGAGGCGGCCATCATGAATCGATATTAATCAAACAAAGCTATGAACTATTGCAAAGAAACTGACTTTTAAATAAAAAAAACTGCATCGATATGGACCTATCTGTTTGAGAGCTACGATGCCACAAACGAACACACACATCGACACGACATACAGACATTGACGTCAAACCTATAACGCCCCTCTTTTTGCGTTGAAGGTTAAAAAGGGGCGCCATAAAGGTTTGGCACACAGGCGCTGGTAGGGGTTGGCTCGGCCCTGAGTGGACCTCTTGCACATAATTTTGGCAGGATTCAAAACTAAGCCGCCAACATCAAACTAGTTACAAAGAATTTTCTCATCATTTCTATAGACTGGGAATAAAAAAGGGTCAAAAATGGATTCTTGAGAAACGCTGATAGATAAAGAAGCCTTTCAAATCAGTTCCATCTTTATCTACTATCTGTATGTATTCTGACAGGTAGGAACCAATATGATATAAGGCAGAACCTGAAAATCTATAGAACAACAATTTATACCTACAAGAAAGTTGTATGATAAACAGAGTCAAATGCCTTGGATAAATCACAAAACAATAATAAAACACATATCGCACGCGTAAAAAGTAGTGCTATGAATATTTTGATCACATGTGTTAATTTCCATTCCAGTTTTAATGATAGCGAACCCTGCGCTAAACTACCTGTATTTCTGGCTCGCTCAGTTGTGTCAGGTGCAGTTTATATTGCTTTCTTTGGCTGTACGATCCGGCTTCTCAGCTGTCAACCGCTGCTTGGAGACTCTGCCTGGTATGTATCTGTGTATCTATCGTTAAGTTCCATTGGTGTTTAGATTAATTTGGAGCTACTCATGTGTGATCTGGTCGGTCCAACTCACACACATGCAATGCGTTTATCAGTTTAATCTGTCATAATGGGGCATTTTGCAAGATGCAAAAAGACCTGTCAAAAACTATTCCCAATTTCACCATAGGTGCCGCCAAAGGTTTATTTTGTTAGATAAATTTCCCAAACACAAACAGTGGTGCCACGCGTGGCAAAATGTATAACTATCTATGGCATATCAATTTGCATATGGAATAAACCTCATATGAAACTGAACTGAAAGAGTAAATTGTTCAATTCGACGTTGTTAAGGTCAATTTGTACCAATTTATCGATTGTGTGATTCAGAACAGCGCTTGTTCTTAGTCGTTGTGATATAGATGGCGTTAGTAGAACGTTGCATAGTTGCTATTGCAAAATCAGAATTTTTCATTTGCAGACCCCCACTGGTTATTCTTTAACCTCTTACGTGGCACTGGTGGACCATCGCGTTCCTGTTAATTTAAATCTAAATTCCTGTTGATTGAGCCTAAATTTGTTTATGAGCCTTCTTCCCTGACCATTAAGGCATTAAAGGTCAAACGAAATACAGTATATATATGTCCACGCAGGTAATACGTCCCCGGCGGCTGCACATATTGCGATGCGCCGCATATCCCTGGCGTACGCGACGTCGTGCGGTGCCGTGAAAGATGTGGACCGGTCACATGGAGCCGTGCTGATGCTGTTTTTCGCCTCCATCTTCATGCACCTCCTCACAACGCCTTACTTCATAATCATCAGATTGTTAAGTATAGGTACAGCTGTATTGATTTGTGTCATGTGGTTTTAGGCTCAAATTTACATCTATCTATATCTATTACTAGCAGCGCCCCGCGGCGTTACCCGCGAAGTTCCCGTTCCCGTTGTTCCCGTTGTTTTTTCGGGATAAAAAGTAGCCTATGTGTACCAAATTTCAGCCCGATCCATTCATACGTTAGGACGTGATTGAGCAACAAACATCCAAACATCCAAATACTCAAACATCCAAACATCCATACATTAACATTTATAATATTAGTAGGATAATTATTATTAAGGCAGTGTTCGTAAGAAACGCTTTCATTCGACCGTTTTTTTTCCGATTCACTTTGCAAAACGGACTACCGGTGACTGCCAGTGGGAATCGTGCCCAAAATGCTGGCCCCGTTGCCACGTTGAATGGCGATGCTTATTCGCTGAGCAAAATAAAGGCCTGCATTTTGGTCACGAGTTGCATCACAAAGACTTTTGGATAAGTCTTTGTAAATTCTCTTGGCACTCGGTCCCCACGGTCCCAAAGTTTCGACCCCAAAAGGCTCAAACATGTATCCGCTATCAATAAAGCTATATTTGCGCCTTTTGAGGTCTTCAGCTTGTTCAGCTGCCGCGCCAGCTCTAACTTGTGTCCGAGAAAGATGAGACGGCGCCAGAGTATCGACGCAGGTTGCATCCCAGACCAAGGGCCGTCCTATTTTCTACGGAATCAAAGTCATTCCGTCAGGTCTTTTACCATCGCTTCGAGCTAAGTCGCTCGGCTCTAAAACAGCTGCGCAATTAGCAGTGGTAAAAGCCCGACGGATGATATCGTTTAGGCTAGCGTGGCGAGGTATACGTCCAGCACTCCTGGTGCAAGATAGACCGTGGTGACCGAGGCGGTCGACTGTAGCACTGCACTGGCAAAGGTGTGGTGCACAACACAATGCGCCCAAACGGAGGGAAGTGGCAACACTAAAGCTAGAGGAATCCATGTGTGTTCCGGTGTGAGGCGATGGAAGAGGCTGTAGCCACAAGCCCGACTCCCACTCAGCGACAGCCAGGAGACGAGCACAATCTGTAGAATTTAAGCACGTTGTACAATTGCTAGCCTATCGAAGTGTCGATAAACTAATAATTGGCAGAGAAGTCAGTACAAGCGCTTAACAACGTATTGTTCAACGCTTGTCTGACTTGTTTGGCAGGCCTCCTCTTGATGGCCTGCCCTGGATGTAGTAGTGGTACGGAGTGCGGGTCCGGTGCGAGTCCGACCGGACTCTTGCTGCAGTAGAAGGACGTCTCCAGTAAGGGAGCGTCCGAGCGGCGGTCCCCAGGTTGACCGACCGCGAGTGTGAGCCGAACGTCCATAGTACGGGGCGTTCGGGGTGGTGGTCGCCGAGTTAACTCACCACGGGCGGAGGTGCCGGTTCGTCCCGAGTAGCGGGGACTTACGGCTGGCGGTCGCCAAGTTGACCTGCCGCTGATGAGGGACTGGTACTGTTGCTGCCAGTCCCGAGGCTGCCTGGTTAGCCTGTCTTCTCGGAGGTGTAGCTGGAGTAGTGATCCAAACACAAGTTGAGTGATAAATGTTTTATTGAATAAATTAATGCTTTTTATATACATAGTTATCTGACGTTAGAGAGTTGTGAAATAGCTTAGGTGGTATTTTGTTAGTTGAAATGTAAGTAATATGTAAAAAGTAAAAGGTTAGTAAAATTCTTATAAAATAAACAATTTATCGATCGAGATGCTGACTTGACTCAGCGTTTTATCCTATTGGTGTCACACGTGTACGTTACCGTACAATCAGTAAGGGCAAGCTCCAAACAGTATGGACAATTTGGATACACGTATTATTGAGTAATTGTTTCCGCACTTGTAAACAGATCGGTCCGTCCCATGATCGCTGTGAAGATGGAGTTATAGGGAAATCAGTATTTGGGCACGATGCTCTCCAAGCATTCTTGGCTTCGGTCAACAGAGATATTTCTGATATGTTAGGAATTTTCGAAAGTACTTTAAAAATTAAATTTTGATTGTTATGAACCGAAGATAGAAAAGCAGGAAGAGCCACACCAGACACTGAGCGGACCCCTAGGCCACCAAAACGTACTGGTAAAGAACTTTGTAACCACTCTCGGTCAGATAAATTAATGTTATTAGGTTATCTAAACGATGCATTAGATCTGCATGCTGCCAGAGTTGACAACATCCAATAAAATATGTGAATTTCGGAACAAAAAGGCAAAAACGAAAAATAAGTACTAAAAGCCAAGTAAATTTTTGACGGTCCGATACTTCAAGAAAATTTTGAATTTTTGCGTCGATAAAAGAAGAAAATGCCTCATTCATGACAGGTGCTCCCAATAAACATAGCTCACTTTGACCAACAATTTTGATATTAGGTGCCAAAGTATTATATTTTTGGATGACTAAGTCTTTGTTTGAATAAGAATCGGAAATAAATAGCTCACACTTAGAGAAATTTAATTCCAACCCTGTTGATTTGAATTCTGAAATAAGAAGAGTTAGATCATCAAATAATGCATCAGCGTCGCCACCAAAAGTTCCATCATCGAGATACCAAACGTTGAGCTTGGACTTTAGACGCTGAATAACAGGTTGAATGGCGAGACTGAAAGCAGCTGGGCTGAGAGGGTCACCTTGCTGGCATCCAACGGCAGAAATGATCTCATTTCCGTGATAAGTCAATTTAGAAGGTGATCCATTGCATTGCCAAAAAAATTGTACAAATTTGGAATTTTATCTTTAACTTCCCGGAGTAGAGCTCCCCTGTCGACTGAATTGAAAGCATTTTTAACATCCACTTTAAGCAGCAGATCGCCACAATTTCGACTTAAAAACGTTCTTACAGAATGTACCGCTGCTTCACAACCGCCTTGCGAACTAAAACCAAGCTGTAAAGGCTGGAAAAGGTTCACCAAATTGGGCATTATTTTGTGACAGCAAATTCAAGTACCATTTAAAAAAATTCAATGGTATATGAAATGAAATTTGAAATTAAATATTTATCAAAAAATAATAGATTCTTTTGGTTACAAACAATAAAAGAGCGAATTGTTGCGCATATTGCTTACCATCAGGCACGTATACTGGTCGTCTAGTAACTTTTAATTAAAAAAAAAAGCCTAAACTTAGAGCAAGTGTAATTTTTTTTTACCGTTAATGCACACTATATATAAACAAACATAGTGATGAAGAAGAAAGAAGAAAGAGAAAAAAGAGAAGAGACCCTCATTGGCCAGGGCTATGGGGAAGGCGCGGGGTCCTGCGCACTGACAATCCACGAGGCTCATAAACTAACGTACGAGTCAGTAGTCGCCATTAAGACCAAGGCTAAGCTGAAGATACACGAAAGTGTGGCACGCAGTTGTGGCTTTGTATCGCCACACTGGAACCTTTGTCTACTATACCGACGACGTTGAGGATGTTTCGACCGTTTCGAGTGTTTAAGCTTAAGGAACCCTAACAACGTTGCATATTGAGTCTGGAAAATAGGGTATTTCATTTGTAAACGACTTCAAAAAAGGATGAGGCGCTCAATTTTGTTGGTTGTATGTTTTTTTTATATGTTTGTTACGCGATAGCGCCATTTGTCAATCGATTTTCATGGTTAGTTTTTTTTATTTGGTTAATCATAGTTCAGAATTCAAAATAGGGTTAAACTCTGAACTATGATTTACAGCTAGTTTTGGTTTTTCGAGTTTGTTATTTTGTATACAACACATTTAAGCCATAAAACCACTGTCTCCTTTAAAAATTATTGATATAATAGCTGATCGACTACTTGGGAAATCGCAAAAAAAATCTCAAGTTTAAAAAATGTTAGTTTATATTTGAAGTACATTAATTATAAACAAACGATACCGCAAGAAGCGTCTTGCTCACGCTCTTGAGAATAATGGGCTTAAACACGTACAAGTAAGAGCCAGTTCACACGGCGCGGCTGCCAACCACGCCCGCGCGCGGGAGCGGCAGTATTCCATATAAAATTGAATTCAAAACACACGACGCGGTTTACGGCCGCGGCGGCTGCGGCAGCCGCGCGGCGCCCGCGTAGCTGCGCGCGATTCTTGCGCAGTAGCTTTTCGGAGCAGAAACCGCGAAAACCTGCGGTCTCGTGAGTATTGAAACAAAACCGTCGCGCGGCGCGGCGCCGGGCCCGCGCGCGGGCGCGGTTGGCAGCCGCGCCGTGTGAACCGGGCCTAACGCGGCACTTCATATGCCGAAGCGTAAACAAACGCACTTAGGTAACCTGACATCCGTTTTCCCGCTAAAATTGTAAAATCAAGTCGCCAAAAGTGATGCAAGCGGGTAGTAAATATTTTTTTAATTGTTTTGTTAGCAAACGACGAAGGGGACATGATACCTGAAGCTGTAGGAATCACGTACCAGTCCAGCCAGGTGGTCTGGTGCGTCATCCACCTCGTCAACCTCGTGCTGATGGTGGAGCCCTGCCATCTCACCTACGCCGAGGTATGTCCTGACATGTATGTGTAATGTGTGTACAGTAATGTTTTCACATTACTGTGTTCCGGTTCGGAGGGCAATGTTTCCAGAGAAATTACTTGGCTTAGAGTTATAGCATCTTAGATATCTGGGTGACGAGCGCAGTGCAGTGCTAGGTAATGATTTGGACTCTTCATGTTCCAATAACACTGTGTGTCACTGTGCTGTTGAGTGGCAAGCATGTTGCTTACCCATCAGGCACATGACGTGCTCGTCTCGTCACAACTTATTTAAAAAAAAAAATGTGAGGTACAGCTTATTATTCCGAGAGCTGGAAAATTTTAATTTAGTAAACATGCCACAGACACCAACATACATGCAAACGTGCCAAAAGGGTCCTAGGCTATGATACTCTTGTGCGTAAAAGACTTCAAAGTTTTGAACATCGCCGCAAAATTGCTAGTTTATCAGTTTTCTTATTGGATACACTTCGGAGAGAGTGAAACTGATCTGCATGATCTAATACCACCTTGCCCTTTCTTCTATCGGACTTCTCGTATCTTGAAAAACGACATCAGGTTATGAGCACCTTTGCGCCGGGAGCAGTTCGAGGTGGGTTTGTCGTGGATTACTTATTAAGGGGGAAATTGTTTGGACAAATTGGTTGACAAGTTGACATTGAACTTCCTTAGATTTTTCAATTAATTTATCATATCATCATCACCATCCCACAGCCTTCTCTATCCCACTACTGCTGGCCTCTCTTTTCCCATGCCATCTTCCTCGGTCCTGTGCCAATCGAGTCCAGGTTCGACCCGCGATAGAAACGACATTGTCGACCCATCTTGCAACTGGACGTCCTACTCTCCGCTTACCTTTACGCTTTTATCATATCATCAACATCAATGTATCATAAATATGTAATGTTATGATATCAGTAAGATAGAATTAGAATACTTTCAAGCGAAAGAGTGAAAATGTCTTACTAATTAGATGGAGAATACCCGGTGCCTGGTGAGCAGGCTGCTACAGACTCCTGCTGCCGCTGGGTTGGCGGGGGAGTTGGAGCAGTTCCGGAAGCAGCTGGCGCTCAGCCGAGCCCGCTACCGACCCCTCAGCTTCGTCACCATGGACAGGGCACTGGTCCTCAAGGTCAGTTCCCACTGCTGTTACTACTAAGACTCCTCACTAGGTAAGATTCAAGGATATTTTTACCACACTGGCTAAGTGTGCTCTAGCTGATATCGCATGCCCTCAAAAAAAGTCTTCTTTGAAACATGTCAGTTTTCTAGCGATGTTTAACTTAATAGTTGAAGCCAATAGTGCTGACAAACTCGTATTTTCCCATTGCAAAGCAAAGGCCTCTCTCCTCTCCCTCCACTTTCACTGGTCTTCCAATCCTCTTTAAAATTGACGAATTCCGTCCGCTATCTTTTCCTGGACCCGGTCGGTCGGATTTGCCGTGGAACCTGATTAGTTGTTCGTTTGGCACAGAGTTGTTCCGGCATTCGACATTATATGAAAACTATATGACTGGGTGGGGCCCAGTCAAATTTGTATATCATGGCACAAGTTTTGTTGTTCCCACATTTATTGTTACAAGTGCTGAGACTCGAAGAAAACTTAAAACAACCTTTCTAGTTTCCCAGCATGGCTTCTAAGTAAGCAAGTAAAATACAAGTGCGACATTTCAGCGTTTATGCAGATTGTATTTTTTGCAACGAAGTTCCTTATCGCGATTTGTAAAAGGGGGATAGACGGAAAAAAATCTCACGTAAAGTTGTAACGACACTTGTTGCTAAAGTAGAAAACGATAACAAATTTCGCCACTGTAAGTACCTAATGACTAAATAATCGCTACTGAATTTAGTCACTACTAAATTTAGTCGATACTGAATTTAGCCGACTGAATTTAGTCACTACTGAATTTAGTCACTACTGAATTTCGTCACTACTGAATTTCGTCACTACTGAATTTAGTCACTACTGAATTTAGTCGCTACTGAATTTAGTCGCTACTGAATTTAGTCGCTACTGAATTCAGTCGTTACTGAATTTAGCCGACTGAATTTAGTCACTACTGAATTTAGTCGCAACTGAATTTAGTCGCTACTGAATTTAGTCTGAACTGATTTTTTTTATATTATACAGTGACGGGAGGAGCGAGACACGGGAATGATTGTAAACGACACACCTGCCCACAGTGCCAATCAGCTATTGGAACATGCGAACATGATGAGTTCAAACACACAGGTTTCGATTATGGTCTAAGCGTAAAATAGTTGGTGAAGTTTGGGGGGTTTGCAGCCTCAAAGCATTCTTATCCTCGTAGAAATTTGCTAGTCATCATCATCAACAGCCCACTAAATGTTCCCACTGCTGGGACTCGGGGCCTTCTCTCGCAAGGAGAGAGTTAAGGTCATAATCCACCACGCTGCCCCAGTGCGGGTCGGTAGATGACACATGACTTCGAAAGATTCTAGGTACATGTCGGTTTCCTCACGATGTTTTCCTTCACCGTTTTAAGTTAGCGGCATTACGCACATGACTTCGAAAAGACAGTGGTGCGTGTGGGGTTTGAAGCCGGGGTCTCCGGATCGGCAGGCGCCGTTCTCCCGACTAGAACAGCCGTAACTTAAAAAAAATATTGTAATAATTTGCTACTACTACACCAAAATGGGCACGCAAACTGATGCTAATGATAATGATGATGACGTGTTTTTTTGTTTCAGATTGTTGGCAGTATAACTACTTACCTAGTGGTTCTGGTAAATCTTAAGTAATATTTGAGAAGTAAAAACATTGTTTTAATTCTTGCTCTTCTTGCTTGCTTAGCTTAAGTTAGCTAAAAGTTTGTCAAATCCAATTGTTACGTACATTTAGAAAAGTGTGCCGAAGCAACATTTTAAATACTACATACGTGTATAAAAGCCTAATTGTAATTAAATGTCGTCGAAGCTATCCTACTTTCATTTTCCACTTTCTTGAAAAAGAGTAGTCAGTTTGGTTAAAGCGGAGACAAATAATAATTATTTATTTTCCCTGAAAAAGCAAAAACCGATTTCAATTTAAAATGTAGTTGAGTGTGCGAGTTTAATTTTGAAATTGAAATTGCCTACCTATTTGGGATTGTTACAAGAAGTACTTAAACATTTAAATTTATTATTTGTCATCTAGATATTTCCCATAGCTTAGCGATCACAACTTTTCGTAGGACAGGCATCACGCGAGATGACAGTCAAGTGTAAAGGTTGATTCACACCAGGGGGGCACAATAAGTGACGTCACGACTTGCGGAAATGAGATAGTCTAATTATCTATCACTTGTGAAAAAAAGGGAAAGAGATACTGATTTTCCGTCCTTATCATCGTGGCCGGCTTTTTCTCTGGCTAAATTACAAATCTGACATGGCGTTGCCAAACAAAAGTCTGTTCAAAGCTCAGACTCGGATTTTTTATGTTTTATTAAATATTGTGTGTATTTAAAGAAGATTTAAAGCTTGTTTGTGAAAGACTTTGCGTTAAGAGATTGGTGATATTTATGCTAAACAATGTGCGTTGTGTAGTGTTATGAGCTGCAATAGCCTCTGTAAAAGAAAAATCAGTGGAATCTCATTTTACACGTAAGTAGACAATATTTGTTATGACGACTTGATAGAAATTCATATTAATGCCTTCTAGATATCTACGTGAATTAAATTTATACAATAACGGCAGTATCTAATCCAAAATTTGCAAAATATGTAAAATGTAAACATAACCTAAATAACAAAACAAACAAAAAAGTGTGACCAGTTATTTCTTACAAAATTACCCATGAAATATACAAGTCGGTACATAACTGACAGTTTATTTACTGACCGTTTACTAATAATACGTACTAGATTTTGCCTGCGGATTCGCATTTGTTAGTTTTTTAAGTGAAAACTTCCTTTGGCGCACTACATACAGATTTTTCGTGAGCCGTGAATTGAACTCAAACATCACGCTTGGGAATGAAATAAATCTTCGGGTGAACTCGGAGCTATGGCCACAAATGCGTAAACATTTTTAGATGGTCATGGCGTGTTACCATGGTTACCATTATACATATCTAGTCTAGATGGTCATGACGCTTCAATTTCTGTTTCTACTCTACCACTGCCATTCCAACTCTTGTTTTCTGGAGTAGGAATTGCATCAAACTCCCATTAACTTACACTATCTCATCTCGCTAACAAGATAACATGATGCTTTTAGTATCTACTCACTACACCTACTTCATACCCACTCACACAAGAGACCTATCTATTGTGTGAGTAGATATGAAGCTCTAAGCTTTTCACCTCTGATTTAACCCTTTTGTTTGAACTTTTACAGAAATAATTATGCAACTTGAATGTATCACTAGATTTCTGGTAATAATTTGGATTGTTTTATTTATTCAAATTAATTATTATTTCGCAGATGTGCCGTTCCGAAGAAGAGGATAAAATATTGTGTGAATAATAAAGCAATATTTTTCATGAAGTACAGAATATCAAATAAATAAATTATTCTGAATTACCACAACATCTAAATAATAGTAGCCTGTCTACTACAACAAGGTCTACTAACATTGAAAAAGTTACATTTTTGTTATATACCTAAGTTCCGAATCACCCCATGCGAAGCCTGGGCGAGCTGCTACTATGATATAAATATGACAGGCAAACTATATTTTTATAACGTTGAATGTAAAGTACAATTTGAAATAAATGTTTTATTGCCTTGTTTTTGATTAGGTATTTATTTAAGTACCTTCTATTTTAGTTATATTATATAAAACCTCTTTTTAAAATGTAATTTTAGAATGCATAGAACACAGGCTGAATTCATCAAACTATCGCAGCACTACCCTTACCTAGTGGAATATTTTCTTTATGGCAATACTTTTTGAGTATTGAATTGAAAATTGAATTGAAATTGAATTGTAATTGAAAGAACGAGAAGCACTTAGTAGTCATGAACTCTATGCATCTTGAGGTAAAACTATCTTTGATTCACACATATCAGTGAAGTCACAGTGCCGACGCAGTACCGGCACAGTGCGAAATATTCTTTCATGTTGTTTTCATACGGGTTTTGTATGATTTGCCTCATGCAAAGTACATGGGTTCGACATACAAAATCAATTTGTGGAACAAAATTGGAGCGAAAAGTAAAGAAAAGTAAAGTAAAGTAATTATTTATTTGCGTAGCATGGTAAATATACCATCACATAGTTTTAATACTTTATTAATGTTGTATTATATTATATTATCTAGCTCCGCAGTATTGAAAAGAGAGATACAACAGCAATCACGATACTTGACGACGGACACGTTTTCACTGAAGTACTGACGTGTGAATTGAATCACTGACGCAACACTGAAGCACTGATACTGAACTGAACGGACACTGAGCAGTCACTGATATGTGTGAATCGACCTTAAACTGAATCACAGATCAGAAAATAGTTACTTCGTAAACCGAAACCTTAAAAGTGTAATGACTCCGAATGAGGTAATGGCGATGACTCCCATGCTGCTACTGCCTAAAGGTGCGCTTACACGAGGGAAATAATTGCTCGGCGACACGAATGGACCGATCTGGAGCAATTAATGGAGCAATTTCAATAAATTGCGGGAATTATTTCGGCGATATTGCTTCTAATTACTCCAGATATTTCATATTGCTCAATGTCGCAGATACGAATTGACGAATATCCAATGGGCTTGGAAATTCCTAGCAATTTTTGTATATATCTCATTCGCACTTGTTTCTTTTGCGGCTTGCCGTCTTGCTTCCGCGGGGAGAGCGAGAGGTCGGGTGGCGCCTAGTTGATGAAGTTGCGCCACATCGCTCAATATTATATTGCGCAGTATTGATGCTTGTTGCCGTTGCCGTAAATTGCTTGATGTAGTCGTGACGTCATAGTTGACGAGTATTGACTGGAATTGAGCAATTTTAGTTGCCCGTATAAGCGCAGCTTTAGAAATCTGCTTTGGCTTTGCTATTTCTGTCTCTATAATTTCGATCAAAAAGAAAAGATGTCAAAGCTAAGACAATTTTAGTTAGGTGGTAAACTCTCCGGCTTTCTACTGCCTAACTAAATCAGCTTTGGCTATGTTATTGCCATCTCTGTCATTTCATACGAATAGAAAATAGAGAGAAACATCAAAGCTAAAACAGTTTTCGTTCTGCGGTAGATCCCCCCCCCCCCCGGCTTTGTGTTATATTTCGTATAAAAGCGAGCCATTGCTATTCAACGAGGCAATGCAGCCAGCGAGCTCCGATCTATTTTTTCCTTTTTGATGTGAAAACTTCTTGTGACGCGCCTAGACAGATATTTCGTGGACTGTGAATTGAATTCTAGCGTCACGCTCGGGTATGATAAGAAACCCTCGGGCAAACTCGGGACCATGGCCATTGGCCATCTAGAAATGCGTCAGCCAAATGGGAAAAGCTGAAAGGGCGTGGCTAGGCCATCATGGCATGGCCATCTAGAAATGCGTGAGCCAATGGGAAATGCCGACGCATTTCTAGATGGCCATGCCATGATGGCCAAGCCACGCCCTCCGGTTACACCCGTGTAGTTTCCAAAGTAAGCTATCAAATTCTGAGTTATAAGTTTTCACTTCTATCGGCAGTTTCTATACCTGCCAATTTTTTTTTTATTTTAATTTTGTAGGTTTACACTTGACTGCCATCTCGCCTGATAGAGCATGCTTACTAAGAAGAAACCGATTCACTCTCGATTTGAAAATACTAAGAATGTAGCTACGAGAAAAACTCAATCAGGCAACGCATTTTAAGACCTAAACGATCGTAGTGCATTTGTTAAGGCCGTACCCCGAGCAAATGACCTTGAGTATTTCTTACCTTATCGCACACCGCAAGAAAGAGCAAGAGAGAAACAGTAGGATTTGTCGCTGTTTTACGCTCAAATTTTAGAATAAACTCTTTATAAAATCAGATTTTGATCTTTTGAAAAAAATAAAACTACCAAAATGTTTGTAATGGAATTGTCTATCCGTTGGTGTAAGTACAAAATCAAAATAATGGACGATTTTCGAGGAGATGCATGATAACTACAATTATTTAATTTTTTCATGGTTTCGTTGTGAGGCGATTATTTAAACAATAAGTTCATTAACAAACAAAAAAAACTACCATTTTGAAGCCAAGAAATTGTAGAAATTTAATTTATTTTTTACCAGTTGATATTTGTTTTGGCTAATGAGTAGATAGCTCTTAAAACTGGACAAAAAACTCGTTTTGCTGGGGGACGCACCTTAAATAGATGTTGCGATCGTAGTGCATTTGTTAATTAGATGTTAGTTAAGAGCCCTCTATTCCAGACCACAAAGCAGACAAAAAAATACAATAAAAACCAATTGATTTATTATATTGACTAGCTGTGCCCCGCGGTTTCACCCGCGTCTATTTGCGGAAAATCCATACTAAAATATCCATTGCTTTAAAAAGCTATGATCCGTAAGAGAACTGTAGAAAAACAATAAAGGAGCGCTAGGTAAAAGTAGAGTGATCTGCTAAAATGTGTATAGTGCAGGTGTTTTAAAGTACGTAAAAATACTGTGTATACGATGGTTTTAGTTTTTTTTTCTTGAACAAATTGGTTATCTCTGTAACCTGATCCTCTTGATGGTGCAATATATTGGATACCAAGTTGTCCGTATGAAAATCAGTCTCGGCGTGAATCGATTCCTTGGTGCTTAAATGTTTGCCCCTGTGCTAGGAGCCAGACGTCCTCACGTCTGGACACCCTTGATCTCCCGCGTTGGGCTAAATGCTCGGCCTCATCACCTATCACCATCCAGCTGAAGAGGACGGGGACAGCAGCTCACCGATATACCGGCTCTCCTCTTCTCATACAGTCCCACCGCCTCCGCCATCATACTGCAGTGGGCAGGGAGTACGGCGAAACATAATACCGGTATTCCTCTCCAGCCAAGAAATCTCCTCTACAGCCACAGTGCCTACCACCAAGCATCACGGCACGTCTCAGTCGTGCCGGCAACGTCTGTGCCGCGCAACTCCTTCCTAACCGGGTCGCTTGAACCGCAAGGCTTTGAGCTCATATCCCTGGCGAGCAGTCCCACTGGTGTTTCTTTTAGCTTCACTGTGGCTGACCAGGCCACGGCTACTGGACCTCCGCCTCGTCAATGCGGGAACTCCCCGAAAAGGAAGCAAATGGTATCTCGTAGAGCAACCGGCGGCCGACCACCGTCTTCTTTCTATTCACCGTAATCTTTTATTAGATAGTAGTTGAAAATTATGCGCATTTTTTTATGTCGGTGAACAATTACGCACGGGCACATAATGACATAGTAGGATATATGTCGGGATCGACATTACCGACGGATATGGTACCCCTACCGACAAAAACTCCCGTAGGGTTCTCCAGCCGTGAGCTGGCAGCAGAGTCTTGGGACCGCTATCGCACTCGACCCCGCGCCTCTGCCATTGCTGCCGCCTTTTGTGAGAACACCTCGCGGAAGGCGGTCGAACTACCGCGTTTGGTTACAATGACGCATCAGAAACCAGTGACGCGTCAAATCCTCGGGAAATCATATCCCTAGGTGCGGTGCCGGACCGGCTTAAACGACCTACACCCCAGACTCTCCAGTGGAAACAGGATCCGAGTCAAGTGCACCTCTAGGATCGCTCCCGTGTCCACTTTCGCCTCATTGGATGAGGTACAGGTCATGGCGTGCTCTCGCTCCTTCAACTCACACGACCTTTCACTGTCCAGCATCTTGGCTAAGATGATCGAGAGCGAGAGGTTTGCCCTCACGACCGCAGCTAGAGATGGCCGCGGTTCCGCCTCTGTGGCTACATCACCTCGAGAATCCTCATCTGGAAGACGAACGCTAAGAAACATCACTGGACCACGTGACCACAATAAAGTGGTATATTATTTTGTTGCAGAGTTGTTTTAAAACTAAGGATATTTTCTAAAGCATTCATTAAAATCAAATAATGTCAAGGGAAATTTTGCTAAAAAACCCTTTAGCGTAAAATTGAGGTAGCAGGTTTCTTGCTTTAAGTATTTCCAATGTTCGGTTGTATGAATAGTTATGTTAAGGCCGGTTTGCATTTTGAGTAGTGCGATTGCGAGTGCGTGTGCGAGCAAGAAATCGCGATCGATTATTGCAGGTGTGTAGTGCGAGTACTGTCCAATTCTGTATAGTAGCTGTGTTTCGTTCATTGAGTTGCCAGCCGTCGGCCCGCAAGTAATCAGGGTCAGATGTAAGCAGAAAACACAATGATTGGTCAATTCAGTCTTTTAATATTCATGACTTTTATAAGTTAAGTTTTTAAATTGTAGAAAGGTGTGACAAATTCGATAACATTCAATTAAGATTTTTAAGAGAAAAAAAATATTTAATGTACTTTACTTAATGTTATGAACGCAAATAAGAACCAACACGACACTAGCCTTTTCCGACATATATATATTAAAAAAAATTAAACTGAACATTTCATTGTACGATAATAATTACCGTAAAGCGCTAAAGAGTGCGCGTGTTCTTGTTGCGAAGAGTTCGTTGCTTTTAGACCGGAAAAATACACTTTTCTTTTATACAAATATGGGAAAAAATAATTTGACGAATTTTTAAAAACTGTAGAAAAAAATAATTACGTATTTAATGTACTTAACATCCCCTTAAAAGAATGCAGGCTGATTACCAATAACCCTATAAACATATATGTATCCAATGCTAATCAGTATCGCACATTAAAAATCTGTATCAATACGGAGAAATCTGTATACATGGCAACGCTGCTGTTTACTGGCAGGCAAACTGCGAGTGAGGGGGAAGGAAAAACGCGCGGGAGGAGGTTACTCGCAAAAAAATAGAACGCGCTTCTAATCACTTCACTACCCAAGTTACTACACACTCGCATTAATCAATCGTTGTCCACACGTGTTAATAACTAATAACTCAACACCTGCACTACTCACTCGCACTCGCAGTAATCAAAATGAAAACAGGCCTTTGTGTATAAAACCCAAAGGACAAATATAAACAACAATAGGTACACAGAATAGAAAAGAAAACATATTAAATTCCATAATACAATAAAGTGGCCAAGTGCGAGTTGGACTCGCCCATGAAGGGTTCCGTTGCAGCAAGTAACATAATATACATAGTACACATAGTTCTTGTAGTTCGTTGTAACTTTGATCGAAGTTTTTATAATAGTGTATTTATGACGTTCTAAAAACAACTACTCATCAGATCGAGTTCAAACCAATTTTCGTTGGTAGTTTGCATGGTAATGTACATCATACATTATTTTAATTTTTTCATTCTCTTACTTTAGAAGTTGAGGGGGGGGGGGACACACATTTTACCACTTTGGAAATGTCTCTCGCGCAAATTATTCAGTGTAGACAAAAATCATATTAGAAACCTCATCATTTTTGAAGCCCTGTCGATAGACACCCCACACGTGTAGGTTTGATGAAAAAAAATTGGAGTTTCAGTTCTCAGTATGGGAGCGGCAACCCAAATTTTTTTTTTTTGTAAAAATCTTAATGCGGTTCACAGAATACATCTACTTACCAAGTTTCAACAGTGTAGTTTTCATAGTTTCGGCAAAAAGTGGCTGTGATATACGGACGGACAGACAGACAGACAGACATGACGAATCTATAAGGGTTCCGTTTTTACGTCTTACGGAACCCTAAAAATACGTAAATAAGCAACAATGCATTGTCATCTATCTTTGATTGTCATAGAACAAATTTGATTACTTCAAATGACACAAACTTCAAATGTAGACACGCGCCGTCACAGACTTCAGCGACCAAAGAGAATTTAAATTCACGGAACTAAAGTTCTCGAAGAGAAATATTTTTCCCCGTTTTTTTTTACATTCTTCACTCATACTCCGTACCTATTGATAGTAGCGTAATGTTATATACCCTATAGCCTTCCTCGATAAATGGAGTATCCAACAGAAAAAGAATCTTTCGTATCGGTCCAGTAGTTTGCGAGATCCTAGCGTTCAAACAAACAAACAAACAAACAAACAAACAAACAAACAAACAAACAAACAAACAAACAAACAAACTCTTCAGCTTTATAATATTAGTATAGATACTAAAATAGCAGTCAAATACAAACCCACTGTTGATTTACGAGTAAAAACTGTATGGTATATTATTTACTAAGTGAATATTTAATGACCACCCAATGTTATTTATTTTGTGTTCCGACATATTTACAGGCTACCGAGTCTACCAAGGCTAGTACAGGTACTTGAGATATTTTTTTTTTTAATTTATTTAAAGGTCTTTGTCGTTGAGCGACCATATCGCCCTGTAAGTCAACAAATACAGGTAAACTTAAATTATTATCAATTGTTTCTTAGGCCTAAATTGATGAGTTTATACAACATAATTGCGTCATTGGATTCAGGATTGGCTAGTATCGCATTACAGTATCCAATATCTCTGATACTACCTCTTTCAAAACACAGTCTTCTGAAACTATCGTTCCGAACACACTCCATCAATAAGTGCATAATGTCCTCGAGAACCCCACATTCATTGCAATTGGGAGATGGAACTTTCCTCATCAAGTATGCAAACTTGTTTGATGGAATATGTCCAGAGCGAAGTCTAAGGGCGGTCACTAAAACGTCACGTGATAAGCGAGTACCGCTAATCCAAGGGTATTTTGGTATCTCGGGTTGGATCGTCTTGTACCAGATGCCTAGTTCTTTAGATCTTTCATCGAAATATTCCTGCCACAAGGCACTACAACGGCTTCTTATCGTCCTGATATAGTCCGAGGACAAGGGTGTCACACGCAATGGAATTCCATCAGTGGTCGCCTGCCTAGCTAACATATCAACCGCATCGTTTTCTTCAAGCTGGATATGAGAAGGAATCCACTGTATGATGACCTCCCTGCTCTCGGACTGAAGGCCTAAAATTGATTCTAATATGCTGTAGGCTATCGGAACACCTCTCGCCGTATGCGAGACACACCGAGCCAAATGTTGAATTGAGCTTTTACAGTCTGTCAGAATGACAAACTTACGAAAATTAACTGACCGAATGTAAGCTAACGCTTCTAAAATGGCATATAATTCGATATGCATGATCGAGATATCAGAATCAATTTTAAGTCTCATTGAATTTTTATTTAAGGGGTCGAAAAAGGCAGGACCCCCACTTGAGCCAACTTTAGACCCGTCTGTAAAAACTTTATAAAAACCATCATAGTTTTGACCAATATAATTGATGCACACGGACCTGTGCAGTGTGTGTGTTGCGTATGAACGTTTTGCATCTTCAATTAAAGGGATCGTATCGATTAATGTTTGTGACAAATCTATGTTACTCATCCATGTCGCTAATAAAAACATTTCTGGTAGGATATTACTATGAATGGGCAACAAGTTTAACTCTTTGTGAATAATAGTTAACAAAGGGATTTTTTTATTTAACCAAAAATGATGCCGTGTGGAACCAGACAGTTCCTGAATGGTCTCAATGATGATCTGAATGAATGGCCTCAATGGAAATGGAAATGGTCTCTATAGTTTTATTATTGGTAAAAGCACTAGCTTTTAACCAAAACTTGGCCGCTAGAAATTTTCTACGGTATTGAAGTGGGGGAAGATGTAAATCGCTTTCCATGACATGAATTGGAGTGCTTCTAATATATCCACCAATAACACGTAGAGCCTGGTTTTGAATTCTATCTAATTTAGTAGGTACTTGAGATATATGGAGAAATGTTCCGTATCTAAGTATTTGATTTTGTTAAGGGTAGGTAAAACGGAATCTACGTACATACTTGCACTAATAACATTCTAAACCTATGTCTTCTTTTATACACATAGAGAGGTATTTTTGGAACAGGAATATATAAGTTAACTAGCGACCGATTCCGGCTACGCTCGGAAACCCTTCAACATCGGATGGTGACAATTGTCACAGTAAAACCGTTTTAAACCGTTTTGACCCTTATTTTGTTCAAGCGAAGGTTGATATTCCCATAACTGTTCCATCCCATGCAGAATTATTGCGCGTCACTACAGATCGGATGGGGACAATCGTCACAGTAAGACCGTTGCTGCTTTTGGACCTTATTTTGTTCAGGCGAAGGTTGATGTTCTCATAACTGTTTTATTGACATAATACCTATTGGATGTAGCTTCAAAACGAGACCGAGAACGATATTCACTCAGAACATTTTTGTAATAATATCGGCAGTGCAAGCGCGGGCGTTTTTTTGGCGCCATGACGTGCCGCTGTTTTCGTAACGCGAGTGAGTGTTGTGGGTGGAATAAATTGTGATTTAGTGTTGGTTCCGGTTATATTTCGCTAAGTAACTATTTTAGGAGACTTTAGGAAGCTTTTTTGATATTCACATGTAGTACAATGTGTTTTAGATTTTGATACAAAATCGAGTAAAAATGTCCCGTTGCTCACAAAATGGCGGCAAAATTTTCAATAGGGTACCGGACTGGGTCAAAAATACACCATCCTAATTAGTCCGTCAGCTAGATCATGGAAAAATATTGGAGACGTATTTTTTGTTTTTTCATAATATTAAAAATTGTCAAAGATATAGACCATCAAACTTCGAGAGTGGGGGGTCGCGACGTCACTCGTGAGTAAAAATCGTACTCACAAGTGACGTCACACGAAACTTCGAAGCGCTGTATCTTCGTCATTTTTTGTTTGTGAAACAAAAGAAAAAATACGTGTATGACGGCGCTGACCACAGAAATCTAAATAATAAGGTACTAGAAGTCGCATGACCGCGTGACATTGTCGCCGCACAGGTGACTTGTAGGCCACCAGTGCTCGAGTTGTAGTTTAGTCTTCTTCGAACCGGCTGGCATGAATCATCTTTAAAACTTGTGTTATGCAGCATAAACAACTGTGGAAGTTCTTCCACAACTTGCAATTATACCAATAATGAGATTATATTTCACTGATAGGTATTTTATTTTATTTTAATTGTATTTTTTACTAAAATAAACGGAGCCCAATGATTCACTATGATAGTTATTCATTTTTGGTGTTATCGTCGTTTTGCATACCATTGCTGCGTACATTAATTAACATCTAGAGTGGTACAAGCATAAACAGCAATGTAATGTAAAATTAAAGAAATCGCCATAACCTCTAATCTTCCATGGTACAACCGCAGGTAGCGATCGTGAGCTAGTGCTGTGACGGCTCAATTTTACTTGGCCAAAAATAAACGATGAAAATTGTATTTTAAATTTTACCTTTTTTATCGATAAATTAACATAAAATATCGATAAAAAAATTGTACACAGTTAACACCCATACGTAAAATCTTTTAATTCGCGGTAAACATTACTTCATAATTCATAAATTATTAACAAAAGTATATACATACTAGCTATAACGCGCGATTGTTCATCCGTGCAAAATAAATATTAAGGTAACAGAGGCAGTATTTAGCTATTGTAAGCATTTATTTTTAAGACTTTATTAGTTTTCATACAAAATCAGCGAACAACACGGAAGGGAGTGCATACACAGCGTCAACCTCTGTCAAATTGCAAGTCCGCGGAGTTTGATAATATACCGTGGCGTGGAATACACTGAGGGCGGGGCTAGATTTGTGAATGGTGCTTTATTTTTTATGTGTTAGTAATTTGGCTGCGTGAGTATGGTCGGCAATGGATCTGCACAGGTATGTTTTGTATGTAATATTGCGGCTTTGCGCTAGTGTGCAACTTTCCCCTCCCGCAAGAAATGACAAAGATTTGCACAATATTTTTTAGCTAAGGCTACTTCCCTTCCGTGCTTGCGCGGAAGATCGAGTTGCTCGATGTACAAAATATACAACAACCTTTGTTCTTCAACTATACCTAAGCCCTTATGGTGTCAGAATTACATAGTTCAGTTTTCGAAACAATAGTATACCCCGTGTGACTCACTTATTTTATAAGCATATTGACTTTGTTGTAGTGTAATACACCTAATTAATGAAATCTATAATAACCTTTATCGAATGTTAAAATTGGACCGTACTTTGAAATATCGATATGTTTTAATTTTTGTCAAGCACTAGCGTAAATGTGAAAAATTGTTTATTTTTCAATGTATTAGTAGGTTCACTGATAAGCGTTTATGGATGTGTGTGGTGCAATCACAGACCTAGTTTGTTAATGTGCAGCTGTTCGTGTGTGAGTGAATTTGTATTGGAATAGTACGCGCATGTAGTAGTGACCGCGGGGTAGGGGAAAGGGGGCGACAAGCGTTTTGCAAGTAATTTGAGAGTTATGCCATTTCTATTACCTTATTATTTAGATTTCTGTGGCGCTGACCATCAACATATGTAAACAACGGGTGCAACGGGCATGACGTCATCGCTCACACCACTCTACCACCACCGACAACGATGTTATAAGAAGGCGGTGGTCGTGAGTCGAAAAAGGTTTCTTTAGCTAGTCGATGCTTGTCCGGTGCACACGTTGGAATGACGGCTGTCATGAGTGTCGAAAAGTAGAAAGAAACAAAGGCTTGAACAATTTTACATGGATTGGAGAAATACATTTGTAAAAGGGATTAAAAGTTGTACATTGAAGCATAAAGTGCCTTTTAATAACCATGCTAGCTCCTGACTCCTACATCAGAAGTGTCGAATCCACCTCCACTTTTAAGAACAATGGAACAAATGTCAATGTTTTCTTCGGGAATGGAAGCGGTGTTCCAGAAAATTGCGGATAACTTGACCAATCGCCAAACTGGTTAGTTTTGACTCGGACGAGCCAGAGGAAAATATCGTTAGTTGGTGCGCTTTGAAGGAGATTGTCATCGAGAAGAAAATACTGGAAGGCGTCGATTTATTTTTGGCACTCACGCATGCACACATCACTTTCAAAGCACGTGCTGCAGTATGCCTTACCAAAGTGCTTCCGGATAAAATACCATGGCCTGCAATTAAGGAACTTCTAATAACTGTGTTTAAATTCCATACAGAGGGCAAAGAAAGCCCAGCCGGGGGGCATGTGACGTATGGTAGCGTGGACTGTAGCAGTTGATTGAGAAAATACATGTGCAGGCGCAAATATGCCCGTGAGAGTTATGACCGGCAAGATTCGACGCGAATTAAATTCCGTATTATTCAATGGTAACGCACACTACGAAGCTTCAATTTGAAAAGACGGAATGAAGATTCAGTTTCAACGGAGTCCTATGTGAATCGCTTTCGAATAAACAAATTCCGTAGAAACTGTCATTTTTGCGGAAAAATAAGACACCGTGGTCAAGAATGTCGCTATAAGAACAAACTTTGCTTCTATCTTTCTCTGAAGGCCGATTTAAACTGAACAAACATAGAGCTAGAGCTGGAACAAGAGCATTCTTTCTCGATATTTTAGTGTAAACGAAAGATCGTTCTTAGCGTTTTCCATATTAGATATTCCATAGAATCTTTGCGAACACAAACAAAACACCGAAAGAATGTTCTACGTTTGTTTACACCAAATGAATTTGATACAGTGGGGATAGAATGAGCATTCGCTCGTCCGATGTAAATCGCCTTTAAATATAAACGGCAGTCTGTAGAAAATGCTCGAGCCTGTTGTCTCGTGCTATGTCTGCGGCGATCCAGGCCACGTGGTCTCCGGTTGTCCCATGCGCTACAAGAAGGAAGATCGTGCTCCAGAAGCCGCAGCGGGTCCCAGCAAACGGGTCAACTTGTGCTCGACGATTTCACACGGCGTTTTACAGATAAGTGATTGAGCTACCTTTTATATTTGATTCCGGTTCTGAATGTAGCCTAATTAGGCTGAGTGATTGTAATTCTTTAGAAGGCGAGAGCGCTTTCATAAACAAATATCACTAAAAGGTTTGAGAAAATGCAATGAGTCTGACTGGATTGACTATATCAACCGTGAGCTACTCGTGTATTTATTTAAAAAAATATCATAGCTATTTCCGAAATGTAAATTCAATGTGTGATTACTGTATGTTCAGGGCTTTGGCTTCGATGTCAATTTGCATGCATTACCTTATTTAATTACCTTAGTGATGATACTCGTATGATGTTAGGACATGACATTCTAGATGCTGGTATGTCTGTTACACTTAACGATGATAATATTACGTTTTCAGGGTGCAAAAACTCGAATTGCAGCACAATTCTAAATACTTTCGTTGAGAAAACTATTGACGTTGATCCTGTTTGAAGGGATGCGGAAAAGTTATTCAGAATTAAGCTACCTACACACTCTATTATTATATAATTATTTAAACAGGCATATTATTAAAACAGGGGAACTAAAAATAAAGTTAATTGATCCCGCCAAAACGGTTCATAGAAGATCTTAATAGGTTATCTTCAATCGAGCTAATCACCGTTGTCGAAAGAGTTCAGGAACTGTTAGGTGAAAATATAATTAGGGAAAGTGCGTGTCTCCATTTTCAAGTCCCATCCTTCTGGTCGAAAATAAAGATGGTAGCAAACGTTTGTGCGTAGACTCAGAGAGCTTAATAGTAACACGCGGTCAGATAGCTACCCTCTTCCTTTGATTAGTGATCAAATAGATAAGTTTAATGGCGCTAGGTTTTTAGTTGACATCAGTATTTCACCAAACGCAGGTCCATGAAGACTCTATGGAAAAGACTGCTTCTGTCACGCCAACACGACAATATGAATTTCTCACTATGACGTTTGGGCTATTAAATGCTCCGCAGGTGGGCTATTAACTCCGCGCTAAAACCACTAAATGACGGTAACATATTGGTCTATTATAGATGGTGTTTTTTCAGCATGAGGCACGATAGATAAGGGTCTCTCTCGTCTTGACAAGTTATTAGGTATCCTGTCTAAATAGAACTGCATACCGGTGCTAGCAGCGACGGAAATGGTCTAATCTTAATCCAAAAAGATAACGGTCTTCCTTATGTTGTTGTTTATTTCAGCAGGAAATTAAGTAAAACAGTGATTAGCTATCATTCATAAGAACTAGAAACACTAGCTGTTGTAAAATCAGTTGAACATTTTCATAATTATCTATACTAATATTATAAAGCTGAATAGTTTGTTTGTTTGTCTGAACGCTAGGATCTCGGAAGCTACAGGTTCGAATTGTGTCTAAGATTGCGTCATTATATGTAAACCTTTGCTAATCAAATTTGTTCTGAGTTGGTACGACCAATTTTCGATATGTGTCGTAACATGTAGCTGAAGAGGTTTTTTTTGTTTGAACGCGATATTGTCCGGAATTTACAAACCGATTTCAAAAATTCTTTCACCGTTGGATGTGGGGTCTATATGGGGTGGCATAACATTTTTTGTCCTATTTTAGGTAGGCATAACGTTTTTAGGACTAATGATAATTTACCATAACAACTAAACGCATAACTGTCTTCGCATAATGTTAACTAGCATAACCATATATGACATAACGATAACTTAGCATAATGTTTAAACGAATAGCCATATATAGCATACAGATAACTTAGTATAATGTTTCGACGCATAACTATAAATAGCATAATGTTTAAAGGCACACATTGAGAAAAGCATAATAATACTTAAACATAATGATCAACGGCATAAACTTTAAACGCCTAACTAAAAAACAAGTACAAAAAGCGGACTGTAGCAACATTATTTAAATAAAATACGTGGGTGTGTGAAATGCGGGTACTTTGACAACAATATTTATTATTCGTTATGTAGGTATCAACTAATTAAATGGAATATCATTGCCAATAGTATCTGTCCTTGTCGCATTCGTGTTATTATACTGTTGCTGTGAAATTATTTAGTATATTTTGAGGATTAAGAATCGTTGGTCTGAGAATAACACCATATTTTTTTTTATGGTAAATACCGTTTTTATGGTAGGTACTATAAAAGATCTTTATGCAGTAGTATAACAATTGTTGTACTAATTTATGTAGACAACGTTTTTAGGACTTAAAAACCTACATACACCTGAGACATATGGTGCACTTTTTGACTCCGGGTGGGCTCCCGCCAGAAGCTCTGCGGTCAGCCCTGAGTGTCGCTTCTCCATACTCGGCCTGCGCTCCACTACGGAGGTCGCCGGCTCGCTTCGCTCGCCACCTCCCCCCTTCGCTACACTTGGCCTCGCATGGATCGTTCCACTCAGGACCTCCCTTGAGCTTCTGGCTCCCGCATTTTTTAAATACACTCTAGGGGTAGTAGCAACAAGACTAGGTGGAGTCGGGGTGCTCCGAATCGGATCTGGGTACTATGTAACCTGGTTATATATTACGTAGCACAACAAATCATTCAAAAATGCCTCAATGCGTCTGAGCAACAGTTAAATCGAATGTAGTACAATAGACTTTTATGATTAAAACACATTACGCCACAAAACGATTATGCAAAAGTTACGTTATGACACTATATATTATGCTACATTCATTATGACAAAGTAAATTAGGTGAAAAATAATATGCGTTTTAAAAGGCACCTTAAAAAAATTAGAACAAATAAAAAAATGCCTAAAAACTATTATGCGTCTCATCAATAGTCGAATTAAATGTAGTACAATAGATTGTTATGCTTAAAACACATAACGCCAAAAAATTATTATGCGAAAGTTGCATTATGACACTATACATTATGCTACATTCATTATGACAAAGTAAATTAGGAACAAAAATTTATGCGTTCTAATAGGCTCCCTTGGATGTGTACGGGGTTCCCGAGTGCTATAGGCCGAGTGTACCACGGGCGAAGCCGGGGTGGACTACATATCTATGGCCGTAGGTTAAGGTTTTACTGACTGTAATGCTTAGAAATCCTCATACAAAAAAAAAAACCAAAACAGATTTGACGTCTTGGGTATATTAGTTGGTGAGCTATAGGTACTGCAATTTTATGATTTTGACATAGGTAGTCTATAAAGAATAAAAGAAAGCATGGCCCAAACAGATTGTCTGTCCTAATAATGGCCCTTTCCAAATAGCTTTGGTCTTAAAAAAAACGATAGATTTGAGCGGAAACACGTAAATGGTTCACATCTGACATACAAGCAAGCACATGTAAATCTGCGAGAAGTACCTCGTGGTCCTTCAGGCCTTTTAGATGTTTCTGCATACTATGACTTTGACGATGACGTGACGGCGAATGAAATGAATAATGATCTTGATTATGAAACTAATCGTGATACTGGTGACGAAACTGTAAAAAAAAGAGAGCAACAAAAAAGAGAGCAAAAAAAAAGAGCAAAAAAAGAGCAAAAAAAGAGCAAAAAAAAGGGTAAAAAAAGAGTGACAAAAAGAGAGAAAAAAAGAAAAAAAATAATGTGATAAAAAAAAGGTATCACTGTGAATATGTCATTGCAGGGCGTAGCCGGTCCAATGACTTGCTAAAGGGGCGTATATCCGGGCTAGCGTGTCATGCTAAAGGGATATTCGTCCGGGCTAGCACAATCCGGGCCAGTTTATAAACTGAAGGGATACTGTGAGTTGCTGTAGGGTCTACTGACCGGACCAGCTGTTTGATGATTTGATTTGATTGATGATTCTGAAGGGGTACTATGACTTCTATGACCCGGGCCAGATGTTTTGTGAAATTTGGTTTCCGTTCTAAATCATTGTCTTAGTTGAAAATATGTCAGGATGAACGAACAACGTTTCTTGTTCACAGATAACTAAAGAAAAACGCACACGAGGACGTGCGCATGTCAGTATGGCCGTGACAGCGCTGACCATCAACATATGTAAACAACGGGTGCAACGGGCATGACGTCATCGCTCACACCACTCTACCACCACCGACAACGATGTTATAAGAAGGCGGTGGTCGTGAGTCGAAAAAGGTTTCTTTAGCTAGTCGATGCTTGTCCGGTGCACACGTTGGAATGACGGCTGTCATGAGTGTCGAAAAGTAGAAAGAAACAAAGGCTTGAACAATTTTACATGGATTGGAGAAATACATTTGTAAAAGGGATTAAAAGTTGTATATTGAAGCATAAAGTGCCTTTTAATAACCATGCTAGCTCCTGACTCCTACATGTACAATATTTTTTGGCAATCTAACTAACGGGCTACTTAGTTTTTTTGAGGATTGTACCCTATTGTTGTTCCTCACATTTTGCCTAATTGAGCATAGATTATTTTAATTATCGGTTCTACTAGTATTTTTATAAGATTTCTGAATATATTTTCTATCGATTGGTGTTTATATATAAAGCCTAGATACCTAAATGGTACCACACGAAATTTTTGAAAAAAACCGGTCCGAACCGGCATGCAATTTCTGTCCTGTTGAGTTTGATTCCGAGTCGAAAATATCAAAATATTAGTATGAAAGCATATACTTTTTAGTTTCGATTTATAAGGGGTAGATATAGCTGTTTATAAAAAACATAACCACCAATACCTAAATAAAACAATTTATTTTCTATACAAACACCCACTTCTTCAAAAGTATAACTTTTTTCGACTTCAGGTACAAAGAAAAATCTGTGTAAAATAAAATAAAAATAAAATGGAGAACAATTATACATCGTTTTGTAGCTTATTTCAATAGCTTTATGATAAAGTAACTCAAAGCAGCGTAGATAGAACTAATCGATCACTAGGTATAAAATAATGCGCAAGGACGCACGCCGAGCGCACACGCAAAGTCTCGCCGATTTGACGTGTTTTCGAAAAATGCGGGGAGCGGGGGGACCCCTCCGCCTGTAAAAGGCTTAAAAGCGCGATTTTAAAGAGTTAATCGAAATAAAAACTATCCTATCTCTCAAGTTGGACCAGACTGCTCACGGTGTGCCAATTTAATTTAAAATCGGTTAAGTAGTTTATGAAACCATCGCGGACAAACATCGTGACAGGAGATTTATATATATTAAGAAGAAGAAGATATATCTTTATAAATTGTAATTCTTATATACGTGTATTGACAGTGAACTACTCCTAAATAAGATACTAGCGGAACTGAACTACAAATACCAACTGACAACGACTTCAGCGCCATCTGCCGGGCAAATTTTGTAGTTGCTAAAATTAAGTCTTACCCAACGCTTTGACTGTATTTAATAGGAAAGCTCCATAGCTTGTTGATTTTATATACCGAATGAAACGAAACTATTTGTCTCAGTCATCGCCTAGTTAAAATAACGAGTATTTTCTTCTCCGACTCGCGACGCGGCCGGCGTCGTGACGTCACACAAAAAATCATTACTAAAAAAATCGGTTGTCTGTAAAGTTACTGACGATAGTTGAACGTGACAACTTCAACTCCAAGCCTTAAATGGAACGCCTCAGAGCGAGGTAACGCCGCATGACGTCATGTTTTTTCGTGCGTGCTGCCGGCTTCATCGAATTATAAGACGTTGTCACGTCAAAAATGAAACCAAATCTTGTGTGTCTGTAAACGACAATGTACTGATAAATATTACCACCTATCTCTTAGGCATCAAAATAAACTAATAATCGAGTATGTTTATCATGAAAAAATAAGGTTTTAAAGTCACAAAACCGGTTTTGCCCAAATTTGGCCTCTTGGGGCTTGACTTACACATTTATACATCCTTAATTGAACAGAATATATTGTTAATGAGTAAGTACATTATTGAAGTGAAAACTTCTTTAGGCGCGCCTAGACAGATATTTCGTGGGCTGTGAATTGGATTCTAGCGTCACGCTCGGGTATGATAAGAAATCTTCGGGTAAATTCGGGACCATGGCTATTGGCCATTTAGAAATGCGTCAGCCAATGGGAAATGCTGAAAGGGCGTGGCCTCGGCATCATGCCATGGCCATCTAGAAATGCATCAGCCAATAGGAAATGCTGACGCATTTCTAGATGGCCATGCCATGATGCCCAGGTCACGCCCTCCGTTAACACACGTGTAGTTTCCTAAGTAAGCTATCAAATTCTGAGTTATAAGTTTTCACTTCTATCGGCAGTTCCTATGACTGCCAATTTTTTATGTGGGTATGTCAATTAATTAATTATTTATTTAAAACTGGAGTTTATTTTGCAATATTACAGAAGAATTTACCACTTTTTATTTATTTGTGATCATCATTCATCCCATGCCATGGTTACCTGGGTGTAATTAGACGAAAAAAGTACATAAATTCGGGGACAGTTCTTTTTTTACCAGTTTCGAAAATGAAGGAGGTGCTCAAATTGGTTGTATATTATTTTTTATGTATCTTACGCGATAGCTTCGTTAATTGTGAATCCATCTTGATGATCCTATTTACATTTTTTTATTGTATTAAGGCTAGCGGTTTTTGAAATATCAACTAGGAATTATAATTATTTTGTTTACGGTAATCGATGTAGCCTCAGATTTCAAAAGTTTTGAAATTTAGTTGAGTTTTGAGTTCAATTTTAAATTGACGACGTTTTTTTTATATAAATATTGGTGTGAATTGTCACACACAACACCATCTGACCCCAAACTAAGCAAAGCTTGTATGATGGCGGCCAGATAGCTGATATAATACTTATATAGTTTTAAATACATACTTATTATACATAGAAACACCCAGACACAGTGCAAACATTTGAATTCATCACACAAATATTTGCATTGGGTGGGAATCGAAACCACGACCCTCGACTTCGCAGGCAGAGCTACTACCCACTAAGCCACGAGGCCAGTCAACGTTTTTGTTTTTATTTTTATTTTTCGGAGAAAACTAAATTATTAAACTCTACGCAAAGTCACGGGCAGATACTAGTGCGAATACAGTAAATAAATTATAGTAACGTTGTGTCATGGCCTTAACGTAAATCAATTAATATTTGTTGAAGCAACAAGTTTTATGTGTATTCTGGAAAAATGGACATCAAGATAGGTTGTAGTGTGACAGGAACCGTAAACCGGAAGTGACGAGATAGTAAAATTAAATGTACCTACATTAGGTCTACTAAAATATTACATGACAGTTTTATCATTGTTAAATTTAATCAGGATTAAATTCGGAACTCAGATAAAATAGCGCAGATGTTCTATCCCTAAAAACTCACACATTTCCTTAGGCAGCTGTTTTTTTTTTATTTAACTGTACATTACAACTAATTCCAGACTATGAACTACCTAATATATACTACGTATACTAACAAGCGTACGTTGGAAAATTAGTACGCATTCGGCTCAAAAAATCTCAAATGAATTATACCATATCCGCATTATTTTTTGTGAAAAATTATTTAATAGCTTCTAAACTGTTACCCCCGCAATATAACGCAGTAGTGAAGCCTAATATAACAAGCGTATTTTATGTTTATTAATGTAAGTATATTTATAACAAGCGCTTATGACTGTTCATTTAGCTATATCTAGGTATACAGTGATAGCCATGGATAGTGAGTGTAGTGAGGAAGAGTGCACAGTACTGGGTCCAGTGGCGGCTGTGCTGCGTCTGTCGAGAGTGACCGGGACAGCTCCGCTCCGGTTTGAGAAGCAAGGGGCATGTTACCGAGTCAGGCTTGCTCGCTGCCACTCCTATCAAGGGTTCATCATCATTTTATTAGGAAGTAAGTATTAGTTATGATCATAAATCAAGATTAAATAGTACTCAAATAAAAGTTCAATAAAGGTACTAACAAACCGTGTAAAGAAAAGTCAATATTGTTTACAGAACGCTTCCTTACAAAATTTTCTTTTAAAAAGCAAGAAATAAAAATAATAAATAAATAAGTTTTCTATTCGCTCTCTGTTTGGGTAATAATTTTATGATTTATCACGTCATTTATGAAATAGATTACAAAAAAAATGGGCCTTCCAAATACAAAGACGTTTAAAAATGTTGTAATCGGTTATTTTTGGTCGAGTGTGTGATGGGTAGTAAATGGTCGTTGTCAACCCACCTCTTTTCGTCAGGTCTCCTAGTACTGTGGAAGTTGGTGAGCTACCGCAACAACTTAAGCATAGACAACAGCGTGCACAACACTGGGATGGTGGTGAGCGCGACGTTAGCAGCTGTCATGGTGACCTCGGCGCGGAGACGCATGCTCGCTGCTTCATACGGACCATCAGCAAGCTGCAGAAGGTACCTCACTTTATCACAGCCTCCCAGGGTCCACTCAGTAGTGAACCTTCTCCGGAATTCATGCCTCATGTCTGAGGCAATCTCCTAACAAATCTCGGTTTTGCTGACAATCTCAAATCAAAATTGTTATCTTTGCAACATCAGCAGGACAACATGGACTAGAGGTCCTGCTGAGGTTATCATTTTGGTGTCTTCAAATCGAGAGTGAATCGGTATCTTCCACGTAAACACGCTCCATCGTAGACCGCATCGTCGCTTAACATCTGACGAGATAGAGGTCAACTGAAAATCTATAAAAGTTAAGAAAAAAGGTTAAACTTCTGACGAACTGGTCAAAACCATAACTTACGGCTAATAGCCCAAAATGTAAGGTCGAGGTAGATAGGTAAGAAATACTTCAAGTCACATACAAATTCATTGTATAGTAACTAATCTAAATTGTTTATGATTAAAGTACATCAGGATTGGATTTGTAGAAATGTGTTGTCTTGTTGCTACAGATACACATGGATCTGAACTGTTTCTGGCTAAAGCCATGGTCGAGGAAGCAGACAGCGTGCCTCGTGTCGTGGGCAGCGTTCCATGTAACGATCTTCACAGCAAGCGTTGTGCTCGACATCATTACCAAGACAGAGATTTACGAAAAACAGCCCACAGATCCAAGATCACATTCACTTTGTGAGTCTTGTTTTTTAACGTTTTTTTATCGAATAATTGCTTGATACAAGATAGACGGATACAAATAATATAAACATCTTCATTGCTGTAAGCAGGTAAGACGTTACAAAACATTTTCAAAGTTGATCCATACAAATTAGCCTCTTCGAGAGGCACACAATATGTCTGGGAAAATAGTTCGTTTTGGTCTGAATATATACAATGATGAAAATATAAAATAATAGTTACTTAGCTGATGTAAGTCTTCTTCTTGTTTTTATTTCTGATTTCTATTTGTTGGTTTTATATAAATGATCTGATTCTTCATCTTCACGGATACATTTTGGAGATCTGCGTGATCTAATACCACTTTATTGCCCTTTTTTCTATCGCCCTGATCGTAGTTTATGTTCCTTGGACTCAAACGAAGAGCTTTGATCCTACTTTTGTGATAAGAACATATTGCTTTTACTAGGGTTTTCCCGGTGTCTTTAAATCAAGAATGAATCAGTTTCTTCTGGGTAAGCATACTCCGTCGTAGACCACACCGTGGCTCACCTTCAGGGTCAAGTGTAAATCTATAAAAGTAAAAAAACATCAAATCTATATTGTACAAATGAGACAATGTTCCGAAGTTGTTGATTTTCACGCACCTACCAAATGTTTTGATCGTGTTAATTTCCATTCCAGTTTACATGTTAGCGAGCCCTGTGCAGCACTGTGTGTATTTCTGGCTCATTCACCTGTGTCAGAGCCAGTTTGTTTTGCTGTACAAACTGGCTTCTCGGCTGTCAACCACTACTTGGCCACCTTACCTGGTACGTATCTTTGATTCTTATAGAAGTATAAATAGTGAAACCTATAGAGGTTTCACTGATTTATGAAGTAAATATTGCTTTAGCTGCATTGATCTCTTTATTTATTTTAAAAAGTGATTAGTCGAGCAGGACGTGTCCTATGAACCAGGGAACATGAGAGTTGAAATCATCGCGTAGTATTGCAGAGCGCTCATCACCCAGAGATATAGGATCGAGCTCGAGAATCCAAAGCTAAATTTACTTAGCTTTGGATTGTCGAATTCGATTCTACAAAAACTAGGTGGCCTCTCAAAGGTGCAAAGGTATTTCATGTCTGAATTATACCGTGCATAGATTGTATGGATTTCGCTCTTGTATGGATTTTGCACCTTTGGGATGGATCGGCTAAACATTAACTGGAGGCTCTGAAATCGATTGTGAGACGTGCCCAAAGTCTCATGGGCAATAATGTTCTTATGCGCAATATACTTCAAAGTCTTGAACATCGCGGGATTCTTGACGACCACTTTAAGATTTCGAATTAGGAAGTTGTCAGCGTTAGGCCATCAGAGATTTTTTCTCTATGTGGAAGTGGTAGGAATCTTTGCGGAGTCCGCCAATCTTTGGAAGTACCACACCTTTCCCAGTTACTCTACCGCTACAGTAATGTGTAAATATTCTGTGTTCCGGTTTGAAGGGCAATGTTTCCAGAAGAATTACAGGGCATAGAGAAAAAACATCCTAGGTCTCTGGGTGATGAGCGCACTGCAATGCTAGCTATATAATGATTTGGAGTCTCATGTTCCCATAGCTGCTTGTCACTATACTGTTATAGGCAGGCATGTTACTGATCTTAGCCACTTGACTGTCCGGGCTAGCAGACTTTTTTCTGGTCAACTGTCCAATGTTGACGCTATACCTACGCTACGCGTATAAAAAACCGCGCAACCTCTCCTGATAAAAAACGCTCATTAAAATAGAATTATAAAATCGATTGCAAAAGGAAAAATACATTTGAATAGACAATGAAACAAGGCATCATTTATGTTTAAATTATGAACTTTAAACTCACGACTTCTTACCAATAAACCAAATTCAAACTTAAATTTGTAATTTTTCTACTGATTTCCCGCCAATTTTGTATTATGTTATTACAACAAACTTACGCTATCTTTTATAGTTTTATAAACTCACTGTAAAAGTAAACTATATTTCCTTTCAAATAATGATAAAATATAAACAGAGGATACTTACATCATGAGAAGTCTACTAAATTAAATGATTAAAATGATTCCTGAAAACGCGGCCATTGTTCCCGACGCGACGGCGAAAAGGAAAATGATTGCAATGGCTGAAACACTTAAAAATTTATTAAACGCCATCTATGATTATATCTGCAGATTATAAACCACAGTCAATACATATCTGCGCTACAGATCTATATCTATCTATACTTATAATAAAACTGTAGCGGGTTGAATTCTGTACATTGAAGATATTTTGAAAATAAATTTTGGGGGCACTCCATAGTCGATACTGATGGCGAAACTGCATTTTTTTTCTTTCATGTCTGTCTGTCTGTCTGTATAAGAAACTCTCATCACGCCGAAACTACTGATTCAATTCAAATGAAACTTGACATGATTTAAGATCATACTAAGTAGATGGTAGCTGTCTACTTTTAATCCCCAAATTCTGCACGGTTTTCTTGCAGAAAGGGGTGAAAGTCAGAATGTGTATTTGCTTGTAACTAATGTTTGCGTTGTTCAATTTCGTTAATTCTTATTTTGTTAGAAAGAACTCATTTTAAATATGGTCTCATCAAATTTTTAACAATATTTGTAGAGTGGTTCGGAAGTTACATAGAAATTAAATAATAACGGTAATAATAAGTTCGTTACATACTAACTTCTAAGTATTCTGTGGCATTGTAAACACTAGGGATGTAACGGAGGTCATTTTATCGGAACCAAAGGCGCGGTCGGAGTTTTGAAATTTGATTTAGCGGAGTCGGAACCGAAGTCGGAGACATAGGCAGGATCAGAAGTGGTGGCAGGAGAAACATTTTTATTGGGTATAATTATGTTTTTTTGCCAAACACGTGGACACGGTAAACATTGACGAGCAATTGATTTAGGAAGTTGGGATTTTGTATTTCCATCCTACTATCCTACTAATATTATAAATGTCATTGTATCGATGTTTGGATGTTTGGATATTTGGATGTTTGGATGTTTGTTGCTCAATCACGTCCTAACGTATGAACGGATCGGGCTGAAATTTAGAACACAGATAGATTATAGTCTGGAAGAACACATAGGCTACTTTTTAACCCGGATAAACAACGGGAACTACGTGGGTAACACCGCGGGGCGCTGCTAGTTATTAATAAAAACGTGTTTCCGAACGCTTCGTGGTTGTGGCTCTGTAATACCAGTACCAGGAAAAAAAAATATGGTACTGTAGTGACCAGGGACAGGCAAGTGGATAAGGTACAAGTACACGTCTCGTCACATTTGACTACAATATAATATAATACAGTGTATCCACGCAGGTAATATGTCCCCGGCGTCTGCTCACATGGCGATACGCCGCATATCCCTGGCGTATGCGACGTCATGCGGCGCCGTGCGAGACGTGGACCAATCGTATGGAGCCGTGCTGATGCTGCTTCTAGCTACCGTCTCCATACACCTCCTCGTGACGCCTTACTTCCTCATCTCCAAGATATTGAGTATACAGCCTTACTGCTTTCTGTCCTGTGGTTTTCGTAGTGTGTTAGGAAACTAATAAACTCCAAAATGTCTCAAGATCAGATCTTGGTCTGATGATAGGTTTAATCACAGGTTACTGTGATCTCCTTATAACAGTATCTACTAAGAGACCCCAGTATGAGAGCTGTATGCAGAAAGATGAAACTGAGGAATGAATGCACGTGCTCCTGTATTTTGAGGCCACAAGATCAAAAACGCAGGATTAGGATCTTTTTTTTCATTTAATATTTATCCACTCCACAGACTCTGAGATCCTGGACCTTTGTAATTTGGGCTCTTTTTCTAACGTAAATCTTGAATAAGGAGAAGTAAATTAAAATAAGAGTTAGTGAACATTAGTGTAGGGGAACATTTTTAAACTAATTCTTGTGATCTTTAATCCGATTTCCGTCTTTTGTTTCGTCTATTGAGCCGATCACTACAGGTTGATGGAACTGTTCGGATGGTCGGATTTGATATACCCGCTATATGTTTGTGCCCTTGTAGTTCATTCTACATTTCTATTTGTCTATCTACTGGTTGAGGTTACTGTAATTTAAAATCATCCAAATCACCTTTTCCACCTACTGAGCCAGACGAGTTCCAGATATCGAACAGTCGACAATGATTTAATGTTGTTCAATACGAGTAGGACATACTCGACCTCACTAACCCGGGCTAGTAATAAACCAAACAATATTTAGTCTACAAAACAGGTTACATCAGTAATTTTAAATTGCTCATCAGCAAAAGACGACCCGTTCGCACCAACTCGCACCATCGAGATCACTTACGACTGCAGCCAGGTGTTCTGGTGCCTCTTTCACCTGATAAACCTGGTATTCATCGTGGAGCCCTGCCACCTCACCTACGCCGAGGTATGTGACCGATATAAGAAGCTATATTTATTATTTTTCTTTAAAACATGTCACCGTTGCTTTCAGCGATTACTCAAGACAAACACGTAATATATTTTGCACCTGCAGTGCCCTTTGGTTTCACGTAGTATTCCCGAGAGAGAGCATCCAAGTATCCAAACATTCACATTTACAATACTTATCATCATTGTATCAGCTTAATGACGTCTACTGCTAGACGAAGGCATCCTCCAAAGACCAGGCTTGCGCCACACGCATCCAACGATTTCTGGCGACCTTCACCAGAATGTCGGTCAATCTTATGAGAGGCCTGCAAACGTCCAAACGCAGTATTTTTCGGTACACGGTCGTTACTAGAGAACCTTTTCACCCTAACAACCTAAATGCTAAAGAGCTAAATGCTCCGCCCACTGCCACTGAATTTTGGCAACTCGTTGAGATATGTCGATCACTTTGGTTCTCCTGCGAATTGCCTCATTTCTGATTCTCTTACGTACTCTGTTACGCACTCCGATCCTAGCTTCTTCTATCGCTCTTTCAGTGACATTGATTCTTCTTATAAGGCACATGGTAAACGACCACGTCTCTGTTGCGTATGTCATAACAGGCAACACGCACTGGTCAAAGACTTTCATTTTGAGACACGGCGGTAGTTTGGATGAGAAAATATGACGTAATTTGTTGAACGTTTTTGACAATGTAATATTTATTATCATCATCATCAGCGGCAAGACACTGCGCAACATAGTTTTCCCCCCTAGACTTCCACAACGAACGGGCCCATGCAGCCTGCAACGCTGGAAACCGCTGTTCCAGCAACCTTTGTCAGGTCATCTGTCCATCTAGTGTGAGGCCGTCCAACACTGCGTCTTCCGGTTCTCGCCACTCCCAGTCGCCACTGAAGAACTTTTTTTCCCCATCGGTTGTCACTTTTGTGAGCGATGTGGCCTGCCCATTGCCACTGCAGCTTCCTTACTCTTTGAGGTATGTCGGAAACTAACGTTCTTTTGGGAATATCCTCATTGTGGATTCTGTCGCGCAAAAAGACTCCGAGCATAGCTCTCTCCATAGCTTGACTTTGAACTTTGTTATGAGGCCCACAGTTAAGATATAATTGAAGTAGCTTATAATAAGAGTATTTGACGTAAGAGACAGTAAAATGAAGATTGACTGATCAGATGCAGAGTACCCGGTGTCTGGTGAGCAGGCTGCTACAGCAGACCCCCGCCGGCACCGGGCTGGTGGAAGAGTTGGAGCAGTTCCGGAAGCAGTTGGTGATCAGCCGAGCTTCCTACCGACCTCTCAGATTCATCACCCTGGACAGGGCACTTGTTCTCAAGGTCAGCTGAATATAAGCTGCCCACTTCATCTTCTCGTTGCTGGTACTCGAGGCCTTCTCTCGCAAGGATAGAATCCACGCTGACCAATTGCGGTTGATGTATTGCACACAACCTCGAAAGAATTTAGGTACGGTATGTCGGTTTCCTCTCGTTGTTTTCCTGCGCTGTTTTTACGTTAACTTCTTTCCAAAGTAGACCTATGCTACTAGTGAAGTTAGTAGTCTTACACTGGATTTAAAATAACCCAAACCATAACTTCAATTTGAAACTTACAAAAATTGTTTGTCAATAATCTATTTTCTACAAAAAAAAACCGACTTCAATGTCAATGGAGCGGGACATGTGCATGGGTCTAAACGTAACGACAGAGCGCTACCCAGCAATTTGAACATGCATAAGCATAAACAGCCCACTAAATGTTCCCACTGCTGGGACTCGGGGCCTTCTCTGGCAAGGAGAGAGTCAAGGCTATAATCCACCACGCTGGCCCAGTGCGGGTTGGTAGATGACACATGACTTCGAAAGATTCTAGATTACGCACATGCGTAATGCCGCTACCTAACTTAACTTCGAAAAGACAGTGGTATGTGTGGTTTTGAACCCGGGGTCTCCGGATCGGTAGTCGCCGTTCTCCCGCCGTAACTTGCTAGACCAGCCGTAACTTTCAACGTACTGACTCCCTCCAAAATTCGAGGTTAGGATCTTAGGACCACACCTGTCGCCAGATTAAAACGGGCGGCATTACGCACATGACTTCGAAAAGGCAGTGGTGCTTTTGGTGGTGGTTTTGAACGCAGGGTCTCCAGATCGGCAGTCACCGTTCTCTCGGGTAGACCAGCCGTAACTTGAGTAGTAAATTTGATCATGTTGAGCCCAAAACCCTGCTTCGCAGTGATTTAGGTCCAGGTCTAATTGTAAAGTATTGTTGTTGAAAATGGTGGGTGCTTAGACAAGACATCTTTGAAGCATTCCTAGCCTTGTACAAATTAGTTACTACACCGAAGTGAACGGTGCAGGCTAAAATGACGATGACATGTTTTTTGTTTCAGATTGTTGGCGGTATAACTACGTATCTTGTGGTTTTGATAAATCTTAAATAAGATTTGAGAAGGAATATAAAGAAGCAATATTGTTGTAAACCTTGCAAAAAAATATGTGTAAACAAATATCATGAAAAATGATATAATGAAATAATGAAATATTATTATTATGAATGTATGGTTGCGTTTAATTTTTAATCGAAGTTCTCAATTAGGTTGTATTTTTTTTTTACATATACAGCGTGGCGCTTTGGTGTCGACATTAAATTAACATACAAGTAGGGTTCCTGACCAGTAATCATACAAACGATGTGAAAAAAGTATAGTCGCTTATTTAAAAAAAATATATTTTCTAACAAACTAAATAATTGTATCAAGCAATTGAATCCAAATCATCCTGTGCTCAGATTCATTCAACAACGTCAGTTGTGTGCGTGATTTCCGTAGAACTGGCAACGTCGCAAAAATTATCCTGTGTACTAGATTCATTCAAATACGTTAGTTGTGTGCGTGACTTACGTCACAGAATAAATATTAGTACAACCTTACGTGTAAGTTTGGCAACGTCGCGCCGCGCCGCTCGAGAGGGGTAGGTACCTACAAGTCCCTACGGTTGGTACGGTCGAGATGGGTAGGTACTCGCAAATGCGCGCCAGTCGAGAGGAGTATGTAGGTACTCGCAAATGCACGCCGGTCGAGAGGGGTAGGTACTCACAAATGCGCACCGGTCGAGAGGGGTAGGTACTCACAAATGCGCGCTGGACGAGACGGGTAGGTTACTCACAAATGCGCGATAATTTAGAACGGGGAAGTGAAAGGTACCGACCTACATCACGACAAAAGCTTCAATACTTGGTTTAAATCGATGTTCAATACTTATTCATTATTAATAAATCGAATACCTACCAAATAATAAAGATAAGAGATAAACAAAAAGTAAATTGGTAAATGCGTAGGTAGGTGTCCATTGTAACTTTGGCGAAACATAACAAAATAGGTAGGTAATTGCTTTGAATTGAAGTAGGTAATAAGATGCGTGTAGTCAGAATCTCAGAATCAAGTACGCTGCGCATAAACATCTCACCAAATCCCACTGCTGGGACTCAGGGCCTTCTCTCGCAAGAAGAGAGTTAAAGGCATAATCCACCACCCTGGCAAAGTGCGAGTTGGCGGATGGCACTTTGCCAAAGTTACGGCTTACGGCTGGTCTAATAAAAGTTACGGCTGGTCTAGTCGGGAGAACGGCGCCTGCCGATCCGGAGACCCCGGGTTCGAACCCCACACGCACCACTGTCTTTTCGAAGTCATGTGCGTAATGCCGCTAACTTAAAACGGTGAAGGAAAACATCGTGAGGAAGCCGACATGTACCTAGAATCTTTAGAAGTCATGTGTCATCCACCAACCCGCACTGGGCCAGCGTGGTGCATTATGGCCTTAACTCTCTCCTTGCGCGAGAAGGCCCCGAGACCCAGCAGTGGGAACATTTAGTGGGTTGTTGTTGATGATGATGATGACTTCTCGTTCGACGTTCTCCGCTACTTCAAGGCCACTTAGTACTCGTACTAACAAAAAACATTACCTAGCGTGAAAGCTGCTGAACTAGTAGGTACCTACAACATTCTTTAAAACTAAAATAAAAACATCTTCCCACGAATCGATTTCAATTTCGTAAACAATTTAACCAATAAACCCTTGATCAATGAACTCTTTCAAATAAAAGATTTTGTTTTAAATCAAATTACCTATCGCATAATAGCTAAACTAAGTTTAGCGTAATAAAGATTCTAGGTAGTTACTTACATCTATTCGACTCGAAACCGTGGTAGCTACTTCTCATCTGTGTCGCAGCGATGCGGAGCGGCTCGCTCTTATCAAGCGGCGCGGCAACTTACTTTGAAATCTTAGGCACAAAACTAACAAAGCTACACTGTTTTGATCTACATTTCTAAATGCTCAATGTGACCACCACGTTCGCGAACACAAACTCTTAAACGGCGTTCAATGTTTGAACTTTGAACGGACGCAGATATCTGTAATGCTCTTGGAAATTCGCACTTTGTCGACGACTTGCGTTTTTTTTTCTTTTTAACTTTTATAGGTTTACACTTGACCGCCATCTCGCCTGATGTTAAGCGACGATGCGGTCTACGATGAAGCGTGTTTACCTAGAAAAAAAACCGATTCACTATCGATTTGAAGACACAAAGATTGTAGCCATCGGGGAAAACCCGATGGTTTGGGACGATCTTCAAAATATTGTAAGACATTTTCGTCGAACTTCCTCAAGTTTGAATTTCTCGTGACTGTGGCCGATCTGGGCGTTGAGACCTAGGATCTACTAAAGGGACGTACAATCGTTGGAGGATTTGTAGGGCATTGCCTTGTATTCTACGATCTTTGCTTGTATTCCCATATCTTTCGCGATAGGTACAACGTTATTGCAAGGGCAGGTATTTGATGGGTTTCTGCGTAAACTAAAATCATATCTGCATACTATTCGACATCACCAATTAAATAACTACTCACACAACAAAATCACAACACAAAAGTAGATATTTACAGTTAAAGTTTTAGCGCGAGAGATGTGTCAAGGACGACGGTCAACGAGTGAACTAGTCGAGAGTGGAGACAAGGACAAGAAATTAGAAGAGCACATTTTTTCTGCATATCATTACTTCGCACACAAACGCGTGTGTTGTGTCTTATCTCTTTCTTTGTATTTGCCTTTCGTCTAATTTTCATTGATGAAACATATGGATCTGTGGCAATGACCTCTGACTTACATTTTTAGATACAGGTTGCTCTGATTTGGTGTTTTTGAAAACTGCTAATAACTCGGTAAATAATAACGATACATGAAATTTAATTTCACAGAACGTCTGAAAATATGATATGTGATATGTGGTTTAATTTAATGTCGGCACCGAAGCGCCACGCTGTATATTACGCGATAGTTCCGCCGATTGTGATTCAATTTTGATGGTTTATTTTTTGTTTAGTAGATCATAGTGCAGAGATGGTTCCATATACATTTTATCGAAATGAAACTTCTACTCCAACTTCCAACACGGTAGAACAAACAGACAGATAGGCAAAAAATATCCAGTTTGTTAGATATACCTAGGTCACTATGCATACTTTTTGTGCCTCCCCCCTTATTTTCCTCTTCTTCTCCTAATCCAAGAACTATGTAAATAAAAAAAGATTATTGTAATGATAAAGGTCACAGACCCCGGAGTCTGTGGAGTGTTGAAATAAAAAAAAAAAAACTTTGTATACTTTTATTTGAACTTAGTAAAAAGCTGTTCATTTGATATTACATACAGACACTCCAATTTTATTTATTTGTACATATATTTGTTGCTCAACCACGTCGGAACTTCGGAACGGATCGGGTTAACATTTGGAACACAGATTGTAGTCTGATATAACACATAAATTACCTTTTATCTCGGAAAAGTACCGAGAACAGAAACTATGCGGGGAAAACCATAGGGCGTTGATAGTTTTTGGATATTTAATGTGTTGTTTATTAACTTACTTTTTTTTTTTTTTTTAAATAAAGAGTGACGACACGAGCAGGACATGTGCCTGATGGTAAGCAACATGCCTGCCACATAACAGCACAGTGACACGCAGCTATTGGAACCGAATGAAGAGTCCAAATCATTACCTAGCACTGCACTGCGCTCGCCACCCAGAGATCTGAGATGTTATGTCTCTAAGCCCAGTAATTTCTCTGGAAACATTGCCCTTCAAACCGGAACACAATAATGTTTGCACATTAATGCTTGGCGGTAGAATAAACGGCAAAGGTGTGGTACTACCCCAGGCGGACTCTGCAAAGAGTCCTACCACTACCAAAAACTTAAAAACTTACTTTTTGTGATGCCAATAAAGTGTTATTTTACAATACTGTAGTTTTTTAATTGATTCCCTTTGCAAGGTTTATGGACCCCAGGACGTCTACTCTCTTTCTACGAAAATCGTAATATCGAAATAAACTCGCGACTTTCCTACTCCCGTTCTGCTTCGTACGATCGTTTCGTCCGTTCAAACTTCAAACAATGTTCGATCGGACGAAACGAAGTGCATACAACCGGAGTAGAAAAGTGGCGAGTTTACCGAGTTTTCAAAATTAAGTTTTCGGTAGTAAAGAGAGTAGACGTCCTTGTAACAAATAACATACTTTGTGGACCACACAATGTGGTAACAATAAAAATAAATCCTATTTAATATTATAAATATGAAAGTTTGAATGTTTGTTGCTGAATCACATCGCAACAGCGGATCGGACTGGGTTAAAATTTGAAAATTATACTAGCTGATCCGTGCGTGCGTTGCTACGCCTTCTATCGAAAATTTTGAAATTCGGATACGTTAGTTTCTAATGACGCAACCTATAAAAGATGACACATCACGTAACGAAAGCTCTCAAAAAGCAACATTGTTTCCCGTTATTTGTTACATTTTTCATTCATGCTCCGCTCCTGTTGATAGAAGCGTAATGTTAAATAGCCTATATATAGCCTATAGCCTTCCTCGATAAACTGACTATCCAACAAAGAAAAAATCTTAAAATTTGGACCAGTAGTTCCAGAGATCCTTGCGTTCAAACAAACAAACTCTTCAGCTTTCTAATATTAACACATAAGCTATCTTTAATTGCGGAATAATAATGTGATTGGGAACTACCCAGGCGAAAACGCCTAACCATGCTAGGAGTATTATAGATTTGAAAGTTTTGATGTTTGTTGTCGCAACAACTGAATGTATCTAAAATTTGGAAGATAGATTTTGATCTTCGATCATGCCCGGTTTCAAGGGGGTTTCACAGGGGACATGACCCCCCAAATCTTATACGTTAAATTAAACATTTCAAAATATGTAATAGTAGATACATACTAACTAGACTATTTTTTAAACGCGGGAAAACATCTGGAACGGCAACAAGGCGGGTAAAATCGTGGGGTGCTACTAGTTAAGTGTTTTTGACGTGATAACGTCTTATAATTCGATGAAGCCGGCTGCACGCCCGCAAAACATGACGTCATGTGCCGTTACCGCCGTTACCTCGCCGCATGACGTCGTCAGTACCATTCCCTCAGTATTTTCTTAAGACGCTGTCACGTTCAACTATCGTCAGTAAACCGACTTTACAGACAACCATTTTTTTTTACTCAATTTATTGTATTTCTACTGGTGGTGACCGCACAAAATCTGAGGCTGCGTACCGGCGCGGGGCCTTCTCTCGCAAGGAGACAGTCAAGGCCATAATCCACCACGCTGGAAGGATGGATAAAATAGGAAGCTGCTTTACTGATTCGTTAAAATTTGGAATGCAGTCATTGTAGTCTGGTCAGAGCATCATCACTCGCTCAAGGTCGCGCGGTTTTAGCCCTACAGCTAGACCGTTCCTCCCAGGAAACAAGTGCCACTCGGTTGTCGGACGCACGGCTGAGCGCTCGCGCAACACGTTTCCCGCGCATATTGTTATTAGATATGTCGACAACCCTCCGCGCTAGACAGCGACAGAGTTTCGCGTTAGAAGAGAGCGCAAATGTTTAGTTGAAAATCGCGACATAAGCGCTAATGCGAGCTGAATTGAACTTTGTTGTGTCCCAGCAAGAGTCGCTATTTATATAATTGTTTTCGCTAAGTGAGTATTATGTACTTGTACTAATATTTATTCTGTGGTCTGGTATCCTACTATCCAACTATCCTTACTAATATTATAAATGCGAAAGTAACTCTGTCTGTCTGTCTGTCTGTCTGCTGGGCTTTCCCGTCTAAACCAGTGAACCGATTTTGATGAAATTTGGTATACATATAGACTAGACTCCGAGACACAGCATAGGCTACTTTTTATTGCGGAGAAAGGGGTGGGGTTGAACAATGTAACGAAAACGGGGAAAAATATTTCTCTTTGAGAGCTTTAGCTGCGTGTGCCATTCTCCTTGGCGTGGACTGACAGCACAGCACGACTCTGTCTGTGAAAGTCTGTGACAGCACGTGTCACAGACTTTTGAAGACACGTGTCACAGATTTAAAGGTTGCGTCATTTTATGTAAACAAAGTTGCAAAAATGCATTGTTACATTTTTACGTGTAAATTAAAAATATCTCTAATCTTATATTGTGTAATATTGTTTATATGAAATTCTCTACACCAATATAACTATTCACATACAATCGTACATTAGAAGTACTTAAAGAAAGAACCATGCTGCCTCGATTTTACACCAAAGCTGTTTTCGATAATCAAGCTCAAGATTATCTAAAGAAGACTGATCACCAGAATGAAGAATCATACTACAATGATTAACATATTATAGACACAGATTACAGAAATAAAACCAGATGGAACGCGCAGAACAGAGAACCTGAAGCAGACAAAGCAAATACAAACTCCAGTCAGTACGAAATGGACTTCCGTGTTGTACGGGCGTCCCGTGTGATTTTAAGTTTTGTTTTAAAATATGCTGTTTTATTTCTGTAATCTGTGCGTATAGAATAATGTTCTCAGTGTTCAAACGCTAGACGTCGGCAAAATTGCGGTGATACGTACCTACCTTTGTTCGAGTTAAGTACCGCACCCATCCGCTAGATGGCGTTGATCGGTCTTAAAACGCGATATCGATGTTTCCGCCATATACTAGACTATTTTCAACTTGGTTTGCTAGGTAGAGCTATTGATTGTATTAATTAATGAAAGCGATTCATTAAAGAGTTCACGTGTTACATAATACAAGGCGTTTATTTTACCCTTTGAGTAGCACGGTATTGTACATGGTCCGTTACGAGCAGGATTATTAGGCCAACGGTCATCGGAAGACCGTCACCCCCCGCACTCGCAGTGGATCGCTGCAGAAGGAGTGTGCGGCACTAGCTTCGGAAGCTACTCATCCGCCACGCGGAGGTACGCTACTGGGCAGTGGTGGGAGGATTTGGAGACCAGCTCATCAGTTCCAGCTGGAGAGAACAGCATGAAGACCAGTCACATCGAGAAGTGACAGCGACTACAACTACTCTACTACAACGTGACTTCGAGTTACTACCTCGGCGTGAAAGCGTGACGTCAGGTTACGTCACGCTATAGATCGGTGTAAGTGATTTAGTGCAAGGATAAACTGTGAGTACAATTTATTATTTTGTCAAGTGAAAGTGAACTTAGTGTGTTTAAAGAAATTAACTTAGAAAATTATTGAAGATATTTGGACTTGTAAAATTTTCAACTTTACTGATTAGCGACTTACAATAGTTTGCATGCAATAATTTAGGACTTAGAATAGTTTACTAAAAAAGTGAACTACGGGGAACCTATGCCCGATTTCGGTCCGAAGTTCAAACACTTGTAAAATTTTCGTGTTTTGGTTATGAATTCGTAATAATATTATAAATTGTTGAAATTAATTATTATAAGTCAATAGTTTAAACTTACTCTAAAAAATAACTTTGGTTTTATACCTACTAAGTTAATTTAGTTTTATGTAAAGTAAATATTAAAAATGTAAGATGCAGCGAACGGTTAATTTACAGAAAGAAATTAAAAATGTTATAGAAAAGGCTTATAACAATTATAAGAAAAGTCCTAAAGATCGAGTTACAATCGAATATGTAGAAACTAGATTAGAGTTATTAGAAAATAATTGGCAATCATTTCATGATAATCATAAAAAGATATATGAAGGTTCTAAACCTGATCAATTAAGATCATCCAGTTATGTGACTTCAGACTGTTATGAAAGTACTGAGAATACTTACATAAGCTATAAGTCTCTTTTAAAATCTGTGTTAAATAAATTAAGTCCTAAAATTGATCAGCCGCAACAGAGTTCTTCTGTACCTAAACTTGAAAAGCATTCAGCAGTAAATTTGCCTAGAATTACAATACCTATTTTCTCCGGGAAATATTCGGAATGGGTTTCATTTCGCGATTTATTTAAATCTTTGATTGACAAGAACGAGTATCTTGATGACGTACAGAAATTGCATTACCTGAAGGGTTATCTCAGCGGTGAGGCTGCTCAGTTAATTCAACACACACCTATAACTGATGCTAACTATAGAGAGTGTTGGGCTTTATTGGAAAAGCGGTATGATAATAAAAAATATTTATCAAATTTCACCCCTTTCTGCAAGAAAACCGTGCAGAATTTGGGGATTAAAAGTAGACAGCTACCATCTACTTAGTATGATCTTAAATCATGTCAAGTTTCATTTGAATTGAATCAGTAGTTTCGGCGCGATGAGAGTTCCCTATACAGACAGACAGACAGACAGACAGACATGAAAGAAAAAAAATGCAGTTTCGCCATCAGTACCTATCGGCTATGGAAATTGTATTGTTTTTTTGTATTTTGAAAAGGTTGTTCGGATTAAGACGTTTAAATTCTGAATCTGCATCTAGTTTAAAAGAATTGTTAGACACTACTGTGGATTGTTTAAATGCATTGAAGAATTTGGGAATTGATGTGAGTACTTGGGACATAATTGTGATTCACGTGGTTACTTACAAGTTAGATCCAGAAACTAGAAAACAATGGGAATTGTACATTTCAAGTGATGACGCTCTACCAACCATTGGCCAATTTAAAACTTTCATTGAACAACGGTTTAGAGCTCTGGAGTTTATCGAGCCACGTAAGGTAGTACAAAATATTCATCGCAACCAAAATGCTAAGGTTTTGTTTGCTACCAAATCCTTAAAAATGAAATGCGAATTTTGTTCAATGAACCACAAAATGTGCTTTTGCAAAAAGTTTGCTGAGCAATCTGTCCACCAAAGACGAGAATTTGTAGCGAACAATAACATATACAACATATGTTTCAATTGTCTCGGTGGCAACCATATCTCTTATGATTGTAAGAACTCATCATCCTGCAAGAGATGTCATAAGAAGCATCATACCTTATTACATCCAACTAATGATCAGGAGCATAAGGAATCTGCCTCCGAATCTAAACAACAGGTCATAGATAAACCTAGTCAGAAATCAGAATCACAAATCGTAGCTTGCTTTTCTACTGGTCGCATTACTCGACCTAAGCAAGTTTTATTGGCAACAGCGCTGATAAAAGCCGAAGCAAAGAACGGTGTGCCTTTATTAGTACGCGCCTTAATTGATCAAGGCTCACAGGCATGCTTCATAACAGAGTCCATAGTCCAGCATCTGCGACTAAAGAAAGTTCTAGTGAACGGAACAATCTCAGGGTTAGGCAACGACACAACTATGAGAGCTCAATATAAAGTTAGAGTTCTTCTGAAATCTCGCACAGATCACAGCTTTAAGATTGAAATAGAAGCTTCCGTGTTAAATAAAATAACTTCTTATCTCCCAGAACAGAAAGTGGAAGTTATAAATTGGTTTGAGTTAGATCATCTGCAGCTCGCAGACCCACAGTACAATGTACCTAACAAAATAGATCTTCAGTTGGGTGCAGATGTTTACTGCAACATACTGAAGGAAGGAATGAAGAAGTGTCCAGACGGATCACTGATTGCACAGAGCACTACTTTAGGGTGGATTCTTTCAGGTGTGTCTAGTAAAGGAAACGGAAGTCAATTAAATTAAACAGTGAAGGTCATGCATTCACAGATAAATGAAAGTGACATGTTAAAAAGCTTTTGGGAAGTAGAAGAGAACACATTCTATAATGTAAAGAAAATATTGAGTGAAGAAGAAAAGAAATGTGAATATATTTATGAGAACACTACTAAAAGAACAGAAGAAGGACGGTATGTTGTAAACTTACCATTTCGTGATGACGATCCAAGCTGCAAGAACGGTGATTCCAGGGAAATAGCTGTTAAGAGAATGAAGTCTTTAGAAAGAAGATTACAAAAGGATCCTAAGTTGCAAGAGAATTATAATGATGTTCTAAACGAATACTTACGTTTGGGACACATGAAACCAATCAGCGACGATGACGATAAAAAACAGGAAGCAGTCTATTTACCACATCACGCGGTAGTAAGAGAGGACAAGTCAACAACAAAGGTTAGAGTCGTTTTCAACGCATCAGAACCTAACAAATTAGGTGTTTCGTTGAATGATGCTCTTATGGTTGGATCAACTCTGCAAGCAGATCTTCGACACATCGTGATGCACTGGAGAACCTATCCCATCGCCTTGGTCGCTGACATTGTTAAAATGTATAGACAAGTGTTAGTAGAGAAATCAAATGCTAATTTGTATCAACGCATAGTGTGGAGAAGTGATCCTACGGCAGAAATAAAAGATTACGAACTTCTTACCGTCACTTTTGGAACTGCAGCTGCTCCGTACCTAGCAGTAAAAACACTGCAGCAAGTGGCTCACGACGATGGAGCTGAATACCCACTTGCTAAAGAACGGGTACTTAAATGTTTCTATATGGACGACCTGATGACTGGTTGTAATACAGTACAAGAAGGATTTGAAACATTTAAGGAAATTCAAGAATTGTTAAAGAAAGGATGTTTCGAGTTACAGAAATGGAATAGTAATAATAAAGATCTTTTAAAAGAAATTATTTTATTTACGGAAAAGGACAAACAAGGATTACGAAATCAAGAGACAGAAAATGATAAATCAAAAGAAGAAATGGAGATCAAATTGGACAGTACAATTAAAGTTTTAGGACTTACCTGGAGCAGAAGCGACGACACCTTCAAGTACGCAGTACAGCTCTCTCCGACGACAGGACCTGAAACAAAAAGAAAAATATTATCAGAAATTGCGAAGTTGTTCGATCCACTAGGATGGGTTGCACCTAGTGTGATATTAGCTAAAATGTTTATTCAAAAGCTATGGTTGACAGGCGTAAGCTGGGATGAGCCAATATCTGAAGAATTACAACAAGAATGGAATACTTATCGTGATCAATTCGGTGAATTTTCCAAGATTGAAGTCCCACGCTGGCTTGGTACCAAGAACACTGATAACAAACTTGAATTGCACGGCTTCAGTGATGCGTTCCGGAACGCATACGCGGCAGTAATATATGTTCGTATCGTGGATAACATGAATAATGTGAAAACATCACTTGTAGTAGCCAAAACAAGAGTGGCACCCGTTAAACAGATCAGCATTCCACGACTGGAACTATGTGGTGCAGTTTTATTGACAAGGTTATTAGCTGAAACAGTAGAAGTTTTAAACATCCAAAAAGACAATGTTCACGCTTGGACGGATTCCACAATCGTGCTGGCTTGGCTGAACAGCCACCCCAGCCGTTGGAAAACTTTTGTCGGGAACAGAGTTTCTGAAATCATAAATTCATTTGAATCGTCGAAGTGGTCGCACGTTTCAAGCAAGCAAAACCCCGCTGATATCGCATCAAGAGGAGTTTTACCGAGTGCTTTGGTTGGAAATGATTTATGGTTTTTTGGACCGACATTTCTGAGGAAACAAGAAGTTCTTTACAATAGTTCAAAGGATTTACGTACAAGCGAAGAGGAGTCTATTCGAGTTCATTTAGGAGAAGTTTCTGGTTTAAGCGAAATCGACGAGTTGTTTACAAAATATTCTTCACTTCAGAAGTTGTTACGCATAGTCGCATATTGTAGAAGGTGGCTCAAGAAGTCTACGAAAAGTACACGGTACTTACTTAAGATTGAACTCGAAGAAGCCTTACGATGCTGCTTAAAACTAACTCAACAACTAGGATTTGCTGAAGAATACAACACTCTTAAAAAGGAAAAACCAGTTACTAAGAAGAGTAGCAAGCTGAGAATCTTGTGCCTTTATCTAGATGATAAAGGCATAATTAGAATATCTGGCCGACTCACGCATTCTTTACTGAATGCTGAAACCAAGACACCAATTGTGTTGCCTCATGACTCACCATTCACTAGATTGCTAGTAGCTGAAGCTCATGACAAGACAATTCACGGAGGATCGCAGCTTATGCTCAATTACTTAAGATCAACTTATTGGATTATAAGGGCTAAAAGTTTAGTTAAACAACACATTCGGAAGTGTGTTACCTGCACTAGATACAGTGCACGCACTCAACAGCAACTTATGGGAGATTTGCCATCGGTGAGATGTAGTCCAGGGCGACCATTTATTAGCAGTGGAGTCGATTATGCCGGACCTATAAGCGTTAGGACTACAAAGGGTCGCGGACATCGATCCTATAAAGGTTACATCGCAGTATTCATCTGCATGGCTACAAAAGCTGTTCACTTAGAGGTGGTGAGTGATATGACCAGTCAAGCGTTTATCGCTGCCTTCAGACGTTTTGTTGCACGACGCGGAAAATGCACGAATTTGTGGTCTGACAATGCAACTACCTTCGTCGGAGCAGCGAAAGAGCTAAAAGAATTAAGTTCCATTCAGCCAGAGATCGCAGAGCATTTAGAGAAGAACGGCACTGAATGTCACGTAATTCCGCCACGAGCTCCAAACTTTGGAGGACTTTGGGAGGCAGCAGTAAAGTCAACGAAGTTCCATCTGAAAAGAGCGATCGGTGAGTTGACCCTTACGTACGAAGAGATGAACACTCTTCTAGTTCAAATCGAAGCCTGCTTGAATTCCAGGCCAATGACTATTATACACGGACAAGACCCGGAAGAACCTCTTCCTTTAACACCAGCTCATTTTCTAATTGGTGACCCTCTGGTTAATGCACCGGATTATACTACAGTTCAAGTAACATGAGTTTGCTTACGAGGTGGCAGCTTGTTCAGAAAACGTTGCAATCGTTTTGGAGGCGTTGGTCAGATAATTACTTGGTAATGTTAATGCAACGATATAAGTGGTCTCGACAGACTCCTGAGCCGAATATCGGAGATATCGTCATAACCGCTTGCCTGCCCGTGTCAACTAGTAGTTAACAAAACGCAAACGCTAAAATGCCCGTGTCAACTAGTAGTTAACATCGCGATTCAGTCTATAATGCCCGTGTCAACTAGTAGTTGACATGGCGCACCATGCCAAAATGCCCGTGTCAACCTGTGGTTAACATGGCCTGCGCGGTCGAAAAAGTTAAATATAGTTGTCTTTATCACTCTAGGGCTTAGTTTGTATTATTTATCTCGTTTCTATGTTAAATTTCCCACCATATTAATCCCAGTAGAGTATCTTAGTCATAGAAAAAAGAACAGAAATTAAAAAAATACATCACTTGTCAATCTTGTCATTGAGTGTTGATTCAGTGCGGGCTGTGTAAGTTAGCTTCTGCTGATTTTACTATAAATTTAGTTTGAACAATCAAACAACAGATAATAAACGTAATCAAAGATTAAAAACCATATGTCATAACTTTAATTTTAGAGGTACCTATGAGCTTTTAAAAAGACAAGCTTTAAAACGCGCTATCTCAATTTCAGCACAGCATAACTCTGCACCAAAGTCGTAAGCTGAGAAACAAAATACAACATTGTGTAGCTAGTTTCATATTAAACATAAAAAATATAACACTTGATAATCTTTCAAAACAAATTGATTCACAAGGAATGATTGGGTGAATCCCGTCTCGCGCGCTGCAGACGTACAAACCGCGGGGCATAGCGAGGTACACACGTATTTTTCTCCGGGCATTTTGGCGACCAACGCTACAGGGGGCGGGGCATAGTGAGGTGCGCGGTTTGCAGCGCCGGGCAAGCGAGCGGTTAATAAAGGAAGATAATCTTCCTCCTGGCCAATGGTTGTTAGGTCGCGTAGTCGAAAAGCATAAAGGTTCTGACAACCTGACTCGTGTAGTCACATTACGCACCAAGTCCTCTTTGTTAAAACGTCCAACCTCAAAACTCTGTATTCTTCCTATAGAAAATTAGATATGATATAAGTGTATGTTTACCCATAAATAGTATGAGCGATGTATTTGTTAAAATTTTTACTATTTAGAAATATGTTATCCTGTCTAACAGAACTTGCATTAGGCATTTTTATTTCGTATTAGTTCGGTATTTATATTTAATACGTGGCATCTAGACACTAAGATATTGATGTAAACTACTAAGGACATTGCATTACTCATATTGCTTAATTTTGAAGGACATTCCTCACATAATGTCCTTGGTGGGCGGTATGTTCGAGTTAAGTACCACACCCATCCGCTAGATGGCGTTGATCGGTCTTAAAACGCGATATCGATGTTTCCGCCATATACTAGACTATTTTCAACTTGGTTTGCTAGGTAGAGCTATAGATTGTATTAATTAATGAAAGCGATTGATTAAAGAGTTCACGTGTTACATAATACAAGGCGTTTATTTTACCCTTTGAGTAGCACGGTATTGTACAACCTTCTATTGCCGAATGGAAGCCATAAGAAAAAAGAAGGAGAGAAGAATGCATTGTTGTTGTTTTATAAACATGATGTTAATATGTATCTGAACAAATACATTATTTATCACAAATACTTATATAATTTTGAACAAAAGCCCGTGATGTTTTTTGATTTTAATGAATATTTTAGGATATATCGTAGTTTTAAACAACTCCGTAACAAAATAATAGACCACTTTATTAGGACACGTGGTCGCCGTGGTAGCCGCGGTCCTGAGGGCGAACTTCTCGCACTCGACGATCTTAGCCAAGACGCTCAACAATGAGAGGTCATGTGAATTGGAGAAGCGAGAGGAGGCCGATACCTGTCACTCATCCAATGACGTGAAAGTGGACATGGGAGCGATCTTAAAGGCGCACTTGACTCGCATCCAGTTTCCATCGGAGGGTCTGGGGTGTCGGACGCTTAGGGCGGTCCGGCATCGCACCTAGGGATATGGTTTCCCGAGGTCGTGACGCGTCGCTGGTTTTTAATGCATCACTAGAACCGAATGCGGTGGTTCGGACGTCTCCCATGAGGTGTCCCCGCAAAAGGCGGCGGCAATGGCAGATTGAGTCACAGTCGAATGCGATAGCGGTCCCGAGACTGCTGCCAACCCACGGCTGGAAAAACCTGTCGTAGGTATGGGGTTTGATCGGTAAGGTTGCCATATCCGTACGTAATATTGATCCCAACATATCCCACTATGTCAATGCGTGACCAGGGGCTCCAAAGCTTGCGGTCCAAGCAATTCGGTCAGCGGGGAGTTGCGCGCCGTAGACGATGCTGGCGCGACTGAGACGTGCCGCGATGAACCGTGGCCGTAGAAGAAATACCCCGGCTGAAGAGGAATACCGATATAACGGTGCGCCGCTCTCCTTGCCCACTGCGGCCTTGCGTGGTCGTTAGCGTATGATGGTGGACGCGGTGGGGCTGTAGGGGATGAAGAGTGCCGATATATCGGTGAGCTGCTGTCCCCGTCCTCTTCAGCCGGATGATGGTAGGCATTAGTCCCACCGCCTGATACAAAGGGTGTCTAGACGTGAAGATATCTGGCACCGACGAGGCAGTTGGTTACCGAGGTGATCACGGCGTGCATTATCCGCGGCGGATTCGCAGAAGAGTGCTAGAGCATACCCGTGTCCACGGCAAAGGTTTTAGTCGGTACCACTCATGTCGAATCTGACACAAATCAACCATTCTCTTCAAGCGGAATGGTATAATGCATTGCCTCCACATAAAACGGCACCATTTGCTTTTTAATTTCAAAATAATACAATTTCCCGTTAAGAAGTCGTTTACTGTAACTATTACTAAAGCACAGGGGCAAACATTTAAGCGCCTAGGAATCGATTCACGCAAAGACGGTTTTTTATGCGGACAACTACTTAAGTATCTGTTGCGTTATCAAGATCATCAGATAACAGATATAATAAATTTGATCTTCTACCGTAAGAAATAAAAAACTAAAAATATCATATACACAGAACTACTTTTAAATAACTTTACTATATAAAACGTTTTAGTATATCCCTGTACGTTTATCTAGCGTTCCTTCGTTATTTTTCTATAGTTCTCTTAGTGATCATAGCTTTTTAAAGCGATGTAAATTTTAGTAGGGATTTTCCCCAAATAGACGCGGGTGAAACCGCGGGTCTCAGCTAGTAATATTATAAATGTGAATGTTTGGATGTTTGTTGCTCAATCACGTCCTAACGTATGAACGGATCGGGCTGAAATTTGGAACGCATATAGATTATAGTCTGGAAGAACACATAGGCTACTTTTTATCCCGAAAAAACAACGGGAACGGGAACTTCGCGGGTAGCACCGCGGGGCGCTTCTTGTAATATTATAAATGTCAATGTTTGGATGTTTGTTGCTCAATCACGTCGTAACGTCTGAACGGATCGGGCTGAAATTTATAATATGGACAGGTTGTAGTCTGGAAGTACACATAGGCTACTTTTTATCCTTAAAAAATGACGGAAAATACGTGGGTGAAACCGTGGGGCGCTGCTGGTAACACATAAGTTACGGCTGGTCTAGTCGGGAGAACGGCGCCTGCCGATCCGGAGACCCCGGGTTCAAACCCCACACGCACCACTGTCTTTTCGAAGTCACGTGCGTAATGCCGCTAATTTCAAACTGTAAAGGAAAACATCGTGAGGAAATCGACATGTAGGACCTACCCAGAATCTTTCGAAGACATGTGTCATCCACCAACCTGCACTGGGCCAGCGTGGTGGATTATGGCGTTGACTCCTTGCTAAAGAAGGCCCCGAGTCCCAGCAGTGGGAACATTTAGTGGGCTGTTTATACATAACACATAAAGGTACTGTGTTATGTTGTTTTGTATTGTATTAATTACACTTACACCAAGCTAGTACAAATCAAGTGCAAATCAATGAGGGAGTTTCCGACGAGACAAGAATAGTTCCAACGGACGCACTAGATGGCGATTGTTCAAGATGCAGATAGATCTGTCTCTACCATTTACTCTCAACAGTGTTATCCCTTTAGAGACCCTACCCGTTTTCAGGGAAAAAGTATAGTGTAAAAAGTGTCTTTTTAATTTTAAAATATTGGAAATAAAAATAGTTAATTTGGTTGATAATGTAATAAAAAACCGTTACTGATCACAATCCCTTTTCAGTAAAAATCTTTAGAACTCCCGAGGCAATAGACACCAACTAAGCCAAAGTAGAAGGAAAATTCAAAGATATAAATAGCAACACTGCAGGCTGCTTCTTCCGACACTGTGCGGAAAGCACTGGCAACTCTCAGGGCGCTTATTCGATATATTGATGCGACCTTTCGACTTGTTTCCTGGGTTTTAAGGGTTTCGGCCCAAATAGGTATCCCATAAGTTAATACCGACGTGGCTACTGATGCCAGGAGCGTCCTTCTGATCTGTTTAGGTCCTCCTATGTTTGGCATCAACCGCGATAAGCTCACCCTTACTACAGCTGTTTTAGCTGTAAGCTGTTCCACCTGACAGACAGACAGACACAGACAGACAGAAACACTTTATTATGCACACCAGAAAAACATATACAATAAAAAACAATAGAAAATAAAATAACTTATAACTAGTGCCATAAATGGCGGCCTTATCGCTTATAGCGATTTCTTCCAGGCAACCATTACCTAATAGCCAAAATAAGATAAAGTGAAAAACAAACTGAGGATATGGTGTGAAAGTAACAGCACGAAGAAAACAATACTAATGTCGTCATTAAACTTATGCTAGCTAAATAAGTAAATAAATAAAAATACTACTTAATAATATCATACATAATAAATATATACCTATAATATAAATATTCTTCATAAATAAACAAATACATACATACAGTAATAATAAACATACATAATAATAAATAATACAAATAACCGCCTGACAGTGACCTACAGAAACAAATAAAAAGAGAGAACGATTTAAAAAATAAATAGAAAAATTAAGAGACCATACAGAGAGATAGTGTTTCTTGACCTGAGCCTTGAAGGACACCACGCTCTGTGCCCGCCGGATACCCACCGGAAGTGCATTCCAGAGAGCAACGGCCGTCACGCAGAACGAGGATCCATAGAAGGAGCTGGAGTGAGACGGAGTGGACAAAAGAAGATTATTAGACGACCTAAGGTTACTAGAATGAGTATCACATAGAAAAATGAAACGGGAGCTAAGATAAGGGGGGTAAATAGGATTGAATAGTATATTATACAAAAGAGAGAGTATATGTGTATCCCGGCGAAGTTTGATTGGAAGCCACTCGAGCTGTTTACGAAATTGAGAGATGTGGTCGTACTTTCGAAGACCAAAACTAAATCGAATACAAAAATTTTGAAGACGCTCGAGTCTTTGAAATTGCTCCTGGGTTAAGTTAAGATAACAAGCATCAGCATAATCTAGAATAGGTAATAGGAGAGACTGCGCCAGCGCAACTTTAGTGGCCGTAGGTAAAAAGTTTCTTATTCGCCTTAACGACGCAGCAGAGGCAAACAACTTACGCTTGACTGATTGCAATTGAGGATCCCAAGACAGACAATTGTCAAAGATCACTCCAAGATTTTTGACTTGTTCACTGTATGGGATTGCAACACCTCCAAACATAAGCTGAGGCAGAGTAACCCAGTCTATCTTCGAAATCAACCTACTACTTCCAACAATGATGGCTTGGGTCTTAGAGGGGTTGACAGTAAGGCCAAAAGATCGAGTCCAGGTTTCGATACGACGCAAATCATCATTTACAGTCCCTACAGCCACACTTAAACGGTCCAGAGATGCCTGCGAGTAAATCTGAAAATCGTCAGCATAGAGGTGGTAGGAAGAAGTAATATGGAGTGTAATTGAGTTAATAAAGATTGCGAAGAGGAGAGGAGAAAGAGCGCCACCTTGAAACCTGCCACCTGCTGCCACCTGCCACCTGCTGTTTGAAATTAAGTCGAGCATCAAGCATCACTCCCAGGTACCGAATGAACGGTTGCGATGTGATTTCGAGGTCTCTGACTTTTAACGTGATGGTCTCCGTCTTTTTCCTGCTAGTGATTAGCACTGCCTTGGTCTTGTGTTCTGCTAGTTGCAACTTTACAGCTTCCATCCACCGGTTAACTATCTCGAAAGTAATGTCAAACGCAAGTTTTATCTCTTCAAGGTGTTTAGCGACGATCACTATTGCCACGTCATCTGCATATGCCACGATCTCAACATTACTGGGCAGCGCCAGCCTCAGCAAGCCATCATAAAGGATGTTCCACAGCGGAGCGGGCCCAGAACTGAGCCTTGCGGGACTCCTCCGCTGAGATTATATTCCTTTGGACCGTTCTTCGTGTCGTATTTGAGGACTCTCTTTGAAAAGTAGCTCGCCACCATTCTACACAAGTATCCTGGCACATTTTTCTCTTCCATGGCCCGCATAATGCAATCCCGATTGGCGGAGTTAAATGCGTTTTTGATATCTAAGGTGGCCACCAAGCAATATTTCTTTGTCCCCCCTTTCCATCTCTTTCCTGCAATTGCATTCTTGGCAGTAGTCACGACCAGATTTACAGCGTCTAGGGTTGATCGCCCTTTCCGGAAGCCATACTGGTTGTTAGCTAGCAATGGCTCAACTGTGGCTTCGATTCTCTGGTGGATAATTCTTTCCAGTACTTTTCCAGCTGTATCCAGCATGCAGAGTGGACGATACAATGACGGATCATCAGGTGGTTTTTTACCCTTTGGGAGCAATACCAGTCTCTGCTGCTTCCACTTTAGAGGAAAAATACCTTCTTTGAGACATGCGTTGTATACCTCTAGGAAGTGTGCCGATGCTGCTCTAATAGCCGTTTTCAAGGCGATGTTTGGGATTCCATCCAATCCTGGCGCTTTTTTGTTTCTTACTCGATCACAGGCTTCTATCAGTTCATCTTTTGTGATAAGTGGGATTTCATGTATGTCATATTGCACCGGCTGATATTGAAATTCAGCTTGGCGAGGAAACAGCGCAGCAACTATCTTCTCTAGGAGATCAGGACATGTAGGCGACTGTAAAGGCTGACTTTTCTGGTGTATCATGACCACCTTATACGGCCTGCCCCACGGGTCTTTTTCCACTTCCTCTATAAGTTCATCGCCATTTTGTGATTTGAAATTTGTTATACTGTATAGTACTCTACTAGTCAAGCCCTTTCATTTGATACCCATATTGAGGTAGATTGTGATGAAATATTTGGTCTGCCATTTGGTGGAGGCGGCCATCTTGAATCGATATTAACCAAAAATAGCTCAAAACATTAACACAAAAATGTATCTTCAAATGAAAAAAACCGCATCGAAATCGGCCCATCCGTTTGAGCTCTACGGTGCCATAGACAGATACACACACAGGCAGATACACATAGAGACAGACCTGTATGTGTGTCTGTCTGATAGACAGACAGAGTTCGACGTCAAATTCATAACACCTCTGTTTTTGGTCGGGGGTTAAATACCGTCGTAACTGTGTCACAAAGTGGTCAAGTAGGGGTTTAAATATTGCTAAAAATTGCGAAGTACGAAAAAAATTATAAACTTTGAAAGACTTATTCTCAGAAACTATTAGGTGTACAGAGACAATTCTAGTATCATATTGTAGAAAATTTTGTCTACTTTATAAGCGCCATAAGAAAGTTTTTACAAAATCTAGTCGTTTAGGGTTATAATCGCCAATATTTGAAAAATAAACGATTTTTTCGCGGTTTTTTCGATTTTTGACAAAGTTGCGTTCGTCGCTCGAGGTCACAAACTTGGGACAATCATTCGGCTAACATCATAAACAAGTCTGCTTAAAATCAGATCTACCGGATTTAACGCCTACGGTAATGTATAAAAAGAAAGAAATAGAAGTATCCGTACATGAGCCCACATTTGTCGAAGGTAATTGTCTTGTTCTCGAAGTCCTTCCAGAATATACAATAGTGTGCACTTATAGACCACCATGTTTCAGCAACGTGAGACCATATTTGGAATCTCTGGATAACGTTTTGACGAAAATTAACACCAAATCAGTGATAGTTACAGGTGACATCAATATAGACATTTTGACATGTAGTGAAACTAAGGATTCTGATTATTATCTTAATATGATGGCTTGGCACGGTCTCAGAGTGGGTATTAACCGACCTACTAGACTAAAAACTTGTTTGGACCATATTATGATAAAAAGCTCAATGTCTTGGAAAACCTTAGTATTTGAACAGCGAATAACTGACCATAATCCTATACTAATTTACATCAATAAAGTAAAAAATCCGACATACAAAGCAGAAAGTAGTACATCTTCTTCTTTAAACTATGAAGCAATAGAAGAAAAACTGGCTAAAGAAACCTGGAAAGATCTGTTCGAAATTAAAGATAATGTCAATAAAGCAGCTGAACTATTTACAAATAAATTATTGAAGCTAATTAAAGAGAATACGGTGAGCAAAAAAGTGTCTAAAAAAAATTTGCCTTTAAAACCATGGATTACAGCAGGAGTGGTAAAATGTATAAGAAAGAGAGACAAATTACATAGTAAAGTTAAACAATCACCAGCTGACAAAGAAATTAAAGAAAAATATATTAGATACAGGAATGTTTGTAACACCATAGTAAAAAGAATGAAAAAGGAGTATTACACACATAAAATAAAAATAAATAAGGGAAATTTGAAGGAAACATGGAAGGTTATAAAAGAAGTCTGTGACATTAACCAGGTTAAAATTGCATCTAATGAACTCCTCAAGATACAGTGTGATCCTACCAGTTCTCTTAACGAAGTCAATACTTACTTTACATCTGTTGGCAAAAATCTTGCAGACAAGACCCTAAATACTATGAACATCAGCGAATCAAAACTTGCATCATTAGCCAAAACCTATAATTCCCCAGCATCTTCCATGTCTCTATCACCAACTGATCCCTATGAAGTTGAGAGTATTGTTATTGGTCTGAAAACCCAAAGTGCACCTGGTTGGGACAATATCACCACAAGCTTATTAAAAAAAATGTATTAAACTACTTGCTGTACCTATTGCTTATATTAATAATCTCAGCTTCGAGACCGGTGTGTTTCCGGAAATATTTAAAAACGCAGTTGTATGCCCTATTTATAAGTCAGGAGATAAGAAAAACCCTACGAATTACAGACCGATTTCACTTCTTTCTACTTTGTCCAAAATTTTAGAAAAAATTGCAAAAAAAAGGATTACACGCTACCTGGAGACTAACAACTTGCTAAATGGAAATCAATATGGATTTAGAGAAGGGCTCTCAACGGAGGATGCAGTGCTTAATTTGACTAAAAAAATCACAGACTATCTAGACCATGGTAACAAATGTATAGGTATATTCCTAGATCTGCAAAAAGCATTTGACACTGTATCTATACCAATTCTTGTTACAAAATTGGAAAATGTGGGCATTAGAGGCATACCGCTGAATTGGTTTGCAACTTACCTAAGAGGAAGGACTCAGAAAATCAAAGTTGATGGATACGTGAGTGACAGTGCAGAATGTACTTATGGTGTTCCTCAAGGAAGTACATTAGGGCCTGTACTGTTTCTCATTTACATCAATGATCTCTGTAAAATATCGCAAAAGGGTCTTGATCTGATGATGTTTGCTGACGACACGGTACTACTACTACATGATAAAACCTGGCCAAAAGTGTTTGCATTGGCTGAAGATTGCCTTGCTATGGTTACAAGGTGGTTAGAAAATAACCTTTTGTCACTAAATGCAAGCAAAACCAAATTTATGTGCTTTAGCATGAAGTCATTGGGCAAGCATGATCACGAAACAAACATGAAAATGCATATTTATCCTTGCAACCGTGGCCCAAAATCATCATGTTATTGCCCCGAATTGTCCAGGGTTGAGTCTATTAAATATTTAGGAGTACAAATAGACAGCAAGCTAAACTGGACCGTCCAAATTGATACTTTAAAATTGAGAATTAGAAGACTCATATATATATTTAAAGCTTTAAGAGCAGTTGCAGATCCTGAACTCCTTATCCAAACATATAGGGCGTTGTGTGAATGCGTCATTAGATATTGCATCTGTGCATGGGGTTCGGCTGCAAAAACCAAACTCATAACAGTTGAACGTGCACAGCGAGCAATATTGAAAGTGCTATTATATTTGCCGTTTAGGCATCCTACTGATGAGGTGTATCATATAGCTGGCGTACTCAGTGTTAGGAAGATTTTCATCTTCGAATCACTGCGTCGCTATCACAGGAAGACCGTACCATATCTGACACTGAAAAAAAATAAAAGATTTAACATATTTCCCGTTCCTGTCACTCGAACTAGATTTGCGCAGAAAAGATATTGTACTATTGCGGCCCAATTATACACTAAATTGAACAAAGAATGTGATACGAAAAATTGCAGCAATCACGAAATTAAAAAAATTATACAGACTTGGCTGGGAGGATTTGATTATCGTGGTATTGAGGAAATGTTGGATAGTTTGTACACTGGAAAACGAACTGAGAAACTCTAGTGATTGTGGTAATAGGGATGTATTTTGTACTCGTATTTGGTTGTGTAGTATTTGTTATTGTTTTGTGAGCTTTCATGTTGGCATCACAGTTTGAGTTTAGTTCGTCCATTGTGTAGCTTCAATGTTAGACCATTCATTCTATGAATGCAGGATATTATCTTGGTTTCATAAAAAATAAATAACTTTAACCTTTATTACTATTTAAGTGTAAATTGTATTTGTAGTTTATGCTAACATAGTTATGTAGTCAACATAGTTTAAAAATAATATTGTTAAAAAGGAGAAGCCATTGGCACCCGAACCACAGTCTCAGACTATTTCGGGAGCCTTTGGATCACTGTTATTGTAAACATGTTGTTTTTGTGTCAAAATAAAGTATTATTATTATTATTATAAAGTTACTGTACTATATATGAAGGATGGAAAACTTTTCGTAGGTACCAAAGTATTTGGTTTTGTTAAGGGTAGGGAACAACGGAATGCTTATGAATATACGTATGCTAATAACATTAACTAAATCTCGAATGTAACTATTTTCTGATCTGTGCTCGAAGTCCTCTTTTACTCACATAACACAGAAAAAAAAGAATTATGAATTGGAAATTACTTGGTCGAAGATCGGTGAAAAAAACAGGTTAAAGTGTTTTCTATTCTCATTTTGGTTGTATGTTTCTCCGCCAATTATGAATCGATTTTGAAGATTGTTTTTTTTGGTAGATAATATTTTAGAGTTCCCATATAAGTTTGATCGAAATCGGTGTTGTCATTTTTGAAATATCGATCAAAATCTAAAATGTTATTTATTGCCTTTATCAATTTGATTTCGTGTTACGTATACCTTGCTGGTTGCAGGTTGCGCAGGACCGTTCGTTGTGGAAATCTCGAGGCCTATGTTCAGCAGTGGACGTCTTGCGGCTGATGATGATGATGATACCTTGATGTTTCATTAGAACAGTGTGTTTCGTTTACTTAAAAAAAAAAATGAATCGAATGTTTGAGTACTATTTTTAATTAAAGTCGGTTTTATTTTTTGTAGAAAATTAAATTATAACATTTACGTACGCATATCCTATGAAATTAAAAATTTTCTTACGCTCGGTCTGTTTCTACTACATAGTCAAGTTCCATCGCTTGATGTTTATAAAGATAAGTAAAACGAATCTACTTGTTTCAGTAGTTATTACTCTTCATTAATTTTTCTTGTCTTTTAAAACATTATGTGTAAAAAAATATTTTGTTGTACTTATTAGAGTTGCCGCGAATACTCGCTATTATTCGGTATTCGGCATTACTCGTAATTTTTTTGATATTCGTCGAATACCGAATAATAGCTAGTATTATTCGGCATTCGGCGAATAGTCGTCGAAAATAAACTTTTAACGAACAAAAGAACTAAGAAGTTAAAAATAATCATTTTTTTAATTATTTTCCTTAATAAAACAATACACAATATCAATTATTATCTGTAATATGTGCCTGTGCCTATCATATTTATGAAATTAGATTAGTAAGGCTTTTTAATTAATATTTAAAATCAAATAGAGGCAGATTGTGGTGCAAAAAAACATTTTTTTCTGCACGTTCTGGAGCAAGTGGATTTCTTTAACTTTATTGTTTTCTTTTCTCACAACCTTAGAAGAAATAAGAAATATTTTTAATGTGTTTAATGTTTTTTTTTATGTCGAATAGTAATGTCGAGTTATTCGACTATTCGCCAAAGTGAATGGCGATTAATCGGTATTCGACTATTCGCTATAAACACTATTCGCGGCAACTCCAGTACTTATGCACTATGGACTGGTGTCTGAAATAAAGATTTTTATTCACTTATTTATTTATCTCATTAAGTCTAAGTTTTTCTATTATTAATATTATACTATGCATAGTTAAGTTATGTATGAATGAATCTGATTTTATTATGTCCGTTTTAATCTATTATGTAACTTTTGAACTATAAATATGAACAGTTTTTATTCTATCAGCATTGTGTCATGGCCTTAACTTTAATTAATTATTGATGCGAGGCAACAAGTAATATTTGTGTTTGGGAATATCGGCCATCAAGATAGCGTTTAGTGTGACACAAACCGTAAACCGGAAGTGCTGGGTTCAACCTATTTTCAGATAGATTAAATCTTATACCTTTAATCGAGCAATTCTTGTACCTATATAAATATGTATATATATATAGAATCTGAATCTCGGAAACGGCGCGAACGATTTTGATGAAATTATGTATGCAGGGGGTTTCGGGAACGATAAATCGATCTAACTAGGTTTCATTTTAAAAAAACGCATATTATGCGCGTTTTCAGACAATGAAAATCTGTCACATTAGACATTAGAATGCGAAGGTAAATTTCGCCGCGTGACGTGACAGCATAATTGGCTTAGACGGGAAGTCGGGCGTTCGTGGCGGTCACGAATTAAGAGCTGCGGGTTCGAATCCAGACGGGTTCCCTTTTTTTTCAAGTATTCTTTTTTTTCAAGAAAATCTAAGAGGATCTAAGTATTTTTAGTACTTATTTAAACCAAGCAAAGCTCGGTGACCCAGGTACTGTAAACTAAACCTGCTAGCTAATATTATATGGATGTTTGGGTGTTGTTCAATCACGGTATTGAATAAATCGGGACAAATTTTGGGAACAAAATCATAGCATGAACAGCGCATAGACTTTATTTCCCTAAAAACTCTAGAGTTAACGCATTTTTATTATATTTGTCTAATTCCAGATACTATGAATGTCCGTATTCGTTAGCAAATTAGTTCGCATTCAGTTAAAGGAAATACTCCCTTAAAGAATACACTAACATTCTTTTGGTGAAAAAATATTAATTAGTTTCTATACTGTTAACCCCAGAATATGACTCCGTAACAGAGCCGGCATCGGCGTGCGTATAATAAGTAATTTGATATTTAAAAGGCTTAGTATAGTGATAGCCATGGATAGTGAGTGTAGTGAGGAAGAGTGCACAGTTCTGGGTCCAGTGGCGGCTGTGCTGCGTCTGTCAAGAGTGACCGGGACAGCTCCCCTCCGGTTTGAGAAGCAAGGGTCATGTTACCGAGTCAGGTTTGCTCGCCCCTACTCCTACCATGGGTTCATCATCATTATGTTAGGCAGTAAGTATTTATTAAATTTCTTTAAAAAATACTCTTCATACCTGACTACTTACCAAGATCACTTCTCAAATGGCCATAAAACAACAACGAATTAGAGATAACCAGACGCTTAAGACTAATAGCAGTCGAGAGCGTACCCATCATGTCGCTTATTACCGTCAGCATTTGGATCAAAAGATTTTGAATAATGAGAGATATTGAGCCTTTATTAACAAAACTAAAATACAATGAGAACTACACTACGCTACATACCTAACTAACTACTTACACTAAGCACACCTGAATTATCCATAGACCGATGAAGGTATACAGATAATCAAGATTTTCAAGCCCACTAACAATCGGAAGCGTACCCAGCATGCTGGCGGCATTACCACGCTGAACGGCAATGCTTATACGTTGGGCCAAATAAACGCCAGCATTTTAGTCACGCGTCGCGTTGACCAAGCGCTCGGAAAGGCTTTTATATATATATATATATATATAGGCTTTTATAAAAAGACTAGCTCAACCCGCTACTTCGTTCGCGTACGTTGATCTTGTGACCTTATAAGTACTTACGTATAAATATTTGGATGGGTGGCCATTACACAAACTGAGTGAATTTGTTTTTCCACACAAAAATATATTTATTCGAGTTTAGCAACTTCATATTTTATATTTTTAGCAACATCAAACACACTCGTAGTAAGGTTGTGGAGTATCGAACATAGCCGCAGTGTTAAGTTTGTAGGATTTTTATAGGATTCATTAAAAAGAGTCTGTAGCTGATGTGCGTGATCTGATACTTTTACCCACTTATACATTTTTACAGGATGATATCCTAAGTAGGTGATAGAGTTATTAGCCGATGTGATATTTTAGACGCTAAAGCCATTTGTGTGTTTCAAATGTCAATCTAATTGGTAATGTCGTTCTGTCCTTAATAGTTGTTTCCGAGATGATAAGTAGTACATGAGACTATAAACTATCTGTGTTTCAAATTTCAACCAAATCAAACTTTTACATAATATACATAATAATACTTAGTAGTAAGATAACATTCTATTCAATTTTAGAAAAACAACGTTCTGTTTTGGTCACCGAAGCTTGTTGAATACTAAATTTAGTACAGTATTTGGATTGAAATAATATCCGAAAGAACAAAAACCGACTTCAATTATTATCATTTCACGTCAATTAACTAACTTCTAGTCAATTAAAAAGTTCACTCGACTAATTTAAGAAGCTATGACTACGTCGTCCAGATAAATAGATAATGGTGGACAATTCATACACAAAACTTTGGCTTTTTCCACCGGCAATGTCCCAGCCATACTCAAACAGGAGTGGTTTTACGCGTGACGATGGCAAAAGACCTGACGGCATGACTTATGTGCCTTGGAAGTTGAGTCGGCCCCTAGCGTGAGACGCAGCTTGCGTCTATACTCTGGCACCATCACATCTTCCATAGACACATAGTCGGGCCAGTGCAGCGGCTAATTAAGCTGAGCGTCTTAAACGGCGGAAATATGGAACCCTCGCTAGTGGCTTTATATTTAAGCCTTTTGGGGTTGAGACATCGTGCCTGTGAAGGCCGGGAGCTCACCTCATCTTCAAAAGCCTTTCCGAGCGCTTGGCCGACGCAACGTGTGACCAAAATGCTGGCGTTTCAATTCAATTCAATTCATTTATTCGAACCATAAATTCATATGAACACTTGGTAACGTCATTAACAAAAAGGCAAAGAATCTGTGTACATAATAAGATAAAGTAACAATGTCAAAATGAATAAAGCGGCTGTAAATAATAATAATAATTCATTTATTCACACAGTAAGAAGTTTGTTACAGAGTAGCCTTAGGATTTTAGAAGCTGAGAGTTACAAATTGTCTGAAGTCGCTACATGAAAGTTTTGAGTTTCGAATATCCGAACTAAGCCTAAGCTTGTGCTTCAGAATATTCGTGCTCTCGCTGGTTTGTTGATTTACAAACATATTTTAATATTTGTCAATTCGAAAATAATACAAATCAAATAAAATGAAACAATACAATTAAAAATTAAAATTAATTAATTAGCATTACCGCTGCGTCTAGATATGTGTGTGTGTGTGTGTGTGTGTTTCTGAATGTGTGCGTGTGTACCTATACGTGCATGTGCATTTTGTGCTATTTATTCGGATTTTTGTAGATATTTTAGCTTAATGCAATTTTAAAACTGTGAAAAAAGACTCTGTTTCTTGATATGACATCTCACGAAACATTTTAGAAACTGTTTTTTTAAGAGTATACGCGTTTAATTTAGATAAATCTTGTTTTCTGGATACCTTATTGTAAAAGAGCCTCGTAAATAACAAATAATTAATACATACAGTATACAGATACTACATGAGTACAAACATTATTCAAAAGTTTTATAAATCTATTATTTTACCTTATTACAAGATTCTAGTTTCGACACATTTCTCTTCCATACGTTACTATCTTTAACAAAGTCATCTATATTATAATATGCCTTGCTCAATAGGTAGTTTTTTATTTAATTTTTAAACTTTGTTTCATTGAGACCTTCGACTTGTGCAGGAATTGCATTATAGAAGCGAATGCCATTACATTTAAAATAATTATTTGTTTTCTGAAGTCTGTGCTTAGGAAATACAATTTTGTGTTTATGGTGGGCTTTTGGATTCAGATCAGTTAGTTTCTTCAGTCGACTTCGATTTTTTCTTACGTACATTATACATTCATAAATATACAATGAAGGGACTGTTAATATGTTTATAGTTTTGAAAACCTCCCGTACTGAATCTCTAGCTGATAAGTTATATAGACCACGGATTGCTCTCTTTTGCAATATGAAAACTGAGTTTCTGTCCGCAGCTGAACCCCATAATAAAATCCCGTAGGACATCTATCTATATATATAAAAGCGAAAGGTGTCTCAAGGAGAAAACATCAAGGAATCTCAGAAACTACAAATGCTAGGAATCTGAAATTTTGCATGGAGGTCCCTTTTAGCATGTAAGCGCTTGCTAAGACGGGGTTTTGCGAAATTCAACCCCTAAGAGGGAGAAAAAAGGGATGAACGGTTGTATGAAAATTCGTCATTTTTAAAGTTATCAAATTTTGTATCATAATGTATTCTTAATGTTTGTTCTATTGAAATTGAAATCTTGAAATTGGGGTTTAAATGGGGGATGAATGTCAATATGGAAGTTCCCAACCGTTGAAGATAAAATCATGAAACTCTGTACATAGACATTTGACACAACGCAAACGAATGTTTGTTCGAGCAATTTTGTAATTTCGAACTGTACGGGGGTGTTGGGGTTTAAATGGGGGATGAATGTCAATATGGAAGCTCCCAATCGTTAAGATAAAACCATGTAACTCTGTATATATATGTAGGCATCTGACACGAAGCAAATAAATGTGTGTCTCTTAATTTTGAATAAAAGCGATGTATCATCGGCGAACATAACTATTTCTATATTTTTATGTTAGTTTATTTGGCCCAACGCATAAACATTGCTATTTAGCATGGCACTGCCGCCAGCTTGCTGGGCACGCTTCCGTCTGGTAGAGGGCTTGAACATCGTGTCATCCAGTTTTTGTTAATATTCAAAAAACCACCTCCATTTGTCTGGCCCTGTGGCTTAGTGGTTAGTAGCTCTGCCTGCGAAACCGAGGGTCGTGGGTTCGATCCCCACCCAGTGCAAATATTTGTGTGATGAATTCAAATGTTTGCACTGTGTCTGGGTGTTTCTATGTATAATAAGTATGTATTTAAAACTATATAAGTATTATATCAGCTATCTGGCCGCCATCACACAAGCTTTGCTTAGTTTGGGGTCAGATGGTGTTGTGTGTGAATTGTCCACCAATATATTTTATATAATCCATTTTCCATATAATATATGTACATGGTAAAAACGGGACCCATTTACTGAGACTTCGCTGTTCGTCCGTTCGTCCGTCCGTGTGTCACCGGACTGTATTTCAAGAACGGTGATAGCTAGAGAGTTGTAATTTTCACAGATGATGTATTTATATTGCCGCTACAACAACAAATACTACATTACACATTTTCTAATAAATATCAGATCGTGTTTCGTACCATGAGCTGCCATCTGTAGTTAATGTGGAAAAACGTTAGAAAGATATTGTCATATTATGACAATACCTTTCTAATGTTTTCAATGTCAAATTTACCTGACGATAGATGATAATCCAAGATCCCAGAGCTGCCAGACGTCACCTGGTCGTCGGCCGTCTGGCAGCTCTGGGATCTTACTCTATGACGGATGGCGGATTTGAGCGCAGTGTGTGTACCAGGGATGAGCTTCGAATCCGACTCTGATTAGTCGGAACTTCCAATTACTATTAGACCATCGGTTCCGACTTCGGCTCCGAAACTTTTAAAACGGAGGTGTATAAATATTTAAATAAAAAATATAAATATTGCAGATCATCCTTTATTGTGGTGGATAGTAAATGGAAATACAAAATCCCAACTTCCTAAATCAATTGGTCGTCAAAGTTTATCGTGTCCACGTGTTTGGCAAAAAAAAAAAAACAATAAAAACAAAAAAATGTCTCTCCTGCCACTACTTTTAATCCTGCCTATGCCTACGACTTCGGTTCCGACTCCGATAAATCAAATTTTAAAACTCCGACTCCGCCTTCGGTTCCGATAAAACGACCTCCGTTACATCCCTGTTGTTTACAGTGTCACAGATTACTTAGAAGGTAGTATCGAATTTATTTTTACCGTTATTATTTAATTGACAGACAGACAGACATGCAAGAAAAAAAAAAAGGTGTGTGCTTAAGACCACACGGCAGAAGTGAAAACTCCATTAGCTGATTTTTGTATTAGGTAGGTATGTCGTATTATAATAAAATATTATGGATCGTATTAGTTGAATAAATGAGTAAAACAAGCCAGAAATTAGAGTAAATATTTATTGAAATTTTATTTATATACAAAGTAGCTGTTACCCGCGACTTAGTCCGCGCGAAATAAATACTAAGGTTACTCAGGCAGTACTTATTTGTATACCCAGATTGTATACACATTTATGGTTAGTAAAAAAAGTGTCCATGTTCAAAAAGTTGTTGGCCGGGGCCGGCTTTTTAAAAGTTACTCCAACTTTGTATGTACTCCAACATTCACACGGTGCACCCTTATGATGCCCCTAACATTGTCCGCAAAAAAAGGTTGGTGAGTGTAATAGGATTTTTCTTACCGACTTTCTCCTGTTCCGTCGATTCCACATACACTACACATGCTCCACTACGATTTTCTGGGAATAGTCTCTTTCTCTTATAAAGGGGTTTTCTAAATAGTTTGTAAGAAACATTTTCACTTGGATTTGGCTTCAATAGTTTTCTTTTTCTTGTCTGTTCGACGGGGTCACCCCCGTCGCTAGCGACGCTCACATTTATTTATACTATTGACTATATACAAAACTAAATATTTACACGAAAGAAACGAAATATTTACACAGCAAAACTAATTAATTTGATTGTGAAAATTATAAAGCACCCATCGTGTTTTCCCGCCCAAAGAAAAGTATTTTGGAGTTGGTAGCCGTCAGTGTTGCCACTATGATTTTGAGCTTGTCGCCAAATAGTTATGAAACAAAGTCGCCGGTTTTGATTGAATTATTAAGGGAATAACAGTCTGGAAGAATACATAAGCTTTTTCCTTCTCCAACCTTCTACACTACACTAGTATATTCCCTTTTGTCGGTAACACGTCGTCTAAGTCCGCTAAAAAGTTTTAAATATTCGCCAGTTTCAGCGACAAAGTCGCTAAAGTGTCAACACTGGTAACCGGTAGCGAGCAGCGAGAGAGAGAGAGAGAGAGAGTATCTATTGTCCCATGTCCTCCTCTAACAATTATCTTTCTCGGTCTGGCACGTTTGTTGACCCCATTATCTTTCTCGCTCTAGCATCCCGAGCTTACCCGAAATTTCTTATCATATCCGAGCGTGATGATCACGTGATCATCAATCCATTTCACAGCCCACGAAAATTCTGTCCATAGCGCGCCTAAAGAAGTTTTCACTTCAAAAATGCAGTTTCGCCATCAGTATCGACTATGGAGTGCCCCCATTTTTTCAAAATATCTTCAGGGTACAGAATTCGACCCGCTACAGTTTTATTATAAGTATAGATATTCCTGGTCCTACTTAATCGCTTACTACCATTTATTCATTCAGGAATTCAAATATTTGCCGATTTTGAAGATTTTTATGATTACTTTTTTTATTAGTAGCTGGGCCTTTTGTAGAACCCTTGAACGGGTAATAACGTAGTCCATTATGAATGAAATAAATAAATCCCCAGATGTTCTAGTGCTATGGATGATGGTAACCTTACCGAACAGCCCAAGTGTGGATAGCAACGTGTACAATGCGGGAACGGTGGCGATAGCGGCATCGGTGACTGCTGTGGTGGTCTCGGGGAGAAGTCGCGTGCGGTGCTTCATACGGACCCTCAACAAGCTGCAGAAGGTACGAACTCATATGTCTCTGTTCTTTCTTACACGGTGTAAACAAAAATAGCTAGAAAATGGCAAAAATGGTAGCTGCTGGTATAGAATCTATCCTAGAATAGCTCATTGGCTACTTTTATCGCAGGAAAAGTACAGGAACGAAAACAATGCAGATAAAGCAGCAGTAAGCTGCCAGTAAGTACATAAGTACTTACGGGTAGCTTACTGCTGTTTTATCATTTAGATAAAAACGCCTATCTCTATACCTCTTTTACATTCAATATATGCAAAAAAACCCTATCTTGGGATGATCCTAAGATAGGGGGTTTTGCATATAAGTAGTTTACTAGCTGACTCTCGTCTCGTATCGTCTAAATGATGATTCTTTGTTTTATGCATTTGTTATTGTCGGGACTAGATTTGTACAGCAGAAAGTAACTTTCTGCTGTACAAATCTAGTCCCGACAGTAAAGAAAGTACTTTCTGCTGTAAATAATGTATAATAACAAATGCATAAAACAAAGAATCATCCTATTTGGTGCAGTCATTCAAAAGTTATGAGCGTACATACATTTCGAAGATCCATTTTTCCGGTTCCGTAAAACGTACTAACTGAACCCTTATGGGTTCGTCATGTCTGTCTGTCTGTCTGTCCATCCGTATGTCACAACCACTTTTTTCGAAACTATACGAACTATACTGTTGAAACTTGGTAAGAGATGTATTCTGTGAACCGCATTAAGTAAGTGTTTAATTAATAACATATTTATTTCAACGTATATAAGGATTTAAAAGCTAGTAATCCTTTTATGCAGAATGCAGAAGACCGCACCTTGTGACGTTCATTAGGAGAGGCCTACGTCCAGCAGTGGATGAATATTAAATAGGATGATGATGAATCCCTTTATTGTTAATCAAGTTATTACCAAAAATCAGTTTTATTTTCATTGTAGTGCTTTGTGATATATAGACCAGTGCAGAAGCGTTAGAAATTGGCAAAAAACAAATATATAAACGTAGTAGGATGAAATCCATTGTAAATGGAAGAGAATACGACAAGTGAAAGGAAAAATAATTTACGGGCGATCTGAGGTCGGGAAGTGGAAAAGGGGGTCCGTTTTAAGCGTAAAAACGGTTTATCCCGATTTCCCGGATATCCCGGTTTATCCGATTTCACACAAAAATTACTCTAAAAATTTGGTAAAAACTTGCCTTTTTATATCTTAAATACACTGTATTTTTTTTATTGAAAATAATATTTTTTTCTACCTTAAATTAACTTAATATTGAAAAAGTACCCTAATTTTCATTCGAAAAATCTCCCGTCAAAATATCAGCTTTTTCAATAAAGTTGGAAAGCTTTTTGTTCTTTAAAATCATTTTTTTCTGATAATGTAAAAAAAGTTATACATTACCTTGGCAAATGTTCTTAGAAAACGCTTTGAAAAAAATACCACATAATGAAAATTTAGTTACAAAACATTTGTATGGGAAAGCACTTCATTTAATATGAACTTTATTTAATAGCAATAAAGCTCAAATTGCCTTAACATTTTAGTTAGAAAACGTTTGTATGGGAAAAAGAAAAGAGCTGTTTTTAGAGTTTTCCCGGCAATTATTTGATTTTTTCTCGCCGTAAAAACCATCATTGGACTTTAACGAACATTAAAAAAAAATTGACCAAATTGGTCCAGGCGTTGTTGAGTGATGCGCTTACCAACACATTTTGCGATTCATTTTTATATTATAGGTTTTAGATTTACCATAAGCTCCGGGAAATTTTAATCAAAATAGAGTGAAACACATTTACAAATAAAAGCAGCCAAGTATTTATGACGTACTAAAAAATAACTACTCATCAGATCGAGTTCAAACCAATTTTCGTTGGTAGTTTGCATGTACATCATATTATATTTTGTTTAGTTTTATCATTCTCTTATTTTAGAAGTTAGAGGGACACATTTTACCACTTTGGAAGTGTCTGTCGTGTATTCCGCGTAGACAAAAATTATTTTAGAAACCTCAACATCATTTTTGAAGGCCTATCGATAAACACCGCACACGTGTAGGTTTGATGAAAAAAAAAATTGAGTTTCAGTTCTAAGTATAGGGGACACCCCTATTTTTTTTAAAATTTTTGTACAAATCTTAATGCGGTTCACAGAATACATCTACTTACCAAGTTTTAATAGTGTAGTTCTCATTGTTTCGGCAAAAAGTGGCTGTGACATACAGACGGACAGACAGACAAACAGATAGACACGACGAATCTATAAGGGATCCGTTTTTACGTTTTACGGAACCCAAAAGACTATAATTGAACAGTTATCGTGCGGGATGAAAAATGATTAAATTACTAAAATGGCTATTAAAAAATAGGGGTTGGAGAAAAAAGCGTAAAAGTTTAGGATTGTATGTATTTTTTAACGCCACATTATAAAAAAATAAATACAAAAAATGTTGTTCAAAAATTTAAAAAAATTTTTTGGAGTGAACAACCCTTGTCACTTAGGGCTATGAAAAACGGCTAGTAGCCGATTCTCAGACCTACTGAATATGCATATAAACTTTGGTTAAAATCAGTAAAGCCGTTTCGGAGGAGTAAGGAAACAAACACTGTGACACGAGAATTTTATATTTAAGAAAGATAAGATTAGTTTCCAGGATATCAATGTTCTATTTGTAGAGCTGTTTTTTTTTTTGCTATAGATACACATGAATCTGAATTGCATCTGGCCGAGGCCATGGACGAGGAAGCAGACAGCGTCACTGGTGGCGTGGCTCGTGTTTGATTTAGTGATCTTCACAGCTGGCGTAGCAGCCGAAGTCATCTGTAAGAAGGAGCTTTACGAAAAACAGCCCGAAGGTCCTACAGGGCATAATACGCTATGTGAGTATCGTTAAGGGTTTGTTCATAAAATATGTGTTTGCTAGCTTGAAGCAAAGCGATTGACAGATACAGACACTAAGATTATAGCCATCGGGAAAAACGCATTCCACAGCCTAGACGTTCTTATCACAAAAGTAGAGTCGAACCTCTTCATTCGTGTCTTTGAAACATTAGCCATGAAACGATGTCGCTTCTTGGAACTACGAGAAGTCCGATAGAAAAATGGGGCAACGTGGTATTCAATAAAGCAGAAAAAACGAAATGAAGTCTTTGAGCACAAGAGTGTCGTTGCCTATGAAACAATCAAGAGACGTGCTAAAAAGGTTTTTAGCACGTCTCTAGATAATTTCCAGAGCCTCAAGTTGCTTAGATGATCCACCCCAAAGGTGAGAACAGTACTCTATACCAGAGAGTATATATGTGCTTGATTTTACATAAGCAACTGTTCTGAATTGAAATACTGTCGCACCTTTGGGAGAACACCTAGTTTTTTGGCAGTTTTTTTGTCTTCGACACAATAGACGACCCAAAGTTGATAGGTACAAATACAGATATGAACAGAAGTAGAAGCAGAGATGCAGACACACATAGATATTTGCACAAACAGCCATAGTAACTTAACACCAAAAGAGCATCTTTCACCAAGAAATGCAATACTAAGTATAAAAACATACAAAGGGCAATGCTCCGAAATTAACCTAATATATATATAAAGTACTGATTTCCATTCCAGTTTATACGATAACGAGCCCTGTGCAGCACTACCTGTATTTCTGGTTCGTTCAGCTGTGTGAGATGCAGTTTGTTTTGTTGTGTTTGGCTGTGCGAAGTGGCTTCTCGGCTGTCAACTACTGCTTGGCGACCTTACCTGGTAAGTATAAGGAAGTTCTTGCCAAAGTAGACCGCCACAATTTTTTAAGTTAAAACTTTTTTTGGTGTGTCATTACTAAGAACAGTTTAATCAACAATATACTGTGTATGATATCAAGAAATTACTACGTTAAAATTGTATAAATGCGTGTATTATGGTAAATTAAAGTTTTTGATTTTTTTGTGTTTTTGTTTTGAGGATATTAAATAAGCAATACATTCGATAACAAAAAAAAAGAAACTACCATTTTGAAGCCAAGATTTAGCAGAAGTTTAATGTATTTTTTACCAGTTGATTTATGTTTTGGATAAAGAATAGATAGCTCTGAAAACTATACAGAAAACTCGTTTCGCAATAGACGCTCATCATGGTTGGAAAAAGAGGCTTCATTGGTGAAGCTTAAGAATAAGAATAAGAAGAATATTTATTTATTGCTCACACTGTGTAAAAAAGGTCTTAAAATATGTATAATGTACAACAGTAAACCCTTGACGGGCGTGCAACATTAAAAGACAACTAAAACAATTACTTACAAGCAAGAAGAATAAAAACATTTAAAAATATTTACTAAATTGGTTTTATTTATGATATTCTAGGAAATATTTATAGGTCATGCAAATATGGAATATGGTATGTCCTCACAGGTAACATGACACCAGCGGCTGCGCACACGGCGATGCGCCGCATATCCCTGGCGTACGCGACGTCATGCGCCTCCGTCCGGGACGTTGACCGCTCACATGGAACCGTGCTGATGCTGCTTCTCACCACCGTGTTCATGCACCTCCTCGTCACACCTTACTTCATCATCACCAAAGTATTGAGTAAACAACTTTAATGGTTTCTGTTCTATGGTTTTCCACTTGAAATTTTATTTGAAGCGGGCTGTGCCTTAGATGAAGAATATGTTTTTTTATCGCGTATAAGTCCGCATTTGACCACCAACTCGCCTGATGGTAAGCGACGGTGTGGTCGAAGATGACGCACGTTGACCTAGAAAGTACCTATTCACTCTGACCTTGGAAAGTTCTATTTAAGTAGATCAGGTTCTTCCGCACGGTTCCTTTGTGTCAATCGTAAGCAGATGAGGCGTACGTTAGCTATCGAAACAAAGTGATATGCCGCTACACACGTATGACACTTCCACAAGAGCGACAAGGAAAGAGCGATCAGACCCGTGCGCCCGGTGTAAAGCGTTTGTTCCGACTTTAAAGTAGTATACCTACGTAAATTGAGCCCGGAAGACAGACAATACAATTTTCAAATTTAGTTGTTTCCGCAGTAAACGATGACGACTTCACGCCGACTCGTGCAGTGGAGATCACGTACGACTTCAGCCAGGTGTTCTGGTGCGTCATTCACGTGATGAACCTCATGTTGATCGTGGAGCCCTGCCACCTCACCTATGCCGAGGTATGTGATCGACTTTTTTGTCATTTAAATTTTAGTATCTCCGTAGACTACTGGGATACTAAAATCTTTGACTATAACGATGCCAAGTCATATGTTATCGCATAGCCCACCCTGCATTTAATGTTAGTAGAATAGTATTTTTTATCTTTTAGCGAATCGCTAAACGAAATATAGGAAGTCCAGAGACTAGATGGAGTGATGTAATACGAAAGGCAGTTAGTGACGGTTGGAGACGTAAGGCCGATGATCGGGCTGATTGGCGTTTTAGGAGAGAGGCCTATGTCTAGCAGTGGATGAATACAGGCTGATGATGATGACATTAAGAAAAAAAGTGTGTGTGCTTAAGACCACACGGCAGAAGTGAAAACTTAATTATCTGATTTTTGTATTATTTAGGTATTATGCCCGGTTTACATTATTCCAGTCCAGCAATCGAATCCAGCGCTGGAATGCTTACTGAAAAAATGTAAACTGGCACTGGAAAGCATGAAAGAAGCCAGAAATTAAAGTTAATTTTTATTTTCCCACTAGGCCATAAAGATCACAGTAAGCTCAAAACTAAATTTAATTTGCTATTTGTATGTTAAGTTGTTGAAATATTTTAATGGAGTAATGAAAGCTAAACTTGGTTTTGGAGGGATAAATATACTTCACTCAGGAACACAACAGCGAAGAGAAATTAGTTGACTATATTATTATGTTTATATTTAAACATATTTATATATATATTTATATTTAAACACTGAATATTCACTTTTTACCATTTAATTTATTTATTAAGCCCAGATCAATTCACAACATGATGTCTGCTCTAATTACTAGTACAATAACTACATACTTAAAAATAACAAATACTTAGTTTACTTAAGTAGCTCTACTAAATGTTTATTATGTTTACAAAGTATTCTGAGTTATAAGTTTTCAATTCAATTTAATTTGCAAAACATGGGTTGTACAATTTTTATATTGTTACATAATGTTGAAGCTATCTAAAGGTCCGCCATACTTTAACCTTATGGCATTCAAATATATGTTATAAGTTTATCTTTTAAAATTCACATTACAGAATTGATTATATAAAATGACAAAAACAATAAAAAGTCAAATTTACATGTCTAAAGTACACAATATTTGGGTCAATAATTAATTAATACCAATATTAGTTACAGATTTTTTATTAGTTACAATAATTAATACCAATATTAGTTATAGACTACAGGCCCGTGAACAAAATTTACGGGTCAAATGAACCACCAGGAGACCTATGTATGTAGGATGATAGAAGGGTATAAAGTAATAAGATTCAGCACTATGCCGTCACTTGTAAGCTGTCCAACTGAGTACAGTCCCAGAGGGGCATTGCACTTGCAATTGCAAACTTCGATCATTTCTCCTAGTCGCATGATTTTTGTACGGCGTTGCGAAATAATGGATTAGAAGAGGTTTTGAAACTGTATGGAACCAATGCTGTACATAATCAAATTACCATATTTACACTGTAGATCGTCAGCACATCATAATTTTTTCCAACAAACTAATAATTAAAAAATTATATTTTTTAGTTTCCATACCTCTTCTGATCTATTATTCAATATGGGAAAATGGTTAATTTCTGGGTGATTTAATGTAACCTTGTAATCAAGGCATATGGTGACTGAACCTGGTTCTGGTGTACCTCACTCACTGTTCACACAAATAAAGTATCTTTTTATTTTGCAATAGTGCATAACATTCAATTTCCAGTTTTCTTTTCTTTGAAAGCAAATGAAACTTGACATGCTGGATATGTGTATTTTTTCTCAAGTAACTGTCTGTACCATAGTATTGTGTCCTTGATTAATAATAGTTTATGGATTTCCCATCGATATAAATCAACAGATGTGCCCTGAGCACCTTGAAATTGGTAATGAAACTGCGTCTCTGTGTGTATCGTAAGTGGTTTACAAACTACCAAATCTACTTGACCCCTATAATCGCTAGCGGCGAAATTTGCTGTGGTTCTACTTTACTTATTTTGGTTGTTGACAATAATGATAGGTAAAAACGTCCGGTGCAGCCGACTAGAACGGAAAGAGTGAGCTCACTCTTCCGAACGTTGACAGGATTGCGTGCGCCCTGAAGTTTGGGAGGGCCCATCTTGGGCCCTCCCAAACTGGAACTGGATCTATGGGATTTCCAATGTGTTCTTGTCCAATGTTCGTAGAGTCCAATCCCACAAGTCTTTTTGTTTTTATGTCTTCTCGTGTCGTTATCGTGAATGAATTTCATTTATATCAGGTTAGATTCTCTTAGGCCCGATTCACACGGCGCGGCTGCCAACCGCGCCCGCGCGCGGGCGCGGCGCCGCGCCGCGCGACGGTTTTGTTTCGAGACCGCAGGTTTTTGCGGTTTTTCAGCCGCCGGGGTCGCGGGCGAAAACCGCAAGACTTGCGGTTGCAAGGCGGTCAGTCAGCGGCGTAGTGTAGGGAAGGTGGTGGGGGCGGCGCGCCATGGGCGGCACTTTTTGAGGGGTGGCCAAATTTCAGATTAAATAATAAGTACCTGGGTGACCGAGCTTAGCTCGGTTTAAATACTAAATACACTCAGATACCTACAGATAAAAGACTCCAAGAAATAATTTTCTTTAAAAAAAAAAGAAAACATGATAAAAAAAAGAGAAGCCGCCTGGATTCGAACCCGGAGCTACTAATTCGTGACCGATATGAACGCCCGACTTCCCATCTGAGCTATTACGCTGTCGCGTCACGCGGCGAAATTTACTTTCGCATTCTAATGTCTAATGTGACAGATTTTCATTGTCTAAAAACGCGCATAATATGCGTTTTTTAAAAATGAAACCTAGTTAGATCGATTTATCGTCCCCGAAACCCCCGGCATACATAATTTCATCAAAATCGTTCGAGCCGTTTCCGAGATTCAGATTCTATATATATATATACATATTTATATACAAGAATTGCTCGTTTAAAGGTATAAGATATATTTAAACCAATTCATATTTTTATCTAAGGTGCACATAAAAAAAGTTTGTTTACTTTTTCTACTAATTGTTTTATTTCTTATTCTATGACGATCTCCGAGAAACTTTTTTTGTGACACAGACGATGTTGAACGTCTCGACAGAGTGGTAGAAGCCTCAGGGGATGAGGGCTCGGAAGTTTTTCGCGATGAGGCGAGAGAACAAGAGAAAAGTCGAAGCTTTCGAGAGAGACTATGGAACTGATGGAAGAAGAAGAAATATATGTGGTTTTACTCATAGATAGCGAAGCAGAGAAAACTTTGTGCATGTCGCTACCTGCTTCCGTGCCGCCGTGCCGGGCAGAATAAAGCTCTGAATTACAAAAACGGGAGGGCCATTACACTAGAGAACAAGATTTTAGTCACAATCTTCACAGTATACAGGTAGCTCAATCAATACACAGCCGTACTCAAGCCAATAACATTAGGGATATTTTTCAACAATATTTTATGACTGATGGCGGAGCTTTAAGCTGGCAATTGTCAAAAATTTGACGAAATAAATTAGTGTAAATTGGTAGTTTATAGGTAACCAGAGTCTACAAACAAAATTAACTAAAATGGCGGTGCTAACACTTAAAAATGAACACATATACATAATACTGACCATACTTTTTTTTATTTGTCTCGTTCCAATTTTCAAAATGTTTATTTAAAATACCACATATTTGTTCCCATGCCTTCAGAGTCAAATTTTTGTACTTATATTCCTCTAAGCTCGTATCCCATACAACTGGCCTTTCTTGCACCAAAGTAATAAGTAGATCGATTTCAATATCCATATTGTCCATGTTTAATATAATTATTCTTAAGCGCGCACAAACACGTCACGATACCACAAGTAGCTGGTGCAAAATGATAGTCTGGAATAGACATTCAAAGCATTGTCATATACATTCAAGAAATTCACCGATTTCGATTTTAGAATACCTAATTCTAAAATCGGAATCGATGAATTTTCTTCACGCATAAAGCTGTCAATGTGCCTAAAGAAGTTAACTTCCATACATTCAAAAAGTTTCTAAAACTTTTGTTTGACCTTTGTAAACAAAGTCATGTATTATAGAGGGAATAAGTGACGACAAGACAAATTTGGACTGATTTAAAAGAGCACGGAATGTTTTCATATTAATTCTGCAACGAACTCTGGGAATCCTTAGGTAGTTGGAATCAAAACACTGATACAACATAAAAAAAAAAATATATACGGTCGAATTGAGAAACCTACTTTTTTTTTAAAGTCGGTTAAAAACAAAAGGTAAGCCTTTTGCGAGATACGGCGTAGGGGCAAGAAGTCGAAGCCTTTGGTTGAGACACTGCTAAATTCGTCAGAACAAAGAGCTCTTAACAAACAAATAATAAAGCAGAATTAGGGGTCGCAAGTCATAATCAATTTGTCAAGTAAAAAAGGCTTTACTAGTACTACCCTGTGATTTTATCGGCAAAATTGCCGTTCCAGTGATTATGCCGCTTTTATTAACATTAGTCTTCGACTTTTGAACTTGAACGGCCCTAGTTGCAGCTAGGGCATGGCGGTAATGGATTTCTGACAAAACCGGTATTTTTTCGGTATTAATATTTTTAAAGCCTTATTTCATCTATTAAAATAGCGATAAAAAATACCCCACGTAATATTCTTTTAGACTAGTAGAAATCAATGCATCGAAATAATTTAAAATTACCGTTTTTAAGAAAATAATCAATCACTCTTCCATCCATCGCATGTTGCGTCACAGGTGGCCGTGGAGTAACGGTAAAGTGAAAGGCGTCCGACAGAGCAGCAGACGCCAATATGGCGCCGTTACTTATTAAGTTACTTAAATTATTTACTCACATAAATGGAGTATTTTGTCTAAAACTTTTTAGTTTTTAGTTATACAATGTCTACAATGCAAAAAGAAGTTTCATTTTTACCGCACATTCATAAAACCACAGAATTAGTTATATTTCTCACTACTATAAATCATTCATTTATATACTGACTGACTGACTGACCTCGTGGCTTAGTTGGTAGTAGCTCTGCCTGCGAAGCCGAGGGTCGTGGGTTCGATTCCCACCCAGTGCAAATATTTGTGTGATGAATTCAAATGTTTGCACTGTGTCTGGGTGTTTCTATGTATAATAAGTATGTATTTAAAACTATATTAGTATTATATCAGCTGTCTGGCCGCCATAGTACAAGCTTTGCTTAGTTTGGGGTCAGATGGTGTTGTGTGTGAATTGTCCACCAATATTTATAAAAAAAAACATTAGTGGAACATGGCCAATGGCCATGGTCCCGAGATAACCCAAAAACTATTATCATTCCCGATTGCGAAAAATCTGCTTGTGGCGTGCCAAAAGAAGTTTTCACTTCAATGAGCTGATTGTTATTTTTGTAATATGAGTTTGATTATTTTTTTTTATTAAAAATACAGAACAATCAGTATTTGCAATTTTAAAACTGATTTTCAGAGTTGCCTTATATAGTCCAGTATTATCGGTTTTTCGGTAATCCCGAATACCGGTATTCATGCCCTACCTGCGACTGTCAAAGGCCACAGTCATTGACATATCACACCATGAGAATGAAAGTGACTCAATTCAAAAATTTGGGTTTTCGAGTTTAGTACACTGACTGACTTAAAAAAACAGTATTTAATTTTATCCCGGCGAAATTCAAAAACAGACAATACAGGTTGCATAGTGACATCACTGCAGTAGTAGTACTTGTAGTGCGTAAAGTAGCAAAAAATGTATGATGGGTTGATGTGCCTGTTGTAATTCAGTTCCCACCAAATTTTCTGTTGATAAGAAATCATTAGTTGCTTATTATAAAAAAATACTATTAAATTATTTATTTATTTATATTCATTGTTACTGTTTGAGATATTATAACGAAATATTGATTTTTAATGGACTGTATTTAATTTTACATATTTGATGTATGTGAACGCGATTTGTTGGCCAATACGAAAGAAATATTTGGTAGAACTAAATATGGAAATGAGGGCTAGATTAGTTCTTGCTAGGATATAGGTAGATGGATGCACAATACCTTCTAGAAGCTCTGCAACTTCACCAGGAGACCACCGTGAAATATGGTGGTGTTTTCTTTGTCCCTTTGGAGTTTTGTGAGGGTTCAGCAAACAAGTCAATCGAAATAACGACACGCCACAACACTAGAGATAACGTTTTGGTATATTGTTTTTTCACAGCGAAAATTATTGGATAACGACACGCGACCGACCGTCTCGCTAGGGACACTGTTTCGCCATCTTTTTTTTCTATTGTTGTTCAAATCGCCACGACGATATCTCTTTTCTCTTTCACTCATGTGTGTCATTCCATGTGCGGGAAGGGAATGGGAAGGTATGCATCGTATCGGCCAAATGCTATTTATATTGCAAGTGTTTTTATTCTGAAACATCAATTTGGCGCGAACATTCCCCCGAGCTTGAAGGGTTTCCTTCAAAGAATAACCAGACGATAATAAAAGAATATATATTAAAGCTACTGATAATAAAACTAATTACTAACCTAAACTATAGTTCTAACCTAAACGCGAAATTTACCGAGTCTACTGATTAGGCAAGGGACAGAGACGTACAACCGGGCGCAAATACAATCCGGTAGCAGTCTTAACACGAACGACACGAGTTACGCCATCAACACCAGGAAACACCTCTTCAACAATCCCTAGAGGCCAATGAAGTGGTGGAGCATTTTCGGCAGTAAGTATCACTACCGTTCCGACAGTAACTGGGTTAACAGGCGTGTTCCATTTTTCACGAGACTGCAACGTGTGTAGATATTCTGTCCTCCAACGCTTCCAAAATGACTGAACGAGCTTGTTTAACAGGTCATGCCTCGGAAGCAAATGAAGCCTATCCTCATGAATCTCTTTCGAGGGAAAATACTTCAGACGAGTTAGAATTAGAAAATGCGCTGGAGTTAACGCGAGTGGTTCCGCTGGGTCGCTAGAAAGCGTTCGACACAACGGACGAGTATTCATTACAGCTTCAATTTGGGCTAGAATAGTGCTCAACTCCTTAAATGATAAGATTTGATCAACTACAACGCGATTGAATTGATAAATTTTTATACAATATTTAGCCAAAAAACGAAAAAAAGTGCGTCGAAATCGACGATCACACTCGCGAATACCAACGTACAAAAGCATTTGACGTATATAAGCCGACAGTGCTACACGAAATAAGCGAAAGTTAATCAAAATTTGATACAAGTTGCCTTGTATATTCTGGTCATTATAAAGAATGTCAGTAAGCGAGACGGACGTGCTAGTGCTGACACTGCCATCTAGCACGCCGCGACAATTCTAAGTGACCTTGTCGTCTCGAATTACCCTATGATGTGGGATAATGTAAGATGGTAATTCTCTAGTTTTGTTTGTTTCTGATTGCGCGAACGATATATAACCCTTATTTAAACATTTGGTGATGACGTCGTCGTAAGCTCGCTTGAAATTAAGCGAGTGTTGCCCTTTTCGTTCCGGACAAAGAAAGCGCTTCTCGGCAATTCGACGAGAATCTCCGAGGGCTTGAGCATCGCCTCTGCAAGGGAGCGCCACTGCGTAGCGCCCGTATTCGTCGCGAGTGGTAGTGCGAATACAAAATTCTTCGCATTCTTTATCATCTGGGCTGAGAATAGTCGGAACGCTGACTTTCTCCATCTCCCAGGACTTACGGACAACGGATTCTATAGGTTCAACGACGCAACAGAAGGAAAATGTTGAATTGGTATCTAATAGGGCGGTTGCGACGCCAACGATAACATAACCGAGCACGGTTTCTAAAGCGCATGGCGACGGTGACGCGCGGTTTGAGCTATCTTGTACTTTGCCAGTCAACAGAAGATGCGGAAATATAGAGGCTCCAATCAACATTTCAATATTTCCGGGAACAGCGTAAGTATTGTCTGCCAATGGCAAGTTATTAAAGTTACCGAGTGTGGCTGTGTCAACCGAAATCGTAGGTAAACTTTCGGTGATCTTGTCTACGATCAACGAATCCATATCATAATACGTATTCCGATCGAAACGCGAAAGGAATCTAACATTTGTCGAACCTTGAATATTCTTACTAGACCCTCCTATTCCCTTCACAACTGTACAAGAAGCCTTCTGAGTGTTGAGTTTGAGGCGATTACAACACTCACGAGTTATAAAATTACTTTGTGATGCACTATCTAAAAGCGCTCGAACACTGTGCTCCTTTCCGTGAGCGTCAATAATAATTACTCGCGCCGTAGCGAGTAATACAGTAGTATTAATAGAAGGTACATTCGGCACAGCGTTGTCGAATGTACATAACGCGATATCCCCGGTAGGCAAATTAGCGGGCGGCGGAGCAGCCACCGTTTGATTATCAGATGCGACATTATTATTTTCAAAGTGAAGCATAGTATGATGCTTATTTTGGCATTTATGGCAACGACCATTTGAACGACATACCGAGACACGATGCCCTTTACCCAAACAATTAATACAAAGATTATTAATTTTCACAAAATTAAAACGTTCACTAGGAGTAAGCTTTTGAAACCCTTGACATTTAAACAAACGATCATGTTCCGATTTACATAGTGAGCACGCGGATTGCAGATTCGATCCTTTCAACGAAGTTGCGATATTAACGTAAGTATGTGTCGTTTTACCAGACTTCGATGCCACCTCCGATCGACGGTAGGCAGCCTTTTTTGTAGCTTCTTGGTTTCCGAACGACGACGTACGCTGTAATATTTTAATGTGATCGCGAACGAACGTTTCGAGGCTATTAAAGGATGGAATATCGGTGCCTCTATTATCCATTTCAAAGGCTCGCGCGGTTTCTTGGTCTAATATTTTTAATGCGAGATACAAAAATAGAAAGTCGTTAAGACTATCGAGGTTAAGATTTCGAAGCGCGGACACTGAAGTAGCAAATTTGTCGAGAAATAGTTCTAAGTTGTTTGAGCTGGCACTAGTTAATGGTTTCAAATCGAATATTTGATCTAAATATGAAGTAGCCAGTAGCCGCTTGTCCTCAAATTTACTAATTAGTGTATCAAGAAGAAGTGTGTAATTTTCAGCGGTTGGGTTTATACCAGCGCACACTGTCCGTGCCTTGCCAGACAATTTACCGATCAAATAATATAATTTTTCCGAATCAGTAAGAGACGGGTTGTTATGCACCATGGTTTGAAAATTAGCATAAAATATCGGCCAGTCTTTAATGTCACCATCAAAGTCTGGTATCTGAATGGGAGGTAAGCGGGGTGGATCCCTAATTTGTGTCGATTTTACGTTGGAAGCGGGGGCGAGCAAAGCCCTAGACACACGCTTGATGCGACCAAACAAGCCATCAAAGGAGTCGAGTGCCTCATAATTTACCACAAACTTAGGATTTAATTCTAATTCGAGTGAGTTTATTTTATCCAAAACATTTTCAAAATTTATGCGTAATTTATCAATAGTTTCGATTTCGTCTAGGAAAGTTTCTTTAGTAACTTCCCTTGAAAGGTCATTTGTACGATCAGCAATCGTTTGGATGCGAGCGAATATCGCGTCCCTTTTACCATAATATAATTTTAATTGCGCCTGAGTCATTTTGAATTTCAATTAAACTAGCAGCAAGCAAGCGAAATGACCAATAAATTACTGCGAATTCAGTTGGAGAACAGATACCTACACAGAATAATAACTTGCAAGCGCGACAACGAGATAAAGTTATAATCTACGAGACCAGTACACAAATAAATAAATTATGTACCTAACTAACTAACTAGTTTTGCGGGGCTATGAAAGAAAGTACTTAGTTAGTGTTACGCCCAATAAGTGTACTAAAATATCCACCAAATAAATTTAAGCGAGTAAGCGCGATTGTGCAAAACTATAACGAGCATTTATTTATTTATTACCTACAGTAGGCGAGTAAATAAGTGTGAGGTGCGAGAAATATTATTACGTACCCAACTAACTCATTCGTTGGAGCGTGTATAAAACCCGAAAAAGAAACGAGAAAAAAAAACAAAAAGCACGATAGCTATATGTATCTACCTCCAATAGGCGAGTTAATTATGCGAAAATTGCGAAATTATGCGAAATAGCACCATAGCTATATTATAAGAATCCAGCTACTATAGGTAAACAACTTATGCGGGGTAATACAAAATAGCACGATAGCTATGTAAGCGTATCTACCTATGTATAGCAGACAAATTTCTTATGCGATGGAGTGCCATCTACCGTAGGCAAATTACTTATGCGGGTTAAACGAAATAGCACGATAGCTATATAAGCATATTTACCTATAGCAGATAATTGCGAAACAAATTACTAATGCGATGGAGTGCCATCTACCGTAGGCAAATTACTTATGCGGGTTAAACGAAATAGCACGATAGCTATATAAGCATATTTACCTATAGCAGATAATTGCGAAACAAATTACTAATGCGATATTATAAACGACGATAACCTACTATGTACTTGTCAATGTACATTGCTACAAATAACTTGGTTTTACACTTACGTTTTGATTTGACGTGTATACGTAAATACATAATAATTATCTAACCGTAATAATGTTTACAATTAGCGATTACCAGGTACCTATCCGGTTCGTTACGGACCAAATTAATGTTTGAGATATTATAACGAAATATTGATTTTTAATGGACTGTATTTAATTTTACATATTTGATGTATGTGAACGCGATTTGTTGGCCAATACGAAAGAAATATTTGGTAGAACTAAATATGGAAATGAGGGCTAGATTAGTTCTTGCTAGGATATAGGTAGATGGATGCACAATACCTTCTAGAAGCTCTGCAACTTCACCAGGAGACCACCGTGAAATATGGTGGTGTTTTCTTTGTCCCTTTGGAGTTTTGTGAGGGTTCAGCAAACAAGTCAATCGAAATAACGACACGCCACAACACTAGAGATAACGTTTTGGTATATTGTTTTTTCACAGCGAAAATTATTGGATAACGACACGCGACCGACCGTCTCGCTAGGGACACTGTTTCGCCATCTTTTTTTTCTATTGTTGTTCAAATCGCCACGACGATATCTCTTTTCTCTTTCACTCATGTGTGTCATTCCATGTGCGGGAAGGGAATGGGAAGGTATGCATCGTATCGGCCAAATGCTATTTATATTGCAAGTGTTTTTATTCTGAAACATCAATTTGGCGCGAACAGTTACACTGCTTAAATAATTCATAAAATCTAATTCTAAGCGTGTACACGAATCTACGAACAATCGTGGTAACAATAAATACAAAAATGTACACAACAAAGAAACGAGAAATTGCTTAGGTAGGTACATAGTACATAACACCAGTCTTCACTAGGATGGCCCGTGTTGAAGACTGTTGCAGCCCGCCTCAAGCCACAGGACCGAGCGAAACACAATGCCAGTTACATTTAATTCAATACAAGAAGTAAATTAAAAACACAATTGCAAACATGTTTGTCCTCTGTTGCTTATGTACGACTTGGAGTAATTTTTAAAAGTTTTTTTTTAAGTTTCAACTTGCGACTGATAAACGGTACACCTAATTAATAAGGGTTAAGGCATAATTATTGTTCAAAAGTTATTTGAGAATAATATTATATTTACTAAGAAGTTCTATTTTCGTAACACATTTGTTTTATAATTTCTGTAATACGTCATCAGAACATGGCTTCATGTTAGTTTTAATAATTTTAGGGCCATTGGTCCTTAATCATACAATAAAAACCCTGACAAAATATCATTAAGTTTTATTTTCTCTATGTACTAAATTGGGATTTATGGAAATAATTAAATTGGTGTTATAATCAATGAGGCTGGAAAATTAATTGATAGTGAGAGTGTAGAAGACCTAAGAGAGAGAGTTCACACGGCGCGGCTGTCAACCGCGCCCCCGCGCGTGCGCGGCAATTTCCATATAAAATTGAATTCAATACACACGACGCGCAGCCACGCGGGCGCCGCGCGGCTGCCGCAGCCGCCACGGCGCCCGCGTGGCTGCGCGCGATTCTTGCGCAGTAGCTTTCCGGAACAGAAACCGCGAAAATCTGCGGTCTCGTGAGTATTGAAACAAAACCGTCGCGCGGGCGCGGCGCCGGTTAGCAGCCGCGCCGTGTGAACCGGCTCTAAGTCATAACAAGCCTTTTTAATACATATTCTTTTTAAATTAAAGTTACCTCATTGTGAAAGGATTTTTAGGCACACATTTTTAATACATAATTAAATAAACATTTATAAAATTTGATCCATTTCTAAAGTTCAAAGAACTTATAATATTTTTTATTCAAAGTTGAAAGTAAACCGTTACTATTATTAAAAGAAATGCTGTTTATGAAGACACGCTATTGAGTGCAGATACATTTTGCTCATTATCCAAAAATCAGTAATTTTGGATTGAGTCACTTTCATTCTTAAGGTGCGATATATTACTGCGTAAGGACAGCTACTGCGCAGGAACCACGCGCAACCACGCGGCTCCCGCGCGGCCGCCGCGCGGGCGCTACGCGGTCGCCGCGCGGGAGCCGCGGCCGCCGCGGCTGTAAACCGCGTCGTGTGAATTGAATTCAATTTTATATGGAAATCTGCCGCGCCCGCGCGCGGGCGCGGTTGGCAGCCGCGCCGTGTGAACTCTCTGGCCCGATTCACACGGCGCGGCTGCCAACCGCGCCCGCGCGCGGGCGCGGCGCCGCGCCGCGCGACGGTTTTGTTTCAAACCGCAGGTTTTCGCGGTTTCTGCTCCGAAAAGCTACTGCGCAAGAATCGCGCGCAGCCACGCGGGCGCCGCGTGGCTGCCGCAGCCGCCGCGGCCGTAAACCGCGTCGTGTGAATTGAATTCAATTTTATATGGAAATCTGCCGCGCCCGCGCGCGGCCGCGGTTGGCAGCCGCGCCGTGTGAATCGTCTCTTACTTACTTATTTCTATCTTCCTTAGCAGGATAAAAATAACAATACACGTCAACAAATTCACACGTTTATTACTGCTTATAGATCAGAACCACACATTAAATACACAGAAATTTGAGAGGTGAAACTTACAGCTAACTGTAGGTTAAAACCTAGCTTAAATTATGTTAGCATAGGTACAAATTTAAAATTATCGGATCATCCTCAGGCATCTGCGCTTTCTGAATATGCAAGTTTCCATTATATAAGAAAGATAACAATAGATTACACTCTTGATGCAATTTCCAAAGATCCGATATTAACATATCATCCTTCCTACTTTATGTTTCCTGTTCAATAATTCCATATCCTCTGCAGTATTCCCATCTATGTGGAAAGATGCTCAGATCAGAAAGCCCTTACCCAAAAAGCCAAATCCTAAATCCTTTTCCGAATATCGTCCCATTTCTATCATTCCATTTCTATCCAAAGTCTTGGAGCGTCTTGTTCACAAACAACTCAATCACTTCCTTAATGAACATGACCTCCTAAATCCTCTACAATCCGGTTTCCGTCCTGGGCATAGCACTGTGTCTGCGCTTGTGAAAATCACCGATGACATTCGCTTGGGTATGGACAACGGCAGGCTTACTGTTCTAGCTCTGTTAGACTTCAGTAATGCCTTATAGCCGTTGATTTTGACATCCTACTGACAATCTTGCGCTCTCTTAACATATCTCCATCGGTGATCGATTGGTTTCGTAGCTATTTATACGGACGTCGGCAACGTATTCGCCTAGACGATATTTTTTCGTCTTGGTGTAGCACTAGAGCTGGCCTCCCTCAAGGCGGCGTGCTATCACCTCTCCTTTTTGCAATTTTCATTAATTGTATTTCTCAACATCTCACTTCTTCCTACCGTCTTTATGCGGACGACCTCCAAATTTATTCACAAGATTCACTCTCTAATCTACATGTAGCAATTGAAACTGTTAACGCTGATCTCCGCCAGATTTTAAATTGGAGTAAAAATTTCGGTTTAAACGCTAATCCCACAAAAACACAGGTCATTATCATAGGTAGTTCTTATATGATCTCTAGAATAAATTGGGTCACAGTACCTCCAATTGTTTTTGATGGGGTAATTATCCCTTATAGCAAATCAGTTAGAAACCTCGGTGTGATTTTTGATGGAACTTTAAGTTGGGAAGCGCACTTGGAATCCATAAGCTGCAAATTATTTGCGTCTGGTAGATCTTTAAACAGACTCTGTAATTTTCTACCCACCGCCACCAAAGTTACGCTTGCTCAGTCTCTACTTCTTCCAATTCTTGATTACGCAGATGTCTGCTATCTCGATCTAACCGAGGCCCAGCTAGATAAACTTGAGCGTCTCCAAAATTACTGCATTAGATTTATATTTGGCTTGCGCAAATATGATCACATATCCGAATTTCGTAATAAGCTCAAGTGGCTCCCTATCCGTTTTCGCCGGAATGCTCATATCCTCTCTCTTCTATATAATATTTTGTTTAACCCTTCAACCCCCTGCTACTTAAAAGAAAATTTCACACTCTGGAGCAATGTTCATCCTCATCCTTTAAGATCAAAGTTTAACTTATCGTTGAATGCTCCATCAGCACGTACCGAAACATTTTACGGCAAATCTTTTGCGTTCCAGGCAGTCTTACTTTGGAATGCCTTGCCCGTGACTATCAGACATGCACCATCACTGCTTGTTTTTAAAAATCAAGTTAAGGCTTTATACTTGTCACAGCTGTCACCACACTGATTTTATTCTTTTTCAAATTGTCTTGCATAATGATAATATATAATGTATGAATTAGTCTATTAATATATTATACTTATGCTCACCTACAAAATATAATATAAGTATTTTAAGTATTAGGATGTATGATTGTTAATTTACTGTATGTATGTGTATTTGATACTTTACGGCACATAGTTACCCCGTCTTTTGCTATCTCAATTTTTTTCTCCATCCTCTGGTTGCCTGGAAGAGATCGCTCTTAGCGATAAGGTCGCCGTTTGTTCCACTAGAGTTAAGAATGTATCTTTTTGTTTATTTATTTTTCTTTTTGTGCTGTGAACAATAAAGTGTTTCTATCTATCTATCTATGACTGTATCTAACATACAGAAAATGAGTGCATATGGTTTGAATCAATTTTTAGATCAGGTTGACATTTCAATATAAGATGAAAGAAATAACGGCGAATCACTATGATTAGGGCACTCCCTGTTTTATATTAGCATACCGTAATAGGTGCTTAAGTTCTGAATTTATCAATCAATCAATCAATCGTTTATTGCATAATAATAAGAAGCTGAAAAAATAAGCTGAGCATTTACCCTGTTAGGGCATAACAATATTAAAATTGTACAGTTACAATCTTAGCATAAGTAGATACCTACTTGTAATATTACGTACCTAATATGTACTTATACATATAAGGATTCTAAACTATGTATATTATTTTTAATATTAATGCCGTGAGAGTGGGATATATTTATAGTCATCTAGGTATTCGTTAATGTTATAGTAACTTTTTTGTATAAGCAGCGGTTTTAACTTTTTATAAAATCTATTTTGATCGGGTTCATTTTTAATCTCGTTAGGCAAGCTGTTATATATTTTTGTTATCATGTATTCATCATGTATCTTCTAGACAAAGTTACGTTTTAATACCTATAAGAATTCTAATATGAAAGCAAACTACAACTGATAACAATGGCTAATGCATTCCTCGAAATTCCAATTAGCAACACACAAAAAAATACTTATTCTCTGAATCTACTTATTTATAGACCAACCTTCCACTTGCATATAAAATTCTAACATGAAAGAAAATGACAGCTGATCACAACATGAAACGTTGAATTTCCTTGCATTTACACACTATTAATAGATTCCTACGGACTCAATCAATTAAATCTTGCAAGTGTTTACGTTACATTTATAGCCAGCTTGCCGCGAGTAACAATTTGACGATTTATTGAGCCCGAAGAGAGACGCCGCCGGCGTCATGACGTCACACAAAAAAACATTACTCAAAAATGAAACCAAATTTTGTGTGTCTGTAAACGACAGTGTACAAATTAATATTATCTCTTAGGCATCAAAATAATCTAATAATCGAGTATGTATATCATGTATATCATGTCATGTCATGTGCGTAATGCCGCTAACTTAAAACGGTGAAGGAAAACATCGTGAGGAAACCGACATGTACCTAGAATCTTTCGAAGTCATGTGTCATCCGCCAACCCGCACTGGGCCAGCGTGGTGGATTATGGCCTTAACTCTCTCCTTGCGAGAGAAGGCCCCGAGTCCCAGCAGTGGGAACGTTTAGTGGGCTGTTGATGTTGATGTTGTTGTATATCATGTAAAAATAAGATTTTAATGTCCCAAAACCGGTTTTGCCCAAATTTGGCCTTCTGGGACTTAAGTGGCTCAAGTTAAGAAATGTCACTGCTTTGTCTTTAGGTAAAATACAATGTCCCTTTTTCAAAAATAAAACAAGGTACGTTCACGCAGCAGGACGTCACCAGGGTTTCAAAAAATCTAATTCATGAAAGAAACCGTGACGTCATGACCGGCATGCCACAGCCCGCGTTCCGTCCTTCGTTGGTTTCAGGACGCCGAGAAAGGCGGGGAAGAGTGTCCCCGCAGAAATATTAAAATGGTTTGAAACCACCCACCTGTAGTCTTGACCAATTTACAAGATGATGAAAAGTGATGATGAATGGTGATGATAAATGATGATGGTGCAAAGTGCAGATGCTGAAGCCGCAAGGTGCAGAGATGATGCCGCAAGGTGCAGAGAAGTGGCCTTCTGGTACACTCCTCTGGATAGGCACACCTGCTGACCCCTTTTCCTTTAGGTCACACGCTTCCAGGTCTTGGAGCTAAATTTTCCTTTCCCGGTCACTTCTCTGAAATCGAAATACCAAATCAAACATTCGTCCCCACCGACCCCTCTATCCATCCCCTGAACTTCCGTACTTGGAACACGTACTTGCACCTTCAGGTTTATTCACGATATATTTTATAACCGACTTGCAGCTAAGGCTTCAGGAATTTGAATGATAACGTTCACCTTTCTCGTCAAAAAGGTGTCAGCCGCATCCACGCGAGGGCGCGCCGTCGGCCGAGACTGCGCCCTCACAGAGTTGATCAAACCGGCGGGGGTGGCAGCTTTACATCACCACTTTTGTAGGCATACTCGCGACAGGTAGGGTGACACACATAATTAGCACACACTAAAAAAATAATTAGCAGTCTTAGGAACTGCCGATAGGAGTGAAAATACGCGGGTGAAACCGGAGGGCGTGGCCATGAGCATGGCCATCTAGAAATGCGTCAGCATTGACCTATGACTATAGTCCCGAGTTTACCCGAAGATTTCTTGTCATTCCCGAGCGTGACGCTAGAGCTCACTTCACAGCTTACGAAAAATCAGGCTGTGGCGCGCCAAAGAAAATTTCACTTCAAAAAAATGTTTTCCAGAAACATTTCCTTACAAACTGGAACAAAGCGATGATTGCACATTTCTGAATGGCGGTAGAATATTTTTTTTTAATAAAGAGTGACGAGACGAGCATGTCACGTGCCTGATGGTAAGCAACATGCCTGCCACATAACAGCACAGTGACACGCAGCTATTGGAACATGAAGAGTCCAAATCATTACCTAGCACTGCACTGCGCTCGTCACCCAGAGATCTAAGATGTTATATCTCTAAGCCCTGCATTTTTCTCTGCAAACATTGAAACAAACAATAATTGGCAAAGGTGTGGTACTTCCCCAGGCAGACTCTGTTAGGAGTCCTACTACTAATACAGCAGGCATAAAAGTAGCCTATGTGTCCCTCCAGACTATTATCTACCTACCTACTAAGTTAAATATGTACTGTCATTGGGTTAGGTTAGGTTTGTGCTTCAGAGAAGAACAAAAATCCATTAGATGCTTAAGGCAAGACACCACGAAATCCTACGATTCGCTAAAACGTTCCATTCTTCTTATTAATACGTTTTGTGTACTGTAAAGGTACGGAGATACATGATAGTAGTGTGGATTGACACAAGCTTCTTTTTATGCTTGCTGTAGTGGTATCGAAAAATGGAGAAAAAAACATTTAGCTCTATCAACAGAACTACTCATGAGAACAAGTGAGAATAGACGAATATTTTGCGCTAGCGCAGAAGTCGCAGGGTCATAATAATCCAATCTTACTTAATATCTATCCTTACGAACCCTCACGTAATAGTAATTTCCTGCTAGCACATGCGTCATACTCGGGACTTTTGCTTATCAATAGAATTTGTAATGGGTCCTTCTAACAGAGTCACTTCTATATAAGTCCCCAAACAATTCATGGCATGTAATTTATTTTCATTGACATTACAATCCACGGAGACCAGCGTTTAGATTTTTGAAGTGAAACTTCTTTAGAATCGATGTGATTTCAAACCGGATGCAACGGGAAAAACGACAGGTAAGAGACACAAATACAAAAATGTGCAGGAAAGAATGAGACAGAAATATACATACTATTTTGTCCCATACTGCAACTAAATGTCATTTTCGACGCTCTTCTCTCAAACGGCATTTGGCGCAATTGTTACGGTCTTTCGATCCTTACCAAAGCCTGTACCTACTTAAGATTTTTATTTTGCACGCTTTTTGAAGTGAAAACTTCTTTAGGCGCTAGTTTCCAAGGTAAGCTATCAAATTCTGAGTTCAAAAATTAAGAAAAATATTGTGTCACTGGCAAGCCAATCTTCACTTTTTAATCATTGCGCGCCGCGCAAGTGATTATCTCGGCTTGTTTATCCTACCCTTGCCTTGTTATATTTATTCATCTCATTCTTTTGTCGATTTACTGAAGTTTCACTTCTATCGTGTGTGAATCGCACACACACCTTTTTTTTATACATGAGGAAGATTTCTTCTTCTTCTTGATCGTATCCCCATTACTGAGGGTCGTGACTACCATCGACGTCCATAACCATCTTCCTTCTGGCACTCCTGTCTTGGGCCATCCGTAAGCAAGTTTGGATGTTTGTCCTTGCTGAGGAAGATACCTAATTTCATAATTATTATTATCCACCATACGTATAGTCCGCATTTGGCCCAGTGTGGCGGATTCTGGCCTTGACTTTAATTTTTCCTTATCAGGGAAGGCCCAGAACCAGGAGTGAAAACATAAAATACGCAGCTGGTTTGATTTTTTTAATTAATCCTATTTCACATTTTTTATTGTAATTATAATGAAACCGAAGCTATACAAAATATACAAAACTAAGGGTTTTTTAATGTATTTTGGTTTTGTGTACTTACTTTACTTGTTCAGTGTAAATAACATTCATTTTTAACCGACTTCCAAAAAGGAGGAGGTTATCAATTCGACCACCATATGTTTTTTTTTTTTTTATGTCTGTTACCTGATTTCTCGAGAACGCCCAAATCGATTTTAAAATTTCTTTTTGTGTTCGAATGAGTATGCTTTTCGAATGGTCACATATAAATTTAATCGACATCGGTCAGGTGGTCCTTGAAATATGAACAAAAAACTAAAATTTGCCTACAATTTTGTCTGGATGACAAATGGTTGTAAATTTCACAAAAGTTATGAAACTCGATTCAATCAACACAAAACTGTGTAAATGCATTGTTAAAAACTTGTTTTGCGCTAAAAAGGGTAAGATATACTGCAGGTCTACTACGAAAACAAACTCCGAATGATCGGATCCGACCGACAGCTAAATCGGATTATAGACTACCACGAAAAACAGTTGGATCGATACATCTCGGTCGGAAGTTATAGACTTAGGTCGGATGAGGGTCGGATCGAACGAATCGGCCGATCCTATCAACCGACAGATTGTCTTTCGAAGTAGGAAAAGTCCATAAGTTTGGCCGATATATCGTTTATCGGACTTCGTAGTAGACCTGCTGTTTTCATACAAAAAATTAAACCGACTTCAAAACCACAAATAGGCACTCAAAAGCGAAAAATAAGTTAATATAATTACTACATAAGCGCTACTCACTCATATATATTTCTTTATTCTATTTGGTTGTAGAAGAAGCTACTCTACTGATTCGTGAAAATTTGGAATGTAGTTAGATTGTAGTCTGGTATAACACATTAACGTACTGCGTTTTTGAAGTGAAAACTTCTTTAGGCGCGCTATAGACAGAATTTTCGTGGGCTGTGAAATGGATTCATCAATCGTCACGCTTGGATATGATAATGGATCGGATCGGATCGGATCGGATATGAAATCTTCGGGTAAACTCGGTAAAAACGGCCAGGTAGGTACCAGGGTAACAGAAACAGTAAAGAGTTTCGATTACCTACCTCCAACAGCCCAGCGTTTATCTCCAGATACCAGGACAACAGAAATATAAAAGAGTTGCGTTTGCCCCTAGGTACCAGTACCAGGGCAACAGAAACAGTAGAGTTGCAATATTCTGTATTCTGTATTATATATAATTACGTTGATATAAAACTAGATGGCGCAACCATCGATTTAGCTGGCGGTGTTGAAATTATGCGAATGTACATAGACCTACGATGGTTTAACAAATAATTTGTCTTCTGACAAGGTAATAAATAAATTAGACAATTCAATTAAAAGTGAAAACATTTGAGTCACAAGTTTTCACTTCTATCGGCAGTTCCTATGACTGCCAATTATTATTTTTTTTAAATAAAGAGTGTCGAGACGACGTGGTCATGTGCCTGATGGTAAGCAACATGCCTGCCACATAACAGCACAGTGACACGCAGCTATTGGAAGATGAAGAGTCCAAATCATTACCTAGCACTGCACTGCGCTCGTCACCCAGAGATCTAAGTTATTATATCTCTAAGCCCTGTAATTTCTCTGGAAACATTGCCCTTCAAACCGGAACACAGTAATGTTTGCACATTACTGCTTGGCGGTAGATTAACTGGCATAGGTGTGGTACTGCCCCAGGCGGACTCTGCTAAGAGTCCTACCACTAAGAGTGTTACCTTGTTTTGTATTGCATTACTTACACTATTACACGAAGCTAGTATCACCAAGTCTAAATCAATGATTGATATAAAGATCGTATATCATCAAAATTGTTTATTAAGTGAATATTCAATGATCGCCCAATGTTGTTTATTGCCTGCCATACAGCGAGGTTAGTACAAGTATATAAGAAGAATGGAAAACTTTTCGTATTCGTATCGAAGTATTTGGTTTTGTTAAGGGCAGTGAATAATGGAATACTTATGTATAGGTATCTAATAATAATATTTACACAATTTGTAAGTCCTCTTTTATTCACGTAACGATCTTTAACATAAAAAAAGAAATGATTTGTAAATTACTTGGTCAAAGAATGGTGAAAAAAAATTAATAGGAATTTTTGGTTCTCATTTCGGTTGTAGATTTTTATGTATGTTACGCGATAGTTTTGTCAATTATGAATGGATTTTGATGATTCCTTGTTTGTTTAGTAGATCGTGCTTTAAGGCCGGTTTGCATTTTGATTATTGCGAGTGTGAGTGCGAGTGCGATTGCGAGTGCGAGTGACTGATTACTATGCACTTGCAATAATCAATCGGTGTCCACACGTGTTTGCTACCAATCACTCAACACCTGCACTACTCACTCGCACTCGTACTAATCAAAATGAAAACAGGCCTTTAGAAATAGTCTTGTATAAATTTAATCGAAATCGGTGTTGTGGTTTTTGAAATATCGACCAAAATTTTATTGTCTTGATTAATTTAACTTCGTATTCTTGCTGTTTCTTTGGAACAGTATGTTTTGTTAATTTCTCAAAATAAATGAAATTTAATCGAATTTTTGAGTTCTATTTTAAATTGAAGTCTGTTGTTGTTTTTTTCGTAGAAAATTAAATTATAGCATTTACGTATGCATATTCCAATGAAATCAAACATTAACTTGCGCGCGGTCTGTATCTAATACATAGGCAAGATCCATCGCTTCCTGTTTTTAAAGACAAGTAAAACGAATCTACTTGTTTCAGTACCACCTAGTTGAAGTTATTACTCTTCTTTAAATATCTTATCTCCATAAATTTTCTCTGCACTTAGTTAAGTATGAATAAGTATGATTTTATTATGTCCGTATTAATCTATTATGTAAATTTCGAACTACTAGTATGAACAGTTTTTATTCTATCAGCATTGTGTCATGGCCTTAACTTTAATTAATTATTGATGTGAGACAGCAAGTAATATTTGTGTTCGGGAATATCGTTCAGTGTGACACGAACCGTAAACCGGAAGTGCCGGGTCAAACCTATTTTCTGATAGTTAGATTAAATGTAATCTAATCCTGCTAGCTACTTTTATGTGGAAGTTTGAATGTTGTTCAATCACGGTATTGAACAAATCAGGACAAATTTAAGAACCCAAATCGATCATAGCATGAATGATAGCCTTTATTTCCCTAAAAACTCTAGAGTTGCTTCACGTTTTTTTTTATTATATTTGTCTTGTTCCAGATACTATGAATGTCAGTATTCGTTAGAAAATTAGTCCGCGTTTAGTTAGAAAAAATATTCCCTTAAAGAATCATACTGTAATTTTTTTGGTAAAAAATAATTTAATAGTTTCTAGATTGTTACCCCACAATATGACTCCGTAAGAGAGTCAGGACTCAGCGTGCGCATAATAAGCATTTTTTTTAAATAACGAGTGACAAGACGAGCATGACATGTGCCTGATGGTAAGCAACATGCCTGCCACATAACAGTGACACGCAGCTAGTGGAACGTAAAGAGTCCAAATCATTACCTAGCACTACACTGCGCTCGCCACACAGGGATCTAAGGTTTTATATCTCTAAGCCCTGTAATTTTTCTAAAAACATTGCCGTTCAAACCGGAACACAGTAATGTTTAGACATTACTGCTTGGCGGTAGAATAACTGGCAAAGGTGTGGTACTTGCACAGGCGGACTCTGCTAAGAGTCTTACCACTACAAGGCGGTTAAGGCATTTTAATCATTTAAAGGCTTAATACCTACAGTGATAACCATGGATAGTGAGTGTAGTGAGGAAGAGTGCACAGTTCTGGGTCCAGTGGCGGCTGTGCTGCGTCTGTCAAGAGTGACCGGGACAGCTCCGCTCCGGTTCGAGAAGCAAGGGTCATGTTACCGAGTCAGGTTTGCTCGCGCCTACTCCTACCATGGGTTCATCATCATTGTATTAGGAAGTAAGTATTTATTAAATTTCTATGAAAGATACTCTGCATATGCATACCTGACTACTTACCAAGATCACTTCCCAAATGGTCATAAAACGACAAGGATTAGAGATACTACGACGCTCAAGACTAATAGCAGTTGAAAGCGTGCCCACCATCTCGTTTATAACCGCCGGCATTTAGATCAAGCTACTAAGAAAATTAGTCTTACTGTTTTTTTCTTAATTGTGTGTATCCTTTGTGGTGTGAACAATGAAGAATTTTCATTCATTATTTAATTCAAGCATGGCATCGATCAACATTTTTTGGGTAATGAGAGAGATTCCTGGTCCTTATTAATCGCTGACCACCATTTATTAATTCAAGAATTCAAATATTTGCCGATTTCGAAGATTTTTATGATTACTTTCTTTATTAGTAGTTGGGTATTTTGTAGAACCCTTGAACTTGGACGGGTAATAATGCAGTCCGCTATTAATGAAATAAATAAATCCCCAGATGTTCTAGTGCTATGGACGATGGCAACCTTTCGGAGCAGCCCAAGTGTGGATAGTAACGTGTACAATGCGGGATCGGTGGCTATAGCGGCATCGGTGACTGCTGTGGTGGTCTCGGGGAGAAGCCGCGTGCGGTGTTTTCAATTCAATTCAATTCAATTCATTTATTCGAACCATAAATTCATAAGAACACTTGGTAACGTCATTAACAAAAAGGCAAAGAATCCGTGTACATAATAAGATAAAATAACAATGTCAAAATGAATAAAGCGGCTGTAAAGGAGCCTCGTCAATCAAATGCAGCTGTAAAAAGGCTTTGTCAAAGACAAACTAACAAATAATGAATACATACAGTATACAGATACTACATGAGTACAAACAATGTTCCATCAAAAGTTTTATAAATGTATTATTTTACCTTATTACAAGATTCCAGTTTCAACACATTTCTCTTCCATACGTTACTATCTTTAGCAAAGTCATCTATATTATAATATGCCTTGCTCAATAGGTAGCTTTTTATTTCATTTTTAAACTTTGTTTCATTAAGACCTTCGACTTGTGCAGGGATTGCATTATAGAAGCGAATACCATTACATTTGAAAGAGTTATTTGTTTTCTGAAGTCTGCACTTAGGAAATACAATTTTGTGCTTATGGTGCGCTTTTGGATTCAGATCAGTTAGTTTCTTCAGTCGACTTCGATTTTTTCTTACATACATTATACATTCATAAATATACAATGAAGGGACTGTTAATATGTTTATAGTTTTGAAAATCTCCCGTACTGAATCTCTAGCTGATAAATTATATAGACCACGGATTGCTCTCTTTTGCAATATGAAAACTGAGTTTCTGTCCGCAGCTGAACCCCATAATAAAATCCCGTAGGACATAATACTATGAAAATAGCCAAAATAAACAAGCCTAGCTGTTGCGACATCCGATATTTTTTTAATTTGACGAACAGCGTGGGCAGCTGAACTAAGTCGGTCAGCCAGTCTCTCTATGTGAGGACCCCATTGAAGCTTTGAATCTACTGAAATACCCAGAAATCGAGTAGATTGTACAGGTTCGATGAGTTCATCTTTCAGTCTTATATCAAGTTTACCGCACATTACATTGCAGAGTGAGAATTTTATACATTTCGTTTTAGTTGGATTAAGTACTAGATTATTTGCTTCAAACCATTTGTACGCAATGTCTAAAATTACGTTAATTTCTGTGAAATCGTTTATTCCTCTCTTCACTTTGAATAGAAGTGATGTATCATCAGCGAACATAACTATTTCTATATTTTTATGTTTCTTTATCATGAAAGGTAGATCATTTATGTAAATAAGAAACAAGAAAGGTCCAAGTATGGAACCTTGTGGTACACCCATTCTTATAGGCGACTCATTTGATTGCACACCGTCAACATCGACTATCTGTACACGGTCTTTAAGATATGAAGAAATGAAATTTAGAGCTGGTTTCGATACCCCATAGAACTGCAGTTTCTTCAAAAGAGTTTCATGATGAACACAGTCGAAAGCTTTTGATAAGTCACAAAATACTCCTAGAACGTCATGATGGTCTTCCCAGGCTTTCAATATATAATTAGTTAGTTCAATACCGGCATCGGTAGTGGAACGTCCTTTTGTAAATCCAAATTGGTTACTATGTAATAGGTTATTAATATTAAAGTAAGACAAAAGTTGCCTGAGAACTAGTTTCTCGAATATTTTGCTGATGCAGGGCAAAACCGAGATGGGTCTGTAGTTTCCAAGTTCGTTTTTGTCTCCAGATTTAAACAACGGTATCACTTTACTATACTTCATCATGTCAGGAAATGTGCCATTTTTGATACATTCGTTAAATACTTCTGCTAAATATGGAGCAATGTTATTAATAATCCCCTCAAGTACCTTAACAGATAAACCCCATAAGTCCTCTGTATTCTTAACTTTAATGTCTTTGAACGTTTTTAGTATTGCAGTGGCAGTAACATGATGAAACTCAAATGTAGATGAAGGACAATCAACATTTTCTGTCAACATTTCCTCTGCAAGAGAGGGAGACGAAGTTAGGTGTTTAGTTGTCTCTAAGGGAATATCAGCAAAATAAGCCTTGAAAGCATCTACAATGTCCGATTTTTTTGTAGTGACATTTTCGCCAACCCGAACTGCGCGCATCATTTCACGACTTTTAGTTTTACCAGACTCCTTGTTTATTATCTTCCACGTGCTTTTTATCACGTTGTTGGAGTTTTTAATTTGATCCCGAATGAATATTGCTTTTGCTCGAATACACAAATTTCTAAAAATATTTGAATACCTCTTAACATAGACTTTTGTTGCATCGTCGTTGCAGTATGTCTTTAGTTTATATAAATTGTAAAGATTGTTTCGACTTTTAATAAGTCCTGGTGTTGCCCATTCGGCAAACTTCGGTTTTGCGTTAATATTTATTAATTTGGTATGAAAAATATTATTATATTGTGTACTCAGCATTTTAAAAAAATCAGAATAATTACGATTAGGATCATTAATAGTCATATCGAAAAAATTGTTCGAAAAATGATTAGTTATCGCGGTATTTAAAGCTGACATACGGGACAATGTAATGGGTCTAACAAGCACTTTCTCTTCCGCCCTTTTCATACAGGCAGGAAGAGAAATGCTCAAGCCCCTATGGTCCGAACGCAAACAATCTAGGACTTCAGAATGAATGTATTCACAGTTTACAAAAACATTATCAATGCAAGTTGCAGAACAACCTTTCTTAGTTACTGCGACCCTTGTGGGTTCAGTGAACACTTTTGTCAAATTAAAAGATTGGCATAACATTAATATATTGCTCTTATTACGAGATTCCGAAAGTATGTCTGTGTTGAAGTCTCCACACATCACAATCTGTTTACTTTTCTTAGATATTCTACTCAATGCTTCTTCTAAAGTAGTTAGGAAGATCTCAATTTCGGCACTAGGTGGCTTATAAACACATAAAACAACATATCGATCCAATTCTACGCAAGCTAGTTCACAATGGCGTTCAACAGTTATATTTTCTACATCTTTTCGGGACTTATATTTCACATTATTGCGTACAAAAATTATGCAACCACCTCCTATTGCCAATTTTCTATAGTATATACTACCTATTGTATAATTGTTTAGACAAAAATTCAATTCACATTTCGATAGCCAGGTCTCAGTGAAACAAATTACATCGTAATTGTGTGAGCTTTCCAAGAATAGCTCTATTTCTTCTAGTTTACCTAACAGCCTGTTTATATTCTGGTATAAAATATAAACGGTGTTCTCTTGAACCTTCTGAGTAACAGTTCTTTTGTTGCAAGGGGGACCTAGTATATTACGACGCTTTGTTGTAACATAATGAGGCCTCTCTGTTGTCAGGGATTTCAGTTTAAACAGTTACTGTTGGTTGTCGCAATATTTGTCAAGTTTTGAAATTTCCTTTTTCGCTCGTTTGACAATGTAAAAACAATCAGTTTAGCTATTTTAACTTTTAAGTGTCGGGCTAAGAATTGTTTCCCATTGGACAATACAAAATTGTGTATAAAATTATTAATATCAAATAATATAAAGTCTCCGCTTTTGTTTGAAATGAGGTTGTGTAAAATAACATTCAAAGAATATATTTTTTGATTTTGTCTATCGCTCAAAGAAGTCGAATAAGGAAATGTACATAATATAATTTTACCAACTTTACCCGAACTGTGAAAATCCACTAATGATTCTATACAATTTACAAGATCCCTTTTAGTAGTACTCAATGAGTTACCCATCATTATTACAACATCTGACTTTTGTTTAACACGTTTGCTGCGGGGCCATTTTTCGTAGACCTTCAACTAGTGCGGATGAGGTCTTTTCGAGGCAAAATTGAGCTACCTTTCAGTGCGTATGAGACCTTTTGTGCCTCACAAAATTATTTTCTAAGAAAACCTTTAATATTATGTTCATTTGTAACAGTAATTGCTTGAAAATTTACCAATATCATTTTAAAGAGTTGTTAAAGTGAAATCCAGCTTCGCCCACAGTTATGAAATATAGGTATTGAGTAAATGAAAATTATATATATGACATCTGTTCTGCCTCACACCGCATTGAAATAAAGTTATATTAGTGTCTCGACTAGTGTTGTGAATAGATAGATATACTCTTTATTAACACACCAAAGAAAAAGAAATACAGAAAAAAATAACAACACATTTTAAAGTAGTGCGACAGTGGGCGGCCTTATCACTGAAAGCGATCTCTTCCAGGCAACCTTAGGATAAATAATAATATTTGGACAAGTATACGGTTTGTGCAAATAGGAATTAAACTTAGTAAAATTATATACATACATATAAATTGGAAAGAAAATAACAATTATGAAAAAATAATTATAGAGAGAGTTGCAGTTACGATATTAAAACAATTTATGTAATAAGATCAAGTAATATGTTTTTCATTAAAACCGGTCAAGTAGAAAGACTTTTTACGAATTGGACACAAAATAACCCAACAGTATTTTTTTTGCTACCTTGCTACTTTTTACATAAGCCTTAATTTATCGTAGCAACCTACACAGCTCTTTCGTTGACCATTTCGTCAATTTCGTTGAAATTGTCAGGAAGAACAATACGACTCTTTAATTAGTCTCAAAACTGTCTTTTTGCTATGATCTTGCTCGAGATTATAGCTTTGTTTGTCTCTTTAAATAAGTGTGTTCTTCAGGAGTATACAATTTATATAGTTTGACTCCATATATTATGTATATATGTGATTTATTTTTTATGTATTGGCGCAATTTAAGTCGGCCTCGCCACGATATCATAGATTAATCAATGATTATAATTTCTCTAAGACGAAACACTTGTTGACATCGAGAATTTAATATATATTTGGCGATTTTTATATAACTTATCCCCAGTATCAATTTATAAGTAGCAAAAACGCCAAATTAATAAAGATAATCAGAAATCTGTCCCTGGAAATTGCTGAGCACATGTATTAATATCTATACAATATTGACTTATTAGACAAATAGTCGTTAGCATGTAGCACTGTGTATTAGCGAGTGCATCAACTTGCAGTATGCTTTCGTATCGATATTTTTTATCACGTCACTAAGTTAGGATACGCAGGTTCCTCGCCATCCGCACCTCACTCCGTGCGGCTGTGAGGCCTACAATTTTGAGGCAGATTATACCTCACTTCGCACTGTGCGAAACTAATTTATACTCAGTGCGTTTGAGGCCTTTTAAACCTCATTTAGTTTTAACTTCGCTCTTAGCCTAGGCTTTGCAAGGGAAGCAATTCTATATATTTGTCTCTGTTATACTCATAGAAATGTTAATATAATCGCCCCCCGCACAGAGTGAAAGAACACGATTTTGACTACCGCACCGGCGAGAAGCTACGCATGTGGCGTTTTCGACCTCATAATGCAGCAAACGTGTTAAATTTACTGACCACCACTTTATCTATTAGCTGGTGAAAAGTTATATTTGGTATACACGTGTTAGTTAGTTGATTATTATTAGTATTTACATGGTTGAAAATATTTCCTAACCCAACACCAATTCCGTCGCAGAAAAGTTCAACTTTGCCGGTTTTTTCGATTCCACTAACATCTTGTTCAGTTTGTTGATTAAAAACATCTTCAAACACGCTACCATTAGCAGTCGTACCATTTGATGAATTTATGTTCGATTGCCTGTTGTTGTTCACTAATGATAATGATGTAGCATGGTCGGGGCATATCATACAGGATACGTCACTTGTGAGTGACGTAGTTGTGGCCGACAATAGGTCTGCAGCAGAAATCGATTGCCGTTGCTTGGAGGGACTAAGATTTATTAAACTAAATTTTTATACGGACCCTCAACAAGCTGCAGGCGGTACGAACTCATATGTCCCTGTTCTTTCTTACACGGTGTAAACAAAAATGGCTAGTAGTAACTGCTACTACAGAATCTATTCTAGATTTTTTGTAGTGTTAGGACGCTTTGCAGAGTTCGTCTGGGCAAGTACCACACCTTTGACAGTTATTCTAACACCAAGCAGTAATGTGCAAACATTACTGTGTTCCGATTTTAAGGGCAATATTTCCAGTGAAATTACAGGGCCTTGAGGTAAAACTTCTTATATCTCTGGGTGACGAGTGCAGTGCAGTGCTAGGTAATGATGAAGTCTTCATGTTCCAATAGCTGCGTCTTAGTGTGGTGTTATGTGGCTGGCATGTTGCTTACCATCAGGCACATATCCTGCTCGTCTTTTCACTCTATACTATTTAAAAAAAGCCCATTGGCTACTTTTTATCGAAGGAAAACTATGCAAACGAATGCTATGCGGATAAAACAGCAGCAAGCTACCAGTAAGCTAACTCTCTCCTTGGGAGAGAAGGCCCCGAGTCCCAGCAGTGGGAACGTTAAGTGGGCTGTTGATGTTGATGTTGAAGCTACCAGTAACTACATAAGTACTTACTGTGGTGGCTTACTGCTGTTTTATCATTTAGAAAAAACCCCTATCTCTATAACCCCTTTAACATGAAATCTATGCAAAAAAAACCTATCTTCGGATCATCTTTCCAGGATATCAATTTTCTATTGGTAGAGCTGATCTTTTTGCTACAGATACACATGAATCTGAACTGCATCTGGCCAAAACCATGGACGAGGAAGGAGACTGCATCACTCGTTGCATGGGTGGTATTTGATCTAGTGATCATCATAGCTGGCGTAGCATTCGAAGTCACCTGCAAGAAAGAGATTAACGAAAAACAGCTCGCAGGCCTTACAGACCCATATACTCCATGTGAGTATCTGGAAGGGGTATTTCATCAAATTCGTGCTTGCTAGTTTGACGTAAGGTGACAGATACAGGTACGGGTAGAGGCACCAATATTATGACCATCAAAGACAAAAAGGGCAAGGTGGTATTAGATCATGCTGATCGGTTGCGCACTCTCTGAAGTTTATCTGATAAAAAATCGATAAGCTGGCAAGGCGATGTTCAAGACTTTGAAGTCTTTTTGCAGTAGATTATCGTTGCCTATGAGTCTTTAGGGCACGTCTCTAGATGGTTTCTAGAACCTCAAGCTGAAACTTAGCTGATCCATCCCATAAGTGCGAACAATAAAAGCGAATATGGGCTTGTTATAATGTAAGCAACTTTACTATTTAGACTTGAAGTACTTTCGCACTTTTGAGAGGACACCTAGTGTTTTGGCAGCTAATTTAGCCTTGAACTCGATATACGAGCCAACATTGTTACATATATGGATAGAAGTAGAAGCAGAGATGCGGACACATACTTGCACAGACATCCATATTAAATAGTCAACCAAAGAGCATCTTTCACCAGATTACAGAAAAATCGAATATTTTTCTGTAAATAAATCTTAACATGTTTACAATTTTTTTTCTATTTCCATTTCAGTTTTTAGGACAATGAGCCTTGTGCAGCACTATCTGTATTTTTGGCTCCTTAAACTGTGTGAGATGCAGTTTGTTTTGTTGTGTTTGGCTGTACGAAGTGGCTTCGCGGCTGTCAACCACTGCTTGGCGACCTTACCTGGTAAGTGCAAGGAAGTTCTTGCCAAAGTAGAGAATATATCTCTACTTAGTCTGTGAAGTAGACCCGATTTAAGAAGTGAAATCTTTTTTCGGCATACCACATAGATTTCTCGTGGATTGTGATTATAGCTCATCGTCTCAGTTCGAAACGAAAGAAATCACTAGTTCACTTGAACTCGAGACCGCCGAGTGTGTCAGAAGAAGAAAAAAACTGCAGCTTTTTACTGCTGTGTCGCTGTGTTTACTATATCCATAATGCCATACATTATTTAATTCAGCTTACTCTTTTATACTTACACTTGTCTCGCATTATCTCTTTCAAACTTACACGTTACGTTCACAAGCTAATTTCATAGTTTTTCAATGGCTAGCACCATGATAAAAGTATTGCTTACAGACATACAGATCTGATTTGTTTCTCATTTATTTATCCCATTAATATGATCTACAATAATACTAGAGCATAACATCGTGATAATACTACTTACATTATACAAAATTCAGATAATGAAATTTTCGCTTCCGTCGTGCGGTCTACACATTTTTGTTTTCTTTAAGGCCCTACCCTGAGCAAATGACCTTGAGTATTTCTTACCTCATCACACCCTAAGATAGAGCAAGAGAGAAACAGTAGGATTTGAATTTTAAAATAAAGTCCTAACAAAATCAGAGTTTGGTCTTTTGAAAAAAAAAACTACCATAACGTTCGTAATCAAGTTACCTATCCGTTGGTGTAAGTGCAAAATCAAAATAATGGCAGCTTTTTGAATAGATGCATGTAATTTAAAATATTTCTATGATCTATGGCTTTGTTGTGAAGAGATCAATTAAACAATATATTCAATGACAGTAAAAAGAGAAACCACCATTTTGAAGCCAAGATAGCTAAAGAAGCTAAAGTTTAATGTAGTTTTTACCAGTTATGTTTTGGATAAACATTAGATTTGCTCTGAAAACTATACAAAAAGCGCATTTTGCTCGGGGACACGCCGTAAAGGCCATGATATTGAATATGGTATGTCCTCACAGGTAACATGTCCGCAGCGGATGCGCACGCGGCGATGCGCCGCATATCCCTGGGGTACGCGACGTCATGCGACTCCGTGCGGGACGTGGACCGCTCCCATGGAACCGTGCTGATGCTGCTTCTCACCACCGTGTTCATGCACCTCCTCGTCACACCTTATTTCATAATCACCAAAGTATTGAGTAAACAACTTTACTGGTTTCTGTTCTATAGTTTTCCACTTGAAATTTTACTTGAAGCTAGCTGTGCCTTAGATAAAGAATAAGTAAGTAGATCAAGTTTTTCCGCACGGTTCCTTTGTGTCAATCGTAAGCAGATGAGGCGTACGTTAGCTATCGAAACAAAGTGATGTGCCGCTACAAACGTATGATACTTCCACAAGAGCGACAAGGAAAGAGCGATCAGACCCGTGCTCTCGGTGTAAAGCGTTTGTTCTGACTCTATGGTAGTACACCTATGTAAACTCTTTGGGCCGTGCCTGTAGTGAACCTATTTTAGTAAATTGAGCCCGAAAGACGTGGTATACAATTTTCAAATTTAATTGTTTTTGCAGTAAACGATGACGGATTCACGCCGACTCGTGCCGTGGAGATCACTTACGACTTCAGCCAGGTGTTCTGGTGCGTCATTCACGTCGTGAACCTCGTGTTGATCGTGGAACCCTGCCACCTTACCTACGCCGAGGTATGGGATGAACGTTTTTGTAATTTAAATTTTAGTATCTCCGGATACTAAAATCTTTGTCTAAAACTTAAAATTAAACAAAAATAACGATGCCAAGCCACATGTTATTGCATATCCCGCCCTGCATATATTATTAGCAGGATAGTATTTTCTATCTGTTAGCTAGTCGCTAAACGTAGTGTAGGCAGGGCCAGATTTAGAGGTGTGGAGGCCGCGGGGCGGGGCTTCGTTGGGGACGTTGAAATACCCCCTCCCCTTAGGTTATTTTTTGTCAAAACGTAAAAGATAATTATTGCCGAAATTTGAATATTATTTCTCGAAGTCTGTTGTGGAGGCTTCCCATTTGCGGAGGCCCCAGGCCGTATGCCCCGTTTGCCCTCCCCTGAATCCGGCCCTGAGTGTAGGACACCCTGAGACTTGATGGAGTGATGTTATACGAAAGATAGCTAGTGGTGGTTGGACACGTAAGGCTGAGGATCAGGCTGATTGGCGTTTTATGGGAGAGGTCTATGTCTAGCAGTGGACGTATACAGGCTGATGATGATGACATTAAGAAAAAACAAAATGAAGATTGACTGATCAGATGGAGGATACCCGTTTGCTGGTCAGTCGTTTGCTGCAGCAGACCCCTGCTGTTTCTGGGCTGGCGGAGGAGTTGGAGCAGTTCCGGAAGCAGCTGATGCTCAGCCGAGTTTCCTACCGACCGCTCAGCTTCGTCACCATGGACAGGGGACTGGTCCTCAAGGTTAGTAGAACGTGAACAGCCGATTTTAAGCTGAACTAATCGAAAAGTTTTGGATCAGTTCAGCAAAATTCGTTCAGCAGTTGAGAAAAATTCTTTGGAACATGCCAGTTTCTTAATGAAGGTTTTCCTTCACCGTTGAAGTCAGTGACGATGATAAAGACATTTGGGGACCGAGTCACGTTCGTTTGTGGGAAAGCCCCTGTTTATTGACTCTACAAGTGGTGGGTGGCGCCAAACAAGTGACAAAATACCGGTGGTAGGCTTCGGCCGTGGCTGTTGACTACCCACCAGTTGAAGTGTGACATTTCAAGCTTTTTAATATTACAAGACATAATATAATTATATTACAAGACATAAGATGACCCATGGCATGTCTTGAATAATTATAGTAAGCAACATGTCTGCCATACATAACGCAGTGCAACACATGAAAAGTCCATTTCATTGCTAGCAAGTAAATTGGGTCCAGGTTCAAGAACAAAACTTCCATTTGTTTCAGATTGTTGGCTGCATCACAACTTATTTAGTGGTTTTGATAAACCTTAAATAGGTTTGGAGAAGTAATGGGGTATTATACTATTGCTGTAAATCTTACTAAATATTCGTATAATCAATTACTATATTATGTTGTATAGGTATATATGTATGTAGGCAATAAACGCACTTTTAAAGCTATGTTTCTTTTGGAAAGAAAGAAGTCAGATTTAGCGCCAGGAATAAAGAAAAGTACTATATCTTCTGTGCTTTCTCTACTCTTTGCCTAGTTGTGTACTTATGTACACTATTGCACAAACTCTCAGTCTGTTTAGCAATAACGCTGTCATGCCTATTGAACCAATTTAAATGAAATTTGGTACACATATAGTCTACAGCTAGAAAGCTAGCTAGCCTAGACCTATGGCGAGAGCTATGCTCGGAGTTTCTTTGCGCGACAGAATCCGTATTGAGGATATTCGTACAAGAACGAAAGTGGTCGACGTAGCTCAAAGACTAAGCAAGCTGAAGTGGCAATGGACAGGCCACATCGCTCGCAGAACTGACAACCGAAGGGTTCTCAAATGGTTTTTGAGTGGCGACCACGAACCGCAGTGTTGGACGGCCTCTCACTCGATGGGCCAATGACCTCACAAAGGTCGCTGGAAACCGCTGGTTGCAGCTTGCGCAGGACCGTTCGTTGTGGAAATTTAGGAGCCTATGTAGGCATCAGCCGCAAGACGTCCTGCGTCTGATGATGATGATGATAGTCTAAAGCTTCAGAAAGGATATTCATCGTAAGATTTTAAATTCACGGTATTAACGATTTTATCTCTAACGTATAAAGTTAGTCCTTCGAGCTGTGACGTCGACTGTCACGTGATCCACTTGTGCAAGATTGGTGTGTCCGTCCAGCCGTACTCCACGCGAGGGCGCGCTGTTGGCAGGGAGTGCGCCCTCACAGAGATGATTAAACCGGCGGGGATGGCAGCTTTACACCACCACTTTTGTAGGCATGCTCGCGACGGGTAGGGTGACATACATTTTAGCTAAAAAAATATTTTTTCCGGAGACATTTCTCTTCTAATTGGGACACAGTGATGATTGCGTATTACTGCGTGGTGGTAAATAAATAAATATTGGTGGAAACTTCACACACAACACCATCTGACTCCAAGCTAAACAAAGCTTGTATAATGGCGGCCAGATGATATAATACTTATATAGTTTAAATACGTACTTATTATCAGTGCCGGCTTTAGGGTGGGGCGACGGGGTTGGTCGCCCGCGGCGCTGGATACTACAAGGGCGCTGGGAAATCCTAATCTAGGTGTTCGCGCCAAATTGATGTTTCAGAATAAAAACACTTGCAATATAAATAGCATTTGGCCGATACGATGCATCATTTCCCATTCCCTTTCCGCACATGGAATGACACACATGAGTGAAAGAGAAAAGAGATATCGTCGTGGCGATTTGAACAACAATAGAAAAGAAGATGGCGAAACAGTGTTCCTATCGAGACGGTCGGTCTCGTGTCGTTAAATTTGTCTCCAATAATTTTCACTGTGAAAACAATATACCAAAACGTTATCTCTAGTGTTGTGGCGTGTCGTTATTTCGATTGACTTGTTTGCTGAACCCTCACAAAACTCCAAAGGGACAAAGAAAACACCACCATATTTCACGGTGGTATCCTGGTGAAGTTGCAGAGCTTCTAGAAGGTATTGTGCATCCATCTACCTATATCCTAGCAAGAACTAATCTAGCCCTCATTTCCATATTTAGTTCTACCAAATATTTCTTTCGTATTGGCCAACAAATCGCGTTCACATACATCAAATATGTAAAATTAAATACAGTCCATTAAAATCAATATTTCGTTATAATATCTCAAACATTAATTTGGTCCTTCGAGCCGGATAGGTACCTGGTAATCGCTAATTGTAAACATTATTACGGTTAGATAATTATTATGTATTTACGTATACACGTTAAATCAAAACGTAAGTGTAAAACCAAGTTATTTGTAGCAATGTACATTGACAAGTACATAGTAGGTAATCGTCGTTTATAATATCGCATTAGTAATTTGTTTCGCAATTATCTGCTATAGGTAAATATGCTTATATAGCTATCGTGCTATTTCGTTTAACCCGCATAAGTAATTTGCCTACGGTAGATGGCACTCCATCGCATTAGTAATTTGTTTCGCAATTATCTGCTATAGGTAAATATGCTTATATAGCTATCGTGCTATTTCGTTTAACCCGCATAAGTAATTTGCCTACGGTAGATGGCACTCCATCGCATAAGAAATTTGTCTGCTATACATAGGTAGATACGCTTACGTAGCTATCGTGCTATTTTGTATTACCCCGCATAAGTTGTTTACCTATAGTAGCTGGATTCTTATAATATAGCTATGGTGCTATTTCGCATAATTTCGCAATTTTCGCATAATTAACTCGCCTATTGGAGGTAGATACATATAGCTATCGTGCTTTTTGTTTTTTTTTCTCGTTTCTTTTTCGGGTTTTATACACGCTCCAACGAATGAGTTAGTTGGGTACGTAATAATATTTCTCGCATCCCACACTTATTTACTCGCTTACTGTAGGTAATAAATAAATAAATGCTCGTTATAGTTTTGCACAATCGCGCTTACTCGCTTAAATTTATTTGGTGGATATTTTAGTACACTTATTGGGCGTAACACTAACTAAGTACTTTCTTTCATAGCCCCGCAAAACTAGTTAGTTAGTTAGGTACATAATTTATTTATTTGTGTACTGGTCTCGTAGATTATAACTTTATCTCGTTGTCGCGCTTGCAAGTTATTATTCTGTGTAGGTATCTGTTCTCCAACTGAATTCGCAGTAATTTATTGGTCATTTCACTTGCTTGCTGCTAGTTTAATTGAAATTCAAAATGACTCAGGCGCAATTAAAATTATATTATGGTAAAAGGGACGCGATATTCGCTCGCATCCAAACGATTGCTGATCGTACAAATGACCTTTCAAGGGAAGTTACTAAAGAAACTTTCCTAGACGAAATCGAAACTATTGATAAATTACGCATAAATTTTGAAAATGTTTTGGATAAAATAAACTCACTCGAATTAGAATTAAATCCTAAGTTTGTGGTAAATTATGAGGCACTCGACTCCTTTGATGGCTTGTTTGGTCGCATCAAGCGTGTGTCTAGGGCATTGCTCGCCCCCGCTTCCAACGTAAAATCGACACAAATTAGGGATCCACCCCGCTTACCTCCCATTCAGATACCAGACTTTGATGGTGACATTAAAGACTGGCCGATATTTTATGCTAATTTTCAAACCATGGTGCATAACAACCCGTCTCTTACTGATTCGGAAAAATTATATTATTTGATCGGTAAATTGTCTGGCAAGGCACGGACAGTGTGCGCTGGTATAAACCCAACCGCTGAAAATTACACACTTCTTCTTGATACACTAATTAGTAAATTTGAGGACAAGCGGCTACTGGCTACTTCATATTTAGATCAAATATTCGATTTGAAACCATTAACTAGTGCCAGCTCAAACAACTTAGAACTATTTCTCGACAAATTTGCCATTTCAGTGTCCGCGCTTCGAAATCTTAAGCTCGATAGTCTTAACGACTTTCTATTTTTGTATCTCGCATTAAAAATATTAGACCAAGAAACCGCGCGAGCCTTTGAAATGGATAATAGAGGCACCGATATTCCATCCTTTAATAGCCTCGAAACGTTCGTTCGCGATCACATTAAAATATTACAGCGTACGTCGTCGTTCGGAAACCAAGAAGCTACAAAAAAGGCTGCCTACCGTCGATCGGAGGTGGCATCGAAGTCTGGTAAAACGACACATACTTACGTTAATATCGCAACTTCGTTGAAAGGATCGAATCTGCAATCCGCGTGCTCACTATGTAAATCGGAACATGATCGTTTGTTTAAATGTCATGGGTTTCAAAAGCTTACTCCTAGTGAACGTTTTAATTTTGTGAAAATTAATAATCTTTGTATTAATTGTTTGGGTAAAGGGCATCGTGTCTCGGTATGTCGTTCAAATGGTCGTTGCCATAAATGCCAAAATAAGCATCATACTATGCTTCACTTTGAAAATAATAATGTCGCATCTGATAATCAAACGGTGGCTGCTCCGCCGCCCGCTAATTTGCCTACCGGGGATATCGCGTTATGTACATTCGACAACGCTGTGCCGAATGTACCTTCTATTAATACTACTGTATTACTCGCTACGGCGCAAGTAATTATTATTGACGCTCACGGAAAGGAGCACAGTGTTCGAGCGCTTTTAGATAGTGCATCACAAAGTAATTTTATAACTCGTGAGTGTTGTAATCGCCTCAAACTCAACACTCAGAAGGCTTCTTGTACAGTTGTGAAGGGAATAGGAGGGTCTAGTAAGAATATTCAAGGTTCGACAAATGTTAGATTCCTTTCGCGTTTCGATCGGAATACGTATTATGATATGGATTCGTTGATCGTAGACAAGATCACCGAAAGTTTACCTACGATTTCGGTTGACACAGCCACACTCGGTAACTTTAATAACTTGCCATTGGCAGACAATACTTACGCTGTTCCCGGAAATATTGAAATGTTGATTGGAGCCTCTATATTTCCGCATCTTCTGTTGACTGGCAAAGTACAAGATAGCTCAAACCGCGCGTCACCGTCGCCATGCGCTTTAGAAACCGTGCTCGGTTATGTTATCGTTGGCGTCGCAACCGCCCTATTAGATACCAATTCAACATTTTCCTTCTGTTGCGTCGTTGAACCTATAGAATCCGTTGTCCGTAAGTCCTGGGAGATGGAGAAAGTCAGCGTTCCGACTATTCTCAGCCCAGATGATAAAGAATGCGAAGAATTTTGTATTCGCACTACCACTCGCGACGAATACGGGCGCTACGCAGTGGCGCTCCCTTGCAGAGGCGATGCTCAAGCCCTCGGAGATTCTCGTCGAATTGCCGAGAAGCGCTTTCTTTGTCCGGAACGAAAAGGGCAACACTCGCTTAATTTCAAGCGAGCTTACGACGACGTCATCACCAAATGTTTAAATAAGGGTTATATATCGTTCGCGCAATCAGAAACAAACAAAACTAGAGAATTACCATCTTACATTATCCCACATCATAGGGTAATTCGAGACGACAAGGTCACTTAGAATTGTCGCGGCGTGCTAGATGGCAGTGTCAGCACTAGCACGTCCGTCTCGCTTACTGACATTTTTTATAATGACCAGAATATACAAGGCAACTTGTATCAAATTTTGATTAACTTTCGCTTATTTCGTGTAGCACTGTCGGCTTATATACGTCAAATGCTTTTGTACGTTGGTATTCGCGAGTGTGATCGTCGATTTCGACGCACTTTTTTTTCGTTTTTTTTGGCTAAATATTGTATAAAAATTTATCAATTCAATCGCGTTGTAGTTGATCAAATCTTATCATTTAAGGAGTTGAGCACTATTCTAGCCCAAATTGAAGCTGTAATGAATACTCGTCCGTTGTGTCGAACGCTTTCTAGCGACCCAGCGGAACCACTCGCGTTAACTCCAGCGCATTTTCTAATTCTAACTCGTCTGAAGTATTTTCCCTCGAAAGAGATTCATGAGGATAGGCTTCATTTGCTTCCGAGGCATGACCTGTTAAACAAGCTCGTTCAGTCATTTTGGAAGCGTTGGAGGACAGAATATCTACACACGTTGCAGTCTCGTGAAAAATGGAACACGCCTGTTAACCCAGTTACTGTCGGAACGGTAGTGATACTTACTGCCGAAAATGCTCCACCACTTCATTGGCCTCTAGGGATTGTTGAAGAGGTGTTGCCTGGTGTTGATGGCGTAACTCGTGTCGTTCGTGTTAAGACTGCTACCGGATCGTACTTGCGCCCGGTTGTACGTCTCTGTCCCTTGCCTAATCAGTAGACTCGGTAAATTTCGCGTTTAGGTTAGAACTATAATTTAGGTTCGTAATTAGTTTTATTATCAGTAGCTTTAATATATATTCTTTTATTATCGTCTGGTTATTCTTTGAAGGAAACCCTTCAAGCTCGGGGGAATGTTCGCGCCAAATTGATGTTTCAGAATAAAAACACTTGCAATATAAATAGCATTTGGCCGATACGATGCATCATTTCCCATTCCCTTTCCGCACATGGAATGACACACATGAGTGAAAGAGAAAAGAGATATCGTCGTGGCGATTTGAACAACAATAGAAAAGAAGATGGCGAAACAGTGTTCCTATCGAGACGGTCGGTCTCGTGTCGTTAAATTTGTCTCCAATAATTTTCACTGTGAAAACAATATACCAAAACGTTATCTCTAGTGTTGTGGCGTGTCGTTATTTCGATTGACTTGTTTGCTGAACCCTCACAAAACTCCAAAGGGACAAAGAAAACACCACCATATTTCACGGTGGTATCCTGGTGAAGTTGCAGAGCTTCTAGAAGGTATTGTGCATCCATCTACCTATATCCTAGCAAGAACTAATCTAGCCCTCATTTCCATATTTAGTTCTACCAAATATTTCTTTCGTATTGGCCAACAAATCGCGTTCACATACATCAAATATGTAAAATTAAATACAGTCCATTAAAATCAATATTTCGTTATAATATCTCAAACACTAGGGGTGCATTTCAACGTTCCCAAAGTGTATTGTTGTCCTTTAGGGCGCCTAGATGGCTAAAGCTGGCCCTGCTTATTTATTATATCTAGCAGCGCCCCGCGGTGCTACCCGCGAAGTTCCCGTTCCCGTTGTTCCCGTTGCTTTTCCGGGATAAGAAGTAGCCTATGTGTTCTTCTATCTGTGTTCCAAATTTCAGCCCGACTCGTTCATACGTTAGGACGTGATTGAGCAACAAACATCCAAACATCCAAATATCCAAACATCCATACATTGGCATTTATAATATTAGTAGGATAGAACACCCAGACACAGTACAAATATCTAGCAAAGATGCGGTACTTCCCTGGGGAGACTGTTAGAGCCATACTACTACAGCAAACACAAAAGGTACCTTATTTCATATTGAAGAGTGACGAGACGACCAGGACATGTGCCTGATGGTAAGCAACATACCCTGCTACATAACAGCACAGTGATACATAGCTATTGGAACACGAAGAGTCCAAATCATTACCTAGCACTGCACTGCGCTCGTCACCCAGAGATCTAAGGTGTGATATCTAAGCCCAGTAATTTCTCTGGAAACATTGCCCTTCAAACCGGAACACATTAACTCTTATACATAGCTGCTTGGCTGTAGAATACTCTTTGCCATTTCAGACAATTATCCGTCTACCTACTAACTAAATTAAATACTGTCTTTGCGCTTGAAAGGAGGCAAGACACCATGGAATCTCACAATTCGCTGGCGCGTTCCATCCTGTCTGATTAATACCTTTTGTGTGCGGAATCCGTCACACCATTATACTTTAATAACTCGGAGTTTGCCAACGAGCAATGGAACGCAGTATCTTAGGTATTAAAAGACAAGACCGTGTTCGCAACACCATACTGCGTTCCATTACAGGTATAACCGAATTAGGGTCTGCCAAGCTTAAATGGGAGTGGGCGGGTCATGTGACCAGAATGCACCCCGATCGGTGGGCCAGGGTTTCTACAGAGTGGACACCATTGGCCAGTCGACCCCAGGGTCGTCCTCCAACGCGATGGAAGAACGAGCTCGGAGCGTTTAAAAATGATTAGACGATGGTAGCTCAGGACTGGGTAAAGTGGAGGGAATTGGGGGATACCTTTGCTCAGCAGTGGGACAACTGAAGTTAAACTAAAAAAACTTATTAAGCATCCCACTAAATGTTCCCCCTGCTGGGACTCGGTGCCTTCTCTCCCGAGAGATTCAAGGCCAAAATCCACTTTACTGGCCCAGTGCAGGTTGGTGGATGACACATAACCTCAAATGATTCTAGGTACATATCTGTTTCATCACAATGTTTTCCTGCACCGTTTTAAGTTAGCGGCAATACGCACATGACTTCGAAAAGACAGTGGTGCGTGTGAGATTTGAACCCGGGGTCGCCGTTCTCCCGACTAGACCACCCGTAACTAATTTCCTGCTAGCGCATGCGTCATACTCGGGACTTTTGCTTATCAATAGAGTTCGTGATGGGTCCTTGTCACTTGAAGAGTCACCTTCATAAAAAGTCCCTAAACAGTCCATGACATGTATTTTATTTTCATTGACATTACAATCCACGGACACCAGCGTTTATGACACATGAGGAAGATTTAGACTTACCTAATTTCATCATTATCATCATCCACCATACGCCAATCCGCATTTGGGCTAGTTGTGGACTGTGGGCTTGACTTTGAATTTTCGTCATCAGGGAAAGCCTAGAACCGGAGAGTTTACCGCCTAGCCAGAACTGTCTTAGCTTTGATATTGTTATCTCTTTTCTTTCCGCTTGAAATGATGGAGATAGCAATAGCAAGCCGATTTAGTTACGCGGTAAAAGGGCAGGAGTGAAAACATAAAGTACGCAGCTGGTTCGATCTTTTTACCCGACTGAAAGAAGGGTTATTAAATTAATCCTATTTCAAATTTATTGTATTACTAGCAACGTTCCACGGTTTCACTCGTGTAGTTCCCATTTCCGGGATAAATAAATCCTACTAATACTATAAATGTCAATGTATGGATGTTTGGATGTTCGTTGCTCAATCACGACCTAACGTATGAACGGATCGGGCTGAAATTTGGAACACAGATAGATTATAGTCTGGAAGAACACATAGGCTACTTTTTATCCCGGAAAAACAACGGAAACAACGGGAACGGGAACTTCGCGGGTAACACCGCGGGGCGCTGCTAGTAATAAATAAATATTGGTGGACAATTCACACAAAACACCATCTGACCCCAAACTAAGCAAAGCTTGTACTATGGCGACCAGATAGCTGATATAATACTTACATAATTTTAAATACATACTTATTATGTATAGAAACACCCAGACACACTACAAACATTTGAGTTCATCACACAGATTCGATTCCCACCCAGTGTAAATTTTGCTCTGGGTGGAAATCGAACCCACGACCCTCGGCTTCGCAGGCAGAGCTACTACCCACTAAGCCACAAGGCCATTAAAAGTAGCGTAAGTATTATTCTAGACTAGGGGTCGGCAAGTAAATTTAGGTGCGGTCCGGATGCTGGGCTTTCGCATTTTAACGAGGTCCAGAAAAAAAAACTAGTTGTAGGTTGAAGTTAGATTCTACGTGGCAAAAACATATTGTAACAATTAATAAAGGTACAGTGTACCTTATCTACATTTTAAAATGTATACTTGGTATACAATACAATATTTGGCGGTCCGAGGTTCAACCTTTCGCGGTCCGCCTGTTGCTGACCCTTGTTCTAGACCATTATCTATAGATATCGCGCGAGTTGAATGCAGTCGGGGTCTGAGGTAAAGAGCGGGAGCATCTCCCCCCGCTATCCGCACGCCCCACCTCACGCGCCTGCAGTGTATAGTGCTGTCACTGTCGCGGTCATATCACTCCGCATTCCTAAGCTCTGCATTCAACTCGCGTGTTATCTATATCTATGTATGTGCCAAATTTCATTCAAATTATTATCAAAGTAGTTTTTGCACGGACAGTTTATTTAAAGAGTAACAAACATACATCCATTCTTACAAACTTTCGAGTTTACAATATTAGTAGGATTACTTTTACAAATTTGAAAGTTTGGACTTTTTTATGTTTGTTGCTCAATCATGTAGGATCATCTGAACGAATCGCACTGAAATTTGGAACACAGGTTAATTTTGGAATAGCATATGGGCTTTTTTTTCATCGAGGAAAAATACTTTAGGTGCCTACTTAGTTTGGTTCAGGGTCAGCGGTCATGGCCGTACAACCACGAACTTTTATGACTAACAAAACAGACCGAAATGAGTCAAGGAATAAGACGATTTGTTTATTTACCTTACCACCAGACGGTGCGCCGGTATTACTAAGATAATGATGTCATTAATGTTTTTACACTAAATAACTCAACGCAATAAAACCTAATTATAAAGACACGGGATAAAGTACGTATTTTTCTAACAGCATTACAGACAAAAAGACATACATGAAGCGTCATAACCGCCTTAGGCCCAATTTTCACGGAGCGGGTTCCAACCGCGCCCGCGCGCGGGCGCGGCACCGCGGCGGGTGACGGGTTTGTTTCAATACTCACGAGACCGCAGGTTTTCGCGGTTTCTACTGCGGAAAGCTCCTGCGCAAGAACCGCGCGCAGCCACGCGGGCGCCGTGCGGCTGCCGCAGCCACTGCGGCCGTAAACCGCGTCGTGAGTTTTGAATTCAATTTTACATACAAATCTGCCGCGCCCGCGCGCGGGCGCGGTTGGCAACCGCTCCGTGAAGTCTGATGTCATTAATGTATTTACACTAAATAACTCAACACAGTAAAGCCTATTTGTAAAGACACGCGAAAAAGTACGTGTTTCTCTAACAACAGTACAGATATACACGAACATAACTGCCTCTTAGATGACGTGGTGCCGATTCCAGGAACACCCGAGCGTTTTTTTTATAGAATTGTATAGAGTGACGAGCTAAGCAGGACATCTGTCTGATGGTCAGCAACACACCAAGTCGCCTGCCCATAACAGCACATTGTCACGCAGCTATTGGAACATGAAGAGCCCAAATCATTACCTAGCACTGCACTGCGTTCGTCACCCAGATGAATGAGATGTTTTATCCCTGCCCTGTGATTTTTTAAACCGGAACAGAGTGATGTTTTCACATCACTGCTTTGCAGTAGAATAACTGGCAAAGGTGTGGGAATGAATTGTTCCCAGTTGTCCCCTCTAGCTCTGCCCCCTGGGGTGACAACTGGGAATTCTCTTCCCATTTGTCACCGGGGTGACAATTCGTGCCAACTGTCCCCTTTGAAAACTGACTAGAGGGGACAAATGGGAAGTATGATTCCAAGTTGTCACCGGGGGGGTGGCAATTGCCACGATTCCTGCTCAGAAAAATAACATTAGTATTAAGTTGAGACTCCACCAAAGCGGAGACGTGTGGAGATATCTGAAGCGGAGACGAGAAGAGACGTTTTTCAGCTCGGGTGACTCCACCGAAGCTGTGCCTTACGCCGCGCGTCGTCGCCTGCGCACATTTCTCATCTCCGCTGCGCGTCGGCGAGGCACAGCTCACATCTCCGCTTTCAATCCGCTTTCATCCGCAGCCATACAAATATTAAATACATCTCTGCTTAGTGGTCTCTACTAGATACCGAGTCGAGATGTGTGAATAACAAAATTCTATTGGCTGTTAAAAACACATCTCGTCTCCGCTCGCACATCTCCGCTTTGGTGGAGTCTCCAAATCCTCATACTTGTAATTATGACTGTGTCCTAGCGTGGTCACACGCATGGTCGCCCTACTCCGCTTCACCGAGTGTCGTCGAGTGTTGTCCGGGTGTCCGTGTCCGGATGCTAGCCGTGTTTTAATTACTTGTCCGGATCGTCCGGGGAGCGGCTCGTGACGTCACTAGTGGATGAAACTACAAACGATTCGCTCTATGACAGATGATAACCAACGCCTATGGACTCGAATCTCTTTATAAGACTAGCAGTGCCCCACGGTTTTATCCGCGTAGTTCCTGTTATTTCCCCACATAAAAGTCCATAAATATGTTCTTCCAGTAGCCTATATTTTTTTCCAGACTATAAATTAACCGTGTTCCAAATCTCAACTAGATCCGTTTAGACGTTAATAACGTGAGTGAGCAACAAACATACCAACATTCAAGAATTGACATCCTACTATCTTACTTCCTACTAATATTATAAATGTCAATGTATGGATATTTGGATGTTTGTTGCTCAATCACGTATGAAGCTTCTAACGTATGAACAGATCGGGCTGAAATTTGACAGACAGATTATAGTCTGGAAGAACACATAGGCTACTTTTTATCCTAGAAAAAACAACGGGAACAACGGAAACGGGAACTTTGCGGGTAACACCGTAAAATAAAACTAGTAGCGGCCCGGGGTTTTACCGTTTCAGTTCCCGTTAGTCCCATTATTTTTTTCGGGATAAAAGGTAGACTACGTTTTCTTCCAGACTATAATCTAACTGTGTTCCAAATGTCAGCCCGATCCGTTTATACGTGATGACTGACGACGTGATTGAGCAACAAACATTTAAATATCCTAACATATATTATTTATAATAGAGGTATTAGTAGGATAGTAGGAAGTATGATATGAATAAGGATCATCACTGACGCCTTTGGACACCTTCAACAAATTTGTTCATAAATATGCATAAATAATATTTATGTTTCTATGCATGAAGTTTTGTTCATTTGATTGGTAAAATTTGTGTGTGTATACACACAAATCCCCTGTATAAGTAACTTCTAAAATAAGATAATGATAACACTATAAAATATATTATATTTTATAAAAATTTAAATAAAATATAATCTCGGACTATTATGCTACTAGCTGCTACGGAACCCTTCATGGGTGAGTCCGACTTGCACTTGGCCATTTTTTTATTGTGAATAATTAGGTACTGAATTGTTTGACTTGTGAATGCTTTATACCAATAAATATTTTTTTGTGTTTGTATAATTTTATTGCTAAGACTTTTTTTTAAATAACGAGTGAATGAGTGACGAGACGAGCAGGACATGTGCCTGATGGTAAGCAACATACCTGCCACATAACAGCACAGTGACACCCAGCTCTTGGAACATGAAGAGTCCAAATCATTACCTAGCACTGCACTGCGCTCGTCACCCAGAGATCTAAGATGCTATATCTCTAAGCCCCGTAATTTCTTTGGAAACATTGCCCTTCAAACCGGAGCACAGTAAATGTTTGCACATTACTGCTTGGCGGTAGAATAACTGGCAAAGGTGTGGTACTTCCCCAGGCGGACTCTGGCAAGAGTCCTACCACTACAAAATACAATAGATTTAGTGTACTTTTTGTTTTGTACAACATAATGTTTATGTCATTGTAAAATTGTAATCACCGTCAGATTATGATCTAACGTAAGAGTAATCTTACGATAGGTTAGATTATTTATATTTATATGATTAGTTTTATAATCTGGCGTCGTTAGATTACGACGATTGATGGTATCTCCAATTCATCGGTGAATATACTTTGTATTCGCAACTCACTACATCTATCTACAATTAACCTACACTCCTGTTTTTCAGAAATATTTAAACCTTTGAAGTCACGAAAACATCAAACCGTCCTACCCTCTCCTGCAACTGCCCTCAAGCGATTCAAATATTCAAATTCAGAACGTTTCAGCCATTTACCTGTCAGCCGTCGCGTAGAGCGGACGTCTTTTGACTGTCTCGCTCTAGGCGATTTCACAAAGAGATGCGGCTACAAAGCTGTGTCAGTTATTCTGTATTCAAAGGTTTTGGAACAGATGAAGGGTGAAATATGCCTTGTAACAACAAGTAGACGTGCTTTGATATTTTTGACACAAAATCCTTTAACTCTTCGAAGTATGAAAGTGACTTGTGGCTTTTAGTTTTGATTCTAAAATACGGCATAGGGTTTTTATACTATTATACTAGCAGCCCTCCCGGCTATGGTGTTTTTTTTTAAATAAAGAGTGACGAGACGAGTTGGTCATGTGCCTGATGGTAAGCAACATGCCTGCCACATAACAGCACAGTGATATGCAGCTATTGGAACAAGAATAGTCCAAATCATTACCTAGCACTGCACTGCGCTCGTCACCCAGAGATCTAAGATGCTGTATCTCTGAGCCCAGCAATTTAATTTTAAATTGGATCAGTAGTTCCTTAGAAGTATAAATTTGGAACACAGTTTGGTTATAGTCTGAAAAAACATGAAACCTACTTTTTATCCCAGGAAAATAAAGGCAATGGGAACTACGCGGGTAAAACCGAAGGACGTTACTAGTAAATAAATACTACTAATAGAGTGTGCTATTGCGGGTCGAACCTGGACTAGATTGGTATAGGACTGAGGCAGAAGACAAAGTAAGAATTAGGCCTATACCCAGCAGTGGGATAGATAAGACTGTGGATAATGATGATGACATCGTTACTTGGAAACAATTTCCGAGGGGGGATTCGAACTTACAACATCTGGACGTCTACTCTAATTCAACGAAAACGTAATTTCGTAATAAACTCGCGATTTTCCAACTCCGATTCCACTTCGATCCGTCGTTTTGTCCGTTTAAATGTTCTAATCCTACTCTAATTAGAGTATGCTTAGAACATTTAAACGTCAAACAATGTTGTATCGGACGAAACGAAGTAGAACGAGAGCAGGAAAGTCGCGAGTTTTTTTTTCAAAATTTCGCTTTCGTAGAAACAGAGTAGACGTCCAGGGTTGTGAAATTGTTCGTTCGCATTATAAGCCTGCTGCCTTATATCATGCTGTCTTGTATTGAAGATCATCATACCTACCGCCAAGCAGGGAAATGTTTCCAGAGAAATTACAGGGCTTAGAGATATAACAACTTAGATCTCTGGGTGATGAGCGCAGTGCGGTGCTAGGTGGTGATGATTTGGACTCTACATGTTCCAATAGCTGCGTGTGGGCAGGCATGTTGCTTACCATCAGGCACATTTCCTGCTCGTCTCGTCACTCTTTATTAAAAAAAAACCTATGGTATTATTTTTCTGTGGGTGAACTGCTTTTATGCACCGTTGTATACATGTTATATACCTACCATCCGCCACGTCGTAGACGCTTTGCATACCATCAGGCATATGTCCTGCTCGCCTAGTCACTCAATACTATAAAAAATGTGTGTGCTTAAAACCAGCAGAAGAAAAGCAGAAGTTAAAACTAAACTAAGAAATAACTATTAAGAACTATTGAAAAAATTGATAATTACTAAAATTTAAAATAATTAAATGCAAAATGAATTTAGTAAACACAGCGAAACGTCAGTGAAGAGTCGCTTTTAATATTAGTAATTATTTGTTGTTTAGATTGTAACTTTAATTCTATTATTCTTTAGATATAAAAAAACTGTTATTAATATTATAAATTAAGATGTTTCGAAAGTTTAATATTTGTGTAACAATTTTTAAATTTCGCATGCCTTTTAGGCTGAAATTGTGCAGCACCACACCATATTATTTTAAGAACTTATTTGTAACCACAATTTTTGGCGAATAAAATTACTTTGACTTTGACTTTTTGAGCAACTGACTGTATCTTTTTCGCTCGGCGGTCCCAAGTTCACCCGAACGAGCTTTTCACCTCAAGGCCGTCACGCCTCGTCACGTCAGCTTTACTTATTACCTATGAAACAATCCATGGCCGGTGCGTCAAAAGATGTTTTCACTTCAAAGAGTACCTGTTGCCTGGATTAATATGTGGACTTTTTATCCCATTAAAGTTACGCCTACTGTCCACGCACGCGTCTTTTGTCGAATGCATGCATCCTACGAACAAACGCAAGACGTGCGGCTGTCGTGTCGTTGTCGTTTCGTGGACACAGACTTCATTATTTGTACGCAAGATGCAAGCATTTGTCTTGCATCCGACAATTGTCGAAATCGTGCGGATGTCGTGCAGCTACGTGGACAATTGGCCTTAATGGTTGTTAATGCACACCGCGAAGCATAGCTAGTGGGTACAAAACATAAGGTTGGGTTGCTTTTACCCAATTGACGTTTTTTTTTTTTTTTTAAATATAGTTATAAATATTCTAGTAGACAAATTAATATCCCGTTAGAAGAAATGGGGCTACCGGTTGAAAATCAACAATAAGTACACTGAGTGAATCTTAGCCTTTGCGGACGACCTTGCAATACTTACATGCAATCCCAAACAGTGTCAAGAGTTGTTGAACGATGTCGATGAGTTCTGTACATGGACGGAGGGAATGAGGGCAAAACCAAGTAAATGTCATTGTTTATGTCTGGGTAGACGAGATACCAAATATACTTCTTACGATCCGCAACTCTCCATAAGTGGCCAAAGAGTTGCCACAATTGCAGAGGCAGTGCCTTTCAAATTTCTTGGTAGAAAGATAGATTACAAAGGACGTACACCATCATTAGAGGTAGTTGTTGAAAATTTCATTAAAAACCTCAATAAGGTAGACCAACAGGCTATCAGCAATATCAAAAAAGCATGGTTATATGACAACTATCTCACATCACGTCTCACTTGGCCTTTCCTAGTATTTGACATTGGTAAAACTCTCCTGGCAAAGCTAGATGCTAATGTCATAAAGATAGTGAAGTCATGGTTTGGATTGGGACATCCGGCTGATCCCTCTACTCTATTTAGGGATCAAAATAGTTTTGGGCTGAAACTAAAAAAAACATCCGAACTCTACAAACACCTAAGAGTTACAAAAACGCATGTTTTGGGAAAGTCGAAAGACGAATGAATTGCATCTCTCCCAAAAGACAAAAGCGCTTCGGACCTTGAATCTAGACTTCAATTCCATAAACAATTTATGGCAGGTGCACAAGTAAATACGGCTGGATTGGGTGCGAGAAAGAAAGGGGAAGACCGAGACATGATAAAAACCTTTCTACAACAAGACGGAAATGACAGTTACAAAGTGCACGCTATGAATTTAGAAATGCAAAGTGAGTGGTTAACCATAGGTGAGTTTTATATCCCATTAGCTCTGAAATGGCACACCTTGCTATATGACTGGTCTCCTGCCTTATTAAAATTTTATCTAAATGCTTTCCAAATGACCCTCCCTGACCAGAGTAACTTGGTAAGGTGGGAAAAAGCCTCTGAAAAATGTTGCTATACTTGTGGTGAGGCGATATGTACAGCAGGGTACATATTGGTGGGATGCAAGGTGCTCCTTAATAGGGGGTCATTACTCACAGCGCCATGACAGAGTACTTGAAATCATACATGAAGCCATAAGCCTTTCGGTAGCTAGAGTCCAAAAGGGATTGCCGACAAACAAAAGACAAATTAACTTTGTAAAAAAGGGCTCAACTTCAAACTCCAAGAACAAGCCTTACTCAATTCTGGGTTCAGCACCTGATTGGACTATTTTAATGGACACGTATGAAAAGCACTATAAAATCCCAGAGGATGTGGGTGTTTCGTCATCCAGACCTGACATTTTCCTTTTTTCTATAAATTAATTATAAAAAATATAATTATAATTTATAATCTCTCTATAACCTGCTTAAAGACTTTGGCTTGTCCAGAAGTGTAGTAAGTTCTATACTAGAACGAGTATCTAAAGCTGCACTAGTAGGATCATATCGGATTTGGCTGGGCAGGGAGAGAAATACGAGTAGTGAAGGTGAGTGTTGACGTACGTCACTAAGGGGCCCCTTTTAAACCTACACCTACACAAGTCTTGGGGTCTATTCGGGATTTCTCTCTCTGTCACACGATGGACCCGGCACCCGCACGGTGAATCCATGGAATGCTAAGAAGTTCGTTTCAAGGTTTGCACTTGATCGCCATCTTGCCTGATGTTAAGCGACGATGCGGTCTACGATGCAACAAGCAATTAGAAAAAACCAATTCTCTCTCGATTTGATTGACCGACCAAGATTGTAACTATCGAGAAAAACCCAATCAGGCAACACATTCCACATCCCAGACGTTGTTATCACAAAAGAAGAGTCAAACCTTTGCGTTTGAGTCTTTCGAACGTCAACCATGGAACGATGTCGCTTTTTCAAGTTACGGGCAATGATTACGATCTATAAATATTATGCTTCCATCCACAATGATCCTAGGATTTAGGATTTTAGTCTTGGGAACATGGACGTATAAAAAAAGTCGGACGTAGTCTCGGTAAAACAAAAACTGTGTCCATCGAGTCGGCCACATAATATGCACGTGTGCGCTGTCACATACAGGCTGACACGCACACATCAGTGAGTCATTACACGCGCTACTTGTGTATATGTGTGCGTGTCAGCCTATCAGTGACAACCTGACAACGCACACGTGCAAATGTGGCCGACTCTAGTGACACAGTTTTTGTTTTAGCGAGACTCCGTCCGACTTTTTTATACGTCCATGCTTGGGAATAATAATAATGCTTAGAGTCCAAATTCAAGGAACAACGTATTTTGTAATCTCTTGTGTGGCTGACTCTTTGCAGAGTCATCCTGGGGAAGTACCTTACCTTTGCCAGTTACTCTACAGCCAAGCAGTAGTGTTCAAACATTACCTACGTACTGTATTCCGGTTTGAAGAGAAACTAATGGGTATGGAGATAAATAATCTTATATCTTTGGATGTCGAGCGCAGTGCAGCGTTTAGGCAATGGTTTAGATTTCGACTCTCCAAATTCCAATAGGTGTGCGTCACTGTGCTGTTATGGCCAGGCTAGGCGTGTTGCTTACCATCAAGCACATATTCTGTTCGTCTCGTAATTTTTTATGTGCCTATATCTTATCTAATATGATAAGGCTGAAGACGTTTTCTGATTGAACGTGGAGCAATTGGACCGAAACTGGGGTGGATTGCTATTCTACTACTAGCTGAACCGTGCGCGTGTTGCTACGCCATCTTAGGTTAGGTTAAGGCCTGTTTTCATTTCGATTAGTGCGACTGCGAGTGAGTAGAGCAGATGTTGAGCGATTAGTAGCAAAATTAAATACGTGTGGACACCGATTGATTATTGCGAGTACATAGTAATCAGTCGCGATTACTCACTCGCACTCCCACTTGCACTAATCAAAATGCAAACCGGCCTTTAGGTTCCTAATGACGCAACCTTTAAAAGATAGACACATGCCGTCACGCAACGAAAGCTCTCAAAAAGCAATATTTTTTCCCGTTTTTGTTACATTTTTCATTCGTGCTCCGCTCCTGTTAATAGTAGCGCAATGTTAAATAGCCTATAATATCCTTTCTCGATATTTATCGAGATTAGGAGTTGGATAGTCCATTTGGACTATCCAACAAAGAAAGAATCTTTCAATTCGGACCAGTAGTTCCCAAGATCCTTGCATTCAAACAAACAAACTCTTCAGATTTATAATATTAGTAAATATAGATTAAAAGTATTTTCATTCAAACTGCATAAAATCTTGCTAATTTGGGATACAATTGAAACGCATACATTTTTCTAACAGTTCTTTTATTTCAGAATGTGACTCAAAAATCCAAAGAGTGACCGATATTCTAGTGTAAATTTAAACTTACTTTATTAAATTCGAAATTTATACAGAGTTTTAACAGTAATATTGCACAAGTATGACAAATTATTACAATACATTCTTAGTTCTAATTAGAGTACGCTTATTATGATAGGATACGTTGATAAATAAATATTGGTGGACAATTCACACACAACACCATCTGACCCCAAACTAAGCAAAGCTTGTGTGATGGCGGCCAAATAGCTGATATAATACTTATATAGTTTTAAATACATACTTATTATACATAGAAACACCCAGACACAGTGCAAACATTTGAATTAATCATACAAATATTTGCAATGGGTGGGAATCGAACCCACGACCCTCGGCTTCGCAGGCAGAGCTACTACCAACTAAGCCACGAGGGCAGTCAAAGTCAAAGTCAGATAGGGTGTATTGTGATGAAAGGTGCATGTTTTTAGCATCTTTATAAAGTTTTACGACAACGGTAAATTATTCATCAATAAATTCAACATGAATTATTTCTTTTTTGCCAAGTATTTTTTTTTTTAAACTTTTATAGGCTTACAGTTGACCGCCATCTCGCCTGATGTTAAGCGACGATGCGGTCTACGATGGAGCGTGTTTACCTAGAAGAAACCGATTCACTCTCGACTTGAAGACACAAAAATTGTAATCAACAGGGAAAACCCACTCAGGCAACGCATTCCACAGCCTAGACGTTCTTATCACAAAAGTAGAGTCAAATCTCTTCGTTCGCGTCTTTGGAACATCAACCACAAAACGATGTCGCTTTCTCGACCTACGAGCATTCCGATAGAAAAAAGGGCTAGGTGGTATTAGATCATGTAAATCAGTCGCACACTCTCCGAAGTGTATCCGATAAAAAACCGAAAGACAAGCAACTTTTCGGCGATGTTCAAGACTTTGTAGTCTTTTTCGCACAAGAGTGTCGTTGCCTATGAGCCTCTAGGCACGTCTCTCGATCGATTCCAAGGCCTCCAGCTGATACTTAGCCGAACCATCTCAAAGATGCGAACAGTACTCCATACAAGTTATTTGGTCTACAGATAAGCTGCGGTGGCCAAAACATCTGACTCGCCATCCTGAGGTCTTTGGATTTTCCCCATCTAAACCGTTGTGTATTTTTGAAACTGTAGAAGTATGGGGTTGTCGTCGTAGCATGCGTTAACGGTGAAGGAAAACATCGTGAGGAAACTGGGAATGTTTCAATAAAGACATCAATTTAAGGACATGCGTCATCTAGTAACCGCACTTGAACATTGTGCTAGGCTAAAAGGGATCCCTTCCAGGCAACCTTAGGATGGTTTCCTTCAGTATCGACAGCAACTGTAGTTGTCTGCGTTGTAATTGTAGTCGTGGCTTCGTTAGTTAGTTGACTAAACGTATTGCGCGAGCGCTCAGCCGTGCGTCCGACAACCGACTGACACTTGTTCCCTGGGAGGAACGGTCTAGCTATAGGCTAAAACCGCGCGACCTTGAGCGAGTGAGGATGCACTGCCATAACTGCCATGCTACGATCTTTTATTGCAATTTGAAAGTGCTCTCTGATGGCACTTGGCAGCTGACGCATGCATACGAAACGACTTATCTCATCGTACTCAATATCGTCGATCTAATAGATGAAGGTCCCATAGTATAAACTATGTCATCCCATTCATAGCGCCATCGCTTCATGTTGATGTTCCAAACACACGAACTAAGATGTTTGACTCTACTTTTGTTCTAGGCCGTACAATGAGTTGACTGAGTGAATCTTTTGCGATGGTTATTATCTTGGGTGTCATCAAGTCGAGAGTGAATCGGTTTCTTCTAGGTAAACACACTCCATCGTAGACCGGATCGTTGCTTAACATCAGGCGAGAGCCATCTCGCCTGATGTTAAGCAAAATTTTTAAGTCAAGTGTAAACTTTTTAAAGTGAAAAATAAGATACACCTAACTTGCAAAACCCAGTCTGCATACACTTTATCCCTCACATTGATATTTCAATAATGATTGAGCACGCTAAGTACCCGGTTTTTAATCTGTGTAACTATTACAATATTATTAAATATATATAAATATCTACTTATTTAAAAAATAACAATCATTAAAGTAAAATTATTTCTAACTAAAAATAAAAACAACCTTCAAACTATAAAAAATGGAACTGAACACGTTAACTATGGCACATACTTATTCGTATATTTACAAAATTATTATGTTACATAAACTTATATCATATTTATGTTGATAATAGTAATCGTATAGTTCTTTGGTAATGTGAAGTACATTTACATATTATGCACTTAAAATAAGTTAAATAACAAAGATCCTAATGCGTTACCTTGTGGTAAACCAAAACATTAAAGATAAAACAATACAAACTTTTGTATTCATAATTAGACCTAACTAACTGTCACGCTGTAAGTGTAGTAAAAGTGGATCATCAATGACAGTGCGTCTTTAGATTATTAAAAAAAAACAGCAGTAAAACATCATCAAAAGCTTTCGTTAAATCGACAAATAGTATAATTTGAAGTTCCGCGATATTTTTTTAACAAATATTTTCACAACGCGAGTATCAATTATTATTGGTAATTACGGTGGTTTCATGGTGAAGGTATCCCGATATTTCGTAGCAGTTCCATGTATCATGTTTAGAAGTAAACATGGTACATGAAACTACATCGACATATCAATGACTTGTTCTTCCATATTACGACTGTATATGAACTGATGCGGTGTCGTAAAACTTAATTTCCAGAGGTCTACATTATGAATTTTAATTACTACTTCTGAATTTTTTTTTTTGTGGTTATTCATGAGTTACTCTTAATTTTTTAAGAAGTATTTACAATAGTAGTATCACACATTGTATAAACTAGAGAGAAAAGGAATGAAGACAGATCTTTTAAGCCAGTAATTCCATTAAAACAATACTGATAAACCATTTATCCTGTCGGACGACGAGTTATTTTCATAATTATAAAATGGAGACATTGGAAATGTCCAAACTCCAAATATAACAAAGAAATGAAATATAAAATTATAATATTCTCAAACTCACTAAATTGAAATCAACCGTTGTACCTTAGTTACCTAACAGAAATTGAGATGGTTTTATACAATGTAACAGATTAAAGCAGTATGAATTTAGCAGGCTAGATTACAATGAAAAATATTAATAATGATGATTTAAAAAGTGATATTTATGATTTATCTCCTGAGCTTCCTCGGGAACCGTGGGGTGATATCTTTCGTGAGCCGTCATTTCTTCCCTATACCTATCATTCCCTGCGCTGACGATAGGGTTGCTAGTGTCATCCTTTCTGTGTTCAGACTCCTGGAAAGAAAAAAAACAAATTATTTAATTTCATAATTCTATGTAATATCTGCTTTTCAGTAAAATGTGCCTAAGTATCAAAATACTTAAATTATAATTTAGTTTAATGTTTTTTTTTAAATTGCCATGATTATGCGAGACGTTTTAACAGTGTGATCCTAAATTACAAACAACTTCAGGACTATGTAAAGGTAAAATGCTCAAAAAGAAGAAATACATTCATTTAAAGTAGTAGGCTCAGGGAGAATACGGGTGACTCCCGCTTCGGCGCGATCCTGGAGCAAAGACGTTGGCGAAATTGTGCTCACCAAACATGTATCTCACACAAATATATATCACAACCAAATAGAAGCCAGAAATGAATCGAAGATGAAGAATCAGATGACATAAATAAAAACCAGAAATTAATAGAAGATGAGGAAGAAGAAGACTTTAATCAGCTGACTATTATTTAATTATTTTTTTTTTATTTAAAAATTAAGACTAACAAATTGTCTTGCCAGACATATTGCATGCCTCTCGCAGAGGCCAGTTTGTATGGGGCAACTTTTAAAATGTTTTGTATTATCTTATCTTACCTACAAACAGCAATAAAGATTTTTGTATTTGTAAAGGTTGGCCATTGCCATTCAGCGTGAGTACGTGACGAGCGTCATGGGCACCTTTGCACCGGGACCAGTTAGGGGTGGGTTATTCGGAGATTAGTTAAATTATATACATTACTAGCCGCCCGTTCCGGCTGCGCTCGAATATCGTATTTAAATATATTGATATTTTCTCCGAAAACCATCTTCTATTTGAAATTAAACTCGACTTTTCACTTTTTTATATCAACTAAGTAAATACATAACAAAGGCGACGGGGCCGCTCACCTATCCGTTGGGCAGACCAAATAAAAGACGTGACCGGACTCACTTTACCGACGGCCCTGAGACAAGCCGAAGATAGAGCAGGATGGAAAGACCTTGTCACCGTCTCGGTAAAGGCATATCAAGAAAGGCACGACCTTCAGTAATGAAGAACACGATGAAGAAGAAGAAGTAAATACATAGATTTTGTGAAATTATTTAAAGTAGCTAGTGATAATTAACATAGAATACTGTTTATAGATATCTGAATGAAATATTGTCTACCTTTGAATTAACTCTTTCAGGTATTGATACCAGTGTAGATAATTCCTTGTAACACAAACTTAACAAGCACCAAGAAAAAGTAAATAAACCACAAACCTATCTTGCGTCAATAGCCTCTCCGTAGGTAAAGGCAGCCTCTCAGTAGGTAGCATTCTCTCTGTGGTCGTAGTGACGGGAGCACTGGAAGTAGCAGTGGCCGTGATGGGAGTGGCTGCACGAGGCAGGACCTTGCTCACTGTCGTCGGGGGAGACGTGCGCAGGAGTGCTGTGGGTTTCTGGTCACGACCGCTGCACACCTACAGACAAATTCGTTAAAAAATATTAGCAAATTCATTTAAAAGTAAAGCAACATAACGCATAATTCCATGCCATTCCATTAGTATTAAATCCAATATTAAACGCACTCAAAATAAGCTTAGGCATTTCTATGTCCAGAGATTATGTGTCGTCTTGCTTCATGTATAACTAAGATGGAGTGACAAGTAAGATAAGGTAAGATAGATAAGACGCAACCTGGGTGTCTTTCAATCGAGAGTAAATTGGAATGATGATTGGACTAAAATATACCAATCTAATTAATTCGTCAGGTTCTAAAACTATGGGGCACGTATTTTTTGTTTTATCCAATTATTAACTATTGACAAAGATATATATGTACCATCAAACTTCCGGAGCGTTGGATTACAACGCCACGTCTTCGTTCGAATTGTACAATGAAAGATATATCTCTGAACTTCTAAGCACTGTGTCTTCGTCTTTTTTTGTTTCTGAACCAAAATATAAAATACGTGCACACTAACATAGTGTGCACGTATCAAAAGTACGTAACAAAAAGGTCTAACTGACGGATTAATTAGTTTTTTTATTGTTCGTTTAGTTGTTTAGTTTGTTCGTCATGCCTATTCCTAAGGACTTGACAACGGGAAAGATTATGATAATAAGCAAAGCAATGGTAATACAAAGTATGATGGTGACCTGATGGTGGTGCTCCCAGTCCTTGTGCTGGCAGAAGGCCCCGCAGTACCGCGCGGCCCCGCAGCCCGAGCACGTCTCCTGCGCCTTGCGGCCGCAGTTCCAACAACACTGCGACAGGAAACCAAGACATGAAGATTATCATTCGCACTACATGATTCCAGTATTACATGCAATAACAAAAACAAAGTAATTTTGGTGTGCCGCTAGCTTAAAATGGTGAAGGAAAACATCGTGAAGAAACCGACATGTACGTAGAATCTTTCGAAGTCACGAAGTCACCATTCCACACTGGGCGTGGTAGATTATGGAATTAACTCTTTCCTAGCGAGAAAACGACCCGAGTCCCAGCAGTTGGAACGTTTAGTGGGCTGTTTAATGCACATTCACTTTGTTCGCAGAACTGACAACCGATGGGGAAGAAAGGTTCTCGAATGGCGACCACGAACCGGAAGACGTAATGTTGGACGGTCTCCCACTAAATGGACAGACGACCTTACAATGGTCGCTACTACCAACTAAGTTACTACCAACTAAGCCACGAAGCCAGTCAACTAGCCACGAAGCCAGTCAACTAGCCACGAAGCCAGTCAACTAGCCACGAAGCCAGTCAACTAAGCCACGATGACAATCAATTAAGCCACGAGGCCAGACAACTAAACCACGAGGTCAGTCAACTAAGCCACGACGTCTGTCAACTAAACCACGAGGTCAGTCAACTAAGCCACGACGTCTGTCAACTAAGCCACGAGGCCAGTCAACAAAGCCAGGAAGCCACAACTATGACAATTACAACACAGAGTTGCAGTTACACTAGACAACTACAGACACTACTTTCGATACTGAAGGGAACCTAATTATGATGATTGCAGCCGAAGGTCGCAAAAAAAAAAAGAATTAACTTTTTACTAATTTAATGAAAATGAAATTATAATTAAAATTAAAATGAAGTGATTCGGTCGAAGTTGGATCTAAGTATGCGCTTGGCGGCGGGCCTGCCGCGCAGGCAGCTTCGGGTGTCGCAACGTGGTCACATTCCCACGGCACGTTGCGCTGACTCCGTGATTCCTGCTGTTGCTCGGAATTGAGGTTGATGCCGTTGACGTAGCTATTCCTATACATAAAAGTGGAAACAACAACCTACATTTTGTTGTTGTTGCGCCGCGGAAGGGCTAAGGTCGCGCGGGGGCGGCGGCGCGGGCGGGGGCGGGGACGGTCTCTTGCCACGCTCTGCTACCAGCTCCAGAGCCTTGCACTCCGCGGCGCCCACCGCACGCTGTAATTCCAACAGGGCTTGGCGTTTCACCTGCAAACAACGTTATTATAAACAAAACGTTTTGTGGAGGCACGGAGGGAGGCATGCAGTGTCGTAAATTTTTCATGTATTTTTTTCTATTTTTTTTTGACATAAATATGATCTGAACAAATGCACGAACTCACGCTTTCATATAACGAGGTATTATTTTCGTAAACTTGACAATCGTAAATCCAGATGGCTACGGCAAGTAGCGTCACTACATCACGTGACCACAGCAGAACAGTCTCATCATCATCATCGTCAGCTCATGTTTGTCCACTGCTGGATATAAACCTTTCCAATATTGTGCCACCAAATTCGGTCCTCGGCTCTCCACATCCATCCGCTTCCCGCCAATCTCTTCTAATGTGGCCATATTATTATTGCTCTTTAGATGCCCTGGCGATATACGGAGAACCTGATATTAGAGGTAACAGTGGTAAGAGTATTGATGTAGGTACCTGGTTAACAGCATCTTCTGCTCGTCTCCTAACCTCAGCCACTCGCTCCTCTGTCTGCCGGACCGCTTGCGCCATGATCTCACTCGCTGCTCGCTTGATGTCGCTGCTCTCTGCTGGTTCCACAGTTGATGGGCAACCTGGAGACGATAATGTTGTGAAGATGAAATTAAGTTCAGCTAAAGGCCAACTTGGAGGCGATAATGTTGGGAAGATGAGATGGAATTCAGTTGATGGACAACTTGAAGACGATAATAGTGGGAAGGTGAGATTGAGTTCAGTTGATGGACAACCTGGGGATGATAATGTTAGGAAGATGAGATTAAGTTCGATTGATGGACAGCCTGGGGACGATAATGTTGGGTAGATGAGATTTATTTTAATTGATTTACACCCTGGGGACGATAATGTTGGGAAGATGAGATTTAGTTCAGCTAAAGGACAACTTGGGGACGATAATGATGGGAAGATGAGATTTAGTTCAGTACACTACACTGATTCAGTTACGGCTGGTCTAGTCGAGAGAACGGCGACTGCCGATCCGGAACCCCCGGGTTCACATTCCACGCGCACCATTGTATTTTCAAAGTCATTTGCGTAATCGTGCTAACTTAAAACGGTAAACATAGTGAGGAAACCGACATGTATCTAGAATCTTTCCAGGCCATGTGTCTACGGTAATGTTGGGAAGATGATTGATGATGAGAGATTTAGTGGCTTATTTGCCGTTGAAATGCATAACATTCTAATTGGCAGTTATAAAGACTACCGAACGACTGAAAATGTAATACTTAAAATTTTTAGTAGATACTAAACAGCACTAATTTTCTACTACACGTCACCTGTACAGCTACAGATATACTGCTATTACGCGCATTGGTAACGCGAGTTCACAAGATTTCACCCATCCAGAAAGCGTCTAACAAGCTCGTCGGTATAGCGAATCTATAAGATTTTTCCCCAGGAAAAAGCGCTCAAATATACTTAGGTAGGTACCTATACTATTGTCTTATTAGCAGCACACCATTGCCCCATAATTGTCCCTAACAAATAACAATCCGGGTAATTTACATGTTTTTGTTGTTGATGACAATGGTTAACACAAAATTATTTTATATTAATACTAGCGGCCCGTTCCGGCATCGCTCGGACATAACCTAGACACTGTCTGCAGCGCCCTCTGCCGGGCTTATTTGTGAATTTAAACCATCTTCGAATACACACACAAAAACAAACATTCAAATCGGTCCCGTCGTTTAGGAGTTCACTGTCAAATGAATAAATTACTAAAATGGCTATAAAAAAACAGGGGTTGGTGATAAAAGGGTAAAAATTTAGGGTTGTATGTATTTTTTGACGCCACATTATAAAAACATAAGAACAAAAAAATTTGACCAAAAATTAAAAAAAAAATGTTTGTGGTGAACAACCCCTAACACTTAGGGGTATGAAAAATAGCTAGTAGCCGATTCTCAGACCTACTGAATATGCATATAAAATTTGGTAAAAATCAGTAAAGCCGTTTCGGAGGAGTAAGGAAACAAACACTGTGACACGAGAATTTTATATATAAGACTAGCTGACCCCGCAAACGTTGTTTTGCCTTAGTGAACAACCCTTGTCACTTAGGGGTATGAAAAATAGCTAGTAGCTGATTCTCATACCTACAGAATATGCATACAACATTTGGTTAAAATCAGTAAAGCCGTTTCGGAGGAGTAAGGAAACAAACACTGTGACAAGAGAATTTTATATATAATTTTATATATAAGACTAGCTGACCCCGCAAACGTTGTTTTGCCTTAGTGAACAACCCTTGTCACTTAGGGGTATGAAAAATAGCTAGTAGCCGATTCTCATACCTACAGAATATGCATACAAAATTTGGTTAAAATCAGTAAAGCCGTTTCGGAGGAGTAAGGAAACAAACACTGTGACAAGAGAATTTTATATATAAGAAGAAGATTAAAAGTTTTCATTGTATCTATTTATTGACGTTAATGTTTACACTTGACCGCCATCTCGCCCGATGTCAAGCAACGATACGATCTACGATGGACCGTGGTTACCTAGAAGAAACTGATTCACTCTCGATTTGAAAACATCATTAGGAAAATCTATTCAGGCAACACGTTCCACAGCCTGGACACTCTTATCTCAAATATCGAGTCAAATCTCTTCCTTCGAGTTTTTGATGTGAAAACTTCTTTAGGTGCGCCTTAGACAGATTTTACGTAGGCTGTGAAATGGATTCTATCGTCACGCTCGGGTATGATAAGAAATCTTCGGGTAAACTCGGGACCTTGGCTATTGGCCATCTAGAAATGCGTCAGCCAATGGGAAATGCTGAAAGGGCGTGGCCCGGCGATCATGGCATGGCCATCTAGAAATGCATCAGCCAATGGGAAATGCTGACGCATTTCTAGATGGCCAGGCCATGATGCCCAAGCCTCACCCTCCGGTTACATCCGTGTAGTTTCCAAGGTAAGCTATCAAATTCTGAGTTATAGGTTTTCACTTCTATCGGCAGTTCCTATGACTGCCAATTTTTTTTTTCTAACGTTAAACATGAAATGATGTCGATGAAAGGTAGTTTTACCTCGTTGCTGCAAAATAGCGAGCGCCCGTTTCGTTTTCTCTACCATAGAGAGGATGCAGTTGAGCATGGTGTTGATGTTGCGCCACTCGTCATCGGTCTTCATTATGGACCCAGGCGGGCCGGGCGGCGCGCGCGGCTCCCCTAGCGACGCGTTCATTGATGATACGTCCCGGACTGAAATACCACCTGTGGGATTAAAATATTATAATTTTTACATTAATCTTAAAAATAACGATTACTTACTGCTACCCACTACTTTGAAAGTTACAACTGGTCTAGCTGGGAGGACGGCGACTGCCGATTCGGAACCCCAGGTTTGTGGAATGTATTTTTGAAGTCATGTGCGTAATGTCGCTAACTTGAACTTAAATATCTATAATAAGTATGTCTTTAAAACTATAATATAAGTATTATATCAGCTATCTGGCCACCATCACACAAGCTTTGCTTAGTTTGGGGTCAGATGGTGTTGTGTGTGAATTGTCCACCAATATTTATTTATTAAGCTATTGCATAGCTTTTAAGCTATTGCATAGCTTTTATCGCGGGCCTGGAGACCGATTGTTACTAATGGTGCATCTCTTTCTTATGTTCACAAAAAAAGAGGGAGGGAAGACTGTCACGCCGTCCTCCCCACTCGGTCATTCGACTTTCAATCTTATGGTTTTACATTTACAGACTAAATGCTCTTAGCAGTGTTGCCAACTTAACGGATTTCCCGTGATACGTAGTGGATTTGAGTACGTAGTGAACGGGAAAATAACTTTCTAACGGCTATTATCATAGCATATTTTGGAATAGGTATATCAATGAAGCAATAATGTCAGCGTAAAAGCTCACTAGCTCACTATTTAATCAATTTTAGGGATTTTTAATTTAACTTACAGCCTGTTCACACTAGCTACTTTCAGTAGCTGCGACAGGCGTCTAGCTGCTGCATCTTGCTTCAAAAAGAAGCTGCGACAGGCATCTAGTCGCTGCATCTCGCTTCAAAATGTAGCTGCGACTCGCGTTTTTCGGAAGCGTGATGCAGCGGCAGCTGCAGGCGACTCAGTCACAGTATAATGAAAAACCCAGTAGGGCGACAATATGCCATCAAAAATATAAATATGAAATTAAAATCAAACTAAATATTACTTATAGAATGTATTACAGAACAACAAAAGATGTGAGATCTAAATGGGTGGTTGAGTGAAAAGTTTAATGGGCGATCCTGAAATATTTTCATAATAAATGGAACTACTCTCAGGATAATTGGTTCAAAACTAAGATCTGACTTGGCTAGTTTTCAAATACCTAATTTGTAACTGTTTATTAATTTCTTTTCCTACAGTTCAAGTGGCTCCCCATTTGCTTTCTTCGGAATGCTCATTTTCTTTCACTGCTTTACAGTATTATATTTAACACTGCCACACCACGATATCTGAAAGACTGCTTTACATTCTACAGTAGCGTACACTCATGTTATCTTATATCAACCTATAATTTGTCTCTGCAAGCGCCCTCTGCACGTTGCAAAACATTCTACGGCAAATCTTTTGCATTCCAAGCAGTTGAGTTGAGGAATGCCATGCCCGTGGAAATAAGACAAGCTCCGTCACTTTCCGTATTTATAGTTCAAGGCAAAAATCAGTAGATTATGTCGAAAGCTTGCTAAAATCTGATTGAAGCTCGTACATCTTTTTTACATAACATTTTGAATTCATTGCCTTCGTGTTAGTATATGTAACAAGGGTCATGGACATATGTTAGAATGTATGTCTATTATATTTTAGGCAATAATTAGTACCCTTTTTAAGTAGTTTTTTACTTCTCTGCATTTTTATTATAGTTTGCGATCTTAGCGACGACGATTTTGATTATGTGTATTCAAGTAAAAGTACCTACGAAAACAGATAAACTGGACATGCAATCACAGATCATTTCCAATGTTTTGCGGTTAGTGACGTCATGTCAGTCGTTAGTATTTTAGCGGGAAAAATCTGAATTACATTACTATTGTATTTATACTCATCAAAAATACACAAATTTTTAAACATAATTTTTTTAGTAAACAAGCTATAATCTTTAAGAAATAAAAGCAATTCCGAAAAATTTTTAAAATCCCTATTGGGTCAGTAAATTGCTCAATAAATAATTAAATAATAATTAAAGCTTTAATATAGTAGAGCCAAAAGTAGCTACGAATAGTAGATAGATAGATACTCCTTATTGTACACCATAAATAAAAAACACGTATACAGGAGAGATTAACAATAAAACTAGTGTTACAAGCGGTGGCCTTATCGCTAGTAGATAGCATTGTTAGCATTTCTCCCAAATGAAAAAAAACTAGTCGTCCTACTGGTATTTTTGTTATACTGTGGTTGCTCTAGAGTTTGACAAAAGTACACTTTCGATTCAGTGTGGCCAACTTTACGTGTTTTTGCTTTTAGCGTATATCTACAATTATTAATGTCTGTTCTTAACACGGATAAAAATATTCTCGGGAATAAATTAAAAGTTGTTATGCACTTTAGTGGTATTTATTTTCCAGCGTACGTTCATGATCGTAAAGTTATAAATTTATATAATTGTAAATCCTCAATCAATTAGCAAAAAGATCTCGGTGTTATAATTACATTTAAATACAACAGCCGTACTCGAACCGTCTTGGGCGTGACGATGGCAGAAGACCTGACGGCATGACTATTGTGCATGACTATTGCAAGTATGCTGGGTACGCTCCCGATTGGTAGTGGGTTTGGATATCTTGATATCTGTAGTCCTTCATTGGTCTATGGATAATTCAGGTGTGCTTAGTGTAAGTAGTTAGTTAGGTATGTAACGTAGTGTAGTTCTCATTGTATTTCAGTTTTGTTAATAAAGGCTTTTTAAAATATTAAATTTAAAATGCGAAGAACACATTTCTGCAATTGTACAGAAAGCAAACTATTTTCTTTACGTTATTCTGATTCCTTTCAATCTATAACTGTAGAAATGTTTCTTAAAATTTATGAAACATATGTGAGGACTACTTCAAAAAAGATATCGATCGCCATATACTCTTCGACGTAAATCCTACACAGACAAGTTAAAAACCCTGCACCTAACTACATTGGTACACTACATTTACTACCTTACTACTTCAAAAAAAAGTACGCAGTTCTATAAACTTTACATAATTTAATATTACTCTACGTATTTTTAAACCAGTCTACACTTTTTAAAAATCCAAGTTAGCAACACTGAACGGAACAATTGCTCGGCGGCCGCGACAGACGCAAACAGCCGCAAACAGTCGCTGCATCGCGATGCAGCTTCTTTTTGCAGCTAAATCGCGCGTTTCCGCTTCAGCTGCTAAAGCGCGCGTTTCCGCGTTAGCTGCTAAATCACGCGATTTTGCTGCAAAAAGTAGCATGTGTGGTCAGGGCCTTAAGTTTAGGGATAAATATTTTGAGTAGATGGAACACTGATTTCGCGACGTTTAAAATTTTTGGATGTACATGAATGTCAATGTCACTAAATATGAATAAACAAAAAACAAAGTGCCATAAAAGCAAAATATTATAGTGAAAAAGCTGAAAATCTTCATGTTCCAAGAAGCGTGCTATAATTGAGATGTTTTGGCTTAACAATATGGAATCTGGATTTACTAAAGGGAATAGGTAGTTCCAATTTACCAAAGGCAAACTTTTTTGCAATCAAGAAACAAAGACTTTTGTAGTTCAGAATAATTCATGAACGTGAAAACATCTTTGTAAGTACAGTTTTACGTTTAATACTATTTACCTAAGTATAATACATAAAGCAGCCTAGTACATAAATATGTAATAGATGATTTTCGGCTTAGAACTTCATCTTTAACACTGTTTACAAAGTTAGGTTATGTGCGTAAAATATAATAGGTAAGCGTTTGTTTGCTTGTTTCAGATCTTATGCGATGATGTTGTTGGATATGTCCAAATAAAAAGAGATCTAAATGTGTGTACTGTCAAGTGTCGCGTATGTCCTGAACACAATAAAATATGAAACAGCCTTGGATATGGGATAAGGAGCAGCATTATCTGAAAATACCTGTGCCTATGATAAATCTGTGGAAGAAGCTACAGCCAAAGGCTGCGGACAGGAACTATGTTTTCATATTGCAAAAGAAAGCAATCCATGGTTTATATAATTTATCAGCTAGAGAATCAGTACGGGAGATTTTCACCACATAACATGGCTATGTAGTTAATTTATATGCTGTAGAAGTAGGAGCGACAGGTATACCAGCAAAATCTCTCTATAACCTGCTTAAAGACCTTGGATTGTCCAGAAGTGCAGTAAGTTCTATACTAGAACGAGTATCTAAAGCTGCACTAGTAGGATCATATCGGATTTGGCTGGGCAGGGAGAGAAATACGAGTAGTGAAGGTGAGTGTTGACGTACGTCAATATAAGGGACCCCTTTTAAACCTACAGCCCGAGTCACAAGTCTTGGGGTCTATTCGAGATTTCTCTCTCTGCCACACGATGGACCCGGCACCCGCACGGTGAATCCATGGAATGCTAAGAAGTTCGTCTCTCTTTAGTATGATAGCAATGAAGGGATCATTGTACATATATTTATCAATGTATAATGTATGTAAGAAAAAATCAAAGTCAATGGCAGAAATTAAATCTGAATCCTAAAGCACACCATAAACACAAAATTGTATTTCCTACGCTTCTATATTTTTGCAATCCCTACACAAGCTCTCAATGAAATCAAGTTTAAAAATGAAATAAAAACCTATTGAGCAAGGCAACAAAGTCAAGTGTTAGTCAAAGTTAAAGATAACATATGGAAGAGAAATGTGTTGAAATTGGAATCTTGTAGTAAGGTAAAATAGTAGATTTATAAAACTTTTGGTGTAACATTGTTTGTACTCAATCATGTACTTAGTATACTGTATAAATATTGGTGGACAATTCACACACAATTCACTGCTTTAAATTGCTGAGGCTCCTTTACAGCTGCTTATATTAATTTTTACCTTAGTTATTTTATCTTATTATGTACACAGATTCTTTGATTTTTTGTGAATGACGTTACCACATGTTCTTATGGATTTATGGTTCGAATAAATGAATTGAATTGAACAGGAAAATAAAAAAAATTAAACATTAACAGTTGTATAATGAAGTAATAATAAACTAATAAAAATAATCTTATGTTAGTGAATTAGACTGGCGAGCGAATTAGAAGCCATGAGCTTAGTGGGTATAGTAGCTCTGCCTGCGAAGCTGAGGGTTGTGGGTTCGATTCCCACCCAGTGCAGTAATGTGCAAACATTACTGTGTTCCTGTTTGAAGGGCAATGTTTCCAGTGAAATTACAGGGCATACAGATAATACATCTTATATCTCTGGGTGACGAGCGCAGTGCAGTGCTGCAGGTAATAATTTGGACTCTTCATGTTCCAAAAGCAGCGTGTCACTGTGCTGTTATGTGGCAGGCATGTTGCTTACCATCAGGCACATGTCCTGCTCGTTTATAATATAGAGTGATGAGTCACATTATAAAAAAAATATGTTTGCACTGTGGCTGGGTGTTTCTTCATATTTTATCTATCTATATAAATATAAATCAATGCCACTTTTCATTGTTAGTAAACTCCTCCTAAATGGCTGGACTGATTTGAATGTTTTTTTGTATATATTTGGGTAGGACCCTGGAAGGTTTAGATTCACAAATCAGCTCGGCAGATGGCGCTGCAGTTGATATCTAGGTTATTATTCGAGCGAAGCCGGAGCGGGCCGCTAGTCTTCTATAAATACAAAAGCGAAAGGTCACTCATCAAGGAATCTCAGAAACTACAAATGCTAGGAATCTGAAATTTTGTATGGAGGTCCCTTTTAGCACGTAGGCGCTCACTAAGACGGGGTTTTGCGAAATTCAACCCCTAAGAGAGTGAAACAAGGATGAACTGTTGTATGAAAATTCGTGATTTTCAAAGTTATCAAATTTTGTCTCTAGATACCTGATACGAAGCACTTAAATGTTTGTTTTATCAATTTTGTGATTTCGAACTGTATGGGGTGAAATTGGGGTTGAAATAGGGGATGAATGTCAATATGAAAATTCCCAACCGTTGAAGATAAAACCATAAAACTCTGTATAATATATAGACACTTTACACGAAACAAATAAATGTTTGTTCTAGCAATTTTGTAATTTCGACCTGTATGGGGATGAAATTGGAGTTGAAATGGGCGACGATTGTATCTTACGCTTTCACATCTAAACAACAGAACCGATTTTGATGAAATTGTATTATTACCTTAATATTTATTTTGCACAGACGAAGTTGCGGGTAAAGCTAGTAGCAAGTATGTATTTAAAACTGTATAAGTATTATATCAGCTATCTGGCCGCCATAGTACAAGCTTTGCTTAGTTTGGGGTCAGATTTTCATGTGTGTGAATAGTCCACCAATATTTATTTAGTTAGTGTGATTAATTTTAAGAGAAGTATAATATGACAGTATGATGATGTAAGAGAGTTTGTTTGACTCATTTGATTTTGAGATTGTTTTGAATAATTGCTGTAAATAAGTGATATTTTGTACTTAATCTCTTTGTATAACTTTAACCTTAATGTAAATAAGTAGCATTTTGTATTAAATCTTTTGTAGAAATTTTACCTTAATGAGTTTATATTATTTTGTACTCAACCTTTCCAGCATTATGGCATAGAATAGATTGATTATGATTAAAACAAATGTGACTCAGACTCAACATTATCCCAAAAATACTGTAGAAATCAAATTTAAAAAAATATAATTGCAAAAGTTGATAAAAAATGCATGCAATAGCTTTACCGCGGCAGTCCCCGAGTGCCACACGTCTTTTTTATTGTTATAAATTAGTGAAGGAGAACATTGCAGGAAACCGGCATGTTTTTGTAGTCTTTCTAGATCAAGTGCCATCCACATACCCCTACTGGGTCTGCGTGGTGGATTATGGCCTTAACTCTCTTCTTGCAATATAATTAACTTTCTCCTTGCAAGAGAAGACCCTGAGTATTAGCAGAGGGAGCGTTGACAATAACAAGAAGCGCGGTGAATGGGCGGGTCTATGCAAAATCGACGAAGACGAACCAGGAAAATCGTAGGCTGCTCGTGTGCTCTTGGGTAGTTGTCAAAGACTTCGTTGAGAAGACGCCGGCGTTGGACGTGCTCAAAGCCTACCTCAAGTCTCCGAGCCAAGCCCTAGGTCTAAGATAAGCGTTTAGTGGGTTACATGTGCTATCGCCTTTCCGAGCCTGCACAATAGTAGTATATTTTTTTAAAATAAAGAGTGACGAGACGAGCTGGCCATGTGCCTGATGGTAAGCAACATGCCTGCCACATAACAGCACAGTGACACGCAGCTATTGGAACATGAAGAGTCCAAATCATTGCCTAGCACGGCATTGCGCTCATCACCCAGATATCTAAGTTGTTATATCTCTAAAGCCCTGTAATTTCTCTGGAAACATTGCCCTTCAAACCGGTACACAGTAATGTTTGCACATTACTGCTTGGCGGTAGAATAACTGGCAAAGGTGTGGTACTTCCCCAGGGGGACTCTGCCAAGAGTCCTACCACTACAAAAAAATAAAAAATAAATACCGTCTCTCCTCTCGAAGCTGGGTTCGGGGTGGTACCCGGGGTAGTGCCCGTACTCGAACAGCCCCGGCGCGCTCCCGGGGTATAGAAACGGGGAGGGGTTGAGGAAGAGCGCGGGGGGACGCTTGGCCGCCGGACCGTACTCCTCGTGCGAGCCGTTGGTTGTTGGGGGCTCGTAGAAACTGTGGGGGAAATATTACCTTTTATTATCTTATAGGTATCTTTAAACGAGCAATTCTTGTCTAGGTCTATATGTGGTAGCATAACAATTTTTGTACTAATTTAAGTAGGCATAACGTTTTTAGGACTAATCATAATTTACCATAAAACTAAACGCATAACTGTTTTTGCATAAGCTTAACTAGCATAACCATATATAGCATAACGATAACTTAGCATATTGTTTAAACGCATAACCATTATAGAGCATAAAAAAACTTAGCATAATGTTTTGACGCATAAATATAAATAAAAGGCAAGAGCAAAGAGCGGACTGTAGCAGCATTATTTAAATAAAATACGAGGGAGTGTAAAATGCGGGTGACTACTTTGACAACAGTATTTATTATTCGTAATGTAAGTAGTAATGTAAGCATAACATTTTCAGAACTTAAACACCTACGTACATCTAAGACATATGGTGCAGTTTTTGACTCCGGGTGGGCCAGAAGCTCTCGCATTTTTTAAATACACTCTAGGGGTAGTAGCGACAAGACTAGGTGGGCTCGGGGTGCTCCGAGTCGGATCTAGGTCCGATGCAACCTGGTTATATATTACGTAGCACAACAAATAATTAAAAAGTCCCTAAATGAGTCTAAACAACAGTCGAATCGAATGTAGTACCATAGATTTTTATGATTAAAACACATTACGACAAAAAACGATGACACAAAGGTTACATTATGACACTATATATTATGCTACATTCATTATGACAAAGTAAATTAGGGGGAAAAAAATATGCGATTTAAACGGCACCTTAAACAAATTACAACAAATAAAAAAATGCCTAAAAACTATTATGCGTCTCATCAATAGTCGAATTAAATATAGTACAATAGATTGTTATGATTAAAACACATAACGCCAAAAAATGTTTATGCGAAAGTTGCATTATGCCACTATATATTATGCTACATTCATTATGACAAAGTAAATTAGGAACAAAAAATTATGCGTTTTAGTAGGCACCCTTCTTGTGTTATATGTATATTTAGAATCTAAATCTCGGAAACGGCTGGAACGATTTTCATGAAATTATGTATGCAAGCGGTTTCGGGGACAATAAATCGATCTAGCTAGGTTTTATTCTTTAAAAACGTAATTTATTGCGCGTTTTTAGACAATGAAAAACTATCACATTAGACATTAAACTGCGAAGGTAAATTATGCCACGTGGCGTGACAGTACCTATAATATTCAGGGCTGAGGCGGGAAGTCGGGCGATCACGAATTAGTAGATCCAGGTTCGAATCCAGATGTCTTCTCTTTTTTTCAAGTTTTTTTTTAGACAATATAATACTTGGAGTCTTTTACCTGTAGGTATCTATGTACATTGAGTATTTAAACCGAGCAAAGCTCGCTCACCCAGGTACTTGGTTTTATCTGAGTGAGCACTTATTTTGTGGTGTTCAGCATCGACATAAACCACATATCGATGGTTTTCAGTGTTTGATAAAGTATATAACCTCTTTGTTTTCAGTCTTCCTATAATTATAATCATTTTCCATACCACGGTTGCCTGGAAGAGATCGCTTTTAGCGATAAGGTCGCCAATTGTAACTAAATTTTCTTTTTAGGTTGTTGTTCCTTAATATTTTTTTGTTTTGTTTTATTTAGTGCAATAAAGAGTTTATCTATCTATCTATCTATCTACTTTTTAACAGACTAGAATAAAGAAGGATGTTCTCTATTCGGTTGTGTTTTTTTTTTGTGTAGGTTTGTTGCGCGATAGAGCTGCCAATTGTGAATCGATTTTAAAATTTCTTTTTGTGTTTGGTAGACAATTGGTAGATCATATTACATTTTTAGGGGTAGATTCAATATCCGGTGCCGGACCCTTAAGGAATCCGCGCCGCTTTAGGTACAGGATATTCGATGAGTCACCTTTAACTAACCTTTACTTTTAATAATAGTCGTATTAAGTCGTGGGTATTATTAATAACAGTAATAATGTTCATTCGTCACGAATCAATTTCGAGCATTTGTTAGGAGTATTACGCTGAAATGTAATTTATTTATGAAAGTCAGTCAGTCTTCAGCCCAAGATTTAAGTGAGTAAGTATCCAAGTAAGATTTATGTTACTTCGCACCAGAACGTCTACTCTCTTTCTACTAAAAACGTAATTTCGAAATAAACTCAAGACTTTCGTACTCCGGTTCTACTTCGTTTTGTCCGACTCGTTTGCCGTTTGACTTCGTTTGCCTACTCTAATTAGAGTAGGCTTAGAACATTTAAACGGACGAAACGATGGATCGTAGTAGAACAGGAGTAGGAAAGTCGCGAGTTTATTTCGAAATTATGTTTTTCGTAGAGATAAGTAGTAGACGTTCAGGGCCCCAAGATACAAGCTCAGTGTTAAATGTGGGACCGGCTAAACGTGTTTTAAGTAAGTATACAAATACTGTTTCCATATTGTCATCCTTTTCTATCATCTTGTGAAGTTTTTTTTACGATGTAACTTTCCGTGTACAAATGATAATTATTCTCATTCTTATTTATGAACGTCAACGTCAATAAATTAATACAATTTTACAAACTTAGAAGTTATACCTAGTCGTATTTTTCAGCTAACTCAGTTTTTTGTGCAAAATAATACCTAATTAATAATACCGTGAAACCAATACCAAGACTTTGCCAAACTAGGGGTAGAACTCAACAATAGACAAGTTCGACAAACAAACCAACAATACGCTTCGATAGAAATTATAAAAGACAATGCAAAAGTTCCGTAAATCGAACAACGCGCCATGATCTGTGGCGCGTGGTCCAAGGTGGAAGAGATTAGCGGGGAAAATTGTGCAGTAAAGATATCTTCAAAAATTGAAAACAAATTTAGGCCAGTGAAAATTGTATGCGTTCGTTTCATCGGCATATACAGAGACAGTAAATAGGGCGGTGCCACCAATCCTGTGCCTGACACGTAGACACGTAGACTCTGGGAGCACGTAGACACGTAGACTCTGGGAGCGCAAGAATGACCAGATCAGGGTAGCGATTCTGAAACCATTCGGTTGCATCCGACACGGAATCTCATCTCTCGGTCTTTGTCTTATCTGTTTAGCATGACAAAGACCGAGAGATGAGATTCCGTGGTACCCAGTAGCCATACCCATCCGTACCCAGGCAGGACTTTTTTTTTTTGGTGTGCTCTTGATAAGCCCTAATGTCTAATAAAACAAACATTATATTCTGGTGGTTATAGAAATAAGCTCTAAAAACAAGAATTAGGTATATTCTGGTAGTTAAAGAAGCTCGCATAGGGTCCAGAAAAGGTTATTTACGGCACTGTTAAACATTAGACATATAATTAGACATTAGAATATCGGTATACTCTAATATAAGGCGGCGACGGCGACGGCGAAGCGGGACGAGCGACGCTTTTTAGATGGGTCAAATTGTGCGAATTTGTGCCATTGATATGTGTAATAAACAGTGAAATATCTATAGCTATACAGGTGAATTACTTTGTGCAACTTTAGTGCTGTTTGTAGTTTTCACTTCAATCGGCAGTCTCTAAAGGTGCAGGTTCGCGCTGAGACCGCGACAGGCACTTGCCATTGTAGTTTTGACAAGTGGCACGGTCTCCTGTCGTGGTCTCGGCGTGAACTGGCACCCATACAATCCCATAATGTAAGTGTCTTGTACCTTTAGTAGCGATTCGCGCGGAGACCGCGACACGAGACCGCGACCGGAGACCAAGACCGGAGACCGCGACAGGCACTTGACACTATGGAATTGTATGGGTGCCAGTTCGCGCCGAGACCGCGACAGGAGACCGAGACAGGTCGCGGTCGCGGTCTCGGCGCGAACTGACGCCCATACAATTACATAGTGTTAAGTGCCTGTCGCGGTCTCCGGTCGCGGTCTCGTGTCGCGGTCTCGCGTCGCGGTCTCGTGTCGCGGTCTCGCGTCGCGGTCTCGGCGCGAATTTGTACCTTTAGGCTGCTTAAAATATTCTCCATTACATTCAGACTGCCCTCGTGATTCAGTGGACAGTGAGCATGTTCATTGTGGTTTCGATACCCACCATGTATGTAAGTATGTTTTATGTATGGGTGTTTCTTTATTAATTATCTTAAAAAATCCACGATTCAATAACAAAACGCTAAAGTTTGTGAGAACATGTAGGTACGTATAATGTATGTAACTTGTATGTATGTTTGTTTTATGGGTCAAATGAACCACCAGGATGATAGAAGGGTATAAAGTAATAAGATTCAGCGCTATGCCGTCACTTGTAAGCTGTCCAACTGAGTGCAGTTGAAGAGCCCCCACCTAATAAGTGACGCCATAGTGCTGAATCTTATAACTTTATACCCTTCTGTCATCCTACATAGGTCTCCTGGTAGTTCATGTGACCCATACATTTTGTTCACTGGCCTGTAGTCTACTATATGTTATATACTACTGGCGACATCTGTATGGACCGCTAGTACAATTACAAATTAAAATCATGGAATTACAAAGTACGACATATATGCAAAATTTTCAAGTCTAGGGACTTGACTAATATCGAACCAATCTCGACCCTCATGCCTTGTCCCACACGTCAACTAACCGGGCAGGCTAACTACGAACGCCAATAAATAATCCCGGGAACAACAGCCAACAGGCGGCTTCACAGCTGATCTGGATTTACAGCTGGCAATACCAGGCCGTTCAGAACACGGCTCGGAAACACCTACATTCATTAGCTAAATTATTGGGTAGGTAGTGGTAGGACTCTTTATAAAATTAACCTGGGAAAACTATAGAAAAAAGACTTAAGATTAATCGCCTGGGTAAAGTGAAATGGCAGGACTCTTACGAGAGTCCTATTTGTACCTACATCTTACTTTCATCATCATCATCAGCCGCAAGACGTCCTCTGCTGAACATAGGCCTCTCCCCTAGAGTTCCACAACGAACGGTCCTGCGCAACCTGCAACCAGCGGTTTCCAGCGTCCTTTACGAGGTCATCTGTTCTTCTAGTGGGAGGCCGTCCAACACTGTGTCTTTCGGTTCGTGGTCGCCACTCAAGAACCTTTCATCCCTATCGGTTGTATTGCATCTTACCCTACCATCGATAAATAATCCCAGGAACAACAGCCAACAGGCGGCTTCACAGCTGATCTGGATTTACAGCCGGCAATACTAGGCCGGCCGAACACGGCTCCGAACCACCAACATTCATTAGCTAAATTATTGGATAGAGGACTCTTTATAAAATGTGCACGGGGATTCTAAAGAACTCTTTACAACGACCACCTGGGTGAGATGTAGTTGTAGGACTCTTTATGAAACCCGCCTGAGGAAACTATAGAGATCTCTCTTTAAAAGGACAAACTGGATAAGATATAGCGGTATGACTCTTTACAGAATCTGCCTGGAGAAACGACAGAGCCAGAACTCTTTAGAAGGACCACTTGCGTAAAATGTAGTAGTAGGACTCTTTACAAAACCGGACTGAGGAAACTATAGGTAGAACTCTTTATAGAACCCGCCTGGGGAAACTATAGATAGTGACAGAACCCTTTTAAGGACCACCTGGGTAAGATGTAGTGAGAAGTACTCTTTACAGAATCGGCCTGGAGAAACTACAGAAGCCAAAACTCTTTAGAAGGACTGCGTAAGATGTAGTGGTGGGATTGTTCGTAGAACTCGTCTGGGGAAACTGTAGAGATCTCTTTATATTGACCACCTGGGTAAAATGCAATGGTAGGATACTAGCGAGAGTCCTACCACCTACCAGTGAACATAGTAATGTTTGCACGTTATGGCTTGGCGGTAGCAAAACAGGGTATCGGACTGGGTCAAAAATACACCATTCTAACGGACTAATTAGTTTTTTTGAGGATTGTACCTTGTACTTACCCTAATAGCAAAGGTGCTGAAATAACTTTCCCACGTGGACTTTGCAAAGAGTCCTACTCATTGATCGTCAATTCAATCCATTTGATTAATAGAAATATATGTTTTCGTATTCTACTGTAATGAGGAATACCGAAGTTTGGATGATGAAGGTCTGTAACTCAACCACGTAACGGTTCGACGAATCGTGTTGAAATTCGGAACACAGTTAAATTATAGTCTGAACTAACACATAGGCTACTTTCAACTTTACTAAAATAACAGAAACGGGAACTACGAAAACCTCGGGGCGTTAGTAGAAGCCTATAAATTTCGGGTCGGTAGGTAAGTACTTCACTTTCGAAGTAGCTAAGCAAATAATTAGAATCCATAATTGGTCGTCATTAGGCGCGCGCCGCATTCCCCCGCTATTAGAAGTTTGTCCGTTCGGCAGATGCGGCTGATGGCCACACATCGGTGGCAACTGTTGCTCGCTCGCCGCTCTCACGTTCTGTTTTAAAAGTTTTCCTTAGACGGATTAAAACGTCAAAGAATGCGTTATTAGCACATCAATTAGCTCAATAAACAAAAAATAATAACTTTGATTTACCACCGAACTTGGATTTGAAAGTTGTAACACGTTTATTAATCTTTGAAGTAAAAACTGATTTTGACGCACCACAGATCAGATTTTTCGTGTGCTGTGAATTGAATTCTAGCGTCACGCTCGAGAATGATAAGACATTTTCGGGTGAACTCGGGACCATGGCCATTGCCTTTAAATTTTCACTTCTGTCAGCAGTTCCTATGACTGCCTATTTTTTTATTTAAACTAGCTGTAGGTACCCTGCGCACGTTGCTACGTCGCTTATCGAATATTGGTCGTACCAACTTAGAAAGCTTCTTTGGCTAATGTACAACCCAAATCATCAAATGCATAGTGTTAGTACGATTATCTTCTCTTCTATATAAAAATCAATGCCACTTTTCGTTGTTATTGAACTCCTCCTAAATCGGCTGGACCGAATTGATTTTTTTTTGGTATACCTACGTTGGGGTAGGGTTCACAAATCAGCCCGGCAGATGGCGCTGCAGTTGATATCTAGGTTGTTATTCGAGCAAAGCCGGAGCGGGCCGCTAATGTAGGTATAAAAGACACATAGACAATCATTTGTTTTATATTGGTATGTATACATATAGAACATATTATAACTAAATATTATGTGAATAGTCAAATCGTCTACCTGTCACCCTTATCAGTATCAAGAAAGAAACGGTAAACATATCAAGTTTAATGTATGGGATCCCCCCTTAAATATTTGTTTTATTTTATTTTTAATATTTATTGTTATAGCGGCAATAAAAATACATCCATCATCGGTAAAAAAATCAATTGTCTAACTATCAGCGTTCTTGAGATACAGCCTGGTTATAGACGGACAGCCAAATCTCAGTAATAGGGTCCCGTTTTTACCCTTTGGGTACGGAACCCTGAAAACTAACTAACTGTACTAAGTATTATGTTAAACTTCTTTTTCCCCTATTTTAAGTTCTTACACCGTCATACCGCCTGATGTTAAGCGACGATGCGGTCTACGATGGAGCGTGTTTACCTAGAAGAAACCGATTCACTCTCGATCTGAAGACACCAAGAATGGAACCATCGGGAAAAACACACTCAGTCAACGCATTCCACAGTTCTTTTCACAAAAGTAGTAGTTGTAGTGGTAGGACTCTTGGCAGACTCCGCCTGGGGAAGTACCACACCTTTCCCAGTTATTCTAACGCCAAGCAGTAATTTGCAAACATTACTGTGTTCCGGTCGGAAGGGCAATGTTTCCAGAGAAATTACAGGGCTTAGAGATATAACATCTTAGATCTCTGGGTGACGACCGCAGTACAGTGCTAGGTAATGATTTGGACTCTTCGTGTTCCAATAGCTTCGGTCACTGTGCTGTTATGTGGCAGGCATGTTGCTTACCATCATGCACATGTCCTGCTCGTCTCGTCACTCTTTATTTAAAAAAAAAGTAGAGTCAAACTTATTCGTTCGTGCCTTTAAAACATCAACCATGAAACGAAACTTACATAATAATAGACTACAGGCCCGTGAACAAAATTTACGTAGGAAATGAACCACCAGGAGACCTATGTAGGATGATAGAAGGGTATAAAGTAATAAGATTCAGCACTATGCCGTCACTTGTAAGCTGTCCAACTGAGTACAGTCGAAGAGGGGGGGTTGCAACCCTCGATCATTTCTCCTTGTCGCATGATTTTTGTACGGCATTGCGAAATGATGGATTAGGAGAGGTATCGGTACTGAATCTTATTACTTTATACCCTTCTATCGTCCTACATAGGTCTCCTGGTGGTTCGTTTACTACGTACATTTTGTTCACGGGCCTGTAGTCTATAAGTTTTCACTTCAAAAAATTCTATAGCGCATCATTACATCGCGGTGTCCATGCATTACGTAAGTAATAAAATTACTTACACAATTTTCAGTTAAGTTTACTTAGTAGTTAAATATTTTTGAAGTGAAAACTTCTTTAGGCGCGCTATGGACAGAATTTTCGTGGGCTGTGAAATGGATTTATGATCACGTGATCATCACGCTCGGATATGATAAGAAATTTCGGGTAAACTCGGGATGCTAGAGCGAGAAAGATAATGTGGTCAACAAACGTGCCAGACCGAGAAAGATAATTGTTAGAGGAGGACATGGGACAATAGATACTCTCTCTCTCTCTCGCTGCTCGCTACCGGCAACCAGTGTTGACACCTTAGCGACTTTGTCGCTGAAACTGGCGCATTTTTAAAACCTTTTAGCGGATTTAGACGACATGTTACCGACAAAGGGGAATATACTAGTGTAGTGTAGAAGGTTGGAGAAGGAAAAACACAAGGTCATTGGGAGTCAGATCATATTTATAAGGAAATTAACTCATTCTCTCAAACATAAACAACATGGAAGTCTACCTTCCAATTTCTATACATACAGATAAATATACGCACATTATAGCAGGAACTTTCCCAATTATATTATTAACATTTTATTCAATCATTTGTATTTGCGTTTGAATCTTACATGATAATAATGTTAATTATTGCCTTAAGTTATTCCTTTTCCCTTTTTTCCTTTTAATTTAAATTGCTTAACATTGTAGGTACTTAGACCAGTGCCATTTTATATTCTTACTAGCAGCTATATTTCCAGGATAAAAATAGCTTATGTATTCTTCCAGACTGTTGTTCCCTTAATAATTCAATCAAAACCGGCGACTTTGTTTCATAACTATTTGGCGACAAGCTCAAAATCATAGTGGCAACACTGACGGCTTGACTCAACTCCAAAAGACTTTTCTTTGCGCGGGAAAACACGACGGGTGCTTTAAAATTTTCACAATGAAATTAATTAGTTTTGCTGTGTAAATATTTCGTTTCTTTCGTGTAAATATTTAGTTTTGTATATAGTCAATAGTTTAAATAAATATGAGCGTCGGTAGCGACGGGGGTGACCCCGTCGAACAGACAAGAAAAAGAAAACTATTGAAGCCAAATCTAAGTGAAAATGTTTTTTACAAGATATTTAGAAAACCCCTTTATAAGAGAAAGAGACTATTCCCAGAAAATCGTAGTGGAGACTGTGTAGTGTATGTGGAATCGACGGAACAGGAGAAAGTCGGTAACAAAAATCCTATTACACTCACCAACCTTTTTGCGGACAATGTTAGGGGCATCATAGGGGTGCACCGTGTGAATGCATACAAAGTTGGAGTAACTTTCAAAAAGCCGGCCCCGGCCAACAACTTTTTGAACATGAACACTCTTTTTACTAACCATAAATGTGTATACAATCTGGGTATACAAATAAGTACTGCCTGAGTAACCATAGTATTTATTTCGCGCGGAATAAGTCGCGGGTAACAGCTACTTTGTATATAAATAAAATTTCAATAAATATTTACTTTAATTTCTGGCTTGTTTTACTCGTTTATTCAACTAATACGATCCATAATATTTTATAATAATACGACATACCTACCTAATACAAAAATCAGCTAATGAAGTTTTCACTTCTGCCGTGTGGTCTTAAGCACACACCTTTTTTTATAATAACCGGTTGTCGCCAACTGGTCGAATTTTTTTTAAGTGCTGCTAAACTTCTAAGTTTAGACGTAACTGCTAAATTAATAGATATGTATTTATGTTAATACGACTATCTGTCTAATAAGAAATGTTGGTGTTTGTGACATTTAAACAAACTACTCCTAAAACTACCTATTACTTTGTATTATTAATTAGAGACAAAATTGAGCGAAAACAAACTTTGAAATACTAATAAGTGATGTTACGGAGTACAAAGATTCGAGTAGACAAATTTTCCTAAACCTCTAGCAATCGATAATTACCCAACAAGACGGTACAAGACACAAAATACGCAAACATTTACAAATCCGCGCCAACTGTGACCGATTGCCGGGGAAGTTGGCGGAGTCGGGAGAAATTAATAGTTTTACAGCAAGCAGTAAGCGCCTGCCCGATTACTGTGAGCTCACTGCGACAGCGGCGACGGCTGCGGGCTTGGAGGGACTAGGATTATACCAGAATACAGAGACTCCCACAGGGCTCCCACACAAAACCGCGATGCGATGCGACGGCCGCATCGCAGGAACTGAGGTGTCAAGGAGTGAATAGGTACTTTCTAGGTCAACGTGCGTCATCTTCGACCACACCGTCCACCAACTCGTCTGATGGTAAGCGACCATCAGGCGAGTTGGTGGTCAAAAGCGGACCTATACACGGTAAAAAAAAAGAACTTGCGATGCGAATTGCTGCGATGCAATTTCGTGCGGCAAACCGTTGGTTAGGGTAACCGTAACTTCAACGGTAGTCAGCCGTGTTGGACGTGTTTTTAGGAAGCGTAACATGGATCGCAAAAATATTGTTGCATTGATGTTATTGTTAAATAAATATGAAAGAAAAAGAAGAATTTTGGTTTCTTACACATATTACGATTATGAATGCTGATGGGAACTATTTTACTCGCAAGTATTATGGGTTGAGAATAGAAGAAGATAAGTTTTTTGATTATTTTCGAATGAGTATACCTTCATTTAAAGAGCGTCTTTCTTTTCTTCTGTCTCAGAGGTGAATAAAATGGTGTCACCAAGTATGACCTAATATCGCAGGAATGGGCGATGCGAATCAAATCGGATGTTCTTGCAATGCATTCGTGCGAATTCGAAGATATTTGTGATGCGATGCAAATTCGTGGTTATGTGCGGGAGCCCTAAGCTCAAGGTTTGGTCACAACAGCGTCTTTCCATTCTATACAAGGCCAAAATGCAAGGGTATGAAACTAATCACGAAATTGGAAATAAGTTTTTATTAAGTTCTTCCAAACCATACAAGACCAGTACGCAAATACTCGCGTATACTTTTTAGTAACGTAGAAGTATTATGTTGTTCCAAAATATACAGCGCCAGTACGCATACGGACTAATCGTGTATGTTTTGGAATAAGCGCGCGAAACTCTAACATTACAATTTGTAATTGAGCAGTTGTATGTTTTTTAAATAAAAAGAGACGAGACGAGCAGTACATTCGCCTGATGATACGCAACATGCCTGCCACAAAACAGCACAGTGACACGCAGCTATTGGAACATGAAGAGTCCAAATCATTACCTAGCACTGCACTGCGCTCTTACCCAGAGAAATAAGATGGTTTATCTCTATGACCTGTAATTTCACTAGAAACATTGCCCTATTGTAAGTAAACCAGTCACAGCAATATAAACGATCGTGGAGTGAGCTTGTCGATTATAACTTGTAACTGCATACAAAAATTAGATATCTACATTTTTATGTAAGTATGTATATTACATCATAGGCCTCTCCTATAATACGCCACTCAGACCGATCCTTGGTCTTACGTTTCCAACCGCCACCAGCCATCTTTCGTATATCGTCACTCCATCTAGTCTCAGGGCTCCACTCTAAAACCCGTCTACCCGGTTATCGGGTCTGCGACACATGTGACCGGCCCATTGCCACTTCAGTTTGCTTTTAAACATTCTGACTATAAACTGAGTGTTGTATTATAGGAGAAGTCTATGTCCAGCAGTAGACGAACACAGGCTGATGATGATGTTGTATATTACAGCGAGCTACCTGTTAAATTTGACGGTACTTTATTCAATAAATTTAAAAAAACATTTATTAAATAAAAAAATGATCGTTCAATACTAAAATTCAACGCCACAACACAACTACACAAACTCAGAATGAACGCTCATTACGGCTATCATTTTCGGCATTACAGCGCTGTTGGTAGATAGTTACGAGTCTGTGGTTTCATAATCTGCGGTAGGCGGCAGATGCGTTTGATCGTGTGCCACGTTCGCACATTCCGGTCGGCGCTAGCTGCCATCGATTGCACATAACCAGCAACCGTATCAATTACGATACAGCTTTAAGGTTAGCACTTTGACTGGCCTCGTGGCTTAGTGGGTTTGTAGCTCTGCCTGCGAAGCCGAAGGTCGTGGGTACGATTCCCACACAGCGCAATTTTTTTTTTTATTAATAAGAAAAAAACTCGTCACCCAGAGATCTAAGTTGTTATATCTCTAAGCCCTGTAGTTTCTCTGGAAACTTGCTTGCTTGCTCATTACTGCTTGGCGGTAGAATAATTGACAAAGGTGTGGTACTTCCCCAGGCGGACTCTGCTAAGAGTCCTACCACTACATTGACTACCACTATTGTGTGATGAATTCAAATGTTTGCACTGTGTCTGGGTGTTTCTATGTAAAATAAGTATGTATTTAAAACTATATCTTATACCTTTAAACGAGCAATTCTTGTACCTATATAAATATGTATATATATATAGAATCTGAATCTCGGAAACGGCTCAAACGATTTTCGTGAAATTATGTATGCAGGGGGTTTCGGGGACGATAAATCGATCTAACTAGGTTTCATTAAAAAAAACGCATATTATGCGCGTTTTTAGACAATGAATAACTGTCACATTAGACATTAGAAGGCGAAGGTAAATTTCGCCGCGTGAGGCGACAGCATAATAGCTCAGATGGGAAGTCGGCGATCATAGCGGTCACGAATTAGTAGCTCCGGGTTCCAATCCAGACGACTTCTCTTTTTTTTTCATGTTTTTTTAAAGAAAATCTATTTCTTGGAATCTTTTATCTGTAGGTATCTAAGTAAATTTAGTATTTAAACCGAGCAAAGCTCGGTCACTCAGGTACTAAGTATTATATCAGCTATCTGGCCGCCATCATACAAGCTTTGCTTAGTTTGGGGTCAGATTGTGTTGTGTGTGAATTGTCCACCGATATTTATTTATATGAGGGACTAAAAGGTTAAACTTTTTACAAAAGTAGTTAGAAATTTCTTTCAAGCTCAAAGAGTTTAGATAAACTACGTTTTTTTTTTAATGTAGAGTGACGCAACGAACAGGACATGTGCCTGATGGTAAGCAACATCCCTGCCACATAACAGCACAGTGACACGCAGATATTGGAACATGGAGAGTCCACATCATTACCTAGTACTGCACTGCGCTCGTCACCCAGAGATCTAAGATGTTATATCTCTAAGCCCGGTAATTTCTCTGGAAACATTGCCCTTCAAACCGGAACACAATAATGTTTGCACATTACTGCTTGGCGGTAGAATAACTGGCAAAGGTGTGGTCCTTCCCCAGGCGGACTCTGCTAAGAGTCCTACCACTACAAAACGTACAGAGTTAGAACAAACGCTCTACACTGAAAACACGGGTCTGATCGCTCTTGTCTTGTCACTCTTGTGGAAGTGTCATACTTTTGTCGCGGCACATCACTATGTCGCCATAGCTAACATACACCTCATCTGCTTACGATTGGTACAAAGGAACCGAGCGGAAAACCCTGCAGGCCTACTACGAAGTCCGATCAACGATATATCGGCCGAACTTATGCACTTTTCCTACCTCGAAAGACAATCTGTCGGTTGATAGGATCGGCCGTTTCGTTCGATCCGACCCTCATCCGACCTAAGTCTATAACTTCCGACCCGAGATGTATCGATCCGAATGTTTTTCGTGGTAGGCTACAATCCTATTCAGCTGTCGGTCGGATCCGATCATTCGGAGTTTGTTTTCGTAGTAGACCTGCTGATCTATTTACTTATTCTTTATCTAAGTTGAAGCTCTATGTATGAAAAGACTGGGAGTGATTGCCTTGTGATTATAACGACCGGTTCGACGTGATTGAGCAACAAACCTTCAAATATGCAAACATCCAAACTTTCGCATCCTACTAATATTATAAATGTCAATGTATGGATGTTTGGATATTTGGATGTTTGTTGCTCAATCACGACCTAACGTATGAACGGATCGGGCTGAAATTTGAAACAGAGATAGATTATAGTCTGGAAGAACACATAGGCTACTTTTTATCCCGGAAAAGCAACGGGAACAACGGGAATGGAACTACGCGGGTAACACCGCGGGGCGCTGCTAGTATATAATATTAGTAGGATGCGAAGGTTTGGATATTTGTTGCGTACGAAGAAACGTTAGAACGGGTCAGGTTTTGATCGGAACTTTTTATCTCCCGAAAATAACGGGAGCTACACGGGTGAAACCGCGGGTCACTACTAGTCTATAATATTAGCAGCGCCTCGAGATTTTATCCAAGCAGTTTCCATTACTTTCCCGTGAAACAAAGTAGCCTGTGTATTTGTTCCAGACTTTATACATATAAATATAAAATAAATAATTTAAAAAATAATAAAATAAATAATTTAAAAAATAATAAAATAAATAATTTAAAATATAATAAAACCCGACTAAAACCAAAAGATAAGAAAAACACTACAGAGACCAAAACAAAATTGACCAAATAAAGTAGGTATGTACTAAAACGTTACTACATTATAAGCTTAAAGTTTAAGTTATTTAAATTACATTATGTTTGGTGGCAGGCGGCACCCATTTGGAAATTATTTTTAATCGTAAGAAAATATATGGGTCCCGCCTGCCACCAAACATAATGTAATTTAAATAACGTAAACTTTCAGCTTATAATGTAGTAACGTTTTAGTACATACCTACTTTATTTGGTCAATCTTGTTTTGGTCTCTGTAGTGTTTTCTTATCTGTTGGTTTTTAGTCGGGTTTTATTATTTTTTTAATTATTTATTTTATTTTGTCCGTTTTAGTGTTCCTTTCGGCAGTCTCCTATGAACGAAAGCGTGTAGTTTTATTACCTACTACTACCTTTAGAAAAAACTGATTGGTAAGTACTTTTGACGGCGTGTCAAACAGAACAGAAATTAAATTACTAAGATTATTATTTGAATTTATTTCAAACAAAATATATTCGAAATAGCGACAAGCCCCGGCCACAGTAAATACATAACAGTAGGTTATCTAAGGCCGCCCGCCGAGTTTTTAGCCTACTCTTGCGTTCATCCCCAGGGTTGTCACTTTTACTTTTAGTTAATATTTTCGAACAAGCTGCACATGATCTAAATTTATGCAATAAAAAGCATATTATGATTGAATATTTTACCAATTTATACATTTAGTAAAAATAAAAAGCCTTTATTCACATAACATTTATTAGAGAGACGAACTTCTTAGCATTCCATGGATTCACCGTGCGGGTGCCGGGTCCATCGTGTGGCAGAGAGAGAAATCTCGAATAGACCCCAAGACTTGTGACTCGGGCGTAGGTTTAAAAGGGGCCCCTTTTGATGACGTAAGTCAACACTCACCTTCACTACTCGTATTTATCTCCCTGCCCAGCCAAATCCGATATGATCCTACTAGTGCAGCTTTAGATACTCGTTCTAGTATAGAACTTACTATATAAAAATAGGTATATAAAAAATATGTATCACCTATTATTATTTGCAATACATGATACCTTCCTTTAATAAAACCGCAAAACTTACCAATAAAGTTACCTACCTATTTCAGTTTTTTATTTTGTTTCTCTTGTATTTTGTTATTATTTATATAGAAGCTATGAGCTATACCTCCTAGCCGATGCCGAAAGGCCAAACCAATTGCTTTGTTAAAAGCCGCCTTTGTATTCGCAATTTTTAGGAAAAGCAACCTAATTGTTCAAAGCATAAAGTACATTGCTAATGCTGCCATACATGTGACGATCCATCTTTTGGTCAGAGCCGCTTTGCGATTGTTAAATATTTCCATCTATAGGTAGGTACTCTATTCAAATAAATAAGTAACTTAATCATTTTTGTAGTGGTAGGACTCTTGGCAGAGTCTACCTGGGGAAGTACCACACCTTTGCCAGTTATTCTACCGCCAAGCAGTAATGTACAGATATTACTGTGTTCCGGTTTGAAGGGCAATGTTTCCAGAAAAATCACAGGGCTTAGAGATTTAACATCTTAGATCTCTGGGTGACGACCGCAGTGCAGTGCTAGGTAATGATTTGGACTCTTCATGTTCCAATAGCTGCGTGTCACTGTGCTGATATGTGGCAGGCATGTTGCTTAACATCAGGTACATGCCCTGCTTGTTGACTCGGCTACGCTATTAATAAAGCAAATAAACTGTGAAATAAACAATAATACAATACCTACCACATTTTCTAATAAGATTTAAGTATAAGTAGGTACATTTCTGTTTCAGTAGGAACTATGAAGAATGATAAATCCGGGTTTGCGAAATCGTTATTGAGGCACCCGAAAACACTTCAATATTTTTTCCCCTTTTTGAAGTCATGATACTCGTTATAATTAATATTATGGTAAGTGGCCGGCGAGAGTTGACGAACGCGAGCGGTCATGTAACGTACGCACGTGCTCACAGTCGCGCTGCACGGCCCCTACTGCCGCCACCTTATTGCCCCATATATTATGCTAGCGTGTGCGTGAAATCGCGTGCCGACACGGCGCGCGGCGCGCACGCACACATTCAAGCCGAGAGCGGCACGTTTGTATGAAGATGTTTTACTGTTCTTTACTGTGCCCCGGCTTCGCACGGGTGCAATGCTGATACTAAATATACTAATAAATATGGTTATTGTGGGTTATCCCTAAGAAATAGGCATATATACCACAATGAGCTTATTTGTAGATCTTTTTAAGGTGTACAACACTGCAGTACATTATTTTGATCTATCTCGTAGGGTTCAGCCAGCGTTTGCAATTTAAGCGCAAAATTTGTGTTTATTTATGAGATCGCTTTAGAAATCTTTAAAATTATTAGAGTCTCTCTACTGTACTATGCATGTATTCTACACAAAAATCTTTCTCTTAAATCACTCTATCTATTTAAAAAAACCCGCATCAAAATCTGTTTGGTAGTTTTAAAGATTTAAGCATACATAGGGATATAGGGACAGAGAAAGCGGTTTTGTTTGATACTATGTAGTGATGACTGAATTAAAATCCTTGTAATTATTCCAAATAGCATTTAACTACACAACATGTATACATATTTGTTATTCTCTTTAAATTCCCTTTATTTTGACATCTTACTCAATATGCTAAATAAAAAAAAAATTTGAAGTAGTTACAATTTTGCGTAAAACATCGGCTATGTTATTTTTTTTATTTAATACCTATCTAAGAACACTTGGGTAGTTGAGACAAATCTAACGATATCTGAATCGTCACAATTCATTCAGCCGTTTGGAAGATACGTGGGAATAAAGAAATTTTCAAACATACAAGATACGCGCGAAAAACATAACCCTTCTTTCAGTCGGGTAATAAAACCAGACTAAAATAAACATCAGATAAACACTACAAAGACCGAAACAAGATTAACACAATAAAGTATGTACTAAAACATTACTACATTATAAGCTGAAAGTCTAGGTTAAATCAATTACATTATGTTGGGTGGCAGGCGGCACCCATTTGTAAATTATTTTTAATCGTTAGAAAATGTATGGTCTGTTGTTTATTTTAGTCTGGTTTTATTATTTTTTAAATTATTTATTTTATTGTGTACTTTTTAGTGTTCTTTTCGGCAGTGTCCAATGAACAAAACCTTAAAAGCTTGTGTCATCTGAAGGCATTGCAAGCAAATATATTCGAATGATTGAATTAAAATGCTTGTAATTATTCCAAATGGCATTTAACTACACAACATATGTACATATTTGTAATGGTCTTTAAATTCCCTTTATTTTGATACACTACTCGATATGCTAGATTTTTTTTTTTCAGCTACTTACAAAATTTTGAATAAAATTGCAACTATGTTGTTTTTATAATTTACCACCTATCTAAGGATACTTGGGTAATTGAGACAAATCTAACGATATCTGAATCATCAAAATCCATCCAGCCGTTTGGAAGATACGTGGGAATAAAGAAATTTACAAACATACAAGACACGCGAAAAACATAACCATTCTTTCAGTCGGGTAAAAATGTAACCGTGTTCCAATTTTGATCCGATCTGTTCATACATTCGGACATGATTGAGCAATACAAACATCCAAACTCATATTTTCAAAAAAAATAGTATTAGTAGTATCAGCTTCTAAAAGGTAGCCGTGATGGCCTAGTGGCTATAATATCCGGTTTCTCACTCATATGGTTTGAAACCCACCTGCATTTCCGAGCATTTACCAAGTGCAGATGGAAGTACGTATAAATCATCATTACTGATTTTAACTGTAAAGGAAAAAATGGTTGTCTGTAAAGTCGGTTTACTGACGATAGTTGAACGTGACAACGTCTTAAGAAAAGCTGTTCAAAGCGCCATCTCTGGGTACATCATTGTACTAGCACAAGTTCTTAACTTCATTTCGTCGCTTTTCTAAAACATGGACAGACTCCTTGAAGGTAATACACATTTCACTCACTAGATGGTGCGAAAAGTAATAAGGCGAGGTAACGGTGGTAAATATTATCTATTATATGGCGGTAACGTTACATGACGTCATGTTTTGCGGGCGTGCAGCCGGCTTCATCGAATTATAAGACGTTATCACGTCAAAAATCTTGAGAAAACTACCACGTTCGAAGATAATCATCATTCGACGACACGCACTATTAACCAGACAGCACTTGCCTGGCCAAGTGCGTAGTGGATTATAACCAACTCTCTCCTAGTGAGTGAAGTCCTAGTGGTCCCAAGTCGTACTGGGAAGATAAAATGAGCAGGTTATGATTCCCTAAAAGGTAAATCAATTAAAATCTCCGTTAACAAGCTGCCATAATCCAATATCAAAACTCAAAAATGCTAAACCAATCGCGAGCAAACAATATGAACTATCAATACCCGCGGTCGGCACCTGGGAGTGCGCACGACAGGTAATTTGTACCCCGCCCCGCGGCCGACGGGGTAGTGATGGGACGGAGTTACAAATGGACGGAAAATACAATTATTTATACGATTATTTTGTACTGAAATCAAATAGTATTTAAAAACAGACCGACTTTGAATTAAAATTGAACTCAGACACTCGACAAAATAATATATTTTTTTTAAATAAACATAACCCACTGTTACAATAAAACAGAGATGTAGTACGTGTACGTCCTCCAGGTAATTTTAGATTTTTATTTAAATTTCAAAAACGAGGACGAACATACAAACTTCCTTACGGATGGCCCAAGACAGGAGTGTCTGGTGGAAAGTGGTTAAGGACGTTGATGGTAGTCACGACCCTCAGCAATGAGGATACGATTAAGAAGAAGAAGAAGAATTAGCGCATGAAGATTCCAAATTATTACCTAGCACTGTACTGCGCTCTTGACACAGGAATATAAGATGATGTATCCCTATGGTTTATAATATGTCTGGAAACATTGCCCCTAAGCCCTAAAATAAAACGTACTGATGTTGTACAAAAGTGTGATTAAAACTAAACAGTAGATACGGAAAAAATAATTCTCGGTCTATTTTTACCTAAAGACAATAAAATTAATGAAAATTGGTTAAGCCGTTCTGCAGAAGAACGATTACATATTTTTTTTAAATAAAGAGTGACGAAACGAGCAGGACATGTTCCTGATGGTAAGCAACATGCCTGCCACATAACAGCACATTGACACGCAGCTATTGGAACATGAAGAATCCAAATCATTACTTAGCACTGTACTGCGCTCGCCACCAAGAGATCTAAGTTGTTATATCTCTAAGACCTGTAATTTCATTGGAAACATTGCCTTCAAACCGAAACACAGTAATGTTTGCAAATTACTGCTTGGCGGTAGAATAACTGGCAAAGGTGTGGTCCTTCCCCAGGCGGACTCTGCTAAGAGTCCTACCACTACAGAGACATATAGAGAGACGAGCTTTTTATAAATAACTTTGTGTAATATGGTCGGATAATCCGGATTAACCGACCATATCACACGTGACCTACCCGTTTACCCAATTAAATATGTCATTGTGTAACAGCGTTAATTTTAAAACTAAAACTTTGTATAAATTTCATTTGACGCATGGTCATTGATTATTATTTAAAGTTAATATCGACATTGTCATTCTCTAAATCATTCGCCTAAAGCTACTGCTCCAATGTTGCCGGTTGAACGTCCCATCCCTAGCCCTCGAGCTGTCACCCGCACACCGCCGGTTGACGAAGTTTTTGCGGCGGCTGTGGCGTTTGATTGCGGACCCTAATTGCGGCCTTTGAGACTCCATTTATAAAATAAACCTCGAATTATTATCTATTCACGACTATTTCACTCATATGGTGCTGAGTTTTTCGAAACAGTATGCGTAAGGCTCTTTGCGGAGTCCGCCTGGGGAAGTATCACAGATTTGTCAATTATTCTACTGCTTGGCAGTAAGGTGGTGACATTTCTATGTTCCAGTTTTAAGGGCTTAGTTTCAAAGTTTTTAAAAATCTTTAACCCTCTTAGATCTCTGGTACCCTATTGGATACCAGATTACTTGTTTGACCCATTTATTGACTTAGCAGCGTACCAAAAGACCAGCCCAAGTCCGTTTTAGATGGTAACATATAACAGGGGTCACCAAATGACCGCGGATGATGAGGAACGCGGTCCTCATCCGGACCGCCGACCCATTGTGTGTGGACCGAAAAAATATATCGCCCGCAGTATTTTTGTTGACGTTATATCAATAGCTTGCACCAATTTCACTCAAACTTCAGACAGATAAATAATCAGCAACAAAAATGTCGCTTTCCTCATTGATTAGTAAATAAATACCTTTGTAATTTCCGTAATTACCTTTAGTTAATAAATATTTTTTTTATAAAATTTGTAGACCGCGACAGTCATTTCATTTCTTGAAATGAACCCCGAGCCACACCCCGGACACTCGGCCTAAACTCCAAACAAACGGTGAAGTCGACATACCTACACTCACACAACTATGCATATGTCGTTCGAACACATTTACGCATGTGTGCGTGTCATCTAGGGTTACTAAATTATTTTATGGAATAGCTGTGACCCGTGAGTTCACCTGCCTATGTTAAGAAGTGGCTTACAATCTTACCTAGTTAGTGTTCGTTCTTTAATGTAGGTAAATATAACTTTCATCAACAACCAGAAGGGAGAAGATTTAAAACAAAATAGGACATAATAAAGGTACCATGTACGAATTGATTTTTAGTTAAGTACACTTACCCAAAGAGAAAACTTTATTCTGACAATATTATATTAATGAATCACTCCACATATCGCGTATTTCATTATAGGTAGGCCTACCTACTCCTAACCAGAATAGCTTAACACAGTTTATAAAAATGATTCAATCTTTGTAGAAATTCTTATGAAATTAAAAATCTCATATTCTTGTTTCGTATAATAGACGAAAAACTTGGTACCATTTTGTTAAATAATACAGCATCATGGTCGTATTCTCATAGAAAATTATCGTCCGATATAATAACCCTTCGTTGAGTCCGCCTCGCGTCCGCGAGGGGGAGGAAGCTTGAAATTGGCGGGGGGTGGGGAGTGTCCGTTCTATCTATATTATCTATTCTATGCCCGAGCGAAACTAATTGGTGACCCCTGGAATATACAGGTACTAACGAGTTATTGTACTCGTATCAGTTACTTTTGTCATTCTTCCAAATTTTGAAATCAGTCACAAAGTCTGACTCCGAAAGAGTCTGTCTAGGTATTATTAATTGGATACGCTCAAACGAAGAGCATGATGACGACCGTTAAAGTTGACAGCTGACGCAATCAGAGAGCACTCTCCGGAGAAAGATGGCTGCTGTCAGCAACAGTGCTAGTTTTTGCCGGGAAGGTCGCATTTATGTCCTAATTGAAGGTCAGGGTATGCTGTAATAGGTTCTATAGGAATGGCTACAAAGGATGTTACGAACCAAAGGAGGCCTTACTTCCTGAAGTTGCAGTTGGAATACTGGCCACATATCTCTGTTAATCCTGCTAATATTATAAATATATAATAATTAATATTAGTGGACACTTTATACGCAACACCATCTGACCACAAAATAAGCAAAGCTTGTACTACGGAACCCAGATAGCTGATATACTGATTTGACTGGCCTCGTGGCTTAGTTGGTTGTAGCTCTGCCTGCGAATCCGAGGGTCGTGGGTTCGATTCCCACCCAGCGCAAATATTTGTGTGATGAATTCAAATGTTTGCACTGTGTCTGGGTGTTTTTATGTATAATAAGTATGTATTTAAAACTATATAAGTATTATATCAGCTGTCTGGCCGCCATCACACAAGCTTTGCTTAGTTTGGGGTCAGATGGTGTTGTGTGTGAATTGTCCACCAAGATATTCACCAATATTTATTTATAATACTTGGTCACGAGCAGTGCTAGTCTTTGCCCGGGAAGGTTGCATTTATGTCCTAATTTAAGGTCACAGTATACTGTAATAGGTTCCACAGGAATGGGCATAAAGGATGCTATGAACCAAAGGAGGCCTGACCTCACTTCCTGAAGTTGCAGGTTGAAAAAGACTTGGTTGGCCGCAAATATTATCCTGCTAATTCTGCTACTGTTTAAATGCGAAGGTTTGATATTTGTTGCTCAAACACATTGAAACGGTTGAACGGATCAGATTAAAATTTAGAGCACGTTTAAAATATTCTCCGGAAAAAAAAAAATTGGCAGTCATAGGAACTGCCGATAGAAGTGAAAACTTTATAACTCAGAATCTGATAGCTTACTTTGGAAACTACACGGGTGTAACCGGAGGGCGTGGCCTGGGCATCATGGCATGGCCATCTAGAAATGAGTCAGCATTTCCCATTGGCTTACGCATGTCTAGATGGCCATGCCATGACGCCCTTTTAGCATTTCCCATTGGCTGACGCATTTCTAGACGGCCAAAGGCCATGGTCCCGAGTTTACCCGAAGATTTCTTATCATACCCGAGTGTGACGCTAGAATTCAATTCACACCCAACGAAAAATTTGTCTAGGCGCGCCAAAAGAAGATTTCACTTCAAAAATTATAAAAAAATGGTCTAGTAAGTTAAGTAAGCCTTTCACTTACTAGAGCATTTTTATGTGGGGGACTGGGGGATGTCACATAAAACCGTATGCATTTACGCATACGGGTAACTCACGTATAATATAGTTTATAGTCAAAACAGTCGAACTCGAGTTTCGATCGCGTCCGGCGATCTTCTTCAAGGTTAAGCTTGCGTGCGCGCCGTGCGGCTGCCCGCAGTGCTAAATGAGCTGCGAACATGCGCGCGCACTCGACAAGAAGAAGATCGCCGGACGCGATCGAAACTCGAGTCGGATTGTTTTGACTATATTATACGTGAATTACCCGTGTATTTGTTTTAAAATTTCGTTAGATGTTTTTAATTTGAATGTCTAGGTACTTGTAGTGGCATTGTCCTGTGGGACCCAGTATCAGCAGTGATAAGCTCCGCGGGTTTTTGTGCAGACATCTGGTTTCAATGTCAAATTTAGATAGTTGAAATTGGCAATTATTTCCGTCCACTTAAGGTTTATTTTCTATCGCAGGTTTTATAGACGTGACATGACTATTCCGTATTATGCTTTGTTTGTATGAGCTTTCATTTTATCGCGCTTACTCCAAAAATTTTTAATCGGCTAAAATAGAAACCCAAAGATAGAATGTATAATATGATCAATTCACAAATATTATGAAGTAGCTTTTGCCCGCGGCTTCACTCGCATTTTGTAAGGCGTTGGTGTAAGCGTTATCTAGTATATATTATAACAAAATCCCCTAAAAACTTTTATCCCCTGTTTCACCCCATTGGGGATGGATAAATCTTGATAAATTTTGATAAATCCTTTCTTAGTAGATCCCTATATCACGTATTCCACGTGTGTAAAATTGTATGTTTCTGGCTCTAAGGGTTCGCTCTGTGCTTTTATGTAAAACTGTCATCCCCTATTTTACCTTCTTAGGGATTGAACTTCGCGAAAACCATTCTTAGCAAAGCCTACGTGCTAAAAGCCACATACATCAATGCAAAATTTCAGACTCCTAGCATTTGTTGTTTCTGAGATTTCGTGATGAGTGACCTTTCGCTTTTATATATATGGATTACCAGTAGCAGTGGGGTTTCGTCTGTGTAGTTGCCATTATTTTTCAGGTAGAACATTAACATTTTTTTAAGGTATAGATTGACAAACGTACAGGGCACTCAACTTTTTTTTTTTTAAATAAATAGTGACGAGACGAGCAGGCCATGTGCCTGATGGTAATCAACATGCCTGCCACATAACAGCACAGTGACACGCAGCTATTGGAACATTAAGAGTCCAAATCATTACCTAGCACTGCACTGCGCTCGTCACCCAGATATCTAAGTTGTTATATATCTAAGCCCTGTAATTTCTCTGGAAACATTGCCCTTCAAACCGGGGCACAGTAATGTTTGCCCATTACTGCTTGGCAGTAGAATAACTGGCAAAGGTGTGGTACTTCCCCAGGACTCTTGCGGACTTGCGGACTCTGCTAAGAGTCCTACCACTACAATAACCACAGCCCATACAATATACAAGCACCGTGTCATGCAACTATTGGAACAAACATGAAGAGCTCAAATCATTACCTAACACTGTATTGCTCTCGTCACCCAGAGATAGATCATTTATTTTTATACCCTGTAATTTAGCTGGAAACATCGCTCTTCAAAACCGGAACACTGTGATAGTTGAATATTACCGCTTGGCGGTAGAACTACTGGAAAAAGTTTGGTATTTCCCCAGGCGGATTTTGCAGCGAGTTCTACTACACAGTAGCGTGATATCTTGGTAACTTTTTTTTTAGGGGACTATACAATAGAAAAATAATCTTTCAATTGAGACCAGTAGTTCCCGAGATCCTTGCGTTCAAACAAACAAACAAATTTTTCAGCTTTTTATTAATATTAGTAATTAGTATAGACTACTGTCTATACAAGAGAGAACGCTATTTTGACATACATATAGGGTATTTTCACGAATATCGGGTCAAATTGATAGGGTAGTTTTCAGATCGATGTCATTAATTAAATTTGAATGTTCATTATAGGTTTAGTTACGGCTGGTCTATAGATATAGATGGCCAAAGCTAAAACTATTACCAGACCATTTTCAATGGCTTCCGGTATTTTGCCAACGCGCAATGTCGCCGGCGGGACCGAAGCCTAGTAATTTCTCTGGGAACATTGCCCTTTAAACCGGAACACAGTAACGCTTTACACATCACCTCTTGGCTGTAGAATAACTGACAAAGGTGTGGTACTTCCCCAGGCGGACTCTGCCAAAAGTCCTACCACTAAAAAGAGATACAAAGATGGACAAAGCTGAAACTATTACTAGTAAATTTTTCAATGGCTTCCAATATTTTGCCAACGCGCATCGTCGCCGGCGAGACCGCAGCCGCGGGCCCGTGTTTAGCAGTAAATAACTAGCGCTCGCCATTTGGCAACCCACCCGCGCACTCGTTAGCGCTAGTGAGTAACGCTATACGCGGTCAGGGGCCGTGCCAGATATGGATTTTTGGTGCTAGATAATTCCTGTTATAGAGGTACGACGACTAACGAGTGTTGCTTGCAATAAAATGCCCAAGTAGTCAAGCCCCAAGAGGCCAAATTTGGGCAAAACCGGTTTTGGGACTTTTTTATTTTTTCATGATATACATAATCGATTATTAGTTTATTTTGATGCCTAAGCGATAGGCGATAATATTAATTAGTACATTGTCGTTTTTAGACACACAACATTTGGTTTCATTTTTTTAAATGATTTTTTGTGTGACGTCATGACGCTGGCCGCGTCGCGAGTCGGGCTTAATGGGTCGCGCAGACCGCGACAGGAGACTGCAACCGGAGACCGCTACAGGCACTTGACACTATATAATTGTATGGGCGTCCATACGGTTCCATAATGTCAAGTGCCTATCGCGGTCTTGTGTCGTGGTCTTAGCGCGAACTTGTACCTTTGTTACAAGGGTACTTTATTGCAAGTAAAGGCCTGTTTTCATTTTGATTAGTACGAGTGCGAGTGAGTAGTGCAGGTGTTGAGTGATTGGTAGCAAACACGTGTGGACATCGATTGATTATTGCGAGTGCATAGTAATCAGTCACTCGCACTCGCAATCGCACTCGCACTCACACTCGCAATAATCAAAATACAAACCGGCCTTATCACGCGTTAGCCGCTACTCACGTTTATACAACAGGAATTATCTAACAGCCCCAAAAATCCATAGCTGGCAGCTTTAAGAAGAATGATACAACCTTTTTTTCGTAGTGAAAACTTCTTTTGGCGCGCCGCAGACGAATTTTCGTGGGCTGTGAATAGCATCACGTTCGGGAATGATATGAAATCTTCGGGTAAACTCGGAATCACGGCCATTTTGGTAATTTTAAAGATCTAAGCATACATAGAGATAGACAATCATCATCAACAGCCCACTAAACGTTCCCACTGCTGGGACTCGGGGCCTTCTCTCGCAAGGAGAGAGTTAAGGCCATAATCCACCACGCTGGCCCAGTGCGGGTTGGCGAATGATACATGACTTCGAAAGATTCTAGGTACATGTCGGTTTCCTCACGATGTTTTCCTTCACCGTTTTAATTTAGCGGCATTACGCACATGACTTCGAAAAGACAGTGGTGCGTGTGGGGTCTGAACCCGGGGTCTCCGGATTGGCAGCCGCCGTTCTCCCGACTAGACCAGCCGTAACTTAGAGATAGACAGAAGTAGGAAATTACTTTGTTTTATACTATGTAGTGATGGTAACGATAGTCTTTGTTAAAACGCACTACGTTTTGAGTTATTCGAGATTTTTGCCCATCCTAAGGTTGCCTGGAAGAAATCACTTTCAGCGATAAATCCACCATTTGTTTCAGTACTCTTACTGCTTTCTAAAATTGTAAATATTATTTTAATGGAGTGAACAATACGTAAAATTGATTTATTCATGTTTAGTTGAAGTTACGGCTGGTCTAGTCGGGAGAATGGCAATTGCTGATACGGAGCCCCAGATTCAAATCCCACGCGCACCTCTGTTTTTTCGAAGTCATGTGTGTAATGCCGGTAACTTAAAAACGGTGAAGGAAAACATCGAAGAAACCGACATGTACTTAGAATCTTTCGAGGTCATGTGCCATCGTCCAAGCTGCACTGAGCCAGCGTGGCCTTGACTCTCTCTGAAGAAGGCCCTGAGTCCCAGGGAACATTTAGTGGTCTACTTCTTCATGATATTTAGTTGGTACTTAACTAAGTACCAAAACCAAGTAAGTCTTTGGCTAACTGCCAAAGACACGAACCAACAGGTTTGACTCAACTTTTGTGATAAGAACGTCTAGAGTGTCTAGACTGTGGAATAAATTGCCTGAGTGGGTTTTAACCGATGGTGTCATCAAATCGAGAGTGAATCGGTTTCTAATAGAGAAACAGGATGCGGTCTACGATGGAGCCATCGTAGACCGCATCGTCGCTTAACATCAAGCGAGATGGCGGTCAAGTGCAAGACTATATAAAAAAAAAAGTTAGGGGTACTCACGGGTCACTGGCGCGTCTTTTCATAGCAGCCTCGGCGGGATGCTGGAAAATGTCTGAGCCATCACCCCCTGACTCCAGAATGAGATGCTCGTGACTCCGGATGTACTGCAACGCCGTCTGCGGGAAAAACAGTTCTGGTAGAGTTCTATAACACAGCAGCTGTGATATTTGATGTCAAAAATGTCGACGAACGGGCATAAACGTTAATCGCAAAGACGAAGATTGGGCTGAGTAATGTATTATTGGAGAGGCCTATGTCCAGCAGTGAACGAATGCGATGGACATTTCTGACTGTTTCATCCAATCTTACAGTACGATACACAAATCAAGCAATAAAAGAATTTGAGTTTGAGTTTACTAGTTTGGTTTGTTTGCTTTGGATTTATATTGTTATATAGTTACCAGTTTGGCTCGCTGGGCGTGCTGAGTGAAGTTACAGTCTGGTCACCATTTTATCGAATAGTTACCAGTTCGGTTGGGTGAGATCACAGCATTGTAATACAGTTACCAGTTTGGCTCGCTTGGCTTGCTGGGTGATCTAACAGCATTGTACCATAGTTACCAGTTTGGCTCGCTGGCCGAGGTCACAGCATTAGAGAGGTAATACAGTTACCAGTTTGGCTCGCTGGCTGAGCTCACAGCATTGTAATATAGTTACCAGTTTGGCTCGCTGTCTGAGGTCACATCATTATAATACAGTTACCAGTTTGGCTTGCTGGCTAAGATCACAGCATTGTAGACGTAATATAGTTACCAGTTTGGCTCGCTGGCTGAGCTCACAGCATTGTAATATAGTTACCAGTTTGGCTCATTTGGCTCGCTGGCTGAGGTCACAACTTTATAATATTATAGTTACCAGTTTGGCTCGCATGGCTGGCTGTGCGAGGTCACAGCATTGTAATATAGTAACCAGTTTGGCTCGTTTGGCTCGCTGGCTGAGGTCACAACTTTATAATATTATAGTTACCAGTTTGGCTCGCATGGCTGGCTGTGCGAGGTCACAGCATTGTAATATAGTAACCAGTTTGGCTCGTTTGGCTCGCTGGCTGAGGTCACAACTTTATAAAATAGTTACCAGTTTGGCTCGCTTGGCTCGCTGCGTGAGGTCGCGCTGCGCCAGCGGTAGCAGAGCTCGGAGGAACCCGGGCACGGACGCACGGAGCGGGTAGTTCGTGCTCTCCTGTACGCCGCATTGGAACTCCTCGATACTGACTGAGCCAGCCTGGGAACGAAAACAAATGTTTTGATTGACTACGAGCCTATCTATCTTTTAAATTAGCAGCATCCCGTGGTTTTGCCCGCAAAGTTAGTGTTAGTTTTGCGTGATACAAGACTATTCCAGACTTTAAACTGAATGTGTTCTAAATTTCAACCCGATCCGTTGAGACGTTCCGACGTGATTGAGCAACAAACATTCAAACTTTCGTATTTATAATATTTTAGTAGGAGGTTTCAAAATACCTGACTTATAATCTCAAATAGGGCTATTTGCATATTGGCATTGAACTTATTGGTAATGATTTTGACTCTTCATGGTCCAATAGCTGCGTGAAGTACTAGATGTACGTACTAAAGAATTACATTTGATAGTGCAAAACTTGTTAAAAAATCTATTTGAAGTTTTACAACAGTTTAGAACCGAAGCTACGTATTTGATGTAGACGACTCTACATGCTATTGTCGTAGTGTGTCGTAGCACTCTGCGGTCTCGTCAAAAGTGCGGCTTAACTTTGTAAAATCCAGAGTTTAGGTAGGCAATTCTCACAGTGAATATAACACTTTTCTCAATTTAAAGTAAGACTGAAAAAATAAGAAAGCACTGAAGTAGTATTAGCCTACGACGTCGCTCACGAAGAATCTATTGCATTTCGTGGCTAACTATCATCATCATCATCAGCCTGTATTCGTCTACTGCTGGACATAGGTCTCTCCTATGGTACAGCACTCAGCCGGATCTCGGTCTTCCTTCTCCAACCGCCACCAGCTGCCTTACGAATGTCCATTGTTCTCAAGTTTAAGTTTTTACAATATCCATATAATAAAAACATTATAAAAATTTAAACCTAGATAGCGGCCAGCAGCGGGGCAGAGCCCAAGCTACCGGTGGTTAGGGCTGCAGAGTGAGGAACCTCCTGACGATGCGTGCTGTATCGAGGATGACCGCCGCGTGCATCTGACCCGCCATCCAACCGTCTAGCGGAAGTCTCTTAAGGTGTTGGTCGAGACTTTTCGCTATAAAGCCGTTTGCCGAAACGACTAGGAACACAGTATAAAGAACTACTACCAGTAGTTCATCTCCTTTGATCTTGGGAGAAACACCCATAATGTCTAGACACGGGTAGGGTTGTCGCAATTTTAAAAACGTGGCACCAAAATAAAATTAAAACATACGGAAGACCTTGAGCCTTGAGCCGCGCTCCTGCAATACTAACAATGTAGGCAATGCAGGAGTGCGCTTTCTGCGTCTCGCCCCGCACGATTGCCCCGTCTAGTCCCGTCCTGAAACACATGGCGCGCGCGCCGCGCGGGTGGGCGTCACGACGTCACGCGTTGTCATAAGGTCTAAAGTCGCGGTAAAGGTCGCGGCCACATATGGCCGATCGGGCACACCGGCAGAGCATCATCACTCGCTCAATTTCTGTCATAGGTCGCGCGGTTTTAGCCTACAGCTAGACCGTTCCTCCCAGGGAACAAGTGCCAGTCGGTTATCGGACGCACGGCTGAGCGCTCGCGCAACACGTTTCCTGCGCATATTGTTATTAGATATGTCGACAACCTTCCGCGCCAGACAGCGACAGAGTTACGCGTTAGAAAGAGCGCAAATGTTTAGTTGAAAATCGCGACAGGTATAGAGCGCTAATGCGAGCTGAATTGAACTTTGTTGTGTCCCAGCAAGAGTCGCTATTTATACAATTGCTTTCGCTAAGAGAGTGTTCTGTACTTGTACTAATATTTATTCTGTGACACCGGCTTCGTCGAACGACTGTACGGTTTAATAGATTTTGGTAGAATCGTGGAATTTATCATTATTAAGTGATTTATCTCTGTGTTTAGTTACCACGAGGTTGTGTATGAGCTTGCGCACGCGCTCGCCGGTGTCGGCGCCGCCGTCCGCCGCGAACTGTTGCAGCGCGGACAGGAACCGGCGCAGGCGCTGCAGCGGAGCGCGCGCGCCCTCCGGCGGCGGCGAGAGCGACTCCGTCGACGACAGCGCTGCAACCAAAGACAATATATAGGTAAGTTGACCTAAGGAAGTTATGTCGCCCTGGTATAGGTGCCGGCAAACAAGTTGACCCAATGAAGTTATGTCGCCCTGGTATAGGTGCCGGCAAACAAGTTGACCCAATGAAGTTATGTCGCCCTGGTATAGGTGCCGGCAAACAAGTTGACCCAATGAAGTTATGTCGGCCTGGTATAGGTGCAGGCAAACAAGTTGACCCAATTAAGTAATGTCGCCCTGGTATAGGTGCCGGCAAACAAGTTGACCCAATGAAGTTATGTCGCCCTGGTATAGGTGCCTGTATAGTAATGACAGGAACCGGCGCAGGCGCTGCAGCGGAGCGCGCGCGCCCGCCGGCGGCGGCGAGAGCGACTCCGTCGACGACAGCGCTGCAACACACATCTCTTATCAACCACCAACATTGTACGAACAAACACCTGTCATTTGGCGACCGTACACTGCTATAACAACAAAGCATCATCATCATCATCATCAACAACCCACTAAACGTCCCCACTGCTGGGACTCGGGGCCTTCTCTCGCAAGGAGAGAGTTAAGGCCATAATCCACCACGCTGGCCCAGTGCGGGTTGGCGGATTACACATGGCTTCGAAAGATTCTAGGTACATGTCGGTTTCCTCACGATGTTTTCCTTCACCGTTTTAAGTTAGCGGCATTACGCACATGACTTCGAAAAGACAGTGGTGCGTGTGGGGTTTGAACTTTGAACCCGGGGTCTCCGGATCGGCAGCCGCCGTTCTCCCGACTAGACCACCGTAACTTGCTACAGTAACAACAAATACTAAAAAGAAAATAAAAACATTATTTAAGGGGGATCCCATACAACAAACTTGATTTTGGCTCGATTAGTCCCTCTCAAATAAACTAGATGGCGCCACTAGTAAAAATAGAACGCGATATCGAATTCATCGTCAGAATCATGAGCCAAAAATCAATATTTTAGTATATCTTTTTGCCTGTCTGCGGAAATTGCGATGTATAAGAAATTTCGAATAAAGCAAAATATGTTTTCGCCGTTTATTTGCTAATGGTACGGAACCCTTCGTGCGGGAGTCCCACTCGCACTTGGTCACTTTTATTTATTGTTCCGTACCTAAAGAGTAAAAACGGGATTATCCCTATTACTGAGATCCCTATTACTGAGACTATTGCTGTCCGTCCGTCCGTCTGTCACCAGCCTGTATCTCAATAATAATGATATGATGATGTGTGTTGGCATTGGTTGATTTCTCTTGCAATTATGCTTTTTTGTTGGTGGTTATGATTCATTTGATATTATTGCTCAACATAATTGTTTTTGCATACCGAAAGGTGGCATATGGAGGTCATTTTTATATAAGTTATTGTGAACATCCTTGTAAACCCATATACGCAAATAAATAAATTGAATTGAATTGGATAGTTAGACAGTTGAAATTTTCACAGATGATGTATTTATATTGCCGCTATAACAACAAATACTAAAATTCAGATAAAAAATATATATTTTTTAAATTTTCGGAGGCTTTCCTACAACAAACTTGATTTTTTTACCGTTTCTTGCTCGATACTAATAACGGTGCTAGGTAGACGCTATTAGGTTACAGATAATGGTACGGAACCCTTTGTGCGCGAGTCCAACTCGCACTTGGTCGATTTTTGAAGTGAAAACTTCTTTAGGCGCGCTATAGACAGAATTTTCGTGGGCTGTGAAATGGATTCATCAATCGTCACGCTTGGATATGATAATGGATCGGATCGGATCGGATCGGATATGAAATCTTCGGGTAAACTCGGTAAAAACGGCCAGGTAGGTACCAGGGTAACAGAAACAGTAAAGAGTTTCGATTATCTACCTCCAACAGCCCAGCGTTTATCTCCAGATACCAGGACAACAGAAATATAAAAGAGTTGCGTTTGCCCCTAGGTACCAGTACCAGGGCAACAGAAACAGTAAAGAGTTGCAATATTCTGTATAATTACGTTGATATAAAACTAGATGGCGCAACCATCGATTTAGCTGGCGGTGTTGAAATTATGCGAATGTACTGTAATGTATAATGTATATGTAATGTATATAATGTATATGTGTAATGTACGATGGTTTAACAAATAATTTGTCTTGAGCCAAGGTGATAAATAAATTAGACAATTCAATTAAAAGTGAAAACATTTGAGTCACATTTTTTCACTTCTATCGGCAGTTCCTATGACTGCCAATTTTTTTTTAAATATGTGTAACAACCACATTAATTTTCATAGGCACTATAAATGATGATGATGTAATAAGGTGTGGTATGTACTAACCCGCGGTGCCGTTGTGGTGCGGGCTGGCGGGGCCAGGAGTGGGAGAGCTTCTGGACTCTTCTTGTTCCGGAGACTTGTGCTCCTTCCCCGTCGCAGTCGCTGGAACAAATTATTACTAAATAAAAAAACATACAACGGAATAAAGAACCTCCTCATGTTATATCTCGATAAAAAATCGTTTCGGTTTAAATCTATCTCGCTTTAAGCGATGGCTTATTGATCCGACGTTATATGATTTTGAGATGCTACTAAGAGTATTAGTACATCGTTTTTTTTTTTAAATAAGGAGTGATGAGACGGACAGGACATGCGCCTGATGGTAAGCAACATGCCTGCCACATAACAACACAGTGACACGCAGCTATTGGAACATGAAGAGTCCAAATCATTACCTAGCACTGCACTGCGCTCGTCACCCAGAGATCTAAGTTGTTATATCTCTAAGCCTTGTAATTTCTCTGGAAACATTGCTCTTCAAACCGGAACAAAGTAATGTTTGCACATTACTGCTTGGCGGTAGAATAACTGGCAACGGTGTGGTCCTTCCCTAGGCGGACTCTGCCAAGAGTCCACCACTACCTAGGATTAAATTTCAATGAAAAATAATGATGCATAAAATCCTTTTTACCTGACTGCGCGACGCAAAGGAGTGGTAATGTGTTTAACAGTCTATGTATGTATGTATGTATGTATGTATGTATGTATGTATGTATGTATGTATGTATGTATGTTTGTATGTTCCTTTGAGGCACTATACAGACCAAACGCCTGGGCCGATTTTTATGATTCACACGTCAATCGATTCCTCTTAATCTGGCGAGTGACACTAAAGACATGACATTAGTGTACTGATTCAGGACGCCATATTGTCCAAATTAAAAAAATGAAAATCACCAAAATATGTCAAGAGGGGTATCGTTGAATAGGTATTTGAAAATAATGTTTAGCTTTCTCTCAATGTTTTTCGATTTGACTGACCGTTTAGGATGTATATCGATTTAAAGTTGAGTAACAACCATTCTCACATTTATAGGTTTATAGGTAGCAGAAAACTTCGTATAACTAACTGTACGTGTGAATGTGGATGGACATTATATACTAATGTATCTAGTAGGCATCGATATAAATCAACAGATGTGCCCTGAGCACCTTGAAATTGGTAATAAACTGCGTCTCTGTATGTATCGTAAGTGGTTTAGAAACAACCAATCTACTTGACCCCTATAATCGCTAGCAGCGAGATTTGCTGTGGTTCTACTTATTTTGGTTGTTGACACCGAATAATGATAGGTAAAAACATCCGGCGTCCACCGCGTCCTGCAACTGACTAGAACGGAAAGAGTGAGCTCACTCTTCCCAACGTTGACATGATTGCGTGCGCCGTGAAGTTTGGGATGGGGCCCATCTTGGGTTCTACGATCTATGCTAGTAGGTATATTGGACTACCTTTTTTTCGTACGTGCAGGTACGTGATAGTGGGAACACGGAACCGCTCTCGGATTGCTCCGCCTCGGTCGCCCATCTCCAACTTCAAACGATTTAGTAGGTACTCAACGTCAATCGAAAACCTATACTAACACAAAACTATAAATATGAATTACATGCAGTAGAAAATCCTACATATTATATCAGTAGAAACGAAGACATTTGGTCAACAACCAAAAGATGCAGAATATTATGTTGAGCATATTAACATTCACAACATTGTTCATAACTAAAAAGTATAAAATAAAAAAATATAATTTAAAAACTCAAAAACCCGACTGCGTAAAAAGTGAACCAAACTACGTACTCGCATACTAAAAAAAAATGAAAAGAATAAAACAAGCATTTAGATTTCTGGTGGTCTAGAATTCTATAATATGTTATTGTATTAATACTATTGAAATATATACAATATTTTCTAATAAAAGAACATTACAACTGAACAGTCGGGATCCATTATTATTCGACATACAATGTAATTGTTCAATGGATCCCGACTGTTCAGTTGTAATGTTCTTTTATTAGAAAATATTGTATATATTTCAATAGTATTAATACAATAAATAACACCAGAAATCTAAATGCTTGTTTTATTCTTTTCATTTTTTTTTAGTATGCGAGTACGTAGTTTGGTTCACTTTTTACGCAGTCGGGTTTTTGAGTTTTTAAATTATATTTTTTTTTATATATTTATTATTATTGTTAAATCATCTGCTGCAATTTAATTAGTATTTTTTGACGTGACAACGTCTTATAATTCGATGGAGCATAAAAAAATCGGTTGTCTGTAAAGTTACTGACGATAGTTGAACGTGACAACTTCAACTCCAAGCCTTAAATGGAACGCCTCAGAGCGAGGTAACGCCGCATGACGTCATGTTTTTTCGTGCGTGCAGCCGGCTTCATCAAATTATAAGACGTAGTCACGTCAAAAACATGACGTCATGCGGCGTTACCTCGCTCTGTGGCGTTCCATTTAAGGCTTGAACTTGAAGTTGTCACGTTCAACTATCGTCAGTTACAGACAACCATTTTTTTTTTTCTATTCATCAATATCATTACTTACTTTGACATTTGCTATGAGTTATTGAATTACATTTATTTAATTACCCGACTAAAAGAAGGGTTATGTTTTTCGCGCGTATCTTGTATGTTTGTAAATCTCTTTATTCCCACGTATCTTCCAAACAGCTGGATGGATTTTTTTTAACCGCCAGGACTAAATTGCATTTTCGCGCCAAGCGTACGTAAAAAGTCAAAATTAAAAAAAAAATTGTGCTGTCACCATTTGATATCTAACACACAATGTTTTGGTATAGTCCGTTTTTTTGTCACCAGCAGGCCTACTACGAAGTCCGATAAACGATATATCGGTCTAACTTATGGACTTTTCCTACCTCGAAAGACAATCTGTCGGTTGATAGGATCGGCCGTTTCGTTCGATTCGACCCTCATCCGACCTAAGTCTATAACTTCTGACCGAGATGTATCGATCCGAATGTTTTTCGTGGTAGGCTACAATCCGATTCAGCTGTCGGTCGGATCCGATCACTCGGAGTTTGTTTTCGTAGTAGACCTGCTGTATACGTCGTTGGCGTACAGGGCTCGCTTAGCTAGCGCTTTATAGGTGGCTCTGGCGTTCAAAAGGTTAACAATTAAGGTATCGTTAGATTCGTCTCAATCCTCCAAATGTCCTTAGATAAGTACATTGTATAACATAATGTTTTTTTAGCTGTTATTTTTTGCAGTCGGGTTTTTTAAATTAAAGTTATTTATTATTATAAAATAACTAAATAAATAAATATTGGTGGACAATTCACACACAACACCATCTGACCCCAAACTAAACAAAGCTTGTAAGATGGCGGCCAGATAGCTGATATAATACTTGTATAGTTTTAAATACATACTTATTATACATAGAAACACCCAGACACAGTGCAAACATTTGAATTCATCACACAAATATTTGCACTGAGTGGGAATCGAATCCACGACCCTCGGCTTTGCAGGCAGAGCTACTACCCACTAAGCCACGAGGCCAGCCAAATATAAACCAATATAATAAAAGCCAATTATAAACTGATGACTTGTATCTGTGTTTTGGATCTATAAAAACCGTGAACCATAAGTCCAAAGTCCATAAGTTCATCCAAAACACAAGCCATAGCCAATAAATTACCATGGCCATAGCCAAGGAATTATTTTGGGCCAGACCTAGAGACCTCACTAGAGACCTGAGTGAAGATAGTTGGTCTCGATGTCCATGTGTAGTGACAAACAGTCGGACGGTACATCGCACGGCCCCGAGTGCACGGTGCCGCCGGTAAGCGCGCGCCGGTATGCGTGCCCACGTAACTCATCTGCTGGTTTGCACAGGCCGCTCTGGTGTGGGGCCATCGACTCGACTGTCTAAACATTTCCAAACTCGGCCCTATTTATATTAAATGTACGAGAAATTAAATACAAATAAAAATGTCACTCCGGGAGTGTCGAACGAATTTAAAATTTGAAGAAGTAAAATAGAAGGATGTTTATACACAGTTATGTACATATTAATACACAGGTCTGAGCCGGTAGGAACTGTCGATAGAAGTGGAAACTTATAACTCAGAATTTGATAGCTTACTTTGGAAACTACACGGGTGAAACCGGAGGCCATGAGCATGGTCTTAGTAAACAATGGGAAATACTCACACATTTCTAGATGACCCGAAGATTTATTTTCATTTCTGAGGGTGACGTTAGAATTCGCCACGCCCTCCGGTGTCATCCGCGTAGTTTTCAAAGCAAGCTATCAAATTCTTAGTTATAAGTTTTCAATTCTATCGGCAGTCGCTATGATCGCAATTGTTTTTAAGATGAAGCTTGTTTCGTGGCCCGCCGGACCCCACTTTGTTCGAAGCGGTCCGAACACAAGATCACGAGCAAACACCATTATGCAGGAGCTTTTAAAGGAACCCTACGAATTGATATTTCGATATTATACCAAGCACATCCCTACTTCCCTACAAATATTGTGAAAGCGTTACTTAACTGTTACTGTTAATCTTTCTCTCTTAAACTTCTAAACAGATTTAAATCAAATACTCGTATCTACATTACCACCACCCCGCCCGTCAACCGCCAATCAACGCGGTTGCGATCCACCAACCCGCACTGGGTCAGCGTGGTGGATTATGGTCTTGTCTCTCTCCTTCCGAGAGAAGAACCCGAGTCCCAGCAGTGGGAACATTTAGTGGGTTGTTGATGTATTTACATTACATGACCTCGAAACGACAGTAGTGCGCGTGGGATTCTAACGACAGGCTCTGAACCGGCAACATGTATGGTGACTAAAAAAACTAATTAGTCCATCAGTTAGATTATTCAAAAAAAAAATGGTTGTCTGTAAAGTCGGTTTACTGACGATAGTTGAACGTGACAACGTCTTAAGAAAATACTGATGGAATGGTACTGATGACGTCATGCGGCGAGGTAACGGTGGTAACGGCACATGACGTCATATGTTTTGCGGGCGTGCAGCCGGCTTCATCGAATTATAAGACGTTATCACGTCAAAATATTGTACATGTTTGTTTTATTGTACATTATTTTTTCTTTTGTTTCATAAACAAAGTATAGTAAGTATGTATGAAAATATAGTATTTTCATAAAATACTATATTTTCATATTGTTTTGGTGCTTAGTAGTTTCAAGTGACGTCACGGCTATTTACGATTTATATGTAGACGGAACGTCACAGCTCCGGAAGTTTGATGAACTATATCTTTGTCGATTTTTAATGATTTGATAAACTAAAAAATACGTGTCCAATATCTTTCAATAATCTACGCGACGGACTAATTAGAACCAGTTGCCATTCTCCCGACTGGACCAGCCATAACTTACAGTTTCAAGACTTGCCAAATATTTTGATAATCTTTTCCAGAATTTAAGTTTTCCTAAAGCACTCATTGGTCGTTCACGACGAGAAATCTGTCAAGTGCACACACAACCCAAATTATCTGAGCTCTTATGACAGCGGTTCTTTCAATTATGTCCTCTAACATTTTTTTGTGAGGATGGAGGCTGCCGGTGACAGGATAAATAAAAGTTTTGTCGAAACCTAGTGCCAAGTGCGGTGCCAGCCGCACGCGTACTCGCCGAGGTTGTAGGGATGGGACACGGTCTGTCGTTTTTGATATCGATACGTTTAAAATTTGAGCCGTGTAACGTTTTCGATATCGATACTTCTAAATGTCGAGTAGTCGGAGTAGTTGTATACGTAAACTATTAGCGCCGCGTCTTACCCGCGTAGTTCCCGTTTTCGGTGTTTTCCCACGACAGTAGCCTATGTGCTATTTCAGAGTTTTATGTACCTAATTGTATTCAAAATTTCAACCCTATCAGTTCAGGTGTTCCGACGTGATTGAGCAACAAATCTCCAAAAAATATTTTATTAGTGGGATTTTCAAGTAGAAATGAGTAGTAATGGGACGTTATCAGGATGTAAATACATCGGTCAAAGCTTATTCTCAATTTCGTAAAATATGGCGCTTATGTTTCATTTTCTGAGAAAAAACAACAAAATAAAAACATTAGTTCCAACTATGGCCAAATCGAAAACAATCTTTGACGCGACAAACGCGTCATCCGAAAAAACTATAAAATAGTAGTATGCTGTAAATAATTACGTAGATTTAATTGGTTTTTTGTACATATTTTATTTTTGACTAGTTGCTAGCTCACAAAGTGAATTTTAAACTGTATACCGCCGTATTATTATTATTTTAATAACCCATGCAACAGTTAATTTACAACTGAACGTCAACCCGTCGATATGTTGGCTCATTCTCGCACTGACACTTCACATTTAGAATTACGAAAATAACTCTTTAATTTTCTTTTCCACGAACTTTACTTAGCCAGTATTTGGCGTACTTTAAAGCCACTGATCTTTTGTTAACCCATACACACGATAAATGCATGTTATTTCATTTCTTTGCCACTCAGAATGATACCATGAGTTATTGGTAAAATAATTATATATTTTCAATAATTTAGCATACAATAATTTTACCTGCAAATATCCATTGACATTTATAATATAGGTAAGTAAAATTTAATATTATCGAGAATTAAAACATCGATAACTCGTAATATCATCGAAACTGGTCTGTGTCTCATCTCTATTCGTTATCGAGAGCGGAGTGGTCTCGACACCTCGCCCGAGGCGCCGCCTCTACAATTACTCCGAAATATGGCGGCAAGTACCGATGACGCGAAACACGCTAAATAATGCTAGAACCGTGTTCCAGATTTATTTTTTAACCCCGACCAAAAGAAGTTACGGCTGGTCTAGTCGGGAGAATGACGTCTGCCGATCCGGAGTTCCCGGGTTCGAACCCCACACGCACCACTGTCTTTTCGAAGTCATGTGCGTAATGCCGCTAACTTAAAACAGCGAAGGAAAACATCGTGAGGAAACCGACATGTACATAGAATCTTTCGAAGTCATGTGTCATCCACCAACCCGCACTGGGCCAGCGTGGTAGATTATGGCCTTAACTCTCTCCTTGCAAGAGAAGGCTCCGAGGCCCAGCAGTGGGAACATTTAGTGGGATATTGATGATGATGACGATCAAAATGAAGGGTGTTATAAGTTTGACGTCGATGTCTGTCTGCCTGTATGTGTCTGTGGCACCGCAGCTCTAAAACGAATGGACAGACTGATTTCGAAGCGGTTTTTTAAATTAAAAACCAATTTCCTTGCGGTGGTTTTAATCTATGTTTGGTTAAACCACATTAACCAAACATAGCTAAGAACATTCAAAATGATGTGATGTCAAAATAACATCAAAACGGATCGGATTTCAGCCCGATCCGTTTATACGTTAGGACGTGATTGAGCAACAAACATCCAAACATCCATACTTTGACATTTATAATATTAGTAGGATTACAATACATTTTATTCCATAGTTGTATATTGCACTGACCTTACAGGATTTTGCACTAAATGATTGATTGATTTACTTATTTATAAACTAATCACTCAGACAACACGCTCTCATTATTTTTTTAACTATAATAGGTTCGCACTTGACCACCATCTCGCCTGATGCGATTTACGATGTGATACGATTACGATGTGATGTGGTTCGATGTGATTCTGATGTTAAACGACGATGCGGTCTAGGATGGAGCGTGTTTACCTAGAAAAAAACAATTCACTCTAGATTTGAAGACACAAAGATTATAACCATCGGGGAAAACCCACTCAGGCAACGTATTCCACAGCCTAGACGTTCTTAGACGTATTACCACAAAAGTAGAGTCAAATCTCTTCATTCGTGTCTTTGGAACATCAACCATGAAACGACGTCGCTTTTAGAGCTTTACGAGCATTTCGATAGAAAAAAGGACAAGATGGTATCAGATCATGCAAATCAGTCGCACACTCTCGAAGTGTATCCGATAAAAAACCGATAGGCTAGCAATTTTTCGGCGATGTTCAAGACTTTGAAGTCTTTTTCGCATAAGAGTGTCGTTAACAATGAGCCTTTTGGCACGTCTCTCGATCGATTCTAGTAATAATAATCAATCCGTGTCCACACGTGTTTGCTACTAATCACTCAACACCTGCACTACTCACTCGCACTCGCACTAATCAAAATGAAAACAGGCCATATGGCACAGAATAAATATTAGTACAGAAGCCACACTTACCAAAAACAATTATATAAATAGCGACTCTTGCTGGGACATAACAAAGTTCAATTCAGCTCGCAATACCTGTCGCGATTTTCAAATAAACATTTGCGCTCTTTCTAACGCTTAACTCTGTCCCTGTCTAGCGCGGAGGGTTTACGACATATTATCTAATAACAATATGCGCGGGAAACGTTTTGCGCGAGCGCTCAGCCATGCGTCCGACAACCGACTGTCACTTGTTTCCTGGAAGGAACGGTTTAGCGGTAGGCTAAAACTGCGCGACCTTGAGCGAGTGCGCTGCTTATGGTATGATAATGTTTTGGCATTATCTCATACCAAGCGAAAAACATTGATTTAGCTGTGATATAATGCGAAAACAGTTAATATAGTTTATACTCCGCTTCGTAGTACATAAATCTGGAGGCTCTCAGATCACAGGCACTTCCCACGAGCATCTCTCCAGCTCGACTTCTCGAATGATCTATATGGCTTCACTGCCGTATCTCATGCCGATACGGACTGCTCGCATTTAACCCAACTAATATGCATATCCTACTAAAGTTATAAATGCAAATATTTGAATGTTTTTTACTCAGTCACATCGTTAAACGGATCGCGTTGAAATTTGTACCACAGATTATAGAATGGAGTCGTACATAGGCTACATTTTAAAACCGTAAAATTACGCGAGTAAGACTGCGCGACACTGCTAGTCATCTTACTAATATGCTAATTGCTATATACTAATATGCTAGTCATCAAACTATGCTCAATCCCGTTGGAACGTATACATGGATCGGGCTGAAGCTTGGAACACAAATTATAGTCTGGAATGGCACATACACATGTTTTTTTTGAATTGAAAACGAGGTTTGACTCTACATTTGTGATAAGAACGTCTAGGCTGTGGAATGAGTTACCAGAGTGGATTTTCCGCGATAGTTATAATCTTGGTGTCTTCAAGTCGAGAGTGAATCGGTTTCTTCTTGGTAAGCACGCTTCATCGTAGGCCGCATCGTCGCTTAACATCAGGCGAGATGGCGGTGAAGTGTGAACCAATAGCTCTCTACTTAGTCTGTGGAACCAATTCAAGTAAAAAAAAAACGTCATCTGAAAACGGCTGGCCTCGTGGATTAGTGAACAGTAGCTTTGTAAAAATAAAACGACAGAATTATGAAATCCAAAAATCCAAATTTTAAGAAAACTATTTGCCTGTCTGCGGAAATTGCGATGTAAACAGAATTCCGAATAAAAAGCCAAAAAGGTTTTCGCCGTTTATTTGCTAATGGTAGGGAACCCTTCGTGCGGGAATCCCACTCGCACTTGACCGGTTTTATTTTTATCTCGGGGAAATAACGGGTATGGAAACAGCACGGGCAAAACCGCGGGGCACTGCGGGGTTCTCCAACTTTAATTCATTTCTAAGTTTCTAACTATAAATCAAAGTTGAAGTCAAAGTTAGTATATCTATTAGCTAGTCAACAGGTAGGTTAATATGATTACAGTTCCAATTTTGTTCGTCCATTAACGGCCATGATGGCATACAAAATAGCATCATCATCATCAACAGCCCACTAAACGTCCCCACTGCTGGGACTCGGGGCCTTCTCTCGCAAGGAGATAGTTAAGGCCATAATCCACCACGCTGGCCCAGTGCAAGTTGGCGGATGACACATGACTTGAATGAAAGATTCTAGGTACATGTCGGTTTCCTCACGATGTTGTCCTTCACCGTTTTAAGTTAGCGGCATTACGCATATGACTTCGAAAAGACAGTGTTGCGTGTGCGGTTTGAACCCGGGGTATCCGGATCGGCAGGCGCCGTTCTCCCGACTAGACCAGCTAACTTGTACAAACAATAACTATAAACGTACAAAATATAGGTATAATTAATAATAAAATCAATAATATAAAGTCAAATTTTACAAAGATATAACAAGAAATTACGTTTTAAATTAATGCAATATGTGTCTTTGGAATGCTATTCTGTACAATCACGATTTTGGAGATACAACTCGATGAAATGTGAAATCGATACGTAAACTTACAGACATACAGAAACGCTTTATTACGCACGCCAGTTATAAATCAAAATATACAAACATGAAGTACTTTTTAGGGTTCCGTAAAACGTAAAAACGGAACCCTTATAGATTCGTCATGTCTGTCTGTCTGTCTGTCTGTCCGTCCGTATGTCACAGCCACTTTTTGCCAAAACTATGAGAACTACACTGTTGAAACTTGGTAAGTAGATGTATTCTGTGAACCGCATTAAGATTTTCAGGTGCATTTTCAGGTCAGTAGGGGTGCCCCCCATACGGGTGGTCGCCGCGGGAGTTGAAGACTATAACCCTCCATTTAAGGTAAATAACTACGATAGAAAATTCAACTGTCAACGAAATTCTCCAATCATTTCACTAAGAGAGAATGCATCATCAAAAGCACAGCTTAAAATATGTACATATAATATACGCTCCCTTAAAGCAAGCAATAGATTAGTAGAGTTGGAATATGCGTTGAGTTTTATCACATACGATATTATTGGAATAAGTGAAGTTAAAATCGGTAATGAATGCATAATAGAAAAAAATAACTATATATTGATGTATAGAGGTGATAAACAAGGCAGAAACGGCGTGGGGTTTATCGTTTCTTCAAGCCTCAAAGATTCTATTCTCGATTTTAAAACGTATTCAGACAGAGTCGCTAGATTAGACGTGAAAACTGGAAATGATATTATAAACATAATACAGGTATATGCACCCACAGAAAAAGCTCAAAATATAGACGTAAAAACATTCTATAAACATTTAATTACAGCTCTGGAATTTACTGGCAAAAATACAATAATAATGGGTGACTTTAATTCAAAAATAGGAATTCCGTTAAATGAAGAAAAAGAAATCTGTGGTCCATATGGTTACGGGCATAGAAATGAAAGAGGTGAAATTCTGATGGCATTTTGTTTCGAACATAGATTTACAATAGCAAACACGTTATTTAAAAAACCATCGAAGAGGAAATGGACATGGAAGTCGCCTGACGGGAAAACACTCAATGAAATTGACTTCATACTTGTTAAGCAAAGACAAAAAGTATCGAACATTGAAGTCTTACCTACCAAATTTTCCACGGATCATAGAATGTTACGCATGTCATATAATGTGATTATTACTGCCAAAAAACGTCGAGACTATGGAGTTAAAAATAAAAATTATACCTCAATAGAAATTGAATCTTTAAAGCATCTGATGGCTCTACAAATACAAAATATTATTAAAGAAGAGATTGATACATTTTATCGCGCCATAATTTCAGCAATTAAAACGTGTACAACAAAACTGCCTAAAAATAAGAAACAAGTAGAGTCAATAACGATAAATTATAAAACTAAGATGATGATAGATGAGAGAGAACGTTTGAAAAATATATTTCCAAGAACAAAAACAGAAAAAGAAAGACTGACATATTTGCACAGGAAAATAAAAAAAGCTATCATAAAAAACAAAAATACCATAAAACTAAAAAGTTTAGAAAATGAGCTAGAAAAACGGAGTTCTACAAAACGCACAAGAAGAAATTATGATTACAAGAAACAATGGATACAAACGATACAGAATACAAATGGTCAAAAAATTACAAACAAATATGATATACTAAAAGTAGCAACACAGTTTTATTCTTCTTTATACTCTAATACGGATAATTTTCAAGTATCATGTGAAAAATCTTTGGAGGTACCATCTTTGCTAGTCCAGGAGGTGGAGCGTGGGATAAGCCGTCTAAAGAAGAACAAATCACCTGGGGAAGACGGTGTGTCAACAGACACCATCATTGCTATGTTGGAACCTCTGGCGCCTCAGCTAACAGAATTATTTGATAAAATAATAAGGAACGAGGAGGTTCCTGAAGACTGGCAATATTCCGTGATTACTTTATTGTACAAAAAAGGAGACCCAAAAAGTATTGAAAACTACAGGCCGATCAGTTTGCTTCCAACTCTATATAAACTGTTCTCATCTGTAATACTATTTAGAATCACTAAAACACTTGACGAGCAGCAACCGCGGGAACAAGCTGGCTTTCGAAAAGGCTTCTCTACTATAGACCACATTTACACTTTGACGCAATGTATAGAAAAGTGCAACGAATACAACAAAATCATTTATATTTCATTTATAGATTATTCAAAAGCATTTGATTGTATTTCTCACAAACACCTCTGGGATAGTCTAATAGAACAAGGCATAGAGCAAAAATACATTTCTATTCTGAAAGCAATTTATAGTAGATGTCAAGCTAAAATCAAAACAGAGAGCATAGGGCCGCCGTTTCTGTTGAAACGTGGCGTTAAACAGGGCGATCCAATTTCACCCAAGCTATTTACAGCAATTCTAGAGTCGGTGTTTAGAAAACTAGATTGGTCAGACCACGGACTGAACATAAACGGTGAACGGTTGACACATCTTCGCTTTGCAGATGACATTGTCATTGTGGCAGAAAACGCTGACAGTTTACAGTACATGCTTGAAACTCTAGATTCGGCAAGTAGAAAAATCGGACTTGAAATGAACCAATCAAAAACAAAACTAATGACAAACGGAACACCAAAGTCTATTAAACTGAATAATGACGAAATAGAGTATGTTAACGAATATATTATATATCTTGGACATTTGATAACTTTTCTCGACTCTACCAACAACGAAGTTGACCGCAGAATTGCTATAGCATGGAGAAAGTACTGGGCAAATAAAGATGTTTTTAAAGGTAAAATCCCAATACACCTCAAAAAACGACTCTTCGACAACACTATCGTACCGTCATTGCTCTACGGTTGTCAAACGTGGGCGCTCACAAATAAAATTATTAAAAAAATTGCCGTATTCCAGAGAGCAGTAGAGCGGTCGATGCTGGGCTTAACACTCAATGATCGGATCAGAAACGATGTTATTAGGCAGAGGACCAATGTGTTGGATGCGGTGACGATGCTCTGTAGGCTCAAGTGGAAGTGGGCTGGCCACGTCGCACGCGCTGGAGACGGCAGGTGGAGCGAGCGCATCATACACTGGCGGCCCAGAGACACCGCGCGGGACAGAGGACGGCCGCGGAGAAGATGGTGTGACGACGTCACAGAAGTCGCGGGTGCGACTTGGATTCGACTGGCACAGGACAGAGCAGCATGGCAAAAAATGGAGGAGGCCTTCATCCATAATTGGGTGCCTAGGAAAGAAGCTGAGTAAAATAATACTATAAAAATATTAAATTATCTGTAATATTCCAAGGCAAATAAAGGCTATTTTATTTTATTTTATTTATTTTTAGGGGTGCCCCCCATACTGAGAACTGAAGCTCAAAAATTTTTTTTTCATCATACCTACACGTGTGCGGTGTCTATCGATAGGTCTTAAAAAATGATGTTGAAGTTTTTAATATAATTTTTGTCTACACTGAATAACTTACACGAGAGACGCTTCCAAAGTGGTAAAATGTGTGTCCCCCCCCCTCTAACTTCTGAAGTAAGAGAATGAAAAAACAAAAAAAAATATATGATGTACATTACCATGAAAACTACCAACGAAAATTAGTTTGAACTCGATCTGATGAGTAGTTTTTTTTTAATACGTCATAAATACACTATTATTAAAACTTCGATCAAAGTTACAACGAACTACAAGAACTATGTGTACTATGTATATTATGTTACTTGCTGCAACGGAACCCTTCATGGGCGAGCCCAACTCGCACTTGGCTACTTTATTTTTTAACGGGCCGATAGTGTTATCTGCCTTTATTAACAAAACTAAAATACAATGAGAAATACACTACGCTACCTACCTACCTAACTATTTACACTAAGCACACCCGAATTATCCATAGACCAATGAAGGTCTACAGATAATCAAGATGTTCAAGCCCACTACCAATCGGAAGCGTACCCAGCATGCTGGCGGCATTATCACGCTGAATGGCTATGCTTATGCGTTGGGCCAAATAAACGTCAGCATTTTGGTCACGCGTCGCGTCGACCAAGCGCTCGGAAAGGCTTTTGAAGATGAGGTGAAATACTTATAACTAGTGCTATAAATGGTTTACTTATGTGACGTGAACTTAGGTATGTGAGAGTTATTGATTTATTTATATGAAAAAGGCAATGATTAGTATGATTTTTGGAAGGTTCTTCCTAAACGTGAAGGCCTGATTCCCTGCTGCTACCGTCTCCCAGCGACCATCAATTCTCGGTGGAGCGCTACGCGTGTTTTTGTCGCGCGTCTGTTGCCGACGGCACTCGTGTTTTCCTAGAGATGGGACATGGAGCTGACAGTTATCGAGTATCTACACAAACTTCGTTCAAACTAAACACGTTTTATATAGGTACTTACTTAGCTTGTAGTGTTACAAGGAGTATTTTATACTTGTATTTGAGTGTTGAATCGATTGGCTATGCCGGATGCATTGTGAAGTGATATTTGTTCAGTTTTTGTTTTAATTTGCAGATAACTGATAACAGAGTTCTAGTAATTTGCAACTCCCGCACAAGGTTCTAGATTATATATTATAAACTTGCAGATAAATAAATAACACAAGATCAGAAAATATAAGGTGCATTCCAAATATTGTTTTTAATGAAATGGCGGATTGTGAGGAACTGGTATGACTTGGACATTACTCAGCTGATAGTTCTTCTTTACTTCTTCATTACATCAGTCCAACATTATAGGACGTGAGGCCGCTAGCTAGGGTCTTTGCCTTCTAAGTCTACGGAGCTGTAGACGAGTGGAGGCCGCGATGTTACTCAGTTGGCATCGCGGCCATTCCTAGCCGCGATCGAGGAGATAGGCTTCGCACAGCCGTTCATCTTTGTTGTGGGGATGCTCAATACTGAGAGGTCGTGGGAGGTGGAGAAGCGAGAGAAGCAGCCTCTCGCTCATCAATTACCCGCGGCGGTGATGCGGAAATGGGAGCGAGTCACTCTGGCTCGCTTTTGGTTTGCCTCTGGAAGGCTTGGAGTATCGACGTTTAGAGCCTTACGGCATCACACATAAGGATAGGCCCTCCCGAGAAAGCGACACGCCGCTGATTTCCGGCGCATCACTGGACCAGAATATGGGGGTCCGTCTCCCCGCGAGGCGTATTAGCAGAGGCAGGGACGTTGTTTTGGGACGACTTTAGTTTAATTTAAATCCGTTAAGCTATTTAAAATACCTGTACGAACAACATTAGTAAACTAATTATTTATCCGACGCGAACGTAGGAGCGAACGAAAGGAAAGTGAAGAGAGTGGTCATCACTTTCCTCACTCACTTCTTTTTATTCGCTCACTTAATCACCTTAATGTTCAATCACGTACACTTGCTATGGTAAGTGTCTGTGATTGTAAGATATTGTTACAATTGTTGTACAATTACAAATTTTACGACAACAAACTTAAGCCGATATAACATCAGTGTGATATCGATATTTCCATTGTACCATCTCTACCGCCTGCGGCCCGTACCGTGCGGTTGACGTTTCATTCCGCCGTAGCAGCGAGTGGATAAAATTCGGACAACAAAGAACGAGCGAAGCCGCGGGGAAACACGAGACAACTGTTAATGTTTATAAAATTGCAACGCACTGTAGAGGAATTTATTTCAACCGCGTCCTGGTGAAAACGATACGGCTAAGTTACGGCTGGTCTAGTCGGGAGAACGGCGACTGCCGATCCGGAGACCCCGGGTTCAAAACCACGCGCACCACGGTCTTTTCGCAGTCATGTGCGTAATGCCGCTAACTTAAAAACGGTGAAAGAAAACATCGTGAGGAAACCGACATGCACCTAGAATCTTTTGAAGTCATGTATCATCTACCAACCCGCATTTGGCAAGCGTGGTAAATGGCCTTGACTCTCTTCTTGCGAGAGAAGGCGCCGAGTCCCAGCTGTGGGAACATTTAGTGGACTGCCTATGCTTTTATGGTATGAAATATAATATATGAAAATGCAGCGTCAGCTGTTTTGAAGTGAAAACTTCTTTAGGCGCGCCTAGACAGATTTTTCGTGAGCTGTGAATTGAATTCATTTGTCACGCTCGGGTATGGTAAGAAAGCTTCGGGTGAACTCGGATTCATGGCTATTGGCCATCTAGAAATACGTCAGCCAATAGGAAATGCTGAAAGGGCGTGGACAGGTCATCATGGCATGGCCATCTAGAAACGCATCAGCCAATGGGAAATGCTGACGCATTTCTAGATGGCCATGCCAAGATGGCGAGGCCACGCCCTCCGGTTACGCCCGTGTAGTTTCCAAGGTAAGCTATCAAATTCTGAGTTATAAGTTTTCACTTCTATCGGCAGTTCCTATGACTGCCAATTTTTTTTTGATACGAAGTGTCTTACGGCAGGTTCGGAGGAAATGAGGGTTTTGCCCCGCGCCCGAACTAAAAATAATGTGAGATTAAAACCGTAAGAAATATATACCTATAACGGAAGTGATGTGTACAATTTTTGTAGTGGTAGGACTCTTGGCAGAGTCCGCCTAGGGGAAGTACCACACCTTTGCCAGTTATTCTACCGCCAAGCAGTAATGTGCAAACATTACTGTATTCCGGTTTGAAGGGCAACGTTTCCATAGAAATTACAGGGCTTAGAGATATGACAACTTAGATCTCTGGGTGACGAGCGCAGTGCAGTACTAGGTAATGATTTGGACTTTTCACGTTCCAGTAGCTGTGTGTCACTGTGCTGTTATGTGTCAGGTATGTTGCTTACGATCAGGCACATGTCTTGCTCGTCAAAAAATTGCCAGTGACCAGTATTGCTAACTGTATTTTTCAAATGATCATACCATAAATAATAAAAACTTGAGAGGTGTCAAGGGACACTCGGATGGAATGAAGTTCTTTCATTGCCTGGAAACCCCCTACTTCGCTACGAATTAAATGTGTTGATAAAGGGCTTCCAGTAATGATTTTTCTGAGAAAAAAAGATCAAAATTTTTTTTATTGTTTTCTACTTTAGCAAAAACGTTACAACTTTTCGTGAGATTTTTTTCCGTCTTTCCTTTTCACAGCGCGCGATAAGGAACTTCGTTCCAAAAATTTACTATTTTTTTATGAAACACAACCACAGAATAAATATTAGTAAAGAAGCCTCACTTACCGATAACAATTATATAAATAGCGACTCTTGCTAGGACACAACAAAGTTCAATTCAGCTCGCAATACCTGTCGCGATTTTCAAATAAACATTTGCGCTCTTTCTAACGCGTAACTCTGTCCCTGTCTAGCGCGGAGAGTTTACGACATAAATATCTAATAACAATATGCGCGGGAAACGTTTTGCGCGAGCGCTCAGCCGTGCGTCCGACAACCGACTGTCACTTGTTTCCTGGAAGGAACGGTCTAGCGGTAGGCTAAAACCGTGCGTCCTTGAGCGAGTGAGGATGTACTGACACAACTAAAGGCTCTCCCGAATAAATAAATCACATTTCAAACAAATAAAGAAAACAAATCGGTGCATCTGTTCAGGAGCTACGTTGCCTCAGACAGACACACACCGAGACAGATACGACAAACTTATAACACCCGTAGTTTTTTAAACGGGCAGAACCTTTATATTATTACCTAAACTAAAATACAATGAGAACTACACTACGCTACATACTTACATAAATACTTATACTAAGCTCATCTAACCATAGACAAATCAAAGGTTTACAGATAATCAATATGTTCATGGCCACTACCAGTCGGAAGCATGTCCAGCATTCTGGCGGTATTACCACGCTGAACAGCAACGCGTTGAGCCAAGTAAACGCGTAGGTTTTACGCCGCGGCTTAAAAATATGGCGATACGTTCACAGGGTCAGTCAGTATGTCAATAAAATTGACGACTCAAGTAGAAATCAAAACATTGCAAATCGATCATAGTAATTGGCCCCACTTATTCCGAGCGCTATGAATACTGTATCAACAAATGGGACCATACTTACCTACATAATGATGGGTTTGATCTAAAGGGCGGCATACATATTAAATTTATTTATCGACTAAACGAGAAATGGTTAGTTTTATATTTACCTTATGACCTTTAAAAGAAGTAAATAAGAGTTTTGAAATGAAAATTTCTTTAGGTGGGTTTATTTTGGTACCGAAAAGTCTTGTGGGTAGGAGAAATGCATTTAAGTATCGTCTGACGTGTATGCAGACTGCAGAGCTCGACACCACAGAGCGTTGGTGTCCCTATCGACTAAAACCCCCATAGGTTTTTGTAGTGGTAGGACTATTGGCAGAGTTCGTCTGGGGAAGGGCCACACTTTTGCCGGTTATTCTACCGCCAAGCAGTAATGTGCAAACATTACTGTGTTTCGGTTTGAAGGGCAATGTTTCCAGAGAAATTACAGGGCTTAGAGATATAACGACTTAGATCTCTGGGTGTCGAGCGCAGTGCAGTGCTAGGTAATGATTTGGACTCTCCATGTTCCAATAGCTGCGTGTCGCTTTGCTGTTACGTGGCAGGCATGTTGCTTGCCATTAGGCACATGTCCTGCTCGTCTCGTCACTCTTTATTAAAAAAAAAGGTTTCTCCAGTTTCTGACTTGGTTGCGGTACCGTTGTAACTGCCACCGCCCTAGCGAACCCAAATCGGGGACAGACCATGCATTTGGCACCAGTGACGCACCGAAAACTAACGGCGCGTCACTTGCTCAGGAAGGTCTATCCCTAGGATGGATGCCGGACAGTCTTAAGCATGCAACGCTCCAGGCTCTCCAGCGGAGACGGTTTCCGAAACCAGAATGGCTCAACCCAGGCTCCAGGCTGCAGGTTTGTCCCAGTGTCCACTTCCGCCTCATTAGAAAAGCGATATATTGTTAACATTACACAAGACTCAATCACAAGAAGACCTGTATAATGTTTACAAAAAGTGTTAAAAACGGAAGTTTTAAAACGATAAGCGAGATTTGTCTTCCTCACTGGACTTCTCACTGCCAAGCATCTTGGCAAAGATGGAGAGAGAAGCGAGAGGTCCACGTTTATACATAGCGCGTTTTCGTCTCCGTGGCCACATCGCAAAACTTGTCCTTCCACTGACCACTCTGCTAGTCAGAATGCTCGCGGAGGACCCTGATCTGGAAGACTTTACTTGACCGATAGAGTTATCAGCCGAGCAACCTTCCTAAGTCTTCCAGTCCCTTTCCCCAAACCTCTAGACGCGCCGCTCGAAGCACAAGGAGCGTGAATAGTTTTCTTTCCCGGTCGGGATTAGCCCTCACACAATAAAATGCCGCCGAAGGAAGTTGTTGTGATGCGCAGGGTACCTACACCACTTGGAGGTTCTGAATTCTAAAGTGATCAAAACCGTGTGACCGACACATTTTGTGTTTTAACTTCAAAATTATTATAATAAGATTTTTCGTATAGTATTGTGTGTAAACTGTATATTATTACGATGACACTTGTATATTATGTAACATACAAATATACTGAAGTTTAGTGAAGCAGTAACCAAACCTTTAACTGAGCCGGGAAGTACGAAACGATGAGAATGCGAAAAATGACCCCGAGTTTGGCCGTTCGTGTTAATTTTTAGAATAAATAATTACTTCTATTGAAACAAGCTTAACATAATAGATAACATAATATCTTGTAGAATATTAAATGTTTTATTCTCCAATTATCAACATCTGTTTCTAACTTATACCGTTTCCAAAATATGACTGTGTGATCACGAAATTTGAGCTGCGGTGAGAAATAGCCACCTGTTACATTATGCAGTTCAGTTGTACACCCTCCGAAATGTATCCGGTAAAACACTGACAAGCTAGTGATTTTTCAGGATAGTAAGATGTTGTTGTTTTCATTGTGATTTAGCTTTGATGAAGTATAAATGTATAAATACAAAAGTCGTGATTGCTGTTTGAAAACAAAATAATAAGATGTTACAAAACATTTTAAAAGTTGGGCCATACGAACTGTGTCTGGCAAACAATTTATATTGGTCTGATTTGATACAATGACTATACAAACAGACAGCATTACCTATTTCTTACTAACTGAACAGTGCGCGCGTTGCTACGACATCCATCAAAAATTGTCGTACCAATTCAAATCTTGAACAAATTCGGTTACCTTAGGTTCTAATGACGCAACCTTTAAAAGATAGACACATGCTGTCACACAACGAAAGCTCACAAAAAGCAATATTTTTTTCCGTTTTTATTACATTTTTCATTTATGCTCCGCTCCTGTTGATAGTAGCGTAATGTTATGTAGCTTATAGCCTTCCTCGATAAATGGACTATCCAACAAAGAAAGAAGTTTTAAATTCGGACCAGTAGTTCCCGAGATCCTTGCGTTCAAACAAACAAACAGACTCTTCAGCTTTATAATATTACTAGCTGAACGCGCGCGCGTTGCTTCACCATCTATCGAAAATTGGTCGTACCAATTCAAATTTTGTAAAAATTCGGTTACTTTAGGTTCTAATGACGCAACCTTTATAATAATAATAAAAGCCTTTATTTAACAATCTTACAATTATTCTTACAATTCTATTTTATTTGACACCGGTACTGAGATTGTCTTGCGCTTGCGCATAGGCCTCCCCTAAAGCTTGCCATCTTTTCCTGTCATGTGTCTCTCTTGCCCATGTAACTCCAGCTATGCCACGAATGTCGTCTTCCCATCTACGACGTTGTCTTCCTCTTTTCCTTTTGTTCTGTCTTGGACACCACTCTGTTATTCTTTTTGCCCATTTATCTTTCTGTGTCCGCATCAAATGGCCTGCCCACCGCCAATTTAAAGTTTTAATACAGAATGTTATGTCTTTAACTTTAGTTTGGTTTCGTATTGTTTGAATTTTTATTTTATCTTTTAGCTTCACCTTCAACATGCTTCGTTCTATGCTATGTTGACAAGTCTCTAATCTGGACACATTTTGTTTTGTGAGGCTCCAAGTTTGGCATCCATATGTCATGATGGGTAAGATACAGGAATCAAATATTTTCTTCTTAGCTTTCAATGGTACTTCAGGATTTTTGAATATTTCTTTAAGAGACCAATATCTTTTCCACGCAAGTTGGACTCTATTATTTACTTCCTTTGTATTCAGTTCGTCGGGAGATATTATTTGTCCAAGGTATGTATATTCTTGTACATATTCTATTTTCATGTCCTTTACTTCAATAGAAATTTTGTCGTGGTTTGTCATTACCTTGGTTTTTGCAGTATTTATTGAAAGTCCCACTTTCTCACTTTCATTTACAAGCTGTATTAGCATTTCCTGTAGGTTTATTGGATCTTCAGAAATCAATATTAGATCGTCTGCGAATCTCAGGTGGTTTAGCTGTGTCCCATTTATATTTAGTCCACCTTTGGTCCATTTTAGCTTTCTAAATATATGTTCTAGAACAGCTGAAAAAAGTTTGGGCGAAAGTGGATCTCCTTGCCTGACTCCTCGTTTAATAGAAAAGTGTGCACCATCTCTTTCTGTCCGTATTTTTGCAGTCATATTTTTGTAAATATTTCTGATCAGACGTATATACTTACTGTCTACTCCCTGTGAAGCAAGTGCTTTCCATATGTCTGCGTGTTTCAAAGAGTCGAAAGCCTTGTTATAATCTACAAATGCCAAGTAGTAATGGATGCCGTATTCGCTGCATTTCTGAATTATCTGTTTTATTGTATGGATGTGGTCGATTGTTGAGAAATCGCTGCGAAAGCCCGCTTGTTCTTTGGGTTGGTTTTCATCTAGTATTTTTGTTAACCGGTTCAGAATTACTTTTGAAAACAGCTTGTACACATTGGACATCAAGCTAATGGGTCTGTAGTTGGCTATATCATCTTTGCTCCCTTTTTTATGGAGTAGTATTATAGTTGATCTAGTCCAGTGATGAGGAATATATTCTGTATCTAAGATATTGTTGAAGAGATCTGTGATTATGTCTAATATTATATCAGAAGTCCCTGTTAGTAGTTCATTTGAAATACCATCTTCACCTGGAGCTTTTCCTTTCTTTTGAGATTTTATAGCCTTCTCAACTTCTGTTTTTAGTATACTTGGGATTTTTTCATGGTAATATTTATCGTCGTCGAATGGTTGTCTATGTTTGTATATTATATTGTTATCATTATACAACTCTCTGTAGTTATTCGTAGCAACTTCTAGTATTTCTAGTCTATTTGTTTTTATTTTTTTGTGCCTGTGGTGTTTCATGTTGTCAATCCAGTTTGTACATTCTTTCAACTCACTCCAAGCTTTCTTGACACCTCCTGAATTTTCTATGTGAAAGTTAAGTAACTCATTTCTTCTTTTTAGTCTATGCTTCCTAATTTGATTGTTTATTTCTTTACTCAAAGTTTCTATTGTCTTTTTGTTGTTTTTACTATCGTTTATTAAAAATTTTCTTTGTAATATTAAGCTTCTTGCTTCTGATCCTAATTTGTCCTTTGTTATAACATTACTTGATGCTTTTTTATTTAGTATTTTAGTTCGGTTTCTATAGCATCATATTTTGTTTGGACATCCGTTACATCTTTTGTTGTTTTTAAATTATTTTCTAAAGACTCCAGGATATGCCTTGGGATCGGTAAAGCTACTGGTTTTTTACAACTATAGATATATTTTCGGCCTTGTTTTGGTATTTTTGTGTAGATCTGTCCTCTAAGCATTCTGTGATCTGTGTTGTAATTTAGTTGATTGACAACATCAACGTTAGAAAATAACCTTGTTTTGTTAGTGAGAATATAGTCTATTTCATTTGTAGTCTTTCCGTTAGGGGACACCCAAGTCCACTTTTTACTATGTTTCCTCCTGTAGTAACTGTTCATAATGTGTAAGTGGTTTTCTGTTGCAAAATTTATCAAACGTTGTCCGTTATCATTTCTTCTTCCAGTTGTGTATGGACCAATTACATTGTCTTCGTTCCTTCCTCTTTTTCCAATTTGGCTATTGAAGTCACCTAACACAATTACTGTTTTAAACACATTAGACATGGTATGGTTAAGTTTGTCATAGAACTCGTCTTTTGTTTCTTTTCTGGCTATTTCTGTCGGAGCATATACTTGAATAATTGAAATGGGTAGTTCATTACCAGGAAGTTTCATATTTAAAATGGCAATTCTGTCACTTACCCCTCGGAATTCCATAATATATTTTTTGAGATATTTTTTCACCATAAATCCAACTCCATAAATTCCGGCTGTTTCATTTTTATAATAAAGTATATAATGTTCGTATTCTTCTATTTTCTCTTCCGCTCTTCTTATGTCGCTTAGTCCGACTATATCCCAAGAAATGGAGTCCAAAGCGTTTTCTAATTCTAGTAAAGATGATTGTGTTTTCAATGATCTTGTGTTAAGTGTTCCTATATAAAATTTATTCTTAATAATTTTGGTTGGTTTTCTAGCTTCTTTACTTGTCGATTTGCAAGCCTTGGGGGGGTATGGTCTATCACCCCTGCAAGCAATGATTTCTCGCTCACTCGCTTTGTTGATCTTTTTGCGTAGCAAAAAAAATTCTTCATCTATGGACGCAACCTTTAACATAAATGACAAATGCTGTCACGCAACGAAAGCTCTCTAAAAGCAATATTTTTTCCCCGTTTTTGTTACATTTTTCATTCATTCTCGGCTCCTGTTGATAGTAGCGTAATTTTAAATACCCTATAGCCTATAGCCTTCCTCGATAAATGGACTATCCTACAAAGAAAGAATCATTCAATTCGGACCAGTAGTTCCAGAGATCCTTGCGTTCAAACAAACAAACATATAAACAAACAAACTCTTCAGCTTTATAATCTTATATATTAAACTAGCTGACCCGGTGAACTTCGTACCACCATAAATTTTTTCGTCTACATTTTCTAGACTTTCTGCTGTACAAATCTTGTCCCGACAATAACAAACAAAGAATCATCCTATTTGGTGCAGTCATTCAAAAGTTATGACACACATACATTTCGAAGATCCATTTTTACGATTCCGTAAAACGTACTAACTGGACCTTTATAGGTTTGTCATGTCTGTCTGTCTGTCCATCCGTATGTCACAACCATTTTTTTCGAAACTCTAAGAACTATACTGCTGAAACTTAATACAGTTAATAACATTTTACTTCAACTTATATAAGCATTTAAAAGCAAGTAATCCCTTTATGCAGAATACAGAAGACCGCACCTTGTGGCGTTCTTTAGGAGAGGCCTACGTCCAGCAGTGGATGAATTTTAATTAGGCTGATAATGATGATGAATCCCTTTATTGTTAATCAAGTTATTACCAAAAATCAGTTTTATTTTCATTGTAGTGCTTTGTGATATACGATGTTTTTTGTTTGATTACCTGGCTCATGGACAAACAAATCTGATGGTTTTCGAACACGTGAGGGAATATGCAACATCTAATTGACCATGTGAGAAACATGGGTTTTCTAGATTTATACCAAAAACACTTTAAAATTCTCAGCGCCATGTGTATCGTTTAGAATACATACGGTCATAAGGAGTGTGTATCTATAGTTTATGATACACACTCCCCATTTCAGTTAAAGCAGAGTGTATCCGAAATGCGCACGCTTTCTACGCATTTTCCTAGTGGTTTTGGGTTGGGAATCGGATAATCAGTTAAGGAGATACTAAGAGAAAATAAAAATAAAAATCACCTTGAAATAATTTTATTCAAAAAAAGAAAGTTACTTAGAAACTAAATAATTTATTAAGTTCAAAATAAATCATTGAATAGTATTGAAACATTTTTGACACAGAAAACTTTCACATACAGATCATTTTGTAGTTGTTTGAGCTGCTCTAGGAGTCTTGCCACCAATAACTTTCCTGTCATACTTTTTATAGCACCTCTGCACATCTTCAGCGTACAAATTTCTCTCCAACTTTGTTAGTTATGAGATAACGTTTTCTATTAGACGGTCTTCTTGTCATAATTGAGGCTGATGGAATTTTATCTCCGGCTAACTGAGCAGATCGTTTTAGTAAAACTACAATTATTTGTTTCCTGAATTGAGTGATAGTAAGTTTCTTGAGATAATATTTGGTTGAATAATAAATGTGCATTCAAGAGAGAAACACAGAGAAATAATATTACGAATTGTGAATCTTTATTGATACACATGGCCTGGGGAATATTTTATCTATATACCTAAAGTATTTCCCAGGCCACGTGTATCAAAAAATATACACACCGGTAAAAAAAGGGATGACGGGGGAGGGGGTGTGATTATTTTCTGTACTATTGTATGTACCACACATCACACACATCGGCTATTCCGGTTTTGGAACGCAGTATGGTGTTTCGTATTCTGTCCGTTAGTTTTACTCCAAAAGTACTGCACTCCACAGCACAAACGTGTGTATTTAAATATTTTTGCACAGATAGGGATATTAAATCAATAATTCAAAATAATAAAAAACTTTTGGTAACGCGGTTTGTGTTTGACTGACACTTGATTGATATAATGACGTGAAAACTGACGCATTTTATATCGCGTGCCAAAACTAAATCAAAATAAATAATATAGTGAACCCGACGAAATTGAAAATAAGTACTAATGATTCTTACGTTTTGTGATTATTCAATTTGATTTGGTTCGCGATATTATCGCTTTTGTTGAGTTTCTTCTGACTGGACTTCGGAACGTGACATTAGATCCTCCTATCCTCCAACTGTTTTGATAGATATGATGGAATTTGAACTTTGTGCAGCGGGAATAAAGTGCTAATCGACTCATTGACGTTAGAAACACACATATATTGCTTAGGCATAAGCGAGTGCTTGTTATTTAATATGAACTTTATTTCATAGCAATAAAGCTCAAATTGCCTTAACATTTTAGTTAGAAAACGTTTGTATGGGAAAGCACTTAATTTAATATGAACTTAATTTAATAGCATCAAAGCTCAAATTGCCTTATCATTTTAGTTAGAAAACGTTTGTATGGGAAAAAGAAAAGGGCTGTTTTTAGAGTTTTCCCGGCAATTATTCGATTTTTTCTAGCCGTAAAAACCATCCTAGGACTTCAACGAACATTAAAAAAAAAGAATTGTCCAAATTGGTCCAGGTGTTGTTGAGTGATGCGCTTACCAACACATTTTGCGATTCATTTTTATATTATAGATTTTAGATTTGCCATAAATCTCCGGGAAATTTTAATCGAAATAGAGTGAAAAACATTTACAAATAAAAGCAGTCATGTTATTTATGACCTACTAAAAATAAACTACTCATCAGATCGAGTTCAAACCAAGTTTCGTTGGTAGTTTGCATGTACATCATATATTTTGTTAAGTTGTATCATTATCTTATTTTAGAAGTTAGAGGGGGGAATGTGTCCCCCATTTTACCACTTTGGAAGTGTCTGTCGCGTAAATTATTCAGTGTAGACAAAAATGATTTTAGCAACCTCAACATCATTTTTAAAGACCTATCGATAGACACCCCACACGTGTAGGTTTAATGAAAAACATTTTTTTGAGTTTAAGTTCTAAGTATGGGGGCACCCCTATTTTTTTTTTCGTTTAATTTTTGTAAAAATCTTAATGCGGTTCACAGAATACATCTACTTACCAAGTTTTAACAGTGTAGTTCTCATAGTTTCGGCAAAAAGTGACTGTGACATACGGACGGACAGACAGACAAACAGACAGACATGACGAATCTATAAGGGTTCCGTTTTTACGTTTTACGGAACCCTAAAAAGACTAATTGATACCGTAAAAAGACTATAGTTATCGAGCGGGATGAAAAATGATTAAATTACTAAAAGGGCTATTAAAAAATAGGGGTTGGTGATAAAAGGGTAAAAATGTAGGGTTGTATGTATATTTTAACGTCACATTATAAAAAAATAAAAACAAAAAAATTTGTTGGAAAATTTAAAAAAAAAATTTTGGCGTGAGCAACCCTTATCACTTAGGGGTATGAAAAATAGCTAGTAGCCGATTCTCAGACCTACTGAATATGCATATAAAATTTGGTTAAAATCAGTAAAGCCGTTTCGGAGGAGTAAGGAAACAAACACTGTGACACGAGAATTTTATATATAAGACGAGAATTTTATATATAAGATAAGATAAGATTCTCGTGTCACAGTGTTTGTTTCCTTACTCCTCCGAAACGGCTTTACTGATTTTAACCAAATTTTATATGCATATTCTGTAGGTATGAGAATCGGCTACTAGCTATTTTTCATACCCCTAAGTGACAAGGGTTGTTCACTAAGGCAAAACAACGTTTGCGGGGTCAGCTAGTATTAATATAGTATAGTAATAGCGTAATGTTATATAGCCTAGCCGACGCAACCTTTAACATATGACAAATGCTGTCGCGCAACGAAAGCTCTCAAAAAGCAATATTTTTTTCAGTTTTTATTACATTTTTCATTTATGCTCCGCTCCTGTTGATAGTAGCGTAATGTTATATAGCCTATAGCCTTCCTCGATAAATGGACTATCTAACAGAGAAATAACCTTTCAATATGGACCAGTAGTTCCCGAGATCCTTGCGTTCAAACAAAGAAACAGACTCTTCAGCTTTATAATATTATAGTATAGATGAACAAGTACCAATCCAACTGTCCTAATACTATTTTCTATAATTCCCGAGCACGCAACCGGCGAGCTTGGAGCAAACAACGGCGATGGGTCCTTAATACCTCTCACCCCCGCCCACGGCGTGGGAACAAGCCCACGTGGGCGGACCGAGCTAGGCGGGCGGCCGGCTGAGGCGACACCGTCGGATTTACTATCGTAACTAGTCGAAAACATAAGCTTTTGTTTACTATTACGTTGTGTCTGCTAAAAGGACTATGTTGACTTTGGGACCAAGTCTTTCTTTCTTTTTCTCTTTTCTATCGGTTTTGGCGGGAAAAACGTTTTTTTTTTGGTATGCCCTTAAATGTATGTTGTCAATTCCTTGAATCGATAATTATTTTGATTTAATATTCCATTAAAATTGTTTCGTAACTTTATTTGTAAAATTGAATCTATGCTATCGAATGCAATTACCTATTTGTTTTTTTTGTGATTATTACACCGTATATAATGAACTTATAACATACAATCACTGTGTGTTTTCTTAATCTATATATCTATCTTCTTTCTATGTATGTATGTTGTAGTAGCTCCTAAACCATTTAACATTTTAATAACACTAAGGCGCAGTGTCAAACCTGTTACAAAACACAACATGTATTATAAATATAAACCATACCGAATTGTCTTAAATCGCCCTTGAGGGTTCAAAATATATGGTCAAGTGCGGTCACGCTTCATAAGCCGAAACGTAAATAACGCAAAACTTACGTAACTCGATGGGTGTTTTCCCGCCCTTTTTGAAAACGCGCGCGCGCAGTGCTGTTTTATGCGATTTTATGACATTATTGGAATATAATATCGCATAATACTATGACTATGACTATATGTTTTTCGCGTGATCTTATTCTATCAATAGGTTTTTTTGGTCGCCACGTTATGAGTTTTTCTAAAATGTTAGTCCATCTCAAAGTTATCTGGAAGAGACCGCTCTCAGCGATATAGGAGTCAAACGTCCTTGGCGTAGATCTTGAGTAAATGTTTAAAATATTAGCGGTAAGTAGACCAAAACACTTTTTTTTTAACTTTTTATGGGCTTAAATAGTTATTTCATTTCGCCAGCGGTGTAGTGATTTGTTCGGTGAGTAGTTTTGAGGGCGGTATGTAGTGCGCTGTCGTTTGATTATAGTCTTTAACTCCTGATTCGTGGGTTCTCTAATCGCTAATGGACAAGGGAATCAAAACACACCGGTAAATATATTGTTTTCACATCTAGTAAGGTTTTGTTTGATTGTACGAGTAGATAACAAAGCGCTCTATAATTTGTGTGTTTATCCTAATCCTGTCTACTAATATTTTAAAAGCAAAAGTTTGTTTGTATGGATTTATGTGCGTAGGTTTGTATGGTACGCTGTTTAGGTTAGTTTTGCGGTTGTGCCCTATGACTACTGCACTAGCCCATACCACAGATTAGAAAATAGTTACTCCATACTTCAGAAGGCTGTAGAGGCGCTCCGATTCTATTTGCCATAGCTTAATTAGCAAAAAGAGATAAGGCTAATTTCGTATGCCGGTTTCCTAGTAATGACAGCCACGTGAACATGGTACAGGAAACTGTATCGAAATATCGGGACGCACTCTACTATATAAGCCCGGTAAATTTTTCACCCGTACTCATGGTGCAACTTATCATGTTTTTTTTTTATTTTATACCGAAAAATGTAGCTTTTTTTAGGGAATAGTCCTTTTCTAATATCTATTTCGACAAAGTCTCGTGCGCTTAGTACGAGTATATAACCAATCAACCAGCCCCTTTTTTGTTCCCAATGTCGGGACTAGGGGTCGTCTCTCTCAAAGAATGTCCAGGCGGGATTCGTAACTACGACCTGATGATAATGAAATCTGACGTTCTAAGCCTAGGTAACCACAGCCTACTCGTTTACTTGTTTTAGTGAGTTTTTTTTAAACTCTCACACTCTCCGAAGTGTATCCGATAAAAAACCGATAGGCTAGCAATTTTTCGGCGATGTTCAAGACTCTGCAGTATTTTTCGCACAAGAGTGTCGTTGCCTATGTTCTTATATGTGGCATGACGTTGATCTTCATTCACAGTCGGCGAAATTTGTGTGGTGCGCTAAAATATATATTAACTAGACTGGCCACGTGGCTTAGTGGGTAGTTAGTAGGTCTGCCTGCGAAGCCGAGGGTCGTGGGTTCGATTCCCACCCAGTGCAAAAATTTGTGTGATGAATTCAAACGTTTGCACTGTGTCTGTGTGTTTCTATGTATAATAAGTATGTATTTAAAAACTATACAACTATTATATCAGCTATCTGGCCGCCATCACACAAGCTTTGCTTAGTTCGGGGTCAGATGGTGTTGTGTGTGAATTGTCCACAAATATTTATTCATTTATATTTACTAAAAACATACAACTAAATTGAGAACATACTCCTTTTTTTGGAGTCGATTTAAAATGTGTATGCTAGTATAATACTAGTATATTGTTAGCACAATGGCAGTACTACGCCCGTGCCGCCACGCTCGGTGCAGAGATTAGTTCCACAGTTGCGCGCGGTCGCACGATGGAACTGATAAATAATAGACATTCCTCACACGAACGTGGGTTCGATTCCCGCCTGGGACAAATATGTGTGTGTTGTGTGTGTGTTGAATAGAAATGTCTGTTCTGTTCTTTATACGTATATATCCTTATATATACGTATAAATATGGATGATGATGTGGTACTTTCCCGCCTGGGGAAGTACCTCAACTTTTCCAGTTATTCTACCGCCAAGCAGTAATGGGCAAACATTACTGTGTTCCGGTTTGAAGGGCAATGTTTCCAGAGAAATTACGGGGCTTAGAGATATAACATCTTAGATCTCTGGGTGACGAGCGCAGTGCAGTGCTAGGTAATGATTTGGACTATTTGTGTTCCAATAGCTGCGTGTCACTATGCTGCTATGTGGCAGGCATGTTGCTTACCATCAGGCACAAGGACTGATCGGCTCGTCACTCTTTAATAAAAAAAAATGGTTGTCTGTAAAGTCGGTTTACTGACGATAGTTGAACGTGACAACGTCCTAAGAAAATACTGATTGTGTTAAGCGCCATCTAGGTAAAACATTCTGAAGCTTTTTGAAAAGCTGTTCAAAGCGCCATCTCTGGGTACATCATTGTACTAGCACAAGTTCTTAACTTCATATCGTCGCTTTTCTAAAACATGGACAGACTACTTGAACGTAATACACATTTCACTCACTAGATGGTGCGAAAAGTAATAGGGCGAGGTAACGGTGGTAAATATTATCTATTCTATGGCGGTAACGTTACATGACGTCATGTATTGCAGGCGAGCAGCCGGCTTCATCGAATTATAAGAAGTTATCACGTCAAAAAATACAACAAGGTACAACAGTACAAGGTATCAGTTATTTGACTTTCATACTAAAAGTTTTACTTAGATTGAGACTGGCTATTATTATTATTATTATTTTTTAATAAAGAATGACGAGGCGAGCAGGTCATGTGCCTGATTGTTAGCAACATGCCTGCCACATAACAGCACAGTGACACGCAGCTATTGGAACATGAAGAGTCCAAATCATTACCTAGCACTGCACTGCGCTCGTCACCCAGAGATCTAAGATGTTATATCTCTCAGCCCTGTAATTTCTCTGGAAACAATGCCCTTCAAACCGGAACACAGTAATGTTTGCACATTACTGCTTGGCAGCAGAATAACTGCCAAAGGTGTGGTACTTCCCCAGGCGGACTCTGCTAAGAGTCCTACCACTACAAAATTATTATGTGAAAGACAATTTTTTTTAACTTACATTTTCTCCTCTCTGTGGTAGAAGGCTGGCTGTAGTCTTTATCCACTAACTCTTCTTTTATCTTCCCCTCCATCTGTTGACAAGAATAAAGTTTTAATTGTTATTATTTGAAAGAAATAAACATTTTGTATTTATTGAAGTGAAAATTTCTTTAGGCGCGCTATAGACAGAATTTTCGTGGGCTGTGAAATAGATTCATCAATCGTCACGCTTGGATATGATAATGGATCGGATCGGATATGAAATCTTCGGGTAAACTCGGTAAAAACGGCTAGGTAGGTACCAGGGCAACAGAAACAGTAAAGAGTTTCGATTACCTACCTCCAACAGCCCAGCGTTTATCTCCAGATACCAGGACAACAGAAATATAAAAGAGTTGCGTTTGCCCCTAGGTACCAGTACCAGGGCAACAGCAAGTTTTCACTTCTATCGGCAGTTCCTATGACTGCCAATTTTTTTTTAATTGTTTAAGTTAAACTTTTATTACATCGCCCAAACTTTTTTTGTTAATTCATAGACTTATATATTTTATAAGGACCTGGCAAAAGATGCGATAAAATGGCACAACCGCGTTGGGCCTAAAATTGCAGTTTTAGGGCCATGCGACTCAGTTCACAGCGGTCAGTGCGCGGGAGGGAGCGAACGAGTTTTTGCTGGCCTTTAAAATGTCAAAAAATGTTCAGTAAGCCACGTCCTTCCTTTGAAATCATTGTGTTCATCTATTGCATGTCGCGTGACGGTCGGCCGCGGAGCAGGGGTAAAGTGAAAGACGCTCGACAGAGCAGCTGAGGCCAATATTCGGCGGCGGATATAGCCAGAGGCGGCGTTACTCGTTAAGCTGCTTAATTTATTTACTTAAATCGAGTATTTTTTCAAAAATGTTTTGTTTTAAATGTCTACAATGGGAAAAAAAGTTTTACTCTTACCGTGGTTTTAAAACCACACAACCAATTTTATCCGACTGAAAGAAGGGTTATTTTTTTCGAGTGTATCTTGTATTAAAATTTCGTGATTCCCACGTATCCTCCAAACGGCTGGATGGATCTTAACAACTAAAATATCGTTAGATTCGTCTCAATCACTCAAGCACAGAATAAATATTAGTACAGAAGCCACACTTACCAAAAACAATTATATAAATAGCGACTCTTGCTGGGACACAACAAAGTTCAATTCAGCTCGCAATACCTGTCGCGATTTTCAAATAAACATTTGCGCTCTTTCTAACGCGTTACTCTGTCCCTGTCTAGCGCGGAGGGTTTACGACATATCTAATAACAATATGCGCGGAAAACGTTTTGCACGAGTGCTCAGCCGTGCGTCCGACAACCGACTGTCACTTGTTTCCTGGAAGGAACGGTCTAGCGGTAGGCTAAAAACCGCGCGACGTTGAGCGAGTGAGGGTGCAGTGACTCAAGTGTCTTATGTAGTACCTATACTTAGACCAGGGTAGAAGCCTTTAAAAATAATAAAAAGTGAAAAAAAATAGTAGTAGAATGAAACCCATTAGAAAAGGAAAATAATAATAAATTACGGGCGATCTGAGGTCGGGAAGGGGATGGGGGTGAGTTTTTAAGGGTAAAAAACGGTTATTCTCGATTTCCGGCAAAACTAAAAGTCCTATTGAAAAAAGTTACATGGCAAAGTTGTAGGTAATAAAAAGATCTAAAACTTTTGAATACACACTTTTTTCACATAACCTCAAAATTTGTGTGAAAAATTCAAAAAACCAAGTTTTTGGTTTTTTTTTTTTATCTTTTACAAAAATATTTTTTTTTTAACGAAATTTGGTGAAAACTTATCTTTTTATGTCCCAAATACGCTGTAATTTATTTGATCAAAAATATTAATTTTTTTCACATTATTTTGAATGAATATCGAAAAAAACACCCTAACTTTCAATCGAAAAGTCACCCGTCAAAATAACAGCTTTTTTCAAAAATTTGGTATGTTTTCTGTTCGTTGAAATCTCTACTTTCCGATGGTGAAAAAAAATAAAAATGTTACCATAGTAAATCTTCTCAGAAAAAGCAAAAAATCAAAAAAAACTCGAATTTGATTATTTTTTTTTCATTATTATAAAAAAAATTGAGCTATTTATTAAAATTAACACTTTAACTACTCGAAAAACGTTAGATTACATGTTACATTGATAAAAAAAGAAAATTGCATATAAAAATATACTACTATAATTAACAAACAAATAAGTTAATAAAATTAATACTTAATAAGACATCTACAATATTTGGAGAAAGTTGTCGAATCTTCTTTAAATTATATGCGTAGATGTCTAGTTATTACTATTTTAAGATAAATTATATACCTGAGTGACCTACGAAAAATAGTAGCCCATCAAAAGGTATTTCATGGAGAAGTGGGGAAGGGGCTAGGCGGGTCTGGGTCTTACTACATACATACCTACTATTTCGTAGCAGCTGTTACAACCGTTAGATGATGATGAGAATGATCTCATTGGTAAAAAATTTCATACGGGCTGAACGTGCAGGTAATTTGGAATTTTATTTAAAATGCGTGGAAAGAATGCATACTTATTTTCATGCAAGTGGGCACATTTTATAATATTCCCCTCCTTTTCTAATGGGTTTCATTCTACTACTATTTTTTTTGGTTTTAAAAATTATCGACCCTGGTCTAATTGTATCAGATCATGTTTTTAAAATCTTTAAATTAATGTTTTTATTAATGTGTTTATTTTATTTATTTTAACCGAGCAGCACCCGCGGTTTCACATGTTAAAAGAATGTGTTTTATTTAGTACTAGGAAAACCGCAGGGTGCTGCTAGTTTATATAGGACACGAGCCTCATGCTAAGCAACATGCGTGCCCATAACAGCACAGTGACACGCAGCTATTGGAACATGAAGCGTCCAAGTCACCCAGAGATTTGCGGTGTTTCATCTCTGAGCCCAGTAATCTCTATGGAAACATTGACATTAGACAGACACGCTACATTTATCTCGAAAAATGAATAATATACAGGGTTACTGGTAATCAGCCTGCATCCGTTTAAGGGCATGTTCTGTATATTTAAACAAACAACTTTTGTTCTACAACTTTCGTTAAAACTCAATAGAAACCCCAAAAAAAAATAGTGTTTGTTGCCCTTTTTTGTACTGTTTGTGTGACTGTGTTTGAGTGACTTTTTAGTGTTTATTTACTTCGGCACATAATTTTTTGCGCGTTGAAGAGCATACGCACTCTTGTTACGAATTGTTACGGAGAGTTCGATGCTTTTAGACCGTGCAAATACATTTTTTATTTATTTTGTGAAATAAAAAAAAACAAAAATTTTTAAAAACTGTAGAACTGAAGTTGACGTATTGAATGTACCTAACATCCCCTTAAAAGGATGCAGGCTGATTACCAATAACCCTGTATAATCGTTTTCGAAATATTACGAGAACGTAATCACTGACGGATACTAAGGTCAAAATATTTATTCTCAAAAAGCTAAACTATTTTTAATGTAACAAAATGCATGCGCCTGTTAAATTCCGCACTCGACATACGGACTTCCTCACTCTTTAAAATGAAAACAATTTGAGTTTTTTCAGCTTTAACTCTCACACCAATATAAACCTTAAAAACCATTGTGCAAGATTCAATTTCGTTTATTAAGAAAAGTTTTTTAGAATCTTTCGTAACGTTTATAGGATATTATTCTTTATGTGTAAAGAAATTGGAGTGTGTTTTCGTTGGAGCTGTGCGCAATGCCAGATGTGGCCAGTTTGAGAGACTGAGCAGGCTGCCAGATGACCAAACGCACGCGCGCAAGATACAGCGTGTTCGAAAATTGGGAAGTCCAGTTATGTTGTATTGGCTGTATATTTTATTTATTGCTATTAATAAATTATTTTACTAAAAACTAGGTTATAGATTACAATAACCCTGTATTGAGGGCGTTGCAATTCTACAATACATCCTACTTTTTTTTTACTAGGTTCGCACTTGACTACCATCTCGCCTGATGTTAAGCGACGATCTACGATGGAGCGTGCTTACCTAGAAAAAAAAAAGTGTGTGTGCTTAAGACCACACGGCAGAAGTGAAAACTTCATTATCTGATTTTTGTATTAGGTAGGTATAATGCCCGGTTTAGATTATTCCAGTCCAGCGATCGAATCCAGCGCTGGAATGCTTACTGAAAATATGTAAACTGGCACTGGAAAGCATGAAACAAGCCAGAAATTAAAGTTAATTTTTATTTTCCCACTAGGCCATAAAGATCACAGTAAGCTCAAAACAAAATTTGATTTGCTGTTTGTATGTTAAGTTGTTGAAATATTTTGGAGGGATAAATATCAGAAAACTACTAAACTCAGGAACACAACAGCAATGAGCAATTAGTTGACAATGTTATTATGTTTATATTTAAACATATAATATATAAATATACATATATTTAAACACTAAGTATTCACTTTTTCTATTTAATTTATTTATTAAGCCCAGATCAATTCACAACATGATGTTTGCTCTAATTACTAGTTTTAATACAATAACTTCATACTTAAAAATAAATAATACTTAGTTTACTTAAGTAGCTCTCTACAAATGTTTATTATGTTTACAAAGTATTTTGAGTTATAAGTTTTCAATTCAATTTAATTTGCAATACATGGGTTGTAAATTTTTTATATTATTACATAATGTTGAAGCTATATAAAGGTCCGCCATGCTTTAACCCTATGGCATGCAAATATCTATGTTATAAGTTTATCTTTTAAAATTCACGTTACAGAATTGATTATATAAAATGACTAAAACAATAAAAAGTCAAATTTACATGTCTAAGGTACCCAATATGTGGGTAAATAAATAATACCAATATTAGTTATAAGACTACGGGTCAAATGAACCACCAGGAGACCTATGTAGGATGATAGAAGGGTATAAAGTAATAAGATTCAGCACTATGCCGTCACTTGTAAGCTGTCCAACTGAGTACAGTCCCAGAGGGGGATTGCAAACCTCAATCATTTCTCCTAGTCGCATGATTTTTGTACGGCATTGCGAAATAATGTATTAGAAGAGGTATTGAATATTGAAACTGTATGGAACCAATGCTGTACATAATCAAATGACCATATTTACACTGTAAATCGTCAGCACATCATAATTTATTCCAAACAAACTAATAATTATCTAAAATTTATATTTTTTAGTTTCCAGTTTCTTCTAGTTTATTATTAAACATGGGAAAATGGTTAATTTCTAGGTGATTTAATGTAACCTAGTAATCAAGGCATATGGTGACCGAACCATCGGGTTTTCGGGTTTTTTCACTGGAACTTCTGGTGTACCTACCTCACTCACTGTTCACACAAATAAAGTATCTTTTTATTTTGCAATAGTGTAAAACGTTCAATTTCCAGTGTTCTTTTCTTTGCAAATGGAACTTGACATGCTGGATATAGGTATTATGTGTATTTTTCCTAAAGTAGCTGTATGTACCATAGTATAGTATTGTGTCCTTCTGGATTGGCTGCACAGGATGAAGGATGGTTAGGCACGGTTCTGTATTATCTATTCTATGGCACGGCGCACTGTAAACTGTAAACACAGGTGGTAATGCAGATATTTTTCGTGTAGTTAGTTCCACAACTGGTCAATTCTCGCAAATAATTTCTCTTCACTAATAGTTTATGGATTTCCATGTGTTCTTGTCCAATGTTTGTGTATCCCAGAAGTCTTATTGTTTATATTTATGTCTTCTCGTGTCGTTATCGTGAATGAATTTAATTTATATCAGGTTAGATTCTCTAATCGCGTCGCGCGTCGTAGCGGTCGCGTGGAATGCAGTTTTCATCATTTCACTTATTTTCGTGATATACCCGGTTGATTCTCGTCGCCACTTTTGAGTTAGGCCGAGTATGATTAATTATTTGTATGTAAGCACTGAACATTAACTATCAGATTTAACTTACATTAACAACTAACAACAACTAAATTGTTTAGGTTTGCTTTGACGTTTGAATTTGAAGCTGGTAGCCGGCAGTGTTGCCACGTCGATTTTGAGCTTATCGCCAAATAGTATTGAAAAAAAGTCTCCGGTTTTGATTGAAATATTAAGGGAATAAACATGAGAACAGTCTGGAAGAACACATATGCTACTTTTTATCGCGGGAATTTAGTTGATAGTAGAAATATAAAAAAACACTGTTCTGAGTACCTACAATGTTAAATAATTTAAATGAAAAGGAACAACTTAAGGTAATAATTAACATTAATAACACGTAAGATTTGAACGAAAATGCAAATTATTTAATAGAATGGTAATAATGTAATTGGGAAAGTCCCTGCTATAATGCATATTATATTTATGTGTATGTATAGAAATTGGAAGTAGAGTTTGTATAGGTAGGTATTATATAGGTATATAGGTAGCCTTCTATGTTGTTTATGTTTGAGAGAATGAGTTAATTTCATTTTATGATCTGAACTGATCTGATCCCAATGAACTTCCTCGTCCCGTTGCCTTCTCCAACCTACTAGTATATTCCCCTCTGTCGCTACACGTCCTAACACGTCCTTTTATTAATCCGCTAAAAAGTTTTAAAATTCGCCAGTTTCAGCGCGAAAGTCGCTAAAGTGTCAACACTGGGAGCCGGTAGCGAGCAGCGAGAGAGAGAGAGAGTATCTATTGTCCCATGTCCTCCTCTAAGAATTATCTTTCTCGGTCTGGCACGTTTGTTGACCCCATTATCTTTCTCGCTCTAGCATCCCGAGTTTACCCGAAATTTCTTATCATATCCGAGCGTGATGATCACGTGATCATTAATCCATTTCACAGCCCACGAAAATTCTGTCTATAACGCGCCTAAAGAAGTTTTCACTTCAAAAATTGCCAGTCATAGGAACTGCCGATAGAAGTGAAAACTTATAACTCAGAATTTTATAGCTTACTTTGGAAACTACACGTGTGTAACCGGAGGGCGTGGCCTGGGCATCATGGCATGGCCATCTCGAAATGCGTCAGCATTTCCTATTGGCTGATGCATTTCTAGATGACCATGGCATGATGCCGAGACCACGCCCTTTCAGCATTTCCCATTGGCTGACACATTTCTAAATGGCCAATAGCCATGGTCCCGAGTTTACCCGAAGTTTTCTTATCATATCCGAGCGTGACGCTAGAATCCAATTCACAGCCCACCAAATATCTGTCTAGGCGAGCCTAAAGAAGTTTTCACTTCAAAAACAGATTCACACTCGATTTGAAGACACTAAGATTCTAACTTTCGGGGAAAACCAACTCAGGCAACGCATTCTACAACCTAGACGTTCTTTTCAACAACAAAAAACGTTAAAACGTGGAGTCAAATTTCTCGCTTTCAGTGGGCCTGCTGCTGAAAAAACTAAGCACTGTCGGAATAAGGGGTCTAACCCTCAAGTGGTTTGAAAGCTACTTGTCAAACCGGAGACAATGCGTAAAGTCCAATTTTCCACCCACCTCCAGCGATCATTTACCCATCAAATTCGGCGTGCCACAGGGCAGTATTTTAGGGCCAACTCTCTTTATTATTTACATCAACGATATTCTCAAAATAAACATAAAAAACGCGGATATTATCACCTACGCAGATGATACAGCTATTATTTTTCACGGGAAAACCTGGAACCATGTCTATGGCGTGGCCAGAGAGGGACTATCAACCGTGGCTAAAATTCTAGATAATAACCTGCTCACACTAAACACGGAGAAAACAAAGTACGTTGCTTTCACTAAGACATGTGTGTCCTCTCCTCCGTCTGACATGAATTTAAATAAAGTAGCCAAGTGTGAGTTGGACTCGCCCATGAAGGGTTCCGTTCCAGCAAGTAACATAATATACATAGTACACATAGTTCTTGTAGTTCGTTGTAACTTTGATCGAAGTTTTAATAATAGTGTATTTATGACGTACTAAAAAAAACTACTCATCAGATCGAGTTCAAACTAATTTTCGTTGGTAGTTTTCATGGTAATGTACATCATATATTTTTTTTAGTTTTTTCATTCTCTTACTTTAGAAGTTAGAAGGGGGGGGACACACATTTTACCACTTTGGAAGCGTCTCTCGCGCAAGTTATTAAGTGTAGACAAAAATTATATTAGAAACCTCAACATCATTTTTTAAGACCTATCGATAGAGACCCCACACGTGTAGGTTTGATGAAAAAAAAAATGTTGAGCTTTGGTTCTCAGTATGGGGGGCACCCCTAATTTTTGTTTTTTTTTTAAACTTTTGTAAAAATCTTCATGCGGTTCACAGAATACATCTACTTACCAAGTTTCAACAGTGTAGTTCTCATAGTTTCGGCAAAAAGTGGCTGTGACATACGGACGGACAGACAGACAGACAGACAGACAGACAGACAGACAGACAGACATGACGAATCTATAAGGGTTCCGTTTTTACGTTTTACGGAACCCTAAAAATCACTACTGCACCTCGTTATTCAATTCTCTATCTAACCCTTGTTCATGTGATTCAATTGATCGCGTAGCCTGCATAAAGTATCTAGGTATTTTAATTGATGAAAACCTATCCTATAAACAGCACATCCAGCACGTGTCAGCACGGACACGTAAACTAATCTTTGTGATGAAAAATCTGCGAGACTGTACTCCTGTGCCACTTCTTAGACAGGTCTATTTTGCACTGTGCCAATCTATAATACAGTACTGTATTGTCGTTTGGGGCAGTGCGGGCCAGACCATATTTATGTCGATAGAGAGAGCGCAGAGAGCCTTAATCAAGGTAATTCTCCGTAAGCCTTTTCGTTATCCCACCAACTCGCTTTATGAAGAGTTTAAAGTCTTGCGTGTACGACAACTCTTTCTGTACAACGCTGCTCTGACAAATCACGTTACATTAAAGTCACGCTCTGACTATGTGCTGCTTAAGAACAAACGCGCCTTCTCATGTCGAATTCCAATACCACAAGTGAGATCACAAATTGCGAAGCGTTCCCCTTCGTTTTCTCTCCCATACGTTTACAACAACATTTGTAGACAACTCAAAAAGGATCACTACAATCTCCCACTGTTCTCATTCAAAAAAAGTGTTAGAGATCTACTGTTTACGCTGTCATATGAAGAAACTGAGAGTATTCTCCGCGGTATTTTCAACTAAAAATTATATAGCCACTAACTATGGTGCAGAGATGAGGTAGCTATTGTTATTATTATCGTCATGCATTTATTTTTACTTCACGGCTTAACCGTGAATGCATAATTTGTAAATGTTTTCCTTGCAACTTAGTTTTCAGCCCAGGAAGATTTGTATTATTTCGCACCAGGACCCCAAGATACAAGCTTGGTGCTTAGTTTGGGGCCCGCTAAACATCTTTTATATACACAAATACTGTAATGATATTGTCAATCTTTTCTGCTATCCTGTGAAGTTTTTGTGTATGATGTAACTTTCTGTGTGTAAATAAATTATTCTTATTCTTATTCTTAAATCTCTTCGTTTGTGTTTTTTCAGCATCAACCATGAAACGATGTCGCTTTTTTGAGAGACGAGAAGTCCAATAGAAGAAAGGGCAAGGTGGTATCAGGTCATGCAGATTAGTTCCACACTCTCCGAAGTGTATCCGATAAACTACCTAACTACTGTTATAAATAAACGGCAAAGTTTGAATGTTTATTGCTCAATACGTCGTAAGGTCTATACAGATAGGGTTAAAATTAGGTTGAAAACGTATTTGGAATAACAAATAGGTTATTTTACATCCCGGGAAAACAGGAACGGGAACTATGCGGGTAAAACTGCGTGGCATGGCTAGTAGTTTTAATTAATTGTTAAATACCAAGTAAATATTTTTAAAATACTTTTCAGTAGGTGATGCATGAGTCAGTGAGTCGTAAGTAAGGCTCACTGAGCCAGAGGCTACTTAAGGGTTCGATTCTCACGAAGAATATACCAATACGTCAGGGGCATAGATAGCTACCGCCATTTCTGCCGTATCAGATATACGAGCACCCGATGTGCGTGAGCACAAATTAATAAAAGTTCTCAACTATGTTTTTATTTCTGAAATGACAAAATTAAAAGGAGCAATTAGGTTTCCACATAAAGCGTGCATTTAAAAGTTGTATTAAATTTGAATTGTTTACAAAAAAATTTGATAAAGTGATTTTTCTTTTCGTCTGCAGCGCCATCTGCTGGGCTTATTTGTAAATCAAAACCATCCTTGAATCCATTTGTACACACACAAAAAAATCATTCAAATCGGTCCCGCCGTTTAGGAGGAATTCACTGTCAAATGATTAAATTACTAAAATGGCTATTAAAAAATAGGGGTTGGTGATAAAAGGATAAAAATTTAGGGTTGTATGTTTTTTAATGCAACATTATAAAAAAATATAATAAATATATACAAATTTTTTTGACTAAAAATTAAAAAAAATTTAGGGGTTGTCACTTAGGGGTATGAAAAATAGATATTAGCCGATTCTCAAATCTACTGAATATGCATATAAAATTTGGTAAAAATCAGTAAAGCCGTTTCGGAGGAGTAAGGTAACTAACATTGTGACTCGAGAATTTTATATTATAAGTTAATAAATTAGTACTGCCAAATAGAATAAATATGCAAACATTACCATGTTTCAAAATAAATTATATTTCCAAAGAAATAATGGGGTAAAGAAATAAATCTGTTGTCTCCGGGCGACTAGAACTCAGCATTTTCATATACTTTCCCGTGCCTATGTTGTCATGGGCAAGCGTATAGCCTTACCATCAGGCGCACGTGGTGCTCGTCCCATTACACTACCTTTTAACCCCTTTATTGCCCAGTTAAGCAAATTTAGACTCAATCAACAGGAATTTAGATTTAAATTGAATAGGACGCGCGTGACCACCGGTAGACGGAAACCGTTTAAGAGGTTAAAAATAATTGTCTGTAAGTCGGTGGATTTACGGATGATAGTTTAACGTGACAACGTCATAATCATAACAAAACATTGATAGATGCGGCGCAAGCGTATAATTAACGTAACGGGACATAACGGGACACTTTTTCGTGCATGCAGCCGGTGTTCATTGATTTATGAACACGTTGTTATGTTATGTTACTTATTGTCAACTTTGTTTGTAGTGCCAGTAAAGTGTTTTTGTATTGTATTGTTGTGACATCAAAAATGCAACTACAAATACAAATCTTTATTACCAAAAAACATCAAACGATTCAAACGATTTAAACGATTCAAAAGATTACAAAAATGTTTCATTAAATTTACAAGAAAATACATAACATGTTCCCAAACTTAGCCTTCGGCCCCACACTAGGCTCGGTGGCCCGTGCTGTGGAAGCCAGGGAACGAAAGCAAAAACACAGTAAACACAGGGGTAAATATATTATATTTTTGACGTGACAACGTCTAATAAATTTTAATTTAATTGTATTATAATATCTCGCAACACCCTGTATACGCCCGCAGGTGGCTCGGCTTGCGTCACGGGACCATAACCCGCGCAAGATCCAGCCGCCTGATTCTGTAATAGCAATAATACTCGTAACGCGTGAAATGTTCTATTATAACTTGACTTCATTCTTTACGATTTTACGCATTCCGTATACGCAACTTTTTTGTGTACCTACCTATATTTGATAAATGTGAGAATAGGGCCGTACTATTTTCACGCGTTAGTGAAAAGACAGATATCCAAATCTGAATTCGAGTTATAGTTTATCATTTTTATGGTAGGTTTTTTTTAAATTATAATTTGGTAGATGCTACTAACATATTACATATTTGGTAGATGCTAGTTGCAGGTTGCGCAGGACCGTTCGTTGTGGAAATCTAGGGGGGAGGCCTATGTCCAACAGTGGACGTCTTGCGGCTGATGATGATGATGATGATGATGATGAGATACTACTAATATTCTTAATGATCACGTCAGGACAGATCGGGTTAAATTTTGAAACACTGTTAGTTTATTAGGTTAAGTAAGTAACAAGGGTGATCGAATCAAATTATATTTATTTCATTTTCAGTATTTTGTGTTAAAATGATTTGGCATGAAAATACAAACGACTCTATTTGCACTCTGTTACCACCAACCCTGGGGTGTAGCGGGGAATTTTCTTTTCGGATCATCTTTATAATACTTAGGACATAATACTTGATCGACCGTAATCTGATACGGTAAGTATTTGTTTTTGTACACATCTACCTTTGACTCCCTGCAAGCTCTTCGCTGGTGGCTCCAAGTAGCTGTTGTGTGTGCAGCGGCCACACCCCGGTAACCACGTCGATCCGTGGGCTAAACTAGCGAAGGGGGCTGTGAGCAATCACAGCTATCGGGCGATCCCCCGTACAGTACACAGAGTCTGTATCGGCAAGATGGGCGAGCACTGTCGATAGGCAACTGTCTTTGGCCACCTTTGGCGATACAGCAAGGCTGCGTGGAATGCCTTAAAGAGCGTTCTGTCAGGATCTTTTAACTCTTTTCTTCACAGTGGTCAGTAGAATTAACCACCTATTTATTAGCGTATTTTTTGATATAGCGACATCTAATGGTTAAAAATTGTATTTATATGAACGACACCAACATGTAACATTTGAATAGTGCTAATTGTCTTACTCTGACGGCTAGAAGGAGAACTAAACTATCAAGCGAAAACTGGTGAAATTTGAATTTCGTTGTTCTGCAAGTGTTTTATTTCATTGGTAAGTTAATATTTACAGATATGAATTATTTTTATGCTTACATTGTTGAAATATGATTAATCTTGTATAACAAGTATAAATATCAGAAATATCTAGAAAAGATTTTTGAAAATTACACGTTATTTGATGTGGTTAGCAGCGGTTACCACCGTACTGTAAAGGTATAATTTTTCTATGAGAAGTAGCTTTATTTCGTATTGGTTTTATTTTTGCAGATAATGAAAAGAACGGGTTTATCTACCCTGGAAATCGAGAATGCTTTATCGGAATATGTCGATGTACCTTCTGATGATAACAGTTATGCGGATGGCAATGGTTCGGATGTCGAAGATGACCTCATCGTCGAAGGTCTAAGTATGATGACACGAGAAATTTTACGCGGTGAAGATTTCGAATGTAACTCTGAATTTGAATCAGAAGATGACACACTTATAGCCAGATTATCTTCTTTTCGGCCATTATCTGCATCATCAGCACCAGCTCCACAACCAGGACCATTTACAGCGCGGGCTGATATACAGGTTCCAAAATGGAAACAAAAGTACTCAATTATACCTCCTGACTATTATGGCCCCTTCATTTGTGACGATTATGACTTGTTATCTCTGGCTGCTCATACAGAACTATCTCCACTTAACATTTTTCAGTTATTCTGGACAAAAGAACTCGTTCAACCTTTGCAGATTAACTTATTTGCTCAACAAAAAGCGGATCTTATAATCCTGTCGTCACAGAAGAAGAAATTGAAGTACAGTAAGTCGAGACATGTGCTAGGACCTTCAAGAAGATCCTAACACATGTTTCTGTCTAAAAGATTGTAGACGTAGCGTGTATCAAGATTTGTTAGCGCCTGCTTAGCTTAGCTTAGATGTAAGAAATAAAACGCTCATGAAAAACAGTTGGCTAGTTAGAAGAGGCCTTTTCCGCCAATTAATTAAAAATTGAAAAAACACTCCGCTCTCTATGGGCCATTGTATGTGGCTCATACTTCCCTTTTACTCCAACCATCCCAGGCTATCCCAGAAGACAAGCAACCTATTCAGGTTGTTGAAGACCTCCGAGACTGCTGCTGAATGACTGAAGAACATGAAAAACAGATCTAGAAGCAATCCACCCTCACCGAGTTTGGTCTCCATAAAAAACACGAAGCTGAAGCTCCTAAATCTGTTCGCCTAGTTGTCGCAAATTATCAAACAGTTTGATGAACTTCCAGGCGTTGCAGTGGATGCAGCACGAAAAAAGAGCCTGTGAGAACAATTTGGGGCTGCAAAATTTGCAAAGATCCCTTGTAGTACCGAGTCTACCGAGAGGGCAAATCCATTTTGAGAACCGCTACAAAGAATAATTTGTGTTTAGAATAATTTGTTATACTCAAGTTTTTGTATGTACGTGTTTTTATTACTAGATTTGTACATTATATTAATGAAAAAATCTTACTATAATTAGCTATTTTCTTCACAGTGGTCACCCACAGTAACCACCCCATATCTGACCCCCCCATCAACCCACATTTGAAAAACCGCCAAATCTATTTATAAATAAGCCTAAGTAATAAAGAATACACAAAAATATTAGTTTTACTCTGAACATAAAAATCTGTGCCGCAAAGAGTTAATGACAGACGGTCATTCACTGCATCTCACTCTTTGCCAGTCGTATCAGTTTTCTGTTCCATTGGACAACAGGGAGGTGAGAAGAGGGAGTGGAGGTGTACCTGCGCAACCGCACATCCACTATAAATATATTTCACGCGCAGATGACCCTTGCTATTCTTTCCGGATTGAGTTTATCAAAAAAAAAGTCCTATGGCGATGGGGTAGTAGCGGTGGGGTTTAGATATTGGTGTATCGAGGCTCTAGTTAATGCCTTGCACACAGGCGACCCGTGGAGAGTGGTCGCTCGCGGAATCGACAGAGATGAGATTCTGAGTTCGGCAGCACTACTGGTGACAAAGCAGCCCTATTTAGGAGCGCTCTGCTTTCCTCTGCATAGAGGAGGGGCCTAGAAAAGGTGGCCCAAAAATAGTTCATCTCACCATTTATCTGGGTGCCAAACCGCGGGCGCTTGGACACCATACTTATGCGGTCGAAATAAACAAAAATTATTTTATAAATTCAATTTTAAACGTATTAACGTTGCAACATGGAACGTTCGTACCCTATTAGATAATGTTAAAAATCTTTGTCCAGAAAGAAAAACGGCTCTTATTGCAAGAGAGTTGGATCGTTATAGAGTAGATATAGCAGCTGTGAGTGAAACCCATTTGAGTGACTGTGGCGAGTTATGTGAGCAGCTTGGTGGATATACCTATTACTGGAGCGGCCGCCCATGTGGCGAAAGAGCTGGAAACGGTGTAGGGTTTGCAATTCGCAATGAACTCGTAAAACATTTGAGTGAAGTACCGAAAGGGATTAGTGACCGTTTAATGACTCTTCGTGTTCCAATTGCGAGTGGCAAATATGTCCATTTTGTTAGTGCCTATGCGCCTACGTTGCCGTCCTCGGATGAGGCTAAGGAGGAATTTTACCACCAAATTCGTTTAATTCTTAACACCATACCAAGACACGATAAAATTGTTTTGCTTGGGGATTTTAATGCTAGGGTAGGCGTGGAACATGTTTCGTGGGACGGGGTTCTCGGCAGGCACGGTATTGGCAAATGTAACGCCGATGGTTTGCTGCTGCTGTCACTTTGTGCTGAGTATGGTTTGAGCATCACTAATACATTCTTCCGGCTCGCGAATAAATTTAAAACCTCATGGATGCATCCTAGATCGGGACACTGGCACCTTTTAGATTATGTAATTGTACGGCGAAGGGATCTCCGTGATGTTATGATAACCAGAGCGATGCGAGGAGCAGTGGGTTGGACTGACCATCGGCTTATAAGATCGAAGATGTTCTTAATGCTGAAAGCGTCACGTCGGGCACCTCATAGAGTCCCTCCACGTTTGGCCTTCCAGAGTCTGGTGCATTCTACGGAATTGGGTAAGCGGGTGGATGGAGCGTTTGTAGCTGCTTGGACCACCTCCGCTGCTGTGGAAATGTCTGGGACTGATGATGAATGGAAATATTTCTCAAAAACTCTCTACGATAGTGCTTTGGATACCATTGGAAGACAACATGGGAGGAACCAGGACTGGTTTGATGCATCGGATGCTGAGATCTCTAAGTTAGTTAAACAACATAGACGTGAATTAAACTCCAGATCATCAACCGGCAAAAGGGGCTCTCAATGTAAGCTGCGATCTAAAGTGCGTGACGTTAAGGACAAGTGGTGGCGTGAAAAGGCAGCTGAATTGCAACTTTGTGCGGATACTCACCAAACTGGTAGGTTTTTTGAAGGGATTCAAGCGATATTTGGCCCACGTATGCGGAAAACTGCCCCAATGTTTTCCCGTGACAAACAACATCGTGTCACAAGCAAAGGCGATGTTTTGCTTCGCTGGGCGGAACATTTTAGCGATGTTTTGAATCCTGCTACGCAAAGCGTTGACCTTTCTTACAGTGAGTCGCTTGAACAACTTCCAGTTTGTGACAATTTGAGCGATCCGCCATCTTTTGATGAGTTTGTGCAAGCAGTCAAGCGCCTTAAGAATGCGAAAGCGCCTGGAAAGGACCAACTTCCCGCTGAAGCATTTAAATACACTGGCCAAGCTGTTGTCAATAAGCTGTACGACATTATTCTCAAGGTTTGGGAGAGTGAGAATATTCCTCAGGGCTGGAAGGATGCGGTTATTTTCAAGCTGTACAAAGGTAAGGGAGATGTCTCCGATTGCAGCTCATATCGAGGAGTATCGCTTCTTTCCAGTGCTGGGAAGGTTCTTGCCCATATTATCAATGGTCGTCTTAGCACAATAGCAGAAACCTACCTTCCTGAAAGCCAATGCGGTTTCCGGCCTTCTAGAGGTACTATTGATGCCATTTTTGTGCTAAAGCAAATCCAGGAGAAGAGCCTTGAGCACCAGCGGCCTCTGTTTATGTGCTTTGTTGACCTCGAAAAGGCGTTTGACAGAGTCCCACGTGAAGTTCTGTGGATGGTCCTTGAAAAAACTGGTTTTCCGACGAAGTTCATCAACCTGGTTCGCCAATTTCATGACGGTATGCGTGCACAGGTACAACATGAAAATGAACTTTCTGACGAAATTTCTATTACCAGTGGAGTAAAACAAGGTTGCGTGATGGCTCCTTCTCTTTTTGCGTTGGTGTTTGCTGTTGTGGTGAGGGACGCACTCCGATCCTGCAGTGACCAGATACAGCTTAGAATCCGAACTGAGAAGGGTGTGTTTGACATCTCAAGATTTAGAAGCAAGTCCAAGGTTTTAGAGATCCCTATTGTTGAGATATTATATGCGGACGATGTCTGTCTGATGTCGGACACCATGACAAATCTTCAGGCCTATGTGAATGCTTTAGCCGAGTCTTGCAAGAGATTTGGTCTGGTCATAAGTGCTTCAAAAACTCAAGTCCTCAAACAGCCGCCCCGGGGGAGGATTGCTGATGGTGCAGTACTTGGTCTGGATGGGAGACCACTCGACCAAGTAGACCAGTTTACATATTTGGGGAGCATCATTAGATCTGATAACACCTTGGCATCTGAGATTCCATCACGTATTGCCAGGGCTGCCGCTGCGTTTGGGCGTCTAAGTGACCGTGTGTGGAGATCCCACGACCTTAAACTGAAAACCAAGATGGATGTTTACAAGGCACTGGTTTTATCAGTGCTTTTGTATGCTTCAGAGACATGGTGCGTTTATCGTGGAGACATCAAAAAGTTGGACACATTTCATCTTAGATGTTTGAGGTCCATTTTGAAAGTTAAATGGGAAGACAAAGTGTCTAATTCCGAGGTTTTACGACGCGCTGAGATGCACGGCATTGAGGCTTTCTTGATGAAACGTCAGCTCAGATGGTGTGGACATGTGCTGCGTATGGAGGACAATCGCTTACCTAAAGCTGTTTTCTATTCTGAGTTGGCTGAGGGTAAGCGAAAACATGGAGGCCAGCACCTTCGCTATAAGGACGTCTTTAAGAGACATCTTGGCGCCTGTGGAATAGAGTCAACATCGTGGGAGGGGCTTGCATCGGAGAGATCATCGTGGCGAACTACAGTCCACAAAAATGTGAATGCGTTTGAGGAGAATCGTCTTATCGACTTGGACCAAAAGCGGCAAATCCGCAAAGATAGACCCAAACCCATCTACAATTACACATACAATCCTGACGGCCAACTCTGTTGTAATATTTGCAGCAGAATATTTAGAACTAAATTTGGTTTTGCGAGCCACATTAGGGCACACGCTCGGAAACAGTAGGGGTCGCCGTCATCGAAAACGATGAGGAGGACCATATATACCACCAACCCCCATTTTTAACAGCCATTTTGGTACTGTAATCTATCCTAATAATTGTATAAATGTGAAATTTTGTAGCTCAGAGGTTTTGGGTGTTTGTTGTTCAATAACGTCGAAACGTCTGAACGGATGAGGTTGAAATTTGGCATACATTTTGGTTTTAGTCTGAAATAGCACATAGGCTACTTTTTATCACGATAAAACAACGGAAACGGGACTTACGCGTATAAAACCATGGAACGCTGCTAGTTATCTATCTAAATTCTAAATAAAATCACATTTTATCCAGATATATTTATGTATGTATAACCTCAACTCACTAGGACTCTCCGAAATCATACTAGGTCAAATTAAACCTGTGTTAGCGTTTATAATTTTGTTGTTAGATAATACACGCTCTATTTTGCGGTACTCCCTCGGTCGCCGTGCAAGCGTGCACTCACAGCTTGTGTTGAAAGATATTGGATAGACAAATAGAAGATATGTGAAGTGACTGTTTGTACTTTTTACCATTAGAATAAGTTATTTTATTTTAACAGTTTGGTACAATTTCTGTAATCAATTATTTATTTATCGACTACTAGGAGTCCGCGCCTCTACCGCCTAACGAGAAACGCTTTAACGCTTCGGCATTGCCGTCTCTTTCATTTCAAGCGAGAAGAAAAGAGACAGCAATGCCAAAGCATCGAAGCGTCAAAGCGTTTTTCGTTAGGCGGTAGACGCCCCGTTTCGGCTTGGCCCGTTGTACATAATATTAATATATGTATAGCTACAAAGAGATCACGCACACATCCAACGGTGAAATAATGTTTGAATTTGGTATTGTAGTTCCTGAGATTAGCGTGTTCAAACAAAAACTTTTTCAGCTTTTTATTATCCTTAATATCATTAGTATCAAGGATGCCACACCACTGCCCTCATCTGTAACCTTGTTCAATAACATATCTACCAAAAGGTTATTTGGAAGAGATCGCTATTAGCGATAAGATCGCCTTTTGTGTCCAAAATGTTTGGGTGTTATTTTTAATCAATGTTTTTTCTAATATTTTGTAGTATAATAAAGTGTTTTGTATTGTAATATTAGGTTATGGTAAGTTTTGATTTGCGTACATGTAATTGCAGATTCCAATCTATTTTTCGTAAAATTTTATCCAAATTCGTCTAATAGTGTTTGCATGAAAGAATGACGAACGAATGATGATTCATCCTTTCATCCATCCTTCCACACACTCAAACTTTTTTAGGATTCCGTAAAACGTAAAAACGGAACCCTTATAGATTCGTCATGTCTGTCTGTCTGTCTGTCTGTCTGTCCGTCCGTATGTCACAGCCACTTTTTGCCGAAACTATGAGAACTACACTGTTGAAACTTAGTAAGAAGATGTATTCTGTGAACCGCATTAAGATTCGAATAAAAAAAATACAAAAAAATAAAAATTAGGGTTGTCCCCCATACTGAGAACTGAAACTCAATTTTCATCAATCCTACACGTGTGGGGTGTCTATCGATAGGCCTTCAAAAATGATCTTGAGGTTTTTAAAATCATTTTCGTCTACACTGAATAATTTGCGCGAGAGACACTTCCAAAGTGGTAAAATGTGTCCCCCCCCCCCCCCCCCCTCTAACTTCTAAAGTAAGACAATGAAAAATCTAAAAAAAATATATGATGTACATTACCATGTAAACTACCAACGAAAATTAGTTTGAACTCGATCTGATGAGTAGTTTTTTTTTAGTACGTCATAAATACACTAATATTGAAACTGCGATCAAAGTTACAACGAACTACAAGAACTATGTGTGCTACGTATATTATGTTACTTGCTGCAACGGAACCCTTCATGGGCGAGTCCAACTCGCACTTAGCCACTTTATTAATTACAGTATAAGTAGGTAGTACTAGTATCCGTGCACGAGAACAAATTTAGAAAAAGATGTGGTGCCATAGGGAATCAGTTTGTAACGGAGTTTCTTTGGATAGTACAGAAGCAACACAATTTGAAAAAAATGAGTTAGGTAGGTACTTGTTCCATAAGGGTGCAGAATTGCTTTTTAGCCGCGTGCTCAATTTTGATGACCGAACAATAATACTTATACTGTAATTGAAAACAATATCCTGTGTAAAGAAAATTGCGCGCGAAGCAAAAAAAAAAGTAGATCAAGGAGGTTCCTAGTCTGAGTTTTTAACAGCTGTCTAACTTTCTCGCTCTAGCACACTCGGCGGTCCCGAGTTCAACCGAACATTTATTTCGTTTCCGAGCGTGACGCTGAGCTTTATTTACAGCTAGGGTTGCCGTCCGTCCGGGTTTCTCCGGGTTTATCCTAGTTTAGAGGGGGTCCGGGCTGGACTTCATTTGTAGTCCGGATTTAATATAATAATATACTTATCTGGTTTTGGGCTCAACGTAATAAAAACCAAAATACGCGTGGTTGGTTAAAAAGTGTCTCAATATAAAGCCGAGAATATTAAGTGTAAAAAACACTTTTTTTTCATAATCATAATATATTTATTTGCGAAAATGGGTACAGAAGGATCTTAAAATTGTTAACATATCCGGGTTTTGGACTCAAAAATACGGGGGAAATATAATTTCACGAGTCTTGTCCTGGGGGTCTACCGCCTAACAAAAAACGCTTTGACGCTTTGATGCTTTGGCATTGCCTTCTCTTTCATTTCAAGCGAGAAGAAAAGAGACAGCAATATCAAAGCATCAAAGCGTCAAAGCGTTTTTCGTTAGGCGGCAGAAGCGCTGGTTGCCAAACTTTGGAGATGGCCCTATTCACAGCCCAATAAAAAAAATGAGTGGTGCGCCCAAAAAAAGTTATCATTTAAAAAGGCTGGCTTAGTAGGAAGTACCTCTGCCTGCGAAGCCGAGGGTCGTGGGTTCGATTCCCACCCAGTGCAAATATGTGTGTGATGAATTCAAACATTTGTACTGTGTCTAGGTGTTTCTATATTGGTGCACAATTCACACACAACACCATCTGACCCTAAACTAAGCAGAGCTTGTACCATGGCGGCCCAATAGCTGATATAATACTTATATAGTTGTAAATACATATTTATTATACATAGAAACACCCAGAGACTATATTAGATAGATAGATAGATAAACTCTTTATTGCACTAAATAAAACAAAACAAAAAAATATTAAGGATTATAAACATGTATAATAAGTATGTATTTAAAACTGTATAATATGTATTATATCAGCTATCTGGCCGCCATAATACAATCTCTGCTTAGTTTGGGGTCAGATGGTGTTATGTGTGAATTGTCACCAATATTTATTTAAATTTATTTATTTAAAAAAAAGCGTGTTAAAATCTGTAGTTTTTTGATCACCCTGTACTGAAGCACAGGTGGCGTGTGGCTTGCGTCACACCTCCACATTTCAGCCCAGCTGTGTACCGTACAGCGGATACTAGAGATTTATGTCTCAGTGACGAACGCAGTGCATTACTAGGCTGTCATGATCAACAGCGAGTATTCTTTTCGAAGTGAAAACTTCTTTTGGCGGATCACCGTGGGCTGTGAATTGAATTCTAGCGTCATGCTCGGGAATGATAAGAAATCTTCGGGAAAACTCGGGACCATGGCCATCTATAGGGTTAAGCGTCAGCATCTAGCAATGCGTCAGCATTTATAGATGGTCATGCTCATAGCCACGCCCTCCGGTTTCACGTAGTTTCGCGTAGTTTCAGAGCTATCAAAGTTTTACAAGTTTTCACTTCTATCGGCAGTTCCTATAACTGCCAATTATTTTTTTTTGCTTCTTCGGCAAAATTGTTTTTTTGTTCTTTTAGGCAGTAGCAGGCTAAAGTCTGTCATTAACTAATACCACAGTCTAGTATTTTTTTACACTTGTAGAGCCGGTTTTCACGGAGCGGTCGCTAACCGCGCCCGCGTCATATTTGTATGTAAAATTGAATTCAAAACTCACGACGCGGTTTACGGCCGCGGCGGCTGCGGCAGCCGCGCGGCGCCCGCGTGGCTGCGCGCGATTCTTGCGCAGTAGCTTTCCGGAGCAGAAACCGCGAAAACCTGCGGTCTCGTGAGTATTGAAACAAAACCGTCGCGCGGCGCGGTGCCGCGCGCGGGTGCGGTTGAAATCCGCTCCGTGAAAATTGGGCCATACTGTACTAATACTAAGATCGCTATACCGCGCTCTCTGGGAGGGGAAGTTGTAAAAGAACTGTAACTACTTACTTAAATAGTTTCAGAGACAGTTTTTGGGAACAAATGTAATACTAGCAGTGTCCGGCGGTGTCACCCGAGTAATTACCATTCCCTTCATTTTCTCGCAATAAAAAGTAGCATGAACTATTAATGTCACCACTGCTGAAACTCTGTATCTTCTCCCGCAAAGAGAAAGTCAATGTGCCATTCCAGATTACAAACTACCTAAGTATCTGTGATTTAAATTTCAACCCGATCTGTTACGCCGCTGCGACGTGATTGAGCAACAAACATCAAACATTTTGCTATTATAATATGTGTACATATTATTTACATTTTTTACATATTTATGTATGTACTAGGACAGCATAAGGCTTAAGTTTTTAATTTGTCTTGAGAGTCATAGACTGTTATAGAATATAGAATACGCAGATGCATTGCTTACCATCAAGAACTTGTTTTGGTCTTCTTGTCACTTTATAAACAACACTAGCAGCTCGTCCCGGCTTTGTCCGTGGCACATATTTAGCTTACAGCACTCAGGCATCACGTAAGTACAAATTCAACGGAATGAAATAAATTTTGAAATCCCGTCCAGAATTTTCTGATATTCGCGCGTTAAAAACAAAAAAATCTCATCAGTTTTATAAAATTAGTATAGATTGCTATTTTATCGGTCTGTTCGTAGCTCGAAAAAGCGACATTGTTTCATAGATGTCATTCTAAGAACGAAGAGGTGTGACTCCATTTCCGTATTAACAATTTAAACCTAGACTACAAAGGATTAAAGTCGTTATTCTAAAATAAAAAATATCAGAATTGGACCCCTGCACCCGCAATAAGAATCTAAACCTTGAATACAAAGCCATAAAAGGTCGTTATTGTCGTGGAAAATGAAAAGAAACAAAATTAGACCCCTGCACCCGTTCATAAATCTAAGCTGAGCGCTGCACCGCAACCACTGCGCGTCACTCCCACCGACCGCACTAACTTCCCAGCTTGCGCGAGCAATGTGTGAGCTGCGAGCTAAATTATCGTTTAAGATATTGTTATGCTAATATAAAGCGAAAGATTGTAAGTGTATACGTTTTAAAATCCTTTGTCACAGTTAAATGGACAAGTGTCATAGCTGGAGACTCTGGAATCGATTGAGAGACGTGCCAAAAGGCTCATAGGTAATGTACACTCTTGTGCGTAAAAGACTTCAAAGTCTTGAACATCGCCGCAAGATTGCCAGCTTATCGGTTTTTTATCGGATACACTTCGGAGAGTGTGCAACTGATCTGCATGATCTAATACCACCTAGTCATTTCTTCTATCGGACTTCTCGCATCTCAAAAAAGCGACATCGTTTCATGGTTGATGTTCCAAAAACACGAACGAAGAGATTTGACTCCACGTTTGTGATAAGAACATCTAGGTTGTGGAATGAGTTGCCTGAGTGGGTTTTCCCTGATGGTTACAATCTTGGTGTCTTCAAATCGAGAGTGAATCGGTTTCTTCTAGGTAAGCACGTTCCATCGTAGATCGCATCGTCGCTTCACATCAGGCGAGATGGTGGTCAAGTGCGAACCTATAATAGTAAAAAAAAAAAAAGTGGGTTTTGAAATACAAGAAACAAAATTTAATTTCACAATAATTATTGCCTATATCCTATAGGTGCTATAAATATATAAACCTACTTCGATGACTTAGTGATGGCTTCTTATGAAATTTGGTCGAGTGTCTAAATTTAATTTTAATTTAAAAATTAATTGTTAATGTCTTACTAATATTATATAATACACGTGAATGTTTGGATGTTCTGCTGGTAAACACGCTCCATCGGAGACCGCATCGTCGTTTAACATCAGGCGAGATGGCGGCCAAGTGTAAACCTATAGAAGTTAAAAAAAACTATACATACTCACAAACATAACGTTTATAATATTACATAGTAGACTATTACAATCATTGCTCTCTACGAACTGGAAGCTGTACCAAACGATTTTTCCGAACCGGCAATATAACACAAGCTTGACCCAGTAATATGACAAGCATTAAAAACAAAGGAAAGCAGCAGTCATCGGAAAAACGCGTGTATTTCGCCAAGCGCATCAACCATTGCGCGGTACAGGTTAGTAGGTGAAATGAGTTTTGGTTCCTAGCGAGTAATGTACGAGTGGTGTGGTGAGAAAGGAAAGCAGGCATCCGAAAAACGCGTGGTTTTCGGCAAACATATCAACCGTTGCGCGGTACACGTTAGTAGGTGAAATGAGCTTTGGTTCCGAGCGAGTAATGTATGAGTGGTGTGGCGAGGGTGTCGGCAGTGGGTGCGCGCCGGCGTCAGGTGCGGTGGACGGCGCGCCGGGTTTGGCAAATTTTAATGAATGTCGTTGTTCGATGTTAGGACTGGATGTGGCTCGCTTTCATATTTATTATTTTTTCTATTAAGAGTGCGCCTAAAGCCAGGGAAAAATCAGTTTTCACCCGCGCGACGCGTTTCTAAATGCGATATACATAAAGTCGAGAATAGCATGACACAGTTTGGAGGAAAAATCAATATTAAATCAGGAGTCCATTTTTGACCAAGTTTTATTAAATTACTCAATAATTAAACATACATTTAAAAAAGTGTTAAGTTACTTTACTAGAACGTACAATTAGGAATTTTATTACCAAAAAATAATGTGGGGTCATCGCTGATAATTTCGAGTACTCGAATTAAAACGGGTTTTTTCGGTGTCATTTTTATTTTTTTATTGTAGAAAACTCTGATCTATTTTTAAAATTCTATTCGGTTATTGTGCTTCTTCTTGATTGTACCCACACGTCACTATTTTTTTTGTCATAGTTTTTAGTTTCTTTACTTCAGTGAGCGGCGTCGAAAATGTCCTTTTTTCGTTTTCTGGCACTAGGCGCCCTCTTAATAGGCACGGTGATAAAAAACACCAGAGGTTACAATTATTAATAACTTTAATTTAAAAACCCGACTGCAAAAAATCAACAGATAAAAAAATATTATGTATTACAAAATATTATCTAAGGGCACTTGGGTGATTGAGGCGAATCCTACTAATCCTACTAATATTATAAATGTCAATGTATGGATGTTTGGATGTTTGTTGCTCAATCACGTCCTAACGTATGAACGGGTCGGGCTGAAATTTGAAACACAGATAGATTATAGTCTGGAAGAACAAATAGGCTATATATATATACATACATACTTTTTATCCCGGAAAACAACGGGAACAACGGGAACGGGAACTTCGCGGGTAACACCGCGGGCGCTGCTAGTATAATAGAAATATCTTAATTATCACAATTCATCCAGTCGATTGGAAGGCACGTAGGAATAAAAAAAATTACAAACACTCAAGTTACGCGCGAAAAACATACTTAACCCTTCTTTCATAGAACTTTCAGAACATGGAAAATTCACTTCTAGTGCATAGAAGTTTCGAGTGTCACAACAGTTTTGAAGTGAAAACTTCTTTAGGCGCGCCTAGACAATTTTTTCGTGGGGTGTGAATTGGATTCATTCGTCACGCTCGGGTATGATAAGAAAGCTTCGGGTAAACTCGGGACCATGGCTATTGGCTGTCTCGAAATACGTCAGCCAATGGGAAATGCTGAAAGGGCGTGGACAGGCCATCATGGAAATGGCCATCTAGAAACGCATCAGCCAATGGGAAATGCTGACGCATTTCTAGATGGCCATGCCAAGATGGCGAGGCCACGCCCTCCGATTACACTCCATTTCCAAGGTAAGCTATCAAATTCTGAGTTTTACGTTTTCACTTCTATCAGCACTTCCTATGACTGCCAATTTTTTTTTTGTTGATTTTTCAAAAACCGTCACACTGGTTTCGATAAAACTTACGTATATGGGACCACCTCTGAACAAAAAAGAACCACCGAAATTGATTCACAGTTACGCGTAATTTCTTTTTTTTCTTGTCATATTTTTCCCTTGATAAAAAGTAACCTTTAAGTTATATCAGATTATAATCTAACTGCATTCCAAATTCAACCAAATGCGTTCAGCCGTTGGGACATGATTGAGCAACAAACATCCAAAATTACGCGCGTATAATATTAGTAGGATTGAAAATAGAATCGAATCCTAACATCAACATTGAAAGTGTCTTACCAGCCAGGGTGTATACTTATATTTTAAAATAATATTGGCAGTCATAGCAACTGCCGATAGAAGTGAAAACCTCAGAATTTTATAGCTCACTTTGGAAACTACGCGGGTGAAAACGTATGGCGTGGCCATGAGCATGGCCATGGTCCAGAGTGTACACGAAGATTTATTATCATTCCCGAGCGTGACGCTAGAATTCAATTCACAGCCGACAATAAATCAGTTGTTAGAAAATAAGTTTTCACTTCAAAAAGTGTGTCTCTTCCATTAGGTTTAATTCTGAGCGGCGCCACGTGCGCGCTGCGCGGGCTGTTATATGGATTTCATTTAGGAAATCGTATAACATTACAGCGCGGCCTGGACCTAATGCGCATTTTTATGTTATATTTTTCAATATGGCGCCCGTAGACCGCGTTTACAGGGGACAATTCTACTCGGCGGGAATGTTTGCTTTTTTGCAAAGATAAACATGAAAAAAAAATTGGCAGTCATAGGAACTGCCGATAGAAGTGAAAACTTGCCCTGGTACCTGGTACCTAGGGGCAAACGCAACTCTTTTATATTTCTGTTGTCCTGGTATCTGGAGATAAACGCTGGGCTGTTGGAGGTAGGTAATCGAAACTCTTTACTGTTTCTGTTGCCCTGGTACCTACTTGGCCGTTTTTACCGAGTTTACCCGAAGATTTCATATCCGATCCGATCCATTATCATAACCAAGCGTGACGATTGATGAATCCATTTCACAGCCCACGAAAATTCTGTCTATAGCGCGCCTAAAGAAGTTTTCACTTCAAAAAGATTTCGAATACCTAAGTATAAATATTTTCTTATATGATGTCTAACTTTGTCATTCCCACTGGCTACAACGAAGAAGGCAAAAGACTTCAAATACCTCAGTATAAAAAAGCTGGCTAAATTGGTTGCCTGTAAAGTCGGTATACGGGCGAAAGTTTTACGTGACAACGACTTTGAGTGGTAAAATAATTTTAATGTGAATATTCATTCGTAGTCTGTCACATTATCACTACACAATCGTTTTACAATTAACTGGCAACGTGTAAACTTGTATGCAGGCGCCTAAGCGAATCGGCGACTCGGGCATGGTTAGCCCGCCTAAGAGCGAGAGAGACAGACATAAAAAGTGAAAGGCACGCATCCCTCTCACTCGCTCTCATTGTGAGCGCATAACGTGAGCGGAGCGTAACGCAGTTTCTTGAAGTGTCACCCGGCAAACCAATTTATAAGACGTTGTCACGTCAAAAAATATTTTCTTAAGTGATGTACAAGTGTATCTTTACCACTGGCTACAAGAAGGAAAACATTATGAGAAAACTGGCATTTTCCGAGAAAGGAATGTTTCAAAGTCATTGGCCAACGTGCACTTTGCCAATTTGGTGCCTGCTTGTGAGAGAAGATGACTTTAAAATGTACAAAAATGGCGGAACTTTGGCACCGTATTTAATGAATGTTTCATCTTACATTAGACGCGGGCAAATATTAGTAACGGGAACTAATTTTAACAAGTAAATGTTATGAAGTAGGATTTCTTAATAAATATATAAATTGTATTTGCGTAATTAATTAATCATAACAAAGCTACCCCACTGCTGTCTTTTAAAAAATGTCATAGAAATCGCTATCGAAAGCGAAATGCGATTTATTAGCGATTGAGTCCAATTTTTTAAATTCAAGTTTCACTATTGTTTTCAGCTATGTTTGAGGTGTAATAAAATGCTTTGTGTTGTATAGTAATCTGTTAGAAAATGTTAACCCTGGTGTGGTAACGGTAGGTAACATCAAAGAGTGACGCGCGCGGAACATCAACAACAGAGCTGCGTAATGGAGCCGTCAACGACAGTCGCGTCACGCGATGCTGGAGACATCTCACAACACTCCTCACTTTATATCTTAGGTTATATAGATAGATAGATAGAAACACTTTATTGTAACACAAAGAAATTAAAATATTACACAGAAATAACTTATTAACTAAGTTATATAGTTGTCTACCTACAAATGGCGGACCACCGTGTTTACGTTTTGACTAGTATTGTTGCAAAAAAACAGTGCAATAGGATACAATCCCCAAAAAGGAATTAGTATGTCAGTCAGATTGCTAAAAAATATTGTACACGTATTTTTTCTTTTGTTTCACAAACAAAAAATTACAAAGAAACAGCGGTTAGAAGTTTCGCGTGACGTCACTCGTGGACTCGTGGATACGATTTTTACCCACGATTGACGTCGCGGCCCCACACTCTCGAAGTTTGATGATCTATAATATATCTGTCGATTTCTAATATTTTGAAAAATGTTACGTACCAGTACCTACACATGTCCGCACAACGTGAGCTGCACTCCATCACGAGGTTCAAGTCAGCAAATTCAACAGAACTCGGCGGTAGCAACAACCTGCCTCGTATGAACTACAATTCGCTGACGCTCCTCATTAAATTGTGACCCAGATAACCCTTCATTAAAGCTGGTTTCTATAAAGAAGTCAGTGTCACTCGATCGTCGAACGCATTCGCACCTAAGTTATATAGGTTTAAGATCCTAGGATGTGAGTGTCGTTCTCACTTCGAACGCATTGCGCGTCTAGGTTAGATAGTTTTAAAATATTATAATGTCAGTTTAAGTACAGTAAAGTTCGTTCTAAGAAATTCTAGTTTCCTTTCCGAACGCTCCGTCTGCAGCTTTCGTAATTAAAAACAAATAATACGTGTCCCATATTTTCTATGATTTAGCTGACGGACTAAACAGAATTGTGTATTTTTTACCTTATCTGGTACCCTAATTTCCAAAAAGTCAAAAGGGTGTCAAAACGACAAGTGTAGCTTTCTTTAACGACAGCCGTTGTTTGACATAGCACTGCACCGGAAGTACCGGAGTACGCAATAGCGTACTTCTTAGAACGGTGTTTTGTGAATTTTCTCGTGTTTTTTTTTGTAGTAGGATAGAGTACCGAGACGAGCAGAACATGAGCTTGGTGGTAAGGAACACGCTTGCCCATAATATCGCAGTATCGCGCTGCTACAGCTAAACTACTAAACACTGCACTCGTCACCCTGATATATAAGACGATTTGTCTCTTTGACCTGTAATTTCACTGGAAACATTGCCCTTGAAAGCGGAATACAGTGCTTTTTGCACACTACTTGTTCCGTATAATCGGGCAACATTATATCGGGCCGGCGTTTAGCGTGTCTGTGGTCGCCGGCTGTCTTTCATACGTTGTCTCTGGTCGCGGGAACGACACTTACTTGTTTTTTTTGTTCTGGATAACATTTTTTTCAATTACTGGATTAGTGCTGCTATTATTGTGTAAAAGTGGGCTACTGGACGGGCCCCTTCCTCCAACGCCGGATCGTTGAACGCCGGATCGTAGTGCCGGTGGACTACGCTACAATTCGGGATCTCGAACGGGAATTCGAGACGACGGACGCCGCGCCGCCTGGTTTGGTATTGCAATTTCTTTTCGACCCTGTTCCCTTTATCCTTGACGGCCAAACTGGGTTTTGGACAGCGCCAAGGACAATAGGTGAGTTAATTCATTTGTACATTTACGGGGGATACTTAAAATCGGTTTTAGCCACTTAATTTAATGTTTTAAATCTCGCTGATGGGCCCCGAGACGATAGTTCTGGATAATTATTGAACATTTTCTGGTAGCAGGAGCGTGGTTAACCGTAAATACCCCTTTTTTGTTTTTATTTTTCTGGGAAAATATATCAGGTAGGGCAAATATTTGGGGGTTCCCAGTTTATAATTTCTCCCCAAACTGTCGGGAAATTGGTATTAAGTGGTATCCGGCTTAATAGGTTGCGGATATAATTGTTGTGACATTGTCCGAACTTTAACTTAATTTAAAATTTAAATTTAAAAATGGCTTCGGATTTGGCCAACCAGCTCCGGTGGTTTGAATCCTTACAAGGATTGGTCGGCCGGAGGGACCGGGAGGAGGCGCTGTTAAACAGGGCAGCGCACCTCGACAGGCGCCTGGAGGTCGCTGAGAGGAGCACAGGATCGCTGCGGGATGCAAGGCCGCCTCCAACTGAGGAGCAGATGGAGAGGATCGACGCGGACATGCGGCGCATTCTGGAATTGTACGACGAGGTCTCAGAAGGGGTTCGCCAGCTGGAGAGGTCTCGTCAGGGGAGGGCGAACTCGGGACCCGTCATCAGGGATGCGGGTTCGGGTGTAGTGGGACGCCTTCCCACCCTGGACTTGCCCAAGTTTACAGGTAACCTGCGAGAGTGGAGCGGCTTCCGGAGTATGTTCGTCTCTCTCGTGGATTCACGCACGGATCTGACGAAGGCGGAGAAACTGGCCTATCTCCGCACGTCACTGGAGGGTGAGGCACTCTCCCTGATCCAGCACCTGGAGCTGGACGACGACAACTTCGGCACGGCGATGGAGTTGCTGGAGACGAGGTTTCAAAATCCTCGGCTCCTCGCCGACGCTCACGTGTCTCAAATTCTGGGGCTGCCGAAGGTGACTGAGAGGTCTCAGTTGCGGCCACTAATCCTCACGCCCGTGAGGTGGCGTACAACGCCTTGCGCAGCTTGGGACTGCCAGTAGAACACTGGTCGTTTCTGCTGGTCCACATTCTGCTGGGCAAGGTGCCGCTGGAGTTGCGCGCCCGGTTCGAGCGGGAAAGGGGCCTTCACGGCGACCCGAAGGTCTTCCTCACGTTCGAGGAGCTGCTTCGGGTCCTGGAGTGGGAGGCGAGGATGGTCGAGTCAGCGCCTCAGGAGGCGCAGCCCGCCGCTTCAGCTCGTGGCCCTGCCGGAACAGGACTGCGACCTGTGAATCCCCGCACTCAGGGTGGGGTGAAGCGGACGGCGACGGTGACGAGTGCGTCGGAGCAGGAGTGCCCGAACTGTGGCCAGCCTCACGCGCTGGTGCAGTGTCCGGCCCTGCTTGCGAGGACGACTTCCGACCGACGAGGGATCGTTCGGAAGTTGCGTCGGTGCTACGGGTGCCTGGGGGGTCATTTATTCAATGCCTGCCCCACGGCACGGCCGTGTCCTGGGTGTGGGGGACCACACCACCAGCTCTTGTGCACCAGGAGCGATGGTGCTGGTCGACAGCCCTCAGGGAGGGGGCCCTCCACGGGCGGGGGCGCTCTCACGCAGAGCCACGCATTGTATAACAATGAAGTGGCTACAGCGTGGAGCACGCCCCCTCCACCCCAACTCACGGCAGCACCGGGCAGCCCAACAAGGGGCGTCCTTCACGTGGCTCGGTCACCTCGGTCACAGCCCGCGCGGACGCGGGCGAACTGGAGGGATGGAAGGGTGATACCGGAGTCACCACTGGGGTCACCTCCCCAGCGTTACCCTTCTCCGCCGCCGGATCAGCGACTAATGCAATGGAGGCCGTTCACGCCTCCCCTCCACGAATATCCGAGGCTGGACTACCACCCGCCCTACTTTCGGTATGGCAGGGCGGCTGGATATGGCCCCCCTCCGATGGCCCTTTGCACTCGGCAGCCATACTGGTCTGGGCCTTGTAGTCCGACGGGTTCGGACGGGCCTCGGAGGGATTGACTAGCGTCCGGTCCCTTGGCACAGGATCAACCGGTGGTCCTGCTGCCCACACTCTGGTTAAGGGTTTGGGGTCCCAGAGGCGACTACGTCCGGATACGAGCGCTCTTGGACACAGGGTCCCAGGGATGCATTGTGACAACCCGGGTTGCTCATCGCCTGGGCCTGGCTCGGTTTCCGTCGCCGACTCCGTTGCGAGGAGTCGGGAACACAGAGGTGCGGTTGGCTGGACAGACCCGCCTCTCCTTCTCGTCCGTACATTCCTATTCGGAAAGGATTGCGGTCAGTGCCACCGTCATGGATTCGGTTGTCGGTTGGCTTCCTCAGGCGGACATAGACCCGGATTTTTTGTCCTGTACTAAGGGTCTCAGGTTGGCGGATCCCCGCTTCGGGATGGCGGGTCCGGTCGATCTGTTGTTGGGTTCTGATGTACTAGGTCACATTATGAATGGGAAGCCTAGACTGTTGGACCAGTCTTCGCTGATGGCGCTGCCCACCATCTACGGGTACGCCATTTTGGGAATGGTGGATGAGTGGCAGCAGTCGAATCAGGCTTCCTTTACGGGAACGGCCCTCGCTCAGATCATGCAGAAGTTCTGGGAGATCGAAGAGCCGCCTACCGTCTCTCGGCTGGATCCTGAGCACGTGGAGTGTGAGAACTTTTATCAGGCTCACACTCGGAGAATGGTTTCTGGGCGATTGGAGACTAGGCTGCCTTTCCGGGATAACTCCCCGCGTCTGGGCCAGTCTCGATCATTGGCCGAGAAAAGGCTCAGGTCCATGGAGCGACGCATGGCTCGAGATCCTGTACTTCGGGAAAAGTACATCGAGTTCATGAGGGAGTATGAGGCACTGGGCCACATGTCTCCGGCTCGCGACGACTGGTCGACCATGGACCACTACTTTTTGCCTCATCACGCTGTTTTGAAAGCGTCGACAGGCAAACTCAGGACGGTGTTCAATGGATCCGCTCCGACTTCGACAGGAGTGTCACTGAATCAGTGCCTCCACGCAGGACCGAAGTTACATCGGGATATTGTAGACATCATCCTGAATTTCCGTAGGCACCAGGTGGTGTTGGGAGCGGACATCCGAATGATGTTCCGACAAACGGTCATACACCCCGAGGACAGGAGGTTCCAGTTAATCCTCTGGCGGGAAAGTCCTCAGGACCCTATGATGGTGTATGAGTTGAACACCAACACCTATGGGTTGAGATCAAGCCCCTTCATTGCAATCCGCTCACTGCTGGAGTTGGCGGAGCAAGAACGGGCTCGGTACCCACGTGCAGCCGCAGTTCTGGAACGCGACCTATACGTGGACGACGTTTGCACTGGCGCGCAGACGGTGGAGGACGCTCTGTTGCTCCGGGATGAGCTCACAGAGCTTCTCGCATCTGGAGGCTATGAGCTTCGAAAATGGCTCTCTAACGACCCCAACGTCCTGGCTGGTATCCCGGACGATCACCAGCAGGATCCCGGGCTCTTCGAGGAAGGTGACGATCCGCACGGGATTGCGGTTCTGGGCATGCAGTATCAACCGGTTGCTGACATCTTCACCTTTCGGGTGGCACTGGAAGCCACACGCGCGTGGACAAAACGGACGGTTTTGTCCACCATCGCCAGGATGTTTGATCCAAACGGTTGGATCAGTCCGGTTCTGTTCGCAGCCAAGTGTCTGTTACAGCGACTTTGGACTCTGAAGGTCTCATGGGACGACCTCCTGGTCGGATACTCGCTTAACATTTGGCTTCGTTTGATATCTGACCTCGAAACGGTCAATCGAGTGGCGTTGCCCCGGCGCATTCTGCCACCAGGCTGTAGTCGGATCAGCCTGCACGGGTTCTGTGATGCGTCCGAGCTGGGCTATGCCGCATCTGTGTACTTACGTACAGTTGATGCTGGAGGCCAGGTTAATGTCACGCTCTTATTGGGGAAAAGCAAGGTAGCTCCTATCAGGACACGACTCACTATTCCGAAATTGGAATTGAGCGGAGCCACATTACTTGCTCGGCTGCTTAAGCACGTATATCAGAAACTGTCCACCTCGATAGACATCCGGAATGTCTATGCGTGGTCAGACAGTCAGGTCGTACTTGCCTGGTTAAGAGCAGCCCCTCACACCTTGGAGACTTTTGTGGGAAATCGGGTTTCCCAAATCCAAAACATTGGACTGGACATGGTTTGGAGACATGTCCCGGGTGAGTTGAACCCCGCTGACTGTGCTTCGCGCGGCTGTTCCGCGCCGGAGCTAGTTGATCACCCCTTATGGTGGGGTCCGGACTGGCTGCGGGAGCCAGAAGCTTCCTGGCCAGCTCTCGGCGCGGACTCGGAGCGAGCGGAGCTGCCCGGAGTCCGCGTGCATGCGATTGTGGCGGAAGTGCCCCCAGACCCTGATTGGTTGACGGGTCGTTACAGCAAGTTGGATAAACTGTTGGGGGTAACTAGCTGGATTAAGCGCTTCATCCACAACTGTCGTTACCCTCGTCAGAAGATGTGTGACCAGATCGCCACTGTGGAGGAGCGTCGGAGTTCCTTGCTGCACCTCATTCGGCTGGTGCAGGGTGAGAGGTTTCCGACGGAACTTGAGGCGCTGCGCTGCGGTCGCGCTCGCTTGAAGGGTGCGGTCGCTAAATTGAATCCTTTCACAGATCAGGATGGTCTTCTGCGCGTAGGAGGTCGGCTGCGGAAAGCCAACCTGCCGTACGGCAGCAAACACCCCTTGTTGCTACCTAAAGGAGGTCCTCTGGTGGACCTGCTGATCTCCGATCGGCATATCAGTAACGCGCACGCGGGATGTGGCGCGCTTCTCGCTGTGTTGCAGCGTGAATTCTGGATCTTGTCGGCTCGCAGGGCGGTCCGAAAGGTGCTGTTTAGATGTGTCCCTTGTTATAGGCTCAAGGCGTGCAGCCCATGATGGGAGATCTTCCTCCGGATAGGATTTCTCCCTCGAGGCCGTTCGACGGGGTCGGAACGGACTTCGCTGGGCCCTTCTCGGTCAAGTCATCGACGTTGCGTAACGCCAAGGTCGTTAAAGTCTACCTGTGCGTCTTTGTGTGTTTGGCCACCAAAGCAGTCCACCTGGAGCTGGTCTCTGCGCTGTCTACGGAGGCCTTTGTCGCGGCGCTGGATCGCTTTGTAGCGCGAAGAGGAGTACCCTCTTTAATACGTTCGGACAATGGCACAAACTATCGAGGAGCGGCGAATTATTTACGCGAAGTTAATAATTTTTTAAATTCTGGTAATAATAGTTTAAGTCTGGCTCTCGCCCAGCGGGGAATCAGCTGGCAATTTAGTGTGCCGGCCTGTCCTCACTGGGGAGGAATTTTTGAGGCTGCGGTGAAGTCTGCTAAAACCCATCTCCGCCGTGTCATCGGGGAGACCGTGTTAACTTGGGAAGAGTTAGTTACAGTACTTTGCCGCGTGAAGGCAGTGCTTAATTCCCGTCCTCTCTGTCCAATCTCGCCTGACCCTAACGATCTAGAAGTCTTGACGCCGGGTCACTTCTTGATCGGTCAGCCTTTAACCGCGTTGCCGGAGTATGCCTGGAAGGATGAGCGCCCCGGACGCCTGTCCCGTTTTCAGTTATTGCAGCAAATAAGTCAAGACTTCTGGAGGCGCTGGTCGGCCGAGTACTTGCACCTTCTGCAACAACGGGTAAAATGGACAGATAGGACGGAGGCCCCGCGGGAAGGGGACTTAGTATTATTAAAGGAGGCAAATTTGGCCCCCCTACTTTGGCGTAGGGGACGTATTTTAAAATTGATATCCGGTACTGATGGCACACCCCGCGTGGCGGAGATTCTGGTTTCTGGTTCCAGACTTCAGCGCGCGGTGTCCTCTCTGGCCCGCTTGCCTCTTTATTAGATATACGTATTTTTCAAGGTTAAAATTTAATTTAATTTTATTACTATTTTTGGTCAACCTGTCGTTAACATGGCAAAAGACCCCAGAGCCAAGCTGACCCGACACTTTACCGAAGACATCCCGGAAGTCAGCCTGTATGAGATTAGGATGGCCCTCAAACAACTTAAGAACAACAAGGCACCTGGCGATGACGGAATTACGACTAAGCTTCTGAGAGCGGGTGGAAAACCGGTACTTAAAGTCCTCCAGAGGCTGTTCGACTCCGTCATACTTGACGGTAATACGCCAGAAGCGTGGAGCAGAAGTGTGGTGGTGCTCTTCTTAAAAAAAGGTGACAACACCTTGTTGAAGAACTACAGACCCATCTCACTTCTGAGCCACGTTTATAAGTTGTTTTCGAGGGTAATCACGAATCGTCTCGCACGCAGGTTTGACGACTTCCAGCCACCCGAACAAGCCGGTTTCCGAAAAGGCTATAGTACCATAGACCACATCCATACGCTTCGGCAGATTATACAGAAAACCGAGGAGTATAATCGGCCACTATGTATAGCGTATGTGGACTATGAGAAAGCCTTCGATTCCATCGAGACCTGGGCAGTGCTTCAGTCTCTTCAGCGATGCCGCATCGACTATCGCTATATCGAAGTGTTGAAGTGTATCTACAGCAAAGCCACAATGTCTGTCCGATTACAGGACCAGTGCACAAAACACACCCAGCTACAGAAAGGCGTGAGACAGGGAGATGTTATATCTCCGAAACTGTTCACTGCCGCGCTGGAAGATGTTTTCAAGCTACTGGACTGGAACGGATACGGCATCAATATCAACGGCGAATGCATCACTCACCTTCGATTTGCCGACGACATAGTCATTGTGGCGGAGTCGCTGGAGGACCTCGGTGCTATGCTCAGGGACCTCAGTAGAGTATCCCAGCAGGTAGGTTTGAAGATGAATATGGACAAGACGAAGGTCATGTCAAATGTTCATGTCTCACCTGTACCGGTTAATGTTGGGAATACCACACTCGAAGTTGTTGACGAATACGTCTACCTGGGTCAAAAGATCCGATTAGGTAGATCCAACTTCGACAAAGAGGTCCAGCGAAGAATCCAACTCGGATGGGCAGCGTTCGGGAAACTTCGGCACATCTTTGAGTCCAAAATACCCCAATGCCTAAAGACAAAAGTCTTTAACCAATGCGTGTTGCCAGTGATGGCTTATGGAACTGAGACGTGGTCCTTAACTGTGGGCCTCACAACAAAGCTCAAAGTCACACAGCGAGCTATGGAGAGAGCTATGCTCGGAGTCTCTTTGCGCGACAGAATCCGTAATGAGGATATTCGCAAAAGAACGAAAGTGGCCGACATAGCTCAAAGAGTAAGCAAGCTGAAGTGGCAATGGGCAGGCCACATCGCTCGCAGAACTGACAACCGATGGGGAAGAAAGGTTCTCGAGTGGCGACCACGAACCGGAAGACGCAGTGTTGGACGGCCTCCCACTAGATGGACAGATGACCTAACAAAGGTCGCTGGAAACCGCTGGTTGCAGGTTGCGCGGGACCGTTCGTTGTGGAAATCTAGGGGGGAGGCCTATGTTCAGCAGTGGACGTCTTGCGGCTGATGATGACTATTTTTGGTAAAGTTTTTTTTGGTTTGATTTCCACTTTCGGGTCAAAGTTGGGAATTTCGTTTTATTTGGGGTCCGGATACTACTAAATACTGGTTACTAAAATTGACCTGGAGTTCAATTGGTCGGGGGACCTGTTCCGTATAATCGGGCAACATTATATCGGGCCGGCGTTTAGCGTGTCTGTGGTCGCCGGCTGTCTTTCATACGTTGTCTCTGGTCGCGGGAACGACACTTACTTGTTTTTTTTGTTCTGGATAACATTTTTTTCAATTACTGGATTAGTGCTGCTATTATTGTGTAAAAGTGGGCTACTGGACGGGCCCCTTCCTCCAACGCCGGATCGTTGAACGCCGGATCGTAGTGCCGGTGGACTACGCTACAATTCGGGATCTCGAACGGGAATTCGAGACGACGGACGCCGCGCCGCCTGGTTTGGTATTCCAATTTCTTTTCCGACCCTGTTCCCTTTATCCTTGACGGCCAAACTGGGTTTTGGACAGCGCCAAGGACAATATGTGAGTTAATTCATTTGTACATTTACGGGGGACACTTAAAATCGGTTTTAGCCACTTAATTTAATGTTTTAAATCTCGCTGATGGGCCCCGAGACGATAGTTCTGGATAATTATTGAACACTACTGGTTTGCAGTAGACCTATAGAATAAATGGCAAAGGTGCGGCACTTCCCCAGGCGGACTCAGGAATGAGTCCTACCACTACAAAATATACGCATTTATTAATTTACATTTAAAAACTAAAATGTATTAATTTGGAATTAGAAACCAACACTTCAATTGGTTTACACGTTAAACAATTAATACGCTATAGTATAATTGTATAGCTGACCAATGCACTAATATTACATTATTTTCATACCACAAAGGCATTGTTTTTAAACTGTTGAAAATTGATTAACCCTTTCCGCGGCAAAGTTCGGGCCTCCACCTGCGTTTGAGCCGCGTTATCTAGAACGGAGTCAGCAGTTGATTGGTTCTAATCAAACTTTTGCCCGCGACGGCTGGCGGCGACAGCTCCATTATACCGTCGCTAACAGTCGACGTGTGGGAACCATAGAAGAGGCATTAGAGAACAGGCACGAAATAAATTTGGGAACCCCTGTTCCCAAACCTATTTTGTGTGCCCACTTTGAGAATAAATTTACTAAAAATTTTTTAGCGCCCCAATATTTTCACATACTTAAAAACCTATAAATTAAATTAATTAATTATTAATTGTGAGCTATATAAGCGTTTATTAAACATTCCTTATAAACGAGACTTTTGCTATAACTCGTAAGAGTTAACTTGAGACCTGAGCCCAGTAGGACAATGGACTCCAAGCCTCTACACATCGCCTCCATTTTTTTTCTCTCTTTTTTGGGTCTCTTACCGCTGTTCAGGCCTGTTGCGCCCACAAGGGGGTGCTATCACCCACTTTGGGAAAGGCTGCATTAGAGGGTTATGATGGCGAAACAATTGTAATGACAACTAACTCAAAAACATAGCATTCTAATAAAAATAGTTCGTCAGGTAAATTATGGAAATATATGGAACATATATTTTAGTTTTATCAAATTATTAAAAATTTACAAAGATATCGATCATCAAACTTCCGGAGTCGGGGGTTTGTGACGTCATGTCTACGTAAAAGTCGTATGTAGTCGTGATGTAACTCGAAGCTTATAACTGACATGTTCGTCTTGTGAAACTATTGTGAACTCGTTTCAGAAACCGAAGAAAAAATATGTGTCAATATTTTTTTATATGTAATCTTACTGACGGCTTAATTAGCTTTTTAGTCACCGTGCTTATTTTGCCCGTTGATGACAATTGATTAACCCTTTTCTCACTAAGCCTCGTCTGGGAAGTGTGGAAACCACAGAAGAAGCATTAGAGGGTTATGACGGGATTCCGCATGATGACGAAAAAAACAAATTGGTCCGTCAGTTAGATTATCAAAAAAAATTGCACACGTATTTTTTTTTCTGTTTCACAAACATTTCGAAACATTACGAAGATACAGGGTTTAGAAGTTTCGAGCGATGTCGCTTCATTGGACGATTTCAAAGAGCCGTGACGTCACAACCTCCCACTCCGTAAGTCCAAGTCTGATGTACTTATCTTTGTTCATCCTGCTAATATTATAAATGTCAATGTTTGGATGTTTGTTGCTCAATCACGTCCTAACGTATGAACGGATCGGGCTGAAATTTAAAACACATATAGATTATAGTCTGGAAGAACACATAGGCTACTTTTTATCCCGGAAAAACAACGGGGACGGGAACTTCGCGGGTAACACCGCGGGGTACTGCTAGTTATTTATAATTACCAGCGCTTCGCGGTTTTACTCGCTCCGTTTACGTTCCCGTTATTTTTTCAGGATAAAACGTAGCTTACGTGTTCTTTCAGACTATAATATAACTGTATTCCAAATTTCAACCAAATACGTACAGACATTAAGGCCGATTTACATCAGACGAGCGAATGCTCATTCTATCCCCACTGTATCAAATTCATTGCGCAGTCGGGGCAGACATTGAAATAGAAAAAATTCCGGGGAGCGATTTTTTTTTATGAAACGTCGGGGAGGGTTGTTGGAAGTATAAATCTCGATTTTCTAACTAATCCCGCTAGAGGGTTCGCCGCCATCTTGTTTTAAAGTTTTTGTGAAATAACTCGTTAATTTTCAACTTTAGAGCAGAAATGATGGTTACCAAAGTTGTTGGAAATTTAATTTCTCACAAGTTTGCTTCATATAGTTTTTACGCTAGGATCAATATTTGCAGAGTTATACTATCAAGTTTATCAAAAAAATCGTAATGGGTGCAATTTTATTTTCTTCAACTTCGGTTCTCGCACTTTTTAGGGTTCCGTTCCCAAAGGGTAAAAACGGAACCCTATTATTGAGACTTGGCTGTCCATCCGTCCATCCGTCCGTCCGTCTGTCACCAGACTGTATCTCAAGAACGGTGATAGCTAGACAGTTGAAATTTTCACAGATGATGTATTTTTATTGCAGCTGTAACAACAAATACTAAAAATAAAATAAGTAAACAAAGAGCAAGAACCAAAGTTGAAGAAATTAAAATTGCACCCATTACGATTTTTTTGATAAACTTGATAGTATAACTCTGCAAATATTGATCCTGGCGTAATAACTATATGAAGCAAACTTGTGAGAAATTAAATTTCCAACAACTTTGGTAACCATCATTTCTGCTCTAAAGTTGAAAATTAACGAGTTATTTCACAAAAACTTTAAAACAAGATGGCGGCGAACCCTCTAGCGGGATTAGTTAGAAAATCGAGATTTATACTTCCAACAACCCTCCCCGACGTTTCATAAAAAAAAATCGCTCCCCGGATTTTTTTCTATTTCAGGCTAGTTTTATGTCTACCTCGACTGTAGTATTGGTGTAAACAAACGTAGAACATTCTTTCGTTGTTTTGTTTGCGTTCTCAAAGATTCTATGGAAAATCTAATATGGGAAACGCAAAGAACGATCTTTCGTTTACACTAAAAGATCGAGAAAGAATGCTCTTGTTCCATTCTCTAGCTCTATGTTCGTTCAGTTTAAATCGGCCTTTACGACGCGATCATAGAATTGATTGACGCGATTGAGTAAAAATACTAAATTTATAGTTCAAATCTGTGTAGTTTTCGAGTTCGCCAAAAGTGACAGAAATGTTGTATTTCGTTAAATTTACCTGAAATATTGGCGCAATATTTTAATATTAAAATAGGTATTTACAATGTTTGCGTTTTGACTGCCTCATTCTAAATGCTGATGATTACTAAGTTACCCATAAATCGTTTTGGAAAATAGAAGTACTAAGACGAAAGAAGAAACGCCTTCTACAAAAGGGTAAGATATAAGTAAGTACAGTTCAGGGGCTTTATTTTTAAACTCACACGAGACTTTGGCAAGCGTTCGAGAACCAACTTTGGCCAACCAACCAGCGACTAGAATCGTGCGAGGTGTCTATCTTTAATATCATATTAACAGCTTTTTAATAAGTGCAACTGAAAGTATAAACGGTACCTATAATATCTAATTTAACTATTACTTATTGACGTGATAACGTCTTATAATTCGATGAAGCCGGCTGCACGCCCGCAAACATGACGTCATGTACCGTTACCGTCGGTCGTTACCGTCGGTCGTTACCTTGTTACAGTTGTATTAATTATTTCGACCAGTAGTTCAAGCGGGGATGTAGCTCAGTGGTAGAGCGTTCGCTTTGCATGTGAAATGCCCCGGGTTCGATCCCCGGCATCTAAAAGCTTTTTTGCATTGTTTTTGCATTGTTTTGATTGAAAATGACTAAATTCTACTGATTACTTTTTATATACAAATCTATTAAACAAATTAAATTAAAATTTTCTTTTGAAAAATGCTACCATTCCATCAGTATTTTCTTAAGACGTTGTCACGTGGAACTATCGTCAGTAAACCGACTTTACAGACAACAATTTTTTTTTTATACTTTTGTCTTTCACATTCACTAAACGTCTTAGTTATAGCTTCTTATGAAATTTAGGTGAGTGAATGGATTTCGTTTTAAATTGTAGTCGTTTTTGTTTTTTTTTTTCCAGAGAAAATAAATTATCAAGGAACAACTTTGCAACACATAACAAGTTAAATTATTATATACAAAGTTTTGTACAAAAAGAGTTTATTGTTTTTCCGATGGGTCAGTTCATCACATTACTTCGTTGGACACAGAAATCTATTTACGTATATTTTTTCATCTGAGCTTATACATTGTAGACATATTTTTGGTACATAGGTAACCACTATATAACGTACTACAACTATAGGAGAAAATATATAGTATTTTGTGCTCCTGAATAAGTGTCCTCATCGGTTATTTGGTAAAAAATCAAGTTTGTGCGCATATTTATGATTAGGAGAATATAAATCTACCAGATTGCCTATCAAAATTCGTAATTAAACTATTATTCATTGAATTTGCGAAAAAAGTATATTGTTTTAAATAAAATACACACACAGTACACACCACGGCAATATCTACACTAATATTATAAAGATGAAGAGCTTTGATTGTTTGTTTGTTTGTTTGAATGCAAGGATCTCGGGAACTGGTCTGAATTAAAAGACTATTTATTTGTTGGATAGTCCAATTATCGAGGAAAGCTTTTTTTTTATAGCAAAGAGTGACGAGACGAGCAGGACATGTGCCTGATGGTAAGCAACATGCCTGCCACATAACAGCACAGTGACATGCAGTTATTGGAACATGATAGTCCAAATCATTACCTAGCACTGCACTGCGCTCGTCACCCAGAGATCTAAGATAATATGTCTCTAAGCCCTGTAATTTCTCTGGAAACATTACCCTTCAAACCGGAACACAGTAATGTTTCCACATTACTGCTTGGCGGTAGAATAACTGGCAAAGGTGTGGTACTTCCCCAGGCGGACTCTTCTAAGAGTCCTACCACTACTAAAAAGGCTATTACGTTATATAACATTACGCTACAATTAATAGGAGCGGAGCTTGAATGAATCATATAAAAAAAACAGTTAAAGAAATATTCCTTTTGGAGAGCTTTCGTAGCGCGCGCTGACGTGTGCCGTAGTCTATGATAGTATGACTGTGTCTATCTTTTAAGGTGGCGTAATTATAACCTAAGCTAACCAAATTTGTTCTAAGTCTGAGTTGGTACGACCATATTTCGATAGGTGGCGTAGCAACGCGCGCACGGTTCAGTTAGTATAATGTAAAACTCTGAAAAATTTTAACAAGCCTATAGACTACAGGCCCGTGAACAAAATTTACGGGTCAAATGAACCAGCAGGAGACCTATATAGGATGATAGACGGGTACAAAATAATAAGATTCAGCACTATGCCGTCACTTGTAAGCTGTCCAACTGAGTGCAGGTGAGAATTCAAAAGTGCAAGTAGAGTGGGTACATTTTGGTCATTTGTTTCTGTACGGCATTCTTACCATCCAATAGATCCATGAAAAATAATGAGAAAACGCGTAGTGCCGTACAAAAATAGTGGTCCACGAAGTCGGAAACATTATTGATAATCCGGAAATTTTGAGGGAAAATTTGGTCATTTGATACAGTACGGCATCGATTCCATACAGTTGCAATACCTCTTCTAACCCATTATTCCGCAACGCCGTACAAAAATAATGGTCCAAGAGGAAATGATCTGGGGTTCAACTTCCTCTTTTCAGTGATCCGGAGGGGTGATTTGAAAAAGTACGGCATCGGTTCCAAATGATTCTCTAGCACTCAAACGAACAATTAAAAATAATGCCGTCTAAAAATTACTGTTCATTTGAATGTTTATCGATAATTACCTTAATTTCATCGTATACTTCATTTATAACGGTAGTAGGTCATTTGATCCTGTACGGCACCTTATTTTTCTACATGACATTCCTAAAAACTATTGTTGTATAATAATCCTGTACAAAAGAAAGTGTTCTAAAAAAAGTTACAGAGGAATACAAAACATGCAAGTTTTCATTTATTTGAATAACCATAGATTAATTAACTATAGCAAAATTCAACATATTATCATTGTTTTAAATAGTATTCAAGTAAATAAATTTGAAAAAAATAATGCCGTACATTTTAACCCTTAATCAAACAAAATATGTACCACTTAGTTAGAAACTTGGAGACTCAGAAACTATGTACTTTAGGGCAAAAATTATTGAGCTAACTATTGTAGAAAATAAAATTTTACACTTTTTGTGCCGAGAAAACTTTTTTGTGAAACGTACCGTTTGCGATTTATGACCCATTTAAAATACCGATTTTTCTATCACGGCCGATAACTCTTGAAATATATGATTAATCAATAAAACGCATTGAACTATTCTTAAAGATCAGTTTATTTTCTACAACTTTAGTAAAGTGCTTTTTTTTGTAATGTCCATACGTTTTGATTTATAAGACGTTCAAAATCTGTTATTCCGCCAAAAATATTATAAATCGTATTAAAATAAACAATAGTTTTGTTTGTGGTGGGTTATTAGATGATGAAAACTTTGATAAAGAATAAGTAAATAAATAGATCAGATTTTTCATGCAGATGAGGTGTATGTTAACTATGGCAATATAGTGATGCGTTCAACATTAAACTTCTTATAACTCAAAAAGCACAGACTTTAAAAAAACAATTTTGGCAAAAGTTGTAGAGAATAAACTGGTCTTTAAACATGGATTGATGCGTCTTATTTATCTAAATATCTCAAGAGTTATCGGCATATCGGCGATAGAAAACCCGGTTCACTAAATGAGCCGTAAACGGTAGGTACTTTTAACAAATAAGTTTTGGGCAACAAAAGGTGTAAAATTATATTTTCTACAATAATGACTTCAATAATTTTTGCCCTAAAGTACATAGTGCCCGAGACAACGTTTTTTCAAGATGACGCTTAAAGATCCACCTGAATCTGTCAACATTTCGTGATTTTATGCTCAGTAAGTGATCATACACCTGATAGAAAATAAATTTGGATCGAAAATTTAAAAGTTAAATTCTATTTTTACGGGCCTTTAATATGAACTTTCAGATTTGTACGGCATTAACTTTTCTTAGACATAAATATATTAAATTCAAATAAATTATCAGAATGCCGTTAAAAAATCGTACCAACTATCACCCTAAAGTACATTTCGTCATATGCAATGTTCTGGAGGTTTATTGCCATTTACTGACTATTGGACTAACAAAAATGTACGGCACGTATAAAATTTGTATCTATGCACAAAATACTTTCGGAATAAATTAATTTTACGTTGTGTCAAATCACCCCTCCGGATCACTGAAAAGAGGAAGTTGAACCCCAGATCATTTCCTCTTGGACCATTATTTTTGTACGGCGTTGCGGAATAATGGGTTAGAAGCGGTATTGCAACTGTATGGAATCGATGCCGTACTGTATCAAATGACCAAATTTTCCCTCAAAATTTCCGGATTATCAATAATGTTTCCGACTTCGTGGACCACTATTTTTGTACGGCACTACGCGTTTTCTCATTATTTTTCATGGATCTATTGGATGGTAAGAATGCCGTACAGAAACAAATGACCAAAATATACCCACTCTACTTGCACTTTTGAATTCTCACCTGCACTCAGTTGGACAGCTTACAAGTGACGGCATAGTGCTGAATCTTATTATTTTGTACCCGTCTATCAACCTACATAGGTCTCCTGCTGGTTCATTTGACCCGTAAATTTTGTTCACGAGCCTGTAGTCTATATCATATCAGATCGAAATTCAAGTTGATGTCAAAAACAAAAGCCAGGCAAAATTGAAGAGGTACAATGAAAGTGACGACTGCGCGCGCCGAGAGCCTAATGTCGATCTTCTTGAAGTGAAAACTTCTTTAGGCGCGCCTAGACAGATTTTTCGTGGGGTGTAAATTGAATTCAAGCATCACGCTCGGGTATGATAAGAAATCATCGGGTAAACTCGGTACCTTGGCTATTGGGCATCTAGAAATGCGCCAGCCAATGGAAAATGCTGAAAGGGCGTGGCCTCGCCATCATGGCATGGCCATCCAGAAATACGTGAGAGTGAGGAAATGCTGACGCATTTCTACATGGCCATGCCATGATGGCAAAGCCACGCCCTCCGGTTACACCCGTGTAGTTTCCAAGGTAAGTTATCAAATTCTGAGTTATAAGTTTTCACTTCTATCGGCAGTTCCTATGACTGCCCATTTTTTATATGTTTTTTAACTTTTATAGGCTTACACTTGACCGCCATCCCGCCAGATGTCAAGCAACGATGCGGTCTACGATGGAGCGTGCTTATCTAAAAGAAACCAATGCACTCTATTTATCTAAATCGGCTTCTTTACAAAGAAAGACTCGATCTAGCTAGGTTTTTTTTTTAAATACGTCAATTATTGCGCGATTTTAGACACTGAAAATTTGTCAGATTTAACATTAGAATGCGAAGGTAAATTTCGCCGCGTTGCGTGACAGCATAAAATAGCTCAGGCGGGAAGTCGGGCAGTCATGAATTGGTAGATCCGAGTTCGAATCCAGACGGCTTCGCTTTTTTTTTCAAATTCCTTCTTTTTTTTGAGAAAATCTATTATTTGGATCTTGGACCCTTTTATCTGTAGGTATCTAAGTATATTTAGTGTTTAAACCGAGCTCGGTCACCCAGGTAAGGTACTGTGTATAATACGTGCATAAAATAGCAGAGAAACACGGATCATTTTAAAGATTTCTAATTTACATAATGTCATAAATAAATACATTTTTTTTTTTAACTTGAATAGGTTTACACTTGACCGCCATCTCGCCTGTTGTTAAGCGACGATGCGGCCTACGATGAAACGTGCTTACCTAGAAGAAACCGATTCACTCTCGACTTGAAGACACCAAGATTATGACTATCAGGAAAAATCCACTCTGGTAGCTCATTCCACAGCCTAGACGTTCTTATCACAAAAGTAGAGTCAAACCTCTTTGTTCGTGTCCTTGGAACATCAACCATGAAACGATGTCGCTTTCTAGAGCTACGAGCAGTCCGATAGAAAAAGGGGCAAGGTGGTATTAAGTTATGCAGATCAGTCGCGCACTCTACGAAATGTATCTCACATTTTAGCGCTTAAACTGCAAATGCTGGCTGAACCTTTAAGCTAGATCAAAATAATGTACAGCAGTATTGTACCCCTTCAAAAGGTCCACAAAAAAGTCTGCAATAATCTAATAATCAATCTAAGTCTATCTCTTAACAATAACCCACATTAGCCATTTTAATTTTATTACTATATTTAGTATCAGCATTGCACCCATGCGAATCCGGGGCGACTCGCTAGTTTACTGTAATATCGACTGGTATCGGTATTTCGTGCAATTTTTTTTAATCATCGCAATAGTACTTAAGCTACTTAGGCCAGTAAAAATAGAATTTAACTTTGCAATAAATTTCTGATCCAAATTCCAAATTTATGTTTCTTATGAGGTTTAGGATCACTTACTGAGCATAAAATCACAAAATGCTGAAAGATTCAGGTTGAGCCATCTTGAAAAAACGTTTTTGGCCGATATCTCGGATACTATGCACTATAAGGCAAAAGCCAGCTAGTGAACATTATGATGTTGATCAATATTAAAATGTTGATTAGCTAACTTCAGGGTGTCAGTATTTCGTGCTAATTGTTTTTTTTTAATCATCGCGCCTATTGTAGTCTACAGGGCCGTCATTTTATCAGTTCGAAATTCAAGTTGCTGTCAAAAACAAAAGCGCGGCAAAGTTGAAGTGGTTATTGAATCTGTGTACCCGAGTGACGTAACGCGTCGAGCAGCGAATGTCGAGCGAGCGAGCGTCGAGCGAAAGCGACCATATCAAACGAATCAATTTGGGCATTCTGGCTTCAAATAAATAAACGTTCACTGCTGCGGCTGACAGCGCCTGTAAGGGATGGCGGCCACAGCTGTTGCCCTCGGCCGGCGACCACGTATCTCGTAGACAACTTTTTTTTTTTTTTTTTTTTTTAACTTTTATAGGTTTACACTTGACCACCATCTCGCCTGATGTTAAGCGACGATGTGGTCTAAGATGGAGCGTGCTTACCTAGAAGAAACCGATTCACTCTCGATTTGAAGACACCAAGGTTATAACCATCGGGAAAAACCCACTCAGGCAACTCATTCCACAGTCGAGACGTTCTTATCACAAAAGTAGAGTCAAACCGCTTTGTTCGTGTCTTTGGAACATCAACCATGAAACGATGCCGCTTCTTCGAGTTACGAGAAGTCCGATAGAAAAAAGGGCTAGGTGGTATTAGATCATGCAGATCAGATGCACACTCTCCGAAGTGTATCCGATAATAAACCGATAAGCTAGCAATTTTTCGGCGATGTTCAAGAGTTTGCAGTCTTTTTCGCACAAGAGAATTATTGCCTATGAGCCTTTTAGCACGCCTCTCGATCGATTCCAGAGCCTCAAGCTGATACTTAGCCGATCCATCCCAAAGGTGCGAACAGTACTCCATACAAGAGCGAATCTGTGCTTTATATAATAAAAGCAATTGTTCAGACTTGAAGTACTACAACTTACCTAATACCGATTGCTTTAGAAATTAGAACAATAATTATTCTTATCCATAGAGTGAATCGGTTTCTTCTAGGTAAACACCATCGTAGACCGCATCGTCGCTTAACGTCGGGCGAGATGGCAGTCAAGTGTAAACCGTTAAAAAAAATAGTGAAAAAAAATTTTTTTTTTTCATGAACATATATTTTTTTATAATCTGTTAATTAAGTTTATGTTATTATCTTGTGTTGTAGCTTATAATTAAACGTTTTGTTATCTTATCTTACTTATGTTTTTCTAATAAACGAAACAATCGTCTTCTATCCATGTATACTTAATATTATAAAGCTGGTGAGGTTTTTTGTTTGAACGCGCTAATCTTAGGAACTACTGGATCTATTTCAAAAATTCTTTAACTGTACGTGATCCTTGAGTGCTATAATTGGCTTTATAAAATTGGGTAACCACCTTGCCCTTTTTTCTATTGGACTGCTCGTAGCTCGAAAAGGTGACATCGTTTCATGGTTGATGTTCCAAAGACACAAACGCAGAGGTTTGACTCTATTTTTGTGATAGGTCTAGGCTGTGGAATGCGTTGTCTGAGTGGGTTTGCCCCGATGGTTACATTCTTGGTGTCTTCAAATCGAGCGTGAATCGGTTTCTTCTAGGTAAACATTAATCGTAGACCGCATCGTCGCTTAACATCAGGCGATATGGCAGTCGTGTTAACCAATAGAATTATAAAAAAAACATGTTTCGATGTTTTCACTTCAAAAAATACATTACATTTTATGTGCTAATGTGTTGTCTGAAATTATCCGGTATCTACTATAGTTCCCAGTCGGGAGTTTTGTTGGCACAGCTGTTACCCCCACCGCCGGGGCGGGGGTGGCAAGGCTTACTTATCGATGGAAAAACGTGCTAATTTCGGTTTTAACTTGTTTGTGTTGTTGAAAACAAAGAAAATTTCAATTCTTTGATCTATCTGATAAAGGATTATGTTAGGGAACCGTAGGTGACATGTAGGTGTCTTTAAATCGGAAGGAAATGTACAAAAACCTTTATTATTTTGTAGCAAAGTGTTCACATAATATACTACGTATAGAGTTAGAACAAACGCTTTACACCGAAAGCACAGATCTGATCGCTCTTGTCTTGTCGCTCTTGTGAAAGTGTCATACCTTTGTCGCGGCACATCACTATGTCGCCATAGCTAACATACACCTCAGCTGCTTACGATTGGTACAAAGGAACCGTGCGGAAAAACCTGATCTATTTACTTATTATTTATCTAAGTTTTGTGGCATACTTGCTTAGTTGGTAGTAACTCTGCCTGCGAAGGCGAAGGTAGATATTGTAGGTAGTGGGTTCGATTCCCACCCAGTGCAAATATTTGTGTGATGAATACAAATATTGAAACAAAATCTGTATCTGAGTGTTTTCGTGTGATTAATAAAGATGTATTATTTAATAGTATATATCTAATTGTAGCCGCGGGGTGGTTTTACCCGCGAAGTTCCCCTTATTTTTTCGCGATGAAAAGTAGCCTTTGTTTTATTCCAGACTATAATCTGAATGTGCTCCAAATTTGACTTCGATCCGTTCAGCCATTCCGACGTAATTGAGCAACAAACATCCAAATATCTAAACGCCCAAATTTTCACATTTATAATATTCATCATCATCAACAGCCCACTAAACGTTCCCACTGCTGGGACTCGGGGCCTTCTCTCGCAAGGAGAGAGTTAAGGCCGTAATCCACCACGCTGGCCCAGTGCGGGTTGGCGGATGACACATGACTTCGAAAGATTCTAGGTACATGTCGGTTTCCTCACGATGTTTTCCTTCACCGTTTTAAGTTAGCGGCATTACGCACATGACTTCGAAAAGGCAGTGGTGCGTGTGGGGTTTGAACCCGGGGTCTCCGGATCGGCAGCCGCCGTTCTCCCGACTAGACCACCGTAACTTTATAATATTAGCAGGATGAAAAGTGGCCTATTTGTTATTCGAGTCTACAATCCCTCTGGGCTTTAAAATTCGACTCGATCCGTTTAGGAGTTCCGAGGTGACTGAGCAACAAACATCCAAACATCTACACATTCAAACTTTCGCACGTTTAATTATTAAGTGTATACAAGGTGTTGCAGAAAGGTGCAACAATATTTATGGTAGTTCATCTACATTAAGTTTTGAATCATGTATGTGAAAATTAGGAAGGAAAGCTCAAAAAAAAATTCCAAACAAAATTAATTTTTTGGTTGTTATTTCATTTGACATGCTCCTAATGGCCAGATCTCTGCACGGATTTTTGTACGACGTCGCGGCGTAGGTGGCAAGGTCGTTTGTCTGCTGTACATGCTTTAGGGTTGAAGCTGGTGATTTGGTGGGAATTTTACGTCAAACTTTGACTCGAAGTATCTCGTGATCTACCGTGCTGAAGGGAGAGAGACCTTGGGTGATGAAGTCTACATCAGTGTTAGAATGGACTGTTAAAATATTGTTGGGGGTAAATCCACCACGTTGTATATTAATAAAAAGTATTCGTGGGATTTGTGGGTAAGATAACACGATTCAGAATATTTTCAAGTAAAGTTTGCCCACACAAACAGGCCTCTTCGAAAGACATGAGATTTGTTTTTGGTCAAAGTAATTTATTAAAAACTAGCATTGATCAGCGACTTCGTCCGCGTGAGATAAATATTAAATGTTGGGGTAACTCAAGCAGTATTATTTTCTATACTTATTTAAAAAAAAAAACAGTAATACACCGCTTTACGCGAGGGATACGTTCCGAAAAAAATCGCGTTGACTGAAATTCGCGTATATCGAGGTTTATGATTAAACAGTCAAAATTTAATACAAATCATTTTAATCAATCACTTTAATTCTAAGAACACTTTATGCAATACATACTCTTATTATTTCTTCGGAAATGAACACACGAAACGAACGAGGAAATCTCCATAGAACAAAGTCAAAGGACAGGGAATTCCCAATTCTTCAAAGAGAATATTCAGAGAAAGCGGGGATCCCGCGACCATAGAGAAGTTAATGACTACATTATGTTTATACGGACTCTTTCGCATAAGCGAGGCATTTGAGCGCGAAATTTGAAATTCGCGTTATAGTGAAACCGCGCGTAACGGGGTCGCGCTAAGCGGGGTATTACTGTACAATACAAATTTTTGTATTTACTAAAAACACCTTATATTGAAACATTTTTATACAATTTCATCAATATTGTTTCATTTGCTTAGGTGTAGAAGCATAACAATGACGAATTTTTAAATACACTCTCTTTATACCCCTTTTCCGCTATAAAAAGCAGCCTATGTCCTTTCTCGGGATCTATCCTAACTATGTACAAAATTTCATCAAAATCGGTTCCGTTGTTTAGGCGATAAGGACATACAGACAGACACAGCTACTTTCGCTTTTACAATATCAGTATGTATTTGAATATATTGTCAAAATGTAGCCTGGTTAAACCACGGAGAGTTCCTAGTGCGGATAAAAGCAGGCCACTACATCTCTGGTTTTAAATAACCACACATTTTCATACAAAAATCGCTAGTTTTAGTTCGAAGCCTATCAGTTCCGTATATTTTCCACGAGGACCTGGACGGATCTGAACAACAAACGCTCCCCATATATCGCGCCGGGTGAAGGGTGCCACCACCACTGCTGAGCTGGGACTTGGGGCCTACCATTGGAATACTACTCACTTTATAATTGGGATGACGACATAGTCAAAAATACACCATTCAAAGTAGTCCGTCAGGTATATTATGGAAAAATATAGGATACGTATATTTTGTTTTACCAAATTATCAAAAATTTACGGAGATACCTATAGATCATTAAACTTCCGGAGTGGGGGGTTGTGACGTCACTCTATAGTCAAAATCGTACCATACCGTGATGTTACTCGAAACTTCTAAGCACTGTATCTTTGTCATTTTTTATTTATGAATACATTATTTTTTTTATAATCTAACTGACGGACTAATTAGTTTTTTTTTTAAGTCGTCTCGCCTATTGTACCTATATTCTTAGACATAAAAAACCCACTAAATGTGCTATTTATGGAACATTCCATAACATTACATTATTTGATACATAACATAGTTGATATTCCAAAAACACGGACGAAGAGGTTTGACTCTACTTTTGTTTAGGTTGTGCTATTCTGGGCTGTGCATCTAGGCTGTGGAATGAGCTGCCTGAGTGGGTTATCCCTGATAGTTATAATCTTGGTGTCTTCAAATCGAGAGTGAACCTGTTTCTTCTAGGTAAACACGCTCCATCGTAGACCGCATCGTCGCTTAACATCCAGGTGAGATGGCGATCAAGTGTAAACCTATAAAAGTTAAATAAAAAAACTCGCGGCATTCTCTCGCTAGGACAAAGTCATGCCTATAACTACGCTGGCCCAGTGCCATTACCGTATTGCCGTGCACATGATACATTATATCGAAAGATTCTAGGTAGACATGCCGATTTTTGATTGACGAAGTTTTTTTTCCCTCACTGCTTTTCTTTTTTTTTTATCTTCTATAGGTTTACTCTTGACCGCCATCTCGCCTGATGTTAAACGACGATGCGGTCTAGGGTGGAGCGTGTTTACCTAGAAAAAACCGACACACTCTCGATTTGAACCATCGGGGAAAACCCACTCAGGCAACGTATTCCACAGCCTAGACGTTCTTATCACAAAAGTAGAGTCAAACCTCTTCGTTTGTGTCTTTGGAACATCAACCATGAAACGATGTCGTTTTTTCGAGCTACGAGCATTCCGATAGATGATTTAGCGGCATTACTTACGCGGTTGACTTCGAAAACACCGTGGGGCGCGTTGGATCCGAACTAGAAACTCCGGATCGGCAATCACCGTTCTCCCGACTAAACCAGTCGCACTTACCTTAAATACATATTACATAATAAGTTTAATTATACATAAGTAGTTGTATATAAGTAAATACACAGATAAAGAACAAATGTTTTTGTAATAATCTATTTATGTGTTCTTAGCAACGTAGTTACCTGTTTCCTTTAGTTTACTGAAATACAGAGTAGCCTATGTTATTCCTGTAATCTATCTGTAATCCACTTTTCAAACCAATCCGTTCAAGTGTTCTTCCATGATTGATAAACAGACATCTAAACACCAAAAAATTCCCAAGAGGTAGGACAAATGATGCTTTTATGTTATTTGTTTTTTTTTTTTGGTTTGGCTATTTGATTAGGTTTGGCATCTTGTTTGTCATTCCGATTGCTGTGATTGTAGTTTCGTTGTAGATATGAAAGCAACAAGTTCGATGGTAGCCCCCTCGGGCTAGGGCGGTTAGATGAAAAATACCCTTTGGCTCAGCTGGTCTCACACACATACAAATGTTGTGTTTGTGTTTATTATCACGTATAGTCCTTTTACGGGGCTTAGATTTCGGATTAAGTATTTAACGCTTTTTATTTAAGTGGTATTCAACTTTTTTTACAGACTTTAAAAAAGGTTTTTCAATTCGTTTGCACTTTTGTTTTGAAGTGAAAATTTCTTTTCGCGCACCACACACAGATTTTCGTGGGCTGTGAATGAAGCACATCGTCACGCTCGTAAATGAAAGATATGTTCGGGAGAACTCGAGACCTAACGTATTTCTAGATGGTCACGCTTAGAAGATTAATCAAGATGGACATGATAATAGGTAATAACAATTTAGATGCCCATACACTATTTTCTGATCTGTGCCCATACTTAGAATACTTATCTAGACGACCATGACCGAGATCGATTTAGCGGTTTTTGAAGTATGTATGTACAAAAAACTGGCTGACTTTGTGGATTAGTTTCATACTAAATTTGGTCGAGTATCAGAATTTAATTTTAATTTGAAGACGGGATGTTTTTTCGTAGAAAATAAGCTATTAGCTAAACATCATTAAATAAAGAACTCATACGTTTGACTGGTTACGAATCAGTCGGTTACGAAAGTGGCTGAAGGGGAAAAAAGCAGCTTGCCTATTAAGGAATTTGATGGATGCCCCTTAAAAAAAGACAAATGTCAAAAATATTTACAATATTCGAGAGAAGCCGGAACGGGTCGCTAGTTTATAAAAAAATAATAAAGGAATGGCGAGATTTAAAGAACCAACTGCTACCAAGATCGATGGGAATACATTTAAATCAATTAAATTTTACGGACGTTTCATTTTCAACTGACGATAAAAATTGTTGAAAACTCGGTATGAGAAACTTATTATGAATGGTGCTAAAGATTTCACAATTTACGCAATAATCTTTTTAGTATTGTAGAGTGCGATCAAGATATGCGTCTGATGGCAAGCGTCACCTAACAAGAGCGCAGCGCTACGCATTTGAACATTAAGGAGCGATTTCGACCGCGCGCGGATAGCTCTCCGCGACGCGGACAGCTCCGCGTCGCTCTGAACGCGCTGTAAGGTTTCATACATTTTACCGTCCGTCGCGGACGTCCGCGTAGGTCATCCGCGTCGCACTGAATAGGCCCGAAGGCCCTATTCAGTGCGACGCGCACCGTCCGCACGCGGACTAGGTTTTGCGTCCGTCGCGGATGAATTTGTCGTTTAGTGCGCAGCGGATCGCGCATGCGCACATTAGACGCAGCCGCCATGACAACGACAGTATGTTACGTCCGCTCCGCGCGACTGTCCGCCGAGCACTGAACAACTACATTAGAAACAAACACCGTCCGCCCGCGGACATCCGCGGCGCGGAGGAGCGGCGCGGAGCGATTCCGACCGCGCGCGGATAGCTCTCCGCGACGCGGACAGCTCCGCGTCGCTCTGAACGCGCTGTAAAGTTTCATACATTTTACCGTCCGTCGCGGACGTCCGCGTAGGTCATCCGCGTCGCACTGAATATAGGCCCTAAGAGTTCAAATCACTGTCAAATACCGCGCTCGTCACCCAGAGATAAAATTGATTCATCTCTTTGACTTGTAAGTCTGGAAACATTACCCTTTTAACTGGAATACAGCGATGTTTAAATATAACCGCATGACGGTAGAATAACTGACAAAACTTTGCAAATTAGCCGCAATGTACCGAAGTACCTATTTTCGATGCGCTTTGCCTCTTCATTTTTTGATAAATATTCTTACACCTCTGAATGACGAACGCAGTACAGTCAGGGCCTGTTTAACCCTTAGGCTAATTAGGCTGCAGCCTAGGGCGCGAGGATCTGGAGGGGCGCCCTGAAATCATCTGGGTTTGTCGAAGGGACAGTTCAGGTTTCAGAAAGACCTCTCCACGACCGACGCCGTTCGTCCGAAGGTCCGAAGGAAGGTGTGCTCTAGTGGCGGCGTATTGTTTACGGTGTCTTCTAACATAGTAAACGCGTTCTACATCCTAATCCACCACACCACAACCACAACAGAAGTGCTGGAGTAGCCCAATATCTATGGCGCATCGTAAGAGACTACCTCTTTCACAGAGAGGTGATATCCCCAACATTAGAAAGGGAGGGAGCTTATCCTCATGTCACGTGGGGTTCGACAGGAGTTTGATCTTACGCTACCCCTGTGGCACTTCGGTTGTTCGGTTACAAATAAGCAGCGCTAACTTTTTTTTCCTATCGCGTGTAGGTCCGCTTTTGACCACCAACTAGCCTGATGGTAAGCGACGGTGTGGTCGAAGATGACGGACGTTGACCTAGAAAGTACCTATTCACTCTGACCTAGAAAAGTTCTAGATTGTATCTCTCAGGGAACAAGGAGGCCGGCAACTTATACCACTCTAAAGCTGTACGTACGAGAAAAGTGGATTCAAACCGTTTTGTACGGATTTTGGGAAAATCCACAGTGTATGGGTGGTACCTAGTGGGCCGACTTACGACTTGCAAACTGCGTTGCATCGGTGTCGCTTATTATGGCAACGGCACGCTGGTTATTGTGAGGGGCGGAGGTTTCACGAGGTGGTGGTGCTGGCGACAGTAGTAGCCAGGGTTAGGAGCATCGGTCTAGAGGTGGTTTTTCACAAGTTGGAGGCCATCTGTTTCCGTGGTTTCTGACGGACACTTTCACTTGCACCTGCAAGCTCTAGCCTCTAATATTGTGGTGTGTGGCGTGTCTGTCGCTGGCAAGCTGACACTGTAATATTTCGGTATTTGACAGCAGATCAGCTGATCAGATGGAAGTTTGGGGCGTATTTGCGAAAAGGTGACGCTAAAGTACTGCTGGTTTCCGTTGCATGGTTGGTGTGCAAGGGTTCTGTCCCCCGCGACAGGGTCAGTGACTGCTCTACGATAGAGTCAGCGATAAGGTCGCTGTCGAGTGTGACAGCGCTCTCGCGAATCAGTCACCAAATCACTGCCGGAGAAACCCGGGGTATACTTTCGAATCCTTTGAGGGTACTGTAGGCTCTTGCGTGCCTCCTCAAAAAAGCCCTGGTATAAATCAGGTTTAAATTTGTACACTAGGAAACAAAGTCAAAACTAATATACTAGGTACTTTTTAGGCCGACCGTAAGATACCTGCCCTTCTACTGCTAAACTAAATCGGTTTTGGCCATTGCTATCTCTATAATATCAAACGAAAAGAAAAGAGATAGCAATACCAAAGCTAAGACTTCTATGCTAAGCACTTTCCGTTTGGCGGTAGACCCTCTGGTGGGGGCGCGTCCTCATAATTAGCCTAGGGCGGTCAGAACTCTTAATCAGGCACTGAGTACAGTGCTAGGTAGTGTTTTGGAGTATTCATGTTGAAATAGTTGAGTTGCTCTGTGCTGCTATTATACAACATCGTATAGGCGAGTTGCTATATCGTAGTGGTAGGACTCTTGGCAGAGCCTGTCTCGGGAAGTACCACACCTTTGCCAGTTATTCTACCGCAAAGCAGTAATAATGTAAACACATCACTGTGTTTTGGTTTGAAGGGCAGTGTTTCCAGAGAAATTACAGGGCTTAGAGATAAACCATCTTAAATCTATGGGTGACGAGCGCATTGCAGTGCTAGGTAATGATTTGGACTCTTTATCTTCCAACAGCTGCGTGTCACTGTGCTGTTATGTGGCAGGCATGTTGCTTACCATCAGGCACATGTCCTGCTCGTCTCCTCACTCTTAACTGTTAAAAAAACATCAGGCACTTGTCTTGAACTGGCTCTAGAATTATTTTATCTAGAATTATTATTACCTATATATAAGAAGATTATTACTCCTTAATATAATTTCATTTGTGTTTAATTTTAAGGTTTAATATTTGCTGACGACCTTGTCCGTCTATCTTCCCAAGGTCTAAGCTTTCGAGGTTTACTTAATTAGTATATTCTACTCAGCAGGCGTACAGATTAAAATATCAAGTAATTTTTAATATTAATAAATTAATATTATATCTAACAAGATTCAATTAGAACTTAAAATTACTCGTAGTTATTTTTAATTAGGTCAGTTAAGTAAATTGATTAGTATGTAATGGATGTATACATAATTATTTTTAAAATCTCTAAATACAAATTTAGGTAGGCCCAACGCATAAGCATTGCCATGCCGCCAGCATGCTGGGCACGCTTCCGATTGGTAGTGGGCTTGAACATCTTGATTATCTGTAGACCTTCATTGGTCGATGGATAATTCAGGTGTGCTTAGTGTAAGTAGTTAGTTAGGTATGTAGCGTAGTGTAGTTCTTATTGTATTTTAGTTTTGTTAATAAAGGCGCTGCCCAGATTAAAAACAAAAATAATAATTTAGGTAGGTACATGTAAACTAAGAATTCGAAAATAAACGAAGAACCCAATTGGGATTAACATTGGGTCAAAAATTATACCATTTTAATTAGCCTGTCAGATAGATTTTGGAAAAATATGGGACACGTATATTTTTGGTTTCATCAAACTATTAAAAAACCGGCCAAGTGCGAGTGGGACTCCCGGACGAAGGGTTTTTTTTATTTTTTTTATTTGTATCAATTAGCTCCGATATAAACAACGACTTACACTAATAAATAAATAAATATTGGTGGACGATTCACACACACCATTTGACCCCAAACTAAGCAAAGCTTGTATGATGGCGGCCAGATAGCTGATATAATACTTATATAGTTTTAAATACATACTTATTATACATAGAAACACCCAGACACAGTACAAACATTTGAATTCATCACACAAATATTTGCACTGGGTGGGAATCGAACCCACGACCCTCGACTTATGAGAGTTACGCTAGACTATGTACGATAAACATTTTAATTGATTATTTTAAGATACTTAGGGATTACTTTAGGGTTCCGTACTAGCAAATAAACTGCAAAAACCTCTTTGGCTTTATTCCAAATTCCGTATACATAGACTATCGCAGTTTCCACAGACAGGCATTCATTCAAAATGTTTCACCTAAATTCTGATTTTACATAATGATTCTAACGACGAAGTCGATTGTGCGATTATAGACAGCGATAGCGATTTATTCTGCTAGTGGCGCCATCTAGTTTCCTTGGGACGGACTTGAGCAAGAAACGGTATAAAAATCAAGTTTGTTGTATGGGAGCCCACCTTAAACATTTATTTTATTTTATTTTTAGAATTTGTTTGTATAACAGCAAGAGAAATACATCATCTGTGAAAATGTCAACTGTCTAGCTATCGCCGTTCTTGAGATACAGCCTGGTGACAGACGGACGAACAGCTAAGTCTCAGTAATAGGGTCCCGTTGTTACCCTTTGGGTGCGAAACCCTAAAAATTGACAATGGTGTAGGTACTTAGATCATCAGACTACCTTAGTGGTGGGGTTGTGACGTCACATCTGCATGAAAATCATATACATAGACATGACGTCACTCGGAACTTTTAAGCACTACCTACATCTTTGTAATTTTTTTTGTTTGTGAAACAAGAGAAAAAATACGTTTCCCATTTTTTCCATAATCTATCTGAGGAACTAATTAGAATGGTATGTTTTTAACAATATCCCTGCGGTCTTTGAAATATGAACAAATACGTAAAAGAGAGACGTACTTCTTAGCATTCCATGGATTCACCGTGCGGGTGCCGGGTCCATCGTGTGGCAGAGAGAGAAATCACGAGTAGACCCCGAGACTTGTGACTCGGGCTGTAGGTTTAAAAGGCCCCTTTTACACCAAACATATTGACACCCCCTTATATTGACGTTATAAGAACAAATACGTAAAATTTACTTTCATGTATTTAGATGACTAAAGGGGTGTTTGCACTTTGATTAGTGCGATTGCGATTGCGAGTGAGTAATTGCGACTGATTACCTATCCACTCGCACTAATCTATCTGTGTCCACATGTGTTTGCTACTAATCACTAAACACCTGCACTAATCACTCGCACTCGCACTAATCAAAATATAAACCGGTCTTTAGTGATGGTTTCTTTTGAAATCTGGTCTTTATTTCGTTTTGACTAAATTGTATTTCGGTTTTTTTATTTTTCGACGAAATTAAATTATGTTTATCTCTGTCGCAAACAGATAATTATAATTCGTTTGCACCATCATCCGCTAATTCTAGTGTGTTTACGTGGACAGTCTGACACACGGCTGTTTGTTCCGCTGTTTGTAAGGGCGGGGCGCCACCTGCGACCGGCGCCAACTAATTTATTGCAGCGTCCTAGACTTTCCGTGCTTTTAATTGTTTTTGCTAATGTTTAGTGACTACAAATACAGATTAAATAAAAAAAAAACTACTAACGCAACTGGGATGACGATTGGATTTAAAATATACCTTTTTTTTACCCTTATAGGTTTTTTTTTTATAGCATAGAGTGACGAGACGAGCACAGTAACACGCAGCTATTGGAACATGATAGTCCAAATCATTACCTAGCACTGCACTGCGCTCGTCACCCAGAGATCTAAGATATTATGTCTCTAAGCCCTGTAATTTCTCTGGAATCATTGCCCTTCAAACCGGAACACAGTAATGTTTGCGCATTACTGCTTGGCGGTAGAATATTTGGCAAAGGTGTGGTACTTCCCCAGGCGGACTCTGCTAAGAGTCCTGCCACTACTGCAAACACTAAGGTTTACACTTGACCGCCATCTCGCCTGATGTTAAGCGACGATGCGGTCTACGATGGAGCGTGTTTACCTAGAAGAAAACCCGATTCACTCTCGATTTGAAGACACAAAGATTATAACTATCGGGAAAACGAACTCAGGCAACTCATTCCACAGCCGAGACGTTATTATCACAATCAAAACTCTTTGTCCGTATCTTTGGAATATCAACCATGAAACGATGCCGCTTCTTCGAGCTACGAAAAGTAATGTAGAAAAAAGGGCAAGATTTGAATGATTAGACCAATTAGATCATTCAAATCTGTTGCACACTCTCCAAAGTGTACCCAATAAAAAACCCGAATAGTCAGCAATTTTGCGGCGATGTTCAAGATTTGTGAAGTCTTTTTCGCACCAGCGTCTTTGCCTATGAGCCTTTTGGCACACCTCTCGATCGATTCAGAGCCTCCAGCTGATACTTAACCATTTTGTTAAAGATAGGTAAATCGATCGAGAGACGTGCCAAAAGGCTCATAACAAAGCTCAAAGTCGCACAGCGAGCTATGGAGAGAGCTATGCTCGGAGTCTCTTTGCGCGACAGAATCAGTAATGAGGATATTCGCAAAAGAACGAAAGTGGCCGACATAGCTCAAAGAGTAAGCAAGCTGAAGTGGCAATGGGTAGGCCACATCGCTCGCAGAACTGACAACCGATGGGGAAGAAAGGTTCTCGAGTGGCGACCACGAACCGGGAGACGCAGTGTTGGACGGCCTCCCACTAGATGGACAGATGACCTCACAAAGGTCGCTGGAAACCGCTGGTTGCAGGTTGCGCGGGATCGTTCGTTGTGGAAATCTAGGGGGGAGGCCTATGTTCAGCAGTGGACGTCTTGCGGCTGATGACGATGATGATGTAGTGGCTGTAGTGGTAGGGCTCTTGGCAGAGTCCGCCTGGGGAAGTACCACACCTTTGCCAGTTATTCTTCCAGTTATGCCAGAATTCAAATGTTTGCACTGTGTCTGGGTGTTTCTATGTATAATAAGTATGTATTTAAAACTATATAAGTATTATATCAGCTATCTGGCCGCCATCATACAAGCTTTGCTTAGTTTGGGGTCAGATGGTGTTGTGTGTGAATTGTCCACCAATATTTATTTATTTATTTATTTATTTATTCTACCGCCAAGCAGAGTGCACTTTTTAAAGAGTGATGGTAAACTCACAATAAAATTGTAAAATAAAATTACATTGTTAATTACAATTGTAATAAATACATATTATATTTGAATGGTATTTATTATGACACTTATTTGTACGATACTTATTATCGTACCATAAAATGTTAAATTTAAACTTTAAAAATGTATACTCTTTGTATGTTTTTTTTATTGTTTTTCATTATTGACGTGTAACTTGTACATTTATGAATAAAGAACTTTGACTTTGCAGTAATGTGCAAACATTACTGTGTTCCGGTTTGAAGGGCAATGTTGCCAGAGAAACTACAGTGCTTAGAGATATAACATCTTTGATCTCTGGGTGACGAGCGCAGTGCAGTGCTAGGTAATGATTTGGACTCTTCATGTTCCAATAGCTGCGTGTCACTGTGCTGTTATGTGGCAGGCATGTTGCTTACCATCAGGCGCATGTCCTGCTCGTCTTGTCACTCTTGATTTAAAAAAGAAATGATGATATTGTGTATTGTGAACGGCCGTGAAAGCTAAACACAATATAATGAGTATCTGTAAAGCTAATAGTTGCAGGAGCCTGCTTCCGCCCGCCCACCTGGAAGCTATATCTCAGCTGTATTTTTATAGACCAGATGTGGCACGTGTACTGACGTCATCTGTCCAGCTGGCCCGGACAGAGTCAGGAAGATTCGGATGCGTTGGTACTAAACAGTTTACAAATATTACGTATAGAGTTAGAACAAATGCTTTACACCGAAAACTCGGGTCTGATCGCTGTTGTGGAAGTGACATACTTTTGTCCACATCACTATGTTTCCATAGCTAACATAGGTATTTTTTTTTTAATAAAGAGTGACGGGACGAGCAGGACATGTGCTTGATGGTAAGCAACATGCCTGCCACATAACAGCACAGTGACACGCAGCTATTGGAACATGAAGAGTCCAAATCATTACCTAGCACTGCACTGCGCTCGTCACCCAGAGATCTAAGTTGTTATATCTCTAAGCCCTGTAATTTATCTGGAAACATTGCCCTTCAAACCGGAACACAGTAATGTTTGCACATTACTGCTTGGCGGTAGAATAATTAGCAAAGGTGTGGTCCTTCCTCAGGCGGACTCTGCCAAGAGTCCTACCACTAGGTACACCTTTAGGATTATCACTAAGGAACTGTGCGGAAAAACCTGATCTATTTACTTATTCTCTTTATCTAAGGTTGGTACTAACACGCAATGACATTGGAACATGAAGAGTTCAAATCATTATATAACACTGCGCTGCGATCGTCACCCCGATATAGAAGATATTTAATCTCTATGCGCAGTAATTTCAATGAAAACATTGCCGTTTGAATCGGAACACGGTAATGTTTGCAAATTACTGTTTAGCGGTAGAATAACTGGCAAAGGTGTGGTACTTCCCCAGGCGGACTCTGCTAAGAGTCCTACCACTACAAAAACGTGATTAAAAAACGTACTACACCTACTGTCTAAAGGCCGATTTACATCAGACGAGCGAATGCTCATTCTATCCCCACTGTATCAAATTCATTTGGTGTAAACAAACGTAGAACATTCTTTCGTTGTTTTGTTTGCGTTCGCAAACATTCTATGAAATATCTATAAAGGCCGATTTAAACTGAACGAACATAGAGCTAGAGCTGGAACAAGAGCATTCTTTCTCGATTTTTTAGTGTAAACGAAAGATCGTTCTTAGCGTTTTCCATTATATATTCCATAGAATCTTTGCGAACGCAAACAAAACAACGAAAGAATACTCTACGTTTGTTTACACCAAATGAATTTGATACAGTGGGGATAGAATGAGCATTCGCTCGTCTGATGTAAATCGGCCTTAATGGAAAACAGACTCTTTCGTTTACACTAAAAGATCGAGAAAGAATGCTCTTGTTTCAGCTCTAGCTCTATGTTCGTTCAGTTTAAATCGGCCTTAATAGGAACGTAATCACCATCCGTAGATCTTAAATCGAGTTTATATTCCGTATAATCTATTAGTTTGCGTTAATAAAACGCGGCGAATGTTTTAATAAACGCATTCGAGCGGGTGGCCTGTTCGCCCGACGCGACGACCCTACCAAGAACTCTAATCTACTTTTCCAAACAATTAATTGGAACAAAAAATATACATATTTTGGAGAAAGAGAAGAGGAACGAAGACGAACTTCTTAGCATTCCATGGATTCACCGTGCGGGTGCCGGGTCCATCGTGGGGCAGAGAGAGAAATCCCGAGTAGATCACGAGACTTGTGACTCGGGCGTAGGTTTAAAAGGGGCCCCTTTCCGACGTACATCAACACTCACCTTCACTACTCGTGTTTCTCTCCCTGCCCAGCCAAATCTGATACGAACCCACTAGTGCAGCTTTAGATACTCGTTCTAGTATAGAACTTACTGCGCTTCTGGACAAGCCAAGGTCTTTCAGCAGGTTATAGAGAGATTTTGCTGGTATACCTCTCGCTCCTACTTCTACAGCGTATAAATTAACTACATAGCCGTTTTTTGTTAATTCGTTTTGAAGGTCGTAATACATATTTTGTTTCATCGCGTGGCCTTTAGGTATATTAGTTTCCCACGGTACGGTAAGTTCTACAAGGACTATGTATATTAGGGAAAAAGATTTGGAGTAAAATTTGTACAATTTGTGTGTACAAACCTTCACGACAGACCAACACCATGAAATTAGTGGTTTTTGAAATATAAACATAATCTACCAAACTACTGAATATTTAACTTTGAAATTCTCACAAAATATGATAAAGATCGGGATACATTAACTTACTAGCTGAACGCGCGCGCGTTGCTACGCCATCTATCGAAAATCGATCGTACCAATTCAAACGTTGAACAAATTCGGTTACTTTAGGTTCTAATGACGCAACCTTTGAAATATGACATATGCCGTCACGCAACGAAAGCTCTCAAAAAGCAATATTTTTTCCCGTTTTTGTTACATTTTTCATTCCTGCTCGGCTCCTGTTGATAGTAGCGTAATGTTAAATAGCCTATAGCCTTCCTCGATAAATGGACTATCCTACAAAGAAATAATCGTTCAATTCGGATCAGTAGTTCCAGAGATCCTTGCGTTCAAACAAACAAACAAACAAACTCTTCAGCTTTATAATATTAGTATAGATTCTACGCGTTTCAACACTATTGGAAAAAACGATTCCATGAAATATCCTTGATAGATAAATTACAAAGTTACCTCAATTCTTTTAACTATGGTATTTTCTAAATAGTTACAAAAAAACAAGTATAAGGAGGATATAATAATTATCATACATAGATGTTTTTTCGAAAAAACCTTTATCATAGTTGTAAGGAGAATAAACCTCCAATTTGCGCTACGAGCCACCAAACATTACTACGAATGTTATATCAGTACCACTTCGGCTGCTTAGATAGGTTGGGCCTGGAAGTTGGGCCCATACGCCCGAGCTATACGAGGCTATTTTTTCAAGCTAGTACCTACTTCTAGTTTCGTATAGACAACGCTACGCAACGCTAGTTTTGTCCACACGAAGCTAGAAGCTTACTAACACTAGCCTGCTATCATAGCTATCAAATCAAATCAAATCAAATCAAAATCAGTTTATTTGTCAGAATATTGTCACATATGTGTTGTTGCAAATAAAACGTTGTCTCAAATATTCTACTCAAGATGGTGCACAAATATTTACAGTTTATTGTTAGTACCTGGGTGACCGAGCTTTGCTCGGTTTAAATACTAAATATACTTAGATACCTACAGATAAAAGACTCCAAGAAATAGATTTTCTTAAAAAAAAGAGAACCCGTCTGGATTCGAACCCGGGCCTACTAATTCGTGACCGCTACGAGCGCCCGACTTCCCGTTTGAGCTAATTATGCTGTCGCGTCACGCAGCTAAATTTACCTTCACATTCTAATGTCTAATGTGACAGTTTTTCATTGTCTAATAACGCGCATAATATGCGTTTTTTTTAATAAGACCTAGTTAGATCGATTCATCGTCCCCTGCATTTATAATTTCATGAAAATCCGTCGAGCTGTTTCCGAGATTCAGATTCTATATATATATACATATTTATATAGGTACAAGAATTGCTCGTTTAAAGGTATAAGATTGTATCATCACCTACTCAGTTAGAAAATAAAATACTCAGAAAATTAGTCAATATTCCTAAATTTTTCATTTAAAAATTCATTTTTGTCTTAATAACATTTTTCAATTAAAAGCTTAAATAATTTTCTTTTCATTACATTATAATTCAATTCTTTGTAATAATTTGGTAATTTGTTGTAGATAGTAATAGCCATGCAGTAAACGTTATTACTATAGACACAGACCCTCTGATTCGGAATAAGCAGTTGCTGTTTCCGTCGATTTCCTCTATCTCTACCAGCAACGTCGCCATTTAATGGGAAAATACTTAGATGTCGTCGCACAAACAGACACATCTCATAAATATAGAGAGACGGCAAGGGCAAGATGTTACATTTTTTTTTTTAAATGGTTGTCTGTAAAGTCGGGTTACTGACGTTAGTTGAACGTGACAACTTCAACTACGCCTTAGAGCGAGGTAACGCCGGCGGCGGGGTAACGGCGGTAACGTTACATGACGTCATGTTTTACGGGCGTGCAGCCGGCTTCATCGAATTATAAGACGTTGTCACGTCAAAAGTGGTCGACATGGGGCAAGAAAATGTCGAAAAACTAGCCTCGTGAGCCTTTGCAAATGAAATGATCGCCGTCATACCTCGTAGTACGACTCCTGACCAGATGCCGCCGCCCGGCCGCCCAAGCCAGCCGCCGCCCAGCTCGGCGGAAGCGCCCGCGGTCAACACACCGCCTATGTTTACACACGAACAACGCCAACGCATTCGTGATGGACGAATGCTGCCGTCTTTTACACTGGCTTAAATTTAACTGGGGAAACTCCTGCTTGCCTAGTACATTCAGACTGTGTAGCTTGGCATTTGACTAACATTTTAATTGTGAACATTTTTGAGAAGAGTCCGGCTTGTCTACAACACCATCTGACCCCAAACTAAGCAAAGCTTCTGCCCAATCAGCTATCTGGCCGCCATAGTACAAGCTTTGCTTAGTTTGGGGTCTGATGGTGTTGTGTGTGAATTGTCTACTAATAAAATAAAATAAAATAAAAAAATAGATGATAAAATACTTATATAGTTGCACATTACTGCTAGTCAGTAGAATAACTGGCAAAAGTGTGGTACTTCCCCAGGCGGACTCTGCCACGAGTCGTACCACTACAATCCATAATCTGAAAATCCATTTATTCGCGTAGACAAAACCGTAGAAAGATACAAGTGTTTCAAACGAGCTTAGCCTAGCTCCTACTAACACTAAAATTTCACAACTGCCATCACCCAACTTCCAATACAGCAAAGATCGGGCCTACTCCCCTGGGAGGTGGGTGGTGGGGAGAGCAGATGTCGCCAGCATTAATATAGAAAAGATTCGCGCACACCATCTGTTGGGCGGCCGGCTCCAATTTGAACGCTACTTTATGATGGTGGCTGCTGCCAGTTTTTTTTTACTATTGATTTTGGGTAATTGCGAACGTTTCAAAGCATTTAAGGGTAGGACAAGAGTTTTTAAAAGCTGACGTAGAATTATCATATTCTACTAATTTAGAAGATTTGCTTAGTATGGGGCTAGTCTTTAGTGTTTTGTGAGGAATGTTCAACAACGTATACATATTTATGTATTTATAAATGTGAAATTTTGGATACTTACTTATTGGATGTTTTAAGTCAAAACTTCTTTTGCCGCACCAAATACAGATTTTACGTGGGCTGTGAACTGAACTCAAGCGTCGCGTTCGTTAATGAAAGAAATCTTAAGGTACACTCGGATTATTAAGATGGCCATGGACATGGCCACGCCCTCCGGGTACACCCGAGTAGTTTTCAAAGTGAGCTATCAAATTCTGAGTTAGTTACCTTAGTTTTCGTTTCTATCGGCGGTCCCTATGACTGACAATTTTTTCTACTAATGGTAGTTTTGTGTACGTACAGTTTTAATTTCACTAATATAATGAAAGTCAAAGTATTTGTAAGTGTATTGTTTGTTTCTGTGTATCTCTACAACGGCTTATAGTACAGGCCCGTGAACAAAATTTACGTAGTAAATGAACCACCAGGATACCTATGGGCAGACCCTGACCTGGGCAGAAGGGCAATGTTTCCAGAGAAATTACAACGCTTAGAGATAGAACAACTTAGATCTCTGGGTGATTAGCGCAATGCAGTGCTAGGTAATGATTTGGACTCTTCATGTTCCCATAGCTGCGTGTCGCTGTGCTGTTATGTGGCAGGCATGCTGCTTACCATCAGGCACATGTCCTGCTCGTCTCGTCACTCTTTATTAAAAAAAAAAAACAGGACAATATATTATCGTATTTTTATATTTTAAAAACAGGACTTACTCTTTTTCAACCCTCATTGCACCCACAGATAAGGTAATTATCTAATTATCTGTCCAAACATTGCTAAGGGCGCGCCCGCACCGCGGCCGGCCCGTGCGCTATCGCGCCGATTGAATTAAAAAGGAATTAATAGCTGCGAGATAAACCGAGCCCCCATCGGGGCTGCGGGATCGCGAGTACTGCTCGCAACACAAGCACACAACAACAACAAAATATGTGTGTGTTAAAAGACCTGCTTTCATTTTGATTAGTGAGTAGTGCAGGTGTTGAGTGATTAGTAGCAAACACGTGTGGACACCGATTGATTATTGCGAGTGCATAATGTAATGAGTCGCCATCACTCACTCGCACTCGCACTAATCAAAATTCAAACCGGCCTTAAGACTACACCACAAAACTGAAAACTAAAATCAGAAATATCTATTAAAAACTGTTGAATTATTATTAATAATAAAAAATAGATAAATTGAATATAATAAAGACAGCGACACGACGTTGAGCAGCAGCGATTGTATTAAAAAAGAATTAATACTTCGCGCTGCGAGATAAACCGAGACCCCATCGGGGCTGCGGGATCACTTGTACTGCTCGCAAAACAAGCACACGAAAACTTTTTTAAAAATATATTGTACAGTACTAGTGCCTCGAGATTTTACCCGCGTAGTTTCAAGGGATAAAAAGTAGTCTATTTGTTTTTCCAGACTATAATTTAACTGTGTTCCAAATTTCAAACACATCCGTTTAGACGTTACGACGTGATCGCGCAATATCGAAATACCGCTATCGATCGCTATTTAATTTATTTTTAATATTGATATTTAATTTAGGACATCTTTTTTTAAATTCATAACTTAGTTTAATTCATTTTGATTTGACTATTCATCGATTGATTATTTAAGATGTGTAATTAATTAGCATGACATAAATTGTTCCAATTTTATTTTCATTTAAAATTATGTTAGAAAATGAATTTGCTATATCTCGTTAGTGTAATTGGCGATATGCCGTTCTGACTGATTATAAATAAATATCCAAATATTGTCATTTTTAATATTAGAAAGATACCAGTGCCCAGTGGATTTAGAAGCACAGGGGATCAATGCAGCCTTTTCTATTATTATATCATGATGGAAATTAGGTTTCGTGCTATTCCAGGCTAGCTAGCTAGCTATACTCTAGCTGTTTGTAATATCAACCCAATCCATTCAGATTTTTGGAGGTGACTGAGAACAAACATCCAAATTTTCCGTTTATAATAATATCAGTCGGTCGGAAAAGTCTTATAACATTTTTCGGCCCATTCCCCATCCGCTCAAAGCAATATATTTATTTTTAAGAAATTTCGTTTCAAATGTTGTCTCATTGGTGTTGCTGACGGTACATAGAGCGACGATGCGGGCGCCGATTGCCGCGTGCGGCCCGCAGCCGCGATAACCTGCGGCCCTCGCGCCGCTAGGTTGTGCAGCCCTGGAGGCTGTCACTCGTTCACTCTGCCACGCAATATTTGTACCAAAATTAAGACTATAACCACTCAAAGCACTTTTGTCCCTTTTAGGACTAAGAACCAGAGAAAAAAATCAAAGTCTAACTTTGCGGTAGTTTTTTTTTTGACGGGATAAAAAGTTTTTGTTTGGTAGGAATGCCACTAAATGGATGTTTAATGCGTTTCCGTGAGTTGATCTTTATTTTATCACGAATTAAAGTTCATTTTCTCAATCATGATAAAATCATAGAAAAAAAAATACATATTGAAAATATTTCCATTAAATTGCCTAGAGTGGCCCACATTTGCCTGCCTTTGGTAGCCTGGGGCCCCCGCGAGGCTGGGTTGTGCATCCCTGGAGGTTCAGTAACCGTGCTACGCAATATTTGTTCCTAAATTAAGGCCATAAGTTATTAAATCGATACCTCTAAGGAATACAACATACAACGTACCGAGAAGTACTCACTAAGGCGCGAGGAGATACGCATTCTACAAACTCTTCATTATTTTAGTCAACTAATACTATTTAAAATATTCTTTGTCAACGTATAGTATATTTAATACATATAAATATATTTTCACAGGTATATTTATTATCTATTTACTCTTTGTTTGTGAACTCCCTTCTTGTCTTCCTTTTTTTGTAATCTTTTTCCATGCCACGGTTGCCTATCATCGATTAGAACGCCAATTGTCACTAAAGTTTTATTTTTTTAAAGAAGTTTTTGTTTTGTTCAATGCAATGAAGATTGTTTTTTGTTTGGTAAGTTACATTTCTGAGGTGGTCATACACATTTTATCGAAATTGGTCGAACAGTTTTAAATACTTAACAAAAAATGTTGTGATTCGTCTTAAAAATCACACTGTTAAAAACCTCTGAAAATAGCTAGCACGTGTAACCTAGTGAAGGACACCCTGAAAATACATGGAGTGACGATATACGAAATACAGAAACCAGTGGATGGATACGATCTGAGGATAGGACTAAGTGGCGAGCTATGACAGAGGCATGTGTCTTGCAGTGGGCTAAGATAAGCTGATAATGATGATAAATACATAGATAGCCAGCCCAAAAGTTTTTTTTTTTTTTAAATAAAGAGTGACGAGACGAGCAGGACATGTGCCTGATGGTAAGCAACATGCCTGCCACATAACAGCACAGTGACACGCAGCTATTGGAACATGAAGAGCCAAACTCATTACCTAGCACCGCACTGCGCTCGTCACCCAGAGATCTAAGTTGTTATATCTCTAAGCCCTGTAATTTCTCTGGAAACATTGCCCTTCAAACCGGAACACAGTAATGTTTGCACATTACTGCTTGGCGGTAGAATAATTGACAAAGGTGTGGTACTTCCCCAGGCGGACTCTGCTAAGAGTCCTACCACTACTAAAATTAAATAGTTAAATAACCAGAACTTACTTATCTGCAAATTACAGAAGAGACGTCACATGTTGACCAGACAATAGAAGTTTCCAGACACAACACTGTACTCTTATTGTAATTTGCTCACACCTGTGCTCATACTCGCGCGTGTTCCGTGTGGATACAGGTGCCGTCGAAGGAGTGGCGACTCTGGTGTTATTTACACAAACGTCAAAAACAGGACGTCTACTCTCTTTCTACAATAACGTAATTTCGAAAAAAAACTCGCGACTTTACTCCTCCGTTTCTACTTCGTTTCGTTCGATAGAACATTGTTTGACGTTTAAATGTTCTAAGCTTACTCTAATTAGAGTAGGCTTAGAACATTTAAACGGACAAAACGACGGATCGAAGTAGAATCGGAGTTGGAAAGTCGCGAGTTTATTTCGAAATTACGTTTTCGTAGAAAGAGAGTAGACGCCCAGTGCCACAAAGTTATGTGTAGAACGGCCAAAAGCTGAACCAAAGACGTCCAATTGGCGACGGTGACAGATCTTTGCATCACTCACTATCTCATTTGTGAACTGAAAACTTATTTTGGCGTACTGCACTACACACAGATTTTTCGTGCCCAGTGCAAATATATTTATGTAGCGAATACAAAAAAAAATGTTCTGTGTTTCTATGTATATTAAGTAGATATGTATTTAAAACTATATGAATGCATGATTGTAAAAACCCTCCTCAGACCAAATGCAAAAGTTTCGGGAAATCAACGAAAACTGTCTGGTGTAAAAAAAAACTGAGTTAGATGTTTTTTTTCAACTATATACAACGTGGTGGATTTACCCCCAACAATATTTTGACAGTCCATTCTAACACTGATGTAGACTTCGTCACCGAAGGTCTCTTTCCCCTCAGCACAGTAGATCACGAGATAATTCGAGTCAAAGTTTGACGTAAAATTCCTACCAAATCACCAGCTTCAACCTTAACGCATTTACAGCTGACAAACGACCTTGCCGCCGACGCCACGACGTCGTACAAAAATCCGTGCCGAGATCAGGCCATTAGGGGTATCTATACTAATATTATAAAGAGGAAAGATTTGTTTGTTTGTTTGTTTGTTTGTAATGAATAGGCTCCGAAACTACTGGACCGATTTCAAAAATTCTTTCACCTTTGGAAAGCTACATTATTCCCGAGTAACATAGGCTACGGCAGATGGCGCTGCAGTTGATATCTAGGTTATTATTCGAGCGAAGCCGGAGCGGGCCGCTAGTGTCAAATAAAATAACAAACAAAACAAATCTTTTTTTTATGGAAAAAAAAATTTGAGCTTTTATGTCTAATTTTCACATACATGATTCAAAACGTTATGTAGATGAACTACAATGAATATTGTTGCACCTTTCTGCAACACCTATATTCAAAAATATTTTATTTAAGTAATGGTTGAAAACATACCCACAAATGCGCATTAGGTGACTTTTTATAGGTACCTATTTAAAGATTTTGGATGAGGAGGGTTTTTACAGTCATTTATACAAGGTGTGTTGTTATAATCAAAGTGCAGTTTTTCAGGGTTTTTTGTAAACATTTATTTTTATTAATATTCAAAATGTTTAGTAAGGTCTTCATCCTCAATGGTTTCGACTGTGGAGAAATGCAATATTGTGTCCCAAAATGTAACTTTTGCCTCTCTCTGCTGGAAGACACGATTAATTCGACAAGAAATGATTTTTCTGTGGTTTGGTCACTTACACTATTCGTAGCTCGTGACTTAGCCCATAAAACAATATTTTTAGAGTAAACGTCCATTTACATCCGTTACATAGTTCACTTGATTTAAATAAAATAAACAGTAAAAACGTAAATTTTTACAGGTACCATTTGTAGGTGTTGTCATGGTTTTTGGTTGTAAAAAACCACCTCATCCAGGATAAGGTGAGTTTTTACGGTCATCGAAATATTCGTGCCCTCATTTCTGTAGGTTGTATGTATGACAGAGGTGTCTTTATACGCTTAATCGATGTATCTTGCCCTAGAGATATGAAATCAATTAAAAAAATCATTTCGCGAAAAGTGGCCTGAGGTGGGTTTTTACAATCATGCATTCATATAAGTATTATATCAGCTATCTAGCTTCCATAGTACAAGCTTTGCTTAGTTTGGGGTCAGATGGTGTTGTGTGTGAAGTGTCCACTAATTTATTTATATTCGGGCAACATTTTCCAATCACAATAATCGATTGAGTCATTAGTAGAGTAGGTACAGCAAGCACGCGCATCGAATCAGCCACATTCATTTGAGGCCATAACTACGAAATAAATAAAAATCTGGCGCCCAGGGTAAGAACGAATGTTCGGTACAAATCTCACACACACCTGTCGAGCGCACCCCTACTAAGGGTGGGAAATTCACTTTACACCCAGGGTTATTAATTTATCCATTCGTCGATAAGGTCCTTACTACCAATTTTTAACAAAGGCAAGCTAAACAAAAGTGAAGCTTAACAATAAATAAATGAATATTGGTGGACAATTCACACATAACACCATCTGACCCCAAACCACTGTACAAAGAAATACTACAAGTAGTTCATCACCTTTGATCTTGGGAGAAACGCCGATAATGTCTAGACACGGATAGGGTTGTCGCAATTTTAAAAACGTGGTATAGTAGTCTACTAGTTAAGCCCTTTCGTTTGATACCCATATTAAGACATTAGTGAAAAAAAAATGTAATTCGCCATTTTGTGATTTGAAATTTGCTATATTGTGTATAGTACTCTACTAGTCAAATCCTTTCATTTGATACCTATATTGAGGTAGATTGTGATGAAATATTTGGTCCGCCATTTGGTGTAGTCGGCAGTTTTGAATCCATATGAATCAAAAATGGCTCAAAACATCAACACAAAAATTAATCTTCAAATGAAAAAAATCGCATCGAAATCGGCCCATCCGTTTGAGCTCTACGGTGCTATAGACAGATACACACACAGACAGATACACAGAGAGACATACCTGTATGTGTGTCTGTCAGATAGACAGACAGAAGTCTGACGTCGAAGTCGACGTCAAACTTATAACACCTCTTTTTTTGGTCGGGGGTTAAAAACCGCCGTAACTGTGCCACAAAGTGGTCAAGTACGAGTTAAAATATTGCTAAAAATTGCGAAGTTCGAAAAATAATATAAACTTTGAAAGACTTATTCTCAGAAACTATTGGGTGTACAGAGACAATTCAAGTATCATATTGTAGCAAATTTAGTCTACTTTATAAACGCCATAAGAAAGTTGTTTCAAAAACTAGTCGTTTAGGGTTATAATCACCAAAATTTGAAAAATAAACGATGTTTCGCGGTTTTTTCGATTTTTGACAAAGTTGCGTTCGCCGCTCGAGGTCACAAACTTGGGTTAATTAGGCCAACATCATAAACAAGTCTGCAAAAAATCAGATCTACCGGATTTAACGCATACTGGTAATGTATAAAGTTACTGGACTATTATGACTACTGGAATATTATTGTAGATTTTAATTGACGTGTATAAAGGACCATTTTTATACATTTCAAGATGTGGTATTGGTAATTTTAGGTTGTATTGTCTGCGTGGATTTGTTTCGGGTGTATATAGATGAGGATTTTGTCTTACAAATTTGGCGGTTTTGTAGATGTATATGTTTATACCTGACAATGTCAGTATTTTTTTCTTTTTTGAAGAATGGCTTGCAGCTTGTTCGTTGGTTTATATTAGCGATAATGCGAATGCACTTTTTTTGCATTATTTTGTTTCATACGAAATTCCGGTTTTTAGTTGACCACGATCTCGCGTATTTTTCGGGTTGATAAATTCGAAATTTGATTGTTTTCATTCGTTCGGCTCCCTTACGGTAGCCTTTAGTAGGGGTGTGGGGGTGGGCGTCGTTAGCGCAGGTGCGACGCACAGCTGGCAACATTTTTACCTTCGCACGTAATTGGCTAAAACTTCGGGTTATAAGTTTTCAGGATGTCAAATGACTTTTCTGCTACGTTGCTATTTTGCCTGTGAAATACATTGTAAGATATCTGCGTCAGAATCGTCTCTTATTTTTGTAGTGATAAATAAGATTATATATTATGCAGAGTCTGCCTGGGGAAGTATCACAACTTTAACAGTGTTTCTACCACCGAAAAAGTGCAAAAGTAAAGTAAAGCGCAGTTAAGTGTAAGCATCGCTGTGTTCAAGTTTGAAGGGCAATGTTTTCAGAGAAATTACAGAGTATAGAGATATCTTACATACTAAAGGGCACTGAGAGTTGAGTTGAAAATGTACTCCTTTCTCCCATTTTCCGTATTTTCTCCTAATCCAAGATTAATGATAAAAAAGAACCCACATGACAAAGGTCACCGACCCCGGAGTCTTTGTTTACTTTATATGTAATAATTACCATTATAATTACATAGTCATAGTCATAGTATTTTATTGATAACAATATAAGTTACATGTCAATCCTTACGAAAAATAATAAAGTAATAATTAATAATAATTGAGTTACATGTCAATTTTTACAAATAATAATAAAGTAATAATTAATTATATTCCATCCAAATAATTAATTAAATAAAATACAATATGTCAATCAAATTACATCATAATTAAACATTAAAATACTTGATACAATTTCACTACATTAATAATAAAAATCAACTACCTACTGACTAGTTATATACATTATACAATGATTTGTTTACTTCTGCTGTGTGGAGGATACATTTGTTTTACATCATTTACCCTTACACCGATTTCAATTCAATATAAAAGGTTCCATTTTGTGCTTTTTCCGCTCAAGTATTATTATCTACTAAACAAAAATGAATCCTCGATTCACAATCGGCGGAGCTTCCGTGTAACATACATACAAATAAAGTAGCCAAGTGCGAGTTGGACTCGCCCATGAAGGGTTCCGTTGCAGCGAGTAACATAATATACATAGTACACATAGTTCTTGTAGTTCGTTGTAACTTTGATCGAAGTTTTAATAATAGTGTATTTATGACGGACTAAAAAAAAACTACTGATCAGATCGAGTTCAAACTAATTTTCGTTGGTAGTTTTCATGGTAATGTACATCATATATTTTTTTTAGTTTTTTCTTTCTCTTACTTTAGAAGTTAGAGGCTCATTTTACCACTTTGGAAGCGTCTCTCGCGAAAATTATTCAGTGTAGACAAAAATTATATTAGAAACCTCAACATCATTTTTGAATACCTATCGATAAATACCACACACGTGCAGGTTTGATGAAAAAAAAATTTTTGAGTTTCAGTTCTCAGTATGGGGGGCACCCCTAATTTTTGTTTTTTTTTTTAAGTTTTGTAAAAATCTTAATGCGGTTCACAGAATACATTTACTTACCAAGTTTCAACAGTGTAGTTCTCATAGTTTCGGCAAAAAGTGGCTGTGACATACGGACGGACAGACAGACAGACAGACAGACAGACAGACAGACATGACGAATCTATAATGGTTCCGTTTTTACGTTTTACGGAACCCTAAAAACAAGCGAATTGAGAACCTCTTCTTTATTTGAAATCGGTTAAAACACGTGTATTTTTTCATAATCTACCTGACGGACTAATTAGAATAGTTTTTTTTTTATTAAGAAAAAAAAAAATATCCAGTTGTTAAATATCCAATTGGCGGAGCAATAGCGTAACATAACATACCAAAAAACCATACGCGTATGTGTTCAAAATTTATTCATAATCGATGTTTTTTTTTTTGTTTGGTATACCTATCATAGTTCAGTAATGGTTTCATACACATTTTATCAAAATCGGTATGATGGTTTTTAAAATATGAACAAACAACTAGGATTTACTTTCATTTATAAATACGAAGACGACGTAGTGATAAAATTGGTCAAGTCATCATCATCATCAACAGCCCACTAAACGTTCCCACTGCTGGGACTCGGGGCCTTCTCTCGCAAGGAGAGAGTTAAGACCATAATCCACCACGCTGGCCCAGTGCGGGTTGGTGGATGACACATGACTTCGAAAGATTCTAGGTACATGTCGGTTTCCTCACGATGTTTTCCTTCACCGTTTTAAGTTAGCGGCATTACGCACATGACTTCGAAAAAAAAATGTGATAAAATTGGTCAAGTATCTGAATTTAATTCTAAATTCAAGTCGGGGTTTGTGTTTTTGGAGAAAATCATTGAGAAATGACTAATTGCCTGAGTTATCGCGTAACATATTATTTAAAAAATAACAATCGAATCGCCAGCCTTCTTTTTTAGAGTTCCGTAAAACGTAAAAACGGAACCCTTATAGATTCGTCATGTCTGTCTGTTCGTCCGAATGTCACAGCCACTTTTTGCCGAAACTATGAGAACTACACTGTTGAAACTTGGTAAGTAGATGTATTTATTTTATTCTGTAAACCGCATTAAGATTTTTACAAAAAAAAAAAACTTAACTTAATTTTTGTTTTTTCATCAAACCTATACGTGTGGAGTGTTTATCGATAGGTCTTTGAAAATGATGTTGAGATTTCTAATATCATTTTTGCCTACACTGAATAGTTTGCGCGTGAGACCCTTCCAAAGTGGTAAAATGTGCCCCCCCCCCCCCCTCTAACTTCTAAAATAAGATACTGATAAAACTAAAAAAATATATTATGTACATTACCATGTAAACTTCCAACGAAAATTGGTTTGAACTCGATCTGATGAGTAGTTTTTTTTAATACGTCATAAATACATTATTATTAAAACATCGATCAAAGTTACACCGAACTACAAGAACTTATTTATTATGTTACTTGCTGCTACGGAACCTTTCATGGGCGAGTCCGACTCATACTTGGTGGCTTTTTTTTTTAAGTAGGTTACAAATGTAATCGCAATACCCGTATACCTATCGGGCTAGCAACAGCACTGATTTCGTCAGACGCATGTTTGAGCGAACGCGTCGGTCGCTTCGTCGTGCGGGCGTGGGATGCGGGCTTTATCTGCGCTCATATGCGTTTTATATCCTTTGTGGCAGGATTCTGCTACTGATAGGTACGATTCTTTACCTATCACATATAGGTATAGGTACTGCGTTCCAAAACCGGAATAGCCGGTGTGACTCAAAAAGCAGCCAATTTGAAGTGGGATCGGGCTGGACATGTTTGCCGCATGTCGGATGATCATTGGGCCAAAACTACCACGCAGTGGAAGCCAGATCGTAAACGACGACGCGGCAGACCAAAGAAACGATGGCAAGACGACCTCGACGAATATCGGCAAGATTGGACTGTGTTAGCCGTTGATAGGGAAAAGTGGAAGGAGGGTAGGGAGGGCTTTGCCCAACATTGGGACAAGACAGGCACATAATAATAATAATAATATAGGTATAGACTACAGGAACTAGGAACAGGGACTACAGGAAAACAGATAAAAGTGCTGGCTTATCGATCAAACTTTTTATAGTTACAGCGAATTTTTAGAGAGTGGTGGTAAAGTTAAAAAACTATAAAAATGTGAAAAAATTGACATTTATCAGTACAATTGTATTTCAAACATATTTATTACACTCGTATAATGCTTGACAGTTTTCTATACGATAATTAATAATTGTTATTATAATACAGTGCAGTGATAATTTCAAACTTTGAAAATGTATACAATTTGTATGCCCTTTCTTTTGTTTTAATGTTTTATTAATTGACGTGTACATTGTACATTTATCAATAAAGAACTTTGACTTTGACTTTGACTTTGACAGGCCCGTGAACAAAATTGATGGGTCATATGAACCACCAGGAGACCTATGTAGGATGATAGAAGAGTATAAAATAATAAGATTCAGCACTCTATTCGGCATTTGTAAGCTGTCCAACTAAGTGCAGGCGAAGAGGGGGGGTTGCAACCTTCGATCATTTCTCCTTGTCGCATGATTTTTGTACGGCGTTGCGGAAAATACAACAATTATAATATTTGCCCTAAGTGGGAATCGAACCCACAACCCACGGCTCCGGCTAAACACTGTGTTTATTATACACATGAAATTATAAAATGAAAATATCTGTCAGCACAAATCACAAACGCCCACTCAGGCGGTACGTTCCACATTGTAGCCATAACCAACGATCTTACTACACAGATGTGCCCTCCCAAACTTCTGGGTGCACGGAATCATATCATATACAGTGAGCTCACTCTTTCCGTTCTAGTCGGTCGCAGGAAGCGGTGAACGCTGGACGTTTTTACCTATCACTATTCGTTGTCAACTACCAAAATAAGTTGAACCACAGCATATCTCGCCGCTAACGATTCTAGGGGTCAAGTAGATTGGTTATATGTAAACCACTTACGATACACACAGAGACGCAATTTAATACCAATTTCAAGGTGCTCAGGGCACATCCATTAGTTAATATCGATGATTAGCTGTGTTTATTACACACATGAAATTACAAAATGAAACTAAATATCTTTCTGTCAGCACAAATCACGAACGCCCACTCAAACAGTACGTTCCACATTGTAGCCATAACCATGACATGTGTCTCTTCACCGCGCGTCCGACGGGCGCGGGCGATGTGACAGAGCTGGCCGCGGTGTAAAGTTACGTTGTTATTGGCGCGTGCGCAACACGTGGTGTTTATATACGCACAACTGGCGTTACTGTTTCTGTCCGTAGATTTTAGGAATACGTCATCTTTAGGAGGGTTAGGTATTTTTTGAGATTGTAACAAACAATTGAGGTTAGACTGCACTATTGTGATGAACGACTAAGCTGTGGAATGCGTTGCCTGGGTTTAGTTACGATCGGTAATTGCAACAGCTTTTGTGATTAACGTTTCGGTTGTGGAATGCGTCGCCTGAGTGGAGTTTTCCCAATAGTAATAGTAACAGTGTCGCTAGTTCAATTTTTATCCGATTTCAAAGAAGGAAGAGGTTTTAAATTCGGTTGTATAATCTTTTTTAGTATGTTCGCGATAGGTCCGCCAATTGTGAATCAATTTTGATGATACTATTTTTGTTTGGTAGATCATAGTTTAGAGGTGGTCCCATTTACATTTGAAATCAAATTTTTTGAATACGAAATAACTAAAATTTCCTTTCATACATGTATACTTCGATGACATATAGACCAAGAGCCCATGCACCCCAGACCTTCGTTATTTTATAAAAGCTGAACGTTTGTCAGAGTATGCTCCCAACACAGTTAAGAACGATGGCCCATGATGAAGTTTGGATCATCCTGGCTTTGGCAGATAAACGGTACTAAAGGTGTACCGATCTAAATTTGTCAAATTATAAAATCTGATATTTTGGTAATACCTTCAGAATATTATTAAAAATTACACCAATAATTGCTAGACACTTAACATCGTGGTAAGCACTTGCCAGACACCCATGTTGTGTTAATGTTCCTGCAATTGTAATTCTACTTGCGCCATAATATGCGCGCTTATTTTTAAACATAATATTTGGGTAACAATTAGCAGCCTAATTATCATAAGCAGCCCACTAAAAGTTCCCACTGCTGGGACTTGGGGCCTTAATACCATTTATTTGCCAAAGCCAGGATGACCCAAACTTCATAATGGTCCATCGTTCTTACCTGTGTTAGGAGCATGCGCTGACAAGTTTTCAGCTTTTATAAAATAACGAAGGTCTGGGGTTCACGGGCTCTTGTTCTAATAGTGATTGATTCTTATGAAATTTGGTCGAGTGTCTAAATTGAGTTTTAAATTCAAGTCAAAGTCAAAGGTTGCACTGCATTTTTTTTTGTTACCTCAGTACTTTTGACTGAGTGAATCGATTTGCATGATTATTGAAGTGAAAACTTCTTTAGGCGCGCCTAGACAGATTTTTCGTGGGCTGTGAATTGATTTCATTCGTCACGCTCGGGTATATAAGAAAGCTTCGGGTAAACTCGGGACCGTGGCTATTGGCCATCTAGAAATACGTCAGCCAATGGGAAATGCTGAAAGGGCGTGGACAGGCCATCATGGCATGGCCATCTAGAAACGCATCAGCCAATGGGAAATGCTAACGCATTTCTAGATGGCCATGCCAAGATGGCGAGGCCACGCCCTCCGGTTACACCCGTGTAGTTTCCAAGGTAAGCTATCAAATTCTGAGTTATAAGTTTTCACTTCTATCGGCAGTTTCTATGGCTGCCAATTTTTTTTTATATTCTAAAGGGTATAAAAAATGAACTCTCCCATGTTTTTCTTAAAAAAAACCATCTTCAATTTAAAACTGCTAAAGAGATTTCGACAAAATCGGAAGTTTTATCGAAATCTGTTTAGCGGTTTCAAAATCGTCGTTTATTTTGTTTATCGTATCATTTCGGATAAAATTAAATCACGTGATGTATGTTTGAAAACAATAGCAACACACGGACATAGTCTAAATTGTATAGTAGGTAAACATGTATATGATGTCACGAATAATTGCCTATCCCGGCGCAGAGCTGTTTTCATAAAGGGTCGCTGGGAACATCCACACCTGGGCTTTCAGATGATATAACAGAACACTGCTGCGATGGAGGAATGAGCGTTTATACATGTTTGAACAGAGTAAAGATTATGGAATTAATGATACATTAGTGTGTACCTATCATTAATTAACAAGTTTTTTTTTTTAACTTTTGTTTGGAATAGAATGACGTAACAACATATTTTAGCTAACTTGTAGAAAAAGGTAATGGTAATTATTAAACTGAGCTGCGGCAACACTTTGCAGTCTAACCTAACTTTCGGTGGAACGAGGCGTGGCCGAGACAATGTACGCTGGTCACGTAATTAACCCTACAACTTTTATAGGTTTACACTTGACCGCCATCTCGTCTGATGTTAAGCGACGATGCGGTCTACGATGGAACGTGTTTACCTAGAAGAAACCGATTCACTCTCGATTTGAAGACACAAAGATTGTAACCAACAGGGAAAACCCACTCAGGCAACGTATTCCACAGCCTAGACGTTCTTATCACAAAAGTAGAGTCAAATCTCTTCGTTCGTGTCTTTGGAACATCAACCATGAAACGATATCGTTTTTTCGATAGAAAAAAGGGCAAGGTGGTTAATTAGATCATGTAAATCAGTAATAATAAAGTAGATATTTAGTATTTACTGCATTAGAAGTATATATATTTTTTTTTATAGCATAGAGTGACGAGACGAGCAGGTCATGTGCATGATAGTAAGCAGCATGCCTGCCACATAACAGCACAGTAACACGCAGCTATTGGAACATGATAGTCCAAATCATTACCTAGCACTGCACTGCGCTCGTCACCCAGTGATTTAAGATATTATGTCTCTAAGCCCTGTAATTTCTCTGGAATCATTGCCCTTCAAACCGGAACACAGTAATGTTTGCACATTACTGCTTGGCGGTAGAATATTTGGCAAAGGTGTGGTACTTCCCCAGGCGGACTCTGCTAAGAGTCCTACCACTACAGAAGATATATCTACTATAAGAAGTAGTTAGGTCCTTACACTACTTTGTGTGAACGCAGTGATTTACTTCTAATGAACTAATTAACTGTGGTTTTGAAGTGAAAATTTATTTTGGCGCACCGCACACGTATTTTTCGTAGGTCTTGAAAACAATCTTGATAGATAGATAGATTAACCCATATATAGATAGACTAGCTGAACGCGCGCGCGTTGCTACGCCATCTATCGAAAATCGATCGCACCAATTCAAATTTTGAACAAATTCGGTTACTTTAGGTTCTAATGACGCAACCTATAAATATGACATATATGCTGTCACGCAACGAAAGCTCTCAAAAAGCAATATTTTTTCCCGTTTTTGTTACATTTTTCATTCCTGCTCCGCTCCTGTTGATAGTAGCGTATTGTAAATAGCCTATAGCCTTCCTCGATAAATGAACTATCCTACAAAGAAAGAATCGTTCAATTCAGACCAGTAGTTCCAGAGATCCTTGCGTTCAAACAAACATACAAACATACGGCCACACTTTTCCAGTTAGACGTGGAACACGAGCGCAGTACAAAGCTAGATAATTATTCAGACTTTCATGTGCTAATAACTGCGTCGTAAATTGAGTTGTTATATGCAGGCATGTTGCTTACCATCAGACACATGTCCTGGTCGTCATAAAAAAATATTATAAAATTTATTTGCCAAAAAAGTATTCGTTATATACAGTGGCGACACCTGTTTTAGTAGTACCACAGTATAAAGAAATACTGCCAGTAGTTCATCGCCTTTGATGTTGGGAAAACGCCGATAATGTCTAGACACGTGTAGGATTGTCGCAATTTTAAAAACGTGACACCAAAATAAAATTAAAACATACGGAAGACGTCAGCCCTGAGCCGCGCTCCTGCAATACTAACATTGTAATGTAGGCAATGCGGGAGCGCACTTCCCGCGTCTCACCCCGCACGATTGCCCCGTCTAGACGGCTTCGTCGAACGACTGTATGATTTAATATACTGTGGTAGTACTGGCTATACATAAATAAGTCCCATCTGTATTTGCCGGACCACCTGGACCAATATCAGCGAAATTGGTACGACATAGGACATAAGCGCCTATTAGACTACAAGTTATTCAGCACTCGTTATGCAGACTGTCTTAGAGTCTAACTTGTCAGCTCGCTATTACACCAGTCTGAAAAACGCGCGCTCTAGGACTTTTAATATTACTTATTTTTCTTTACTGTACGCTATCATGGTATTTATTAATTTAAATAAAAAAAGATAATTTTAAGCATTTAAGATAGGTATAATAACAGCGAGATAAAAATTAAAATTATGGCATTCGAACTCCGAATACCCAAAACGCAAAAATAGAAATTACCGCGAATACCAATGAACCAATCACGAAGCAATGAAATGATATTTTAAGATTATAAATATGTCAATATCAGTGTCATGTATTTGTCGGTCTAACAGTATTTGTCTTATTACACTACTCGTTATTCACTGTGAGCCAGTAAGACTCGCCGAACACGATCTTGCTGTCTGAATTCAGAGTCTAACAGTCTGCTAACGCTTATTACACCACGCTACTTAGACTAAGACTGTCTGAATAACGAGTGGTGTAATAACGCCTATATCACTGAATAGAGACAAATGGAAAGAGGGTAGGGCAGCCTTTGGCCAACATTGGCTCATAATAATAAATAATAATGTATTTAAATCAAGTGCCACATCTGCACACTGCATGGTCTGTGCGCTGTGAAACCTCGCACCTGTGCGACCGCACTCGTGTTATCTCACCGGAGTACCTACGGAACACGTAGACAGGGTTCTACAATACTTTACTGAAACGGGCGATCTACCGATGTATTTTTTAACCAACTTCAAACAAAGAATGAGGTTCGCAATTCGATTTTTTGACGTGAATCCGTCTGATGTAAATCGGCCAAGGCCGATTTACATGTTGCATACATCTATACTAATATTATAAAGCTGAAGAGTTTGTTTGTTTGTTTGAACGCAAGGATCTCTGGAACTACTGGTCCGAATTGAAAGATTCTTTCTTTGTGGGATAGTCCATTTATCGAGGAAGGCTATAGAGTATTTAACATTACTCTACTATCAACAGGAGCCGAGCATGAATGAAAAATGTAACAAAAACGGGGAAAAAATATTGCTTTTAGAGAGCTTTCGTTGGGTGACAGCATTTGTCAAATGTTAAAGGTTGCGTCATTAGAACCTAAAGTAACCGAATTTGAACAAAATTTGAATTGGTACGACCAATTTTCGATAGATGGTGTAGCAACGCATGCGCGTTCAGCTAGTTTTACATACAGCGAATGCTCATTTTTCCCCACGGTATCAAATTCATTTGGTGTAAACAAACGTAGAGCATTCTTTCGTTGTTTGCGTTCGCAAAGATTCTATGGAATATATAATATGGAAAACGCTAAGAACGATATTTCGTTTACACTAAAAGATCGAGAAATAACGTTCTTGTTCCAGCTCTAGCTCTATGTTCGTTCAGTTTAAATCGGCCTTTACGCGTCACAGATAGTTTTTTTGTGAATTGAATTCTAGCGTCGCGCTGGGCAATGATAAGAAATCATCGGGTAAACTCGGGACCAATGCCGAATGGGCTATGGCCATGGCAATAGGTAGATAGTAGGATTTGAGTTTTTTATGGAGTAGGTAATTTTTTATTTCATTTATTCTCTTGTATTGTGTGGTTTTGACGTGACAACGTCTTATAATTCGATGAAGCCCGATTCGATGAAGGCTGCACGCACGAAAAAACATGACGTCATGCAGCGTTACGTGCGGCGTTACCTCGCCGCATGACGTCATGCGGCGTTACCTCGCTCTGAGGCGTTCCATTTAAGGCTTGGAGTTGAAGTTGTCACGTTCAACTATCGTCAGTAACTTTACAGACAACCGATTTTTTAATAAAGATTTTTCTTTTTAACCAACGCCCAAAAAGAAGGATGTTCTCAATACAGTTGTATGTTGTGTTTTTTGTATGTTACACAATAGCTTCATTAACTATGAATCGATTCTGATGTTTTTTTTTTGTAATAGTAGATCATGGTTCAGGGGTAATCATCCCATACATAATTATTTTTTGTCCAAAATAAATAACTAAAACTTGCTATGCTATCCATGCAACATCCACTTCCAACAAAAATTATGAAACTCAGCGTCTCAATTTAATTTAAAATAGAAATCGGTTACTGTTTTTCGAAGAAATTTTAAAAGTCTTCTGTTATCTAAAATGAATTTATATTACCACAAAGATTAAAACAAATTATGTTTCGCGCTACAAATTTATACCTAACATTCCCACATCCACTCCCCCCGGCCGGCTGGCACCATCTGGCCGCTCCACGCTTCAGACTCCAGGTGCGAGGGTATGAATTGTAGTTTCCAATATCGCTCCCTCCCCCCTTCACCCCTACCTCCTCGAGTAATGCCCTGATTGATTGGCGGAGCACGGGGAGTAAACCCTTGCTTATTATAGCCCTCGCGTAAGTAGAAACTTGTGTAAAGAACTTATGAATGAACCGTTTTTTTAAGAACAGGACGTCTACTCTATTTCTACGAAAATGTAATTTAAGAAAAAATACTCGCGACTTTCTTGATCTCGTTCTACTTCGTTTCGTCCGATATAACATCGTTTGACGTTTAGATGTTCTAAGCATAATACTCTGATTAGAGTAGGCTTCGATAGCTTTTGAAAACAAAATAATTCATAGTAGGATGAAACCCATTGTAAATGTAAGAGAATATGACAAAAGTGAAAATAATTTACCGATCTGAGGTCGGGAAGTGGAAGGGCCTCGGGATCTGAGGCCGTTTTAAACGTAAAAACGGTTTATCCCGATTTCTGGCAAAACTACAAATCCTACGGAAACAAGTTGTGCGGGAAAGTTGTAGGGTTTAAAAAGATCTACAGCTTTTGTATGGACAGTTTTTTCACATAACCTCATAATTTATGAGAAAAATTCAAATAAGTGAGTTTTTGGTTTTAAATTTTTTTCTCATTTAAACACACAAAAATTACTCTAAAAATTTGGTCAAAACTTGCTTTTTTATATCTTAAATACACTGTTTTTTTTTATTGAAAATATTTTTTTTTCTACTTTAAATTAACTTAATATTGAAAAAGTACCCTAATTTTCATTCGAAAAATCTCCCGCCAAAATATCAGCTTTTTCAATAAAGATGGTAAGTTTTTTGTTCTTTAAAATCTCTTCTTTCTGATAATGTAAAACAGTTATACATTACCATGGTAAATGTTCTCAGAAAACGCTTTGAAAAAAGACCAATGTCGTTGAATTACGTTATCGTAGAAAGAGAGTAGAAGTCCTGACCCGGCAAACGTTTTGCCATACGGGTTTCCTAAATGATTTTCTGAACGAATCGTGTTGAAATTTGGAACACAGATTAACAGTCTGTGTTCCAAAGTTTTTAACCCGGGATTTTGGAAACAAGAAATATGCGGATTAAACTGCAGGCCACAGCTTAGGCATACTTTTTTTACTTACGCAAAAATGTTGTAATAGAAAACAGTACAAAACTAATATATAAAATCCTACTAATCTGATTAATTCGTCTTGTTTGATAAAGGATTTAAAGTCTTAAACAGTGCCGTAAAGTTGCTAGCTTGTCGAGTTTTATCGGATGCATTACGCAGAGTGTGCAAAAGATCTGCGTGATTTAACAGTACCTATACACTACATATACCAAGACCTTGCTAATTTTTCTATTAGATTGCTCGTAGCTAAAAAAGGCGGCAACGATTCATGGTTGATGTACCAAAGACTTAAACTAAGAGGTTGGGGAATGCGTTGCCTGGGTGGGTTTTTCCAGATGGTTTTCTTCTAGACTAGCTGAACGCGCGCGCGTTGCTACGCCATCTATCGAAAATTGGTCGTACCAATTCAAATTTTGTTCAAATTCGGTTACTTTAGGTTCTAATGACGCAACCTTTAACATATGACAAATGCTGTCACGCAACGAAAGCTCTCTAAAAGCAATATTTTTTCCCCGTTTTTGTTACATTTTTCATTCATGCTCGGCTCCTGTTGATAGTAGCGTAATGTTAAATACCCTATAGCCTTTCTCGATAAATGGACTATCCTACAAAGAAATTATCTTTCAATTCGGACCAGTAGTTCCAGAGATCCTTGCGTTCAAACAAACAAACTCTTCAGCTTTATAATATTAGTTTAGATAAGAACCCTCTATGATGGTCGACTACATCCCCAATTAACATCAGGCAAAATATTATTCAACTGCTAACCGTTTACTAAAAAAATGTTATCCACCAAAGATATTGTTTATGTGTAAGTTTGGATGTTAATTGCTCAATCTCGTCGTAGAAACTGAACATGATCAGACTGAGATTTGACAAACATCTGCACTAGTATTATTAATTAATTAGTATAAATTTATATTGTATGTATTTAATTTAGAGACTGGCTCAATATTCTAATTAAGTTGTGTGTGCATGCTTTGGATAACAGTTTAGAACATCACAATATAATAATTTATCTGTTATTTAACATTAACTGTAATCTGTTATGTACGCCTAATTAAATAAATAAATAAATTACGTGATACATCATCATCATCAGCCTATCTTAGTCCACTGCTGGACATAGGCCTCTCCCATGGCTCGCCACACAGCTCTATCCTCGGCTATACGTCTCCATCCACTGCCTGCTGTCTTCCAAATATCGTCACTCCATCGTGATATTAACCGTGGTTGTATGGAGGAGTGAATATTCGATATTTCGACCCAGTTTCGTGCATCATGTTTAAACGTGACTCCGTTACGTTTACCCTTTACTGTTTTCTTGAGTAAACACCAGTTTACAAGTTAGTCTACAGGCCTGTTTTCATTTTTATAAGTACGCGTGCGAGTGAGTAGTGCAGGTGTTGAGTGATTGGTAGCAAACAAGTGTGGACACCGATTGATTATTGCGAGTGCATAGTAATCAGTCACTCGCACTCGCAAACGCACTCGCACTCACACTCGCAATAATCAAAATGCAAACCGGCCTTACCGCCAATCAGTGAAATGCAAACATTGTAGTATTCGGGTTTGAATAGCAATGTGAATGAATAGGCAATCATAGGCAATGACACTCTTGTGCGAAAAAGACTTCTAAGTCTTGAACATCGCCGCAAAATTGCTAGCCTGTCGGTTTATTATCGGGTACACTTCGGAGAGTGTGCAACTGATTAGCATGATCTAATACCACCTTGCCCCTTTTTTATCAGACTGCTCGTAACTCGAGAAAGCGACATCGTTTCATGGTTGATGTTCCTAAGACGCAAACAAAGAGGTTTGACTCTACATTTGTGATAAGAACGTCTAGACTGTGGAATGAGCTACCAGAGTGGATTTTCCCCGATAGTTATAATCTTGGTGTCTTCAAGTTGAGAGTGAATCGGTTTCTTCTAGGTAAGCACGCTCCATCGTAGGCCGCATCGTCGCTTAACATCAGGCGAGATGGCGGTCAAGTGTAAACCTATTCAAGTTAAAAAAACTGTCAGTCATAGGAACTGCCGGTAGAAGTGAAAACTTATAACTCAGAATTTGATAACTTACTTTGGAAACTACACGGGTGTAACCGGGGAGTGTGGCCTGGTCATCATAGCATGACCATCTAGAAATGCGCCAGCACTTCCCATTGGCTGACGCATTTCTAGATGGTCATGCCATGATGGGCAAGCCACGCTCTTTAGCTTTTCCCATTGGCTGACGAACTTCTATATGGCCAATGGCTATGGTCCCGAGTTTACCCGAAGACTTCTTATAATACCCGAGCGTGACGCTAGAATTCAATTCACAGCCCACGAAAAACCTGTCTAGGCGCGCCAAAAGAAGTTTTCACTTCAAAAAAAGGCCTCGAAACTAGAACACTACCTACTCTGCCCCCGATCGAGGTAGTAATTGAAATTTTGCGAACAATCCTCGCACCTGTTCGTGCAGGTGACGCTATTGTGACTTATATTGTTTCTAGAATCGGAAGCCTCCATATTATGTATACTCTAGAAGTATATTCGATCTTTTTACACTGATTTTTGTAGAAAATATTTTAATCATAGCCGTCCCGTGCAGTCCTCGCACGAGTAAATGTTTATTCAATGTTTCTCTGGGTGACGAGCGCAGTGCAGTGCTAGGTAATGATTTGGACTCTACATGATCCAATAGCTACGTGTCACTGTGCTGTTATGTGGCAGGCATGTTGCTTGCCATCAGGCACATGTACTGCTCGTCTCGTCACTCTTTATTTTAAAAAAAATCAAATTATTTTTGTTCTATAAGTCTGTGGGGTCTGTAAGGAATCGCTCTTACCGATAAGGCTGTCAAATAACTCAATAGGCGTGGTTACGCAAAATAACTACATAATAAGTCCGTCAGTTACATAATAAAAAAATATTGTAGCCGTATTTTTTATTTTGTTTCAAAAACAAGACATTACGAAGATACAGTGCTTTTTTTAAATAAAAAGTGACGAGATGAGCAGTACACGTGCCTGATGGTAAGCAACATGCCAGCCACATAACACACTGACACGCAGCTGTTGCAACATGAAGAGTCCAAATCGTAATGATAACATGAAGAATCTAAATCATTACCTAGCACTGCACTGCGCTCGTCACCCAGAGATCTAATTATATCTCTAAGCCCTATAATTTCTCTGGAAACATTGGCCTTCAAACCGGAACACAGTAATGTTTGCACATTACTGCTTGGCGGTAGAATAATTGACAAAGGTGTGGTACTTCCCCAGGCGGACTCTGCTAAGAGTCCTACCACTACAAAATATATACAGGGTGGCCCAGAAAGACCGAAGTGGTGTGAATTCCTTATAACTTTTTTATTATATTTTTTTTTTTCTTTTCTTTTCAGTATTTTGTAAAGAAGACTTGGATAATTTATAATGGAGCAATACACAATTGAACAACGTGCCCAAATTGTTGAAATTTACTTTTCAAATCAACGGTCCATTGTGTTGACTCAGCGTGCATACCGTCGTCAATTTAATGTGCGGGTTGCACCCTCTCAGTCAACAATAAACCGTCTGGTTGCAAATTTTCGAGAACAAGGAGCAGTAAGGAACCTTCCTGGTCCCGGCAGACACCGAACTGTCCACACGGCTGACAATATTCAAGTGGTACAGGAGAGTATTCGGGAGGATCCAGAAACATCAACCAGGAGACGTTCGTCACAACTGGGCCTCTCAAGAACGTCGCTGCAGCAAATTTTGCACACCATAGGATTGTTTCCATACAAAATTCAACTTGTCCAAGAATTGAAACCAACAGATTACCAGCAACGACTTGACTATGCAATTTATTTCCAGCAAAAAGCACAAGAGAATCCAAATTTTATTCATAACTTAATAATGAGTGACGAAGCCCATTTTCAATTAAATGGGTTCGTTAACAAGCAAAACTGTAGGATATGGGCTACGGAAAACCCGAGAGTACTTCATCAACGACAATTGCACCCAGTTAAGTGTACCGTTTGGTGCGGTGTTTCTTCAGAAAGGATCATTGGCCCATTTTTTTTTGAAAATGAACAAGGTGTCGCCATTTCCGTCAATGGTGATCGATATCGGGCCATGTTGCAAAATTTTGTAAGGCCAGCCGTGGAAAACCATCCGCAAATATGGTTCCAACAGGATGGAGCCACAGCGCACACTGCGAGGGCCACAATGACTCTTTTACGCGACATCTTTGGTGAAAGAATAATTTCTCGTAACAGCAATTTTAATTGGCCTCCGCGTTCCCCGGATTTAACCGCTCCAGACTGTTTTCTTTGGGGCTATTTAAAAGGAAAAGTTTATGTTAATAAGCCTAGGACTATTGAGGAGTTAAAAACCAATATTCGAGAAGAAATTAACAACATACCACCGGAAGTTTTGCGAAAGGTCATGGAAAATGTGTTGGAAAGAGCACATTTGTGCGAAGCAGAATATGGCCACCACTTGCGGGATATCATTTTTCATAACTAATCCAAAAATATTCCCCATAAATTTAATGTATTTAAAAAAAAATTAAAAAAATATCTCTTAAATAAAAAGTTATAAGCAATTCACACCACTTCGGTCTTTCTGGGCCACCCTGTATGTATATCAGCTATCTGGCCGCCATCACACAAGCTTTGCTTAGTTTGTTGTCAGATGGTGTTGTGTATGAATTGTCCACCAATAAACTGTCCACCAAATATTTATTTCATAACGGCTAGTCATGAAATAAATCCTAAAACGCTTCTAAGTAAAATCCATCCGAAAATGATGGGCCCGCATGAGTCGTGCCCCAGTTTCTGCTACAATCCAAATACGGGCCGCGGTGCGGGCCCGATAATTGTTGATTTGCGGTTGAGGTGACGAACTTGCCCAACATGCGGGCTATACGACTACAGACACAATTATATACCCCGTATAATATACACATTATGTTGGACATTCCTTATGCAACACTAACTTGCCGTAAACTAAGCACACCTTGGACCATTAGAGTCAGATAGCTAACACAATTTAAACCTACCAATATTATTCAGTTGTTTATTTTTCTTCTTAATCTCTAAGTTTTTTACAATCTTCTTACCTATATATAAAATTCTCGTGTCACAGTGTTTGTTTCCTTACTCCTCCGAAACGGCTTTACTGATTTTTACCAAATTTTATATGCATATTCAGTAGGTCTGAGAATCGGCTACTAGCTATTTTTTATACCCCTGAGTGTTAGGGGTTGTTCACCCCAAACATTTTTTTTTTAATTTTTGGTAATATCTTTTTGTTTTTATTTTTTTATAATGTGGCGTTAAAAATACATACAACCGTAAATTGTTACCCTTTTATCACCAACCCCTGCTTTTTTATAGCCATTTTAGTAATTTAATCATTTGACAGTGAACTTCTAAACGACGGGACCGATTTGAATGTTTTTTTTTTGTGTGTGTATTCGAAGATGGTTTAAATTCACAAATAAGCCTGGCAAATGGCGCTGCAGATAGTGTCTAGGTTATATCCGAGCGAAGCCGGAACGGGCCGCTAGTAGAGATATAAAATAAACATTATAAAAAACTTAAAAACTAGGGTGTCGCCAGCAGCGGGGCAGGGCCCAAGCTCCCGGTGGTTAGGGCTCCAGAGAGAGGAACCTCCTGACGATGCGCGCTGTGTCAAGGATGACCGCCGCGTGCATCTGACCCGCCATCCAACCGTCTAGCGAAAGTCTCTTAAGGTGTTGATCGAGACTTTTCGCTATAAGGCCGTTTGCCGACACGACTATTGGGACTATGATCGTCGAATCAACATCCCATATGGCGGTAACCTCATGAGCCAAGTCAAGGTAATTGCTAAGCTTGTCCTTCTCGGCTTTCACGAGGTCCTCGTCATGTGGTACGGTGATATCGACGATCACAGCCCGGCGCTGAGACCGGTCTACCAGCACGATATCAGGCTTATTGGCGACAATAGTCCTGTCCGTGATGATAGAGCGGTCCCAGTAGAGCAACGCACGACCATTCTCGAGAACTGGCAGAGGTGCGTAATTATAGTACGGCACCTAGGACTCGACAAGGGAGTATCGAAGAGTAATATTATTATTATTACTTACATCATCGAATAAAAAGAAATGCCCTGAACAGTGAACACCTTGATATTGTAAACAAACTGTGTATCTGTGTGTAGCGTGAATAATACCACTACCAATCTATTTGACCCCTAGAATCGCTAGCGGCGAGGTACCTACATATATATGTTGCGGTTCTACTTATTTTGGTTGTTGACACCGAATAGCGATAAACGTACGGGGTTCACCGCTTCCTACAATCGATGAAAACGGAAAGAGTGAGCTCACTCTTCCCAACGGTAACGTAATTTTGTACGCCTGAAGTTTGGGATTCATTGATTTATATCGATGACTAAAGACACAATTGGGAGACGACACGGTCAAAATACATCATTCTAATTAATTCATCAAGTAGATTATGGAAAAATATGGGACACATATTTTTTGTTTTACCAAATTATCGAAAATTTACAAAGATATAAATCATCAAACTTCCGGAGTTGGTGATGTCACACTATAGTAAAAGTCGTACCATATCGTGATGTGGCTCGAAACTTCTAAGCATTGTATCTTCATCGTTTTTTGTTTGTGAAACATAAAAAAAAATACGTATTATACAATTTATAATGATCTAACTGACGGACTAGTTAGTTTTTTTTAGTCGTCCTGTCTATTGTAAGCCCAGTTTTTTTTTTTTATTATTTACTTAATAATTATTCACCAACCAACTTGGTGACTAATTTAATTATTTATAAAAATTTAGCCTAATTAGGAAAGTCCAGGCTAATGAGTAATTTTATTATGACTTAGTTTGCTAAATAATAATAATTGTAAGATTGTGTCCATATGCACTTTTCTTATTGTCTCTATTAAGGCGAAGTCACTTTGTTCATGTGTGCTTTGTATATAATATTAGATTTATAAATCTAAATTGCACTAACAGTTTTTTTTTTCAATTCATTTTTTTATAGTATAGAGTGAATGGAACGTGCTTATAATAAATCAATTCACTCTCGATTTGAAGATACCAAGATTGCAAACACCGGAGTATACCCACTCAAGCAACTCATTCCACAGCCTACGACGTTCGTATCACAAAAGTCTCGTCATCATCACCATCGTCAAGTGCGAATCTTTGGTACGTCAACCGTGAAACGTTGTCACTTTTTCGTGCTACGCGCTGTCCGAGAGAAAAATGAGCAAGGTGGTACTAGGTCACGCAGATTAGTTGCACACTCTCAGAAGAGTTTGAGCTAAAAACCGATAAGCTAGCAATCTTGTATTTAAATATACTTATTCAAATACAACTATATATACATAATCTCTTCATAATTCTTGTTGTTTTCCGTTACCATTATTTTAGTCGGTTCTAGACAGTCGGTGTTTGTCCCAGTTTACGTATGACATTTAAATTATATTCCATTCTAATCTCTGTCCTACATAACATTACTTGAGCACAAATTTTGTTTAATTGCGTTTCTTTCACGTCATAATCGTCAAATGTTTTTCACAAATATTTGACTTTATTCAAAAATTTGATAGGTTAAAACATTAATAATTAAAAAACGTAAACCAATAATAATTTTGAATCAAAGAGCTTAGCGGTCCACCATAAATTCAATAATATAAAATACCATGACTATTAATACAGGTTTTGTGAACAAGCGTCATATTATAAAACAATATGTTTCTGTAATAATACTATCAAATAACTGAGATATTAATAGAACTACAAACACATACAATAGTATTTTAAACTGGACAGAAAGTATAAAGAAGATAAGAAACAAAAGTCACAAAACGTCAACAATCCAAATCCTACTAAAAATCATAATTTACAAGCCCCCAATAAATTATATTCCCGGGCTTACCTCGGATTTGACGAGACAGGAACGTTATCGCCACACTGCACAATGATAAATCACTTACAACGGAACGTAAATTAAAAAAAACGTATAACAAAATTCATGAAAAAAAGAAAAATTGAATTGCACTGATTGTTTCAAATTTCGAAATCGGAACGCGATTGTATTGAAATGGCGCGGAAACGTGCGTTCCGTTTCACGCAGAGCGGCGAACTAACGCGTGGAGGCGAGGGAAGCCCGCCCGCCCTAAGCGGAAAGCTTTTCTGTTGTTTTCCCGCGTTTTGTAAGGATTAACAGCGAGATAAATGATTGTTTAGTTACATTTTTCGGAGTTAACGGTTAAATTAACGGTTTGCTTGTTAAACAGATCATTTCGGTTTTATTACGAGGGCATTGTGTTAAATTATTGAATTTGTGCACGGTATTTTGTAATTATCTCGGCCATTTGTAATTTTATTCATTGTTTAACATTTTTGCGAGTAAGTATTATTTAAAATAACACACACACAATTAGCTCACTTTATATTCGCAATGATAGGACAAAATAATATTTTGTACAGTATACAGAGACGGGACAATGTGCCTGATGGTAAGCACACGTGTGACCATAACAGGACAGATATATGGGGTGACTAGCATCTATCTTCACGCGAATTCGGCCTTGTACAACTTTAAAAAAGGCTTTTCTCTAAAGAATCCTTCATTTTCATCCGCACGATGTAACTAGTGTCTTATATTATGAGTTTTACACGATAATAAATAAATAAATATTGGTGGAAAATTCACACACGACCCCATCTGATCCCAAACTAAGCAAAGCTTGTAATATAATAGGTTTGTGTTATTTCAGACTGTAATCTATTTGAGTTCCATTGAGTTGATACTTGGTAGAATAGTTGACATAGTGGTTGTTTCCAAGGCGGACTCTGTCCTACCACAACATGGGTTTCCTCACGATGATTTTCGCCAATTTTAAAGCCAATGTACATATATAAGCTTGTACAATAGGGTACAATCTTCAAAAAAACTAAGTAGCCCGTTAGTTAGATTGCCAAAAAATATTGTAAACGTATTTTTTCTTTTGTTTCACAAACAAAAAATGACGAAGATACAGACAGCGCTTCGAAGTTTCGTGTGACGTCACTTGTGAGTACGATTTTTACTCCGAGTGACGTCGCGACCGCCCACTCTCGAAGTTTGATGGTCTATATCTTTGACGATTTTTAATATTATGATAAAACAAACATACGTGTCCAATATTTTTCCATGATCTAGCTGACGGACTAATTAGGGTGGTGTATTTTTGACCCAGTCCGGTACCCTATTGTACATCCACATTCGTAGAAGCTATTTGAAGGGAGCTACTTATAGCTACCAATAAAAAAAATGGTAGTCATAGGAACTGCCGATAGAAGTGAAAACTTAAAACTCTGAATTTGATAGCTCACTTTTTTGATTATTTTGATTTTTGAAGTAAAAACTTCTTTTCTTCGCACCACAGACGGATTTTTCGTGGGCTGTGAATTGAATTCTAGGGTCACGCTCTGGAATGAAATTTTCTAGGTGAGTACGCTCTATCGCCGACCGCATCATCGCTTTATTAAATCAGGTGAAATGATGGCCCAGTGCAAACCTTAAAATTATTATTGAGAAAAAAAATGTCAGTCATAGGGGACTGCCGATAGAAGTAAAAATTTGTACAACTTAAATTATTAGTATTACACATTACTAATATTGGACAATACGTCATGTATAGTTACGGATTGCGCATATCACCGATGCGAGGATTTTTCCCATATAAGAAGCGTCTAAGACTAAAAACTACACTTATTTTCACCTGCGACTGCAGCTTCTTTAGAATGCAAAGATATATGTAATAAAAAAATATAATTTAAAAACTCAAAAACCCGACTGCGTAAAAAGTGAACCAAACTACGTACTCGCATACTAAAAAAAACTGAAAAGAATAAAACAAGCATTTAGATTTCTGGTGGTCTAGAATTCTATAATATGTTATTGTATTAATACTATTGAAATAAATACAATATTTTCTAATAAAAGAACATTACAACTGAACAGTCGGGATCCATTATTATTCGACATACAATGTAATTGTTCAATGGATCCCGACTGTTTAGTTGTAATGTTCTTTTATTAGAAAATATTGTATTTATTTCAATAGTATTAATACAATAACATATTATAGAATTCTAGACCACCAGAAATCTAAATGCTTGTTTTATTCTTTTCAGTTTTTTTTAGTATGCGAGTACGTAGTTTGGTTCACTTTTTACGCATTCGGGTTTTTGAGTTTTTAAATTATATTTTTTTATTTTATACTTTTTAGTTATGAACAATGTTGTGAATGTTAATATGCTCAACATAATATTCTGCATCTTTTGGTTGTTGTTGTCTTCGTTTCTACTGATATAATATGTAGGATTTTCTACTGCATGTAATTCATATTTATAGTTTTGTGTTAGTATAGGTTTTCGATTGACGTTGAGTACCTACTAAATCGTTTGAAGTTGGAGATGGGCGACCGAGGCGGTGCAATCCGAGAGTGGTTCCGTATTCCCACTATCACGTACCTGCACGTACGAAAAAAAGGTAGTCCAATATACCTACTAGCATAGATCGTAGAACCCAAGATGGGCCCCATCCCAAACTTCACGGCGCACGCAATCATGTCAACGTTGGGAAGAGTGAGCTCACTCTTTCCGTTCTAGTCGGTTGCAGGACGCGGTGGACGCCGGACGTTTTTACATATCATTATTCGGGGTCAACAACCAAAATAAGTAGTACCACAGCAAATCTCGCCGCTAGCGATTATAGGGGTCAAGTAGATTGGTTGTTTGTAAACCACTTACGATACATACAGAGACGCAGTTTATTACCAATTTCAAGATTCTCAGGGCACATCTATTGATTTATATCGATGCCTACTAGATACATTAGTATATAATGTCCATCCACATTCACACGTACAGTTAGTTATACGAAGTTTTCTGCTACCTATAAACCTATAAATGTGAGAATGGTTGTTACTCAACTTTAAATCGATATACATCCTAAACGGTCAGTCAAATCGAAAAACATTGAGAAAAAGCTAAACATTATTTTCAAATACCTATTCAACGATACCCCTCTTGACATATTTTGGTGATTTTCATTTTTTTAATTTGGACAATATGGCTTCCTGAATCCGCCATATTGGACTTACACTAATGTCATGTCTTTAGTGTCACTCGCCAGATTAAGAGGAATCGATTGACGTGTGAATCATAAAAATCGGCCCAGGCGTTTGGTCTGTATAGTGCCTCAAAGGAACATACAAACATACATACATACATACACACATACATACATACATACATACATACATACATAGACTGTTAAACACATTACCACTCCTTTGCGTCGCGCAGTCGGGTAAAAATGTAAAAAAATAAGGCATAACCCACGACGCGTTCTACATCCGCGGCGCGAGCGCTTGCTTACGACTCCCACGTTAAAACCGCGCGATCGGCCGCAGACTCGGCGGGTAGCGCCCACGCACTCTGAGGTCAGTTGGCGCAGGCGCGGCGCCAGTTGTTGTCACGAGATTCATGACCCCCCTGGGCTGGGTCCAGTACTAGTGCACCCTCACTCGCCCAAGGTCGCGAGATTTTAGCCTACCGGTAGACCGTTCCTTCCAGGAAACAAGTGACAGTCGGTTGTCAGACGCACGGCTGAGCGCTCGCGCATATTGTTATTAGATAAATGTCGTAAACCCTCCGCGCTAAACAGGGACAGAGTTACGCGTTAGAAAGAGCGCAAATGTTTATTTGATAATCGCGACAGGTATTGCGAGCTGAATTTAACTTTGTTGTGTCCCAGCAAGAGTCGCTATTTATATAATTGTTTTTGCTAAGTGTGGCTTCTGTACTAATATTTATTCTGTGCCAGTACCTACCTAGGTAGACCACTGATTAAAAGGCATGCATGTATTTTTCGCACAGCTTTGTGCCACAACTATCTGACCCCCGTAACCCCCCCTAAAGCCAAAGCTGGATCCGCCCTTGGGTTGGCGTTGCTTGGACCTCGAGTAATCGTTAAACGCCCGTTGCCCGCCACGTTAGGGTGATAATCTCAAACCACTGCAAAACTGCGAAAATCAGCGGTATCGTGAGTTTTGAAATAATCCCGTAGTACCGCGGCGGGTGCGGATGATGATCGCTCCATGACTTCTTAGCTTCGGACGTCCCGCTCCACTATTCCACCGCCGCTCTGACGCTACGCCGACGCCGCTACCTGACATTAACATGTCGGTGTCTCACACCCATAAAAAAATCCACTAAAAAAGCTCGACTAAAGAAATTTTCATCACAAAAATCATAAATCGGTTTCAATTTAAAGTCAAATTCTCGACCAGATTGCATAAGAATGTATCGCTATGTCGTCGTCGCAAAGTTTAGTTTTTTGTTCATATTTTTAAATGAACTACACCGACTTTGATATAATCTTTAAGGGACCACCTCTGAACTATGATGTACCAAACAAAAAGATCCATCAACATCGATTCACAAAAATTGGCAGTCATAGGAACTGCCCATAGAAGTGAAAACTTATAACTCAGAATTTGATAGCTTACCTTGGAAACTACACGGGTGAAACCGGAGGGCGTGGCCTCGCCATCATGGCATGGCCATCTAGAAATGCGTCAGCATTTCCCATTGGCTGATGCGTTTCTAGATGGCCATGCCATGATGGTCTGGCCACGGCCTTTCATCATTTCCCATTGGCTGACGTATTTCTAGATGGCCAATAGCCATGGTCCCGAGGTTACCCAAAGCTTTCTTATCATACCCGAGCGTGACGAATGAATTCAATTCACAGCCCACGAAAAATCTGTCTAGGCGCGCCTAAAGAAGTTTTCACTTCAAAAACATCCATCCGAATCGATAACCTCCTATTTTTTGGAAGTAGGTTAATAACGTGAAAATTCAAACAGTTATCTGAAAATGAAAAACATCAAACCGATACTGTTACGTATTATTTTTAATTTAGACACGCTTAAAAAAAGAATGTGCCAGCAGCAGCTGTGGACACGCGAATCGATCCGGCACCGTTGGTTCAGGTGGCGGCGAGCTACGCGCGTGCCGCCGCAGTCTATGGAGAACAAAACGTGTGTACACAGGTGCGTGTGCGCAGGTGCTTGGGTTGTGTCTGTACGTCCGTCACTATAGTTACTTATGCTGTTTCGGATTTTTGATCTTTTCGTGGTTTTTGATATAACTTCTTAACTATAGACTACAGGCCCGTGAACAAAATGCATGGGTCAAATTAACCACCAGGAGACCTATGTATGATGATAGAAGGGTATAAAGTAAATAAATTGGCAGTCATATGAACTGCCGATAGAAGTGAAAACTTACTACTCCGAATTTGTTAGCTTACTTTGGAAACTACACGGGTGTAACCGGAGGGTGTGGCCTGGTCATCATGGCATGGCCATCTAGAAATGCGTCAGCATTTCCCATTGGCTCACGCATTTCTAGATGGCCATGCCATGATGGGTAGGCCACGCCCTTTTAGCATTTCCCATTGGTTGACGCATTTCTAGATGACCAATGGCTATGGTCCCGAGTTTACCCGAAGATTTCTTATCATACCCGAGCGTGACGCTAGAATTCAATTCACAGCCCACGAAAAATCTGTCTAGGCGCGCCAAAAGAACTTTTCACTTCAAAAGATTCAGCACTATTCCGTCACTTGTAAGCTGTTCAACTAAGTGCAGTTGAAGAGGGGGGGGTTGCAACCATCGATCATTTCTCCTTGTCGCATGATTCTTGTACGGCGTTGCGGAATAATAGATTAGAAGAGGTATTGGTATAGTCCGAAAATGAATATGGTTGTTTCACATTTTTTATCAACGGACACATGAGTATGTGTGCTATAGTCAGTCCAGTCCAGCTTAAATTTCAGTTACGTAACAATAGTTACTTATGCTGTTTCGGATTTAGATATTTTAGTGATTTTTGCAATGATGACTTCTTGTGGCTTTTTAGTACGAAATATTTTTCAGTGAATGGCTAATTCCTAAGAAACTATGCATTTATTTTTAATTGACATTTTGTTTTTTAAATATTTTTACTGTCAGAAAAGTATTTTTTCTGTTATTATATTTCTTTATCTAATTGTGCAGGTTGTTCGATGAAAAGTAGCCTATTTGGATATTCAGATTATAATAGTACATTATGATATAAGTGCGCTAAGTTGATAATTACAGCCAAGGCGTTATTGCTATAATTAGCAGAGGCTGTAATTATCAAAGCGCACGTATGTCATACGACATTTTATAATATATTTGCGAGGAAATAAATAAAACTCTGACGACATTTTTAAAATAAAAACAATACAGCGAAAAATACGGCGCAGAATAATTTTTGCTTGTTCACATGTTCACAGATTAGCAATGCGCGCGCATCGGCGCCTTTTTTTTAAGCAACGGCACAGAACCAGCCAGTTTACCTCTCAAAGTAAATTTTATTCAAAACTTGTTGACCACTTTTCTGACATAAAAACTCTTTACTAAGATTCAAAAAGGTACCGTTCGTTATAATAAAGAATTATTAAATTCGTAACAAAACACAACAATAATAATTTACTTTATTATTAATGGCATACCGGCTGGTTCTGTGCCGTTGCTTAAAAAAAAAAGGCGCCGATGCGCGCGCATTGCTAATCTGTGATCCATAGTGATTAGTTACTCTGTGTTTGACTGCTTGTGATCTGTGATCAAGTAAATATTATTCCGCGCGTTTTTTTTCGCTGTATTGTTTTCATTTGAAAATGTCGTCAGAGTTTTGTTTATTTCCTCGCAAATATGTTATAAAACGTCGTATGACATACGTGCGCTTTGATAATTACAGCCTCTGCTAATTATAGCTCTCGCCTTCGGCTCGAGCTAGCAATAAAGCCTCGGCTGTAATTATCAACTTACCGCACTTATATCATAATGTACTATTATAGTTCTTAAATTCAGCTTGAATTCAATTATAATGACATGAATTTAAATATATTCAATTACGTGATTGTATAATATACAATCGTGATTAACAACTGGCCTAGTGGCTTATTTAAGTTACGGCTGGTATAGTCGGGAGAACGACGGCTGCCGATCCGGAGACCACGGGTTCAAACCCCACGCGCACCACCGTATTTTCGAAGTCTTGTGCGTAATGCCACTAACTTAAATCGGTGAAGGATAAACATCGGGAGGAGACCGACATGGACCTAGAATCTTTCGAGGAAAGTAGGAGAAAATATTATGAGAAATGTCCCCACAATGTTATAAATAGACTTAGATAGTTTAAGTAATTTATAAAATAAGTAAGAACTCCCCTGACAATCTTGTTAGTCAGGGATTAGCTCGTGGGCCAGGCCTATGCGCCTGGACATAAAAAAAAAAGAATCTTTCGAAGTCATGTGTCATCCACCAACCCGCACTTGGCCAGCGTGGTGGATTATGGTCTTGACTCACTCCTTGCGAGAGAAGGCCCCGAGTCCCAGCAGTGGGAACATTTAATGGCCTGCTTATGCTGGCGGCTTATTTGGTAGTAAGTCTGTCCGCGAAGCCGTAGGTCGTGGGTTCGATTATCACCCAGTGAAAATATTTATTTTTTTGTCATATGAATATTTGGTCTGTGTCTGGGTGTCTCTATGTTTAATAAGTATGTATTTATAACTATAATTAAATATTATTCCAGCTATCTGGCTCTCATAGTGCAAGCTATGCTTAGTCCAGGTCAGAGTGGTGAGAATTGTCCATGTCTACGGATATTTATTTACTAATTTTATCGGTATTTCTTCAGTGCTCCGTCAATTCTCTAGTCATTCAAGTCGATATCGTTTTTAGTGTATATTTCTAGAATAACATTAAAATGAAACTGTTCGGAGCGTACAATACGTCAGTAATTGTTCCCCTTCACTTGAAAGCTTGACAAATCACGCTGCGTCGTTAAACATTAACGACAACCACTGTTTGCCTGCCTCGATTCAAACACCCATTAACGTAGTTATGCCCGGGGACACGCGGATATGCAGACCACCGAACAGGACGTCTACTCTCTTTCTACGAAAACGTAATTTCGCAATAAACTCGCGACTTTCCAACTCCGATTCTACTTCGATCCGTCGTTTTGTCCTCTCCAGCAGTCCAGCATACTCTAATTAGAGTATGCTTAGAACATTTAAACGTCAAACAATGTTGTATCGGACAAAACGAAGTAGAACAAGAGCAGGAAAGTCGCGAGTTTTTTTTCGAAATTACGTTTTCGTAGAAATAGAGTAGACGTCCTGGAGTCTACCGCGTAACATTGGTTCCCGCCAAAGCGCAGCAAATCATTTTTTTATTAAAATAAAGAGTGTCGAGACGAGCAGGACATGCGCCTGATGGTAAGCAACATGCCTGCCACATGACAGCACAGTGACACGCAGCTATAGGAACATGAAGAGTCCAAATCATCACCTAGCACTGCACTGCGCTCGTCACCCAGAGATCTAAGATGTTATAACTCTAACCCCTGTAATTTCTCTGGAAACATTGCCCTTCAAACCGGAACACAGTAATGTTTGCACATTGCAAAAAATGTTATATTACAAATGTGAATGTTTGTTTCTCAATCACGTCGTAACGTATGAACGGATCGAGCTGAAATTTGGAACACAGATTATAGTCTGAAAGTACACATAGGCTTTTTATCCCGGGAATATAATGTGAAAGTAAATTACGTTGGTAACAACTTGGGGCGCTGCTAGTATTATAACCAATAAATAGATCAATTTTGTTGGTACACCAAAGAAAGGAAACACCGAAAAAAAAATTGGCGGTCATAGGAACTGCCGATAGAAGTGAAAACTTATAACTCAGAATTTGATAGCTTACCTTGGAAACTACACGGGTGTAACCGGAGGGCGTGGCCTCGCCATCTTAGCATGGCCATCTAGAAATGCGTCAGCATTTTCCATTGGCTGATGCGTTTCTAGATGGCCATGCCATGATGGCGAGGCCACGCCCTTTCAGCATTTCCCATTGGCTGACGTATTTCTATTATAGTTAACAGCACACGCCCGCTGCTACATCGTATTTCCGAGCCAAGTCGTGATAGCTTAGTTGCTAGAATATCCAATTTTACAATCGTGAGTACTTAGTTCGAATCCCACGTCTAAGCATTTTTTTAAAGTGCTGATGTCTTATAATTTTCTAGGGACCATACACAGGACCTAAATTATATTAATATTCATGAAACAATTTAGACACTATTGAACTTGAAATGAAATGAAATGAAATATGAAATGAAATGAAATGAAATGAAATAATTATTTAAATTATATAATTCTTATCGATTAATTAGTGAAAGAATTGTAATAAAATTTTTAACTTATAATAATATTTTTTACTAGGTACTTATTAACAAATATACCTAATGTACTGAACATAAACTTAAGGAGTAGCATTGACGTATTATATAAACATTATAACAATGATTCATTATTATCATTCCGAATGTTAGCCATTCGGATTGCATTTAGAAACAGTACTCATATTATTTCCAATGTTACCTACAAATATTAGTTTTACGAATAAAATTTGTCGAAATATGCGTCAATCACACCAATCGATATTATCGTACATGAACATTACGATATATAATATACGATAGATGAAACCCATTGTAAATTGAAGAGAATATGACAAAAGTGAAAGAAAATCGTCAAATAACTGTATTTCGGGTTTATTTTACAGTGCTGAATGATTACTTTACATAAATTCTCAGGAAAAAAAGAACAAAATTATCGTACCGGTATTGACCTCTCCAGATTTTCTATGACACTAGAGTAGGATACAATCCACAGCTGAATTTAATTTTGAGATTCGGGCAGTGGTCGTAAATTAGTGTTGGTCTAGCCTCTAACCAAATACTCATAGGCTTAGTTGTGCAACGCCATCTATTGTATCATATATACAACAGTCAGTTTGTGCAGATAAATCTCCAATATAATTTTTTTTTCGTTATTGTTTGTTAGAAAATACTTAGATTTAAATTAAATGCGTTGATAAGAGGGATCCTTTATTAAAACTATTATTCTCAGGAAAAAAAGAACAAAAAGAGTGTTGAGAGAAAAAAAGAACAAAAAGAGTATAGCGGTAACTACCGGGGTTCGAACCGGGGGTACCTAACTTCATAGGTGACCCCTTTCTTACTATTTGCACCAATCGGTCGTTATTCACATTGGTGAAATTTGTTATCGTATTCTAATTCTATCACGCTACAAGGCACAAAACGTTACAACTTTTTCGTGAGAATTTTTTCCGTCTAGCTTCCTTTCATAACGCGCGATAAGGAACTTCGTTCCAATAAATAGTTCATATAAAACACTTAGCATAAATAATTAATTTCAAGCTTCTAGCTTCAAAAATGATGAAACTACCAAACAAGCTTTAATTCCTCTTCACAACTCAAACCTTTACAACTCTACCTCTACAAATTACGAAACTTCCATGCTAACTTTCATACCCCTTTTCAACCCCTTACAACCCTTTTTCGTAGCTTAAGTATGTCCTTTTCGGGCCTAGACCATCAGGCTCTATCGTTATTCAATGGATTCAGCGGTTTTGGCGTGAAAGCGTAACAGACAGACATACTTATTTGCAATGGAGTTATCTGCTGTATCATTAACTCCGTCACCTACTACATGACGTCTACTCTCTAGCTTCGAAAAACAAAATAAACTCGCGACTTTCCTACTCCGGTACTACTTCGATCCGTCGTTTTGTCCGTTTAAATGTTCTAAGCCTACTCTAATTAGAGTTGGCTTAGAACATTTAAATGTCAAACAATTTGGTTCATTCGGACGAAACGTAAGTAGAACTGGGTCAGTAAAGCCGCGAGCTTATTTCGAAATTACGTTTTTCGTACAAAGAGATTAGACGCCCAGTTGGCAAACTTGTTCGTCCGTGTGTATCGCCTACGTTCGTATGCTTATAGTAATTAGTATAAAATATTCAGCACCGATAGATTTCACGATTGACAGCTCGTGGCGCTTTTAAATTAGTGTTTTGATGATAACAGGGCGTAGCTTGGGCTCTTTATAATATACAAACACCGTCAATACATTAATGTGTTTTATGTATAAGTATGTATTTACATACATAGGTAGGACTCTTAGCAGAGTCCGCCTGGGGAAGTTCCACACCTTTGTCAATTATTCTACCGCCAAACAGTAATGGGCAAACATTACTGTGTTCCGGTTTGAAGGGCAATGTTTCCAGAGAAATTACAGGGCTTAGAGATATAACAACTTAGATCTCTGGGTGACGAGCGCAGTGCATTGCTAGGTAATGATTTGGACTATCATGTTCCAATAGCTGCGTGTTACTGTGCTGTTATGTGGCAGGCATGTTGCTTACCATCAGGCACATGACCTGCTCGTCTCGTCACAATATGCTATAAAAAAAAATGTGTTCAATCTATAAGTATGTATTTACATACATAAATAGCCGACTAAATGTTCCCACTGCTGGGACTTGGGGCCTTCTCTCGTAATGAGAGAGTCAAGGCCATAATCCACCACGCTGGCCAAGTGCGGGTTGGTGTATTCACAGTTGTATCAATAAATAAATATTGGACACACACACAGCACCATCTGACCTCAAACTAGCCAAACTATGAAATCTAGTTAGCTGATATAATAGGTACTTATATATTTTAAACTCTTACTTATTATACATAGAAACACGCAGACACAGTACAAAAAAATGGCAGTCATAGGAACTGCCGATAGAAGTGAAAACTTATAACTCAGAAATTGATAGCTTACCTTGGAAACTACGCGGATGTAACCGGAGCGCGTGGCCTCGCCATCATGGCATGGCCATCTAGAAATCCGTCAGCATTTCCCATTGGCTCACGCATTTCTAGATGGCCATGCCATGATGGTGAGGCTACACCTTTTCAGCATTTTCCATTGGCTGACGCATTTCTAGATGCTCAATCGTCAAGGTCCCGAGTTTACCCGAAGATTTCTTATCATACCCGAGCGTGACGCTAGAAATCAATTTACACCCCACAAAAAGTTTGTCTAGGCGCGCCTAAAGAAGTTTTCACTTCAAAAAATATTTGAATTAATCACTCAAATATTTGCACTGGGTGGGGATTGAACCCACGACCCACGGCTTCGCAGGAGACTTACTACCAGGAAGGCCTATTAATACCTTTATTTTTATTTATTCTTTTAATAATTGTACATTCATGGTGTCATGCTATTATAATCACCGAACTGGGTATTAAGACCCCGTATCTTGGTGGTTAGTTACTTAAATCCGCGCGAAAAACATACTTAACTCTTCTTTCAGTCCTTTTTTTTTAAATTTTATAGGTTTACACTTGACCGTCATCTCGCCTGATGTTAAGCGACGATGCGGCCTACGATGGAGCGTGTTTACCTAGAAATAACCGATTCACTCTCGATTTGAAGACACAAAGATTGTAACCATTGGGGAAAACCCACTCAGGCAACGTATTCCACAGCCTAAACGTTCTTATCACAAAAGTAGAGTCAAATCTCTTCGTTCGTGTCTTTGGAACATCAACCATGAAACGATGTAGCTTTTTCGAGCCACGAGCATTCCGATTGAAAAAAGGACAAGATGGTATTAGATCATGTAAATCAGCCGCACACTCTCCGAAGTGTATCCGATAAAAAACCGATAGACTAGCAATTTTACGGCGATGTTCAAGACTTTGAAGTCTTTTTCGCACAAGAGTGTCGTTACCTATGAGCCTTTTGGCACGTCTCTCGATCGATTCCAGAGCCTCCAGCTGATACTTAGCCGATCCATCCCAAAGGTGCGAACAGTACTCCATACAGGAGCGAATCTGTGCTTGATATGATGTGAGCAACTGTTCAGACTTGAAGTACCTTCGCACCTTTGAGAGGACACCTAGTTTTTTGTCGGTCACCTAGTTTGTTGCTCAGTCGGGTAAAAATAAACGTAAGAGTCTATTTATTTTTTCTTTTTAAGATTAAATTTAAGATGCCAGCTTTTTATATGATATAATAGGATAATAGGTAATAATAGTGCTCCGCGTTCTCATAATTTACTCGCAAGCATAAGTGATCGCAGCTGAGTTAGAAGCTTATCGGATTTTCTATCAGATCATCATCATCATCATCATCATCAACAGCCCACTAAACGTTCCCACTGCTGGGACTCGGGGCCTTCTCTCGGAAGGAAAGAGTTTAGACCATAATCCACCACGCTGGCCCAGTACGGGTTGGCGGATGACACATGACTTCTAAAGATTCTAGGTACCTACATGTCGGTTTCCTCACGATGTTTTCCTTCACCGTTTTAAGTTAGCGGCATTACGCACATGACTTCGAAAAGACAGTGGTGCGTGTGGGGTTTGAACCCGGGGTCATTGGATCGGCAGCCGCCGTTCTCCCGACTAGACCAGCCGTAACTTTCTATCAGATACATTTCGGTTATTATGCAACTGATCTGCGTGATCTAATACCTTGACCTTTTCTATGGAACTGCAGATCAGGTGACTCGAAAAATTTATAACATTCACTGATACGGCATCAATATATTCCATACAATCTATTCCAGTTTCGTATTTTCAAAAACATCTAAACATCCAAATTTCTCGTAATTGAGTTACAAGAATTACGTATTCATTTTTAATTCTATCCAAAGCTTAAAACTAAACAAACAAAAATCCAGTTTTCCCGCCATCGCCAGCTGCGCGACGAAAAATCCACACGCGCTAGAGCTGGCTGAATAGAAAATCTGCCGCGGCCATAAAACACCGGCTTGTAATTAAAACAACATCAGTGTGCGGACTACGAGAGCTTAGGGACAGTTTTATTACTAGACAATTAGCAAAAAGTTGCTATCTAGCTTCGTCCTGCGTTCAATAAATAATTGACTTGTCTTCTTCTTGTTAATAATTAATTAGTCTTAAATATGAATTTTGTTAAAAAATCAAGAATTTATAATTTCGGTGAATTTTTCAGAAGTATTCTTAGCACTAACGCGCAACTAACATTGACCGAAGTTCTTTCTACGGTAGGCTTAATGTGATAAGTCCCATTAACTCTTAAGTCTAATGCAGTTTATTAAATCATACAGTCGTTCGACGAAGCCGTCTAGACGAGGCAATCGTGTAGGGCGTGCGGGGTGAGACGCGGGAAGCGCGCTCCTACATTGCCTACATTACAATGTTAGTATTGCAGGAGCGCGGCTCAAGGCTGACGTCTTCCATATGTTTAAAATTTTATTTTGGTGCCACGTTTTTAAAATTGCGAAAACCCTACCCGTGTACCGTACTAGACATTATCGGCGTTTCTCCCAAGATCAAAGGCGATGAACTACTGGTAGTATTTCTTAATACTGTGAATCTACGGTGTAAATTCAAAAAGAAACACTTTAAAAATGTTTGTCTAACATCGTCAACTGTCCTGATGTTGTCCAGAAACATAAGCAGCCTACCTCTTACCATCAGGCGAACTGTCTGCGTTTTCACATTAGTTTTAAAAAATTAAGCTACTACGTAAATAATAATTATACTTATACGTAATTAAGCTACTCCGTAGCTCCCGGCCTGTCGCAGGCAGATGGCGCACGGACGTGACGTCACGCGCCGCCATTTGCATTTTTTCCCGCCAACCGCGAGCTATGCCCGTTCTATGCGCAAATAGATGCGTGCTGTAATAGGTTTTTCATGAAACCAAATTTGCGTGCACAAATTCAACTTTCTAGCTTTCTACTCAGAACACAGCACATCTTATAATCAACTATCTGGCCGCCATCACACAAGCTTTGCTTAGTTTGGGGTCAGATAGTGTTGTGTGTGAATTGTCCACCAAAATTTAAAAAAAAAAATGCTATGTTTTATTTATTTTCAAATGTTTTTAAAATAATTAGCGTAACAATAATTGTTTTCAATAAAAATAATAATTTAAGTTTCAAATATTAATTAGGTACCTGCATTTGTGTAACGACTTTATTGAGTTTATTTATCATAACGCAATTTAATAATTTTAACATATGGCAAAAATATATTATGTTAGCCAAAACAGAAGAAAAGTGTGTGTTCTTGTGTTATCTTCATATTCAATAAAACTTGGATTGTGATCAGTAAATCACACGTGAAACTGGCGTGAAATCACGTAGATACCGATAATTAAAAACCAATTTTCAACTTACCAAAGAAATGTAGAGAAAATGTTTAATTTTATAAATGGTGAGTGAATATCGGTCATTGTTAGGTAATAGACTACAGGCCCGTGAACAAAATTTACGGGTCAAATGAACCACCAGGAGACCTATGTAGGATGATAGAAGGGTATAAAGTAATAAAATTCAGCACTATGCCGTCACTTGTAAGCTGGCCAACTGAGTGCAGTTGAAGAGGGGGGGTTGCAACCTTCGATAATTTCTCCTTGTTGTATGATTTTTGTATCATCCTACATAGGTCTCCTGGTGGTTCATTTACTACGTAAATTTTGTTCACGGGCCTGTAGTCTATAAGGATAGCGTAATAGGTTTTGATATAAATCGTAACATGTGCCCTAAGCACTTCGAAATTGAACTCTGTTTTTAAGTGAGCGGAATTACGCACATGAATTCAAAAAGACAGTGGTGCGCGTGTTTTTGAACCCGGGGTCTCCGGATCGGCAGTCGCCGTTCTCCTGACTAGACCAGCCGTAAATTATAGTTAACTGAAGTTATAGCTCTAGTTTTTAATTGTCATTTTTGACGTGATAACGTCTTATAATTCGATGAAGCCGGCTGCACGCCCGCAAAACTGTAACGTTCCGCCGTTACCGTTAGTTCGTCGTCCGTGCCATGCGGACAAAGCTGAGCGCTGAGGGCGCCACCCGCCGAGTCGAGCGGTATCACTACTCGCGCTATCAGCGTACTGATTTCTTAAGACGTTTTCACGTTCCACTATCGTCAGTAAACCGACTTTACAGACAACCATTTTTTTTGGATACAATAAAGATTACCAATTTACCTATTAGGTAGGTACTCATCGCCTATGATCTTTCTTCTCTCGTATGTCATGTTTTAAGGGTAAATCAGGGTAGTTAAAAAAAGCTAGTTCCTGTACTTTGACTCTAATTCTTGATTTTTGGCTTTTATTGAACTGTTTTGACAATACCTAAATGACATAATGTTTGACAGCTGTCAAGGATCTTGGTCCTCGCTGTCCTAGCCACGTCATGTCGCAGCCAATACCAGATGGACACGGCTATGCGAGCTGACATCACATTCAACGATGAAAATGACAGGTGAGGTCAGGAATTTGGTCATTCGCCGCAACTCGTGACCAAAAACACTGGCGTTTGCAACGCAACACACATGTTTGGCTCACTGGTGATGTAGCTGGTATTGCATTTACGATTTGTTCATTGTTATAAAGTAGTAGGTAAAGCTCAGTGACCAGCGGGCTGCTATGTATTGAGGATATAGGTACGGCTCAATGCAAACATACGCCATTTTGGGTATCTAATAATGCCGACAGCATTTTGGCCACTCTTGGCGGTAGGGGGGAGATTGGCATCAGGACCTCGAGATCTCCATTAATTTACAATTTAATAGTTAATTAATAAAATAGTATTTAGTGTTTTCGTGAATTATTCGCAGCAAATTTTGATAGTTTCATTACCACGTTCGAGGGTAAACTGAGAACCATTTTTCAGGGAATTCTACACAAAAATTCGTTATCAAGATCAAATTAATAGACTACAGACCCGTGAACAAAATTTACGTAGTAAATGATCCACCAGGAGACCCATGTAGGATGACAGAAGCGTCTAAAGTAATAAGATTTAGCACTATGCCGTCACTTGTAAGCTGTCCAACTGAGTAACAGTCGAAATGCCGTACAAAAATCATGCGACAAGGAGAAATGATCGAGGGTTGCAACTGTTGGACAGCTTACAAGTGATGGCATAGTGCTGAATCGTATTACTTTATAATAATAATAATAATAAGTCTGAGTCTGTCTAAGTCTGAATCCTCTCAGCACCCTGCTGAGAGATTCAGAATTAGGCTATCGTCTTCGTAGAGGAGGTGAGGTTATATCTCATTTGCTGTACATGGACGACCTCAAACTTTTTGCACCGAAACGCCAAGACTTGTTGGAGCTATTAAAAACCACAGAGGTTTTTAGTAACGCCATCAAGATGGAGTTCGGTGTCGACAAGTGTGCGGTCATGCATGTACAGCGAGGGAAAGTAGTAAATTCAGAGAATTTACAACTTTCCGAGACTATAACTCTCAGATCCCTCTCCGAAGACGAGACCTACAAATATCTCGGTATGTCACAGTCGTTGGGTATATCAGCAGATGACATTAAGAAATCGGTGAAGGAGCGTTTCTTTTGCCGGCTGACAAAAGTACTTAAAAGTCTTTTGTCAGGCGGTAACAAGGCGCGAGCCTTCAACGGTTGGGTAATGCCTCTGCTGATATACTCCTTTGGCATACTGAGATGGACTCAGACTGAGCTCGACGCCCTGGATAGAAAGGTCCGTCAACTGCTCACAACACACCGCATGCTACACCCGCGCTCGTCTGTTATGAGACTGTATATCCCGCGGAAATGGGGGGGTCGAGGCTTACTAAATGCCAAGAACCTTCACAACCGCGAGATATGCAGTCTCAGGGATTATTTCCGCAACAGCGAGTCCGGGATGCATCGCGATGTTGTGGCAGTTGACAGGAGCTTCACGCCTCTTTCATTGGCAAACGAGAACTGGCGCAAACCATCGGTGCTCAGCACTGATGATCGCAAGGAAGTATGGAAGAGCAAGGAGCTGCACGGGCGATTCTATCGGGCCCTGACGGGACCCGATGTGAATCTGCTCGCTTCGGTGAACTGGCTGCGCTTCGGGGACCTCTTCGGAGAAACCGAGGGTTTTGCCTGTGCAATTGCGGACGAAGTTATCAAGACGAACAATTACCGGAAATACATAATGAAGGACGGTACGGTCGACATTTGTCGGGCATGCCGCCGTCCAGGCGAATCTCTTCGTCATGTTATTTCCGGTTGTTCGCATCTTGCTAACGGCGAGTACTTGCACAGACATAACCTAGTAGCCAGGATCATCCACCAGCAACTTGCTCTTAAATACTGCCTTGTCGAGTCCGAGGTGCCGTACTATAAGTACGCACCTCTGCCAGTTCTCGAGAACGGTCGTGCGTTGCTCTACTGGGACCGCTCTATCATCACGGACAGGACTATTGTCGCCAATAAGCCTGATATCGTGCTGGTAGACCGGTCTCAGCGCCGGGCTGTGATCGTCGATATCACCGTACCACATGACGAGAACCTCGTGAAAGCCGAGAAGGACAAGCTAAGCAAGTACCTTGACTTGGCTCATGAGGTTACCGCCATGTGGGATGTTGATTCGACGATCATAGTCCCAATAGTCGTGTCGGCAAACGGCCTTGTAGCGAAAAGTCTCGACCAACACCTTAAGAGACTTTCGCTAGACGGTTGGATCAAGGGTCAGATGCAGAAGGCGGTCATCCTCGACACAGCGCGCATCGTCAGGAGGTTCCTCTCTCTGCAGCCCTAACCACCGGTAGCTTGGGCCCTGCCCCGCTGCTGGCGGCTATCTAGGTTTAAGTTTTTATAATGTTTTTATGTTCTTTTATATAAATATTGTAAAAACTTAAATTTAAGAAACGAAATAAATACGTGGATAATAATAATAATAATAATAATAATAATAAGACGCTATCCGGACGACTCAGAACTGGAAAAGTCCTGGGCCGGACGGATTGCACAACTTCTGGATTAAGTGGTTTCGATGCTCACATGAGCGCTTGGCAACACAATTCCAAGAAGCCCTCGAGACGGGTTCTCTTCCCAGTTTCATGACCACCGGAGTCACCTTCCTGCTCCATAAGTCTGGTAGTACCACGGAACCAAAGAACTACAGACCCATCACGTGCTTGCCTACCATCTATAAGCTGCTTACATCCATTCTGAGAGCAAAAATTAACGCGCATATTGTCGCAAATAACGTTTTGGCCTCCTCTCAGAATGGATGTAAGATTGGGTCCCGTGGTACTAAGGAGCTGCTCCTCATTGACACGACCATTTGCCAACAAGTCAAACGAAACAAAGGAGCCCTCTCCGCTGCCTGGATTGACTATAAGAAGGCCTATGACGCGGTGCCCCATTCGTGGCTAGAAAGAGTTTTAGAGTTGTACAAAATAAATCCAACTCTAAAATTTTTTCTAAGCAAATGCATGGGACAGTGGTTCACAGTCCTTCGTCAACCAGGTAGCGTAGACAGCTCGTTTGTTTCGGAGGACTTGATAAAGATTGAAAGGGGAATATTTCAGGGAGACAGTCTGAGTTCCCTATGGTGGTGCCTAAGTCTGAATCCTCTCAGCACTCTGCTGAAAGATTCAGAGTTAGGCTATCGTCTTCGTAGGGGAGGTGAGGTTATATCTCATTTGCTGTACATGGACGACCTCAAACTCTTTGCACCGAAACGCCAAGACTTGTTGGAGCTATTAAAAACCACAGAGGTTTTTAGTAACGCCATCAAGATGGAGTTCGGTGTCGACAAGTGTGCGGTCATGCATGTACAGCGAGGGAAAGTAGTAAATTCAGAGAATTTACAACTTTCCGAGACTATAACTCTCAGATCCCTCTCCGAAGACGAGACCTACAAATATCTCGGTATGTCACAGCCGTTGGGTATATCAGCAGATGCCATTAAGAAATCGGTGAAGGAGCGTTTCTTTTGCCGGCTGACAAAAGTACTTAAAAGTCTTTTGTCAGGCGGTAACAAGGCGCGAGCCTTCAACGGTTGGGTAATGCCTCTGCTGATATACTCCTTTGGCATACTGAGATGGACTCAGACTGAGCTCGATGCCCTGGATAGAAGGGTCCGTCAACTGCTCACAACACACCGCATGCTACACCCGCGCTCGTCTGTTATGAGACTGTACATCCCGCGGAAATGGGGGGGTCGAGGCTTTTTAAATGCCAAGAACCTCCACAACCGCGAGGTATGCAGTCTCAGGGATTACTTCCGAAACAGCGAGTCCGGGATGCATCGCGATGTTGTGGCAGTTGACAGGAGCCTCACGCCTCTTTCAATGGCAAACGAGAACTGGCGCAAACCATCGGTGCTCAGCACTGATGATCGCAAGGAAGTATGGAAGAGCAAGGAGCTGCACGGGCGATTCTATCGGGCCCTGATGGGACCCGATGTGAATCTGCTCGCGTCGGTGAACTGGCTGCGCTTCGGGGACCTCTTCGGAGAAACCGAGGGTTTTGCCTGTGCAATTGCGGACGAAGTTATCAAGACGAACAATTACCGGAAATACATAATGAAGGACGGTACGGTCGACATTTGTCGGGCATGCCGCCGTCCAGGCGAATCTCTTCGTCATGTTATTTCCGGTTGTTCGCATCTTGCTAACGGCGAGTACTTGCACAGACATAACCTAGTAGCCAGGATCATCCACCAGCAACTTGCTCTTAGATACTGCCTTGTCGAGTCCGAGGTGCCGTACTATAAGTACGCACCTCTGCCAGTTCTCGAGAATGGTCGTGCGTTGCTCTACTGGGACCGCTCTATCATCACGGACAGGACTATTGTCGCCAATAAGCCTGATATCGTGCTGATAGACCGGTCTCAGCGCCGGGCTGTGATCGTCGATATCACCGTACCACATGACGAGAACCTCGTGAAAGCCGAGAAGGACAAGCTTAGCAAGTACCTTGACTTGGCTCATGAGGTTACCGCCATGTGGGATGTTGATTCGACAATCATAGTCCCAATAGTCGTGTCGGCAAACGGCCTTGTAGCGAAAAGTCTCGACCAACACCTTAAGAGACTTTCGCTAGACGGTTGGATCAAGGGTCAGATGCAGAAGGCGGTCATCCTCGACACAGCACGCATCGTCAGGAGGTTCCTCACTCTGCAGCCCTAACCACCGGTAGCTTGGGCCCTGCCCCGCTGCTGGCGGCTATCTAGATTTAAGTTTTTATAATGTTTTTATTGTTATTTTATATAAATATTGTAAAAACTTAGATTTAAGAAAAGAAATAAATACGTGAATAATAATAATAAAAACCCGCTGTCACTACTGCACGTCTTTTTTCGACCGTATTTAATTTTATTACGTTTCTTCCATTCTCCTTAGTTTTATAGTTCATATTTTTGAAAATCTAATACGAAAAACCTCGAAGAAATATACGAAAAACATAAAGAATAGTTTAAACCTAATTTTCCTCAACAAAATAGAAAATGCATTTTGACAATAGTCTGTCAATCAAGATCCATCATAAACAATACAATGTAAACAAATATTAAGAAATGGAATGTAAAAATAATGATTACACGGTTAAGAAGACGGAATGAAGCGGAAACACGTAGCGCACAACCAACACCAGACCGTGTCCCGTCACCGCCAAGCCTGTCGTCGGAGGATGAAGCTTTCTTGACTCCCCGCGACACGAGTGCTAGTTCGAGTGACGAGGACGCGGTGCGGACCCCGCCGCCCAGAAGAGCAGGACGTCGTGGCCGTCCGCCGCTGCCGGCATGCTTGGGGCCTGTGAGGCAATCTGCCTCGCGCCCGGCCCCCGCTACCGGTGGTGTAGTGCGTCGCATGCGATGGACTCAACAAATGAATGAGAACTGCATGCGCGCCTACTACAGGGCTACAGAGGGAGGAACCCACCTGACCGCGTACTGTGCCAGGATGCTGCTTCTGTTTCAGGCCCTTGAACCAACCGTCGTCGCCGTGTCTGCTCAACGACTGTCTGATCAAGTGAGAGCAATCCGGCGGTGCAAACTGCTGGATGACTCGGCACTTGATCGGCTACGCCTGGAAGAACAACATACTCGCCCAGCTTCTGCCTCGTCGCGGGATCCGCCCGCCGCGTCGTCGACCCTGACACTGGCCTCAGTGCCACCGTCAGAGGTAACACTTGCGGCACCGGTCGATCCCGACTACGAGGAGGAAGACTCGGCGAGTAGTAATGTATCTGACCAGGTAAGAGGGCAACTGAGGAGTGCTTTGGAAGACGCGATCTTCCAATATCGACTCACACCAAACTCTAGGCCGCGCTTACCACGTTTGCCCACTCATAAACGGAATTTGGCTTTGATGGGAGCCCTGAATACTTTGCTGGTGCCCTATTTGGGTACTAGCAAAGATTTGACTGATACCCATTCTATTCTATACTGCGGTGCTATCGCGGCGTGTCGCGTTGCACGTGTCAAGTTTCCAGACACTGACCGTACAACGCGAACCGCCAGAGATGCACCCGCATGGCAAATGCGAATAGAACGGCGTATCAGCACATTCAGGACTCTTATAGCAAAGCTAATCTGCTTCAGTCAGGGGAACAGTCGTCCCCGAGTCATGCGTTTCGTGACACAGGCATTCGCTGGGACTGGTATCAGTCCCCAGCACTATCTAGCCAATGTTACGGAACGCATTGACTATCTGAAGCAGAAAGTTTATGCGTGGGCAAACCGTATTCGCCGCTACAGAGAGCGTGTGAATCGATATCGGCAAAATCGCGACTTCCAAAGTGATCAAAGGAAGGTGTACCGAAACTGGGAAGGAACTAGTCGACATGTGAACGATGGGCAGCTACCGGATGCCAACGCTATGAAAAACTTCTGGCGCAGCATCTGGTCGGTGCCTGTCGAGCACACGGAGGGAGCTTGGATGCGTGTTGTTGAACGTGCGTGTGAGTCTATCGAAACCATGGAGTCTATTACAATAGACTTCGAAGACGTTAGCTGTGCTATCCGGACGACTCAGAACTGGAAAAGTCCTGGGCCGGACGGATTGCACAACTTCTGGATTAAATGGTTTCGATGCTCACATGAGCGCTTGGCAACACAATTCCAAGAAGCCCTCGAGACGGGTTCTCTTCCCAGTTTCATGACCACCGGAGTCACCTTCCTGCTCCATAAGTCTGGTAGTACCACGGAACCAAAGAACTACAGACCCATCACGTGCTTGCCTACCATCTATAAGCTGCTTACATCCATTCTGAGAGCAAAAATTAACGCGCATATTGTCGCAAATAACGTTTTGGCCTCCTCTCAGAATGGATGTAAGATTGGGTCCCGTGGTACTAAGGAGCTGCTCCTCATTGACACGACCATTTGCCAACAAGTCAAACGAAACAAAGGAGCCCTCTCCGCTGCTTGGATTGACTATAAGAAGGCCTATGACGCGGTGCCCCATTCGTGGCTAGAAAGAGTTTTAGAGTTGTACAAAATAAATCCAACTCTAACATTTTTTCTAAGCAAATGCATGGGACAGTGGGTCACAGTCCTTCGTCAACCAGGTAGCGTAGACAGCTCGTTTGTTTCGGAGGACTTGATAAAGATTGAAAGGGGAATATTTCAGGGAGACAGTCTGAGTTCCCTATGGTGGTGCCTAAGTCTGAATCCTCTCAGCACTCTGCTGAAAGATTCAGAGTTAGGCTATCGTCTTCGTAGAGGAGGTGAGGTTATATCTCATTTGCTGTACATGGACGACCTCAAACTCTTTGCACCGAAACGCCAAGACTTGTTGGAGCTATTAAAAACCACAGAGGTTTTTAGTAACGCCATCAAGATGGAGTTCGGTGTCGACAAGTGTGCGGTCATGCATGTACAGCGAGGGAAAGTAGTAAATTCAGAGAATTTACAACTTTCCGAGACTATAACTCTCAGAACCCTCTCCGAAGACGAGACCTACAAATATCTCGGTATGTCACAGTCGTTGGGTATATCAGCAGATGACATTAAGAAATCGGTGAAGGAGCGTTTCTTTTGCCGGCTGACAAAAGTACTTAAAAGTCTTTTGTCAGGCGGTAACAAGGCGCGAGCCTTCAACGGGTGGGTAATGCCTCTGCTGATATACTCCTTTGGCATACTGAGATGGACTCAGACTGAGCTCGATGCCCTGGATAGAAGGGTCCGTCAACTGCTCACAACACACCGCATGCTACACCCGCGCTCGTCTGTTATGAGACTGTACATCCCGCGGAAATGGGGGGGTCGAGGCTTTTTAAATGCCAAGAACCTCCACAACCGCGAGGTATGCAGTCTCAGGGATTACTTCCGAAACAGCGAGTCCGGGATGCATCGCGATGTTGTGGCAGTTGACAGGAGCCTCACGCCTCTTTCAATGGCAAACGAGAACTGGCGCAAACCATCGGTGCTCAGCACTGATGATCGCAAGGAAGTATGGAAGAGCAAGGAGCTGCACGGGCGATTCTATCGGGCCCTGACGGGACCCGATGTGAATCTGCTCGCGTCGGTGAACTGGCTGCGCTTCGGGGACCTCTTCGGAGAAACCGAGGGTTTTGCCTGTGCAATTGCGGACGAAGTTATCAAGACGAACAATTACCGGAAATACATAATGAAGGACGGTACGGTCGACATTTGTCGGGCATGCCGCCGTCCAGGCGAATCGCTTCGTCATGTTATTTCCGGTTGTTCGCATCTTGCTAACGGCGAGTACTTGCACAGACATAACCTAGTAGCCAGGATCATCCACCAGCAACTTGCTCTTCGGTACTGCCTTGTCGAGTCCGAGGTGCCGTACTATAAGTACGCACCTCTGCCAGTTCTCGAAAATGGTCGTGCGTTGCTCTACTGGGACCGCTCTATCATCACGGACAGGACTATTGTCGCCAATAAGCCTGATATCGTGGTGGTAGACCGGTTTCAACGCCGGGCTATGATCATCGATATCACCGTTCCACATGACGAGAACCTCATGAAAGCCGAGAAGGACAAGCTTAGCAAGTACCTTGACTTGGCTCACGAGGTTACCGCCATGTGGGATGTTGATTCGACGATCATAGTCCCAATAGTCGTGTCAGCAAACGGCCTTGTAGCGAAAAGTCTCGACCAACATCTCAAGAGACTTTCGCTAGACGGTTGGATCAAGGGTCAGATGCAGAAGGCGGTCATCCTCGACACAGCACGCATCGTCAGGAGGTTCCTCAGTCTGCAGCACTAACCACCGGTAGCTTGGGCCCTGCCCCGCTGCTGGCGGCAAACTAGGTTTAGGTTTTTATAATGTTTTTATGTTGTTTTATATATAAATATTGTAAAAACTTAGGCTTAAGAAAGGAAATAAATACGTACATAATAATAAAAAAAAAAAAAAAAAAAAAAAAAAAAAAAAATCGCTGTCAACACGAAAGCTCGTCTTTTTTACCGTAAATTATTTTAATATGTTTTCTACACATTTTTACAACAAAATTATACAAAAACATACAAGCAATATTCAAAAATCAAGGATTCAATTTAATTTTGGTGCAATAATACCTCAAAAGATGGAAAACTATACAATATTTATCAACATACAAGACATGACAGACGTCTGTCAAACTAAACGAATGGAAATATAATTACTTGGATATACAACTAAAAATATAGGTAAATGATTACACGGTCGAAGAAACGAGCTACAGCGTCACAATACGCACGCCCACCACCCTCCGCCCGTTCGTCGTCGTCTCCGAGTATCTCGTCGGATGAGTTCCACACCACCCGCGAGACCAGCGACTCGTCGAGCGACGCGAGCGAGCCCGGGACGACACCGCCTACAAGACCAGGGCGACGTGGCCGTCCCCCGCCGCCGGCACGCTTGGGGCCTGTGAGGCAATCTGCCTCGCGTCCGGCCCCCGCTACCGGTGGTGTAGTGCGTCGCATGCGATGGACTCACCAAATAAATGAGAACTGCATGCGCGCCTATTACAGGGCTACAGAGGGAGGAACCTACCTGACCGCGTACTGTGCCAGGATGCTGCTTCTGTTTCAGGCCCTCGAACCGACCATCGCTGTTTCCGCTCAACGACTATCTGATCAAGTGAGAGCTATCCGCCGGTGCAAACTGCTGGATGACTCGGCACTTGATCAGCTACGCCTGGAGGAAGAACGTACTCGCCCAGCTCCTGCCTCGACCCGGGATTTGCCCGCCGCGCCGTCGACCCTGACACTGGCTTCAGTGCCAATGCCAGTGGCGACACTTGCGACGCCGGTCGATCCCGATATCGAGGAGGGAGATTCGACGAGTACGGGTTTACCCGTCCAGGTAAGAGAGCAGCTGAGGAGCACTCTGGAAGACGCGATCTTGCAATATAGATTCACACCCAACTCTAGGCCGCGCTTACCGCGTTTGCCCACATATAAACAAAATTTGGCTTTGATGGGAGTGCTGAATTCTTTGCTAGTTCCCTATCTGGAAACTAGCAAAGATCTAACTGATACCCATTCTATTCTATACTGTGGTGCTATCGCGGCGTGTCGCGTTGCACGTGTCAAGTTTCCAGACACTGGCCGTGCAACGCGAACCGCCGGAGATGTACCCGTTTGGCAAGTACGAATAGAACGGCGTATCAGTACATTCAGGACTCTTATTGCAAAGCTAATCTGCTTCAGTCAGGGGAACAGTCGTCCCCGAGTCATGCGTTTCGTAACACAGGCTTATGCTGGGACTGGCATCAGTCCCCAGCATTATTTAACCAATGTTACGGAACGCATTGACTATCTGAAGCAGAAAGTTTATGCGTGGGCAAACCGTATTCGCCGCTACAGAGAGCGTGTGAATCGATATCGGCAAAATCGCGACTTCCAGAGTGATCAAAGGAAGGTGTACCGAAACTGGGAAGGAACAAGTCGACGTGTGAACGATGGGCAGCTACCGGATGCCAGCGCTATGAAAAACTTCTGGCGTAGCATCTGGTCGGTGCCTGTCGAGCACACGGAGGGAGCTTGGATGCGTGTTGTCGAACGTGGATGTGAACCCATCGAACCCATGGAGTCTGTTTCGATAGACTCCGAAGACGTTAGTTGTGCTATCCGGACAGCTCAGAACTGGAAAAGTCCTGGGCCGGACGGATTGCACAACTTCTGGATAAAGTGGTTTCGATGCTCACATGAACGTTTAGCAACACAATTCCAAGAAGCTCTCGAGACGGGTTCTCTTCCCAGTTTCATGACCACCGGAGTCACCTTCCTGCTCCATAAGTCTGGTAGTACCACGGAACCAAAGAATTACAGACCCATAACGTGCTTACCTACCACCTATAAGCTGCTTACATCCATTCTGAGAGCAAAAATTAACGCGCATATAGTCGCGAATAACGTTTTGGCCTCCTCTCAGAATGGATGTAAGATTGGGTCCCGTGGTACTAAGGAGCTGCTCCTCATTGACACGGCCATTTGCCAACAAGTCAAACGTAACAAAGGAGCCCTCTCCGCTGCTTGGATTGACTATAAGAAGGCCTATGACGCGGTGCCCCATTCGTGGCTGAAAAGGGTTTTAGAGTTGTATAAAATAAACCCAACTCTAAAATCTTTTCTAAGCAAATGCATGGGACAGTGGGTGACAGTCCTTCGTCAACCAGGTAGCGTAGACAGCTCGTTTGATTCGGAGGACTTGATAAGGAATGAAAGAGGCATATTTCAGGGTGACAGTCTGAGTTCGCTATGTTGGTGCTTAAGTCTGAATCCTCTCAGCACTCTGTTGAAGGATTCAGAGTTAGGCTATCGTCTTCGTAGAGGGGGTGAGGTTATATCTCATTTGCTGTACATGGACGACCTCAAACTCTTTGCACCGAAACGCCAAGACTTGTTGGGGCTATTAAAAACCACAGAGGTTTTTAGTAACGCCATCAAGATGGAGTTCGGTGTCGACAAGTGTGCGGTCATGCATGTACAGCGAGGGAAAGTAGTAAATTCAGAGAATTTACAACTTTCCGAGACAATAACTCTCAGATCCCTCTCCGAAGACGAGACCTACAAATATCTCGGTATGTCACAGTCATTGGGTATATCAGCAGATGACATTAAGAAATCGGTGAAGGAGCGCTTCTTTTGCCGGCTGACAAAAGTACTCAAAAGTCTTTTGTCAGGCGGTAATAAGGCGCGAGCCTTCAACGGTTGGGTAATGCCTCTGCTGATATACTCCTTTGGCATACTGAGATGGACTCAGACTGAGCTCGACGCCCTGGATAGAAAGGTCCGTCAACTGCTCACTACACACCGTATGCTACACCCGCGCTCGTCTGTTATGAGACTGTATATCCCGCGGAAGTTGGGGGGTCGAGGCTTTTTAAATGCCAAGAACCTTCACAACCGCGAGGTATGCAGTCTCAGGGATTATTTCCGCAACAACGAGTCCGGGATGCATCGCGATGTTGTGGCAGTTGACAGGAGCCTCACGCCTCTTTCATTGGCAAACGAGAACTGGCACAAACCATCGGTGCTCAGCACTGATGATCGCAAGGAAGTATGGAAGAGCAAGGAGCTGCACGGGCGATTCTATCGGGCCCTGACGGGACCCGATGTGAATCTGCTCGCTTCGGTGAACTGGCTACGCTTCGGGGACCTCTTCGGAGAAACCGAGGGTTTTGCCTGTGCAATTGCAGACGAAGTTATCAAGACGAACAACTACCGGAAATACATAATGAAGGACGGTACGGTCGACATTTGTCGGGCATGCCGCCGTCCAGGCGAATCTCTTCGTCATGTTATTTCCGGTTGTTCGCATCTTGCTAACGGCGAGTACTTGCACAGACATAACCTAGTAGCCAGGATCATCCACCAGCAACTTGCTCTTAGATACTGCCTTGTCGAGTCCGAGGTGCCGTACTATAAGTACGCACCTCTGCCAGTTCTCGAGAATGGTCGTGCGTTGCTCTACTGGGACCGCTCTATCATCACGGACAGGACTATTGTCGCCAATAAGCCTGATATCGTGCTGGTAGACCGGTCTCAGCGCCGGGCTGTGATCGTCGATATCACCGTACCACATGACGAGAACCTCGTGAAAGCCGAGAAGGACAAGCTGAGCAAGTACCTTGACTTGGCTCACGAGGTTACCGCCATGTGGGATGTTGATTCGACGATCATAGTCCCAATAGTCGTGTCGGCAAATGGCCTTATAGCGAAAAGCCTCGACCAACATCTCAAGAGGCTTTCGCTAGACGGTTGGATCAAGGGTCAGATACAGAAGGCAGTCATCCTAGACACAGCGCGCATCGTCAGGAGGTTCCTCTCTCTGCAGCCCTAACCACCGGTAGCTTGGGCCCTGCCCCGCTGCTGGCGGCACCCTAGTTTTTAAGTTTTTTATAATGTTTATATTTATTTTATATGTATTGTAAAAAACTTAGGAATTAAGAAAGAAAATAAATGAGTGAATAATAATAATAAATCTTTATTTCAGACCCAAGATCCATGTACAAAATGTCACTAATTATCTATTATCGAAGTAAAATAATTATGTACATTATAGTAAAAATAAAACACAAACAAACAAAATGTAGTCTTTTAAGTGGCAATAGCCATCCATCGTCTGTACGTTTCACACAGCAGTAGTCTATCCGCTAACCCCTTGACAATAGCGTTATTACACGTGCTCACTCTGGACATAAAAGACGAGATCCGCTTCCGTTGAATCGCGTTGAATGCATTTATACCCTTCTATCATCCTACATAGGTCACCTGGTGGTTCTTTTGCTACGTAAATTTTGTCCACGGGCCTGGACGTCTATTATAGATACATCTTCGGACTCGGAATAATCAAATCAACAGTGAATAGATTTCTTTCACGTAAACGCGCTTTATCGTCTGCTTCGTATGTGCCTCACATTCAAGTAATAATAGGCGACGCGGTCAGCCTTGTCAATATTTTAAAATTAATATTTTTGAAGATCAGGCACTGGATTTTCTCTCTTTTGGTGGGTTCTTTGCATAAGCAGCCCTCTTTGTCTTCCCACAGCTGGACTCGAGGCCTTCTATAACAAAGAGATAAGCAAAGCCATAACCCACCACACTGGCCTGTTTGGGTAGGCTGGTGACGCGTGACGTATACCTTGAAAAATGCCTTTGACCTTGAAACATGCGATTCTAAATTTTCTAATTTTTTTTAAACTCAAGGAGGTTGAGGAATTCTTTTAATTCCTTCTTTAGATTTTGTTGATGATGATGACTAAATTGGTTTATGCAAATAAACGCTTGAAAATGTCATCATTTTTTATTTTTACTTTAACTTAACTTTTGCCGGGAAGGTTTGGGAATTCAACTTATCCCGGTTGAGTTCTCAACCTTAACACCCTCGGATACCCTTACAATTTTGGCGCTGTTATCACGCTGTTCGCCATAGGCACAATTTGACGAAATGGTGATAACAAATTTGCACATTTGCATAATGATCTAGTTAAAAAAAAAATTGGCAGTCATAGGAACTGCCGATAGAAGTGAAAACTTATAACTCAGAATTTGATAGCTTACTTTAGCAACACGTGTGTAACCGGAGGGCGTGGCCTCGGCAACATGGCATGGCCATCTAGAAATGCGTCAGCATTTCCTATTGGCTGATGCATTTCTAGATGGCCATGGCATGATGCCGAGGCCACGCCCTTTCAGCATTTGCCATTGGCTGACGCATTTCTAAATGGCCAATAGCCATGGTCCCGAATTTATCCGAAGATTTCTTATCATACCCGAGCGTGACGCTAGAATCCAATTCACAGCCCACGATATATCTGTCTAGGCGCGCCTAAAGAAGTTTTCACTTCAAAAACCTACTGCAATGTAAAATCATATTCGGGCATTCCATCAAATTTCAAGAATCAATCACCATATCATCTAGCATGAAAGCAAATTTTTGATTTTTGGTCATATTTCAAAAACAGCTACACTGATTTGGATAAAATTGATATGGGATCACGTCTAAACTATGATCTACCAAACAAAAAAAGAACCATCTTATAATAGACACAATAGATTTTTCTTTTAGCTTATGTAGGTTTACACATGACCATGATATCTCGCCTGATTTATTCACAATTGGCGGCGCAATCGCGTAACATACATACAAATAAAGTGGCCAAGTGCGAGTTGGACTCGCCCATGAAGGGTTCCGTTGCAGCAAGTAACATAATATACATAGTACACATAGTTCTTGTAGTTCGTTGTAACTTTGGTCGAAGTTTCAATAATAGTGTATTTATGACGTACTAAAAAAAAACTACTTATCCGATCGAGTTCAAACTAATTTTCGTTGGTAGTTTACATGGTAATGTACATCATATATTTTTTTTAGATTTTTCATTCTCTTACTTTAGAAGTTAGAGGGGGGGGGACACACATTTTACCACTTTGGAAGTGTCTCTCGCGCAAAGTATTCAGTGTAGACGAAAATGATTTTAAAAACCTCAACATCATTTTTCAAGACCTATCGATAGACACCCCACACGTGTAGGTTTGACGAAAAAAATTTTTTTGAGTTTCAGTTCTCAGTATGTGGGGCAACCCTAATTTATCTTTTTTTTAAATTTTTTGTTCAAATCTTAATGCGGGCGGGTAACAGAATACATCTACTTACCAAGTTTCAACAGTGTAGTTCTCATAGTTTCGGCAAAAAGTGGCTGTGACATACGGACGGACGGACGGACAGACAGACAGACAGTCAGACAGACAGACATGACGAATCTATAAGGGTTCCGTTTTTACGTTTTACGGAACCCTAAAAACACACAACCGAATAGCTAGCTTCCTCATTTTTTTACGTCAGTTAAAAATACAAAGAAATGCAGGTGGAATTGGAAGCTACAAACCTTACGGTTGTGAAATTAGACGTTCCCACTACTAAACCAGCACTGCTTCAGTACGACTTCTTTGCGTTTTCGAAAGATTCATTATTAGTCTGTAAAATTGAAGTTTTTTTAATGTTCGAAGAGTAGCTAAGCTGAGGTGATAATGGGCAGGCCATATCGCTCGCAGAACTGACAACTGATGGGGATGAAAGGTTCTCGAGTGGCGACCACGAACCGGAAGTGTTGGACGGCCTCCCACTAGATGGACAGATGACCTCACAAAGGTCGCTGGAAACCGCTGGTTGCAGGTTGCACAGGACTGTTCGTTGTGGAAATCTAGGGGGGGAAGGCTTATGTTCAACAGTGGACGTCTTGCGGTGATGATGATGAATGCTCAATTTATTTTAACACTTAACGTCAGGTACGACGTGGGGAACATCATCCACGCACAGAAGCAGCTGTTCAAGGACTTGCCCTCGCAGATGGAGAATGCGGAGGGAGGGGAGGGCTTCAGGAGGAGCTCTGACTTTCTGTCTGAGGTATGTGGACGTTTCATTTAGCCACTCCATAGACCGCGGGGTCCGTAACCTTTGTCATTACAATTCTCTTTTTTTACGTATTTTTTGGCTTAGGAGAAGAAGAGGAATAGGGGTTAAAGCTAATTTTAGTGCTCGTCTGTTGAGCCGATCACTACCGGCTGGGATTCCGCTAGTAATCGACTCGACATCGTCCTTTGCCTAAGCCACCTCCCGGCCCAGAGCTTCTACTACGGCCGCATTTCTGTCCCTGATGGTCATCTGTAGGTTGAACAATTGGATGGTCTTGGGTGATGCAGTCAACGCTCGCCGCACAAACCGACCGATGGCGTCGTCGGTGTCGTTTCAGTATAGTAGTGTTTGTAGTGGTAGGACTCTTAGCAGAGTCCGCCTGGGGAAGTACCACACCTTTGCCAGTTATTCTATCGCCAAGCAGTAATGTGCAAACATTACTGTGTTCCGGTTTGAAGGGCAATGTTTCCAGAGAAATTACAGGGCGTAGAGATATAACAACTTAGATCTCTGGGTGACCAGCGCAGTGCAGTGCTAGGTAATGATTTGGACTCTTCATGTTCCAATAGCTGCGTGTCACTGTGGTGTTATGTAGCAGGCATGTTGCTTACCATTAGGCACATGTCCTGCTCGTCTCGTCACTCTTTATTAAAAAAAAAGTAAAATTGTTAAACAAATTTTCCATCGTAACAATCTCTTTCAGGTGCTAAGACGTGAACGACGCCGTCACCAGCGAGGCTCTGACACCCGGAGGATGGATAGCACTGACTTCGTCTACCACGAGCCAGTGAGCCGCGTCGCAGACGATGTTGACTTCATTAACGACGAATATGGAACCAACCTGGCTACATTCAAAACATACTCAAATCAAAATACACGAAGGCAGGGCAACATAAAATATAATCCATCCATTAAACTAAAACTACGTAGTCCTAATAGACGAATGGCAGATGTTTTTTTCAATCTCTTGGCAAGAAACGCATTAGACAAATTTAAACAAGGAGACACAGATGTGCCAAAAAAACCGAAACAAAAAGAAGAGCAAAAACAGTATAAAGGAGTACTGGACAGGTTTATAATTTATCTGAAAGGATATCTGAAAGATATACTAAGCAACGGAAGGAGGAAGATGGAAGTTAGTCCAGAGGATGAAATCCTGCTTAATTATGCTGTTCCGATAAAAATGAAGATTCATGGGTACCTTCAAGTACCACAAGATTTGTGATCTGAAAGACGTTTTTATACATTATTAATGTTTTTTCCTGAAATGTGAGCCAGTTTTATTTTATTTACGTCTGGAGGGACGGAAAAGTGACATATTATTGGGGTCAAGTACTGTATCGGAGCAGGTCAGGAGTTACTTATTAAAAAACAAAATTTAATATGCCAAAATGATATATGGAATTAAAAAGACATTTACACTATATGGCTGTCCAAACTGATCTGCCTATACGCGTGAGAAATGGCATATTCATATTATTTATTGATAAAATATTATTTTACACGTCAACTTAAACAATAAAACTTACATTTATTATGTAATATCAACACTCAGATATGAATGCGACAACAAAAAAACATATAGAGTTAATGTAATGAAGTAAAACTACATTATTTATCAAATAAATAAATAACTCAATGCTATCCAAGTTAATAACAATACAGAAACAATAGTCATCCAGAAATAATTATCAAATAAACACTACAGAAATAATAATTAAATAAAACTACAGAAATAATAATCAAATAAAAACTAATCAGTCAAATGTCAAACGAATAGAACTCTTTAAAATTATAGAAGGATTACTCGATCAACCATTTTTTAAATCTTATTTTAAACGACTGCAGACTATAACCGCTGCGGTGACGTCATCTGGTAGGTTGTTATACACTGTCGGGGCCATGACATGAGTTAACCTGTCAGATTTGGTAAGGGACCGCGGAACGGTCCTCAACTTGTGTCTGTTGCGGGTGGGATATGCGTGCTCAGCGCCACACTCCCCATACGATGATAGGTTCGTCCTGGCGTACACAGCTACCTGATAAATCAGGATGGAGAGCAACGTCAGGACTCCCAACTGCTTAAAATATGGGTGTGCTGGGGTGTCCCAGGATACCCGCGCCACGCTCATCACTGCACGCTTTTGCATTCGGAAGGCGCGCTCCCAGTCCGCAGCTCTAGCCCACATTTTAGCACCGTACTGAAGCTGAGAGTGCACCGTCGCAAAATAGCACGAGCGTGCTACCTCAGCCGGTACGAACCTCGACACCCGAGACAGAGCAAAACAAGCACTTCCGGGCTTTCCACAGACCTTATTTATGTGGTGATCCCACTTAAGACCGCGGTCGATCTCAAAACCCAGAAATGTAGTGGCTTCCAACCTCGATTCTCACTTTTTTTTTTTTTTTTTTATAGCATAGAGTGACGAGACGAGCAGGCCATGTGCCTGATGGTAAGCAACATGCCTGCCACATAACAGCACAGTAACACGCAGCTATTAGAACATGATAGTCCAAATCATTACCTAGCACTGCACTGCACTGCGCTTGTCACCCAGAGATCTAAGATATTATGTCTCTAAGCCCTGTAATTTCTATGGAATCATTGCCCTTCAAACCGGAACACAATAATGTTTGCACACTACTGCTTGGCGGTAGAATATTTGGCAAAGGTGTGGTACTTCCCCAGGCGGACTCTGCTAAGAGTCCTACCACTACAACTACCACTACCAGCCACACCCACCGACAAAGGTCTTAAAGGTCTTCCAGTCAAGCTAAACTACAGTTTAGCTTGACTGGAAGACCTTTAATAAGAAGTGATTTAGTAAGAAGTGAGTCTTAGTGAGATTCAGGGAAAGCCCGCTCACGCGGAACCATCTGTGCAGCTGGGAGGCTGCGACATTCAGCCTCTGCTCCAGAACGTCTACTGTCGGTGCCGTAACCACTGCAGCCACGTCGTCGGCGTACATAAGTATTTCTGCAGCTGTCACGGCACCGGGCAGGTCATTCAAAAGCAGAGAAAACAACACATTCGACACAGACGACCCCTGTGCCACACCCATATCGGACGCCATGGAATCTGATTTCTCAGATCCGCCACAGCTCACGACTACTTGCGATCTCTCCCGCATCAAATCAGTCAGAAGGGAGTGAAACGGCCCCACTACGCCGTAGTGTTGCAATTTAGCTGCAAGTACGTCGCGGTCGGCAACGTCAAACGCCTTTGACAAATCACAGCAGAGTATTGCCACCTGCTGTTTAGGCTTGGACTCTCGGGCCTCCATAACGCGACGTACTACCTCACGGGTCAACGCTATCGTCGAACGTCCTTCGCGGTACGCGTATTGTCGGTCGGAGAATGCACTTGTTTCGTTTAAGAATTCTATTAATCGAGAACTTAACCCGTTCTCAAAAATTTTTGCCACTGCGGGAATAATGGACACGGGTCTGTAGGTGTCCATATTATCTCGTTTCCCCTTACCTTTGTACAGTGGTGACACTTTACTAATTTTGAGTGGATGTGGAAACGATCCTTCTCTCATACAAGAGTTAAACAGATCAGCAAGTATCGGCGCCATCGAACATATTGACATTTTCAGTAATTTCACCGAAATACCATAAATATCCCGGGATGTTTTAGGTGGTATTTTTGTCAAAACGATACGACAGATTTCATCCACATTAAACTTACGCAGTCTCAACGAGCGGTCGGCCGGCGCACGCGCAGCCGCCAGCAGACGGCGTACCTCCGTGACGTCAGCACGCGGCGCTCCACAAGTTTTAGCAGCAGTTATGAATCTATAATTTATTGCGTTTAACGCAGATTTATTACAGTTAAATTTTGTCCCATCTGATTTTCTTAGCGCGTCAATAAAATCTGTACGTGAGCAATTATTTTTACCTCTTTCTATATTAATTACATTCCACATCGTTTTAGGGGTGGATCTACCAGAGTAAATAATGTCAGAATAATATTTATATTTTGTATTAGTTATTAAAGGCCAATGTCCATTTTTGACCCGCCAAAATATTTGTCGTTTAGACATATGAGTTATATATTAAAAAATCGGTGATTTTTTGTTGTACTCGTGTGCGAAGTTATATAACTTTCTAACATTGCAAAATAAAATAATTTGCATTTGTTTAAATTAAACCTACCATTTTCCAACAAAGCTGACTTGGAAAATATTGCAATAACGAAACGGTACTTGCGTTTCGTTTTATTGATCCGCGTTAGATTGAGATTGAATATGGATGTTATGTTTGTCAATTTCTTTCACAATGTCGTTTATTTACTACTTTTACATATTTAAATAATGATATATGTAATCACGGCGACTAAGAAACTATCATTGCTTTTTATAACAGTGTAAACGAGGAAGAAGTTGGCACACAATTGTGAAACGAAACGTTTTTAACCAAATCCAAATTGGTCAAACAAAGAGGTAAAACAATCTTTGTGGTCAAAGATTAATGTCAAATTGATAAATTGTCAATACAAAAAAAGTAAACAAGCAAAATGAATTATATTGTCACTATATTTAGTTTTCCTATATTAGTTATAGAAGAATATTATTAATTCCTAATCGGATATCAACAACAACTCAAGTTTTTGTGACGGAATTTATATTGGTTTTAACAAAACTGGGAATTATGTGATTCAGTGCTCCTTATTACTTAGGTACATAATTGTGGTAATAATTACATAAAACCATATATGCTTGTGTTCTCTGATGGAAACCTTCGATTGTTCTGGACCTTCTAAGACCACTGTCTCGAATATCAAAATAATGAGATATTTATATCACAATTAAGATATTCCCTTCTGTGACTATATTTCTATGCCAATTGAAGTGTTCATACGTATGGTAATCAGTTGGTAGTGAGCAGTACCTACTATTATTCCTATTTATTCTAATAAGAAATATGTTTTGAAAGATACCATAGTTCGTTGCTTTTCTTTTCTGTTCTAATCCGAAAGGAAAAAATAGTCTAATGTATTTTGACAGTAAACATAACTGTTCAATAATTATCCAGAACTATCGTCTCGGGGCCCATCAGCGAGATTTAAAACATTAAATTAAGTGGCTAAAACCGATTTTAAGTGTCCCCCGTAAATGTACAAATGAATTAACTCACCTATTGTCCTTGGCGCTGTCCAAAACCCAGTTTGGCCGTCAAGGATAAAGGGAACAGGGTCGGAAAAGGAATTTGGAATACCAAACCAGGCGGCGCGGCGTCCGTCGTCTCGAATTCCCGTTCGAGATCCCGAATTGTAGCGTAGTCACAAACACACTATTCAAAATGATCCGGCGTTGGGTCTCGGCCAATCAGAGCAGAGTCGCGCAGTGGAAGCGTGCTGGGCCCATAACCCAGAGGTTAGGGTCCTGAGGACTTTCCCGCCAGAGGATTAACTGGAACCTCCTGTCCTCGGGGTGTATGACCGTTTGTCGGAACATCATTCGGATGTCCGCTCCCAACACCACCTGGTGCCTACGGAAATTCAGGATGATGTCTACAATATCCCGATGTAACTTCGGTCCTGCGTGGAGGCACTGATTCAGTGACACTCCTGTCGAAGTCGGAGCGGATCCATCGAACACCGTCCTGAGTTTGCCTGTCGACGCTTTCAAAACAGCGTGATGAGGCAACAAGTAGTGGTCCATGGTCGACCAGTCGTCGCGAGCCGGAGACATGTGGCCCAGTGCCTCATACTCCCTCATGAACTCGATGTACTTTTCCCGAAGTACAGGATCTCGAGCCATGCGTCGCTCCATGGACCTGAGCCTTTTCTCGGCCAATGATCGAGACTGGCCCAGACGCGGGGGGTTATCCCGGAAGGGCAGCCTAGTCTCCAATCGCCCAGAAACCATTCTCCGAGTGTGAGCCTGATAAAAGTTCTCACACTCCACGTGCTCAGGATCCAGCCGAGAGACGGTAGGCGGCTCTTCGATCTCCCAGAACTTCTGCATGATCTGAGCGAGGGCCGTTCCCGTAAAGGAAGCCTGATTCGACTGCTGCCACTCATCCACCATTCCCAAAATGGCGTACCCGTAGATGGTGGGCAGCGCCATCAGCGAAGACTGGTCCAACAGTCTAGGCTTCCCATTCATAATGTGACCTAGTACATCAGAACCCAACAACAGATCGACCGGACCCGCCATCCCGAAGCGGGGATCCGCCAACCTGAGACCCTTAGTACAGGACAAAAAATCCGGATCTATGTCCGCCTGAGGAAGCCAACCGACAACCGAATCCATGACGGTGGCACTGACCGCAATCCTTTCCGAATAGGAATGTACGGACGAGAAGGAGAGGCGGGTCTGTCCAGCCAACCGCACCTCTGTGTTCCCGACTCCTCGCAACGGAGTCGGCGACGGAAACCGAGCCAGGCCCAGGCGATGAGCAACCCGGGTTGTCACAATGCATCCCTGGGACCCTGTGTCCAAGAGCGCTCGTATCCGGACGTAGTCGCCTCTGGGACCCCAAACCCTTAACCAGAGTGTGGGCAGCAGGACCACCGGTTGATCCTGTGCCAAGGGACCGGACGCTAGTCAATCCCTCCGAGGCCCGTCCGAACCCGTCGGACTACAAGGCCCAGACCAGTATGGCTGCCGAGTGCAAAGGGCCATCGGAGGGGGGGCATATCCAGCCGCCCTGCCATACCGAAAGTAGGGCGGGTGGTAGTCCAGCCTCGGATATTCGTGGAGGGGAGGCGTGAACGGCCTCCATTGCATTAGTCGCTGATCCGGCGGCGGAGAAGGGTAACGCTGGGGAGGTGACCCCAGTGGTGACTCAGGTATCACCCTTCCATCCCTCCAGTTCGCCCGCGTCCGCGCGGGCTGTGACCGAGGTGACCGAGCCACGTGAAGGACGCCCCTTGTTGGGCTGCCCGGTGCTGCCGTGAGTTGGGGTGGAGGGGGCGTGCTCCACGCTGTAGCCACTTCATTGTTATACAATGCGTGGCTCTGCGTGAGAGCGCCCCCGCCCGTGGAGGGCCCCCTCCCTGAGGGCTGTCGACCAGCACCATCGCTCCTGGTGCACAAGAGCTGGTGGTGTGGTCCCCCACACCCAGGACACGGCCGTGCCGTGGGGCAGGCATTGAATAAATGACCCCCCAGGCACCCGTAGCACCGACGCAACTTCCGAACGATCCCTCGTCGGTCGGAAGTCGTCCTCGCAAGCAGGGCCGGACACTGCACCAGCGCGTGAGGCTGGCCACAGTTCGGGCACTCCTGCTCCGACGCACTCGTCACCGTCGCCGTCCGCTTCACCCCACCCTGAGTGCGGGGATTCACAGGTCGCGGTCCTGTTCCGGCAGGGCCACGAGCTGAAGCGGCGGGCTGCGCCTCCTGAGGCGCCGACTCGACCATCCTCGCCTCCCACTCCAGGACCCGAAGCAGCTCTTCGAACGTAGGGAAGACTTTCGTGTCGCCGTGAAGGCCCCTTTCCCGCTCGAACCGGGCGCGCAACTCCAGCGGCACCTTGCCCAGCAGAATGTGGACCAGCAGAAATGATCAGTGTTCTACTGGCAGTCCCAAGCTGCGCAAGGCGTTGTACGCCACCTTCACGGGCGTGAGGATTAGTGGCCGCAACTGAGACCTCTCAGTCACCTTCGGCAGCCCCAGAATTTGTGACACGTGAGCGTCGGCGAGGAGCCGAGGATTTTGAAACCTCGTCTCCAGCAACTCCATCGCCGTGCCGAAGTTGTCGTCGTCCAGCTCCAGGTGCTGGATCAGGGAGAGTGCCTCACCCTCCAGTGACGTGCGGAGATAGGCCAGTTTCTCCGCCTTCGTCAGATCCGTGCGTGAATCCACGAGAGAGGCGAACATACTCCGGAAGCCGCTCCACTCTCGCAGGTTACCTGTGAACTTGGGCAAGTCCAGGGTGGGAAGGCGTCCCACTACACCCGAACCCGCATTCCTGATGACGGGTCCCGAGTTCGCCCTTCCCTGACGAGACCTCTCCAGCTGGCGAACCCCTTCGGAGACCTCGTCGTACAAATCCAGAATGCGTCGCATGTCCGCCTCGATCCTCTCCATCTGCTCCTCAGGTGGAGACGGCCTTGCGTCCCGCAGCGATCCTGTGCTCGTCTCAGCGACCTCCAGGCGCCTGTCGAGGTGTTCTGCCCTGTTTAACAGCGCCTCCTCCCGGTCTCTCCGGCCGACCAATCCTTGTAAGGATTCAAACCACCGGAGCTGGTTGGCCAAATCCGAAGCCATTTTTAAATTTAAATTTTAAATTAACTTAAAGTTCGGATAATGTCACAACAATTATATCCGCAACCTATTAAGCCGGATACCACTTAATACCAATTTCCCGACAGTTTGGGGAGAAATTATAAACTGGGAACCCCCAAATATTTGGCCTACCTGATATATTTTCCCAGAAAAATAAAAACAAAAAAGGGGTATTTACGGTTAACTACGCTCTGCTACCAGAAAATGTTCAATAATTATCCAGAACTATCGTCTCGGGGCCCATCAGCGAGATTTAAAACATTAAATTAAGTGGCTAAAACCGATTTTAAGTGTCCCCCGTAAATGTACAAATGAATTAACTCACCTATTGTCCTTGGCGCTGTCCAAAACCCAGTTTGGCCGTCAAGGATAAAGGGAACAGGGTCGGAAAAGGAATTTGGAATACCAAACCAGGCGGCGCGGCGTCCGTCGTCTCGAATTCCCGTTCGAGATCCCGAATTGTAGCGTAGTCACAAACACACTATTCAAAATGATCCGGCGTTGGGTCTTGGCCAATCCCGTAGGCCTTTTTCTCGCACGGAAACCCAGTAATTGTTAAGAGACAATATTAAAAGGTACGTCCTTCCAGCAGACTTTAAAAAAAAAACAGTAATTGAAAAAATGTTATCCAGAACAAAAAAAACAAGTGAGTGTCGTTCCCGCGACCAGAGACAACGTATGAATGACAGCCGGCGACCACAGACACGCTAATCGCCGGCCCGATATAATGTTGCCCGATTATACGGAACAAAAACCTTACTTTTGGTTTAACTGTAACTCATTTTTGGTATTTGGGAAATAAAAAACACCAACAGCAGACGTTTTTAGAAGCATGAACAATCCTAATTAGACACTATTCATCTCTATGCACTTTCAGTATCAAAAAAAGTTTGACAGGGTTTTCAATGTATGGGACGTGGCATTGTCCTTTCATAATAATTAGTCATAATATTAAGTTTGTAGTTTTAGTCTAGTCATAATAGTTTCATAATATTAAGTTACGGTGGTCTAGTCGGGAGAACGGCGCCTGCCGATCCGGAGACCCCGGGTTCAAACCCCACACGCACCACTGTCTTTTCGAAATCATGTGCGTAATGCCGCTAACTTAAAACGGTGAAGGAAAACATCGTGAGGAAACCGACATGTACCTAGAATCTCTCGAAGTCATGTGTCATCCGCCAATCCGCACTGGGCCAGCGTGGTGGATTATGGCCTTAACTCTCTCCTTGCGAGAGAAGGCCCCGAGTCCCAGCAGTGGGAACGTTTAGTGGGCTGTTGATGATGATGATGATGAATAATTAGTCATGTCATCAGTAAGATTGTTAAGTATGTCATTATTTGCGTATTGTTTGGCAATTTCAATAATGTCAAATAATAAGCATTTGTAATTTTCTACATCGGATGTCACCCACGATGCGTCAGCTTTTTTATTGTTATATATTTTGCGCGTAGGAAAACATATATCAAACTTAATTTGCAGAATGTTAAGGGTGATAGTTGCCTTCTGTAACGCACTCTTGTTGTCCAATTTTTTCATCCAGTCGACACTGTCTAGGGATGTTATAAAATTTAGTTGGTTTGCCCGCGAAAACGATCTAGCATACCGGTAGTTAGGTAGATGAGAGTCAATTACAACTGTGCATTTAATACCGTGATGGTCACTCAAATTGGTAATGATAGGCTCCGCGGTTACAGAGTCCGCTCGAATATTGGTGTAGGCATGATCCAGAGAGGTCCGCGTCGAAGACGTTACTCTAGTCGGAAAGTCCACCTTGTTAGTCATGCCATGGGCCGCCAACAAGCCACTAAGTGCTTTTACGTCACAGGTCACAGCTCAGCGAGTCCGATAAGTTAATATTGAAATCACCTACGATTATACAATCTATTCCATGCGCGCAGAGCTTAGAATCTGGACCTTAACAAAAATAAACTGGAACTATGTAATAAATAATGACGAAAATATAAACATGAATTATGAGAAATTTGATAACATCATTCAAACATTATTAAATATTCATATACCTAAAAACACCATAATAATAAAATCAAAACCCAAAAATACCTGGCTGTCAAAAGGTTTAAAAAACTCGTGCCGCCATAAAAGAGCTTTAAAAACACTGATAAATGAGACTAATAACAATATATTAACATCATATCATAATACGTACCAGAAAATACTAAAAAAATGCGTTAAAACTGCAAAAAAAACTCAACAACATCAAAAAAATAGATACTGCAACAAATAAAACTAAAAAAATGTGGGAAATAATTAAAGAGATAACAAATAAAAAAGGTACCGGGAAAAAAGCAAATATAAAACTTAAAATACAAAATACAATAGTAGAAGAGCCCCTTCCTGTCGCAAATCAATTTAACCAATATTTTGCCTCCATTGGAAAGCCAAGTCCTCCAAAAAAACAAGATACTACAAACCAAATGAAAATAAAGTTAACCCAAACACCTGTTGAAAACTCCATGTACCTACCACCAGTTACAGAACAAGAAATATTTAAAACTATTAAAAAACTCCCCAATAAACACAGTGCTGGAATAGATGATGTTCCCCCCTCACTAATAAAAACTTGTGCTGCAGAATTAGCTTTTCCGTTGGCTGCTTTGATAAATCAATCAATAGAACAGGAAACTTTCCCTGAAAAATTAAAAATTGCTAAAATTAAACCAATACAAAAAAATAAGGGAAACGTGGACGATATAAGCAATTACAGACCAATTGCTCTGCTGCCTGCAATGTCAAAAGTATTTGAAAGTGTAGTTTCAAATCGGATTTACCAATTTTTAGAAAAATACAAATTATTGGATGAAAACCAACATGGATTCCGAAAAAAATCTTCCACCACTCTAGCTGTGTACATGTGTAATACACTAAAAAAATCCTAGATTTTATTAAAGAAAAACATAACGCAGTCGGACTCATACTTGATATGAAAAAAGCTTATGATAGAGTTTCGCATACTATACTACTCAAAAAGTTAAATAATATCGGCATAAGAGGGAAGCCACTAAACTGGCTAAAATCTTATTTGTCAAATAGAAAACAAGTAGTAGAAATAAACCATTTCCACCATGACGGAACGTCTAAATCGGCTGTAAAATCTGAACTGCAAACCCTCAATTGGTCTATTCCACAAGGCAGTGTATTAGGCTGTGTGTTATTTTTAATATACATCAACGATCTCCCCAAAATATTAAATACTCCATGTATACTATTCGCCGACGACATATCGCTTATATTTAAATGTTCATCTGACCCTAGCTCACAAAAACAAATAGTTGACTCCTTCTCAAAAATTACATCTTGGATGGACCTACACAACCTCGAACTAAACACAAAAAAATCTAAAATTATTCAATTCCATCCTTACCAAAAAACACCTTTAAACCTTTCTTCCATTTCAAAACTATTAGACATCGATGAAACTAACAGTATTACTCTTCTTGGCATTGAAATAGACACACAGTTAAATTTTAAAGCTCACATCCAAAAAATTAAAACAAAATTATCACAGTTTATTTATGCTTTATCAGTCTTAAAAACCAACACGAACCTACAAACAGCATTTAGTGCTTATTATGCGTACGCCTATGCTTGGCTCAAATACGGCATTATCATTTGGGGAAATCGGACTGAGGCTCATGACCTATTCATACTTCAAAAAAAATGTATTCGTATTTTAGAAAACTTCCGTGTACCCAACAGCTGTAAACCACACTTTATTAAACTGGAAACACTAACATTACCCAGCATATATATTTTAGAATCCGCTATTTTCGTAAGGAAACATCTCGACTTGTTCGCCTTCAATAAAAATACCCGACGCCAAACCCAACTTGTGGCACTAGAACCAAAACTAGAAATTGTAAAAAAAGGTCCCGAATACACAATAACAAAAATATACAACACTTTGCCTAATGATATAAAAAATGAACCCGACCAAACTAGATTTTATAAAAAACTAAAAACACTATTAATACAGAAATGTTACTACAGTCTAAACGAATATCTAGACGACTTTAAATATATATCCCATTCTCACGGCATTAATATGATTAATATGAATATTAGGAATAACGTATTTATGTGTATAAATTCTGTACTTACTTACTTTTACTTATGATAAGAGAATAAATTTTATTGTAAGTTGTATATTGCCATGCCCTTACAGGGTAAATGCTTGGCTTACTTGTATCTTGTCAGCTTTGTGTTTTTGCAATAAATGATTGATTGATTGATTGAATCTTTCAAGGCTCAGATTAAGAAACACTATCTTTCTGAATTGATCTCTTAATTCAGCTCTGTTTTTCTCTTATCTTCCCGTTCTTTATTTTCCTTTTTTCCTGTTTTTTTTACTAGTTTCTGTGTTGTTCATTGTTATTGGTCGTGTGCATTGTACATTATTTTTGTTAATATTTTGTATGGTATAATAGTATTTGTGTATTTATTGTATAGTATTTATATGTATTTTAGCAATTATGTGTGTATAGTATTATTACGTAGTTTATATATAAACTAATACGTATATGTATTCTAGTAATTAAGTGACGACTTTTAAATTTTGTATATTTTTGTTTTTCCCTCACATCATCATCATCATAAATATGTACCTATATTTTGTGTTTTTCCTGCCTTTAATGGTTGTCTGGAAAAAATCGCTATTAGCGATAAGGCCGCCATTTATGGCACTAGTTATAAGTATTTTCTGTTTTTGTAATGTGTTTTTTCATTTTTTAACTGTACTGGTGTGCGTAATAAAGTGTTTCTGTCTGTCTATACCTAATTCACTTACTTTCTCGAGCAATCCTTCGAAATGATTTAAAAAATATTTTGGAACTGGTCAGGTTTGTTCTATAAACACAAATTACAGTCAAATTAAAATCAATTAGATTAACAGCTGATATTTCTTAACATAATTCTACCGATAGGGACGTCAGGTTCACATTTTCTACGCATTTCGTACTGTTGCGGACGAAAAATGCAGGATCCTTCGTGCTCTCGTTCCTTCCGACAATAATACGATGCGAGTTTATAGCCGTCTAATCCTACACACTTGAGTTCTGCGTCTCTGTCCCAGTGCTCAGTAAGTGCGACTACGTCGCATTTAAACTCATCTCGCAATAAAACTTCCAGTTTACCGGTCTTGTTATTGATGGATCTAATGTTTTGTTGATCTAAATATATAAAAGCGAAAGGTCACTCATCAAGGAATCTCAGAAACTACAAGTGCTAGGAATCTGAAATTTCGCATGGAGGTTCCTTTTAGCACGTAGGCGTTCGCTAAGACGGGGTTTTGGGAAATTCAACCCCTAAGAGGGTGAAACAAGGGATGAACGGTTGTATTAAAATTCGTAATATTCAAAGTTATCAAATTTAGTATGTAGACACTTGACACGAAGCAATTAAATGTTTGTTCTATCAATTTTGTAATTTCGAACTGTACGGGGGTGAAATTGGGGTTGAAATTGGGGATGAATATCTATAAGGAAGTTTCCAGCCGTTGAAGATAAAACCATGAAACTCTGTATTGAGACACTTGACACGAAGCAAACGAATGTTTGTTCTATCAATTTCGTAATTTCGAACTGTACGGGGGTGAAAATGGGGTTGAAATGGGGGATGAATGTCAATATGAAATTGCCTAACCGTTGAAGATAAAACCATAAAAGTATGTATATAGACACTTGACTTGAAGCAAACGAATGTTGGTTCTACCAATTTTGTAATTTCGAACTGTACGGGGGTGAAATTGAGGTTGAAATGGGAAATGAATGTCAACATGGAAGATCCCAACCGTTGAAGATAAAACCATGAAACTCTGTATATAGGCACTTGACACGAAGCAAATAAATGTTTGTTCTAGCAATTTTGTAATTTCGAACTGTACGGGGATGAAATTGGGGTTGAAATGGGGGATGAATGTCAATATGGAACGTCCCAACCGTTGAAGATAAAACCATGAAACTCTGTATATAGGCACTTGACACGAAGCAATCGAATGTTTATTCTAGCAATTTCCTAATTTCAAACTGCACGGGGGTGAAATTGGGGTAAAAATGGGGGATGAATGTCAATATGAAATTTCCTAACCATTGAAGATAAAACCATGAAACTCTGAATACTTATAGATACTTGACACGCAGCAAACGAATGTTTCCGTGGTGTTAAGGAAAAAGGGGTTAAGTACATACACTTGAACTTTTCACTAGCGGCACATTAAGAAAACAACTCTTTAGTTTTATTATAAAATTTTATTTTTCTCAATGTTCGATTTTATTAGGGTCACTTTAGCATTTAATTAAACAACAGCTAGTTTTAAGAGTTTTTTATTTAAAAAAAAAAGTACAAAAGAATTAAATTTTTATTAAAATAATTGACATGTCCCATTTAACCTTAACGAGAAAAAATTTACAAAAAAATAAATTTAATAACAAATCTCGTTATGACATAGCAAATCCAATAACTGTATACATTTAAATTGTGAAACATAATCATTTTAGACATCGTTAAAGTCTTCTAAGTCAGGGTCCACATCATGTATGTTTGAATTGGTGTCTAAATTCTTATAAAATTCGTGGCAATCATTGTCAATCAGATGAAGAATACTAAGAAGATCCTTTTTCTTTTCCTGGCTTATGGGCAATGGTTTTTCGTAACATTTCTGGGGATTTAATGGTTCATTTGCTTTGCCTCTTCTGGAAAAGTAGATAGTTTTGAATTCAGTTGAGTCTAATCTAGTTTTAAATTGTACCACACCTGATTTATTTTCGCCACTGTACCGAAACCACTTCACATCATGCCATATAAATTTTTCTCCAGATGAATCAACCTTCTTCAATTGCAGTGGACCCTTGAACAAACTTGCAAAGTTTAGAAACATGTCGTTCTTCATGACAATTACAGTTATATTAGGACTTGTCAATCTAACTAAATTGTACCAATCTCTTGGCAAATGTATAGACATATCAGTGCGTTTCTTCTTTCGTTCTATCTGAATGACATGAATGAATTGAATCACATTCCATGTGAGTATGACCAGGAGTTAAGAACTTGTGATCGATTCGCATATCTGGCAGCAATTTGCTTATGCAAAGAAACATGGCAGCGACGTGGCTGTTTTTATTTTGTCCACCACATGTGTCCGAGAAGAAAGTAACTTCGTTTATATTAGAAGGAAGTGATTTTATGAAATGAAACAAACATGAAGCTATTTGGTTTGCTCCACGGCCCCCATCCGCTTCATGCCACATATAGCAGAAACTTGTTTTGCTAAAGCAATCATAAATCGTTAGGTTAAAGGTCCAAAGTTGCCGTTTGTAAAACACGACATTAGTTTTCAAGTAGGGTGTCGGAAGACATTGTTGGAGGTCAAAACAATAAACTCTCTTCTCATCATTACAGTCTTCCTTGTCATTTTTTTCATTCCATAAGCTGAATCTGCTTCCAATTGATGGGCATCAAGTTCTTGTTTTAGAGTTTCAGCATCTTGCGATGAAGCCAATTTAATTTTCATTTTATACGAGTCCGTGTGACTCGTATAAAATGAAAATTAAATTGGCAATTATTACAAGTATCTAATGACGGTTTTTTAAAAGATAGACCCATAGTGCGAAAAACATTACCAAAAAATGTATACGACACTGGATTGTTAGTAACCTTTTCTTTATACATTTGATACATTAGAACCAATGAAAGTCCTGATGGTAGGTAACGCCTATTTGAGTGACTTCGGCTGTAGTGTGACTCATACAAAGGATATGAATTTATGTGATCTCTTATTGTTTGTACTACGTCATCACCAAATTTATTAGGTGGCACAAACGACCCGTGTTTATCAGGGCTTACAAGACCAGACCCTTTATTACCTTTATTACCCTTGCGTTTTCTTGTGGTATTTGAAACGACATCATTGTTATTTGTATTTTCTTGATGCACTTCATCATCAGAAGAAATTGAGCTGTTTGCGGATGATGAATTTCGTTCTAACTCTGGATTGAATGTTTGATCACGTACACTATCATCAGAATCAAAATCAGCTGGTTCAGTTGGCTCCAAATTTAAATTTGGTTGAGGACTTTCTACACCAACCAGCTCATTAACATTATTATTTTTATTAGCCGGTGCTATTCCTAAATCTGAAAGAGTTATCAAGTTTTCTAAAGATTCGGCAACCTCTCTTTCTTCTTGGGTAAGCTCACTGCTAGCTTCAGATGATATCAAGTTTTTTAAAGTTTTGGCAACCTCTTTTTGTTCTTGGGTAAGTTCACTGCTCGCTTCAGATGTGTTTGACAGCATGCTGATATTATTATCCGAAGAACATCCATCTGATACTGTAAAAAATAAAGGAATAGTATAGTAGGTAGGTATTATCATCTAATCCATTTAACATTAATATAAAAACGATAGTATTTCAGTGAAGGAGTAACAAACATACATGTGCACAAACACACACCCACACACAGACACACCCACACTCCCACACACACACACACACACGCACCCTCTACCACAAAGTTAATAACACAGCTTGTATTATTATTAATTTTTAATTACCATCTAATAGTTCAGTAAGTAGGTAGTAGGTATATTAGCCAAATACACAAACAAAATCTACAGGTGAGTCCTATAAGTAAGTACGTAAATATGTTACACCGCACAGATTTCAAATTTTTGTCCGTTACTGATAAAAAAATTTTAAAAATACAAGATACTTACGTTCGGTGCCTCTTTCTTTTAAGGCTAATGACATTATCTTATTAATTCTCTTCATAATGATGTGAAGCAACACTTATAACGTAATAAAACTATTTTTAAATTTTTTCTGTCAGAGCAACACACGACGAGTCCGCGCATACGTCACAACTGATGCAAATATCGTCACTTACTTTAGGCACGAGTCGACTCATCTCACTATGCATAACTGAATTATTACTGGTAAAAAGCGCGATACTGAGCTAACTCGAATGAACTCCCTTTACTTATTTATACATTTTGAAATGATGACTAGTCCCTTTATGTGTTTTGGAGCGTAAAATGAAAATATTACATTTAATTGACTCATCTCCTTATTGCCGTGACACATATTAATGTTTTGAACCAATAGGTACAAAAATCGTTTTTTTTTTAAATTTTTTGACTCATCCCCTTTTTCCTTAACACCACAGGTTTGTTCTTGCAATTTTGTAATTTCGAACTGTACGGGGGTAAAATTGGAGTTGAAATGGGGGCCGAATGTGTCTTACGCTTTCAGATCGATTTGGATGAAATTGTATACAGTTGTTTTATTATGAGCTGTTTTTAGTAAAAGTAAATGTGTCTGGGTATACAAATAGGTACTCTCTGAGTTACCTTAGTATTTATTTCGCGCGGACGAAGTCGCGGGTAACAGCTAGTTTATTATCAAACACTTTCGAGTATCATGCGTATGAGTGTGACGGCCCGGATCGCCGGCGGAGTGCGCTCTGTGGCCGCCGGCGGCCGCGCTGCCCTCTCCCCGGCGGCGGACCAGAAACCAGTCCGACAACTGTACTAGGGATGGCCAAGTGCTCGGCGCGCTCACTGTTTCGTACAAGCTTTCAGGGCAACCTATGATAAAGGTAGCATGCCTATCCGTACGAAGTTCTCGTTTTGTTGCCGTGTATTTGTCACACGGTTTCACCTTATTGAGGTAGTCAAGTACATTCTGAGCGGTTGTCTCCGGCTTGAAAGACCAAGCCTGGATGTGTTTCAATCGCTCCATGGTCTGGAGTCCATCGTAAGCCTGACCAATTCCTACGATAATTTTACGGGCCTTGTGTTTTCTTGTCACTTTGGTTCATCGTCGGCGGAGGTTTAGTGCTCGCGGGGGGTGTCGCGACAGAGACCGTTTTTAGTCGCGTTTGACGTACAGGCCTCTGCCTCGGTGGTGGATCCTCCGGTTTTTGTTTTTGTGCCGATTCGTTGTTAGTGCTACCCTCAAAATTCGCTAGGATACCTAGGTATAGCCAGATTACTTTATTAGCCAGATACCTAGGTATCTGCTAAGTTAGCGTGCGTCATCTTCGACCATATTTTCATTTAGTTGGCTTGCACTCAAAAGAAGTTGAAAAAGAAAAGAAGAAAATCTGTTTAGTTGTTTTAAAGATCTAAGCATACATAGGGACAGAGAGACATGGGAAGAGACTTTGTTTAAACTGTATAGTGATCGTAGATTCCATATATCGGGATTTCAGCTTCCTCCAGACTGACCAGACAGAGAGCAAAAAGCCACCTCCTTGCTCTCAGTCTGGAGGAAACTTATAATAAACTAACATGAAATGAAAAAAACTAAGGCTGAAAATGTTGTTTTGTGAAAACAGAGAAATAAAGATTTATTGGCATTAAGTGGTAACAAATTCTGTGTAAGTGGTAAAATTATATGAATCAAAACTTTAGTTTATAAATATTAACTATGTTTAAGTACTGAATTTAGTTGGGTTTATCAAAATGCAATACAATTTGAAGCAATACAAATAATATTACATGAGTTAAAGGTTACGTAACACTAAAGGTGAGACCGCACTGGGCGACGCGACGCGACGCGACGCGCCGCGGCCAAATCGTCACAGATCACAATATAGACTCCGCGCCACCACTCATGACCGTTGGCGAAAGAAGCCACTGTCGTATTCCACAATGACAGATGAAACCGTTATGATATGATAGTGGCTTAGTTCAATAATTTCGCCAAAGTACTTCAGTGATGGCACGCAGTCATGTAAAATGTTAGTGAATGTAAAATTACTTATCTGTGCTAGTAGTATATAGTGATCTGTGACTATTTGGCCGCGGCGCGTCGCGTCGCGTCGCGTCGCCCAGTGCGGTCTCTCCTTAAAGGAAAATGTTTTCATGCTTCATCTAATGTTCTTTACGTGCAATAAAAATCAGCCTGTGTTATCCAATCAAAATTTGGATTGTAGTCAGTAAATTACACGTGAAGTCATGCGAATACCGATAATCAATTAATCAAAAACCATTTTTTTACAACTGCATACACAAATTTAGAGATTAAGATTAATTTTGTAATGGTAAGTGAATATATAATCGAGGCCCGGCACAGAGCCTTGGTCATACTCTTTTGAAAAGGGCGAACACCTTGTTAAAGAACTATAAATATGCCCATCACGCTTCTGTAATTCTGTATCATGTTTATAAAGTGTTTTCATAAATATGATTTTGAAAAAAGCGAATTGCTGTACCGACTAGACGTAAAATGACATTTTATGTGACAGCTGCCAAGAAGCTTGCTCCTCGCCATCCTGGCTACGTCATGTCGCAGCCAATACCAGGTGGACACGGCTATGCGAGCTGACATCTCATTCAACGATGAAAATGACAGGTGAGATCAGCAATTTGATCATACGTCGCAACACGTAACGAAAATAACACGAAACCCAAGGCACGCTGATACTACTTCAGAGACCAACCAGTAAGTGTGTAACAAATACTCTCACATCTGGATACTTTGGTCCCACGCGGCGGGCCAGATACATTACATTGGGCACTTCAGCCCTCCACAAGAGGCCAGATACCCTTATATTGGACCTTTTGGTCCCCTGCGACCGGCCAGATACCCTTACATTTTGACACTTTGGTCCCATAAAATAGGCCAGATGGTTTACCCCGTCATCTACCGCAGACTGAACTAAAGTGATCCTACCTTCTAAAATGAGAAAACAAATCGGAACCAAGTTCAAACTCTGTATCTTCAAGTTTACTCTTGACTTGAAGATACGGAGTTTGATGTTTCTTTAATTATGAAGCCGAGTTACTCGAAGTATGCTCTACGTAGACTTACTCCAATGATAAAAAACATCGTGACGAATCATCTTGTATCAAGAACTTTCGAAGTCATATATCTTTCACCAACTCGCTTTGGGTTGGCGTGGTGGATTATAAATTTGATGCTATCCTTGCGAGAGAAGGCCCTGATTCGAAGCAATGGGATCATCATGTGAGTTGCTTCCATTTATGCTAATTTTGTGTTTAATATCAGGTACGACGTTGGGAACATCATCCAGGCACAGAAGCAGCAGTTCAATGACTTGCCCTCGCAGATGGAGGAAGCAGGAGACGGGTTCAGGAGGAGTTCTGGTTCTCTATTTGAGGTGTGTGGATGTTTCATTGTTTATAAGAGCATTACGCCGTTTTCCAAACTCCTTCACTCTCGTGCTCTTAATTTATTTTAAGATAAATCAGAATACTGTAAAAATATTGAGTTGCCCACCCGTGTTACACGTACCGAAAAACAGTTAAATCATTGAATTTTGGTATCTTCCAATATCTCCAATCTGCCATGGTCTCTCAATGGTTTTGACCATTTTGAGGATCTCATCATTGTATTGGTACACCGAGTGATAACGATTATAGGGTCATTGGAAAGTAAAGCGCAAGGTACCTTTAATGATGGCGGACCGTTCCTTGATCGGATCGGAGCCCTACCGGCGGCAGCCTAAGCCGAGATCATACCGTGAGGTGCGCTTGCGCTGGTGATCGTACAAGATGTAGTTAGTTCTCGTTGAGGACAGTGAGTATGGTAGTATTTGGAAAGGTTTCAAGTTTACTCTACATAGGCATGAACGTAGTACGTACTTGCATAGCTTCATTCATCCTTATCCTTAACTTTACACTTGCAACCACTGCTGGTTGTTTAGCATAAGTATAAGTCAGTCATTTTAAAATTCCCTCAGCTGGAACTCAGGACTTCTCTCACACGAAGTCAGTCCTGACCACAATCCACTACACTGAGCCAGCTTGGCGGATAACGCATGACCCTGAAAAATTCTATAAACATGCCGGTTTCTTTACGACGTTTTTCTTGACCGTTAAAGCCAGTGATGATAACAAACTTGTGGATCATCATTTGGAGAAATACTCAATAGTGCAGGCGGGAACCTACAACACGCAATTTTATTGTAAATTGCGATTTAGCTACTACGGCTTAGGCTCTTTATGCTGTTAAAATTTTAGATGCTGAAACGTGAACGACGCCGGTACCAGCGTGGCTCTGACACCCGGAGGATGGATAACACTGACTTCGCCTACCACGAGCCAGTGAGCCGCGTCGCAGACGATGTTGACTTCATTAACGACGAATATGGAACCAACCTGGCCACATTCAAAAGATACCCAAACCAAAATACACGACGGCAGGGCAACATAAAATATAATCCATCCATTAAACTAAAACTACGTAGTCCTAATAGACGAATGGCAGATGATTTTTTCAATCTCTTGGCAAGAAACGCATTAGACAAATTTAAACAAGGAGACACCTATGTGCCAAAAAAAACGAAACACAAAACGAAACACAAAATGAAGGAAAAACAGTTTAAAGGAGTACTAGACAAGCTTTTCATTTACCTGAAAAAAAAAATTCTAGGCAAGGGAAGGAGGAAGATGGAAGTTAGTCCAGAGGATGAAATCCTGCTTAATTATGCTGTTCCGATAAAAATGAAGATTCAAGGGTACCTTCAAATACCACAAGATTTGTAATCTGAAAGACGTTTTTATATATTAATAATGGTTTTTCCTGAAATGTGAGCTAGTTTTATTTTATTTAGGACTATTGACATCTGGAGGACGGAAAAGTGACTTATAATATAATAGGTTTTCAAGATGCAAAAAGATCTGTCAAAGACAGTTCCCAATTCCACCATGGGTGCCGCCAATGTTTTATTTTATTTGAGACATTTCACAAAAATCAACAGTGGTGCCACAATCCTACTAATATTATAAATGTCAATGTATGAATGTTTGGATGTTTGTTGCTCAATCACGTCCTAACGTATGAATGGATCGGGCTGAAATTACTTTTTATCCCGGAAAAAACTACGGGAACTACGCGGGCAACACCACGGCGAGCTGCTAGTTGTCAATATTTAGAACAATCTTTGACAAGTCAATTTGCATCTGGAAAAAGGCTCATTGGAATAAAGTAGTGGTAGGACTCTTAGAAGAGTCCGCCTGGGGAAGTACCACACCTTTGCCAGTTATTCCACCGCCAAGCAGTAATGTGCAACCATTACTGTGTTCCGGTTTGAAAGGCAATGTTTCCAGTGAAATTACAGGGCTTAGAGATATAACATCTTACATCTCTGGGTGACGAGCGCAGTGCAGTGCTAGGTAATGATTTGGATTCTTCATGTTCCAATAGCTGCGTGTCACTGTGACACGCAGCTATTGGATTGCTATGTGGCAGGCATATTACTTACCATCAGGCAAATGTCCTGCTCGTCTCGTCAATATTTAAAAAAAAAATGGTTGTCTGTAAAGTCGGTTTACTGACGATAGTTGAACGTGACAACGTCTTAAGAAAATACTGATGGAATTTGTGTTAAGCGCCATCTAGGTAAAACATTCTGAAGCTCTTTGAAAAGCTGTTCAAAGCGCCATCTCTGGGTACATCATTGTACTAGCACAAGTTCTTAACTTCATATCGTCGCTTTTCTAAAACATGGACAGACTCCTTGAACGTAATACACATTTCACTCACTAGATGGTGCGAAAAGTAATAATCGAGGTAACGGCGGTAACGTTACATGAGGTCATGTTTTGCGGGCGTGCAGCCGGCTTCATCGAATTATAAGACGTTATCACGTCAAAAAAAAAAGTACACTATTGTAATAATATAAGTATGGGTTTGAACGCTGAACTGTGCTCGCTGATATCACACCGACACATGACGCGAATCTCAGGGAGGCCGAGAAAGACAAGCTCAGAGCAGCAGCAAATACTCAGAGGTGACTCATCTAGCTTCCCCAAATGTCAACCTCTCCTGCGCGTGGTACACCCTGCGGCCAACTAACGAGGCTCTGACGACCGAACCAATGGCGGTATAACCATTTAAAAGCCAGTCCTAAATTGACCAGACCGGTGACGGGCAGCGTCGTCATCGGTGCAAAGGGCTGGTTCCGCGGTCAGCAACCCGCCTGCCAAGCGTGGTGACTTTTTTTTTTATAGCATAGAGTGACGAGACGAGCAGGTCATGTGCCTGATGGTAAGCAACATGCCTGCCACATAACAGCACAGTAACACCCAGCTATTGAAACATGATAGTCCAAATCATTACCTAGCACTGCACTGCGCTCGTCACCCAGAGATGTAAGATGTTATATCTCTAAGCCCTATAATTTCTCTGGAATCATTGCCCATCAAACCGGAACACAGTAATGTTTGCACATTACTGCTTGGCGGTAGAATATTTGGCAAAGGTGGCACTTCCCCAGGCAGACTCTGCTAAGAGTCCTACCACTACTAGTGACTATGGCAAATTTTGCATAACACAAACAAGAAACGGCCCCTAGTCCTAGTCCTAATAGCGAAGCCGCCGGGGCTTCGCTATTCCAGGCGCTGGTGGCAGCCTTGGTTCCGGTGGAGCATGGGGTGCGAAGGATCCCCGGCAGACGCCCCGCCACCAAACCCAACGACTCGACCTGGCAACGTATTACGCACGGACGCTGAGGGCTGACGAAAATAATGTGGAGCTGGAAGAAGAAGTGGACAAGTTGCATTGCCTTGTAGCATGTTGATTCGAAGATTGTCCTGATGATTGTGTTGGTTACTACCCGTTTTGGGATTGGTTAATTTGATTAGTATAAGTTGTACCTATATGGAATCATGAATTCCGGAATAAAATATTATTATAATAGCGAAAAGTTGCCATCGACAGCTTAAGAAGCTTGCGAACTTGCGATAGATCAGCAGTGAGATACAGACGGTGGTTATTCTCGATACAGTGCGTCATCATGAAATGTATCAATCTTGCTAACAGCAATCTATTTTCTAAGTTTTTTGTAATCTTTATTTTTCACAAAGAAATTTGATCTACTTACTAGTACTACTTTTCGTAATATTATGATATTACCTACTTACCATACCTATTACCACAAGTGTGCTGTGCAAAAACGCAAAAATAATTTTAAACTTAAATCAATGTATTTTGAATAACTAGGTATCTTCTAGGTTAGCATGCGTCATCTTTGACCTTACATTACTTTCACTCTGTTGGCTTGCACTCAAAAGAAGTTGAAGAAGAAAATCTGTTTGGTAGTTTTAAAGATCTAAGCATACATAGGGACAGAGAGACGCGGGAAGTGACTTTGTTTAAACTGTGTAGTGATAGTAGATTCCATGAATCAAGGTTTCAGCTTCCTCCAGACTGTGAGTAAGAACCATATTGCTACCAAATTGCTCTCAATCTGGAGGAAACTTATAATAAACTAACTTATAATAAAAAAACTAAGGCTGAAAACTCTGTTTTGTGAAAACAGAGAAATAAAGATTTATTGGCATTAAGTGGTAACAAATTCGTCTGCAACCAGCGAGCCAAAATTGACAGGCCTATATTGACTGAAATATAATTGCAGGATCTTTCAGCATTCATAATAATCAGCACGCCAAGGATATCATTGAAATACAATAAAATTGAAAGGTGTAGGATGTTAGGCCTAAAATACTACCATGTAGTACACCGAAATTTACATACTGAGTCTCAGTGATGTCGTCTCCAATTTTAGTGACTATTTCCGCTACAGCAAATGTCTTTTAAAACCAGACAGAGGACACTCTTTTTACACCAATTTTGCTTAATTTTATTAAAGGTTACGTAATACAAAAGGAAAATGTTTTCATGCTTCATCTAATGTTTTTTACGTGCAATAAAAATCAGCCTGTGTTATCCAATTCAATAAAATTTGGATTGTAGTCGGTAAATTACACGTGAAGTCATGCAGATACCGATAATTAATTAATCGAAAACCATTTTTTCAACTACATACACAAATTTAGAGAATAAGTTTAGTTTTGTAATGGTAAGTGAATTTTCGAGGCCCGACACAGAGCCTTGGTCATACTCTTTTGAGATGGGCGAACACGAGTTGTTGAAGAACTATAAATGCCCTGTAATTCTGCATCATGTTCATAAACTGTTTTCATAAATATGACTTTACCACTGTGTATGAATAATTCAGAAAAGGTAATTGCTGTACCGACTAGACGTAAAATGACATTTTATGTGACAGCTGCCAAGAAGCTTGCTCCTCGCCATCCTGGCTACGTCATGTCGCAGCCAATACCAGGTGGACACGGGTATGCGAGCTGACATCAGGTTCAACGATGAAAATGACAGGTGAGGTCAGAAATTTGATCATACGTCGCAACACGTAACGAAAATAACACGAAACCCAAGGCACGCTGATACTACTTCAGAGACCAACCAGAAAGTGTGTAACAAATACTCTCAAATCTTGATACTTTGGTCCCACGTGACGGGCCAGATACATTACATTGGACACTTCAGCTCTCCACGAGGGGCCAGATACCCTTACATTGGAGTTTTTGGTCCCCTGCGACCGGCCAGATACCCTTACATTTTGACACTTTGGTCCCACACGATAAACCAGATGTTGGACCCCGTCACCTACCGCAGGCTGAACTAAAGTGATCCTACCTTCTAAAATGAGAAAACAAATCGGAACCAAGATCAAATTCTGTATCTTCAAGTTTACTCTTGACTTGAAGATACAGATCTTTCTCTATAAATGAAGCCAAATTGCTCGAAGTATGCTCTACATAGTGTAACTTCAATGATAAAAAAGAAACCCTTATTACATTCTTGTACTATGAATCGGTGGCATCCATTTTAAAATCCGCAGCCCAGGGTTTAAATCCCACGCGCACCACTGTATTTTCAAAGTTATGTGCGTAATGCCGCTGACTTAAAAATGGTAAAGGAAACATCGTGACGAAACCAACTTGTACCAAGAACTTTCGATTTCATGTACCTTTCACCAACTCGCTTTGGGCTGGCGTTGTAGGTTATAGCTTTGATGCTATGCTTGCGATAGAAGGCCCCGATTCGAAGCAATGGGAACATCATGTGAATTGCTTGCATTTATGCTATATTCGTGTTTAATATCAGGTACGACGTTGGGAACATCATTCAGGCACAGAAGCAGCAGTTCAATGACTTGCCCTCACAGATGGAGGAAGCAGGAGACGGGTTCAGGAGGAGTTCTGGCTCTCTATTTGAGGTGTGTGGATGTTTCATATTTCGTAAGAGCATTACGCCTTTTTCCAAACTCCTTCACTCTCTTGCTCTCAATTTATCTTAAGGTAAATCAGAAAACTATAATTTTTTTGAGTCGACCACCCGTATTATCCTGCCACATCCCGAAAAATAGTTAATTCATTGTATTTTTGGTATCTATCTTCCCAATATCTCCGATTTACCGTGGTCCCCTCTATGGTTTTGAGGATCTCATCATTGTTTTGGTACACCGGGCGATAACAATTATAGGGTCATTCGAAAGAAGTGTAACGTAAGGCACCTTTAAGGATGGCGGACCGTTCCTTGATCGGATCGGAGTCCTACAGGCGGCAGCCTAAGCTGAGATCATACCGTAAGGTGTGCTTGCGCTTGTGGTCGTACGAGATGTAGTTAGTACTCGTTGAGGACAGTGAGTATGGTAGTGTTTGGAAAGGTTTCAGGTTTGCTCTACATAGGCATGAACGTAGTACGTACTCTCATGGCATCATTAATTCTTATCCATAACTTTACACTTACAACCAGTATTTACGACCTTAGTTGTTTAGCATAAGGATGACCCGCCCACTTCATCTATTTTAATCTGGCTATCTGGCCGCCATTTTACAAGCTTTGTGCTTAGTTTGGGGTCAGATGGTGTTGTGTGTAAATTGTCCACCAATATTTATTTGAGTATTTTGTTAATTTTATTATTTTGTTAAGTATGTTAAATATTTTTAGTGATGATGACGGTGTAAGTGACGATGAATTTATTTCAGCGTCTTCTGGTTCAACTAGCAGCGATCAAAGTTTCAGCAGTATCCAACCTTCATCTAACTTCCTGGAAACCACCTTTGCAAATGTACCAAATAATTTCAATGTTGTCCATATTAACGAACAGAGCATTCCGTCTTCCTATCCTGAAATGTTGGCATCCCTTGATCAAAATAACATCCATGCTATATTAGTCTCTGAAACCTGGCTGCGACCTTGTCTTCCTTCGACTTCTTACTCTCTCCCTGGTTTCATACTTATAAGAAATGATCGGGCCGACCGTGTAGGTGGAGGAGTGGCTATATACCTCAAGGCCAATATTTCCTTCTCAATTTTGAGCAAATCGCCACAACCTCCACCAGCATGTGCGGGTGAGCATATTCTTATTGAAGTAATTCTATCACACACTAAAGTTCTACTCGGAGTCTATTATAGCCCTTCCAAAAACATTAATTATTTTACATCATTTGAGACTCTCCTAAATGACATTATACCCTCCTACAATCATTCCATTATTATGGGTGATTTTAAGACTTGCCTTCAAAAAACCGATCCTCGCTCTTCTACCCTTCAATCTTTAATCAAATCCTATAATTTACATATTCTCCCTCTAAATTCCACTCATCATTTTCCTAACAGTGTGCCATCATTATTAGATCTGATGTTTGTCTCCTCCCCTAATAATATTTCTATTCATGGTCAGTACTCTGCTGATGAATTTTCCTACCATGATTTAATATTTCTGTCGTATAAAATAAGGCCTCCTAAAATTAAACCCAGGATCATCCTGCAACGGAATTTTAGTAGTATGGATCACAATTCTCTCATCGATGACGCCGGAAAGATCAATTGGGGCCCCGTTATTGATGCTGATTCGGTGGACGAACAAGTATCTCTCTTTAATATGCTCATAACTCAACTGTATGATGTTCATGCTCCTCTGCGTAAAATTAAAATCAAGCATCTCCCTGGCCCATGGCTCTTCGACGATATCAAATCACTAATGCACAAGAAAGCGGCAGCAAAATCCCGTTTTAAATCACGCCCCACAGAAAGCAATAGAGAGAAATATGTTCAGATCCGTAATCGCTGTAATAAGGTGTGTAGAGATGCAATGCGCCGACACGTTCACAAATCTATTCAAAATGAAAATCCAGGCTGAGTCTGGAATTTTTTCAAGTCTAGGGGAGTAGGCAAATCACAACCGAATCTTACTCCAGGTAATCTAAACTTAGATGCTCTGAATCAACACTTTTCCTCAGCATCTCTATTTCGGAAGCAGCCAAACAATCTACTTTAAATCATCTTTCTGCCATACCTACTCCTGACTACTCTCCTTTTATGTTCATTCGATTCACTGAAAGTGATGTTAAGAAGAGTGTTGCGTCGATCTCCTCCAACGCTGTTGGCGGTGATAGTATCAGTAGGAACATGTTGATGCCCATCATTGACGTCATCCTTCCTGTCCTATGTTCAATTTTCAACAATTCCACATCCTGTGGCGTTTTTCCAGGAATCTGGAAAGACGCGCAACTCATCCCTTTGCCTAAGAAACCAAATCCTGCCTCCTTTTCTGAGTATCGCCCAATATCTATTTTTCCTTTTCTGTCCAAAGTCCTTGAGCGTCTTGTTCACTCGCAAATTAACCAATTTCTGAACAAGCAAGACCTCCTAAACCCTTTCCAATCCGGTTTCCGTCCTGGGCACAGCACTGTGTCCGCCATTGTTAAGATCACCGACGACATTCGCAAAGGTATGGACGACGGCAGGCTTACTGTTCTAGCTCTGTTAGATTTCAGTAACGCCTTTAACACCGTCGATTTCGATATCTTGCTGGCGACGCTGCGCTCTATTAACATATCTCCATCAGTAATCAATTGGTTTCATAGTTACTTGTATGGACGCCGACAGCGTATTCTCCTCGACGATGTATTATCGTCTTGGAGCAGTACTGATGCCGGTGTCCCTCAAGGCGGCGTGCTATCACCACTTCTTTTTGCAATTTTCATTAACTGAATTTCTCAGAATCTTAGTTCTTCCTACCACCTTTACGCAGATGATCTGCAAATTTACTCTCAAGCTCGGCTTTCTGATATTAATGTTGCTATAGCCACGATGAATGCTGATCTAGAACGTATTGTCCGCTGGAGCAACTCTTTCGGATTAAATGTTAACTTGTTAACCCTACCAAAACTCAAGCCATCATAATTGGTAGTTCCTATATGATCTCCAGGGTCGACTGGTCTTCTATTCCAGAAGTAGTTTTTAATGGAGTCGTAATACCTTACAGTGAATCTGTGAAAACCCTTGGCGTGATTTTTGATCGCACGTTGTGCTGGGAGCCTCACTTGAAATCTATTAGTTGCAAACTGTTCGCATCTGGGGGATCTTTAAGGCGACTCCGCAATTTTTTACCCACTGCTACTAAAGTTGCGCTTGCACAATCTCTTCTTCTTCCCATCCTGGACTACGCAGACGTCTGCTATCTTGATCTCAGAGCAGATCAGCTAGATAAACTTGAGCGCCTCCAAAATTATTGCATAAGATTTATATTTGGCTTACGCAAATATGATCACGTATCTCAGTTTCGTATGCAGCTCAAGTGGCTCCCCATTCGCTTTCGCCAGAATGCTCATATTTTGTCCCTTGCATATAACGTGTTGTTTATTTAACCCATTGTCTCCGCATTATTTAAAAGATCTTTTTACTTTCTGCAGCAATGCGAACGCTCGGCCTCTTCGATCGAAAAACAATTTGTTGCTGCAAATACCATCCGCACGTAGTGAAATGTTCTACGGCAAGTCGTTTGCATTTCAGGCAGGTCAGCTGTGGAACGCTTTGCCTGTGACCACTAGACAAGCTCAATCACACGTTGTCTTTAAGAACCAAGTGAAAGAAATTTACTTATCGCAATCATCGCCCAATTGAAGCTGAAATTCCAGTTCAAATCACAATATTTAATATTTATTTGTATATCCTAACAAATTGTTTTTATGTATTAGTATATTACTATGTTCGTATTTATGTATTAGGATGTTTATTTACTGTGTAAGTGTCAATGTATTATTTAGTATTCTAGTTTTTAATTTTTAGTTTTCGATTTTATTGTTTAATTGTAGTAGTATTAACCACTCGTTTTGTACTTCCCTCCTCCTTATTCTCAAATCTCTCTTTCCATCCTATGGTTGCCTGGAAGAGATCGCTTTTAGTGATAAGGTCGCCAATTGCTACTTTATTTGGTTCTATTATAAGTAACTTTTGTTTTATTTTTATATTAAGTGCAATAAAGAGTTTATCTATCTATCTAAGTAAGTTTCCACAGCTGAAACTCGGGACTTCTCTCACAAGAAGTCGGTCCTAGCCACAATCCACTATACTGATCCAGCTTACCGGATGACGTTTGACCTCAAAAAATTCTACTAACATGCCAATTTCTTCGCGATGTTTTTCTTCACCGTTAAAGCCAGTGATGACAACAAACTTTTGGATCATCATTTGGAGAAATACTCAACAGTGCAGGCTGGAACCTACAACTCGCGATTGTAAATTGCGATTTCGCTACTACGGTCTAGGCTGTATATGGCGTTAAAATTTTAGATGCTGAAACGTGAACGACGCCGTCACCAGCGTGGCTCTGACACCCGGAGGATGGATAACACTGACTTCGCCTACCACGAGCCAGTGAGCCGCGTCGCAGACGATGTTGACTTCATTAACGACGAATATGGAACCAACCTGGCCACATTCAAAACATACTCAAATCAAAATACACGACGGTCTGACAACATAAAATATAATCCATCCATTAAAGTAAAACTACGTCGTCCAAACAGACGAATAGCAGAATTTATTTACAATCTCCTGCCAAAAAGCACATTCGCCGAATTTAAACAACGAGACACGTATATGCCAAAAAACTCATGGGACAAATTTAAACAACGAGACACGTATATGCCAAAAAACTCATGGGACAAATTTAAACAACGAGACACATATATGCCAAAAAACCCGAGACAAAGAAAGAAGCAAAACAAGTCTGAAGGTTTACTAAACAAGCTTTTGAATTATATGAAAAATAATTTAATTCTACGCACGGGACGGAGGAAGATGGAAGTTAGTCCAGAGGATGAAATCCTGCTTAATTATGCTGTTCCGATAAAAATTAAGATTCAAGGGTACCTTCAAGTACCTACGTAAGTAAGTAAGTAGCACGATTTGGAACCTGAAAGACGTTTTTAAATATTGTTTATTGTTTTATATATGTTTTTTCCTGAAATGTGAGCCAATTTCATTTTATTTAGGGCAAGGGACATCTGAAGGGACGGAAGAGTGGCTTATAATTGGGGGTTAAGTACACTACTGAAATAATAATTATAGTGGTAGGACTCTTAGCAGTCCGCCTGGGGAAGGACCACACCTTTGCCAGTTATTCTACCGCCAAGCAGTAATGTGCAAACATTATTGTGCTCCGGTTTGAAATGCAATGTTTCCAGAAAAATTACATGGCTGAGAGATAAAACATCTTAGATCTCTGAGTGCCGAGCGCAGTGCAGTGCTAGGTAATGATTTGGACTCTTCATGTTGCAATAGCTGCGAGTCACTATGCTGTTATGTGGCAGGTATGTTGCTTACCATCAGGCATATGTCCTGATCGTTTCGTCACTCTTTATTTAAAAAAAAAGTTATAACATGAATTTGCGTTTTACTCAACCGTCTGGATTGATCCGCTATTTTTGGATCTTTCGCTATTGGTGGATCACTCATGTGATATGTGTCACTTCATGTGCTTGCTATTGGTGGGTTACTACCCACTAAGCCACGAGGCCAGTCATCTTAATCATAAATCTTTGCGTGATAAATCCTATAGACACTGTAAATTAAGAATCAATTTACCTTTTTCGTCCGCCTTGCACAGCTGGGTACGGCGGGCTTACCATTTAGAGCCGGTTTTCACGGCGCGGCTGGCAACCGGCAGATTTCCATATAAAATTGAATTCAATACTAGCGACGCGGTTTACGGCCGCGGCGGCTGCGGCAGCCGCGCGGCGCCCGCGTGACTGCGCGCGATTCTTGCGCTGTAGCTTTCCGCAGTAGATACCGCGTAAACTTGCGGTCTCGTGAGTATTGAAACAAAACCGTGCGCGGCGCGGCGCCGAGCCCGCGCGCGGGCGCGATTTGAAACCGCGTCGTGAAAATTGGGCCTAAGAGTGGTGCTACTGTTACTACTGATTTAAACACCACACACAAGCTTCTTCAACCGAAGCTTACTAGCAGCGTTTGCAGTTGTTCGAGAAATGAAACATGTTGAAGAGAGAACAGAATGGTCGAATTTGAAAGCAGGAGTCCTTTCAAATTCGAACATTCCGGTGTACAAAAATCAGAGGAACTGCCGATAGAAGTGAAAACTTATAACTCAGAATTTGGATACCTTACTTTGGAAACTACCCGGGTGAAACCGGAGGGCGTGGCCGTGAGCATGGCCATCTAGAAATGCTGATGCATTTTAAGTATTTTTTAAATAAGTATCTTAACTAGAGTATTTCCAGAGCACTCATAGTGCAATATAATTAAATTGATAATAATTTGTATACCTGACGAGGCCTTAAATGTAACAAATATTATTGTAATAGTAGTAATGTTGGTTATGTCGCAGCCGGATAGTGTAATCGTATTTCATTACGGCTAGCCGTTTTGAAAAGAAAACGGCCTTGGTTTTGTAAAGCGGCGGTTTAACGATTAGCCGGATTGAATGTGGCTGATTAAAAAACAGCCGGAATGTATTCGACGCCGTACGTCATTCAACACGACTAGGCGTAATGTAATAAAGCGAGATATTAGCCGCCTCTTTGACAATTTTTAGTTCCGATTCTTAACACTCATAGCGCTGCCTGACATAACAACTACTTGGAACTTGGAAACTATTTAGTTTCCACCGTCCAAGCTGGACGATTATGACTAAATCGGAACGGGTAGTTATGTAGTAAGACCCAGATCCAACTCGGAGCACCCCGACTCCGCCTTGTCTTGTCGCTACTGCCCCTACAGTGTATTTAAAAAATGCGGAAGTCAGAAGCTCAAGGGAGGTCCTGAGTGGAGCGAGCCAAGCGAGGCCAAGCGTAGCGAAGGGGAGAGGTGGCGAGAGCAGCGAGCCGGCGACCTCCGTAGTGGAGCGCAGGCCGAGCATGGCGAAGCGACACTCAGGGCTGACCACAGAGCTTCTGACGGGAACCCACCCAAAGTCAAATCGCAATGATATCCCTTGTCTATGTAAGTATACCATATTTAGGTGTACCGTCACCAATATCAAGTTAGGGGCTTTCAAGTTTTATCTGAGATGTAAAATGTTGTAAAAAATATTGTAAAAAATATCGCAAGAAGTAATCTGTCAGCTTTTTTCTTCTTTTATAGCTAAAAAGACTTAGGCAGAAAACGCTGTTTTGTGAAAACAGAGAAATAAATAATTTTTGGCATTAAGTGTTAGCAGATTCGTCTGCAACCAATTCGTCTGCAAGCGAGCCACACTTAACAAGCCTATATTGACTGAAATATAATTGCAGAATCTTTCAGCATTCACAATCAGCACATCGTGGATACTATAGTGTAGGACTTCAGGCCTATAATACTCCCATGTAGTACACCGAAATTTACATACTGAGTCTCAGTGATGTCGTGTCAAATTTTGGTGCGCTACAGCAAATTTATTTTGAACTAGACAGAGAACACTCTATTCATCAATGATCTCAATACAAAAATGTGCCCTCCCAAACTTCAGGGCGCACGGAATCATGTTATCGTTGGGAAGAGTGAGCTCACTCTTTTCATTTTAGTCGGTTGAAGGAAGCGGTGGACGCCGGATGGTTTTACCTATCACTATTCGTTGTCAACAACCAAAATAAGTAGAGCATATCTCGCCGCTAGCGATTTTAGGGGTCAAGTAGATTGGTTGTTTGTAAACCACTTACCACTTACGATACACACAGAGACGCAGTTTATTACCAATTTCAAGGTGCTCAGGGCATATCTTTTGGTTTATATCGATGCTTTTTATACCAATTTTGTCTAATTTTGTAATGAAATTTTTTTTTTTTTTTTTAATAATATTGGTGGACAATTCACACACAACACCATCTGACCCCAAACTAAGCAAAGCTTGTGTGATGGCGGCCAGATAGCTGATATAATACTTATATAGTTTTAAATACATACTTATTATACATAGTAACACCCAGACACAGTGCAAACATTTGAACTCATCACACAAATGTTTGCACTGGGTGGGGATCGAACCAACGACCCTCGGCTTCGCAGGCAGAGCTACTACCCACTAAGCCACAATTAAAGGAGAGACAGTATTGTAGTGGCAGGGCTCTTTGCGGAGTCCGCCTGCGGAAGTACCACACCTTTGCCAATTATCATGCCGCCAAGCAGTAATATGCAAACATATAACTGTGTTCTGATTTGAAGGGAAATGTTTGCAGATAAGTTCCTAGGCTAAGAGATAAAACACCTTATATCCCCGGGTAACTAGCACAGTGCAGTGCTAGGCAGCGTGCAACACGGAAGGGAGAAGGCATACACAGCGTTTCCCTTCTGTCCAAGTACAAGTCCGCGTGGACCATGGAGTTTGATAATATACTGTGGCGTGGAATACACTGAGGGCGGGGCTAGATTTATGAATGGTGCTTTATTTTTTATGTGTTAGTGATTTGGCTGTGTGAGTATGATCGGCAATGGATCGGTACAGGTATGTTTTGTATGTAATAGTGCGGCTTTGCGCTAGTGTGCAACTTTCCCCTCCCGCAAGAAAATACAGAAAGATTTGAACAATATTTTTTAGCTAAGGCTACTCCCTTCCGTGCTTGCGCGGAAGATTGAGTTGCGCGATGGTGCTAGGTAATGATTTGGACTCTTCATAATGCTTATATTGTACAGGGCTTAGTCATGATATAATTCAATGATACTTTAATAGTCTGTGAAACTAGGTATAAAAACAGTTGACAATGTCAGGAAGCATAATTTGGTCTCACTAGTCCCCACCGTGGATGGTATACAGACACTTTTTTGCTTCTGTTATGAAGGATAGTCCCTCGATAAGAAAAACAAAGCATAGAAATTGATACATGTTATTTGTCACTTATCTTTTTTAGGTATAGCGAGTTGTACTTTTCTTGGTATTCAGCGAGTATTTTTTTCGTAACAAAACATAATAAATATATTGGTTAGGTAAACGGGTAACTCACGTATAATAAGGTCGGTCAATCCGACTCGAGTTTCGGCCGCGTCCGGCGGCCTTTTTCAAGGAGAGTGTACGCGCCCGATGGCTTCCCGTTTGGCACATGTGCTTATCAATATGTGTAACAATCACGTTAATTCTAATACTAAAACATAATATTATCCGATAAACGATACCTAAACACTACAATTAATAAATTATTATTTTGAATTATCTTAATAATTCATTGGATAATAAACCTTGAAAAATAAATTATATCGTGATTTAGCCCTGTACAATGTAAACATTACGTGTTCAAATAGCGAAAGCTTAAACACAATATGGACTCTTCATGTTCCAATAGCTGCGTGTCACTGTATTGTTATGCCCAAAAAATCTTCCACCGTTGGAAACCTGCTTGATTCCTGAGTGCTATTGCGTACTATATTTTATCAGAGGCACCCTCCACGGTCCCGAGGTAACCCGAACGAATCTTTCACTTACGAACGTGACGCTTGAGTTCATTTCACAGCCCACGAAACATTAAGTATGTGTGTGCTACGCCAAAAGAAGTTTTCACTTCAAAAATTAAAAAAAAAGTGTTAATATTAAATAGTTAGACTTAAATTATAGTTTACTAGCGGCTCGCCCCGGCTTGGCACGGGTACATACACACACACATACACCCTTTTTTTTGCATCGGGCATAGTTTTCGCAGCGCACACGAAGTAAGGAATTTTTCAGGTCATTTTTTTACACCTTATGTTACATTATTGTAGTTTTAGTAAGGATCCCTAATTTTTTTTAAAATATAATATAGCCTATGTTACTCAAGAATAATGTAGCTTACCAAAGGTGAAAGAATTTTTGAAATCGGTCCAGCAGTTTCGGAGCCTATTCATTACAAACAAACAAACAAACAAATCTTTCCTCTTTATAATATTAGTATAGATAATAACTACGTTTAAAAAAAGTGGCAGTCATAGGAACTGGCGATAGAAGTAAAAACTTATATCTCAGAATTTGATAGCTTACCTTGGAAACTACACGGGTGTAACCGGAGGGCGTGGCCTCGCCATCTTGGCGAAATGCGTCAGCATTTAACATTGGTTGATGCGTTTCTAGATGGCCATGCCTTGATGGCCTGTCCACGCCCTTTCAGCATTTCCCATTGCCTGACGTATTTCTAGATGACCTTGGTCCCGAGTTTACACGAACCTTTCTTATCATACCCGAGCGTGACGAATGAATTCAATGCACAACCCACGAAAAATCTATCTAGGCGCGCCTAAAGAAGTTTTCACTTCAAAAACTGAATTTAGTTCGGTTTATCGAAATGCAATAAGATTTTGCATTACATACAAATTATATCACATGAGATATAGATTACGTAATACAAAAGGGAAATGTTTTTATGTTTCGTTTAATGTTCTTTACTTGTAATAACAATCAGCGAAAAATGCTATAAAATTTGGATTGCAGTCAGTTAAATACACGTGAAATCATGCAGATACCGATAATTAATCAAAAACCATTTTCCAACAACTACATACATAAATTTAGAGATTAAGTTTAGTTTTGTAATGGTAAGTGAAAGTGAATGTTATATAAGGCCCGGCATAGAGCCGTGGTCATACTCTTTTGAGAAGGGCGACAACACCTTGTTGAAGAGCTATAGGCCCATCACGCTTCTGTATTTCTTGTTTTAACTATTGTAGGTTCTCAACTGACCACCATCTCGCCTGATGTTAAGCGACGATGCGAACTACGCTGGAGCGTGCTTATCCAGAAGAAACCGATTCACTATCGATTTGTAAATTGTCAATTATGTAATATTTTTATCCTCGCATCCAAATTACCGCAGTGTCTCAAGATGAAAGTCTTTGCCAGTGTATGTTGCTAATGATGACTTACGGCACAGAGACGTGGTCGCTTACTACGGGCCTTATAAGAAGGTTCATGGTCACCCAAAAGGCAAGGAAAGAGCCGTGCTCGGAGTCTCTCTACGTGATACAATCAAAAGGAAATTCATAGGATCACCAAAGTAACCGACATAGATCAACGAGTTGCCAAACTTAGATGACAGTGGGTAGGGCAGAACTGCTGTTGGAGCGGAAAGGTTCTCGAGTGGCGACTATGTACCGAAAGACGCAGCGTTGGCAGACCTCTGACCGCGAGATGAATCGTCTGATAAAGTTTGCTGGAAACCGTTGGATGCGATCGACGTAAGACCCGTATTTGTACAGATCTTTGGGGGAGACCTTCGTCCTGCAGTGGACGTCATTCGGTTGATATGAGGAATTGATGATCATGATGAAGTGAATATCTATCAATGTTAAGAAAACCAACTAAATAGGTCACACGATTGTCCGTAAATAAACAAAGCCTGTATTCACTACAACCAATTTTTTAAAGAAAAACACCGCTTTGATTTGATTCGTTGTCGTAAATGGAACAGTTTTACAAAAATTACATTCTTCTTCTTGATCGTATCCTCATTACTGAGGGTCGTGACTACCATCGACGTCCTTAACCACCTTCCTCCAGGCACTCCTGTCTTGGGCCATCCGTAAGCAACTTTGGATGTTCGTCCTTGCTGAGGCCTTGATGGTGTCTATCCATCGGGATGGCGCTTTGCCTCTACCTCTCTTCCCTTCAACGCGACCGACCATTATTAACTTTTCTAAGCTTTCTTGTTGTTCAGCTGGTTCAGGATTGATGCATTTGTGCGGCGAGCTGTCCACTTGATGCCAAGCATTTTCCGCCAGCACCACATTTCGAACGCATTGATCTTCCCCTTTATCCTTGCCTTTAGAGTCCAAGACTCCGAACCACATAAAACGATAGAGAATATCAAAGTCCGCATCAAGTTAATTTTGGTCTTTGAGCGTAACCCGCGGTTTCTCCAGATTTTCTCCAGTCTTTTTACTGCTGACTTTGACATTTGTCCGCTTCGCACCACTTCCCTCTCGCATTCGCCATCAAAACGTATTTAAAGAACCCAGATAGAAGAATACCTCGACAATATGCAGGTCTCGCTTGTGCGTGCGAGGAGTTACGTTGTACCTCTCTACGAACATCAGTTTAGTCTTGCCTCTATTGATCTTCAGAGCGTATTCCAAACTGACTGTTTCCAACCTCCCCAGAATCTCCGGTAACTCCTCCTCGTTGGACGCTATCAGAGTTGTGTCGTCAGCAAAGCCTAGGTTTCTTATGCGGTTGCCTCCTATCTTTACGCCGCCATTCCAATTCTCCAGAACCCTTTCGGAAAATGTGTTCTCCGACGAGATTGAACAGAGCCGGGGAGTAAAATTACATTACACAGGGCGAATACCCTGAAGAAATACAAACATTACAAAAACTCTATGCTACATATGAAAACACTAGCAAATGTACGAAAAAACATAACAGTATATCTTGCACCCATATTTATAATATATTTTACTCAAAGATTAGGTCGCTGGGTTCGATTCTCACCAAGGACAAATATTTGTGTGATGAATTTAGATATTTATTCTGTGCCTGGGTGTTTGTTTCTATGTACCATAATTATGATTTTACCATTATGTATGAATAATTGAAAAATGCTAATTGCTGACTGACTGACTGTACCTAAAATGACATTTTATGTTACAGCTGCCAAGAAGCTTGCTCCTGGCCATCCTAGCCACGTCATGTCGCAGCCAATACCAGGTGGACACGGGTATGCGAGCTGACATCAGATTCAACGATGAAAATGACAGGTGAGGTCAGGAATTTGGTCATACGTCGCAACACGTAACGAAAATAACACGAAACCCTAGGCACGCCGTAACTACTTCAGAGACCAACCAATAAGTAGTAGTAGGACTCTTGGCAGAGTCCGCCTGGGGAAGTACCACACCTTTGCCAGTTACTCTACCGCCAAGCAGTAATGTGCAAACGTTACTGTGTTCCGTTTGAAAGGCAATGTTTCCAGAAAAAATACAGAGCTTAGAGATATAATATCTTAGATCTCTGGGTGATGAGCGCAGTGCAGTGCTAGGTAATGATTTGGACTCTTCATGTTCCAATAGCTGCGTGTCACTGTGCTGATATGTGGCAAGCATGTTGATTACCATCAGGCACATGTCCAGCTCGTCTCGTCACAATAATATTTAAGAAAAAAGTAAGTACGTAACAGATACCATTATTACATTTCTGACATTCTACGGATTGGTGCATGTCGATATGGATTGGTAGTATCAGTGTTAAGATCCGCAGACAAGGGTTCAAAGTTCAAATCCCACCCGCACTACTGTCTTTTCGAAGACATCAAATACCGCTGCCTTAAAACGGTGAAGGAAAACATAGTAATGAAACCGACATGTACCTAAAACTTTCGAAGTCATGTCATCTCGTCATGTCATGACTGGCCTCGTGGCTTAGTTGGTAGTAGCTCTGCCTGCGAAGCCGAGGGTCGTGGGTTCGATCCCCACCCAGTGCAAATATTTGTGTGATGAATTCAAATGTTTGCACTGTGTCTGGGTGTTTCTATGTAAAATAAGTATGTATTTAAAACTATATAAGTATTATGTCAGCTATCTGGCCGCCATCACACAAGCTTTGCTTAGTTTGGGGTCAGATGGTGTTGTGTGTGAATTATTGTCCACCAATATTTATTATTATCTTTGAAGTCATCTTTCACCAACTCGCATTGGGCTGGCGTGGTGGATTATAGCTTTGATTCTATCCTTGCGATAGAAGGCCCCAATTCGAAGAAATGCGAACATTTAGTGAGTTGCTTGGAGTTAACACACAAAAAAATGCGCATTAAGCTCTCCTGATCAATAATATCAATCTTGGTAACGATATAAGACAGAAGACATCGGTCTATGGAAAATTCAGGTGTGCTTAGTGTAAGTAGTTAGGTATGTAGCGTAGTGTAGTTCTCGTTGTATTTTAGTTTTGTTAATAAAGGTTCTGCCCCTTTTAAAAAAAAAGACAGGAGCTCATCGATTACAACATTACAACTCGAGTATTTCACTACTTGCGATGTCATCTCGACTAGCAGTCAACCTCCGACCGCAAAAGTCACTTCGGCGAAATTATGCAAAATCACACAGAACCGTTATAGACTACAGGCCCGTGAACAAAATTTACGGGTCAAATGAACCAGCAGGAGACCTATGTAGGATGATAGAAGGGTATAAAGTAATAAGATTCAGCACTATGACGTCACTTGTAAGCTGTCCAACTAAGTGCAATTGAAGAGGGGGGGTTGCAATCCTCCATCATTTCTCCTTGTCCCATTGTTTTTGTACGGCGTTGCGGAATAATATATTATAAGCGGTATTGAAACAATAAAAAATATAAATTTTAACTTTTTAATTATTAGTTTGTCGGAAAAATTTACAGAGTACGAGTAATTTACACAGCAAATTTGGTCATTTGATTAAGTACGGCATTGGTTCCATACAGTTTCAATACCTCTTCTAATCCATTATTTCGCAATGCCGTACAAAAATCATGCGACAAGGAGAAATGGTAGAGGGTTGCAACCCCCCCTCTTCAATCACACTCAGTTGGACAGCTTACAAGTGACGGCATAGTGCTGAATCTTAATACTTTACACCCTTCTATCATCCTACATAGGTCTCCTGGTGGTTCATTTGACCCGTAAATTTTGTTCACGGGCCTGTAGTCTATTATATGATTTCAAAAATGCACCGCTGTTTATCACTTGTTTTTTAATAATTATGGCACTGGGGCAGTAAAGTAGCCGTAAATGCATTTATTTCCATCCTATTTAGGTTATTCGCAGTTCAAATCACTGTTACAAAATACCGTTTCTCTTTGCGTTTTTAAATGTGTAAAATAATTATAAATGCACTCTTTCCAAAAATTGGTTAGTATCTAATACATTTTATGATCTCCAAGAATATTTTAGTAAAGATTCAAATTAATACATTCTCTCCATTTTTAATTTTAATATAGTTCGTTGTGAATCTTAATGTAAGTTTAGTTATATTACGTTATTTAATTGTTAACTATTTTAAAGTCTCTATTTTTCATTAAGTAAATGATATATATATTGTACGTTCGTAATGGACAGAGCTGTTGGAACTACTTCAATTGTATCATCTATACTATGTACACAGTTTTTTACAATAAATATTATTCTATTCTATTCTATTCTATTCCATCAACAGATACGAAAACACCTACATTCACACACATACACATTTTTTTTAAATCTTACATACACCCTTATAGACATTTTTACATCCATGCACACTCTTTTCGACATACTCACATTCTCCCTCTACTTCTTGTAACTCTTACAAAACACTCTTGAAGAGAACTAGCTCTCATAAACACAGGGAATCCTACTGTGGGGGCTAGGGCTTCCTGACATAATTATTGTAACTATGCATTTTTTAGTATTAAAATTAACGTGGTTGTTACACATATTGATTAGGTAAACGGGTAACTCACGTGTAATGAGGTCGGTCAATCCGACTCGAGTCGGATTGACCGACCTCATTACACGTGAGTTACCCGTTTACCTAATCAATATGCATTTTTAGTTATGGTTAGAGTATTTTTAAGTGTTGCATTTATTATAATAGTACCTGGGTGACCGAGCTTTGCTCGGTTTAAATACTAAATATACTTAGATACCTACAGATAAAAGACTCCAAGAAATAGATTTTCTTAAAAAAAACGAATTGAAAAAAAAAGAGAACCTGTCTGGATTCAAACCCGGAGCTACTAATTCGTGACCGCTATGAGCGCCCGACTTCCCGTCTGAGCTAATTATGCTGTCGCGTCACGCGGCGAAATTTACCTTCACATTCTAATGTCTAATGTGACAGTTTTTCATTGTCTAAAAACGCGCATAATATGCGTTTTTTTTAAATAATACCTAGTTAGATCGATTTATCGTCCCCGAAATCCCCTGCATACATCATTTCATGAAAATCCGTCGAGCCGTTTCCGAGATTCAGATTCTATATGTATATATACATATTTATATAGGTACAAGAATTGCTCGTTTAAAGGTATAAGATAAATAAGACCTAGTTAGATCGATTTATCGTCCCCGAAATCCCCTGCATACATAATTTCATGAAAATCCGTCGAGCCGTTTCCGAGATTCAGATTCTATATATTTATACATATTTATATAGGTACAAGAATTGGTCGTTTAAAGGTATAAGATTACATGTTTGTTGGTCACAAAAATTTTTTGAAGTGAAAACTTCTTTAGGCGCACCTAGATAGATTTTTCGTGGGCTGTAAATTGAATTCATTCGTCACGCTCGGGTATGATATGAAAGCTTCGGGTAAACTCGGGACCATGGCTATTTGCCATCTAGAAATACGTCAGCCAATGGGAAATACTGAAAGGGCGTGGACAGGCCATCATGGCATGGCCATCTAGAAACGCATCGGCCAATGGGAAATGCTGACGCATTTCTAGATGGCCATGCCAAGATGGCGAGGCACGCCTTCCGGTTACACCCGTGTAGTTTCCAAAGTAAGCTATCAAATTCTGAGTTATAAGTTTTCACTTCTATCGGCAGTTCCTATAACTGCCAATTTTTTTATTATTATTTATCCTATATTCGTGTTTAATATCAGGTACGACGTTGGGAACATCATCCAGGCACAGAAGCAGCAGTTCAATGACTTGCCCTCGCAGATGGAGGAAGCAGGAGACGGGTTCAGGAGGAGTTCTGGCTCTCTGTTTGAGGTGTGTGGATGTTTCATTTTTTATAAGAGCAATACGCCATTTTCTAAACTCCTTCACTATCTTACTCTCAATTTATCTTAAGGTAAATCAGAAATCTGTAAAATTTTGAGTTGAACACCCGTGTCTTTTTTTTTGCCCTTTTTTTGCCCAGGGAAAATGATTTATGCATTCCGCCCTATTTGGGGAGTAGGGTAGATATGTGGAACTCTCCACCACTGGTGGCCTACCTACTAAAAACCCTGGAAGAATTCGTCCGTGCGCTTGTGTGCCGGGGCTACGGGAACACTTTCGCACTTGCCCGCGGCCCCTGACTCGCTTGTCCCTTCGGACCCTTCCATACTCAGAAATGGAACCAGCTATCCACTATTAAAACAGATATACTGCGCTCGCCACCGCAGGGGCTGTCCTCATTGAGCGGCGGATCCCCGTGTCCGTCGCTCAAGTTGCCTGTTCATGGAGGTCGGAGGAGGGCATGGACAAAAAGGAAAAAATCCGAAAAAAGGAGTACATTTCAACAGACTCCTACTTTTCGCGGTGTATCCGTGCCGGTATCCGACTATGTCGAGGTTTTAGGCGTTACTTTGTCATCTACGCTCAACTTTGGCTTGTGTATCGAGTCCAAGGCTAAATTAGCTGCCATTGAACTGGGTGTCCTCTCTAAGGTGCGAAGGTACTTCAAGTCTGAGCAGTTGCTCAAGTTATACCAAGCTCAGATTCGCTTCTATATGGAGTACTGTTCGCACCTTTGGGATGGGTCGGCTAAGTATCAGCTGGAGACTCATTACTTGTTCACAAAAAGAAACAGCCACCTCCCACACCCGTTTTATCCTGCCACATCCCGAAACAGTTAACTCATTGTATTTTTGGTATCTTCCAATATCTCCAATCCGCGATCATGCCGTGAGGTGCGCTTGCGCTAGTGGTCGTACGAAATGTAGTTAGTACTCATTGAGTATTGTCTACATAATATGAGCGTACGTAATACGTACTCTCATAGCTTGATTAATTCTTATCCTCAACCGTACACTTACAACCACTACTTATGACCTTGGTTGTTTAGCATAAGTATAAACCCACTTGAAGTTCCCACAGCTACAACTCGGGGCTTCTCTCACAAGAAGTGAGTCCTGGCCACAATCCACTATACTGATGCATATATGTCTGGGTGTTTCTATGTATAATAAGTATGTATTTAAAACTATATAAGTATTATATCAGCTATCCGGCTGCCATCATACAAGCTTTGCTTAGTTTGGGGCCAGATGGTGTTGTGTGTGAATTGTCCACCAATATTAGTTATTTATTATTTATTATTATATAACAAGCTTTGATCTCTGGGTTACGAGCGCAATGCAGTGCTAGGCGATAATTTGGACTCTCCATGTTCCATAGCTGCGTGTCACTGTGCTGTTATGTGGCAGGCATGTTGCTTACCATCAGGCACATAGCCTGCTCGTTTCGTCACTCTTTATAAAAATAAAAATAAATCACTCGATTTAGCTACTGGGCTTCTGCGATCTAAGCTGTTTAAGTTATTAAAATTTTAGGTGCTGAAACGTGAACGACGCCGTCACCAGCGTGGCTCCGACACCCGGAGGATGGATAACACTGACTTCGTCTACCACGAGCCAGTGAGCCGCGTCGCAGACGATGTTGACTTCATTAACGACGAATATGGAACAAACCTGGCCACATTCAAAACCTACTCAAATCAAAATACACGACGGACTGACAACATAAAATATAAACCATCAAGTAAAGTAAAACTACATCGTTCAAATAGACGGACAGAACATTTTTTCTATGCCAATAATTTGCCTATGAATAATTTGACACAAAAGAACGAAGAAAAACAAAGGGAAATGAAAAAAATATTTAAAGAAAAGTATGACAAAATGCAAGAAAAAACAATAGAAACACTTCACAAACTTAAACAAAAGAACGAAGACATGCAAAATAAAATAAAGAAAAAACTTGACAAACTTAAAGAAAAGAACAGAAAACTGGAAAAACAACTGATTGAGAAAAGTAAACTGCAAAGGAACCCTTGGCTTCTTAAGCCAAGTGCTGAGCCGCAAAATTTTATAACGAAGATTTTGAATTATCTAAATCCTAACAAATATTTACGGCAGGGAAGGATGGAGATGGAAATTAGTCCCGAAGATGAAACCCTGGTTCGTTACGCTGTTCCGTTGAGAATGAAATCTCCAGGGTACCTTGAGTTGGTACCCCAAGGTCTGCAATATGAAAGACGTTTTCGTTTATAAATGTTAATTCTTTAATAGATAAGCCAGTTTTATTTCTATTTAGGGCTACGTACATCTGGAGGCACGAAAGGGAAACCCATTATAAAAATTACCCATTAAACTATATAAGTATTATATCAGCTATCTGGCCGCCATCATACAAGCTTTGCTTAGTTTGGGGTCAGATGGTGTTGTGTGTGAATTGTCCACCAATATTTATTTATTTATTTATTATGAAAATGATGGCAAAAAAAACTAATTAGGCAGTCAATTAGATTTTTACAAAACATTGAACGTATATTTTTTATTTTGAAACACAAACAAAAAAATTAGCAGTCATAGGAACTGCCGGTAGAAGTGAAAACTTATAACTCAGAATTTAATAGCTTACTTCGGAAATTACACGGGTGTAACCGGAGGATGTGGCCTGGCCATCATGGCATGACCATCTAGAATCGCGTCAGCATTTCCCATTGGCTGACGCATTTCTAGATGGCCATGCCATGACAGGCAGGTCACGCCATTTTAGCATTTCCCATTGACTGACGCATTTCTAGATGATCAATGGCCCGAGTTTACCCGAATATTTCTTATCATACCCGAGCGTGACGATAGAATTAAAAACACAGCCCACGATAAAAAAAACATTAAATTTTCAAAATAGACACTTGAAATCCATCCCATTTTATGTTATAAATGTGAAAGTAGCTCTGTCTATCTGTCTGTTACGCTTTAATGCCTAAACGACTGAACTGATTTTGATGAAACTGGATAAGAATGTTTTAATATAAGCTGTTTTAGTAAAAATACATTGATATGGGTGTACAAGTCGCTATGCCTCTACTGGCTCAGATACCTTAATATTTATTTTGCGCGGACAAAGTCGCGGGTAAAAGCTAGTTGCTTATATAAGATATGAATAACTTATCTAGATCAGCGTTTCTTATCTTCGACCACGCCGTCGCTTTCTATCAAGTCGGTAGTCCAACGCGGACCTAAATGTGATAAAAACGAACATGCAATAAATAGCGCCTCATGGTTGAACATATTAGTTATTTTAAAAAGTGGCATTTTAATAGTACTTTTCATGCCTAATCTAAAATACACGGTAAATTAAGAATCAATTTACTTTGTGTGAATTACCTTAAAATACGTCATGTAATAGGTAGAAATTCAAATAGTGTTTTAGTTCCATCAGAAAAGTGTATATTTTCTAACAGAATGGTTAAGTTAGGTATTTTAAAAATTATCCTTCTGATTCTGAATACCATAGCCGCAGCTAAATTTAGCGTTCATGACATTGATGTTGTCAGATATAAACATAGAACAGATAAACTACCACTTAGAGCTTTTGGAAGCAACAATGCAGAAAATAATTATAATGACAACATACGGAATAATTCAGAAGGAAATGTCCAAAAAATATCAGTGGAAGTTAAAAATGTTAACCTTAAAGAGTTGACGCTTGTATTGAAGAGTAATGAACATACTGACACGCCACACTATTTTGATTGTCGAAATCCTGACAAATGCGGAGCGCAAGAATTCAAAACTGAAAAAAGACCAATAGAAATTGATAACAAGGAAGCAACAAATGAAAACATCCTTCGGCGAAAAAGTAAAAATAACATTAATAATCAAGACAACAAATTAAATAAAGAAAAAAATAGCAATCTCGAAAAGAAAGTAAAAACAAACAAAAAAACAGATCCTGAATCACAGTGTAAAGAGAAAAACTGTTCAACTACTGAAAGGATAGCAAACGAAAACGATGAGGACAGAGACAACAGACCCACAAATAGTGACAAAGATGATAATGAGGATGGTGACGGACAACAAGCCCTTGAGCAAGAAGCTCTTGATGACTGGGTAACATATGCTAAAGGAAAAAATACATGTATAGATAATGATTGTGACTCTACATCCAACATTAGAAGTAGTGACAAAGCAGAAAATAAACAATCCCTAAGAAAATCAACTATGTTTCATGATTTTCAAGAACTTCCTATTGATGATAGTGAAGAATATATCACGAAAATGGCTGTAACACCTTACGATCTCATCAAATTGTTCGAAAAACTTAGAGAAGATTACTTAAATAAACTAATATGGTATATACAACTTTCACGTGTAACAGAAATAGAGAATGTTCGATTAGATGAAGAACAATTTGGTGAAATAAAACGAATAACCAATAAAATCTTTAGAAATGAGCCTGATAATAAATTTGGCAAAGTCAATAAATATAATTTGAAAAAAGAAATTGAGAGCGGATTGTTTTCGAACGAATTCAATAATGAAGAGTTAAATGAATTGGAAAATAAAGATATCTACACTAATAACGATTTAATGGATAAACAAAGTGATATGTTACTAAGGATGACAGGCATGTTCCCGAAGACGAAAAGACAAAAGATGAATCTCAAGACGCCTGTTTATTTCCATCGCCTCCATATGACTAAGAAGAGAAGAACATTTTAACACTTTATCTAAAACCCAAATGTACATGGTATAAATATACCAATACTGTTTGTTACATGAAAACAAAAAAGTCTGTGTACTTATGTACGCACTCAAAATGTTAATTTTTCTTCACTTTTTTCCTCGTGCTAAGGGAGTCTAACTTCTACCATAGAATATGCAATGCCTTCAACGCAATAATTTTATTGATCTGAAGTTACAATACTTACTAAAACCTTGACTAGGTAACTTCAGGATGTCGGAGTTTCGTGATGGTATCCGCATACCGTCGTTAAATGTACTTTCATCATTTTTTTACCAATGCGCCAAGAGAAGTACAATAAAAAAAATTGGCAGTCATAGGAACTGCCGATAGAAGTGAAAACTTGTAACTCAGAATTTGCTAGCTTACCTTGGTAACTACAAAGGTGTAACCGGAGGGCGTGACCTCGCCATCATGGCATGGCCATCTAGAAATGCGTCAGCATTTCCCATTGGCTCACCCATTTCTAGATGGCCATGCCATGATGGCTAGGCCACGCCCTTTCAGCATTTCCCATTGGCTGACGCATTTCTAGATGCCCAATCGCCAAGGTCCCGAGTTTAAATAAATAAATAATAAATAAATATTGGTGGACAATTCACACACAACACCCGAAGATTTCTAATCATACCCGAGCGTGACGGTAGAATCCAATTTACACCCCATGAAAAATCTGTCTAGGCGCACCTAAAGAAGTTTTCACTTCAAAAAATCTAAGAGACTTTCGTCCGTCCTCCGCTACTACCAAGAATCATACCCAAAATCACAGACCAAAATGATTATCCCTAAAATCACGTTAAATGGCATGACATTTGTCAAAAAGGGGCACAAGCAAAGGGGCAGCCACGCGGGCACCGCGCGGCTGCCGCAACCGCCGCGGCCGTAAACCGCGTCGTGTGTTTTGAATTCAATTTTACATGGAAATCTGCCGCGCCCGTGCGCGGGCGCGGTTGGCAGCCGCGCCGTGAAAACTTAGTCTCATTGGTACCAATATTATGAACGTGTATTTTTATGACCCCACATATCTATAACTCGATATAAATTTAATATTGAAACGATTAAGTTTAGATACTTTTAATCTTACAAAATAAATCTAAATGTTTATAATTTAAGAACAATTTCTTCCAAAACATCGCAATAAAAATTTCACTCCTTTAATCAATTACCAATCTTTGGTTTCTACAAATAGGTCAATCTATTTATGGCCACAATGTATGCATTTCATGCTTTTTATCGAAAACATATTCAATTAATGACGTTAATGTGAAAACAACTCCGATTGGTACCACACTCGCTTAACCAAAGTAAGTAACGTTACTCGAGATGCTAACACTTAAGAAATATTTATTAAATATCGTATTCTTGCCAATATTAATGTATGTGGAAACAGCACCTCTGCAACAGTACGGTTTCGAACAACTTGGTGAGAATATAGAAGAAATGGAGAAAATACTAAAGACTATACAGTACACATTACATGCAGCAGCACCAGACCATGTACACAACCACGGAGACGGCGTTACCAATCAAGACCTAAGTTTAGATGAAATAAATGAAGAAGAAAACAATCCAAGTAAACTATTCTTCATGTTGGTTGTCGGTAAAAAAGACGAAGATCCTATGTGCAATAATGAAGTCATCAACGAAAATTACACTATAGCTGGATACAATTTTGACTTAAAGTGTAAATGCCGATTTTGTATTAGAAACATGATTGATAAAAACTACGAAGAACGTTGTTTCCCGGAACCCTGTGAACTGGTGACAGTTGAAGAAGTACCTGTGGAAGAAAATGTAGACGAAGAAAACCCTATATTTGATGCCGTTAATGTAATTCGCGATACTTTGGCAAAAGCAACTGAGAATGGTACAGATTTTAAAAATCCTATGCTATGCGAACTACAACCCTGTGACAGGCCTGATATGGAAGAAATCAACAGACTTCGGTGTAGAGGCAACGCGTGTCATTTTAAGTTTATTTAAGAACTTTACATTTATGTATGAAATTATTGAATTTACCACCGCATTACTTGACGTGACTATAATCCTGTTTGAGTTTTTTGACGTCACAATTGTCGAAAATTGTAATTCCGGTTTGACTGATCTCAAAAATCGGATTAGTTCTAGCGTAAAGGTACAAGTTCGCGCGGAGACCGCGACAGGAGACCGAGACAGGTCGCGGTCGCGGTCGCGGCGCGAACTGGCGCCCATACAATTCCATAGTGTCAAGTGCCTGTCGCGGTCTCCGGTCTCGGTCTCCTGTCGCGGTCTCGTGTCGCGGTCTCCGCGCGAACTTGTACCTTAAGAGTTAAGTAAAATGTTGAAGTTGGTACTGTGATTAATCAATAGTTAGCTAGATTTTATTGTTCACACCTTGATAATAAACATGTTTTAAAACCTATTATTATAAACAACGGTATACCTCTATAACTTATAATTATAACCATTGACAATCACTAAATGTTTTAATTATGAAATGGGCGATAGTTAGTTAGTTAGTTAGTTAGTTAGTTTAGCGGGACCTTTTCCGCACCTAGCCTCTTTATTGGGCCATTGTACGTGACTCATACTTCCCTTTACTCCAACCAGCCCAGGCTGTCCCAGAAGGCAAGCATCCTGTTAAGGTTGCGACAGGCATCCGGAACAGACGATGGAGATTGGAGGAATTCCGCCCGTTGATCTGCCACACTGCTGCACTCCACAAGTACATGCTGTGGCGTTTCTTCTTCCTCCATGCATCCTCTGCATAGAGGACTGTCTGTTACACCTATGGTATATAAGTGCTTATTTAGGGGACAGTGACCAGTTATTACACCTATAACTTTACGAATTTTGTCCCTGTTTAGTCTGATGAGGTTGCGGGCAAGTTTTTTAGATGCTTCCGGAATAGCATTTTTTGTTTGCCTGCATCCTTCATTGTTGTTCCATTCATTTAAATGGGCTTCTTCGGTATTTCTACGCAGCCATGTTTTTATTTGAGCCTGAGGTATAGGCATGAGTGGTTCCGGTCCATGCACCTTTGTCTTTGCTCCCCTTTTGGCCAGCTCATCTGCTGCGTCATTACCTAGTGAGTCGCTGTGTCCTTTAATCCATTGGAGGGTTACTTTATTCGCACCAGTTATGGATTGGAGTGCATTATGGCATTTCAGTATTAGGACAGAGGTTATAGTATTATTTTTAAGGGCTTGCAACACGGAGGCGCTGTCGGAGACAATTTTGATGTTTAGGTCTCCAACCTCTCTGGCTGCGACTGCCTGTGCTGCCCTGGTAATGCCGATACATTCAGCTTGAAATATTGTGTTTAAGTTGCTTAAGGTGTTTGATATCCTTATGTTTAAGTCATTTGAGAAGACACCAGCTCCTGTACCGCATGCGGTTTTGGAGCCATCAGTATATATCCTAACTTCTCTGCTGCCAGAGCTATCTTTCGATTCTGCATTGAGTTGGATATTGTATCTACGATCAAAGACATGTTGGCATATTGTTCTATCCATGGGTGCCTCAAGAAGCGGTATGTCTTCCATGACCCGTTGTAGCACTTTTGAGTGTCGTGTTTCAATGTTCTGTTTCCACAGTCCGTTTGCTCTTAGTCTTAGGGCGGCTGCCGTGGCCTCCTCCTGTATGACTAAATGTAGAGGTCTCAGGTTTAAGAGATACTCTAATGCGGCTGATGGTGTGGTTTTCATACATCCAGTGGCTGTTAAACTTGCTAAGCGTTGTAGACTCTGGAGTTTATCTTTTGCTGTGGTCAGTTGTGTTCTGGGCCACCACACAACCGATCCGTAGGTCAGAGAGGGCCTGATAACTGATGTGTATAACCACAGTGTGATTTTTGGATTGAGACCCCATTTCTTTCCAACAAGTCTCCGGCATTGCCAAAAAGTCATGCAGGCCCTCTTTATTTTTGTATCAATATGGCTCGCCCAGTTTAATTTGTTGTCAAGAGTGACACCCAGATATTTCACTTCAGATGATAGGGAGAGTTTGGTGTTAAATAGTTTTGGTAGTTGTAGTTCTGGTAACTTCCTTTTGTTGGTGAAAAGAATAAGTTCTGTTTTTATTGGATTTACTGACAGTTGATGCTCGTCACACCATTTTTCTACAATCTGAAGCGCTGAACGCATAACTTTACATAACATGTTTTCCTCGCTCCCGCTTATCAGTATTGTAATGTCATCTGCATAACCAATAGTAGTGTACCCTTTCTCGTTGAGTGCCTTAAGAAGGCTGTCCACTACTATGTTCCATAATAGTGGTGATAGGACACCCCCCTGAGGGCATCCCTTGACTACTTTTGCTCTTGTAGTAGTATTCATCACTATCTGAACCGCCCTCTTGCTGACCAGTTCGGTAATCCAGTTCCTAATCACTGGTTCCACTTTGTGTCTTCGGAGGGCGTGGTTTATGCTGTTATGCATGGTTTTATCAAAAGCACCTTCTATATCTATAAAGGCGGCAAGTGTTGAAAGCTTGTTTGCGGTAGCCGATTCTATCTTATGTACTACCATGTGTAGTGCCGACTCTGTGGATCTGCCTTTCCTGTAAGCGTGTTGCTGAGGATGCAGTTGTTTGTCCTTTAGTGCGCCGTCCCTTAGGTATCGGTCCACTAATCTTTCTAGTGTTTTTAAAAGGAATGACGTTAGACTGATGGGCCTAAACGATTTAGCGTGTGTGTAGTCCTCCTTACCGGGTTTCGGTAAGAATACTACCTTCGCCTCTCTCCACTTTTTTGGTATATATTTAAAGGCTATACAGGCTCTATATATTGGTAGTAAGTGCTTTATAGCTTGCTTTGGTTGCCATTGTAGTAATGCTGGGAATATGCCATCCAGACCTGCAGATTTGAAGGGTTTGAAACTTTTCAGTGCCCATTCTATTCTGTCTGCAGTTACTAACTTGTTTGCCACTTCCCACTCTGGGGCAGTTGGTGTGCTGCAGTGTTCTTCTGGCCACTCCCGATCTCCTATGATTTGACATCCAGGGAAGTGGGTTTCCAGGAGTACTGCATTGATTTCATTGTCTGTGTTTGTATAAGTGCCGTCTTCCTTTTTTAGGGATCCCAGAAGATTTGGCTCCCCTTTAGCTAGGATTTTCTTTATTCTTCCGGCTTGGTTTGTTGAGTTTATGCTACTACAGAAGTTGTGCCAAGATTCTGTTCTTCTGAATCTGATTCGCCTCTTGTAGTGTTTTTGTGCTTGTTTATATTTATCCCAGTCCTCACTAGTCCTGGTATTTTTTGCCCGGTTATAGAGTGTTCGAAGTCCTTGACGTAGTCTTTCAAGTTCTGGCCCCCACCAAGATCTATTTCCTACGTCATTTGGTTTAACAGCAGGACATGCCAATTCATAGCTGTTTATGAAAGTTGCAGTGAGAAGCTGTACGTTTGATTCGATATTGTCTGTACTAAGTGTTGTGTCAGTTAAATGTATGTCACCTAGTGCTTGGTTTAGTAGTTTTGTGTACCTTGTTATATCAGTCTTACGGGGGTTACGATATGGGACAGGGCTTGTTGATTTATATTGTAGTTGGAAACAAACGCGGCGGTGATCTGCGAATGATAGCTCGTCTGATACGTGCCATCCCTCGATTTGACTGGCCACCGCGTTGGTTGCCAAGTTAATGTCTATGATAGTTTGGTACCTGGAACTTACAAATGTAGGTTCCGTACCTCTGTTCATAATGTTTAGATTAGTTTGAAATAAGTATTCGGCTAAAGACTCACCTCTCTTGTTGGTATTCTTACTTCCCCACAGAGAATGATGAGCGTTGCAGTCCGCCGATAAAATCAGCTCGCAGTTATGTGCCTCGCAGTGCTGCACCAGTTCCGCCAGTTCTCTTGAAGGAATATCTCCCTCGCCCGGCAGGTATACTGATGCTAGGACTAGGACAGTTTGTTTTTCCGTAATGAGTTTCACTGCGGTTAGGTCTCTAGAACAGAATTGGTTAAGCAAGGTGGTATTTATAGATTTAGGCATATAAATGCAGGTTCTTGGGTTATCAACAGTAGTGTCGACCATTAACTTACCGCCGATGTTATTTAGACCGCAGATTCTGTTATTTCTGATCCAGGGTTCCTGGATCATAGCGACGGTCTTGTTATTTGTCTCCAGCACTCTGCGTAGCATTGCCGCCGCTATTTGCTTGTGCTGGAGGTTAGTTTGGATAAAATTGAGGGGGCTAGGGACTGCGCAGGACGTCATCTTCGTCGCTGGAGCACCCCTCAATTCCTAGCGGTGAGACTGCTACCACCTCGCTCTGACTCTTTTGGGGAGCAGAGGTGGATGGCTCGGGAGTTGATGTCTCCGTAGCCATGTTCTCACTCGCTATGGTCGCCAAATCGGGTTTTGTTTCGGCCTTTTCTTCTTCCGGCGAGAAGAAGCGGATATACCCACTACCCGACATGTGAGCTACCCGGCGGTCTCTGTCCATAATGGACTGTCTCTGGTCTTCAGGGATTCCAAGGATAAGGTGGACGACCTTCTCCTTGGAATCCTGTTCCTGGGGCTTATCGTCCACCGTCATCTCATAGCACTGCCACGAGTCTACTTTGTACCATGGGTTCTGGGCACAAAGGACTCGGTGCAGTGTAGTGGCGTCAGTGATGCGGGTATGAACAAGAAGCCCTGCCTTGAGCTTCTTTTTCATCTCCGACTGCTTAATAACCCCCAGGGTGGTATTTGGGATCGGTGATTTGATGTTCTTGACCGCTGCTTCCAGCCAACTTAGCGCACCCGCATTCTCACACCACATCGCTAACGCCCCGTCCTTTAGGAAGGGTCGACCGCGGAATGATGGGGCAAGTGCGCTTGGAGAAGATGGCGATAAAACAGCTTGAAGGATGCTGTCATCGACAGCCTCCCTAAACATTTCCGCCTGGGTCTTCGAAAGGTCCCTCGGCGGGACGGTGATAATCGCGACCTTCAGGTGCGACTGAGCCGCGTCTGCGTAGCTCTCCGTCCGTGATGGTTTACGGTCGGTTTTCGCGCGCTTGGCTTCGCCCCCGGGAGAATGGGTCTCGTCCAGACGACCTCGCTTCGAGGAAGCTCTGTCGTCCAGTACAAAACCGCTCCCGGATTGTTCCTTTTCAGGCGCAATAGAAGCCACCGCTACGATCCGTCCGCCTCGAGCACCTTTCGCTTTCCGTTTCTTCTTCTGTCGGCTGGATGATGGTGGTGGTGGTGGTGGTGGTGTTGGTAGTGGTAGTATTGGTGTTTGTGCTGATGGTAACTCCTTTTTCAAGGTGGACGCTGTGGTCTCGCGCTGCGTTTCCGCGGCTGCGACGTCCGTACCAGTGCTTGGTTTGTTTTGGGGCTGAAGTGCCTCCCTTCTCACATGCCTGCTAGGGCGACTGTGGTCTGGGTTGCCTTTCGGCCCCTTTTTGGTCTTGTTTGAGTTTGTGTTAGTGGACCCCCTTTTGCAAGGGCGCTTTGCAGCAATTACGGTCCACTGTGACTCGAAGGTGGTGGTGTTTGTGGTGGTGGTGTTAGTGGTGGTCGTGTTTGGTATGGCCTCCATGAGGCCGGACAAATCTAGGCTGGAGCCTGATTCGGAGCACAAGTTGCCCTCCCCAGAGTACGAGGGGCAGACCGGGTTAGACCCGGTGAGGGATTCTCCACTAGCGGTGCTAGTGGTACCCTCCTGGGGTAGTCCTTTTTTATTTTGTGCTTGCATAATTGAAAGGGGGGTTTGAGCTGATGGTAAAAGCTCACACACTGTCCGCCCTTGATAGGTGTGGCACAGTCTTTTGGGGGTATTTGGTGCCCCAGGGCAGTGTAGGCCTGATGTGTGGTTATGCGCCGCCACGGTTCGGTTCTGCGGGTTATGGAATGGGCTAGGGTTTGGGAAATTGGGGTGTGACTAAGGAAGTTGGGATTGGGTTCAGGATAGTTGGGATAGGGTAAAGGAAATTGAGATCAAGGTGTCAAGGTCAAGGAATTTGGGAAAGGGATTAGGAAAGGGTGTTGGGGGACGGCCAGAGGTTTTAGTTACACCAATAACAGAAGGTTTTTGGACAAAAACAGGCGGCAACCTCGAGAAGGATAGTCCACTGGCCTTGTTTTAGGGGGTCACTGCGACCTGCGCTATCCCCTAAAACCATTCGCCAAACCCAGTATCGGACAGATACTGGGAGTGGGGGAATTACCAATCAACTGATTGATTGATCTTTCGCCCGCCCGAAATGGGCGATATATGGGGATTTATTACGTTGACGAACTTGCATAAAAAAATACTTTAAAAAAACTAGTTTAAACCTACAAGGCAGTAATGAAAAATGAAAAATAATGAAATGCAATGAATTTATAAATTGTTATAAGCGCTACCCACTCGTCTATTTGAAGTCAGTGCCAGCCAAGTATAACAGGTAGTAGATTTGTATATACATACAAATATCTACCTAGGTACTTCTTACTAATAGTATTTATTTATCTACCAGCTGTTTGACTTGACTGACACCGACTACAAATAGACGAGTGGGTAGCAGTTGTAACAATTATATTACATACTTGATTTTTCCCTTTTCAGTGCCTCCTTGTAGTTTTTTTTCATATTTAATTTTTTTTAATAACTTTTATGTATATGTATAATTGCATACATTAATAATTTTCATACTCACCCGGATTACAGTAATTATCACTTGGAAAACAATGTACCAGAAGTGTCTGATCATTTAAACGACGGCTTTGAAGAAATTGATTATTTCAATGGTCTATCAAAATTTTAGCCGCCAGAAGCTCTGCGGTCAGCCCTGAGTGTTGCTTCTCCATACTCGACCTGCGCTCCGCTACAGAGGTCGCCGGCTCGCTTCGCTCGCCACCTCCCCCCTTTGCTACTCTTGGCCTCGCATGGCTCGTTCCACTCAGGACCTCGCTTCTAACTCCTGTATTTTATATGCACTTTAGAGATAGTAGCGACAAGACTAGGTGGAGTAGGGGTGCTCCGAGTTGGATCTGGGTCCCATGTAACCTAAATACCTGACTTTTCGAAGTCATTTGCGCAATGCCGCTAACTTAAAACGGTGAAGGAAAACATAGTGAGGACACCGACATGTGTTTAAACCTAAAAATGTAGGTGATTACTTAATTTTATTTTATTTCTCATTTCAACTATTATTTTTTGTGTGCGTTTGGTATTGGGATCAGCATTACCTAATTATTTATTGAATGTATAATGCACTAGCAGCGCCCCGCGGTGTTACCCGCGTAGTTCCCGTTCCCGTTGTTCCCGTTGTTTTTTTCGGGATAAAAATAGCCTATGTGTTCTTCCAGACTATAATCTATCTGTGTTCCAAATTTCAGCCCGATCCGTTAATACGTTAGGACGTGATTGAGCAACAAACATCCAAATATCCAAACAGCCATACATTGACATTTATAATATTACTAGCGGCCCATTCCGGCTGCGCTCGGATGTTGTCATTTAAAGACTATTAATCGAAATAAAAACTATCCTATCTCTCAAGTTGGACCAGACTGCTCACGGTGTGCCAATTTAATTTAAAATCGGTTAAGTAGTTTAGGAATCCATCGCGGACAAACATCGTGACAGGAGATTTATATATATTAAGATAAGATAGTAGGATAATACGCATTTTGGACTATCTTTTAACTTTAATTATGATTACCATGTAAATAACGTAACGTGTAACCCCTGGTTATTAATAAATGAGTATATGTACCTATAATCTTTCGAAGTCATCCATCAACCCGCACTGGGCCAGCGTGGTGGATTATGATCTAAAGGTCGCCACACTCTCTCCTTGCGAGAGAAGGCCTCGAGTCCCAGCAGTGGGAACATTTAGTGGGCTGTTTATGAATCTCGGAGTAATCGATGTACATAAAAAATATACATAAAAAAATATAATTTAAAAACTCAAAAACCCGACTGCGTAAAAAGTGAACCAAACTACGTTCTCGCATACTAAAAAAAACTGAAAAGAATAAAACAAGCATTTAGATTTCTGGTGGTCTAGAATTCTATAATATGTTATTGTATTAATACCAAGGACGTTTAAAAAAAGTCGGACAGAGCCCATCCAACGACAACACTGAGGCACGAAATTTGCGTCGGCTACTTATGTGTGCATGAATTCTGGGTTGCCATGATGACAAAATGTACACCACAAAAAACACATAGGTAGGTACAAGTAATCAATAGAAATATATTATTTTTCTTACTGCTGAATCTTAGATAGAACATTTAGCTAATCGACGGAGGTAAATTGGAAGTAAGATATTTCGCTTCCTTAAAAACTTTAGCACATTTTTGCGTGGCGCGGGAGAAACGTATAAATCACACAAGTTAAACTGGAACCCGCACAAAAACAACAAATCTCTCTTTGATAATTGTAGTAGGTGCCTAATATTAAAATAATATTAAAATAATTATATTAACAGTAATATTATTACGCTTTATCACAAACCTATTTACAAATAAATCAATGTACAATTAATCAACTCACGAATAATTAAGAACTAATTATCTTAGATCTTAGACAGTCAAGTAATAATACTCACCAATATCTTCTTATCTTATATATAAAATTCTCGTGTCACAGTGTTTGTTTCCTTACTCCTCCGAAACGGCTCTACTGATTTTTACCAAATTTTATATGCATATTAAGTAGGTCTGAGAATCGGCTACTAGCTATTTTTCATACCCCTAATTGATAAGGGTTGTTCACACCAAAAAATATTTTTTTAATTTTCGTACAATTTTTTTTGTTTTTATTTTTTTATAATGTGGCGTTAACAAATACATACAACCCTAAATTTTTACCCTTTTATCACGAACCCCTATTTTTTTAATAGCCATTTTAGTAATTTAATCATTTGACAGTGAACGCCTCCTAAACGGCGCCGGCGGGGCCAATTTGAATGTTTTTTTTTGTGTATGTACATTGATTGTTTGTGTGTGGATTCGAGGATGGTTTAGATTCACAAATAAGCCCGGCAGATGGCGCTGCAGACAGTATCTAGATTATGATCCGAGCGAAGCCGGAACGGGCCGCTAGTAGTTATATAATACATACCTACTTCTTATACATAGAAACACCCAGACATAGAACAAATATTTGTTTTCATCACAAATATTTGTACTGGGTGGGAATCGAATCCACGACTCTCGGCTTCGCAAGCAGACTTACTACCAACTAAGCTACGAGTTATAAAATACCATACGAGTTTTAACTTAGATAGTTAATTTACCTTTTGAGGTATTGCATATGTAGCAATACGCCGGAGCCCTCCTTTTGTTACATATTATATATTTTCAGGTTTGAAATGTTTACTGCAAATGACACTGTATTTGTTTGGGATCCAATCGCTTTCACAGTTACAATTTCTAATTATATTGATCCAGTCATTCCGCCAAACTACATTTTCTTTAGGAAATCTAGCAAACAAATTAATGAATTAAATACCTAGTGGCAACTAATATAAATTAATTAAATGTATAGATATAATGTCCGAGTCTTTATTCACACAGTTCACTAATTTTACTAGAATTAATAAATCAACTTTTAATGAATAATGACAAATAATAATCAAAGTCCCATATATTTCGGGTACTTATCACAGACTAACTTTGGCAACACTGCATTTGGCCATTTGGAATTCCCCTTTTTTGTTTTAGCGAATGAAGATTTGTTTTAATATTGAAAACGTGGAAATAAGTAATTGAATTATGCACCTACCCGTGAAACGTGATTCCTGGATGTCGTTTGCGTTGGTCACTACGGCTTTTACAGCATTTCACTACGCAAGACATTATGTGTGATGAGATTTTCCTTTACCGCGAAACGTGTCGACTGGCTGATGTTTGCGCGCGTAATGGCCGACTGATGTATGTATGTAAGAGTGTCAACCTGTATGTGACAGGGCACTGGCCGACTCGATATACACAGCCTTTGTATTAGCGAGACTCTGTCCGCGTTTTTATTTCGTCCATGATTAATACTATTGAAATATATACCATATTTTCTAATAAAAGAACATTACAACTGAAGAGTCGGGATCCATTATTATTCGACATACAATGTAATAAATTGTTCAATGGATCCCGACTATTCAGTTGTAATGTTATTTTATTAGAAAATATTGTATATATTTCAATAGTATTAATACAATAACATATTATAGAATTCTAGACCACCAGAAATCTAAATGCTTGTTTTATTCTTTTCAGTTTTTTTTAGTATGCGAGAACGTAGTTTGGTTCACCTTTTACGCAGTCGGGTTTTTGAGTTTTTAAATTATATTTTTTTTTATACTTTTTAGTTATGAACAATGTTGTGAATGTTAATATGCTCAACATAATAATATGCATCTTTTGGTTGTTGACCAAATGTCTTCGTTTCTACTGATATAATATGTAGGATTTTCTACTGCATGTAATTCATATTTATAGTTTTGTGTTAGTATAGGTTTTCGATTGACGTTGAGTACCTACTAAATCGTTTGAAGTTGGAGATGGGCGACCGAGGCGGAGCAATCCGAGAGCGGTTCCGTGGTCCCACTATCAGCGGCAGAGTTGAAACCCCATAGAGGTTTATTAGTAGATAGGGGCACCATATCCATACATGATATAGAGTGCAACATAACCTGGCTGTGTCTCCCGGGCGGGGCAGTAGGGTATGCGTAAATACATTTCCTGCACGTACGAAAAAAAGGTAGTCTAATATACCTACTAGCATAGATCGTAGAACGCAAGATGGGCCCCATCCCAAACTTCACGGCGCACGCAATCATGTCAACGTTGGGAAGAGTGAGCTCACTCTTTCCGTTCTAGTCGGTTGCAGGACGCGGTGGACGCCGGACGTTTTTACCTATCATTATTCGGTGTCAACAACCAAAATAAGTAGAACCACAGCAAATCTCGCCGCTAGTGATTATAGGGGTCAAGTAGATTGGTTGTTTGAAAACCACTTACGATACATAAAGAGACGCAGTTTATTACCAATTTCAAGGTGCTCAGGGCACATCTATTGATTTATATCGATGCCTACTAGATACATTAGTATATAATGTCCATCCACATTCACACGTACCTACAGTTAGTTATACGAAGTTTTCTGCTACCTAAAAACCTATAAATGTGAGAATGGTTGTTACTCAACTTTAAATCGATATACATCCTAAACGGTCAGTCGAATCGAAAAACATTGAGAAAAAGCTAAACATTATTTTGAAATACCTATTCAACGATACCCCTCTTGACATATTTTGGTGATTTTCATTTTTTTTATTTGGACAATATGGCGTCCTGAAGCCGCCATATTGGACTTACACTAATGTCATGTCTTTAGTGTCACTCGCCAGATTAAGAGGAATCGATTGACGTGTGAATCATAAAAATCGGCCCAGGCGTTTGGTCTGTATAGTGCCTCAAAGGAACATACAAACATACATACATACATAGACTGTTAAACACATTACCACTCCTTTGCGTCGCGCAGTCGGGTAAAAAGATACCGGCCGAATTGATAACCTCGTCATGTTGAACTGGGTTAAATGTAAAAGAAACATTTTCATAATAAAAACAAGGAAATGAACAATGAACTCAGGTTATGAAGAAAAACTATTTTTTTTTATGTACTAATATGACATTCTAATTTAATTTTATCAATATTAATACAATTTACAAAGTTGACTGTTAACTATACTTCTATACTAATATTATAAAGCTGAAGCGTTTGTTTGTATGTTTGTTTGAACGCAAGGATCTCTAGAACTAGAACAGGAAGTACAATTCAACTTTGAAGATGTCTAAAACCAACTATTATAGTAGTATAGTACACGGAAGTACGAATCCGTCTAAAGCTATGTGGGGCATCGTGAACACAGAGAGGGGGAAAAATAATACTCCAAGGTTGAATTTCACCGATATCGTCAAAGATTGTAACGGCATAGAGTTTAATTCTCCAAAAGATGCAGTAAATGCTATGAACGTTCGTTTCTTAAATGCAGCTGCCACCTGTGGAGCTCCTAAAGCCGATGCTGCTACCGTCAGTAAAATTTTAGCATCAGCACGTCAGGCAACTGACCGTTCTCTCAGATTGACCAGTTCCTCGACTGATGAAGTATTCCGCATAGTCTCCTGTAGAATACCCCCAAAAAAGTCAAAAGACACATACGGTGTGTCGATGGAGCTAATAAAACTAGCAATTTTGCCCCTAGCTCCAGTTCTCGCCACACTGTTTAATAAGTGTCTTAGGGAAGGCTCGTACCCGTCACCTCTGAAAATATCAAAAGTGTCCCCGATATTTAAAGGCAAAGTTAAAAGGGACGACATTGATGGATATGGACCGGTATCGATTATACCAGCAATAGCCAAAGTGTTCGAAAATGGCTTGAGTTCACGACTAGTGGCCTACCTATCGGAAACTGAGGCGCTGTGTGAACAACAATACGCATACCGCGAAGGAAGGTCTACGACTTCTCTAACGCGTGAAGTGGTTCGTGGTGTGTTGGCTGCTCGTGAACGCAAACAGCAAGTGGCTGTCTTGTGCTGTGATTTATCGAAGGCCTTCGACGTCGCGGACCATGAGACCTTAGCATTAAAATTTAAACACTATGGGATAGCTGGGGAATCATACGCTGTGTTTACTGACATGTTACGAGGCCGCTCGCAGGTGGTGGATGCTGGCGATGGCGATAATAAATCAGACCCATTGTCTTCATCTATGGGAGTACCGCAGGGTTCGTCAGTTTCAAACATCATGTTTTCTCTCCTATTGAATGATCTCCCTGACGCCGTAAAGGGGGCAGACATATTCATGTATGCGGATGATGTGGCTGCCATAGTAACCGCCCTTTCAATAGAGGAATTGGAAGATAAATTAAATACTATAATTAATGAATTAAACACGTGCTTTTGTGCCAACAGTTATATGGTAAACTCAAAAAAGACTCATTTTATTCACTTTTGTCTGTCGGGCCACTATACAAAACCGCTAAAAGTCTTGCTTGACGGCGTCCGGATTGAGCAGGTACAAAATACAACATTTCTGGGGTTCGAGATTGACCGCTGCATGACTTGGGAACACCACATCGACAAGATGTGTGTGTAAGCAGTGCGTGCTTTGCACTAAGACGGGTGTCCCGAGTGGTGCCTGCGGATGTGTCTCGTTCGTATTACTTCGCCACGGTGCATTCCCGGTTACAGTACGGCGCCGAACTATACGCGCGCGCTGCCGACTGGGAACGTGCGTTCCGCGCCCAAAAACGTGCCGTACGTGCCATCGTGGTTGTGTCGCAATGCACATCCGTTAGACCATATTTTAAAGAGCTTGGCATACTTACGTTGCCTGCAATCTTGATCTACCAAGTGGCTGTGTATGCCAGAAATAACTTAGACTCATACAACACACGAGGAGAGAGACATTCTTGCAATATACGCTACGCTGACAAGCTGGATAGTATACCACACTCCCTCACAAGATCGGAAAAGCTGACTCACATTATGGGACCGGAAGTTTATAACACTCTTCCCAAAATAGTTAAATCAGCCCCAAGTTTGGGCAGCTTCAAGAACCGATTAAAAAGCTGGCTTATAGATCAAACTTTTTATAGTTACAGCGATTTTTTAAAGAGTGATGGTAAACTTACAATAAAATTGTAAAAATAATGACATTATTCATTACAATTGTAATAAATACATATATTATATTTCAATGGTTGACACTTATTTGTACGGTACTCATTATCGTACAATAAAATGTTAAATTTAAACTTTAAAAATGTTTGTATAATCTTTGTATGCTCTTTTTTGTTTTTAAAATTGACGTGTAAATTGTACATTTATGAATAAAGAACTTTGACTTTGACTTTGACTACTGGCCCGAATTGAAAGATTCTTTGTTTGCAGGATCCATTCCATTTATCGAGGAAGGATATAGGCAAAGATAATGGGTATATTGTCTTTGGCTATAGGCATAGAATAGATAATACAGATAGAACGGACACTCCCCACCCCCCGCCAGTTTCAAGCTTCCTACCCCGCAAGGACGCGAGAAACACTCAACGAAGGGTTATATCGGACGACAATTTTCTATGAGAATACGACCATGACCAGAAATTCATTCAATTATACCTAAATTTAAATAACACAGCAACACAGGTTGCTGTGTTATTTAAATTTAGGTACCAATTTTTTCATCTGTTCAACGAAACAAGAATAACAGATTTTTAATTTCATAAGAATTTCTATAATATACTAGGATTGAATCGTTTTTCTACTGTGTTTTGATAAGTTCACAATTTTAAGTTAAGAATAAGAGATTTTTGATTTCATAAGAATTTCTACAAAGATTGAATCATTTTTATAAACTGTGCTACTGGTTAGAAGTACGCGCCAACACTGAAGTCCTGTGACCCTAGATGACACGCACACATGCGTAAATGTGTTCGAACGACATATGCGTAGTTGTGTGAGTGTAGGTATGCCAACTGCACCGTCTGTATAGATTTTAGGCCGAGTGTCCGGGGTGTGCTATAGGCTATCATTACGCTACTATCAACAGGAGCCGAGCATGAATGAAAAATGTAACAAAAACGGGAAAAAATATTGCTTTTTGAGAGCTTTCGTTGCGTCAAAGAGAATGTAATATACGTTGCGTGACAGCAATGCCATACTTAAAAGGTTGCGTCATTAGAACCTAAACTAACCGAATTTGTTCGAAATTTGAATTGGAACGCCCAATTTTCGATAGATGGCGTAGCAAGGCGCGCGCGTTCAGCTAGTTGCTTATAAATCTTTAAGCTTAAATTTATTTTGTTGAAAAATCTGTATAAAATTTCGTTGATATTTTATTTCACAAATAAACGTTATTTTAGTTGCAAAGTCTTTAATTTTACCAACACAATTTTTCAATTTCTCAATTTTTTTTGTAGTGGTAGGACTCTTGGCAGAGTCCATCTGGGGAAGGACCACACCTTTCACCTTTGTCAGTTATTCTACCGCCAAGCAGTAATGTGCAAATATTACTTGTACTGTGTTCCGGTTTGAAGGACAATGTTTCCAGAGAAATTACAGGGCTTAGAGATATCATATCTTAGATCTCTGGGTGACGAGCGCAGTGCAGTGCTAGGTTATGATTTGGACTGTTCGTGTTCCAATAGCTGCGTGTCATTGTGCTGTTATGTGGCAGACATGTTGCTTACCATCACGCACACTTCCTGCTTGTATCGTCACACTTTATTAAAAAAAATATTTAAACAATCAAAGTCAAGCCATGCTGAGATATGTATCTCTTAAGGCTTGTTCGCATTAGGCTAGTAATTTAGTCTAGTAGCGAGTAATTTAGCAACTAAACGTGTATGAACTGTAAAAATGTAGTCGAGTAGTCTAGTGAATAATTTAGTCGAGTCAATCCATTTTGTTCTATTTTCAACGGGCGAGTAGCATCCCCACCACGCGTCTGTGCTCTCTGGTTCATCGGCTAAACGAGTGCGAACCTGTCAAATTAGTCGAGTTCATTAGTTGCCGCATCTCTTTACTAACTAGTCTGTGGTTGCCGCCAAAATGTCGTTTCGCTGGAGTGAAGATACTACATAAAATTTGTTTCTTTATAATATGTGAAACATGAATGTTTGTGGAATGTTAAGTCCCCGCTCTATAAAAACAAGCAAATAAAACAAGCGTAATCAGCTTATTTATTTTATTGCGTTGTAGACGCTTCATGTTGCAAAACGCTACACACTTGTGAACTGTACTAAAGCACGGTGCGAACGATTTTTGAATAGTAGCGAGTATTTTAGCCACTAAATTACTCTCTACTAGACTAATACACTAGCTTAATGCGAACAAGCCTTTAAGGCTAGTAAATTAGTTAAGTAGCAAGTAATTTAGTGATAAAACGTGTCTGAACACTGAAAAGTTAGTAGAGTAGTTTAGTCGAGTGATTTAGTGATTTTGTAGTGGTAGGACTCTTGGCAGAGTTCGCCTGGGGAAGTGCCACACCTTTGCCAGTTATTCTACCGCCAAGCAGTAATTTACAAACATTACTGTGTTCCGGGTTGAAGGGCAATATTTCCAGTGAAATTACAGGGCTTAGAGATATAACATCTTAGATCTCTGGGTGACGAGTGAAGTGCAGTGCTAGGTACCTAATGATTTGGACTCTTCATGTTCCAATAGCTGCGTGTCACTGGGCTGTTATGTGGCAGGCATGCTGTTTACCATCAGGCACATGTCCAGATCGTGTCGTCACTCTTTATTTAAAAAAAATATATTTTTATTAATTTCATTTTGTTCTATTTTCAAAGGGCGAGTAGCACCTCCACGCGTTCGTTGCGAGCGGTGCGCTTATTGGTTCACCTAGGAAACAGGTCCGAACCTGTCGAATTAGCCTAGAGAGAAAAACTAACTTCAAAATTTATTTCCAAATTTCCAAATATGAAGAACACGAATGTCGGTGGAATAGCTTCTTTTATTGATCACATCTATTTCCTCATTAACTTTTTCTAAAATAGCCATTACGAAATAGGCTTAATAATGTTATCAATTGAGTAAAAGTAAACCAATTAAATAAATGTAAGAATTTATATTGACGACTGTTCGATCTTTCTCATATAAAATTTCAAAAAGGAATGTCCGTCTTACCGTACGGCTTAGCTCCGTCTACTTATAGCGCCAACCCCTCCAAAACTCTTTTGAGATGGCGGGTAGAACTGGATAGTTTCACACCGGCGCCCTTTATGCTAAATTTTATCAGTCATACCCATTTCTTTAAATAATCAGATACTTGTTCTTTTATATGACACATATTTAGACTCCAATCTTAGTATTAAATGTAATGAAATATACTAGAAACAAATACAGGTGACAACAATAATTCAATTATTTTATTGCATTGTAGGCTGTTCATGTTACAAAACGCTACTCACTTGGAAACTGTACTAAAGCAAGGTGCAAACGATTTTTGAATAGTAGCGAGTATTGACGTGATAACGTCTTATAATTCGATGAAGCCGGCTGCACGCCCGCAAAACATGACGTCATGTGCCGTTACCTCGCCGCATGACGTCATCAGTACCATTCCATCAGTATTTTCTTAAGAAGTTGTCACGTTTAACTATCGTCAGTAAACCGACTTTACAGACAACCATTTTTTTTAGCTACTAAATTACTCGCTACAATACTAAATTACTAACCTAGTGTCTAGTGTTGCCAAGTCCGCCAAAAAAAACTGCAGTCGCAACAAATCCTTATTGACTTTTTTTTATCGTTAACAGACCTCAAAATAAAACTATCATGGTCGTCTTACGGCAACGTATTTTTGTTGTTTGAAACCATTAAACAGAACTTCATCACTATACTTTTATAAATTAACACTATTATTATAAAACATCACGCAGGCAGAGCGCGGAGTCAAACATGATGTGACGCAACCATTGAACTCTTTTTGGGTAGGCATTTTGAAACATTTCAAAATGCCTACCCAAAAAATATTTGCTTCCAGCCATTGAACTCTTAAAACAATAAGAAGCGGCATGCGCTCATCTTCGATCACAATGTAAAATCAGGTGACGTCTCCTGATTGAGTCTCAGTCGCAACAGGAGCCACAAGTTGAGTGGACGTTCGCTAACAATTCAAAAAAATCCGATATGAGCCGTAATAATGTCTTATTCTGCTTTTGCAAGGTGCACAAACAGTTCAAAGACCAAGAACAAGTTCCATGGTATCACTTTTCATGCTTAGTACACAAAATCTTTAATTATTTCCATAACAGTTCAATGATTATTACATCTAAAATTATTTTTCTGTTGGAAACAATTTTACAATTGGCCATTTCTAAAAAGAGACAGATATACATACAGCGTAAGAGTGCAACACGACCGGCGATATGTTAGTTGCGGCTATTTTGTCTCTTTCACGCCAGTGCATTTGTATGTCTTTCTATTCTTGTCGAAAAAAATATCTAAACAAATGAGATGTATAGCTATCTCATTTGCACCTACTGCCTACTTGTCATGATGTCTTTGTCATTCATTCAAACGTCTCTCACGATGCAAGTGAAGCTGTGTGCACATTGCGAATACGGTTGTGAGATTTTCGTTACATTATGCTGTCTTTATATTAGAGCGTACCTTATCTTCGTTTACTTAGTTTCATCAAAGGACGCAACTAAAGAAGTTTCATGAGGACAGCTGCCGCCTCCTTGGAAGCTTGGAACCTAGAACCTTGATCTTCTTTTCTTTTTGGGCGGGACGCGCGGACGCTTGTCAGGGTTGGACGTGCTTAAGATATAAAGATTTATTATTTTAGTAATTACTGTGATTTTGTGTAATAATTTATAACTTGATAATAGAAACTGGTGTGATTTGTTACATTGTTGTTTTAAAAATATGAAACCACTTCTGGTTCCTAAAATTATGTTATACTTTTACAAATTAACAATATTATGTTTCGACCACGTTACAACGTCCTTAGTCTCGAAATTACTAGAAAGGAATAATCATGATTAAATTTAATTTAATGAACAAACAACTTTAATTCTGAAGCCGAAAATTAAGAAAGCCATTTACAAGAATTGCTTGCATTGTCCTGCCAAGCGTTGCCCGGCTGACTCTAGCGCTACCAGAAAAAAATAGTGTTTTTACTAAACATTACCATGAAAGTGATTTTTTTTTACATAGAACATTAAATTAATGTAGGTAGTACTTAATGTAAAAGACTTAATGGAAAATATACTCGACCGTCATCTTCCCTGATGTTAAGCGATGATGCGGTGTGTGATGTAGCGAACTTATTTAAGAGGAACCTACTCATAGACTCTAGTAATAATCCTGGGGTATCCATTGGATGGAATATAATTTGAGAAATATACTTTGATTTGTCTATTAATTGACATAACCGCTTGCGACACCGCCTGCTCTTCGCGTTTACAATTTTGGCGGGAAAACGGGTGTCAGGTTACAAAACCGCGGTGTTTGTGCTTCGACATATATGCAGTGCCGCCCTACTTGTATCCGTTTGAGCCCATTTATCCTCAAGAGCGTTTCAAGACGCTTCTAGCGGTATCATTTGTTTATAATTAATGTACTTAAAATGTAAACTAACATTTTTAACACTTGAGACTTTTTTTTACGATTTCTCAAGTAGTCGATCAGCTATTACATTAATAATTTATGAAGGAGGCAGTGGTTTTATGGCTTAAATGTGTTGTACACAGAGTAAGTAATCACTACGTGTGTTGTATACGAAATGACAAACTCGAAAACCCAAAAAAAAAACTGCATTCGATAGCACAATTTTTTTTTTTTTCAATACTTCGGGACCATTTTCCCGCCAAAAAAATTAATATTAGGTCTTTTTTAATTTTAAGATTTTTCTATGTAAATGAACTCTAATTTTAATGTGAAATATATCAAAATAAAGACCAGTTCAAGTAGACGCCATTAAACACAAATTTATCGGTATACCTTTCCAAATAAAATTACGAACAAATTTTTTCCCCGCCAAAAACCCGTCCGCAAAGTTAAGTTTGTATGTTTTCGTCATCAACCAAGTTTTTGGGTACTATATTACACACCGGTGTAGCAAGCGGTGAATAGTAGATAATAAAAAGAAAAAACACACGACATAACCATGTCAGAATGAATAACTAAAATATATGTTTCAATTGCTGCAATACATAGAAATATATTGCATAAATTGAGACATGTGGAAAAGAATTGAAGAAATAGCTGATATAACCGTGACAAATCATAATTAAAATGTTTTCGTTTGTCCAACATACATACTAAAGTTAGTGAAAATATCAAACAACTCAGTTTCGTAAGCTACAACCATCTAATTTCATGCTTAATTATAAAGGATGTTGTAATAACAGAGTTTTATTTTTAAAACTACGCTAATTATTACCAAATAATAACTAAATACGAAGGACGTTATCGAAATGAAAATCACGCCTGAAAACTTACTCAATATCTTACTGTTAATACATTTTGCAACTGGAACAAAAATTAGACATCCTAATATAGAACAAAGTCAAGGGTATTACACGAATGAAGAGAAAAGTGAAGAAACTGACAACAACCACAATGAAGTAATACATTTTATTCCAGAAGATAATTTCGATAGCGACAGTAGTGACGGCAATTATATCAAAAAACTAATAATTCAGAGTTTGAAATCACAAGATGAAAACGAAGATAAAGACGTTGTTGAAATTATAAAGGTCAATGAAGGACGCATTCCTGATCAAACCCCACATATAATTTCGAATAATTTTAAAATAAGTGATTTATTTTACAATGATTTCCTCAAAAGTAGTAAAGAAAGATATATTAACAAAAGCAAACAACACAGTTACCATACAAATTTTGATAATAATGTACCAAAAGTATCTGAACGTTTTAACGACGACATTGAAGAAATTGATTATTTCGATTATCGAGAACATCAATTTTTAAGTGATAAATATCTTGATGATGAATTTGAAGATTCCCAGGACGGGAATAATTACGACGAAATACTGAATTTTATTACTCACCAGGATGTAATGTACAGTAATGATCACTTGGAAAACAATGTACCAGAATTGTCTGCTCATTTTAACGACGGCTTTGAAGAAAGTGATCATTTCAATAGTCTAGAACATCAGCATTTAAGCAAAAAATACTTTGATGATGAATTCGAAAATTCCAAGCGTGGGAAGAATTATGACGAAAAACGAAATTTCAATAGTCATCGCGATTACAGTAATTTTGGAAATCAGCAGTATAATGGTAATAGTAAAAATTTGGCACTACTTGTTATATGAGGCATATACCGCATGAGGCATATGTTATTGAATAAAGTTGTTATTGTCATATGAGGCATATGTTATTGAAATAAACTGTTATAAAATGGTTCATAAAATTTGGGAACTATGTTTGAGGCAATTAGTTGACGGATGTCTTCTTTCTTCCGATCCGGAATTGGTAAAGTATCAGAATATAATACATTTAATACAATATCTATCAATCGTTTTCTGTTACCCGTTCTACCCAATTTGACTTGCGCTTCAGCCCTTGTGATAGATTTATAACTGTGTCTGAATTGGTATGTATCAGAACCTTTAGTGAACTTAATGGCTCTAATTTCAGATATTTTGATGTTATTTTTAGCAACATCTTTGCTTAGATTTAAACTAACATCATCAGATAACACTTTCAAATCAAAAAGTGAATCAAAATTCATTTCTTTGACTTCGAATCCGTTACCGCGTTTTTTTGCATTTCTTATGAGACATGCATACTCAGCTGGACAGTATATAGGCCCTGCTTTCTTAGCTCTTTTAACGCTCTTCTCGATGACAGAATGAACCGCATCAGCTCTATTCTGAGTATGCCCTCTAATGAGGAATTTGTGTGTGATAGAATTTATGGGCAACATATTGACAGCATAGTAATACATCCCGAAAACAAATTTATTTTTTTGCTGCCCGCAACAGTTGTCAGAGTAAAATGTTATATCTTTGTTGGGTTGTTGAGTAGATAATTCTTCCAGAAACTTGTAAACACATGTTCCTATTTCATTAGCTCCACGTTTTCCAAGGCCTTCGTGCCAGAAAAAGCAAAATGTTTTATCACTGTTGATGTTGGAAACTGTGAAATTATAACAGTTAAGCTTTGACTTGTAAAAGAATGCAGATGACTGGCCATTGGGACACGGTAAAACTGCCTGTAGGTCGGATATGGCTACTATGTTATTGGAATCTGTCTGTTTACTGTCTTCTATGTCCTTTTCAAGTTCCAAACGGGAAAGACTCTTTTCTTCCAGGTGTAACTTATGCTTTTCTGTCAGTGGTTCTTTGTCAACAGCGTTTTTGAATGCCTCACATTCATCGCATTGGTCTTTACGAGGTACAAAAAATAAGCCTATATTAAAATCATTGTTGAAAATGCGGTGGTAAGCATCATAATTGACGGATGGTTTTCCAGCTGCTTCTCTGATATTTTGATAGTTGCGGTGGAGCTCAGCTATAGTCAGGCTACCATCTATAAACTCTCTGGTAGTATTAGCCCTTAAGTAATGACTTTCTGTACGTGGAATCGACTTTATGTGATCATGAACAGATTGGATAACTTCAGCACTTAGTTTACAATTTTTACCGTGTTTGCCCCGATTATCTACAGCACTCATTCTCATAGTATTATTCGATATATTTTCAATGACATTACGTAAAGTTTTTTCTCCAATAGCCAATGTATTTAGCAGAAACTTCTTACAGACCCTAACTTCTTGTGAACCTATCATAAAATAGTAGGTCGAATTTGGTTTTCGTGGTGGCTTAATACAGTTGTTGTTATCGGTGGTTTTGACTCTTCGGTATGCAGGCGGAATCAGTTTCACACAAGACGCGAGAAAGTTTCTTTGTCTCATGTGTGTTCCCAGCTCCCAGTAAGATTGAAAAATCGTATTTCTATCTTCAGAAGAAACTTTGGTGGAACACGAAAGTCGGCATTTATCAGGGCAAGGAGGAAGAATTGATTTTGCTGCTACAATTTTTCCTCTTTTTGTAGTATACTCTTGGCCACTGTTTTTCAAACGTTTGGATATGACTTGTTTCCACTCATTTATATTTCTTTGACGTTTTTTAGACCGTATGTTTGAATCCTGCTCTACATTAACTGTTGCCTGTAGTGTTGGTTCTAGTTCACTATTGCCTTCATTATTTTTTAAGTCCACTATAGAATTAGGTTCAAGAAGTTTGCTCCGAGAACTAGAAGAGCTGCTGCTAGAACTAGATGAGCTGCTGCTGGAACTAAATGAGGTGCTGTCAGAACTAGATGAACTGTATACGTTTCTTGATTTGAAGAGTTTAGTGCAGTTTCTATTCTGTTTAACATTTGGCTTGTATTCTGAACCTTCGGATGGCGAAAAATCTCCATTTTCTTCAGACTCAAAAACGTCATTACCCGGGGTTGTATTTATGTGTGAGCTAGCTATTACATTATCGTCCATAGCCGATATGGTTGTCAAGGATGAATTTATCGCTTCTGTGGTTTCAGGAATCCTTGGTATTGGATCCTCCATAGCAGATACGGTTATCATGGATGCATTTATCGCTCCTGTAGTTTCAAGTATCATTGGTATTGGATCCCGATTTTCAAAGTCATTGCTATCTATCCACTGCTCAACCATTGACGTAGAATTAATTTTAGGATTAGTGTCTGTCTTTTTGAAACTTCTTTCAAATCTAGATTTTTCAAAATTTTCATTAATCTGAGGGTCTTCAATAGTTCTAGCCTGTATATTGAATTGTTCATCAACCATTTTCAAAATTTTTCTGCCACGAGATTCCATTTTTATTCTCTAAAAACAAAAATAATCAGACGTTTAGTTGGGTTTTTTAATCAACAGAACAAAAATAAATACACGTCGAACCTATAAGAACCCATTTTTGCATCAGGAGTTAAAAATGCCATCGGATTTATATTACAAATCAACAAATAGACACCAGATATCGTAAAGAAAACGACGGAAATGTTATATTTAAAATTAAGTGACTGGAATGACAAAGTCTTAATGCCTATTATAGTTGTCTGTTTAAGATAAAATTGGAACGACAGTCAGATTGGGTTTAACGACTAGGTAATGTTTACGTATTGGACTCACAAAGGCACAATTACTCGAACGACTTTGTTCCGTCAAATATGTGCTCTTAAATTAGGCATAAGTATACAAAATGTGACCATGTCTTTCCAAAATATGAAACAAAAAAGGGCATATTTACCTTACTGACCTTGACGCTCCAGTACACAACCACTACTTGCGCGGGCGATGCCGCAACTGACCAATGAGGTTCTGTCGCGCCAATATCATTCAAAATACGAACGAATGGTACAAAGGCACTACTGCCCTCTGGCGAAAATAAACTGAACCTAGTGAATGTCTTTGTTCCAACAGCTAGAAATGAGTTTTTAAGGCACTTTGGCATATTTAACTCATTTTCAGAAATGTTGGCACTTCGGCCCTTGTCTTACCGAAGGTGCGATATATACCTAAAGAAGGTAGCGTAAAGCGCTGACTGCCCGGAAAAATATGATTATGTGCAGGTTTGCTTCGTGGTCAGAAATTTAATCTTAATTTAAATTTTCTTCTAAAGTAGTTACAAAATAAATTACACTCGCCTGTTTATCAGTACTCTGCTAGAACAACGCAAAAGAGTATTTGCGTCCCGTAGAAAAAATGGTTTCTTGATAATAATTATGTACGCAAAATCGGAAAACTCCGTCGCTAGATAATTTTAAAGTGTTCAATTGTGATCCAGACAATAAAAATATAATTTTACTGTGTCAAGATAAAATAATAACTGTTATTATTTTTCAGGTAGAGACTATGAAAACTATGATAGCGCCAAAAACTTTTACAGCAATGAAGAACACAAAAAACTCAATAATATTTTAGGAAACAATATCTCATACAAAGATAACGGATATGATTCGGCCAAAGAAACCGTTTTTGGCGAGAGTTTTGACAGTAGTAATGAAGAACCAGATTACTTCAATGATTACGATAATAAATACGATGGAGACGATAACAAATATTACGAATCAACAAAAAAGAAAAATGGTATAAATTTAGATGAAATGCAAAAAGTTACAGAAAAAAAGTATATGCATTATGAAAATAATTTTGTTTTAAATCGTGATGAAAAGTATCAACCGATGGACAGCATCGATGAGCACAGCAACAGTCAATATTATTTCAACATTAATAGTTTTAAACAATTTTATAAGGACAATGAAGAACAAAACAGTAGCAGTGATCATTCAACTAGTGCAGTTATGTTATCTAACGATACTGATCGTCCAAATGCAGAATTAGATCCTGTTAAAGATGAAAAAAATAAAGATGTAATTGAAAACTATCCAAAATCAGATGAAACAGTGGATGTTCAAAGAGGAATAATAACAATTCCAATTAATACATCTGCAACTGATGCAGAAATTGGTACTGAAATATTCCATAACAGCGATAATACTGTTTTAGAGAACAAAAATAACGCCAAGCCAAACCTACGTCGTACCAATTTTAGATTTCATAAGTATCTTTATGGTGCAACTGATCCAAAAATTGATACTAAAAAAATCCATGATAGCGAAAATACCGTTTCGGAAAACAAAAATGATGCCGAGCCAAAACAACGTTTTGTCAAATTTAGATTTTATAGAACCTCTACAACTATTGCTCCAGAAATTGAAACTAAAAAAATCCATAATAGCGAAAATACCGTTTTGGAAAACAAAAATGAAGCCAAGCCAAAACAACGTTTCGTCAAATTTAGATTTTATAGAACCTCTACAACTATTGCTCCAGAAATTGAAACTAAAAAAATCCATAATAGCGAAAATACCGTTTTGGAAAACAAAAATGAAGCCAAGCCAAAACAACGTTTCGTCAAATTTAGATTTTATAGAACCTCTACAACTATTGCTCCAGAAATTGCTACTAAAAAAATCCATAATAGCGAAAATACCGTTTTAGAAAACAAAAATGCTGCCGAGCCAAAACAACGTTTTGTCAAATTTAGATTTTATAGAACCTCTACAACTATTGCTCCAGAAACATGATACTAAAAGTCCATAATAGCGAAAATATCGTTTTGGAAAACAAAATTAATGCCAAGCCAACGTTTTGTCAAATTTAAATTTTATAAAGTCAAACCAACATCTCATTAAATATAGATTTCATAAACGGACCAATTCCTAATTGGAAGACGAGTCTGGTTACGGTGTTGACGTAACTACACTAACACTAACGTAATAAACAAATTTTCAAAAGTTCCGTACTATCAGGCAAAAACGAAGAAGATAGTGATCGGGCAAATACTTTTTTTGTACTTATAAACGATTTTGTTAATCGTGTTAACAAGATAAACTGTACTGCAACGAACGGAGACGAAATAGGGAATAACAATCAAGACTGCTACTGCCATAAACCACATTTCGACATTAAATTACGTTACAAAAAAGATGAGTGTGAAATATCTTCAAACTACGGAAACAGTCGTTCAGCAAATTATGCTGCCAGGGCTTTTGAAAAAAACTTAAAAAAAATAAAAGATAATCTAGAAGAATATCTGTATTATTTGATTTTAAGTTTATTTGAACACTATAAAAAAGCATTACATCATTTAGATAGATCTAAGTTTGAAAAATATTATGATATTAACAGTAAAGGGCAAAACTGTAAATTTGAAATATTCGTGGATAAAGAAAACTACAACAAACCGAATATGTTTCAAAACAAACTGTTCATATTGTGCTGCAAATGTGATCTTTGTGAGCTGGATCTCGGTAATGATATGGTATTTAAACTAGATCAAAACCAAGAAGATCGTAAAAATGAGAAAAAGACGTTTTTGATGATTTCATATTAAAAATTTTAAGAGCAGTATTGTGACTAGCAATGATGATGAAGAAAACTATTAACCACAGAAAATAGACATTGATACTACTTACCCTCCTCAGAAAACTGATTACACTAGTGATGATGTAGATATAATAAATCACGTTTTACGTATTCTCAAGCATGCCTTGGTTAACAACATGCTAGAGTCTGGCTAATGAAAGTTGATACTGAAAAAGCGCGGCAAATTTAAAAAATATCAGCATGGCAGCCCTAAAGTAAAAAGGAAAGTTGGAACAACTCACTTTGATACTTTGACATTTATTTTTATTTTACTAGTGGATGCTTGCAATTTTGTCCGCGTTATGACGAGATTAAAGTAGCTTATATCACTTGTTAACTCTTTATTATCACACGGATACGTCACTCCATTGTGGCGTATTAAAGGAACAAACAGGCTATCAAACACTATCATGGTATCAATATTATCATGAGTTTAAATATTTGTAAATCTATGTGAGTATGTATCAAAGAAAACAACACCATATATTTTTATACTGTTTTTTAATCACTATAATCAAAATCTGAATCTAAAAATTCAACATGGAGTGAATCGTCACAATCACTGGAGTCGCTGCTGTCTCTTAAATTGATGATGAAGCTTTCTAGATTATTTTCAGTTATATGGTCTCTTCTTTTGTACTTGTCTTCTACATGAATGACATGGTCTGTCATTTTTTTCCAATCATCTGCTGTAATACACTCAAAAGATTGTTTTATGAGATCCTCGAACTCTTTTGGAGTTCGGCTTACATTTTTGCTTCCCACATTTCTTTTTGCTAGACTCCATATGAGTTCTATAGCATTTAGGTCACAATGATATGGAGGAAGTCTCAGCACTTCATGTCCGTTTTGGCTTAAAAGTTCATCAGCTTCATAAATAGGTTCTGGTGTGTTCTGTTTTACTAAGCAGAGCAACTCTGCTTTTGAATTGTATGTTTCAAATGAAATACCATTCAATGTAAGCCAATTCTGTATCTCTAACTTTCGATTTTGAGATGTGGGCGCTTTATTTATTATGACAGAATGGTATGATGCATTGTCCATTACAATTACACTTGGTTCATTCAAATTGGGCATAAGCTTTTCTTGAAGCCATTTGTTGAAGTTTGTGGAATTCATGTCATGGTGGTAGTCGGCCATTTTCGATTTGGTGCTAAATACCAACAATAAGTTTGGAACAGGGCCTTTTTCTGATCCTGCATGCACAATAATATATCGTTTTCCTGACGATATATTTTCAATTATTCCACTTGTTGATGGACCTTGCCAACATTTTTTAGGCTTATAGGTTTTGTGGACATAAGTTTCATCTAAGTAGATTATTGGCTTGCCTTCTGCACGTTTCGATGCAATGGTACGCAAAAAGCGATGTCTCCATGCAGCTATATCATACCGTTCAATTAATAATGAACGTTCATTTTTGTTTTTCTTAAATTCATAACCGTTGGCTAATAATATGCGACGGAGAGTTTCACGACATCCACCAAATTCTATACTTTCTTTTAACTCTACCAACAAAGATCTTAATGTTGGTACTTGTTTCCTCACAATGTAAAAGAAAACGGTCAGAGATCCGTTATCACTTTCTTGTAACAATAAAATACCCTGATGCTATCTGTGCAATCGGATTTGCTCTAAGTCATATTGGAGCTGAGTTATGGCCTGTTAAAGTTATTTATTTTTTGGATTTTTTGTATGGACAAGTGGCGTCGTTTTTTTATTTTAGCGGTCACAGATCCGTTATCACTTTCTTGTAACAATAAAATACCCTGATGCTATCTGTGCAATCAGATTTGCTGTAAGTAATATTGGAGCTGAGTTATGGCCTTCCAAAGTTTTTTTTTTGGTATTTTTAAATATATTTTATTTATATATTGGCGCCATTTCCGTTAGCGGCCCAAGATCTGTTGTCACTTTTTTTAAACACTAGCTTACGACAATTGTATTCGTTTAATCAGATTTGCTGTAAGTCATATCGGAGCTGAGTTATGGCCTTTTAAAGTTTTTTTTTGGGATTTTCTTAAATGGACTAGTGGCGCCATTTCCTATAGCGGCCAAACATCCACGAGCACTTTTATGAAACATTATTATTACCTTAAGGTACCTGTGTAATCATATTTGCTGCAAACTATATCGGAGCTGAGTTATGGCCCCTCAAAGTTTTTTTTTGGTTTTCTTTGTATGGACTAGTGGCGCCATTTCCTATAGCGGCCAAACATCCGTTATCACTTTTATGAAACATTATTTTTATTTAAAGGTACCTGTACAATCAGGTTTGCTGCAAACTATATCGGAGCTAAGTTATGGCCCCTCAAAGTTTTTTTTGGTTTTCTTTGTATTAACTAGTGGCGCCATTTCCTATAGCGGCCAAACATCAGTTAGCACTTTTATGAAACATTATTTTTACTTTAAAGTACCTGTGCAATCAGATTTACTGCAAACTATATCGGAGCTGAGTTATGGCCTCTCAAATTATTTATTTGGTTTTCTTTGTATGGACTAGTGGCGCCATTTCCTATAGCGGCCAAACATCCGTTAGCACTTTTATGAATCATTATTTTAATTAATCAGCAATTGCTGATTGCACAGGTACCTTTAAGTAAAAATAATGTTTCATAAAAGTGCTAATAACGGATGTTTGGCCGCTATAGGAAATGGCGCCACTAGTCCGTTTAAGAAAAACCCATTTATAAATAAAATATATTTAAAAATACCCAAAAAAAAACTTTGTAAGACCATAACTCAGCTCCGATATTACTTACAGCAAATCTGATTGCACAGATAGCATCAGGGTATTTTATTGTTATAAGAAAGTGATAACGGATCTGTGACCGCTAAAATAAAAAAACGACGCCACTTGTCCATACAAAAAATCCAAAAAATAAATAACTTTAACAGGCCATAACTCAGCTCCAATATGACTTAGAGCAAATCCGATTGCACAGATAGCATCAGGGTATTTTATTGTTACAAGAAAGTGATAACGGATCTCTGACCGCTAAAAAAAAAACGACGCCAACTTTACCTAAACCCCTTTCAGCCCGATCCGTTCATACGTTAGGACGTGATTGAGCAACAAACATCCAAATATCCAAACATCCATACAATGACATTTATAATATTATAGTTAGAAGTAGGATAGTAGGATTGTATAGTTAAGATCTATTTGTATTTAAATATTTATAAATATACATATAGGTACATATTTTTACTTTATGAGCAAGTGTGTTGAAAATAATCTTATATTTCTGGGTAACGAGCTCAGCGCAGGGCTAGATAGTAATTTAGATTTAAGTTGAAATAACTATGCGGCACTGTGCTGTCATGAGCAGGTGTGTTGTAAGCATACCTACAAGGTCATCTTCATGAACATCTCACTTAAGGCCGGGTCACACAGAGGCGATCCGGTAGCGATAGCGATCCGATAGCGATAGCGATCCGATACCGAGTATGGGATCGCGCCCGCTTGCTGTGTGTCAGGTTGCATACAAATTCGAACATTACAAAAAATCCCGTCTCGCTATCGGATCGCCTCTGTGTGACCCGGCTTTAAATGTTCCCACTGCTGGGACTCGGGGCCTTCTCTCGCAAGGAGAGAGTTAAGGCCATAATCCACCACGCTGGCCCAGTGCGGGTTGGTAGATGACACATGACTTCGAAAGATTCTAGGTACATGTTGGTTTCCTCACGATGTTTTCCTTCACCGTTTTAAGTTAGCGGCATTACGCACATGACTTCAAAAAGACAGTGGTGCGTGTTGGGTTTGATCCCGGGGTCTCCGGGGTAGCGATTCTGAAACCATTCGGTTGCATCCGACACGGAATCTCATCTCTCGGTCTTTGTCTTATCTGTTTAGCATGACAAAGACCGAGAGATGAGATTCCGTGTCGGATGCAACCGAATGGTTTCAGAATCGCTACCCGGATCGGCAGGCGCCGTTCTCCGGACTAGACCAGCCGTAACTTATTAACGTACCTCCAAGATCAACAAGATATAAATATCTTGTTCATACAATATCAACAAGATATAAATATCTTGTTCATCTTGTCACTCTGTACAAGAAAAACTTTCCCAATGCTAGACAAAAGTATAAATCAAATTTAATATAATTCTTTTCAATAAATGAATAAAATCGTTATGGTTACACGCAATCTTGTTTTGAAAACATACATCTATTTATAAACTGTAAGTATATAATATTTATAGCTGTAGGTACATTTCTAAACATAAGATTTCTGGTCTAAACTTTTGTGAAGAATCCAATTATCGTATGTAATGGCTGTAATTTTAATTGCCTTCACTCAATATCACGGTAAATAAACGCAATTCTGATTAAAAACCTATATAAACTCCTATTTTTTTTAATTGTCTTTGTGTTTTGATAACAACATGTCTGAGATGTTCTGCTTTTGAAACGTACTGAAAAAAATATGTTTAGTATGATCAAGTATTGTATATTGTTTTTGTTCGTAAATGCGATTGTAGCGTCACCGCAAGCTCGCCGCAATTCAGAAGCTAAGGAGATCGAAAATGTAATTGAAGAGCTCTTAGGTCTCAAGACACGTCATCAACACGTAAGAAATGAACATAGTGGAAGTGACGATAATGAGAGCACAAACGTAGAAACTATCAATCTTTTATTAAAACATAACACGAAAGAACCCTCTGGCCCACTTCACAAACCCATTGGAAGAGCTGGCAATGAAATGGGAAGCCAGGAAAGAAGTAAGCTAGATAGTGATAGCCAGTTTCAATCCGACCTATTGTATAAGTTAGGTGTCAGATGTGGGTGCGGCGATCAGGCAGGACGATGCGGCGGTGGCGATACGAGTGAACGATGTGGCTGTAGCAGCAAATCTGGCGGTTGTGGTAATAAGTTTGTAAGGTGTGGCTGTAATGACAAAGATTTGCGTTGTGGCTGTAATGACAAAGATTTGCGTTGTGGCTGTAATGACAAAGATTTGCGTTGTGGCTGTAATGACAAGGATTTGCGTTGTAGTACGGGTCAGTGCGATGTTGAACATGATCACACGTTCGATAACGCTATCATCTTGGAAACAGATAATACTAACAAAATAAACAAAAACCGCTATAATCATCAGAACGATAAGAAAAATCGTATAGATTCCACCATTGTTCAACTTTTGGATGATTTTGAAAAGTCTCTCACGCAAAGTAGTAACGATGTAAATGAGCTAGCAAATATCAAATTACTGTGTGTCGGAGAAAAGTGCGAATCCACAGATCATTTAGAATACGACAATCACAAGGACGACGATGACGAAAACAAGGATAGAAATCGTAACAATAATGAAGAAAAAAGTAACAATTTCATGAGTTTATTTGTAGAAAACCTACAGAAGGCTTTGAATGACCCTGATAAAAATGATAATAAGAATACAGAACATATACGGTGTTGCAAGAATTGCGAAAGGCAAAGCCAGGGCGATGATAAAGTGTATTTGAGCTGCTGTAAAAAATGTGGCAAAAACAAATATTCTACAAACCGTTACAGAGTTGATGAGAAAGATCGCAGAGATGAAGCTGATAGAGAGCGTAGAGAGAAGTCTGCCTATCAATATCAAAGACCCAGGTCTGATAATAAGAATAAGCTCGATAAATCATTAGATAGAGCTAGAATCTTCCAATTAAACGATGACTTGGATGCTGTTGCACTCGACGTCTCAGATCTCGACAACGTACTCAAGCTTTTAAATAACGGTAACAATTTTGATAACTCAAACGTAATTAGAGATTATGTGAGAGCATATAATGAAAAATCAGAACGGAAGCCTAAGCCGCCAAATTACTTCAATAAGATTCCGTTGTCACCTCAACAGAAGACGAAGATTAGAGATATTTATAGAAGGAGCGGTCAACCAGATGATGGGCAATTCGGTCTCCCCTTTCAACTTGATGTACAAGGCTTAGGACAAATAAACCCTTAAATGATTTCAAATTAAAAAAGTCAAATTGTTTTTTTTTTGTTTTATTTAAACATCAGAATGTCTAGATACTCAGTAAGGTATGGTCCCATCTGGCCTGGTGTCTTGGCCCGGTACCGGGCCAGATAGGAAAAAAGTTTTAACTAGCCCGGTGAAATATTTACCGGGCCAGATGACACAAAACAAGTGCCATCGTCCCCGGTAACGGGAGAAAAGAGGATAAGTCTTGTAATTTGTGAAATACTAACTACACAATAATTGTATTGACAATGAGAACTAACTATTCTGAATAGGTTCCATCACCGAGTTTTGACAACTGGTCCGATTTGGGTCTTTCACTGAGATGAGACTCCGGGTGGGCTCCCGCCAGAAGCTCTGCGGTCAGCCCTGAGTGTCGCTTCTCCATACTCGGCCTGCGCTTCACTACGGAGGTCGCCGGATCGCTTCGCTCGCCACCTACCCCCTACTCTTCGCTAGGCCTCGCATGGCTCGCTCCACTCAGGACCTCCCTTGAGCTTCTGGCTCCCGCATTTTTTATATACACTCTAGGGGTAGTAGCGACAAGACCAGGTGGAGTCGGGTTGCTCCCTGTCGGATCTGGGTCCTAAGTACCTAATCGGTCCGATTTGGTTGCTTAGAAATTTCACAAATTACGAGACGTATCCTCTTTTCTCCCGTTACCGGGGACGATGGCACTTGATTTGTGTCATCTGGCCCGGTAAATATTTCACCGGACCAGTTAAAACTTTTTTTTCCCATTTCCACCATATCCTCAGTAAAAGAGCCAGGTGAGTCGACGACAGTGGACGTTTTCACACCGCCACGATGTCGTATTATAGGCGGTAACAAAATCGAGATAGGCTAGGGGTAGATAAGATTGTTGACAAAATGTTGATTGATCAAAATTCTTCACTCGTCATCATCAACTTGTTATTGTAATGATATTTTAGCTAATATTTACTAAATCCGAAATATCGATATAATAGGATACTTAATATGATTATTATCTAACAGTACGTTGGAGAAATTGGCTACAATGTAAGCATGTCCATGTCTGCTAGATTGATAAATTAGGAACTTTTGTTTTGGACACGCAGTATATTGATGTCTTTAATAAGAACAAATAGAGCATAGTATAATCCTGTTAACGTTTAACCAGGCTATGGATTCAGCTTTTCCCACTTCGATATTCCCACTGGGGGTTATCATTAGATAAAGAATAAGTAAATTGATCAGGATTTTCCGCACGGCTCCTCTGTATCCACAGAAATCTAAATAATTATTTAGATTTCTGTGTTTGTATCAGTCGTAAGTCGTAAGTAGATGAGGTGTAGTGGTGTTAGCTACGGCGACATAGTACTCGTACTCGTATGACACTTCCACAAGACAAGAGCGATCAGACCCGCGCTTTTTTTATAATTATTTTATTATGAATAATTATTTATTTTATATATTTTTATTTTTTAACTTTTATAGGTTTACACTTGACCGCCACATCTGTTAAGCGACGATGCGGTCTACGATGAAGCGTGTTTACCTAGAAAAAAACCGATTCACTCTCGATTTGAGGACACAAAGATTGTAACCATCGGTGAAAACCCACTCAGGCAACGTATTCCACAGCCTAGACGTTCTTATCACAAAAGTAGAGTCAAATCTCTTCGTTCGCGTCTTTGGAACATCAACCATGAAACGATGTCGCTTTTTCGAGCTTCGGGCATTCCGATAGAAAAAAGGACAAGGTGGTATTAGATCATGTAAATCAGTCGGACACTCTCCGAAGTGTATCCGATAAAAAACCGATAGACTAGCAATTTTACGGCGATGTTCAAGACTTTGAAGTCTTTTTCGCACAAGAGTGTTGTTGCAACTAAATCGGCTATGGCATTGCTAATGCTGTCTCTTTGTGCTGATGTATCATTTTGCAAATGCGTCGTTATGTTACGTTACGTTTTTCTATTCTAAATTATTTGCGCGAGAGACACTCCCAAAGTGGTAAAATGTGTATCTAAAAATAAGAGAATGATAAAACTTTAAAAATAATAAAATATAATGTACATTATCATGCAAACTTCAACCGAAAATTGGTTTGAACTCTATTTAGTAAGTATTTATTTTAGTTCGTCATAAATAATAAATACACTTTTATTAAAACATCGATCGAAGTTACAACGAACTACAAGAACTTATGTTTTATGTTACTTGCTGCTTCGGAACCCTTCATGGGCGAGTCCGACTCGCACTTGGCCGCTTTTTTGCTGTTAAATGTCCTGTGGCAGAAGGCTCCAAGTAGCCTCATTTGCATTTTTTGAAGTGAAAACTTCTTTTGGCGCGCCTACACAGATTTGTCGTGGGGTGTGAATTGAATTCTAGCGTCACGCTCGGGTGGGTATGATAAGGGTAATCGTAATCGGGTAATCTTGGGACTAAGGCCATTGGCCGTCTAGAAATGCGTCAGCCAATGGGAAATGCTGAAAGGGCGTCATGGCATGGCCATCTAGAAATGCGTAAGCCAATGGGAAATGCTGACGCATTTCAAGATGGCCATGCCATGATGGCCAGGCCACGCCTTCCGAATACACCCGTGTAGTTTCCAAAGTAAGCTATCAAATTCTGAGTTATAAGTTTTCACTTCTATCGGCAGTTCCTATGACTGCCAATTTTTTTTTTAATAATACAGTGTGACGAGACGAGCAGACCATGTGTCTGATGGTTAGCCACATGCCTGCCACGTAACAGCATAGTGACACACATCTATTGGAACATGAAGAGTCAAAATCATTACCTAGCACTGCACTACGTTCGTCACCCAGAGATGTGAGGTGTTTTATCTCTAAGCCCAGTAATTGCTCTGGAAACATTGCCCTTCAAACCGGAACACAGTAACGCTTACACACTACTGCTTGACGGTGGAATAACTGGCAAAGGTGTGGTACTTCCCCAGGCGGACTCTGCCTAGAGTCCTTAGAGGGTTAGAGATATAACAACTTAGATCTCTGGGTGACGAGCGCAGTGCAGTGCTAGGTAATGATTTGGACTCTTCATGTTCCAATAGCTGCGTGTCACTGTACTGTTATGTGGCAGGCATGTTGCTTACCATCAGGCACATGTCCTGCTCGTCTCGTCACTCTTTATTTTTAAAAAAATCCACGAGCCGAGCGAGCGATGCGAGCGAGCCGCGGTAGTGACTAGCAAACTGCCAGAACCAAATAGAAAAAAAAATATTCCAATAAAATAACAACCTGTATATAATATGTCCCAAATGAAAATGACATTCTTGTCCACAAATTTTTCTTCAAAATTTGATCGAAGACTCAGTATAGCAGCATTTTCGAAATCTAACACACAAACTTACCAACAATATAATAATAATTATAACAAAATGAATATTATTCTAACTGAAACATTTGCTACTTGAAAGTTTTGGGGACCGAGTCACCTTCGTCCGTGGGGAAGCACCTAGATATTGAAACCTCACACGTGGTCTCTGGGTGGTGCTAATCAAGTGACAAATTACCGGTGGTAGGCTTCGGCCGTGGTTGGTGACCACCCACTAGACTAAGTCACGACGCCAAGCGGCCCAGCCGTGTTTCGTCGTGTTGTCTAGTGACACCATTTAGGGAAAACGGGTCAGAACAGTTGCTGCACAACTGCAAGACCGGTCTGTCACACACCAATACTGTACTTCGGGAAGCTAGTCATGGAGGGTAGCGGGATCCGAGGCACGGTTTGCCGCACCGACCGCAGATAGTTGGGGGCCCAAGTAGTGAGCTAGCCACTCATGAAAGGCTGCCCCGCCATCTAGTGAAAAATCCCAGGATGCGCTATCCTGCCGGTTGGCGACCGGATGACAAGGCCAGATAGACATCCCCGGGGGGGCTCGGGCGACCCCGCAGTCTCCAGGCTAGCTCCCCACTGGTGTATTCGTGTTGTGTGTTGTGACCAAAGGTCAGTAGTGTGTGACCTCGTTCTACTGCCGTTTTCCCACCGATTCCCTCTCAAAAAAACATGAACAAAGTCAAAAAAAGAAACAAGGTTAAAGAGCGGCTGCACGCCTTGTCAGTCAAAGTGCACCTCACTAATATTCGAGGTCTGCACTCAAATCTCACTGCAGTCCACCATCACCTCGAGACTGAGCAGCCGACACTCTTGTTTCTTACGGAGACGCAGATAGGTTGTCCGTTGGACGTGGCGTACCTAACGTATCCAGGCTATATATATTTAGAGCATTTAATATTTGCGGGTCAACATTTATGTCATGCCCTGTCGCGGTTTTTTAATCTTTGCGTGCGGCACAGTTACCTACCTGAGAGGCTTATGCGTACTCTGGTTATACCTATTACAAAAAATAAAACAGGAGATATCTCGAGCGTGACCAACTACAGACCAATCTCTCTCGCGACGATAGTGGCCAAGGTACTTGAACGGGTTATCCACTCTTATACGAGTTCGATGAACATTGACGACGGACAGTTCGGTTTTCGTCCGCAGCTCGCTACGGATATGGCTGTTTTTTCTCTTAAAGAAGTAGTTAAATATTATAACAGGCATGAAACTACAGTCTACGCATGTTTTCTAGACTTAAGTCGCGCGTTCGACACGCTCAATCACGGAATATTATGGAAGAAACTGCACGGCTCAGGGATCCCTACTGAGGTTGTTGAGCTGTTAGCGTACTGGTACGGCAACCAGACTAACAACGTCAGATGGGACTCAGCACTCTCGGATAGTTACCAGCTGTCTTGTGGAGTGAAGCAAGGGGGGGTCACTTCACCCGACCTTTTCAATTACTATGTCAATGATTTGATCGTGGAACTGAGCAGCACTCCGGTGGGGCTCAGGCTGGACGGGAGATATGTCAACAGTCTTAGCTACGCTGACGATATGGTGCTGATCAGCCCCTCGATTAAAGGTTTGCAAAAACTTCTAGGAATATGTGAGAGGTACGCAAGTAAGCACGACTTGGTTTACAATAGTAAAAAAGACGGAAATGGTCGTTTTCAAGGCGGGTAAAGGACCTCAACATATACCTGAGGTTCGTCTCAATGGCAAACCGGTGAGAGTGGCTGACGGGTTTAAGTATCTTGGTCATATAGTAACATCGACGCTCCGAGACGATGAGGACATCGAGCGACAAAGGCGAGCTCTATGTGTGGTTGGCAATATGATAGCGCGTAAGTTCCACAGGGCCGCGCCTGACGTGAAAATTACGCTCTTTAAATCGTTTTGTCAGTCGTTTTACACGTGTCAGCTTTGGACGACGTACTCGTTGAAATCGCATGACACCATTAGAGTAGCCTATAATAACATCTTTAGGCACCTGATGGGTCTAAAACGTTACTGTAGCGCGTCAGGGATGTTTTTCGAAGCGCGAGTTGACACATTCAACGCGATTCAACGGAAGCGGATCTCGTCTTTTATGTCCAGAGTGAGCACGTGTAACAACGCTATTGTCAAGGGGTTAGCGGATAGACTACTGCTGTGTGAAACGTACAGACGATGGATGGCTATTGCCACTTAAAAGACTACATTTTGTTTGTTTGTGTTTTATTTTTACTATAATGTACATAATTATTTTACTTCGATAATAGATAATTAGTGACATTTTGTATATGGATCTTGGGTCTGAAATAAAGATTTATTATTATACACTCATTTATTGATTTTCTTAATTTTAAAGTTTTTTACAATATATATATAAAATAAACATTATAAAAAACTTAAAAACTAGGGTGCCACCAGCAGCGGGGCAGGGCCCAAGCTACCGGTGGTTAGGGCTGCAGAGAGAGGAACCTCCTGACGATGCGCGCTGTGTCTAGGATGACTGCCTTCTGTATCTGACCCTTGATCCAACCGTCTAGCGAAAGCCTCTTGAGATGTTGGTCGAGGCTTTTCGCTATAAGGCCGTTTGCCGACACGACTATTGGGACTATGATCGTCGAATCAACATCCCACATGGCGGTAACCTCATGAGCCAAGTCAAGGTACTTGCTAAGCTTGTCCTTCTCGGCTTTCACGAGGTTCTCGTCATGTGGCACGGTGATATCGATGATCACAGCCCGTCGCTGAGACCGGTCTACCAGCACGATATCAGGCTTATTGGCGACAATAGTCCTGTCCGTGATGATAGAGCGGTCCCAGTAGAGCAACGCACGACCATTCTCGAGAACTGGCAGAGGTGCGTACTTATAGTACGGCACCTCGGACTCGACAAGGCAGTATCGAAGAGCAAGTTGCTGGTGGATGATCCTGGCTACTAGGTTATGTCTGTGCAAGTACTCGCCGTTAGCAAGATGCGAACAACCGGAAATAACATGACGAAGAGATTCGCCTGGACGGCGGCATGCCCGACAAATGTCGACCGTACCGTCCTTCATTATGTATTTCCGGTAATTGTTCGTCTTGATAACTTCGTCCGCAATTGCACAGACAAAACCCTCGGTTTCTCCGAAGAGGTCCCCGAAGCGCAGCCAGTTCACCGACGCGAGCAGATTCACATCGGGTCCCATCAGGGCCCGATAGAATCGCCCGTGCAGCTCCTTGCTCTTCCATACTTCCTTGCGATCATCAGTGCTGAGCACCGATGGTTTGCGCCAGTTCTCGTTTGCCATTGAAAGAGGCGTGAGGCTCCTGTCAACTGCCACAACATCGCGATGCATCCCGGACTCGCTGTTTCGGAAGTAATCCCTGAGACTGCATACCTCGCGGTTGTGAAGGTTCTTGGCATTTAAAAAGCCTCGACCCCCCCATTTCCGCGGGATATACAGTCTCATAACAGACGAGCGCGGGTGTAGCATGCGGTATGTTGTGAGCAGTTGACGGACCTTTCTGTCCAGGGCGTCGAGCTCAGTCTGAGTCCATCTCAGTATGCCAAAGGAGTATATCAGCAGAGGCATTACCCAACCGTTGAAGGCTCGCGCTTTATTACCGCCTGACAGAAGACTTTTAAGGACTTTTGTCAGCCGGCAAAAGAAGCGTTCCTTCACCGATTTCTTAATGTCATCTGCTGAAATACCCAATGACTGTGACATACCGAGATATTTGTAGGTCTCGTCTTCGGAGAGGGATCTGAGAATTATGGTCTCGGAAAGTTGTAAATTCTCTGAATTTACTACTTTCCCTCGCTGTACATGCATGACCGCACACTTGTCGACACCGAATTCCATCTTGATGGCGTTACTAAAAACCTCCGTGGTTTTTAATAACGTCATCAAGTCTTGACGTTTCGGTGCAAAAAGTTTGAGGTCGTCCATGTACAGCAAATGAGATATAACCTCACCTCCCCTACGAAGACGATAGCCTAACTCTGAATCCTTCAGCAGAGTGCTGAGAGGATTCAGACTTAAACAGAACCATAGCGAACTCAGACTGTCGCCCTGAAATATGCCTCTTTCAATCCTTATCAAGTCCTCCGAAACAAACGAGCTATCTACGCCACCTGGTTGACGAAGGACTGTGACCCACTGTCCCATGCACTTGCGTAGAAATGATTTTAGAGTTGGATTTATTTTATATAACTCTAAAACCTTTTCAAGCCATGTATGGGGCACCACATCATAGGCCTTCTTATAATCAATCCAGGCAGCGGAGAGGGCTCCTTTGTTTCGTTTGACTTGTTGGCAAATGGTCGTGTCGATGAGGAGTAGCTCCTTAGTACCACGGGACCCAATCTTACATCCATTCTGAGAGGAGGCCAAAATGTTATTTGCGACAATATGCGCGTTAATTTTTGCTCTCAGAATGGATGTAAGTAGCTTGTAGATGGTAGATAAGCACGTTATGGGTCTGTAATTCTTTGGTTCCGTGGTACTACCAGACTTATGGAGCAGGAAGGTGACTCCGGTTGTCAAGAAACTAGGAAGAGAACCCGTCTCGAGGGCTTCTTGGAATTGTGTTGCTAAGCGTTCATGTGAGCATCGAAACCATTTTATCCAAAAGTTGTGCAATCCGTCCGACCCAGGACTTTTCCAGTTCTGAGCCGTCCGGATGGCACAACTTACGTCTATGGAGTCTATCAAAACAGACTCCATGGGTTCGATGGGTTCACATGCACGTTCGACAACACGCATCCAAGCTCCCTCCGTGTGCTCGACCGGCACCGACCAGATGCTGCGCCAGAAGGTTTTCATAGCGCTGGCATCCGGTAACTGCCCATCGTTCACACGTTGACTAGTTCCTTCCCAGTTTCTATACACCTTCCTTTGATCACTTTGGAAGTCGCGATTTTGCCGATATCGATTTACACGCTCTCTGTAGCGGCGAATACGGTTTGCCCACGCATAAACTTTCTGCTTCAGGTAGTCAATACGTTCCGTAACATTGGCTAGATAGTGCTGGGGACTGATACCAGTCCCAGCGAATGCCTGTGTTACGAAACGCATGACTCGGGGACGACTGTTCCCCTGACTGAAGCAGATTAGCTTTGCTATAAGAGTCCTGAATGTGCTGATACGCCGTTCTATTCGCATTTGCCATGCGGGTGCATCTCCGGCGGTTCGCGTTGTACGGTCAGTGTCTGGAAACTTGACACGTGCAACGCGACACGACGCGATAGCACCACAGTAGAGAATAGAATGGGTATCAGTCAAATCTTTGCTAGTATCTAGGTAGGGCACTAGCAAAGTATTCAGGGCTCCCATCAAAGCCAAATTCCGTTTATGGGTGGGTAAACGTGGTAAGCGCGGCCTAGAGTTTGGTGTAAGTCGATATTGGAAGATCGCGTCTTCCAAAGCACTCCTCAGTTGCCCTCTTACCTGGTCGGATATGCTATTACTCGCCGAATCTCCCTCCTCGATATCGGGGCCGACCGGCGTCGCAAGTGTCGCCGCTGTCATTGGCATTGAAGCCAATGTCAGCGTCGACGACGCGACGGGCGTATCCCGGCTCGAGGCAGAAGCTGGGCGAGTACGTTGTTCCTCCAGGCGTAGCCGATCAAGTATCGAGTCATCCAACAGTTTGCACCGGCGGATAGCTCGAACCTGATCAGAAAGTCGTTGTGCGGATACGGCGACGGTTGGTTCAAGGGTCTGAAACAGAAGTAACATCCTGGCACAATACGCGGTCAGGTTAATTCCTCCTTCTGTAGCCCCGTAATAGGCACGCATGCAGTTCTCGTTCATTTGTAGAGTCCATCGCATGCGACGCACTACACCACCGGTAGCGGGGGCCGGGCGCGAGGTAGAATGCCTCACAGGCCCCAAGCGTGCCGGCAGCGGCGGACGGCCACGACGTGCAGGTCTTGTCGGCGCCGGGGTCCGCGTCGTGTCCTCGTCACTCGATGCACTTGTATCGCGGGGAGTCATGAAGGCTTCGTCCTCCGACGATGTGTTCTGAGGTGACGGGACACGAACTGGTGACGGTCGTGCGTTGTTCGTATCCGCTTCCCTTCTTTTCGATCGCGTTATCATTGTTGGAATTACGTTTTCTCTTCATTTCTTGAATTATTTACGTTATTTTTATTGATTTCGTTTGACGTCCAGTTGTCAAAATGCATTGTTGTTGAATATATTGTAAATTAGGTTTTATTGAATTACCTTTGATGTTGTATTATATTTTGCTAATTTTTTCTTTCTATTTTGTGTAAATAACGGATGAAAAAACTGTGGAATATCGGTGAAAACGAATAAAATTAACACGCGATACAAAAAGAACGTCCATTGGCGACAGCGGTTTTTATTATTTTTATTATTATTATTTGTTTAACCTGAACGGTTTCTCTCCTTTTGGAGGTAAAAAGAAAAGTGCACGGGCCAGAGCCAAGTGCTTATACCCTGGAGCACAAATTCCGGCCTCGTGCTGGAGTATGCCTGTACGCCCGTGACGACATCTGCTGTCGGCGTCTCCGTAACCTTGAGGACACTAGATTTTCTGTTCTTTGGGCACTAATGGACACAGGCATAGACAAAATTATCTACGCCTGTGTGTATCGGTCGCACAGCGGAGATCTGGAGACGACTAGGCTCACGGAGTATTTAAGTGAGGCGGCGGACGCGGCTCAACAGAAGTACCCTTCGGCCCAATTAGTGTTACTGGGGGATTTCAACGGCCATCATAAGGAATGGCTGTACCCATACCGGGACACTGACCACGCTGGGCAGGAAACGAGAAAGCTAGCTTTATCGTTAGACCTAACCCAGCTGGTCCAAGAGGCCACAAGAGTACCCGACGTTGAGTCGCATACACCTTATTGCTTAGACCTTCTGCTGACAACTGATCCAGACCGTTATTCGGTGGCGGTATCGTCGCCGTTAGGCAGCTCCGACCACTGTCTGGTGAAATCTGTATCTGTCTACCATCCGCCTGATCCCAGCCCTAGAGGCAACCGGCGGTTGTGGCGATACAAGTCAGCAGATTGGGATGAGATGCGCTCTTTCTTTGCGTCTTACCCATGGCAGTCATTGTGCTTCGCTTCTGGTGATCCCTCAGTCTGCGCGGATGCTGTGACTAATGCAATACGAACGGCTATGGAATATTTCATTCCATACTCAGACATCGCATTATCCAGCAAAGCTGGCCCTTGGTTTGGTTCTCAATGTAAAAGTGCTGAAGCATTTAAACATGAGGCCTACCTAGCCTGGGTTGATGCTCGACAGCGTAAGGCAAGGGACATACACCAGAAGAAGAAGGTGTTCAACAAGGCTGCTAAGGCATGCAAAAAGGTTCTTCAGAGGGCTCGGTTTGACCACATTAGTCGAATAGGGAACAAACTAGCTTCGTACCCAGCGGGCAGCAAAGCGTTTTGGTCCCTAGCTAAATCGGTCGAATCGAACTTCTGCCGCTCCTCACTACCTCCAATGCTGAAACCTTATGGGACACTGGCTCACACTGCAACGGAGAAAGCAAACTTGTTTGCAACTCACTTTGCGGAATCTTCGCGTCTAGATGCTGGTAGCGCGACACCTCCTACTCCACCTGGCTGTTCGACTTTTATGTCAGAGATACGCATTCGCCAAAAGGAGGTTCGCAAAGTGCTACGCAATCTGGACGTGAATAAAGCCAGTGGCCCAGATGGTATTCCTGCTCTAGTATTGAAGGCTTGTGCGCCTGAGTTGTCACCGATATTGACACGCCTATTTAGACTCTCTCTCCAAACTGGGCTAGTACCGAAGTCTTGGAAGCTTGCCAATGTGCAACCTGTGCCCAAAAAAGGTAGTCGTGCTGACCCTGTCAACTACAGGCCCATCTCAGTCACGTCCATACTCTGCAAGACTATGGAACGTGTCTTAAACCACAGGCTCCTGACGTACCTAGAATCGAACGACCTCCTCAGTGACCAACAATACGGGTTTCGCCGAAACCGGTCCACCGGGGATATTCTAGCGTACGTCACTCACATCTGGAGTGAAGCTATTGAGAAACACGGGGAAGCACTTGCAGTCTCCCTGGATATCTCGAAGGCTTTCGACAGGGTTTGGCATGATGGCCTTATAAGCAAGCTTTCTAGTTATGGTTTGTCTTCTGGGTTCATTGCTTGGATATCGGACTTCTTGAAGAATCGATCCATACGAGTCGTCATTGATGGCTGCTCGTCGGATCAAATGGGTATCAATGCCGGAGTCCCACAAGGGTCGGTACTCTCTGCGGCGCTCTTCCTGCTACATATCAACGATCTGTTGAAGCCCGGTGTCTTTGGGTATGCAGATGATAGCACCGTTGTAGAGAGTTACATATCTAGCGCGAGAGCCACTGGGCAGCAAACTCAGGTACTGAGAGAGAGTCTGATCGAGCGTTTGGGCTTGACCCTTGATGCGGTGTCCAAATGGGGCGATGCCAATCTGTTCAAGTTCAACGAGAGTAAGATGCAGGCGTGTCTGTTCTCCGCTAAAAGGAGTCCTTTCCAACTGACTCCAACTTTTAGAGGTGTATCCGTGCCGGTCTCTGACGGTCTTGAACTTTTGGGCGTTACTTTGATCTCTACGCTCAACTTTGGCTCGTTTATCGAGTCCAAGGCTAAACTTGCTGCCAAAAAACTTGGTGTCCTCTCAAAGGTGCGAAGGTACTTCAAGTCTGAACAGTTGCTTACACTATATCAAGCACAGATTCGCTCCTGTATGGAGTACTGTTCGCACCTTTGGGATGGATCGGCTAAGTATCTGCTGGAGGCTCTGGAATCGATCGAGAGACGTGCCAAAAAGCTCATAGGCAACGACACTCTTGTGCGAAAAAGACTTCAAAGTCTTGAACATCGCCGAAAAATTGCTAGCCTATCGGTTTTTTATCGGATACACTTCGGAGAGTGTGCGACTGATTTGCATGATCTGATACCACCTTGTCCTTTTTTCTATCGGAATGCTCGTAGCTCGAAAAAGCGACATCGTTTCATGGTTGATGTTCCAAAGACACGAACGAAGAGATTCGACTCTACTTTTGTGATAAGAACGTCTAAGCTGTGGAATACGTTGCCTGAGTAGGTTTTCCCCGATGATTACAATCTGTGTGTCTTCAAATCGAGAGTGAATCGGTTTTATCTAGGTAAACACGCTCCATCGTAGACCGCATCATCGCTTAACATCAGGCGAGATGGCGGTCAAGTGTAAACCTATAGAAGTTTAAAAAAAAAAAAAAAAATTGTTGGCTTTTTGAAAAGTGTCATTACAAAAAGCAGACGAAACGTACAGTTGGCAACTGTTAGGTTGGGAAATACTTAACTAAAAGAAAATTATGTGATAAGTTTGGCAAATGATTATTCGGCGAAATAAAATTCTGCGAAACGTTAGTTGGCACGTGATAAACGGCTTAACAATTTTCTGCGAAAAGGCAGAGAACCAAATAGACGAGATAGGAGTCTATCCCATCCCTCCAATATTATAAATCTCAAAGTATGATGTTTGGATAGTTGGATGTTTGTTGCTCAATCACGTCGTAATGTATTAACGGATCAGGTTGAAATTTGGAATACAGTTAGATTATAGTCTGGAAGAACACATAGGCTACTTTTTATCCCAGGAAAATAACGGGAACGATGGGAATGGGAACTACGCGGGTAAAACTGCGGGGCACTGCTAGTATAGCATATAGATAGCCCAACCACAGTAAAGAACAGTAAAACATCTTCATACAAACGTGCCGCTCTCGGCTTGAATGTGTGCGTGCGCGCCGCGCGCCGTGTCGGCACGCGATTTCACGCACACGCTAGCATAATATATGGGGCAATAAGGTGGCGGCACGCGGCAGTAGGGGCCGTGCAGCGCGACTGTGAGCACGTGCGTACGTTACATGACCGCTCGCGTTCGTCAACTCTCGCCGGCCACTTACCATAATATTAATTATAACGAGTATCATGACTTCAAAAAGGGGAAAAAATATTGTAGTGTTTTCGGGTGTCTCAATAACGATTTCGCAAACCCGGATTTATCATTCTTCATAGTTCCTACTGAAACAGAAATGTACCTACTTATACTTAAATCTTATTAGAAAATGTGGTAGGTATTGTATTATTGTTTATTTCACAGTTTATTTGCTTTATTAATAGCGTAGCCGAGTCAACAAGCAGGGCATGTGCCTGATGTTAAGCAACATGCCTGCCACATAGCAGCACAGTGACACGCAGCTATTGGAACATGAAGAGTCCAAATCATTACCTAGCACTGCACTGCGGTCGTCACCCAGAGATCTAAGATGTTAAATCTCTAAGCCCTGTGATTTTTCTGGAAACATTGCCCTTCAAACCGGAACACAGTAATATCTGTACATTACTGCTTGGCGGTATAATAACTGGCAAAGGTGTGGTACTTCCCCAGGTAGACTCTGCCAAGAGTCCTACCACTACAAAAATGATTAAGTTACTTATTTATTTGAATAGAGTACCTACCTATAGATGGAAATATTTAACAATCGCAAAGCGGCTCTGACCAAAAGATGGATCGTCACATGTATGGTAGCATTAGCAATGTACTTTATGCTTTGAACAATTAGGTTGCTTTTCCTAAAAATTGCGAATACAAAGGCGGCTTTTAACAAAGAAAAAGCCGAACATTGGTTTGGCCTTTCGGCATCGGCTAGGAGGTATAGCTCATAGCTTCTATATAAATAATAACAAAATACAAGAGAAACAAAATAAAAAACTGAAATAGGTAGGTAACTTTATTGGTAAGTTTTGCGGTTTTATTAAAGGAAGGTATCATGTATTGCAAATAATAGGTGATAAATATTTTTTATATACCTACCTATTCTTATATAGTAAGTTTTATACTAGAACGAGTATCTAAAGCTGCACTAGTAGGATCATATCGGATTTGGCTGGGCAGGGAGAGAAATACGAGTAGTGAAGGTGAGTGTTGACATACGTCATCAAATGGGGCCCCTTTTAAACCTACGCCCGAGTCACAAGTCTAGGGGTCTATTCGAGATTTCTCTCTCTGCCACACGATGGACCCGGCACCCGCACGGTGAATCCATGGAATGATAAGAAGTTCGTCTCTCTAATAAATGTTATGTGAATAAAGGCTTTTTATTTTTACTAAATGTATAAATTGGTAAAATATTCAATCATAATATGCGTTTTATTGCATAAATTTAGATCATGTGCTGCTTGTTCGAAAATATTAACTAAAAGTAAAAGTGACAACCCTGGGGATGAACGCAAGAGTAGGCTAAAAACTCGGCGGGCGGCCTTAGATAACCTACTGTTATGTATTTACTGAGGCCCAACTGGCGGAAAGGCAACGTCAACGTCATACGTGTTACTACCCAGGTAACACGTATGGCTTAACATCTTTGGAAGATGCCTCAGGACGTCTACTCACTTTCTACGAAAACGTAATTTCGAAAAAAAACTCGGGACTTTTCTGCTCCCGTTCTACTTCGTTTCGTCCGATACAACATTGTTTGACGTTTAAATATTCTAAGCTTAGTCTAATTAGAGTAGGCTTAGAACATTTAGACGGACAAAACGACGGATCGAAGTAGATCGAAGTATTGTAGTGGTAGGACTCTTAACAGAGTCCGCCTGGGGAAGTACCACACCTTTGCCAATTATTCTACCACCAAGCAGTAATGTGCAAACATTACTGTGTTCCGGTTTGAAGGGCAATGTTTCCAGAGAAATTACAGGGCTTAGAGATATAACAACTTAGATCTCTGGGTGACGAGCGCAGTGCAATGCTAGGTAATGATTTGGACTCTTCATGTTCCAATAGCTGGTTGTCACTGTGCTGTTATGTGGCAGGCATGTTGCTTACCATCAGGCACATGTCCTGCTCGTCTCGTCACTCTTTATTAAAAAAAAAAAAAAAAAAAAAAGAATCGCAGTAGGAAGGTCGCGAGTTTATTTCGAAATTACGTTTTCGTAGAAAGAGAGTAGACGTCCAGGCAAGGTGTTACGGGGGTGCCAAAACGTTCTGACAGATATCACAGTAACCGGTGCCTTCCTCGTTTTCCCCCAGACGTTGACGTAGATAACCGTGGGCGTGGTGTTAATAGATCTACGTAAAAAGTTCTCAAAAAAAATGGTCAGTCATAGAAACTGCCTATAGAAGTGAAATTTATAACTCAGAATTTGATAGCTTACTTTGGAGACTACACGGGTGAAACCGGAGGGCGTGGCCGTGAGCATGGCCATCTAGAAATGCGTCAGCCAATGTGAAATGCTGATGCTTTTCTAGGTAGCCAATGCCCATGGTCCCGAGTTTACCCGAAGATTTGTTATCATTCCCGAGCGTGACGGTAGAATTCAATTCACAGCCCACTAAAATTCTGTCTGTGGCACGACAAAAGAAGTTTTCACTTCAACAAGGCATGCGCGGCAAGATTTGTCAACACTCGTTTTAGAAAAGTAGAAGATAATATTTTAATACGAGCCGGTGATAGAACGACTCTATGGGGATCGTAATTTGATATTTTTCTACTTGTCTTATTAAAAAATTAAGAAGATGGGATCAAGTCATGTAGCCCCAGAGATAGATAGATAGATAAACTCTTAATTGCAGTTAAATTACAAAAAATTGGCAGTCATAGGAACTGCCGATAGAAGTAAAAACTTGCTGTTGCCCTGGTACTGGTACCTAGGGGCAAACGCAACTCTTTTATATTTCTGTTGTCCTGGTATCTGGAGATAAACGCTGGGCTGTTGGAGATAGTTAATCGAAACTCTTTACCGTTTCTGTTGCCCTGGTACCTACCTGGCCATTTTTACCGAGTTTACCCGAAGATTTCATATCCGATCCGATCCATTATCATATCCAAGCGTGACGATTGATGAATCCATTTCACAGCCCACGAAAATTCTGTCTATAGCGCGCCTAAAGAAGTTTTCACTTCAAAAACAAATATAAAAAGTAGCAGCAGAGCACACTCCCCAAAGTGAAGTCTATGAAAAAATCTAAACAATCCACTTTGCGGTGATTTTCAAAAGTCTGACTTTGAGAGCCTAGTCCTGTTTATTGTCTCCTATTATTAGCAGGGCACACCTCTCGATAGGTTTCAAAACCTCCAGCTATTACTCGCAGAAAGTATTTTTTTTTTTTTTATTGCATAGAGTGACGAGACGAGCAGGTCATGTGCCTGATGGTAAGCAACATGCCTGCCACGTAACAGCACATGAACACGCTGCTATTGGAACATGATAGTCCAAATCATTACCTAGCACTGCAGTGCGCTCGTCACCCAGAGATCTAAGATATTATGTCTCTAAGCCCTGTAATTTATCTGGAATCATTGCCCTTCAAACCGGAACACAGTAATGTTTGCACATTACTGCTTGGCGGTAGAATATTTGGCAAAGGTGTGGTACTTCCCCAGGCGGACTCTGCTAAGAGTCCTACCACTATGTAGGTAATTAAGAAAAAGTAATGTATTATTCTATATTCAGTGACCACTGCAACAGGTCCTGTATTGAAGGATGCAGTGGTGATGAACGGAAGTGTATCTCACAAACTATACTGTCTAAAATATACCTAGATGAGAAAGGCCAATGATGATGCTAGAAAGATGGTGATGCTAGACTTCTTTTTGTATGAAATTAGGGTGTTAAGGATCCGCTTTGCAATGTAGAGCGTCTAAAAGCCTTCATAGAATCGATAGCAATCGGTGTAGTACAAATTGATTTGTACCTCCTCGCTAATTTTAATAAAGAATTTTAATTACAGATAGATACAGACACTTAGATTCCTATCGAATTTACCGTGAACAATTCCTAATTACAGACAAGATAATTGAACTATGGAAAACTGCATGTCAATAACACGGTAAATTACTGAATTAATTTGGTATTGCTATTAAAATACATTGTGGGCATGACGATTTGTTGCCACTAAGATACGTCCATTGATTAAAATGATTTTGTGCCAAATAGTTGTATTTTTCGTAGCTTTAGCGACCACTACATCAGTTTACATAGAAGCTGAAGACGACAAAAGCCTAGATTATGCTCTTTTACGATTGCTAACTAATCCTAAAACCAGTTACGAAAACTTTAAATTTAATTCAAAGAAGTATCCTCAAAACAATGAAGCCTATCAAGTCAATATCGAAACACCAGAACCAGAAGATCATGCTACCATAGATGAAGACCCCGAAAAAGCAATCACTGTGACCATTAGCTTAAGTGCTAAAGAAAGTCCGGATAGTACTTTTTCATTAGACCTTAATCCATACAACTATCAAGATAATGCTAATACTGATGCAATCACTAAACTCCTTGATAATGTTGAAAATTATTTAGTTTTCAAAAGCCACGGCATGCAAAATGAAGGTTTTGGCGATCACGGCAAATATAATAAAGATATTACTTATAGCGATGATTGGGCCAACAAATTCCTAAATAATTTCTACAAAAGCCATAAAACTGAGACGAATGTAAACGACTTAGACAATATTTCTGATCGTATTTCGCAATGCTGTCAAGTCTGCGGTGAGCGAATTTTGGTCAGAACGAAATATCAAGACCCCAGTGACGAAGACGACAGTCAAGAATGTGACAAATGTAAGGATGATGACAAAGAACAGTGTAAAGGAGCAAGATGCAAAATTCTGAGACTCCACAATCGAGACACACGAGTTACTGCAGTGGACCAAACATATGAGAATTGCTGTTTAGGATGTCATGCACGTTTTTCGGGAAAGGGAGACAGCTTCTGATTAGACCAAAAGATAGCAAAGTAATTACTTGCACTAGTGTATTCGTTACATTTATTATAAAACAAATTGATACCTATAATATCATACATTTTATGTTACACCACCAAAATAGACCATATGAGTAGTTGTCTATAAATACTTACACATTTTACAGACAAAACTAAAGGTACAAGTTCGCGCCGCGACCGCGACGCGAGACCGAGACCGGAGACCGCGACCGAAGACCAAGACAGGCACTTGACACTATGGAATTGTAGGGGCGCCAGTTCGCGCCGCGACCGCGACCTGTCTCGGTCTCCTGTCGCGGTCTCAGCGCGAACTGGCGTCCATACAATTCCATAGTGTCAAGTGCCTGTCGCGGTCTCCGGTCTCGGTCTCCTGTCGCGGTCTCGTGTCGCGGTCTCCGCGCGAACTTGTACCTTTACACCGTCAACACAACACAAATAATTTTGAAAATACATATTTATAATTTTGAAGAAATTATAATAAAGCATCACGCTGTTGTTATTTTTTAGGGCTTGCATAGGAGTTAAGTTGGACTTTTTAAATATATTATACAAGTTCTTCCGTTGCGATACTTTTTTCCCATCTTGACTGTATCGACTCCGTGCTTTTAAATTAATTTTTATCATCGACCGAACGACGTCATTGTAAAAACCAAAAATGTAATGTTTTGTGCAATTTTATTTGGATAATTTTCCGTTTGCAATAAAATAACCAAATCAATTTTTTTTCATTCAATCAATATTTTTTTATTTATTTTCGTGCATTTGCGTGCAAATTCACAACGCATTCGGTACGATTTCGGCACGGAATGACCCATCCTACAGGTCTACTACGAAGTCCGATAAACGATATGTCGGCCGAACTTATGAAGTTTCCGACCACGAAAGACAATCGGTCGGTTGATCAGATCGTCCGTTTCGTTCGATCCGACCCTCATCCGACCTAAGTCGAAATGTATCGATCCGAATGTTTTTCGTGGTAGGCTACAATCCGATTCAGCTGTCGGTCGGATGTGATCATTCGGAGTTTGTTTTCGTAGTAGACCTGCTGGTCTCAGAGATATAATATCATAGATCTCTGGGTGACGAGCGCAGTGCAGTGTTAGGTAATGATTTGTACTTTCATGTTCCAATAGCTGCGTGTTACTGCGCTGTTATGTGTCAGGCTTACCATCTTACCATCAGGCACATGTCCTGCTAGTCTCGTCACTCTTTATTTAAAAAAAAAATCGGAGACTTTCTATCGGGTTGGACGTGAGTGCGCAGACCAGCCAAACAACAGTCGTCCGATTGATTAGAGTTCGTGAGATCAATCGCGTAGAATGTTGCCCAGATATATTACTATTGCTTCATACTTGAAACAAAGGAGAAGAAGGATGAAGAATAGAAATCATCAATCAAAGATGCATCTCATCTATAGTAATAGATTATTACAAGGGAAATTTTACACGATTCATTCTAAATTACTAGATTACCCGAATACATTTTTCTCCTATTATCTCAATTCAATTCAATGTATTTATTCCATAAAGATTACAACTATATTTTACAAAGAGAGTTTATAATTACTTCAATTATCAATTTCTTCACTGTTGATGTTGAGCCCCAAACTAGGCTCTCCTATTATCTATTATTACAAATTTCAATGATAATAAACTGCATCTCTATGTGTATCGTAAGTAGTTTACACACAACCAATCTACTTGACCCTAGAATCGCTAGCGGCGCGATTTGCTGTGGTTCTACTTATTTTGGTTGTTGACAACGAATAGTTATAGGGTAAAAACGTCCGGTGTTCACTGCTTTCTACAAACGACTAGAACGGAAAGAGTGAACTCACTCTTCCCAACGATGACATGTATCCGTGCGCCCTGAAGTTTGGGAGGGCACAGTCATCTGTGTATTGAGATCGTTGGTTATGTTATAAGCACAGACTAGGTAGAGTGGTTATAAGTAAGTATCACAGATTAAGGAATCTCCCTATTATACTTCTCGTAGCTCGAGAAAACGACATCGTTTCATGGTTGATGTTCCAAAGACACGAACAAAGAGGTTTGACTCTACTTTTGTGATAAGAACGTCTAGGCTGTGGAATGAGCTACCAGAGTGGATTTTTCCTGATAGTTATAATCTTGGTGTCTTCAAGTCGAGAGTGAATCGGTTTCTTCTAGGTAAGCACGTTTCATCGTAGCCCGCATCGTCGCTTAACAACAGGCGAGATGGCGGTCAAGTGTAAACCTATTCAAGTTAAAAAAATATATATATATATATATATATATATAGTCTGTGCCTCTGTGCTGTCAGTGATCCTACTGTCAATTACAGCTGTTTTTTATCATCTTCTCAGACTCAAAAAGCTGCCTCCAATCTATAATAACTAACCCTTTCCGTTCCTCCTCCCGTTTCCCTCTAATTCTTGAAATAAGAAAGGAACTTTATGAGTGTGAGTGTGCTGGAATTTGTGTGCTCCTTGCCTGGATACCGGGTCACACTGGAATACCAGGGAATGAGAATGCGGATTCTTGTGCCAAAGCCGCTGCACAAATTGGATCACTCGAAAGGTACACAGTTTACACTCATGACCTCATACTTCTGCCTAGAATGCATCTTGAGACAACTTGGTCCCGACACTGGAAAGCATCTCAAAAAGTGAAAGGAAGGTAGGTATTATGCCGACATACAACCAGATATTCCTAAAACACCATGGTTTTTCAAACTCCGCCATGCCAACAAGGCTACCCTATCTACAATAATTCGTTTGCGCCTTGGACATGCTTGTACACCTGTGCATTTAGCCAAACTGCGGATTAGGGATCATTCCATTTGTGAGTGTGGTTTGGAAGAGGGAAACGTGGATCATTTGTTTTTTAACTGTCCTAATTTATTAAGTCGCTCGCTCTATGATTTTCTCCCTCCTAGCATCCCTCGTCCTTCATCCATGAAGTGCCTTTTGTCACTTTCCTCAACCCCCTTAATATATTGTATATTGTGTAAATTTATAGATAAGAATAATATAAGATTGTAATATATTTATGTAAATAAGATACCTATGCATGTTGATGTAATGATTGTAATAACACTATATTGTTGTTCCCCACTAACAAAGTGTTTGTGTATTTGTCTAAGCTTTTGTGTTGTCGTTTTTGTTTTAGGATAATCAATATAAATGCAACGTCGATTTAACCGTCCAAATTCTGAAATTAATGTCAATCGCTGCCGTTTATGAAGCTGCCACGAAACGGACATTGGCAGAGATGTGACAACCATATGTCACAGCGCGCGCCATTAAACTAAGAAGTTGAAGTTGACAGCTGTTTTGCGACAATCCGGTGTCAGAGTAGTGATTACCAGATTCGGGAAAAAATCTCTAAGAAAGGACATTTTAAAAGTCATGGGGGCATAACATTTTTGGGGAGATTAACCAGTGGCAGAAACATTTGGGGAGAAAAGGGGAATTTTAGTTATTGAGTTTTGCAATATAGTTTTGGTTTTATCGAGCGTTTTTCGAATAAAATTCCGAGTAATTAAGACTCTTAGCAGAGTAAGTACAAGTTTTGTTAGCAGAGTAAGTACAAGTTTTGTTTAGTTTGGGGTCAGATGGTGTTGTGTGTGTGAAATGTCCAACAAAAATTATTTTTATTGCATGAGTAATGGAAGCTATTTCTCCAGTATATTCAAGTGTATTTTGTAGGTTACTAAATTTTAATCAATTTTGAGTTTTTTTTTTTGTGAACTGTGAATGAAACTCAGCGTCACGCTCGGAAATAAACGAAATGTTTGTATAAACTCGGGACCGCTGAGTGTGCCCGAGCGAAGAAGATCAGTTAGTTGCGGCTGTCTATCTGCTGTCAGGCTGTCACTGTATTTTTGAAGAGAAAAACTTCTTTTGACGCGCCACACACAGATTTTTTCATAGGCTGTGAATGAAGCTCATCTTCACGGTAGTAAATTAAAGAAGTGTTTGAGTGAACGCGGAACCTCGAACCACCCAAATTCGTTAGAGCGAGAAAGAAACAGTTAGCTTGCGCTGCTGCTGTCACTGTCTTTTTGAAGTGAAAACTTTTTTGGCGCATACAGATTTTACGTGGGCTGTGAATTGAGCTCTAGCGCCACATTCGGAAATGAAAGAAATCTTCGGGTAAACTCGGATGATAGAAGATGACCTTGGTCCTGGCCACACCATCCGGAGTCCGAAGTGTGCTATCAAATTCTGAGTTATTAGTTTCCACTATGCATTTTCTAAATGCAGTTCCTAAGTTCCTATGAATACATTTTTTTTTTGAAGTGTAAATTTCTTTTGGCGCGCCACAGACAGATTTTTCATGTACTGTGAATTGAATTTTAGCTTCACGCTCGAGAATGAAAAAAGTCTTCGGTTGAACTCGGGGTTATGGCTATTATTGGCCATCTATAAATGCGTCGGCATTGTCCATTGGCTATTCCGAACCCAGTAGATAATAGTAATGCGGCACTAGTGAGAACTCTCCGATAAATTCAACCTATGTATGTACTGTAACTTTCGTAACATTCAGCTCAATGACGGTTGTATTCCATTTTAACCAACCAAAGAAAAGTTAAAAAAAAATGAAAAATCAATGTATGTATCATCATCATCATCATCTGCAGCCTGCAAACGTCCACTGCTGGACATGTATGTATAAAGATGAAAGAATGAAGATATATTTAACGAAAATTGCAATGTTTAACATGCCACTTATATAATAAATGTCAATGTTTGGATGTTTGTTGCTCAATCACGTCGAACGTATAAATGGATGGATCTAGTTGAAATTTGGAACACGGCTATAATTTAGTCTGAAAGAAAATATAGGCTACTTTTTACCCAGGAAATTAACAGAAACGGGAACTGCGCCGTTAGTACCGAGGGGCGCTTATTACGACATAATCTTGTGTATTTGTGGGTTTTCTTTGATAAATACCTACAACGATATTTGCGGTTGGCAAAATTTCGTCATTTTTTGCCCCAAGCGTTGGCAGGATTTGGCAAGATTTTACCCGCAGTATGGCAAGATGCGTGATTTAGAGATGGTCACACTGCTGTGCTGTTACCTTTTCAACAAATTAAAATTAGTGATCTGTCAGGTCAGATGGTCAGATCCGTGCAACAAATTCAACTTGCAAGTAGTTATAAAAACAAAAAAAATATCAAACAAAAACGGATATAGCTTTTTTGTAACCATTTCTTTTAAAGCAAATTCTCTCAATAATAGAGTAAAAGACACAAGATGGCAAACGACACACCAGAAAGTGATTTCTCCATAGAATGTTTTCAGAACTACTCTGCACCAGAAGTATTCGTTCAGGGTCTAGCCGGAATGGTTGACCAGACAGATGTGGAGACTATTATCCGGGCACAGAAAAACATGTAAGTATTTTTCATATATCTAGACAACAAAAGTATGGTTGAAAGACAATGACTACCTACAGTCTACAGTGCCAGTGGGAGGAATCAGGATTGCTACTCTCTTTCTACAAACAACCTTATTTACATCTCAATCGGATTGACACTAAATCAAACCTCCTGATCTTTGTCTTAAATGTTTAAAATGATAGAGATCAGGATTATTATTCTGTGCCGGAATTCTTCCGACTTCATTGTAAATTGGTATCCAAATCTCAACTATATATTAACCCGGCGTATACCAGGTTGGGGTAATAATGACCCGTGATGTTATTAAATGTGGGCATTTATGAAAATAGTAGTTTAACGTTACCACACTTCTCAGTAGCTGCAGTTAAGTAGTGCCCCGCCTCCCTTGTTTCTTATGAAATAGTTAAAATCAGCTACAGTTTAAAATCCTAGGGTAATTATGGCCCAACAAGCAGTTACCTATTTTCTACCATACTGACGCCGGGTTGATAAGGGTTTTGGCATTGATTTTCTGTTTAATTTCCAGACCTAGAAGAGAACAAGCAATGCAAAACCATATGTTTGTTGGTACTGTACTGAATTTATTGATTAGAATCAATTGGTTCAACCAGTACAGAGGTACCTATGTGGGAACAAATAATATGTAAATATATAAAGAATAGTACCTATGTGTAGTGGTAGGACTCTTGGCAAAGTCCGCCTGGGGAAGGACCACACCTTTGCCAGTTATTCTACCGCCAAGCAGTAATGTGCAAACATAACTGTGTTCCGGTTTGAAGGGCAATGTTTCCAGAGAAATTACAGGGCTTACAGATATAACAACTTAGATCTCTGGGTGACAAGCGCAGTGCAGTGCTAGGTAATGATATGGACTCTTCATGTTCCAGTAGCTGGGTGTCACTGTGTTGTTATGTGGCAGGCATGTTGCTTACCATCAGGCACATGTCCTGCTCGTCTCATCACTCTTTATTTAAAAAGTTTGTTTTGTGAGATTTGTGTGTAATTGTGCACTGGATGGAAGCAAATGGCAAGAGGAGTACTGTACTGTGAGTTCAACATGTAAACAGACTATTCTTGCCATCAGGAGGGTCTTATTATTCCTGTACTGATGCCGGTTAAGTGTAAGCCTCCCATTGACTTAAGAACTCTTAATTAATAGTAATTATCACGACCATTATGGATTTGTTCAAATTTGGTTAGGCCAATTTTAGCAATTTAGCTTAAAAGAGATGGTGTTCCTAAAAAGGAACAATTTTGGAAATATATTATCTTTAGTAATCAAATATGCTAAAATACTTCCAACTTCCAGTGAAAATGTTTGGGTAATGTTTCCAGTGAAATTACCAGGCATAGAGATAAAACATGGGGTTTCAATTTAGAGCTGGCAACCCTGGATAAGGGTTAGGTAAACCTCAGCTGTTAAAAAACTAACTACATTAAAATTAAATTATTCAACATATCCTATTCCAGGCTACAGAGGTTTGAGAAGACAACAGAGATGTTAACGAACTGCAACCACTTGTCAGCGAGCCGACTCCGAGCCGCCTCTACCGAGTTCCGGAAACACACACAGCTGCTGACGGACATGAAGAAAGACCTTGAGTTCATATTTAAAAAGATTCGAGCCATTAAAACTAAACTTAGGTAAGAAGCCTGCATTGATTTTTGAAGTGAAAACTTCCTTAGGCGCGCCTAGACAGATTTTTTGTGGGCTGTGAATTGAATTCATTCGTCACGCTCGGGTATGATAAGAAAGCTTCGGGTAAACTCAGGACCATGGCTATTGGCCATCCAGAAATTACGTCAGCCAATGGGAAATGCTGAAAGGGCGTGGACAGGCCATCATGGCATGGCCATCTAGAAACGCATCAGCCAATGGGAAATGCTAACGCATTTCTAGATGGCCATGCCAAGATGGCGACGCCACGCCCTCCGGTTACACCCGTGTAGTTTCCAAAGTAAGCTATCAAATTCTCAGTTATAAGTTTTCACTTCTATCTGCAGTTCCTATGACTGCCAATTTTTTTTTTTTATATTGACGGGACAAGTAGACATTCCTGCTGGTAAAACAACTTGCCTCCCCATAACAGTACAGTGTAATACAACTATTGGAACATCAGAATCATCATGTTTTTGTCCACTGTTGGACATAGCGGTCTCCACTCCAGATCCCGTCTACCCCAATGGTTATCGGGTCTGTGACAGATGTGACCGGCCCGTTGCCATTTCAGCTTGCTAATACGCTGAGCTATGTCGGTGACTTTAGTTCTCTGACGAATTACTTCATTGCGAATGCAATCCCTTAGAGAAACCCCAATCGTAGCTATTTCCGACTATGAGCTTACGGACCATTTTCACTGTCAGTGTCCACGATTTAGCACCGTAGGTCAAAACGGGAGGACGCACTGATTGTACTTTTTGAACTAAAAACTTCTTTTGGCGCGCCTTGACAGATTTTTCGTGGGGTGTGAATTGAATTCTAGCGTCACGCTCGGGTATGATATGAAATCTTCGGGTAAACTCGGGACCATGGCCATTGGCCGTCTAGAAATGCGTCAGCCAATGAGAAATGCTGAAAGGGCGTGGCCTGGCCATTACGGCGTGGCCATCTAGAAATGCGTGAGCCAATGGAAAATGGTGATGCATTTCTAGATGGCCATGCCATGACGGCCAGGCCACTCCCTCCGGTTACACCCGTGTAGTTTCCAAAGTAAGCTATCAAATTCTGAGTTTTATAAGTTTTCACTTCTATCGGCATTTCCTATGACTGCCAATTTTTTTTTGCATGCTTTTCTGATTTCAAAACCGTATACCAAATAAGGTCCTCATGTTTTGCACTCTCAATTTCTAGGTGAAGTTGAGTGTGCAAAATATGCGTCGTCTGATAAGCCAATAATGCGTCTTTGGGGCATGCGTGGTCCGTCACCTCGCGAGGCCAATGACAGTTTTTTGAAGTGAAAACTTCTTTAGGCGCGCTATAGAATTTTCGTGGGCTGTGAAATGGATTCATCAATCGACACGCTCGGATACGATAATGGATCGGATATGAAATCTTCGGGTAAACTCGGTAAAACGGCCAGGTAGGTACCAGGGCAACAGAAACAGTAAAGAGTTTCGATTACCTACCTCCAACAGCCCAGCGTTTATCTCCAGATACCAGGACAACAGAAATATAAAAGAGTTGCGTTTTCCCCTAGGTACCAGTACCAGGGCAACAAAAACAGTAAAGAGTTGCAATATTTTGTACAACTTCGTTCCATCAGAATGTCCCTTGACACCGGCAGGCGCGCTTTTAGACAGATTTTTCGTGGGGTGTGAATTGAATTCTAGCGTCACGCTCGGGTATGATAAGAAATCTTCGGATAAACACGGGGCCACGCCCATTGGCCATCTAGAAATGCGTCAGCCAATGGAAAATGCTGAAAGGGCGTGGCCTAACCATCACGGCATGACCATCTAGAAATGCGTGAGCCAATGGAAAATGCTAACGCATTTCTAGATGGCCATGCCATGATGGTCAGGCCACGCCATCCGGTACACCCGTGTAGTTTCCAAAGTAGGCTTCAAATTCTGAGTTATAAGTTTTCACTTCTATCGGCAGTTCCTATGACTGCCAATTTTTTTGTTTCTATTCAAAAGTGACGAGCAGGACATGTGCCTGATGGTAAGCAACATGCCTGCCACATAACGGCACGGTGACATGCAGCTATCGGGCCATGAAGAGTCCAAATCATTACCTAGCACTGCACTGCGCTCTCGTCACCCAGAGATCTAAGATGTTATATCTCTAAGCCCAGTAATTTCTCTGGAAACATTGTCCTTCAAACCAGAACACAGTAAAGCTTACATATTACTGCTTGGCGGCAGAATAACTGGCAAAGGTGTGGTACTTCCCCAGGCGAACTCTGCCAAGAGTCTTACCACTCCAAAAGCAGAAAAGTTGCAGGGTTATTTCGCCTAAATCATTAAACTCTTTCAAGAACAAACTGGACCAATGGATATTGAATGGCAATATTTGTTTGATAGACATTACAAATTACCCGTAATTTGTTTTTAAAAGATTTTACTTAACTTGCAATGGGTTGTAGCAGATATCTTCAACTGATTGAGCTGAAATCTTGTATACGCGTTTAATTTGGATGGCAATACACGATCAGGTGTATGACGTCATTCAAAATCCAATATGGCTGACTATCCAAGATGGCGGAATCGTTTAAATGGAAACTTCTTTTGGCACACCACGTACAGGACGTCTACTCTAATTCAACGAAAACGTAATTTCGAAATAAACTCGCAATTTTCCAACTCCGATTCTACTTCGATCCGTCGTTTTGTCCGTTGAAATGTTCTAAGCCTACTCCAATTAAGGTATGCACATTTAAACGTTAAACAACGTTGTATCGGACGAAACGAAGTAGAACGAGAGTAGGAAAGTCGCGAGTTTTTTTTTCGAAATTTCGTTTTCGTAGAAACAGAGTAGACGTCCAGATTTACCGCGGGCTGTGAATTGAACTCAACTGTCACGTTCGTAAATGAAAGAAATCTTCGGGTAAACTCGGATGATATAGATGGCCATGGCTCCGGTTTCACCCGCGTATTTTCCAAAGTGAGCTATAAAATTCTGAGTTGTTAGTTTTCTTTTCTACCGGCAGTCCCTATGGCTGCTGCCGATTTTTATTATTTTTAATGCATTTCTATAATATGGGAATCAAATGAAAAGGCTTTTTCTTCTTTTTAGAGCATTTAAATATTTTTTTTTTTTTAAGTTTAAAATTATTTTCGACACTGCAAGGCACATCAGCTAATGTTGTTCATCATCAACAGCCCACTAAATGTTCCCATTGCTGGGACTCGGGGCCTTCTCTCGCAAGGAGAGAGTTAAGGCTATAATCCACCACGCTGGCCCAGTAGGATTCGGAGTTACGGGTTCGTAGATGACACATGACTTCGAAAGATTCTAGGTACATGTTGGTTTCCTCACGATGTTTTCCTTCACTGTTTTTAAGTTAGCGGCATTACGCACATGACTTCGAAAATGTTGTTCACTTATAACTATATAAGTATTTGCTTTTATATTCCAGCACACAATATCCCGATGCGTACAAAGCAGCAGTGGCAGCATCAGCATCGACCCGACACATCGTCGACGATGACGATGACTTCAAGCCATCCGAAACACCACCAACAACAAAAATGGTGACCACCGTCTCCACGGAAACTCTAAAACCCACCACGAGCGACAATAAGAAATCAAAAAAGAAGGATGAAGTGGAAAAGGCACAGAAGAAGAAGAGGGATAGCAGTTCTTCGGACACGGAGAGTGTTAGTTCTGGTGATGACAGCAGCACGGATACCGGCTGATGGATACTAGTGACTCGTTTGTGATATCTCCTCTAGTGCATAATAGCATAATGTAAAGACATTACCAGATGAAAAAAAAAGAGTTTAAAAAACGTACTAGATGGCCGTCGTAGGGTCTAGTACTAAATTTCCATTATAAGTATTTAATTTATTGTAATTTGAATGTTGTTATTTAAGAATACAAATCTCATGTTACAAAATCATTAACTAAAATAACCTGCCCCAAACTGTGCCTGGTGTAAATGTGGCCAAAACGCTGGCTGCGTTGCCTCGCTGCATGGCGATAGATAAGATACCCTGTTGATCGGCGATAATACGAGTCTCGCCTACCATCACAACTCACTCGCAGGGCGAGGTACAATACCGCGCTTGTGATTAGCGAACATCCGTGTGACGTGCACTACTTTCCACAAATTATCGGACAAAACGAGAGAGTTATACATACTTCAAAGGACAGAGCAAATTGCAAAGAAGAGATTCACCACTTTGGTTACGTAAACGACGCCATATCTCACAGACTAAATCCTTCACATCGACTGCCTAACTGCGGAGTCTCCACTGGAACAAAGAAGTATTGCACCTCTTTTGCCGCGTACTTCTGGATCTTTTATTAGCTTCACTTGTAACTATGTATGTAAGAAAATCTTGTAATCTTAATTTGCCCCCCTTCCCGGTCTTCGATGAGGATGAAATTTTGCACACGCTCTGAGTTTTGATAACAATACATGACTAGCAAAGAAACGTCATTACAAATCCAATATGGCGGCCTCCCCAAGATGGCGGACTGGCTGTTTCAAATCCACCCCTATGATATGGGTATCAAATGAAAGGGTTTGCTGTCAGGAATACGAAAAAATTAGTCGCGTGACTTAAATCCAACATGGCGGACATCCAAGATGGCGGATTGGTTATTCGAAATGCACCCCCATGATATGGGTATTAAATGAAAGGGTTTGCTGAATGGGGAAAAAGCGTGTTTTTTAGTTTTTTAAACTATTATTATTACTACCAGCCTCCGCTGATGATACTTTCATTCTGATGCGAGTTGAGGCTGAATTGCTTGCCCTGATGTCCTGCTAGGGGTGTATTGGACCCTTCCCGTAATAGGGATGTTAACACTAATCACATTTTCATAATTTAATATTACTTTATAAATTTATTATCAATGCAAAATTGTTAATCTTTGGTCACTACAAACACTTAATATGGCTTATTACGTCACTAACCGCAAAACAAGCTGTCGAAAACTGACGAGTCTGATTACTTATTTGCATTTTTATTATAGTTTGCGGTCTTAGCGACGACGATTTTGATTGTTTTGATTCAAGTAAAAATAAGAAAACATATAAACTGGACATAAAGTCATGAATCGCGACCAATGTTTTGCGGTTAGTGACGTCACGTCAGTCGCTAGTGTTTGAGCGGGAAAATTCAAAATTACTCTTATTATTTTATGTTTATCATCGAAAATACTGATATTTTTAAACAAGCTATAATCTTCAAATTGAATGCAATTCCGAAAATTTGTTAACATCTCTACTGGCCTGCCCTGATGTTCTACTAGAGATGTATTGGAAACTTCCCCCGGCCAGCATATTCTAACAGTTCCAATCGGAACACAGCTCATAATCTACAGACAGGCAGACTCAATACTGTCTAAAGATAGATAGATAACTCTTTGTGACACAAAAACAGAAATATTACAGTAAAACACGTGTGAACTAGCACCACAAATGGGGGCCTTATTGCTTAGATAAATCTCTTCCAAGCAACCAGCTTAAAGGAAATTCGCCTACCTACATGGTTAGGCGAAGCGAGGTGACATTTTTTCCTAGTACTACTAAAGCTACCGGCCTATCCACTATCTTATATGTATGAAAAAAAATATTGTCAAAATTAAATGTGTATATAATAATGGTAATTGCCTGGCAATTTTTGTGTTTTTCTGTTGTCTAAGAACCTTAACCCGAATATTATCTGAAATAAATTGTAACCGAATTTGTTGAGCTGTTCTCGAGTTTTGCCCTTAGCAACATATTTGGCCATTAATTCAAATTATAATATCGAATATTATAAATGACAATATTTGGATGAATGGATCGGATTGTAATTTAGAACACAATAAAATTGGACTATAAGTCTGGTATAGTACATAAATGACATAAACATAATATTCAATTCATCCCAGGTAATAACAATACATATATGTAGCTATACAGAAGACATATTGTGCAATTTTAAAGCTATTTGGTACTAAAATTCTGAGTTATAAGTTTTCACTTTTATCAGCAGTCCCAATTTTTATTATTTAAATCCAGTTGTATAGACTACAGGCCCGTGAACAAAATTTACGTAGTAAATGAACCACCAGGAGACCTATGTAGGATGATAGAAGGGTATAAAGTAATAAGATTCAACACTATGCCCTCACTTGTAAGCTGTCCAACTGAGTTTATATTTTTACCATAAAAACTTACATTTAACGGATTTTTGAAGGAATTAACAACTAACTAGGCGGATTTTTTATAATCTTGTTGGCAGCACTGCGCGGTAACCTGTAGCGTGCCGCGGCATGCCGCAGTATCGTGGTATCAAAATAAAACAACATAAACTCTCAGTTCATTGAAATAAGATTCAAAATTACTTGATTAGGAATAAAATCCTTTGCCATGCCCGTGCCACGCCGTACCGTGCTGGTAGGTAGTGAGCGCCAGCCTTTAAACGGACTAAACGATGAATGGAAGTAGAACCGGAGTAGACAAGTTGCGAAATTTATTTCGAAATCACGTTTTCGTAGAAAGAGAGTAAACATCCTGTTGAAATGACTTTGGTTGTAAATTATATCATACATAGGACATAGGTATGTTAATAAATGTGTAACATGTTAGTTAATAAAAAATCTAATTTACATACCCAACATATACATATATCAGCCTTTTCCTCATCACAATAAACATGACAATACCTTAAATATCTTTATCTAATTGAGTCTTAATAAACTATACAACTTAATGTCTCAATCAATGTTAAACTTATTATTAAACTATTTCAGTAGCATATTGTGCAGTGTGTTTCCTCGCATTCTCTAAATAATCCTCGAAGTCGTATTTGTACTCATTTGCTACGTCTATCATCAGGGGATCGTCGGGGTTTGGGTGTGCCATCAGGGTCTGTAGAGAGACGAGCAAGTTTTCCAATGTTATGGTCGGTAGCCAGGCTCCTCTTGGTGGCATTTTAAGCATATCCATACAGATTCGGCCACCTGAAATAAAGATAAATATATGACATCAAAAATAGTTATGGCTGAATTTGGGAGAACGACGACTGCCAATGCGAAGACCCAGTGTTCAAATAACCGATAAAAGACCGATGATAGTGTTCAAATCCCACTTGTACCACTGTCTTTTCAATGTCATGTGTGTAATGTGACTAAATTAGTAATGGCGAAGGAAACCAACATGCACGTAGAATCTTTCGAGGTTAAGTATCATCCAGCAATCACTGGACCAGCATGGTGGATTATGGCTTTGAGAGAGAAAACAGTCCTAACAGTGGGAAGATTTAAAGCCGGGTCACACAGAGGAGATCCGATAGCGAGACGGGATTTTTTGTAATGTTCGAATTTGTATGCAACCTGACACACAGCAAGCGGGCGCGATCCCATACTCGCTATCGCTACCGGATCGCCTCTGTGTGACCCGGCCTTAAGTGAGCTGCTTATACTATGCTATAATTATGACACCAGCCCTTAAACAACCCCATCAACTTTGTTTGCATTATATTATCTATGCTGTGGATTGATGCGCGGTCCGAAGGGGAGGGTCACAGGGGATATGACCCCCCCCCCCCCCCCAAATCGTATACGTTACCTTAAAATGAGGCGCTATTAGTAGTATTTTACTTAGTTTATTGTATTTCTACTCGTGACCTTCCCTCAAAATCTGAGGCTCTGTACTGGTGACCCCAAAATTCGACGCTGGGACCGCGCCTGTGTAGATGCTGGTCTTTTTAAAGTTATACATACTTCTGTTGGAGTGCATGCAAAATGATGAGACATTTATTCAGAGTGAATCTGACAATATTATCAGGACCGTTATTTGTACCATTAGTCTTAACTTGATAAGTGTTAGGCAATGTTTCCAGTGAAATTACAGAAATAAAGCATTTTATATGGTAATAATGACTGCAGTGCAGATAGTGATTTTGGGAGAGTTCCTTTTCGTACTGAGAGTTTAATCAGACTTCTAACGTTATGTACATACCTTTGTCAATATTTGGATGGTAGATCGGAGTCTTGAATTTCAACAGCGGAGGTTCAAAAGGGTACCTTGGTGGAATTGTGACGGTCAATTTAAAAATCCCTTTTTCGTACGGAGAGTCCTTAGGACCGCGCATAGTGACCGCTAATACGTCGAAAATGTCTTCTTGTTCGGGCTGACACGTTATTCCCCAAGGAGATTTCAATTCAAAGTTTTTCATTTCACGGGCTAATCGAACTGTTCGGGCAGCAGAACCCATAGCGCGTTTATAAAATCGAAATCGAGCAGAAAATAGCGTTGCGCGTTGTTTATTTTTATTTTATTTTCTGTTTTGGAAAGAGAATGTGTTTTGCTTATATTTTGTTCACTCTTCAGTTCTTCACAGATCACAGATAGCAACAGATAGCGTCACAGCACAGACTTATATTAGTGAGATACTCACTCAGATATATCATAGACACAGGCTAGTAGGACAGACGCTCTGAGAACGTTGAGGAAGTTATTAGGTACCTTACGAAAACTGTTTGGTCCGAAGAAAACAATGAGCCGTTTTCCGACGAGACAAAAAGATATGGTTTAATAAAACGATAATAGGGGGCGCTTGTAGGTCTTTTGGTTTGTTGTCAAAAGCGTTAGGTATAATGGGACTCAATTCATTCAATTTGCGAAAGCACGACTTCTAGTAATAAATAATAAACTACTTTATCCATGTACGCATTTTATTCGAATGAAAACTATATCAAAACATCAAAATTTCAAAACAAATTCGTAAACCTGATGAAAGACAAAATATATATTTTTTAAATTTATTCTTGGCTATGGATACTAATCCTTCAGCCGAGAGAGTATCTCTCTACTTAGTCTGTGGATAAAATATTGTCGTATTAGTGTTGCTATTTATATCTTTGAATTTTCCTTCTACTTTGGCTTAGTTGGTGTCTATTGCCTCGGGAGTTCTAAAGATTTTTACTGAAAAAGGATTGTGATCAGTAACGGTTTTAAGCTATTGCATAGCTTTTATCGCGGGCCTGGAGACCGAATTTTTAGACATCGTGCATCTCTTTCTTTTGTTCACGAGAAAGAGGGATGGAAGATTGGAAGACCGTAACGCCGTCCTCCCTGCTCGGTCATTGGTCAATCGACTACGGCCCTTCAACATCGGACATAATTATGTCACAGGTTCACCTTTGCTGCTTTTGAACCTTATTTTGTTCAGGCCTTATTTTAACCTGACGAACCTTATTTGCTTCTTGCCCACAAAATAACAATATGGTTGAATATGGTAGAGAACTCCTAGAAATTGTCGATTAATATTTCTATGACGTACGAGCGTATAACGCTAAATGTCAAAATTCAAAACAATAATAATTATGTATTTAATATTTATTCGTATGTAGTATTTTACATTATCTTTGTAATAGGTACTGGTTGAAATGTTCTGTAAATTCAGTGAATTTTTTCTACAGTTTTTTTGCAATTTTTAATTGTAAAATGTCACAAATCAATAACCAAATAAATCACAAATCAGTAACACGGAAACTTCAGCAGCAATAAGGACTAACTTGAAGTGTCTGAAAAATAGAAGTGCTGCATTCGTTGTGACAAATAATTTTCACTCTCGAAAGAATGGAGGGTTGCCTCGAACCTCTAAGCCAAACTAATACGACGGTACATTTTGATCAAACAAAAATATAAAGATTGTAGGTACAATCCAACCATAACACTATCATCACCAGCAGAGATGTCATTGTCTGAAGAAAAGACTGCCGGGAACATTCAGCGAAGAGGCTATTATAATTTAATAAAAAATGAGACAGCACAGTATAGTGTCGAGACACCCGAGATCAGAATGGGGAAGAAGTGCAATGATTCAGTGGAGGCTTACTGTGTTCCAGAATTACTGAATCATAGTAGCTCTTCAGATTCTTCAGTACACACTGACGGTGAAGACACTGCATGAAAATTCACCAAAGGACGTGCAGGTGCAGCAAGTCCAGACTATATTAATTCCAGAGCCAGAGCTTTGTGTTAGACTAAAAAGTCAGAGAAAGCATGTGCGTATCCAGTACTGTTTCAACATTAGGAAATCTCAATCTCAGAGGCTCTTCAAAGGCCTGAGAAGCAGTGAAAACATGTGATGTCTTTCGAAGACAATGATGCATGGGAACTCGTCGAGAACAATATTTTAAAATTAAAAAAGACACTTTTTACACTATACTTTTTCCCTGAAAACGGGTAGGGTCTCTAAAGGGATTACACTGTTGAGAGTATAAATATGGTAGAGACAGATCTATCTGCATCTCGAACAATCGCCATCTAGTGCGTCCGTTGGAACTATTTTTGTCTCGTCGGAAACTCCCTCATTAATGAGACAGGTAGAAGATTCGTACAATATAATCGCAAAGGATTTTGCTGACTTCAATGTGAGACATCAGCGCCAAAGTTTTTACGATGTGTAGACTTCTAACCAATATTATTTTTTGAACGCAGCGATAGATTGACAGTTGTCAAAGTAAATGTCACAAAATTTTGCTCACTAGCGCTTGAACAAATGCAGTGAGTGAAAAGTAAACTAATTTAACACAGCTGAAAGTAGATTTTTCGCGAAAATATAGGTTAAATTTATTGATAGAATAAAATAATCACACATTGCGGCGTAATTTTTCATCAATTCCGATTAATTTATATCTAAATCACAACGTTCTAGTCGTTCCGTGCTCAAATCTGATATATATAAACGAAATAGTGTAATTTAGTGATGCAGTATCACATCATCAGAAAACATCGGTAAGTTTATCATAATCTCAATAAGTAACGCTTAAACACGAGCCTAGAACTAATTAACGTTGACTCTAATTCATCATCTTGACGTGTTAGCCTTCCTATTGAAGTATAACAACTTGAACAAAATCGATACGACATGCTAATGTTGACTTATTTACTTCAGTTAGACGTGTGGATTTATTGATCCAGGGCTGTATTTACAGAGTTTCCCGTTCTGTACCTCAGCTCTTGATTAGTTTTAAACACTACTACAGTTCGTAGAACAGAAAAAGAGTACGTGAATCGGAATTAGCGAGATGGAAAGCCCGCGGTCACAATACCGCACTATATCGAAGACAAATAGATATCCTGAACGTCTTATTTGGTATGTACAGTCTACAAACACTAATTTTCACAGGTATTTGCTAATTTAAGTGTTAATAGTCATGATGGTTTGCTAAACAACCTGACTGGAATGGGTATGCTATTTTTCTCATATGAAAGTACGTGCCTGCTCAATTAAAGGTTAGAACAATTATTCAATCAATAAGACAAATTATAAACTAGGAATATGTTGCCATAAGATATGTTGGGGACCTAAAAGGGCACATGAAAAGTACACTAAGGGCGATATTGTCCTTATTCTTCAAAATAGACTAAAATGATACCTTTCTTATTTTATTTCCAATAACCTTTAAACAGCATTGATCAAGTTAATTTTTAATGACAGTCAATACATAAGCCTTATGTAGATTGTAAATTAAGACCCCGGGTAATTGTACCTTACCTTATGTCGATAGTTGATATTACACAAAATTATTAAGCAAAATTTTATTTTGTACTGAAACTATACAAAATTACATTCAATAATGATTAATTTCCTTACACACAATGTCTCCCCATGACCGAAGTTAGTTGAACCATACCTAGAGACATTTTATTAAGCAACTTTATGTAGTGGTAGGACTCTAATCAGAGTCCGTATGGGGATTGGAGATGGGCCACCTTTGCCAGTTATTGTACCGCCATGCAGTAATGTGCAAACATTACTGTGTTCCGATTTGAAGGGCAATGCTTCCAGAAAAATTACTGGGCTTAGATATATTATATATTATCTTAGATCTCAGTGATGAGAGCAGTGCAGTGCTAAGTAATGATTTTGACTCTTTATGTGTCACTGTGCTGTTATGTACCGCTTACCATCAGATACATGTCCACTTGTCCCATCACTCTATAGCTCTATACTATAAAAAAACACTCTTAGGGCTCCTACTACTCCTACCTTGGGGTAGTTAGTTGGAAAGGAAGAAATGTGAGTAATATCTGTGGGGAAGGTGGATAATAGGAGGATTTTTAATTTTTTTTTTAAATAAATTGTGACGCGACGAGCAGGACATGTGCCTGATGGTAAGCAACATGCCTGGGACATAACATCTCAGTGTCAAGCAGCTATTGGAACATGAAGAGTCCAAATCATTACCTAGCACTGCACTGCGCTCGTCACCCAGAGATCACCAAAGTTGTTATAAATATCTCTAAGCCCTGTAATTTCTCTGGAAACATTGCCCTTCAAACCGGAACACAGTAATGTTTGCTCATTACTGCTTGGCGGTAGAATAACTGGCAAAGGTGTGGTCCTTCCCCAGGCGGACTCTGCCGAGAGTCCTACCACTACAAAACCAACCAAATTAGGTCATGTGATTTATAATTTTTAACAGAGAAACATACCAAAATACTCATAAACAACATCCGTCTTGTTTGAAAAATACATCGAAGTCCTGTACATCACCACAAAGTTGCTAGCTTATCAGTCTTATGGGATGCATTTCAGAGAGTGTGCAGCTGATTTGCATGGTCTAATATCAGCTTGTTATTTTTTCTATCGGACTGAACATAGATTGTAACCGCGGCATTGTTTCATGTTGATAAACGTATGTCTGCACATGTAAAAATACTTGGTGTAGGCAGGATTCGAGCCTACGGCTTTATGATCGTAAAATCGATAGTACTCGCCACTAAGCCACCGCGGCTTAGTACGCTAAAACTTCGTAGAAACCGACAAATTCGCCATAAAAAATAACCACGTTTCCAACAATTTAGCTTCAGAAGTGTCATGTGTTTTCTACTATCTTACTAATATTATAACTAGTGTACGCTGTTCCACCCGTTTAGTACCCAAACCAGTTATTTTCCCGGGATAAAAAGTGGCCTACATGTGTTACTTCTAATAGGGTACAAAAAAACTAAGTAGCCCGTTAGTTAGATTGCCAAAAAATATTGTACACGTATTTTTTCTTTTGTTTCACAAACAAAAAATGACGAAGTAACAACGCTTCGAAGTTTCGTGTGACGTCACTTGTGAGTACGATTTTTACTCACGACTGACGTCGCGACCCCCCACTCTCGAAGTTTGATGGTCTATATCTTTGACGATTTTTAATATTATGAAAAAACAAAAAATACGTGTCCAATATTTTTCCATGATCTAGCTGACGGACTAATTAGGATGGTGTATTTTTGACCCAGTCCGGTACCCTATTACTCCAAGCATACGTGTACGAAATTTCAAAATTATTGGTTTAGTAGTTTCAGCGTGAAAGCGTAAAAATCAAACGCGTTTCTAATATCTCTAGTAGCGCCCCGCGGTTTCACCCGCGTACTTTCTAATACCGTTATTTTCGCGGGATAAAAAATAGCCTATGTGTTGTTCCAGACCATTATCTATAAATGTACCAAATTTCATTAAAATCCCTTCTGTTAGAAGTTCTAGAGCAAGAGCCCACGAGGGCCAGACCTTCGTTATTTTATAAAAGCTGAAAGTTCACCTGTGCATGTCCCCTATACAGGTAAGAACGACTAGGGACTGTATAGTCCCTGTATAGTCCTTGGTCGTTCTTACCTGTATAGGGGACATGCACAGGTGAACTTTCAGCCTTTATAAAATAACGAAGGTCTGGCCCTCGTGGGCTCTTAATAGTCTATTAGTTAGAGGAACAAATATACCTATATCCATACATTTTTACAAACCTTCGCGTTTATAATAGGTATTAGTAGAAAAGTTTGTAAAAGTTTGGGTATATGGATGTTTATTGCTCAATCACGATAAACGAAACAACGGAACGGGTTAAATATCTGATTATAAATATCACATTTTGAACAAATACACGGGTAACTAACGTTTGATATAGTCAGTCAAATCCGACTGAAGTTTCGATCGCGTCCGGCGATCTTTTTCGAGGAGAGTGCGCGCGCGTCTTCGCAGCTCGTTTAGCACATCTCCAAAGCAAAGCAATGAAACTTGAGTCGGACTGGACTGACGATATCAAATGTTAGTTTCCCGTGTATTTATTTTAAATGTGTAATAACCACGTTAGTTTTCATTTACATATAAATATCACATACTAGCTTTTTGTCGCGGAAAAGATTACAGTAGCGTAAATTTCGCAGGTAAAACCGCGGGGCACTGCTAGTGCTAGTATAGGTGCCGGCAAACAAGTTGACCCAATGAAGTTATGTCGCTCTGGTATAGGTGCCGGCAAACAAGTTGACCCAATGAAGTTATGTCACCCTGGTATAGGTGCCGGCAAACAAGTTGACCCAATGAAGTTATGTCACCCTGGTATAGGTGCCGGCAAACAAGTTGACCCAATGAAGTTATGTCGCCCTGGTATAGGTGCCGGCAAACAAGTTGACCCAATGAAGTTATGTCGCCCTGGTATAGGTGCCGGCAAACAAGTTGACCCAATGAAGTTATGTCGCCCTGGTATAGGTGCCGGCAAACAAGTTGACCCAATGAAGTTATGTCACCCTGGTATAGGTGCCGGCAAACAAGTTGACCCAATGAAGTTATGTCGCCCTGGTATAGGTGCCGGCAAACAAGTTGACCCAATGAAGTTATGTCGCCCTGGTATAGGTGCCGGCAAACAAGTTGACCCAATGAAGTTATGTCGCCCTGGTATAGGTGCCGGCAAACAAGTTGACCCAATGAAGTTATGTCGCCCTGGTATAGGTGCCGGCAAACAAGTTGACCCAATGAAGTTATGTCGCCCTGGTATAGGTGCCGGCAAACAAGTTGACCCAATGAAGTTATGTCGCCCTGGTATAGGTGCCGGCAAACAAGTTGACCCAATGAAGTTATGTCGCCCTGGTATAGGTGCCGGCAAACAAGTTGACCCAATGAAGTTATGTCGCCCTGGTATAGGTGCCGGCAAACAAGTTGACCCAATGAAGTTATGTCACCCTGGTATAGGTGCCGGCAAACAAGTTGACCCAATGAAGTTATGTCGCCCTGGTATAGGTGCCGGCAAACAAGTTGACCCAATGAAGTTATGTCGCCCTGGTATAGGTGCCGGCAAACAAGTTGACCCAATGAAGTTATGTCGCCCTGGTATAGGTGCCGGCAAACAAGTTGACCCAATTAAGTTATGTCGCCCTGGTATAGGTGCCGGCAAACAAGTTGACCCAATTAAGTTATGTCGCCCTGGTATAGGTGCCGGCAAACAAGTTGACCCAATGAAGTTAGCTGCGCATGGCTGCGCTTGGTGGAAGTGTACATGCGCGAACTATCCCCTTCCACGTCGAATTTGGGTAAACTTGTTTGCCGGCCACTATACAACCATAACATCAATGTATATCTATACTTACTAATTTAAAAAGCTGAAGAGGTTTTTTGTTTGAACGCGCTAATCTCGAGAGCTACTGGACCGATATCAAACATTATTTCACCGTTGGATGTATACGTGATCCACGAGTGCTATAAGGCTATATATTAAGTAACACGGCCGAAGCCGGGGCCGGCCGCTAGTCTAATCACAAAGTGATTTCTAATGTAAACATTTTGCTGAACATAATATTGTGAGCTATTTCTTTCAATGGGTGTTATCGTTCATTCTATTAATAACAAACTAGTCGTGTAGTAAAACACCTGCTCTGGCCGCACATTCCACTGTACACAATGTAGCAGAATACGGGTTCGTTGTAATGTAAACACGGTGTGACAATGTGAGGCGGAGTGATTGGATTTCTAGTGTTGTGATAACACGCGACGATGGACGATTGTTCTGTATTGTTTAACCGACTTGGAAAACGAGGAGGTTCTCTCAATCCGACTTTTGATTTACTAATTGGTATGAAGATTAAAGAAAACTAATTGGTCCGTCAGTTAGATTATTAAAAAATATTGTACACGTATTTTTTCTTTTGTTTCACAAACAAAAAATGACGAAGATACAGTGATTAGAAGTTTCGCGTGACGTCACTTCATTGTACAATTACGAAGACGTGACGTCACAACCCCCCCATCCTGAGTGGGAAATTGTGACGTCAGACATTGCATACATATAAAACGTGACGATGCGTCATAGAGGTATCTTATTTACTTAAAATAGCTAGGAAATTACAGTCTCTCCCTAGTTGGCAACTTCTGTGGTGAATCTTGTAAAAATGATCACTTGGATGTCACGTAATGTTTAGTACCTGGGTGACCGAGCTTTGCTCGGTTTAAATACTAAATATACTTAGATACCTACAGATAAAAGACTCCGAGAAATAGATTTTCTTAAAAAAAACGAATTGAAAAAAAAAGAGAACCCGTCTGGATTCGAACCCGGAGCTACTAATTCGTGACCGCTATGAGCGCCCGACTTCCCGTCTGAGCTAATTATGCTGTCGCGTCACGCGGCGAAATTTACCTTCACATTCTAATGTTTAATGTGACAGTTTTTCATTGTCTAAAAACGCGCATAAAATGCGTTTTTTTTAAATAAGACCTAGTTAGATCGATTTATCGTCCCCGAAATCCCCTGCATACATAATTTCATGAAAATCCGTCGAGCCGTTTCCGAGATTCAGATTCTATCTTATATATAAAATTCTCGTGTCACAGTGTTTGTTTCCTTACTCCTCCGAAACGGCTTTACTGATTTTAACCAAAATTTATATGCATATTCAGTAGGTCTGAGAATCGGCTACTAGCTATTTTTCATACCTTTATTTATATGGCAAAACAACGTTTGCGGGGTCAGCTAGTATATATATATTATATACATATTTATATAGGTACAAGAATTGCTCGTTTAAAGGTATAAGATGAGTTGGAGGAAGGGTGAAGGGTGTATGTTAAGTTGCGTTACAAGAGCTTTATGAAATCTTTATAAATGGCGTTATATAATACTTGAATATACTTATATGAATTGAAAGAAGAAATTTAAATAATTGGCAGTCATAGGAACTTTTGATTGAAGTGAAAACTTATACTTAGCTCAGGGTAGCGATTCTGAAACCATTCGGTTGCATCCGACACGGAATCTCATCTCTCGGTATTTGTCATGCTAAACAGATAAGACAAAGACCGAGAGATGAGATTCCGTGTCGGATGCAACCGAATGGTTTCAGAAACGCTACCCTGAATTTGATAGCTTACTTTGGAAACTACGCGGGTGATACCGGAAGGCGTGGCCATGAGCATAGTCATATAAATTCTGACGCATTTCTAGATGGCCAATGGGAAAGGCTGACGCATTTCTAGATCGCCAATGGCCATGGTCCCCAGTTTACCCGAAGCTTTCTTATCATACCCGGGGGTCTACCGCCTAACGAAAAACGCTTTGACGCTTTGGCATTGCCGTCTCTTTCATTTCAAGCGAGAAGAAAAGAGACAGCAATGTCAAAGCATCAAAGCGTCAAAGCGTTTTTCGTTAGGCGGCAGAAGCGCAGAGCGTTATTCTAGAATTCAATTCACAGCCCACGAAAAATCTGACTGTTGCAACTGCAAACGAAGTTTTCACTTCAAAAAGGGCAAGATGGGTATTACGTATTAAATCATGCAAATAGGTAATTAAAACCAAACAAAAAAAAAATCATTTCTCCACTTTAGGCTTCAAAAAAGTCCCAACGATTGACTCATACAAATTTCACGTGATGTACGTAGGTACAGAATAATGATCAGTAATGACCTAGTGCGTACACCAGTAGATTGTCGATTACTTACTTATCTTCTATGCTTCACACTATGGTTTTTAGGGTTCCGTACCAAAAGGGTAAAAACGGAACCCTATTACTGCGACTTGGCTGTCCGTCCGTCCGTCCGCTTGTCACCAGGCTGTATTTCAAGAACGGTGATAGCTATATGAACGGTGATAGACAGTTGAAATTTTCACAGATGATGTATTTCTATTGCCGCTATAACAACAAACAACACTAAAAATAAAATAAAAACATTATTTAAGGGGGCTCCCATACAACAAACTTGATTTTAGCTCAATTATTCCTTCTGAAACAAACTAGTTGGCGCCACTAGTAAAAATAACAATAGCCATGGTCCCGAGTTTACCCGAAGATTTCTTATCATACCCGAGCGTGACGCTGGAATCCAATTCACAGCGCACGCAATACCTGTCTAGGCGCGCCTAAAGAAGTTTTCACTTCAATAATTAAGCTTAGGAATGTTCTTCCCAAAGAGGAACAAGTAAAGTCGCTGCAGCTTTTTGGCTTCCGCTGATGATGTTGAAGCAAAATTACACTCTCCGACTTTCGTGTTTTGTACAAAAAGACTCTGACGGACCACTTCGTTTCGGACGCATTCCGTCAAAATATGTTGGACATCCAGACACATTCTGAACAATTAGGGGTGTCTGATACTCCCATTACACGGATTCTGCCAAGAGTCCTACCACTACAAAAATGAAGAAATACGAGTATTAAAAGGAAGTCGTTTTTTTTTTGGAGAACATAAAGAGAAGTGCATTAAGTTCTTGGCTTGACCAGAAGTGCAGTAAGTTCTATACTAGAACGAGTATCTAAAGCTGCACTAGTAGGATCATATCGGATTTGGCTGGGCAGGGTGAGAAATACGAGTAGTGAAGGTGAGTGTTGACGTACGTCACCAAAAGGGGCCCCTTTTAAACCTACGCCCGAGTCACAAGTCTTGGGGTCTATTCGGGATTTCTCTCTCTGCCACACGATGGACCCGGCACCCGCACGGTGAATCCATGGAATGCTAAAGGTGCGCTTACACGAGGGCAATAATTGCTCGGCGACACGAATGGACCGATCTGGAGCAATAAATTGCGGCGGCAGCGATATTGCTTCTAATTGCTCCAGATATTTCATATTGCTCAATGTCGCCGATACGAATTGACAAATATCCAATGGGCTTGAAAATTCCTAGCAATTTTTGTATAAATCTCATTCGCACTTGTTTGTATTGCGACTTACCGTCCTGCTTCCGCGGGGAGAGCGAGAGGTCGGGTGGCGCTACAAGCCGCCGCAGCAAGAACAATGTCGTCCATAGCGAGCGAATACTGAAATGCTCGTGTAGGACAGTATTGCCCAGTTGATGAAGTTGCGCGATATCGCTCAAAATGGTATTGCGCAGTATTGATGCTTGTTGCCGTTGCCGTAAATTGCTTGATGTCGTCGTGACGTCATAGTTGACGAGTATTGACTGGAATTGAGCAATTTTAGTCGCCCGTACAAGCGCATCTTAAGAGTGCGCCTAAAGCCAGGAAAAAATCAGATTTCACCCGCGCGACGCGTTTCTTAATGTGATGTCTATAAAGTCGAGAATAGCATGACACAGTGTGGAGGAAAAATCAATATTTAATCAGGCGTCCATTTTTGACCAAGTTTTATTTAATTACTCAATAAATAAACATAAATTTAAAAAAGTGTTCGGTTACTTTACTAAAACGTACAAATAGGAATTTTATTACCAAAAAATAATGTGGGGTCATCGCTGAAAATTTCGAGTACTCGAATTAAAACGGGTTTTTTCGGTGTCATTTTTATTTTTTTATTGTAAAAAACTCTGATCTACTTTTAAAATTCTATTCGGTTATTGTGCTTCTTCTTGATTGTACCAATATTTTTTTTGTCATCGTTTTTAGTTTCTTAACTTCAGTGAGCGGCGTCAAAAATGTCCTTTTTTCGTTTTCTGGCTTTAGGCGCCCCCTTAAGAAGTTCGTCTCTATTGCAAGTAACGTTTTTGCTGGTCAAAAGTACTTTCTTCCCCCTAACGATGACTTGTGCATAGTCGACTATAAACAAACATGTCGGAACGTGCACTGCTCGTGTAACGATCGGTAGCGGTCTCCGTAAACTTGCGAAATGTTGCGCAATCCGAATACATGTGCTGGGTATATTTCTGTATTATTATTTTTCGCCCAAAAACCAGACTGTTTTAAATATTTCTGTAAATCTAATTTGTTTCACACAAACTAAACAATTTTAAATATTTATCAGATTAATAATCAAGTCTCTCAAAACCGACTTCCCGTGTGAGCTTCGGAGTTAAAAATAATCGTAGGTGCATACAATGTTTAATTTTTTTGTTGATGATTAATGTTTGATTTTTATAAACTGCTTAACCGATTTCGATGGAATTTAAATGAGGCCACCAGTAGAAGATGAACAATTGAACATGTATGAAAAGATTCCGACAGACTGTTACCTACCTACTATGAATTCTATAGCCTTACAAGTCGCTTAATAAATAAATATTTTAAAGACTCTTAGCAGAGTCCGCCTGGGGAAGTACCACACCTTTGCCAGTTATTCTACCACCAAGCAGTAATGCTCAAACATTACTGTGTTCCGGTTTGAAGGACAATGTTTCCAGAGAAATTACAGGGCTTAGAGATATATTTAACAACTTAGATCTCTGGATGACGAGCGCAGTGCAGTGCTAGGTAATGATTTGGACTCTTCACGTTCCAATAGCTGCGTGTCATTGTGCTGTTATGTGGCAGGCATGTTGCTTATCATCAGGCACATGTCCTGCTCGTCTAGTCACTATTTATTAAAAAAAAAAATTGGTACAACTCCGAGGCCGTCGCTTCTTTTCCTTGGGCGTTCGACTAAAAATAGTGAAATCTACCTCGCCGCATGGATAACCATCGCTGTTTTTATAGAATCAGTCTGACCTTGGGCGTTCGAGCCGTGACTCGGCGGATTCCCACAACAAACGGCTTGGCTTTAGGGGATATAACATACCTATTGAAACATACCACGCTACCTACGCAGTTGCTGTTTCAGGGGTTAAGTCACAAATCCAACTGAAATTGTTTTTTTTTTTTTTTTTTATAAAAAGTGACGAGACGAGCACGACATGTAGGTACCTGATGGTAAGCAACATGCTTGCCACATAACAGCACAGTGACACGCAGCTATTGGAACATGAAGAGTCCAAATCATTGCCTAGCACTGCACTGCGCTCGTCACCCAGATATGTAAGTTGTTAATATCTCTAAGCCCTGTAATTTCTCGGGAAACATTGTCGGCCTTCAAACCGGAACACAGTAATGTTTGCACATTACTGCTTGGCGGTAGAATAACTGGCAAAGGTGTGGTCCTTCCCCAGGCGGACTCTGCTAAGAGTCCTACCACTTCAAACAGTTTCAAAACAAGCAGGTATAAAACATTAAATAAACGAGCAGTTCTGGTATACCTATATATATATATATATATATATATATAAAAACTAGCTGATCCGTGCGCGCGTTGCTACGCCATCTATCGAAAATTGGTCGTACCAATTCAAATTTTGAACAAATTCGGTTACCTTAGGTTCTAATGACGCAAACTTTAAGTTAGACACAAGCTGTCACGCAACGAAAACTCTCAAAAAGAAATATTTTCCCCCGTTTTTGTTACATTTTGTATTCATGCTACGCTCCTGTTGATAGTAGCGTAATGTTAAATAGCCTATAGCCTTCCTCGATAAATAGACTATCCAACAAAGAAAGAATCTTTCAATTCGGACCAGCAGTTCCCGAGATCCTAGCGTTCAAACAAACATACAAACAAACAAACAAACTCTTCAGCTTTATAATATTAGTTTAGATGTATATTGTATTTACTAGATATATTATAGAATCTGAGTCTAGGAAACGGCTGGAACAATATTCATGAAATTATGCATGCAGGGGGTACCTATCGGGGACGATAAATCGATCTAGCTATTATATTTTTTAAAATCGTCATTTATTGCGCATTTCTAGACACATAAAATGTATCACATTTAACATTAGAATGGGGAGGTAAATTTGGCCGCGTTGCGCGACAGTATAATAGCGTCACGCGGCGAAAATCTTCGCTTTCTAATGTCTAATGTGACAGTTTTTCATTGTCTAAAACGCGCATAATATGCGTTTTTTTTTTAATGAAACCTAGTTAGATCGATTTATCGTCCCCGAAACCCCCTGCAGACATAATTTCATTAAAGCCGTTCGAGCCGTTTCCGAGATTGACATTCTAGATATATTTTTTTTTTTTTTTTTGTTTTTTTAACATTTATAGGTTTACTTGACCACCATCTCGCCTGATGTTAAGCGACGATGCGGTCTAAGATGGAGCGTGCTTACCTTGAAAAAACCGATTCACTCTCGATTTGAAGACACCAAGATTATAACCATCGGGAAAAACCCACTCAGGCAACTCATTCCACAGTCGAGACGTTCTTATCACAAAAGTAGAGTCAAACCTCTTTGTTCGTGTCTTTGGAACATCGACCATGAAACGATGCCGCTTCTTCGAGTTACGAGAAGTCCGATAGAAAAAAGGGCTAGGTGGTATTAGATCATGCAGATCAGATGCACACTCTCCGAAGTGTATCCGATAATAAACCGATAAGCTAGCAATTTTCCGGCGATGTTCAAGAGTTTGCAGTCTTTTTCGCACAAGAGAATTATTGCCTATGAGCCTTTTAGCCCGCCTCTCGATCGATTCCATAGCCTCAAGCTGATACTTAGCCGATCCATCCCAAAGGTGCGAACAGTACTCCATACAAGAGCGAATCTGTGCTTTATATAATAAAAGCAATTGTTCAGACTTGAAGTACTTTCGCACCTCTGAGAGGACACCTAGTTTTTTGGCAGCTAATTTAGCCTTGGACTCGATATATGAGCCAAAGTTGAGTGTAGATGTCAGGGTAACACCCAAAAGCTCAAGATGATCAGTAACCGGCACGGATACACCTCGAAAAGTAGGAGTCTGTAGAAATTGACTCCTTTTTGCGGAGAACAGACACGCCTGCGTCTTTCCTTCATTAAACTTGGCCAGATTGGTTTCGCCCCATTCAGAGACTGCCTCAAGGGCCAAGTTCAAACGCTCGACCATACTCTCTCTCAATACCTTAGTTTGTTGACCGCTGGCTCTCGCGCTAGACATGTAACTCTCCACAACGGTGCTATCATCTGCGTACCCAAAGATACCGGGCTTCAGCAGATCGTTGATATGTAGCAGAAAAAAAAGCGTCGCAGAGAGTACCGACCCTTGAGGGACTCCGGCATTGATACCCATTTGGTTCGACGAGCAGCCATCAATGACAACTCGTATGGACCGATCTCTCAAGAAGTCCGATATCCACGCAATAAAACCTGGAGACAAACCATAACTAGAAAGCTTGCTAATAAGGCCATCATGCCAAACCCTGTCAAAAGCCTTCGAGATATCCAGGGAGACTGCAAGTGCTTCCCCGTGTTTCTCGATAGCTTCACTCCAGATGTGAGTGACATACGCCAGAATATCCCCAGTCGACCGGTTTCGGCGAAACCCGTATTGCCGGTCACTGAGGAGGTCGTTAGATTCTAGGTATGCCAGGAGCCTGCGGTTTAAGACACGTTCCATAGTCTTGCAGAGTATGGACGTGACCGAGATGGGCCTGTAGTTGGCAGGGTCAGCACGACTACCTTTTTTGGGCACAGGTTGCACGTTAGCAAGCTTCCACGATTTCGGTACTTGCCCAGTTTGGAGAGAGAGTCTATACAGGCGCGTTAGTACAGGAGACAACTCAGGTGCACAAGCCTTCAACACTAGGGCAGGAATTCCGTCCGGGCCGCTGGCTTTATTCACGTCCAGATTACGTAGCACTTTACGAACCTCCATTTGGCGAATATGCATTTCCGGCATCAAAGTCGGACTGCCAGGTGGAGTAGGAGGAATCGCACTACCAGCATCTAGACGCGAAGATTCCGCAAACTGAGATGCAAACAAGTTTGCCTTCTCCATTGCGGTGTGAGCCAGCGCCCCATCAGGTTTCAGCATTGGAGGCAGTGAAGAGCGGCAGAAGTTCAATTCGACCGATTTAGCTAGGGACCAAAACGCCTTGCTACCCGCAGGATACGAAGCTAGTTTGTTCCCTATTCGACTAATGTGGTCAAATCGAGCCCTCTGAAGAACCCTTTTGCATGCCTTAGCAGCCCTGTTGAACGCTTTCTTTTTGCGGTGTGTATCCCTTGCCTTACGCTGTCGAGCATCAACCCAGGCTAGGTAGGCCTCATGTTTAGATGCTTCAGCACTTTTACATTGAGAACCGAACCATGGGCGAGCTTTGCTGGATAATGAAACGTCAGAGTATGTATATACTAGCTGACCCCGCAAACGTTGTTTTGCCTTAGTGAACAACCCTTGTCACTTAGGGGTATGAAAAATAGCTAGTAGCCGATTCTCATACCTACAGAATATGCATGTAAAATTTGGTTAAAATCAGTAGAGCCGTTTCGGAGGAGTAAGGAAACAAACACTGTGACACGAGAATTTTATATATAAGATAATATACATATTTATATACAAGAATTGCTCGTTTAAAGGTATAAGATTTTTTTTGTTCATTGAAATGTTACATGAGCCTTAATTTTTTTGCTTAAACTTCTTATTTGTGAAGTTTCAGGAAAAGTAATCTAAGCAAACTCGTAGAAAATTTCATTTGCTACAAATTAGTTGATACAAAAAAGGTGTATTCCAAGATGGCGGCTGGGAGACAAGGGTGGCAATCCCACAAAATTGGGGTAAGCTTCTATTATGCCCCACACATGCACCAAAGATGCAATTGCGTCCTCTAAAATTTGCAATATCCATTGTAACATTTCAATGGAGTATTAAACAAAACATTCAAAAGAAATTTGACTTTTTTTTTTATTAAATTGAGAGCGACAATACGAGCCGGACATGTGCCTGATGGTAAACAACATGCCTGCCACATAACAGCACAGTGACACGCAGCTATTGGAACACGAAGAGTCCAAATCATTACCTAGCACTGTACTGCGCTCGTCACCCAGAGATCTAAGATCTTATATCTCTAAGCCCTGTAATTTCTCTGGAAACATTACCCTTCAAACCGGAACACAGTAATGTTTGCACATTACTGCTTGGCGGTAGAATAACTGGCAAAGATGTGGTACTTCCCCAGGCGGGGAGACAAGGGTAGCAATCCCACAAAATTGGGGTAAGACATGCCCCAAAGTTGCAATCGCGTCCTCTAAAATTTGCAGTATCCATTGTAACATTTCAATGGAGTATTAATCAAAACAAAAGGAATTAAACTTTGACTTTAACTGGTTAATCATTATAAAAATAAGGCGGATCAAATCCGGGTCAGCTAGGTAATAAGTAATTCGTGAAAATTTCCCGAACCCGCAGATCGTCGCTAGAAGGCATTCGATAGGTTCGTTTCCTCGAGACGCAGATCATGCGACCGGCTTGTTTATAAACTCGTCGGCCGCTATCGCGTTTTTCGTGATAAAACCTGGATTGTAGCAGCCGTTGCCCCCTGTTTTACCGAACATGGCGTGAACTGTTACCAAACATTGAATAACCGCTAGTCATAACGATAATACATACTTTCTTTGTAAAAGGATTTGCAGCCTGCTAAGGCCCTGACCACACTAGCTACTTTTTGAAGCGGGATGCAGCGACTAGACGTCAAGCGCAGCTACTTTTTGAAGCGTGACGCAGCGTCTGTCGCCTGTCGCCGCTGCTAAAAGTAGCTAGTGTGGCTTGGCTGTAAGTGGTGAAGTTACGGCTGGTCTAGTCGGGAGAACGGCGACTGCCGATCGGGAGACCCCGGGTTCAAACCCCACACGCACCACTGTCTTTTCGAAGTCATGTGCGTAATGCCGCTAACTTAAAACGGCGAAGGAAAACATCGTGAGGAAACCGACATGTGCCTAGAATCTTTCGAAGTCATGTGTCATCCGCCAACCCGCACTGGGTCAGCTTGGTGGATTTTGGCCTCGACTCTCTCCTTGCGAGAGAAGGCCCCGAGTCCCAGCAGTGGGAACGTTTAGTGGGCTGTTGATGTTGTTGATGCTGAAGTGGTCCCATTGCTGCGGTTCTGGCTTGATTCGGGTAATGTCATATACATTATACACATAATAAACAAATAATTTGTAAAAAAAAACAAAATTGCGATATAAATGGAGCTAGAAACCATCCTATCTCTCAAGCAGGCGCTGTCCGAAGGGGAGGGGTGTTACAGGTGACATGACAACCCCGAGTGCGACGCTAGACTTCAATTCACAGCTCACGAAAAATCTGTTTGTGGCGCGCCAAAGGAAATTTTCACTTCAACTAGAAAATCAGACAGATATTGTCTTGTATACTTACTTGTAAAAAAAAAATTGGCAGCCATAGGAACTGCCGATAGAAGTGAAAACTTGCTGTTGCCCTGGTACTGGTACCTAGGGGCAAACGCAACTCTTTTATATTTCTGTTGTCCTGGTATCTGGAGATAAACGCTGGGCTGTTGGAGGTAGGTAATCGAAACTCTTTACTGTTTCTGTTGCCCTGGTACCTACCTGGCCGTTTTTACCGAGTTTACCCGAAGATTTCATATCCGATCCGATCCATTATCATATCCAAGCGTGACGATTGATGAATCCATTTCACAGCCCACGAAAATTCTGTCTATAGCGCGCCTAAAGAAGTTTTCACTTCAAAAAGGAAAAGAAACACACAGATTGGAGTGCACAGTGTGTGCAGTTTGATCTAACTTTATCTACCACCTTTGCCAGTTATCAGTTATTCTACCGCCAAGCAGTAATGTGCAAACATTACTGTGGTCCGGTTTGAAGGGCAATGTTTCCAGAGAAATTACAGGGCTTAGATATATAACAACTTATATCTTTGGGTGACGAGCGCAGTGCAGTGCTAGGTGATGATTTGGACTCTTCATGTTCCAATAGCTGCGTGTCACTGTGCTGTTATGTGGCAGGCATATTGCTTACCATCAGGCACATGTCCAGCTCGTCTCGTCACTCATTATTTAAAAAAAAAAGGTATAGTCAATTTTGTCTACTTCTGTTATAGAACTAGATGATGCAAGAATTATCATTAAATTGTAACATGTAAAATCACTACTTACCATAACTTTATAAGTCATCATGATATTTGGAATAACGATACCTTGAAAACAAAGGTCATGTACCTAAGTTGCACCGTAGTTTAAAAAAAACTTTAACTTTATACCATTGGTACGCTTAGCTCTATTAATTTTGTATGTCTAGAACATGGACGTATAAAAAAGTCTGACGTAGTCTCGGTAAAACAAAAACTGTGTCCATCGAGTCGGCCACATATGCACGTGTGCGCTGTCACATACAGGCTGACACGCACACATCAGTGGGTCATTACACGCGCTACTTGTGTATATGTGTGCGTGTCAGCCTATCAGTGACAACCTGACAACGCACACGTGCAAATGTGGCCGACTCTAGTGACACAGTTTTTGTTTTAGCGAGACTCCGCCCGACTTTTTTATACGTCCATGGTCTAGAATCTGGATTGTAGCATCGCGGTTTCACGGTTTCATAATAGTACATTATGATATAAGTGCGCTAAGTTGATAATTACAGCCGAGGCTTCATAGCTATAATTTAGCAGAGGCTGTAATTATCAAAGCGCACGTATGTCATACGACGTTTTATAACATATTTGCGAGGAAATAAATAAAACTCTGACGACATTTTCAACTAAAAACAATACAGCGAAAAAAAAGGACGCGGAATAATTTATACTTGTTCACAGATTAGCAATGCGCGCGCCTTTTTTTTTAAGGAGCGGTACAGAACCAGCCTGTATGCCATTAGTAATAAAGTAATAGTACATTATGATATAAGTGCGGTAAGTTGATAATTACAGCCGAGGCATTATTGCTAGCTCGAGCCGAAGGCGAGAGCTATAATTTAGCAGAGGCTGTAATTATCAAAGCGCACATATGTCATACGACGTTTTATAACATATTTGCGAGGAAATAAACAAAACTCTGACGACATTTTCAACTAAAAACAATACAGCGAAAAAAAAGGGAAATAATTTATACTTGTTCACAGATTAGCAATGCGCGCGCCTTTTTTTTTTTAAGGAGCGGTACAGAACCAGCCAGTATGCCATTAGTAATAGAGGAAATTAATTTTTTAGTGTTTTGTTACAGATATATTGTTGTAATTTCTGGTCAAAATTAATTAAATTAACGAATTAAACAATTATTTATTATATATTACTTCTCAAAGTTAATTTTATTCATAAAATGTTGACCACTTTACTGACCTAAAAACCCTTGACTAAGATTTAAAAAGGTACCGTTCGTTTTAGACGGAGCATTTTGAAATCGTGCGTTTTACTTTACATTACCGCACAAGTACGTAATAAGATACATTACGATACAGAAATAAGATATAGATACAGCAATAAGAGACCCTTTACGAGCAAATATGTTATAAAAGTAGCTTATGCGTTATTCCAGACTTTTGTAAATCTTTAGCTTTTGCTTGAATTAAAAGAAATCTGAAATTTGCTTGAATGTGAAGAAATTAGTTAAATTGTCCTAAAATTTAAACTTTCTCGAGCCATTCCCGAATAATGATGTTAACACTTAAGACCTTCTTAGTATAATAGTTTTGATAAATTTAATAATCTGTATCGGTGTAGAATAGGCCGAGTACGAAGCACATCATGTAAACTAATGTCTGAATAAAGTACTTTGACTTTGACTTTAAACGCTGGCAAGAGTATGGAAGATATTGTTATTTTTATGTTGCTCTGTTCTGTTTTCCATACATTCGCTAGCGTTTCAGTCTCGTTGTCGAACACGCTAATCTCACTTCATCTACAGCTGTTGCTTCTCAAGCCCATCAAAACAAAACAATTATTAGATCGATAACAAATGTTTGAAAGCCAATAAACCTATTCATATGTCAAATGAAAATGTACTCTAAACTACTCGAAGTTCTGAAGTACGGTATATACTTTATGGTGTTTGTACACGATGCGGGTTACTTGTTTGAAACACTTGCGCAAGTAACATCACTTGGTCGTCAAAAGCCGGTAAGTGATATTGTGGCGCACGCTAATTTAGAAGCCATCTAGTCGCTGCTCGCTTTGACCTTGTGATGTCCTATATCTCTCAGGGAACTGTGAAGCGGGCATATTGTTCTCCTTTTCGGGAGTGCCAATAGACATTAAAACTAAGAAATCGACACTTTTGACGTGATAACGTCTTATAATTCGGTGAAGCCGGCTACACGCCCGCAAAACATGACGTCATGTAACGTTACCGCCGTTACCTCGCCTTATTACTTTTCGCACCATCTAGTGAGTGAAATGTGTATTACGTTCAAGGAGTCTGTCCATGTTTTAGAAAAGCGACGATATGAAGTTAAGAACTTGTGCTAGTACAATGATGTACCCAGAGATGGCGCTTTGAACAGCTTTTCAAAAAGCTTCAAAATGTTTTACCTAGATGGCGCTTAACACAAATACTAGACGTTGTCACGTTAGCTATCGTCAGTAAACCGACTTTACAGACAACCATTTTTACACACAACTATGTTATTACCTAGGGATATGCCTTCCCGGTGGCATAGGTAGGCTGCGTGTCGCTGGGACTCGGGGCCTTATCTCTCAAGGAGAGAGTCAAGGCCATAATCCACCACGCTGGCCCAGTGCGGATTGGTGGATGACACATGACTTCGAAAGATTCTAGGTACATGTCGGTTTTGTACAAGTTTTCCTTCACCGTTTTAAGTTAGCGGCATTACGCACATGACTTAGAAAAGACGGTGGTGCATGTGATTTTGAAACCGGGGTCTCCGGATCGGCAGGCGCCGTTCTCCCGACTAGACCAGCCGTAATTTTCGGCGTGTCACTGGAGCCAAATGCTGGGCTCAATTACCCCGCGAGGCACGCCCGCAAGGGCGGTCGAATGCGACAGCGATTCGCATCTCTGCTGCCATGCCACGGTTCGAGAAACCTGTGAGGGTGTGGGGCTTTTAATCGGTAGATGAAACACGCTCTGGGTGTCGATCCCGTATTCCTGACATATTCCACCATGTCCCTGCATGGCGGATGATGCGTAAAAGCATTTCCCGCACATAAAAAAAGGAGAACTCAAATCGCTTAGTTAATTTTCTTTGATACTTGAGTTATCCAATGATTTGATTGAATTTACGATGTATAAAATTTGAGAGTTATGAAGCTGCAACATTAAACTAAATTCCTCTATTTTGATATCACTTTTTACTTTAAAATGGGCGCAACCAGTATTCAGATGAATTGTCCACGAATATATTTATTAATTCGGGAGTATTCACGTCAAAAAAGCGGCTGGCATGACTAACTCGCTCAAGTTACTGTCCCGGTGTTGACCAGGCTATAATTACTAGCCACTGTGGACTCCCACGTGTGTTACAGTGACTAGGCAATAATAGTTAAATTACAGCGATAACTTGCATGATGTCATGTTGTAAAACTTTATGCCATGATTGTGCTTGTGGAACATTCTATTCGGATGCATTTATCTTACCCTGAACAAATGCCCTTGAGTATTTCTTCCCTCTTCGCACACCCCAAGAGAGACCAAGAGAGTATTATTAGCATTTGTTAATACTGTTTTACGCTGATTTTAGAACAAACTCTTGTCGAATTTTGGTATTTTGAAAAATATATTTCTACCTTAATGTTATTAAATTACCTATTATTACCTATAATTACGTCGGTGTCAGTAGAAAAACTCAAATAATGGCGGCTTGTGTAGATGCGTGTTTTTATAATTATTTATATTTTTTGTGATTTCGTTGTGAGGAGGTTAAGTAAATACATATTTACATTTTTATATAAAACAAACTACCATTTTGGAGCCCAGATACTTTTTAAATTATTTTCAAATCGGCACCAGACAGACACTCATAGGTATTTAACTCAACTAGGTATTTACAGAATACCACGCCGGAGCCAAATGTCAGTACGAATATAATACGTACACTCTGATAACGGTCATTATCAGAACGACAGAGGCGTGGTCAGTGCGTGACGCAAGCACATTGAACTAATCCACCAAATGGTCGACCTGACCATTGTCTACTAATACCTACTAATCTTTTTCAGTTGTGGCGATGACCGCGCCCTTACAAATATCCAATACAATTTTTGAAGTGGTAGGACTCTTGGCAGAGTCCGCCTGGGAAAGTACCACACCTTTGCCAGTTATTCTACCGCCAAGCAGCAATGTGCAAACATTACTGTGTTCCGGTTTAAAGGGCAATGTTTCCAGATAAATTACAGGGCTTAGAGATATAATATCTTAGATCTCACGGGTGACGAGCGCAGTGCAGTGCTAGGTGATGATTTGGACTCTTCATGTTCCAATAGCTGCGTGTCACTGTGCTGTTATGTGGCAGGCATGTTGCTTACCATCAGGCACATGTCTGGCTCGTCTCGTCACTCTTTATTTAAAAAAAAAATAAAGTGGCCAAGTGCGAGTTGGACTCGCCCATGAAGGGTTCCGTTGCAGCAAGTAACATGATATACATAGTACACCTAGTTCTTGTAGTTCGTTGTAACTTTGATCGAAGTTTCAATAATAGTGTAAGTATATGTATATGACGTACTACGAGTAAAAAAAAACTACTCATCAGATCGAATTCAAACTAATTTTTGTTGGTAGTTTACATGGTAATAATGTACATCATATATTTTTTTTAGATTTTTCATTCTCTTACTTTAGAAGTTAGAGGGGGGGGGACACACGTTTTACCGCTTTGGAAGTGTCTCTCGCGCAAATTATTCAGTGTAGACGAAAATGATTTTAGAAACCTCAACATCATTTTGGAAGACCTGTCGATAGACACCCCACACGTGTAGGTTAGATGAAAAAAAAAATTTTGAGTTTCAGTTCTCAGTATGGGGGGCAACCCAAATTTTTTTGTTTTTTTATTTTTTTTGTACAAATCTTAATGCGGTTCACAGAATACATCTATTTACTAAGTTTCAACAGTGTAGTTCTCATAGTTTCGGCATAAAGTGGCTGTGACATACGGACGGACAGACAGACAGACAGACATGACGAATCTATAAGGGTTCCGTTTTTACGTTTTACGGAACCCTAAAAACTAGAATCTGGTCTGGACCGCTAGTTACTTATAAACTGTATTTCGGAGTCCGGTGCTTCCTTCAAATGATTCCAAAGATCCATAAATGGATGTTTCTGGAAATATCGGCGTGTGTTTCATGAATAATTGATTGTTGCCACAGCGTTATAGGTCACTGCTTTAATTTGTTTACGAATGTACGTCGTTTCACGTTAGTTCGACGTTTCGTGGTTGATATATTTCAAGTAGATGATACACTTTTGTATCATGAGATTTGTCTCCACTTTATGGTAATATCATCGATATTTAAACCACTAGCTGAACCGTGCGCGCGTTGCTACGCCATCTATCGAAAATTGGTCAAATTTTGAACAAATTCGGTTACTTTAGTTTCTAATGACGCAACCTTTAAAAGGTAGACACATGCTGTCACGCAACGAAAGCTCTCAAAAAGCAATATTTTTTCCCCGTTTTTGTTACATTTTTCATTCATGCTCCACTCCTGTTGATAGTAGCGTAATGTTAAATAGCCTGTAGCCTTCCTCGATAAATTGACTATCCAACAGAGAAACAATCTTTCAATTCGGACCAGTAGTTCCCGAGATCCCTGCGTTCAAACAAACAAATAAACAAACTCTTCAGCTTTAATATAACTTCTTCTAGCTTCTTCAGTAGTATATAATATATACTAGCTGACCCCGCAAACGTTGTTTTGCCATATAAATAAAGGTATGAAAAATAGCTAGTAGCCGATTCTCAGACCTACTGAATATGCATATAAATTTTGGTTAAAATCAGTAAAGCCGTTTCGGAGGAGTAAGGAAACAAACACTGTGACACGAGAATTTTATATATAAGATATTAGAAGCGCCCTCCCAAACTTGAGACGCACGGAATTATGCCATCGTTAGGAAGAGTGAGCTCACTCTTTACTTTTAGATTAGATATTGCTCTCTCTTTTCGTTTCGCTTGCAATTATAGAGACAGCGATAGCAAAGCCAAAGCAGATTTAGTTAGACTGTAGACAGTGCATCATCACTCGCTCAAGGTCGCGCGGTTTTAGCCTACAGCTAGACAGTTTCTCCCAGGGAACAAGTGTCAGTCGGTTGTCCGACGCACGGCTGAGCGCTCGTGCAAACGTTTCCCGCGCATATTGTTATTAGATATGTCGAGAACCCTCCGCGCTAGACAGGGACAGAGTTACGCGTTCGAAAGAGCGCAAATGTTTATATGAAAATCGCGACAGGTATTGCGAGCTGAATTGAACTTTGTTGTGTCCCAGCAAGAGTCGATAATTGTTTTCGCTAAGTGAGTGTTCTGTACTTGTACTAATATTTATTCTGTGCTGTAGACCCGCGGTTCACCTTAGCATCTGTCTGTACCTATTGGTTTAGCAAGAATGTCATACCCTTCACGTAGAATATGCGTTTTCGCCATGGATAAGTTATCAGCCGTGATACGAGTATCTGTCGAGTGGTTTTCCATTGTTTTTTTGTGTCAGATAGCGGTCGACTTCTGTCGGTCTTCTGATAGCATGGCCTGTTAAGACTAGGTACTGTACCTCTAGTTATTTTTGAAGTGAAAACTTCATTCGGCGCATCACATACAGATTTTTCGTGGGCTGTGAATTGAAGCGTCTCGCTCGGGAATGATAATAATTTTCGGGTGAACTTGGGACCATTTTTCACACAGCTTTCATAATTTATTTCTTCCTACACCATTACGGGTACAAGGCATAGAGATGAAACATCTTATGTCTCGGGGAGATAAACGCAGTGCACTTTTAGGTAATTATTTGGGGTTTTTAAGTTCCAATAGTTGCGTGTCACTGGGTTGCTATAAGCAGGCATGTTGCTTACCAACAGGCAAATGTCCTGCTCATATATTTTTCACTCTATACTATTAAATAAAACCGGCCAAGTGCGAGTGGGACTCCCGCACTTCCGTACCATTTGCTAATGGTACGGCGAAAACCTCTTTGGCTTTTTCCGAAATTTCGTATACATCGCTATTTCCGCAGACAGACATAAAGTTTTATTGAAATATTGATTTTTGGCTCACGATTCTGACGATGAATTCGATACCGCGTTCTATTTTTACTAGTGGCGCCATCTAGTTTATTTGGGACGGACTAATCGAGCAATAATCAAGTTTGTTGTATGGGAGCACCCCTCCCCTAAATACTGTTTTTATTTTATTTTTAGTAATTGTTGTTTAGTTGTTATACCGGCAATAGACATATGTACATTATCTGTGAAAATTTCAACTGTCTAGCTATCACCGTTCTTGAGATACAGCCTAGTGACAGACGGACGGACGGACAGCCAAGTCTCAGAAATAAGGTTCCGTTTTTACCCTTTGGTTACGGAACCCTAAAAACATAGGTTGCATAACTTGTATACCAGCACTTCGAAGAATACTTTAAGATGCTGGCTAGGTTTGAGTCTACAACCGATATTCTAGCCAATGGCCTACCACGGCTTTTATTTTGTTATTGTACTAGCATCTGCCTGCGACATTGTCCGCGTAGAAAAGCGTCATCGTCTCATGGTTGACGTTTCAAAGACTCGAACGAAAAGATTTGACTCTACTTTTGTGATAAGAGCATCTAAGATGTGGAATGCGTTGAGTGAGTTTTACCCGATGATTATAATCTTGGCGTCTTCTAATCCAGAGTAAATCAGATTTTTCTAGGTAAGCACGGTCTATCATAGACCGCATCGTCACTTACCATCAGACGAAATGGCGGTCAAGTGTAAACCTATTAAAGTTATTTAAAAAAAATTGACCGTCATAGGAACTGCCGATAGAAGTGAAAACTTGTCCACCAATATTTATTATTTATTTATTACTTATAGCTCAGAATTTGATAACTCGCTTTGGAAACTACGCGGGTTTAACTGGAGGGTGAGGCCTGGTCATCATGACATGACCATCTAGCATTGCACCAGCATTTCCCATTGGCTGACGCATTTCTATATGGCCATGCCACGATGGGCAGGCCACCCCCTTTTAGCATTTCCCATTGGATGACGCATTTCTAGATAGCCAATGGCTATGGTCCCGAGTTTACCCGAAGATTTCTTATCATATCCAAGCGTGACGATAGAATTCATTTCACAGCCCACGAAAAATTTGTCTAGGCGCGCCAAAAGAAGGTTTCACTTCAAAAATCGATGAAGACTATTCCCTGAGGAACTGTACATGTTTTGCGATAAAAAGTAGACTATCTGCTTACCCTGAATATAATCTAAGTTCCACATTTCAGACTGATCCCGTTCTTACAACGTGATTAGCCAACAATATCTATACATCTAGACATCGAAACTTGCATTTGTAATATTAGTAGGCTACAATCTATAATAATATTATCTATACTAATAATATAAATCTGAAGAGTTTGTTTGTTTGAACGCAAGGATCTCGGGAACTACTGGACCGAATGGAAAGATTCTTTCTTTGTAGGATAGTCTATTTATCGAGGAAGGTTATAGGCTATTTAACATTACGCTACTATCAACAGGAGCGGAGCATTAATGTAAAATGTTACAAAAACGGGAAAGAATAATGATTTTTGAGAGCTTTCATTACGTGACAGCATGTGTCTATCTTTTAAAGGTTGCGTCATTAGAATCTAAGGTAACCGAATTTGTTCAAAATTTGAATTTGGTACGACCAATTTTCGATAAATGGCGTAGCAACGCGCGCACGGATCAGCTAGTAATTCATAAATATGGAAACTTTTTGGTCCGAATCCCCTTTACGATTGTATCTCCCTCTTATCTTTCGAGCACTTAAAAATATTGCCTGTTTTGAATAGAACGTATTCGGCATAATCCCTAGATTATGTCTATCACGCAGTGATAATGTTATCATTTGCAGACTGCCGAACGGATTATTTCTTAGTAATGGCTTGTCAGCGATAACTGGCCTACGAAGTAGGGTTGGCAATTCTATATACTAGAATTAACCAGAACATCCCATTATAAAAAAATGCCAGTCCTATGACTGCCGATAGAAGTGAAAACTTACATAAGTAACTCAGAATTTGATAACTCACTTTGGAAACTATGCGGGTGACACCGGAGGGCGTGGCCACGGCCAATGGGAAATGCTGATGCATTTCTAGATGGCCAGTGGCCATGGTTTACCCGAAAATTTCTTATCATTCCCGAGCGTGACGCTAGAATTCAATTCACAGCCCACGAAAAATCTGTCTGTGGCGCGCCAATAGATGTTTTGCACTTCAAAACTAGCGCATCACTTCGGCTTCACCTGTAGTACCTACATATAACTGTACATTTAACACCTGTACTTTTTGTGTTGAAAGTAACAGACATACTTATCTACTACACAAAAATAGCAATAACAAATTAATAAGACGCACAAACACAAAAAAAAATTGACAACATCAAAAAAAATCGACGTTTTGTTTGAAAAAGGATCAAACTCAAATATTTCAAAAATGGTTAGGTTTGGGTGGGGTGTTTATTTGTCAAACCAGCTAGTAATGATGAAAACTAAAACCTGTTAAAGGATCTAGGTCGACTAAACCTGTAACCCTGACAGCTTATATAGCACTCAGCATATCCAACGATGAAAGTTTTTGAAATCCGTCCAATTTTTGCTGAGATTATCGCGTTCAAACAAAATACTCTTCAGCTTTATATTAGTATAGATAAAAAATAGGGAATGCCTATAGAAATTAAAACTTAGAATGTTAGTGCTAAACGCAAAAAGGCAAAAATGAACTGCTGAAAACGTGAGTAGGTGAAAAATAAATTCAAAATTGGGCTTATATTTAATTAATTAATTGCCAATGGCTAAAACACTTAACTTTTTGAAGTGAAAACTTCTTTAGGCGCGCTATAGACAGAATTTTCGTGGGGCTGTGAAATGGATTCATCCATCGTCACGCTCGGATATGATAATGGATCGGATCGGATATGAAATCTTCGGATAAACTCGGTAAAAACGGCCAGGTAGGTACCAGGGCAACAGAAACAATAAAGAGTTTCGATTACCTACCTCCAACAGCCCAGCGTTTATCTCCAGATACCAGGACAACAGAAATATAAAAGAGTTGCGTTTGCCCCTAGGTACCAGTACCAGGGCAACAGCAAGTTTTCACTTCTATCGGCAGTTCCTATGACTGCCAATTTTTTTTTATTAAGTAGATGTTAAGAATATTAATAAAAAGTAAATAATATGCATGAAATAATATGAAATTAAGATAAGGTAACAAAACTCTTTACTAAAAGCCACAATACTAGATATTGTACAAGATATTGTATTTTTGTATCACATTTTCTTTGCAACCTAAATAGGTGTCTTAAATAATATCTCTTGAATATTGTTAGCAACCCTACCAGGATGTAAGAAAGTGAGAATATATGCTATCTCACTTACACCTATACAAGTAGGTGAGGTGGCGTGAGCAAGATAGCAATCAATCTCTGTCATATTCGGATTAATTGAAATCCCATTGAATTAGATTTACAAAATTGTAGGTACTAATTTATTATGTACTTGCTGTACCCTGCGCGTGTTGCTACGGTCGTACCAATTCAGAAACCTTTGGCTTATCTATACTAATATTATAAAGAAGTAAAGTTTGTGTGTTTGTTAAATTGTAAGGGGTAATCTCGGATCTACTGAACCGATTTAAAAAATTCTTTCACCAATAGAAAGCCACATTATTGCTGAGTGTCATAGGCTCCGAGCAAAGCCGGAACGGGCCGCTAGTGCACTATAACTTTGTTAAAGATCATCACACGATCAAATGATCGTTTCATCATCATCATCCTATCCTCTCTTAGTCCACTGCTGGACGTAGGCCTCATCCATGGCTCGCCACTCAGCCCTATCCTCGGATATACATCTCTATCGACTGCCTGCTGTCTTCCGTGATGCGTAGAAATGCGTAGTTTACGATTCTATAAAGGGCATACAAGCAAACATAATTTTTTTTTAGTGAAAACTACTTTAGGCGCGCCTAGACAGATTTTTCTTGGGGTGTGAATTGAATTATATCGTCACGCTCGGGTATGATAAGAAATTTTCGGGTAAACTCGGGACCATGGCCATTGGCCATCTAGAAATGCATCAGCCAATGGAAAATGCTGAAAGGACGTGGCCTGGCCATCATGGCATGCCATGATGGCCAGGCCACGCCCTCCGGTTACACCCGTGTAGTTTCCAAAGTAAGCTATCAAATTCTGAGTTATAAGTTTTCACTTCTATCGGCAGTTCCCATGACTGCTAATTTTTTGTATCTATGTATTTGAGATTCATCATTATCAGTCTATACTAGTCCAATGTTGGACATAGGCCTCTGCCATGATACTCTGCTCAGCCCCATCCTTAGATTTTCGTTTCCATCCATTGCCTTCTGTCTTACGTTTATCATCACTCCATCTAGTCTCAGAGTTGTCACACTATCATAGAATAGATAATACAGATAGAACGGACACTCCCCACCCCCCGCCAGTTTCAAGCTTCCTACCCCGCAAGAACGCGAGAAGCACTCAGCGACACGACATAGATGACACGCACACATGCGTAAATGCGTTCGAACGACATATGCGAGATGTGTGAGTGTAGGTATGTCAACTGCACCGTCTGTATAGATTTTAGGCCGAGTGTCCGGGGTGTGACACTATGGACTAAGAGCCCATGAACCCCAGACCTTCGTTATTTTATAAAAGCTGAAAAATTTGTCAGCGTATGCTCCCAACACAGGTAAGAACGATGGCCCATGATGAAGTTTGGATCATCCTGAGTTTGGCAGATAAACGGTACTAAGGGTATACCGATCTAAATCTGCCAAATTATAAAGTCTTTTTATTTTGGTAATATCTTCAGTTTTCTTAAATGCCTAGCTGCAACTAAAGCTTGCATAATCTTTTTACTTTTTATTATGACATTTAATGGTTTAGGTAAGTACGAAGTAGGTTATCTATACTAATATTATAAAGCTGAAGAGTTTGTTTGTATGTTTGTTTGTTTGAACGCAAGGATCTCTGGAACCACTGGTTCGAACTAAAAGATTATTTCTTTGTAGGATAGTCCATTTATCGAGGAAGGCTACAGGCTATTTAACATTACGCTACTATCAACAGGAGCCGAGCATGAATGAAAAATGTAACAAAAACGGGAAAAAACTTAGAATAAGGAATATAATATAGAATTACAAAGTTCCTGACTACTATAGTGCTTCTCGTTCTCTCAATTACAATTCAATTTTCAATTCAATACTCAAAAAGTATTGCCATAAAGAAAATATTCCACTAGGTAAGGGTATTGCTGCGATAGTTTGATGAATTCAGCCTGTGTTCTATGCATTCTAAAATTAGATTTTAAAAACGGGTTTTATATAATATAACTAAAATAGGAGATACTTAAATAAATACCTAATCAAAAACAGGGCAATAAAACATTTATTTCAAATTGTACTTTACATTCAACGTTATAAAAATATAGTTTGCCTGTCATATTAATATCATAGTAGCAGCTCGCCCAGGCTTCGCACGGGGCAACTCGGAACTTAGGTATAGAACATTTCAATGTTAGTAGACCTTGTTGTAGTAGACAGGCTACTATTATTTAGATGTTGTGGTAATTCAGAATGATTGATTTATTTGATAATCTGTACTTCATGAAAAATATTGATTTATTATTCACACAATATTTTATCCTCTTCTTCGGAACGGCACATCTGCGAAATAATAATTAATTTGAATAAATAAAACAATCCAAATTATTACCAGAAATCTAGTGATACATTCAAGTTGCATAATTATTTCTATAAAAGTTCAAACAAAAGGGTTAAATCAGAGGTGAAAATGTGTATGAATAATCTTTTATTTTGAAAGCTTAGAGCTTCATATCTACTCACACAATAGATAGGCTTCTTGTGTGAGTGGGTATGAAGTAGGTGTAGTGAGTAGGGTTTATACTAAAAGCATCATGTTATCTTGTTAGCGAAATGAGATAGTGTAAGTTAATGGGAGTTTGATGCAATTCCTACTCCAGAAAATAAGAGTTGGAATGGCAGTGGTAGAGTAGAAAAAGAAAATGAAGCATCATGACCATCTAGACTAGATATGTATAATGGTAACCATGGTAACACGCCATGACCATCTAAAAATGTTTACGCATTTGTGGCCATAGCTCCGAGTTCACCCGAAGATTTATTTCATTCCCAAGCGTAATGTTTGAGTTCAATTCACGGCTCACGAAAAATCTGTATGTAGTGCGCCAAAGGAAGTTTTCACTTAAAAAACTAACAAATGCGAATCCGCAGGCAAAATCTAGTACGTATTATTAGTAAACGGTCAGTAAATAAACTGTCAATTATGTACCGACTTGTATATTTCATGGGTAATTTTGTAAGAAATAACTGGTCACACTTTTTTGTTTGTTTTGTTATTTAGGTTATGTTTACATTTTACATATTTTGCAAATTTTGGATTAGATACTGCCGTTATTGTATAAATTTAATTCACGTAGATATCTAGAAGGCATTAATATGAATTTCTATCAAGTCGTCATAACAAATATTGTCTACTTACGTGTAAAATGAGATTCCACTGATTTTTCTTTTACAGAGGCTATTGCAGCTTATAACACTACACAACGCACATTGTTTAGCATAAATATCACCAATCTCTTAACAGTCTTTCACAAACAAGCTTTATATCTTCTTTAAATACACACAATATTTAATAAAACATAAAAAATCCGAGTCTGAGCTTTGAACAGACTTTTGTTTGGCAACGCCATGTCAGATTTGTAATTTAGCCAGAGAAAAAGCCGGCCACGGTGATAAGGACGAAAAATCAGTATCTCTTTCTCTTTTTTTCACAAGTGATAGATAATTAGACTATCTCATTTCCGCAAGTCGTGACGTCACTTATTGTGCCCCCCTGGGAAAAAATATTGCTTTTTGAGAGCTTTCGTTGCGTGACAGCATAATGTCATATGTTAAAGGTTGCGTCATTAGAACCTAAACTAACCGAATTTGTTCAAAATTTGAATTGGTACACCCAATTTTCGATAGATGGCGTAGCAACGCGCGCGCGTTCAGCTAGTAATCATATAACGCGGGCCGCAGATAGTTGAAAATACAAAAAAAAGTAGCTCTTCTTTACAACAACAAACTCTTTCCACTCGTATCTGTCCTGAGCTAGTATATACCAATAATTCCGGTGAATATCGAGGTCGTCCTGCCATCGCTTAGTTGGTCTACTGCAACGTCGTTTGTGATGTAGCTTCCAGTTTGTGGTGGCTATTCATGATTATGATCTAGTGATCTTGACCCAAAGATCATTCGAGATGCAGCAGACGAGTCTAGCTTAATTCCACTTTAAATTGAATTGAATTCATAATTCTTTTTAAGCCATATCAATTATTATTTAAATGTGGTAAATTGCACACGAAAAATAATAGGTAATTTAATTCTCTCCGAAAAAAAACCCTGACATATCTCACTGCTAGACACCAAAAGCAGTAACTTAAGGTACTTGTATTTAAAACATATGACATGTAGGTTTATAACACTTATAACGCGAGCCGCAAATAGTTGAAAACACACAAAAAAGTAGCTCTTCTTTACAACAACAAACTCTATCCACTCGTATCTGTCCTGAGCCAGTATATACCAATAATTGCGGTGTATATCGAGGCCGTCCTGCCATCGCTTAGTTGGTCTACTGCAACGTCGTTTGTGTTTGTGGTGCCGATTTAAGATGATTACGATCTCGACCCAAAGATCATCCGACATGCAGTAGACGAGTCCGTATATCTCAATACCACTTCAAATTGGCTTTATGACATTAATTAGTTGAGGTTTTTGTAGTGGTAGGACTCTTGCCAGAGTCCGTCTGGGGAATACCACACCTTTGCCAGTTATTCTACCGCTAAGTAGTTTTTAGGGTTCCGTAAAACGTAAAAACGGAACCCTTATAGATTCGTCATGTCTGTCTGTCTGTCTGTCTGTCTGTCTGTCTGTCTGTCTGTCTGTCTGTCTGTCCGTCCGTATGTCACAGCCACTTTTTGCCGAAACTATGAGAACTACACTGTTGAAACTTGGTAAGTAGATGTATTCTGTGAACCGCATTAAGATTTTTACAATAGCTTTTTAAAAAAAACAAAATTATGGGTGCCCCCCATACTGAGAACTGAAGCTCAAAAATTTTTTTTTCATCAAACCTACACGTGTGCGGTGTCTATCGATAGGTCTTAAAAAATGATGTTAAGGTTTCTAAGATAATTTTTGTCTACACTGAATAACTTGCGCGAGAGACGCTTCCAAAGTGGTAAAATGTGTGTCCCCCCCCCTCTAACTTCTAAAGTAAGAGAATGAAAAATCTAAAAAAAATATATGATGTACATTACCATGAAAACTACCAACGAAAATTAGTTTGAACTCGATCTGATGAGTAGTTTTTTTTTAGTACGTCATAAATACACTATTATTAAAACTTCGATCAAAGTTACAACGAACTACAAGAACTATGTGTACTATGTATATTATGTTACTTGCTGGAACGGAACCCTTCATGGGCGAGTCCAACTCGCACTTGGCTACTTTATTTTTTATAGTATATAGTGACTAGACGGCGGGACATGTGCCTGATGGTAAGCAATATGCTTGCTCATAACAGCACAGTGACACGCAGCTATTGGAACAAGAAGAGTCCAAATCGTTACCTAACACTGCACTGCACACCTCACCCAGAGATAAAAGAAAGATGTAATATCTCTAATAATGCCCTGTAATTTCACTGGAAACATTGCCCTTCCTACCGCCAAGCAGTAATGTGCAAACATTACTGCTTGTATCTGTCCTGAGCCAGTATATACCAATAATTGCGGTGTATATCGAGGCCGTCCTGCCATCGCTTAGTTGGTCTATCGCAACGTCATTTGTGATGTAGCTTCCAGTTTGTAGTCTCGATTTATGATAACATTGAATAGTTTAGGTTTTTGTAGTGATAGGACTCTTGGTAGAGTTCGCTTGGGGAAGTACCACACCTTTGCCAGTTATTCTACCGCCAAGCAGTGATGTGCAACCTTTACTGTGGATTGTGATCTTGACCCAAAGATCATCCGACATGCAGCAGACAAGTCCATCTCAATTCCACTAAAAAATGACTTTTTTAAGCATACCAGTTATTTATGTGTAAATATTCACACAAAAAAGTATTAGGTAATGTAATTTCCTCAGAAAAAAAAATGTTGTCTGTAAAGTCTGTTTACTGACGATAGTTGAACGTGACAACGTCTTAAGAAAATACTGATGGAATGGTAGCATTTTTCAGGATTTTTTTTTAATTTCATTTGTTTAATATATTTGTATGTAAAAAGTAATCAGTAGAATTTAGTCATTTTCAATCAAAACAATGGAAAAAAGCTTTTAGATGCCGGGGATCGAACCCGGGGCATTTCACATGCAAAGCGAACGCTCTACCACTGAGCTACATCCCCGCTTGAATTACTGGTCGAAATAATTAATACAACTGTAACAAACATGCGGCGAGGTAACGACCGACGGTAACGCAGTAACGGTACATGACGTCATGTTATGCGGGCGTGCAGCCGGCTTCATCGAATTATAAGACGTTATCACGTCAAAAAAAATACGTACTTCAATTTAAAATTAAACTTAGACACCTGACAAAGTTTTATAATTTTTCTGAAATATACAAATACAACGTCCATGTACGAGTAAATCAGGATTTTGTTGACATTTCAAAAACCACCTCACTGATTTCGATAAAATTCATAATATATGCCACCTTTGACCAATGATCTACCAAACAAAAAAAAAAAACATTAAAATCGATCCAATAAGCGGAGCTATCGCGTAACATACACATAAAAAAAATTGGCAGTCATAGGAACTGCCGATAGAAGTGAAAACTTGTAACTCAGAATTTGATAGCTTACCTTGGAAACTACACGCGTGTAACCGTAGGGCGTGGCCTCGCCATCATGGCATGGCCATCTAGAGAATCGTCAGCGTTTCCCCATTGGCTGGCGCATTTCTAGATGGCCATGCCATGATGGACAGGCCACGCCCTTTCAGCATTTTATATTGGCTGACGCATTTCTAGATGGCCAATGGGCATAGTACCGAGTTTACCCGAAGATTTCTTATCATAGCCGAGCGTGACGGAAGAATTCAATTCACAGCCCACAAAAATCTGTCTAGGCGCGCCTAAAGAAGTTTTCACTTCAAAAAACATACAACCTTAATTATTGAGAACCTCTTCCTTGTTTGAAGTCGGTTAAAAATTAAACATATTTGGCAAAATTGATAACTATCTTGTGACGGGTATTTTTTTATTCCGAAAGGCCATCATTGATTAATTTATAATAATCATTAGTATGCACAGACATTAGATACCATACTTCTTTATGCGTTAATCGATACCCTAATGACGTCACTGAGTTCACAATTGTGGGAAACGTCACATTTATGTACATACTATAATGCCACCAATTTACGTATGTGTAGAATGGCCAGAAACGAAACTACTGACAGTGCACCCTCACTCGCTCAAGGTCGCGCGGTTTTAGACCGTTCCTTCCAGGAAACAAGTGACAGTCGGTTGTCGAACAAATCAAAACATAGCAGAAAGCAGGAGATTTAAGCGGTAGACCTGCTGAATTAATACATGCTACTTTTTATCCTGTTAAAGTTAGCGATTCATCTGGTATACTTAGCCTTAGAAAGGTCATAGCCTAGTCAGTGCACCCTCACTCGCTCAAGGTCGCTCGGTTTTAGCCTACCGCTAGACCGTTCCTTCCAGGAAACAAGTGACAGTCGATTGTCGGACGCACGGCTGAGCGCTCGCACAAAACGTTTCCCGCGCATATTGTTATTAGATATGTCGTAAACCCTCCGCTCTAGACAGGGACAGAGTTACGCGTTAGAAAGAGCGCAAATGTTTATTTGAAAATCGCGACAGGTATTGCGAGCTGAATTGAACTTTGTGTCCCAGCAAGAGTCGCTATTTATAATTGTTTTTGGTAAGTGTGGCTTCTGTACTAATATTTATTCTGTGGCCTAGTTTCTAATGCGACAAATGATTTTAAGGGGTTGAAATAGGGGATGATTTATCACATACTCTGATGTCTGTCATGTTAGAATTAGGGGTTCATGTAGATTACAAGAGCTTGGAGCTTGGGGAGAAAAGACATAGCCTACTTTTTAATGCGACAGAGGTTTTTGAGGAGTTAAAATAGGCCCCGATTTTTTTATACAAGTTACAATAATTCAGAAGTTTAAAACCTAAAAACTCTTCATTTCGTATTTGACGAAAATAAATCTTATACCTTTAAACGAGCAATTCTTGTACCTATATAAATCTTCTTATATTTAAAATTATCGTGTCACAGTGTTTGTTTCCTTACTCCTCCGAAACGGCTTTACTGATTTTAACCAAATTTTATATGCATATTCTGTAGGTATGAGAATCGGCTACTAGCTATTTTTCATACCCCTAAGTGACAAGGGTTGTTCACTAAGGCAAAACAACGTTTGCGGGGTCAGCTAGTATGTATATATATATAGAATCTGAATCTCGGAAACGGCTCGACGGATTTTCATGAAATTAAGTATGCAGGGGATTTCGGGGACGATAAATCGATCTAACTAGGTCTTATTTAAAAAAAACGCATATTATGCGCGTTTTTAGACAATAAAAAACTGTCACATTAGACATTAGAATGTGAAGGTAAATTTCGCCGCGTGACGCGACAGCATAATTAGCTCAGACGGGAAGTCGGGCGCTCATAGCGGTCACGAATTAGTAGCTCCGGGTTCGAATCCAGACGGGTTCTCTTTTTTTTCAATTCGTTTTTTTAAGAAAATTTATTTCTTTGAGTCTTTTATCTGTAGGTATCTAAGTATATTTAGTAGTATTTATTCCGAGCAAAGCTCGGTCACCCAGGTACTTATCGATAATAACAGGTTAGTCACCATGGGACGCAGTTACTCGAAAATAAAACTCCAATTTTCGGGCAATTGCGTAAAAACAAATAATTGCAGTTGGATTAGGATCTAATCGCCGCACGCATCGACCGGTCACCTTCGCTTCGACGAGTCATTGTGTCTGTCGCCGTAGCCATGGCGACGGGACTGACTAATCACTTATCATCATGTTTTTCTATGTATTGTTAGTAATAACATGTGTTTATTCTGTCTGCTGATCGATCTACGTTATATTGAAAATGGTTTCAAGTCGAAGCTGCTATTAATTTTTGAAGTGAAAACTTCTTTTGGCGCGCCTAGACAGATTTTTCGTGGGCTGTGAAATGAATTCTATCGTCACGCTCGGATATGATAAGAAATCTTCGGGTAAACTCGGTACCATAGCCATTGGCTATCTAGAAATGCGTCATCCAATGCGAAATGCTAAAAGGGTGTGGCCTGCCCATTATGGCATCTAGAAATGCGTCAGCCAATGGGAAATGCTGGTGCATTTCTAGATGGTCATGCCATGATGACCAGGCCACACCATCCGGTTACACCCGTGTAGTTTCCAAAGTAAGCTATCAAATACTGAGTTTTCGCTTCTATCCGCAGTTCCTATGACTGCCAATTTGTTTTGTTGTAGATGGCGTATAGTCCATTGAAATGTTATAATATGAGCTTTGCCATTCTTAGAGGACGTAATTTTATATTTGGACCATGTGTGGGAGTTCATAGAAGCTTAACCCCAAGTTTGTGGGGTTGCCGCCCTTGTACCCCGGCCGCCATCTCGGAAAACGCCTTTTTCGATATATCTTTCAAACTACCAATCCTACAAAAAAGATAAAATTGCGTCGTTACATCTCCCATAGATAAAATTACGTCCTCTAAAAAATGCAATGTTAGATACTAAAATTGTAACATTTCAGTGGACTAGTAGCATAAACCGTAGCCTGATGAAGCATTTTGCGTGTATCTATTTTCCCAATTTCAACACGATCCGTTCAGACGTTATAGATAGTGCAATCCACGAAGACGCGCCCCACTATTCCTCCTAACCGTTTATAGTATATGTGTGCAAGCTTCCGTCAATGTTTGAGTGTTATCGGTAGGTACATTGCATTTTTTAGAGGACGTAATTTTATCTATGGGAGATGTAACGACGCAATTTTATCTTTTTTGTAGGATTGGTAGTTTGAAAGATATATCGAAAAAGGCGTTTTCCGAGATGGCGGCCGGGGTACAAGGGCGGCAACCCCACAAACTTGGGGTTAAGCTTCTATGAACTCCCACACATGGTCCAAATATAAAATTACGTCCTCTAAGAATGGCAAAGCTCATATTATAACATTTCAATGGACTATACGCCATCTACAACAAAACAAATTGGCAGTCATAGGAACTGCGGATAGAAGCGAAAACTCAGTATTTGATAGCTTACTTTGGAAACTACACGGGTGTAACCGGAGGGTTTGGCCTGGTCATCATGGCATAACCATCTAGAAATGCACCAGCATTTCCCATTGGCTGACGCATTTCTAGATGGCCATGCCATGATGGGCAGGCCACGCCCTTCTAGCATTTCCCATTGAATGACGCATTTCTAGATAGCCAATGGCTATGGTCCCGAGTTTACCCGAAGATTTCTTATCATATCCGAGCGTGACGCTAGAATTCATATCACAGCCCACGAAAAATCTGTCTAGATAGATAGATAGATAGATAAACTCTTTATTGCACTAAATAAAACAAAACAAAAAAATATTAAGGAACAACAACCTAAAAAGAAAATTTAGTTACAATTGGCGACCTTATCGCTAAAAGCGATCTCTTCCAGGCAACCGTGGTATGGAAAATGATTATAATTATAGGAAGACGGGTTCACAAACAAAGAGCAAATAGAAAAATAGGAGTAAATTGATACCTACATACTAAAACAAACAATGTATTAAATAATAATTGTTGACTATCATACATTAACAATAAACATACATTCTAATAATGTTACATTCTAATACATAAATAACATTACTATATATATACACTAATACATAATTCAATTACAATTATAATACTAATGGCCAAAAGTTAACAAGAGTATTTCAGTAAAAAAGTAATAGTGTTAGGGACATCCACAGAGCGACCTTAGCAGGACTTAGACAAATAAAAGGTTTTCACGTGTTCGGGGGCAGCAGGATTAAAAAGCACACTGTAGAGCAGCGAAAGCACATGAGCATTCCGACGAAGGCGAATGGGGAGCCACTTGAGCTGTGTACGAAATTGAGATACATGATCATACTTGCGCAAGCCACTAGGCGCGCCAAAAGAAGTTTTCACTTCAAAACACTAATTATCTATGAATGCACACGCACACTACAATGACTGGTGAATGGTTCGCGACTGACGCTCGGAGCAAACGCGATTGGTGGAGAAAAAAATTGGTGGGGCGCGTCTTCGTGGATTGCACTATCTATACTACGTGACGCAACACACATAATATTATAAACTTTGATAAAAATAATATTCATCATCATCATCAGCCGCAAGACGTCCACTGCTGAACATAGGCCTCCCCCCTAGATTTCCACAACGAACGGTCCTGCGCAATCTGCAACCAGCGGTTTCCAGCGACCTTTGTGAGGTCATCTGTCCATCTAGTGGGAGGCCGTCCAACACTGCGTCTTCCGGTTCGTGGTCGCCACTCGAGAACCTTTCTTCCCCATCGGTTGTCAGCTCTGCGAGCGATGTGGCCTGCCCATTGCCACTTCAGATCTTGTCAGTCTTGCTTAGTCTTTGAGCTATGTCGGCCACTTTCGGTCTTTTTAGCGAATATCCTCATTACGGATTAAAAATAATATTAACAGGATTATATTATAAATAAGTATGATATCAGCTATCTGGCTCCCATTTTCATAGCCCACGCTTTGCTTAAGGTGCGCTTACACGAGGGTAATCATTGCTCGGCGACACGAATGGACCGATCTGGAGCAATTAAACGCAATTTCGGCAATATTGCTTCTAATTGCTCCAGATATTTCATATTGCTCAATGTCGCCGATTCGTATTGACGAATATCCAATGGGCTTGGAAATTCCTAGCAATTTTTGTATATATCTCATTCGCACTTGTTTGTTTTGCGGCTTGCCGTCTTGCTTCCGCGGGGAGAGCGAGAGGTCGGGTGGCGCTACAAGCCGCCGCAGCAAGAACAATGTCGTCCATAGCGAGCGAATACTGAAATGCTCGTGTAGGACAGTATTGCCTAGTTGATGAAGTAGCGCGATATCGCTCAATATTGTATTGCGCAGTATTGATGCTTGTTGCCGTTGCCGTAAATTGCTTGATGTAGTCGTGACGTCATAGTTGACGAGTATTGACTGGAATTGAGCAATTTTAGTCGCCCGTATAAGCGCACCTTTAGTTTGGGATGTGGTTTGGTGCTAGTTGGTGCAGTGTGAGATATTTCCAATATTTAATTATTATAGGTGTAAGAAGCACCATTACAGGTTCCTTTCGTAATCCTGGCTATGTTTAAAGTTATGGAAACTCATGGGCGGATAACTCCGCCATGACAACGCGATATCTGTCTCTGTGACGTAACTTATCGATACTTATATAACTTAAACTAAAATATTAATAAAACCTAATTAACGTAACAAAATACCATAGTTATAGTAACAAGATAACTTAAAAGGTTACATAAATATGTAGTTTCAGAATCATTTTGAATACTTTTTAGGGTTCCGTAAAACGTCAAAACGGATCCCTTATAGATTCGTCGTGTCTGTCTGTATGTCTGGCCGTCCGTATGTAACAGCTACTTTTTACCGAAACTATGAGAACTACACTGTTGAAACTTGGTAAGTAGATGTATTCTGTAAACCGCATTAAAATTTTTACAAAAAAAATTGTGATGTCTTCGAACTGACATTCAAAAAATTTATTTTCATCATACCTATACGTGTGGGATGTCTATCGATAGGTCTTCAAAAATGATGTTAAGGTTTCTACTATCATTTTTGTCTACACTGAATAGTTTGCGCGAGAGATACTTACAAAGTGGTAAAATGTGCCCCTCCCCCTCAAACTTCTAAAATAAGATATTGTTAAAACTAAAAAAAATATATGATGTACATTACCATGCAAACTTCCAACGAAAATTGGTTTGAACTCGATCTGATGAGTAGTTTTTTTTTTAATACGTCATAAATATAATTATACACTATTATTAAAACATCGTTCAAAGTTACACCAAACTACAAGAACTTATTTACGATGTTACTTGCTGCTACGGAACCCTTCATGGGCGAGGCCGACTCGCACTTGGCCGCTTTATTATATTTTGTAAAGTGTTAATTTTTAATGATAGTAAATAACCCCACTAATATTTTAAAATGTCAAAGTGTGAATGTTTAGATGTTCGTTGCTCATCACGGCAGAATTTCTGAACGGGTCGGGTTAACGTGAAAACAATCGCATTTATAATGTTAGTAGAGTGAATACTGAAAACAAATATCAGCTATAACCCAACAGTGGGCTACAGAAGACTGACGATAATGATGATAATGACGGAGTAAAATTACAATAAAGTATTGTAATCAATCACACAATAGATTACTCGACATTTGATATCACTTCCCACCTCGATAATAATATTGTTACAAGTTATGCGCCGTTCCATTATATTAAAAGAACATAATAATTCTGAAATATTATACATTTGTAAACGTTTATTACTACAGCGACTGTTAATTGTTGAATTTGCTTATTTCCCGTTAGTCATGGACGTATAAAAAAGTCGGACGGAGTCTCGCTAAAACAAAAACTGTGTCACTAGAGTCGGCCACATTTGCACGTGTGCGTTGTCAGGTTGTCGCTGATAGGCTGACACGCACACATTATACACAAGTAGCGCGTGTAATGACTCACTGATGTGTGCGTGTCAGCCTTTATGTGACAGCGCACACGTGCATATTATGTGGCCGACTCGATGGACACAGTTTTTGTTTTAGCGAGACTACGTCCTACTTTTTTTATACGTCCATGCCGTTAATATATTTTTTCTCACGATAAAATGTAGCCTATGTTTTTTTTTTTTAACTTCTATAAGTTTACACTTGACCGCCATCTCGCCTGATGTTAAGCGACGATGCGGTCTACGATGGAGCGTGTTTACCTAGATAAAACCGATTCACTCTCGATTTGAAGACACAAAGATTGTAACCATCGGGGAAAACCCACACAGGCAACGTATTCCACAGCTTAGACGTTCTTATCACAAAAGTAGAGTCGAATCTCTTCGTTCGTGTCTTTGGAACATCAACCATGAAACGATGTCGCTTTTTCGAGCTACGAGCATTCCGATAGAAATAAAAAATATAATTTAAAAACTCAAAAACCCGACTGCGTAAAAAGTGAACCAAACTATGTAGGTACTCGCATACTAAAAAAACTGAAAAGAATAAAACAAGCATTTAGATTTCTGGTGGTCTAGAATTCTATAATATGTTATTTTATTAATACTATTGAAATAAATACAGTATTTTCTAATAAAATAACATTACAACTGAACAGTCGGGATCCATTGTATGTCGAATAATAATATCGAATCCATTGAACAATTAGTTTGTATGTCGAATAATAATGGATCCCGACTCTTCAGTTGTAATGTTATTTTATTAGAAAATATTGTATTTATTTCAATAGTCTTAATACAATAACATATTATAGAATTCTAGACCACCAGAAATCTAAATGCTTGTTTTATTCTTTTCAGTTTTTTTAGTATGCGAGTACCTACATAGTTTGGTTCACTTTTTACGCAGTCGGGTTTTTGAGTTTTTAAATTATATTTTTTATTTTATACTTTTTAGTTATGAACAATGTAGTGAATGATAATAAATATGCATCTTTTGGTTGTTGACCAAATGTCTTCGTTTCTACTGATATAATATGTAGGATTTTCTACTGCATGTAATTCATATTTATAGTTTTGTGTTAGTATGGGTTTTCGATTGCCGTTGAATACCTACTAAATCGTTTGAAGTTGGAGATGGGCAACCGAAGCGGAGCAATCCGAGAGCGGTTCCGTGTTCCCACTATCAGCGGCAGAGTTGAAACCCCATGGAGGTTTATTAGTAGATAGGGGCACCATATCCATACATGATATAGAGTGCAACATAACCCGGCTGTCTCCCGGGCGGGGCAGTAGGGTATGCGTAAATACATTTCCTGCACGTACGAAAAAAAGGTATTCCAATATACCTACTAGCATAGATCGTAGAACCCAAGATGGGCCCCATCCCAAACTTCACGGCGCGGCGCACGCAATCATGGCAACGTTGGGAAGAGTGAGCTCACTCTTTCCGTTCTAGTCGGTTGCAGGACGCGGTGGACGCCGGACGTTTTTACCTATCATTATTCGGTGTCAACAACCAAAATAAGTAGAACCACAGCAAATCTCGCCGCTAGCGATTATAGGGGTCAATTAGATTGGTTGTTTGTAAACCACTTACGATACATACAGAGACGCAGTTTATTACCAATTTCAAGGTATTCAGGGCACATCTATTGATTTATATCGATGCCTACTAGATACATTAGTATATAATGTCCATCCACATTCACACGTACAGTTAGTTAAACGAAGTTTTCTGCTACCTAAAAACCTATAAATGTGAGAATGGTTGTTACTCAACTTTAAATCGATATACGTCCTAAACAGTCAGTCAAATCGAAAAACATTGAAAGAAAGCTAAACATTATTTTTAAATACCTATTCAACGATACCCCTCTTGACATATTTTGGTGATTTTCATTTTTTTAATTTGGACAATATGGCGTCCTGAATCCGCCATATTGGACTTACACTAATATCATGTCTTTAGTGTCACTCGCCAGATTAAGAGGAATCGATTGACGTGTGAATCATAAAAATCGGCCCAGGCGTTTGGTCTGTATAGTGCTTCAAAGGAACATACAAACATACATACATACATACATACATAGACTGTTAAACACATTACCACTCCTTTGCGTCGCGCAGTCGGGTAAAAAGGACAAGGTGGTATCAGATCATGCAAATGTGTTTATTCTAGACTAGCGGCCCGTCCCGGCTTCGCACGGGGTCAATATTTTTTGTTAAGTAGGTATGCTAAATGAAACGTACATGACCAAATTTTTCCAAATTATCAAAATTAGAAACCAAAACTTTAAAGAGTAAAAACATTAAACTGGCTGGCCTGGTGGCTTAGTTGGTTGAGGGCCGTTTTGTAAAGCGGCGGTTTAACGATCAGCCGGATTGAATACGGCTGATTAAAAAACCGCCGGAATGTATTCGACGCCATACGTCATTCAACACGGCTAGCCGTTAAGTAATAAAGCGAGAGATTAGCCGCCTCTTTCACAATTTTTAGTTCCGATTCTTAACACTCATGGCACTGCCTGACATAACAACAACTATGGCATTGAATAGGTACTGCAAGTGTGTTGCTAAATTGCTAAAGTGACAGTGGATTCTGGAGTTCGGAGGGATTGTACACAATATTATTGGAGTGTCACTTGTCACCCTGGGTGTTACTTGGAAACTATTTCGTTTCCACCGTCCACCTTGTTAAGACTAAATCGGACCGGGTTGGTTACATGAGACCCAGATCCGACTCGGAGCACACCGACTCCATATAGTCTTGGCGCTACTACCTCTGGAGTGTATTTAAAAAAATGCGGGAGCCAGAAGCTCAAGGGAGGTCCTGAGTGGAGCAAGCCATGCAAGTAGCCGTAGTGTATCGCAGGCCGAGTATGGAGAAGCGACACTCAGGGCTGACCGCAGAGCTTCTGGCGGGAGGGAGCCCACCCGGAGTCAAATCTGGATGATAGACCCTTGTCTATGGAAGTGCACCATGTTTCTTAGGTGTACCGTCACCGATATCAATTTATGGGCTTTCAAACTTTATGTGAGAGGTAAAATGTTGTAAAAAAATATTAAGGAATACCGTAAGTAATCGGTCAGTTTTTTCGGATGAATGAAATTAATTTTGATTTTGTTTATTTAAATTATGTTTTTTTAAATTTGGTCACCCTATAATATAATCAGTAATACAATACGGCTGAACGTGGGCCGCCTTATTGAAGAACGTATCGCAATGACAATGCGGCTAATCGTTGAACCGCCGCATTACAAAAAGGCACTATTTTTCAAAACGGCTAGCTGTAATGTAATACGGCGGAAACAAAATAATAATATTACCATAAATCGTAGAACCTAAGATAGGCCCTACCAAACTTCAGGGCGCACGCAATCATGTCAACGTTGGGAAGAGTGAGCTCACTCTTTCCGTTCTAGTCGGTTGCAGGACGCGGTGGACGCCGGACGTTTTTACCTATCATTATTCGTTGTCAATAACCAAAATAAGTAGCACCACAGCAAATCTCGCCGCTAGCGATTGTACGGGTCAAGTAGATTGGTTTTATGTAAACCAGATACGATACACACAGAGACGCAGTTTATTACCGATGTCAAGGTGCTCTGGGCACATCTATTGATTTATATCGATGAATATTACCACAAACAACTCTCAGCCTCAACGGACACCGGGAAATTGAAGCTGCTCTCAAAGGGATTTCCCATTGGCTATAATTTTGTAACAAACCCCCTTCTCGGCATGCGCCTTGGTAAGTTTCTTTTACACGATTTTAAAGTCTTGGAACCATGTACCAACGCGGTACATGATAAAAAAGTATTCTGAGATAACAACACTCTGACTGGGAAGGATGAACGCTGTACACTCTTCCTTATTCTACATCTACCATAGATCGTAGAACCCAAGATTGGCCTTCCCAAACTTCAGAGCGCACGTAATCATGTCAAAGTTGGGAAGAGTGAGCTCACTCTTTCCGTTCTAGTCGGTTGCAGGACGCGGTGGACGCCGGACGTTTTTACCTATCATTATTCGTTGTCAACAACCAAAATAAGTAGAACCACAGCAAATCTCGCCGCTAGCGATTATAGGGTCAAGTAGATTGGTTGTTTGTAAACCACTTACGATACACACAAGAGACGCAATTTATTACCAATTTCAAGGTTCTCAGGGCACATCCATTGATTTGTATCGCTGGCATTGTACCGCCACGTTGCGCCGCGCCGCGCTACAGTCGGCGCGCCGCGCCGGCCCGTCGCGTCGATAATTATTATTTCGACAGGATGGAATTTTTTAACTTCGTAATATCTTTTGAATGCAATGTCCGATTTTAATAATTCAAAAAGGAATCAGTAGGTATTAAAGCAATCTTGAATACGAAATAGTTTATTTGGATAAGAATTAATACAAATGTATGGATATAATAATAATAAAGCCTTTTATTCGAACTACAGTTATACAATGTTGTTGTTACAAAACATTTACAAATCATTTTACAATATAAATTATTCATAAATTTGGTGCTTTTTTACTTTCTGTAAGTCCGTTTGCCAGTTGGCAAAGGCCTCCTCCAACCTACTCCATTCTGATCTCTCCCTGGCTACTCTACTCCATGTTTGGCCTGCAACCTGCTTGATGTCATCGTCCCATTTTTTTGTTGTCTGCCTCTTTTTCTTTTTCCTTCTCTTGGGTACCAATGTGTTATGATTTTGCTCCATTTGTCATTTCCTCTGACCATGTGTCCTGACCACTTCCATTTCAGCCTTTTTATTTTTAGGGTTACATCCTGTATTTTGGTTTTGTTCCTAATTTTGATATGTCTTATTCTGTCCTTTCTTTTAACTCCTACCATGCTTCTCTCCATTGCTCGTTGGCAAATAGCAATTCTATTGGTTGTGTTTTTTGTTAGGGCCCAGGTTTGACTTCCATACATTAAAATTGGTAGAATGCAAACATTGAATAGCTTGCTCTTTGTTGCTACATGAAGGTTTTTGTCTTTCATTATTCCCTTCAGACCCCAATACCTTTTCCAACTGTTTGCTACTCTTCTGTCGATTTCTTTATTTATATTGTCTTTGGGTGATATCAACTGTCCAAGGTATATATATTCTTCAACATAGCTAATTTCTGACTCACCTACATTTATGTTTATTTTATTTCCGTTAGTCATTACTTTAGTTTTTTCGGGATTTAGTTGTAACCCTACTTTTTCACTCTCTGATGCTAGTTCGTTTAGCATTATATTTAGGTCTCCTGGCGATTTTGCGAATAACACAATATCATCGGCGAATCTTAAGTGTGTTAGTGTGCGGCCGTTTATATTTAACCCAAAATTTTCCCATTCAAGCCTTCTGAAGATCATTTCCAAAACAGCGGAGAATAGTTTTGGAGAGAGAGGATCTCCTTGTCTTACTCCTTTTTGTATCTCAAACGAATCTCCTTTCTTTTCTAGCTGAATGCACGCTGAGCTGTTCTTGTAAACATTTCTAATCAATCTTATATATTTTTCTTCTATCCCTTGTTCTCTTAACGCCTGCCAGATGTGTGTGTGTATTAATGAGTCGAATGCCTTGCTATAATCGACAAATGCTAGGTAGTATTTGAGTTGATATTCCGCATATTTTTCAATGATTTGCCTTACCGCATGGATATGATCGAGTACTGAGTAGTCTCTTCTAAAACCCGCCTGTTCTATTGGCTGTTGCTCGGCGAGTTTTTGCTCTACTCGTTTGAGTATGATTTTCGAAAATATTTTATACAGGTTTGACATTAAACTTATGGGCCGGTAGTTTCTGATATCGTACTGATCACCTTTTTTGTACAGAAGAATTATGTAGGATTTTGTCCATTGCTGGGGAATCGTTTCTGTATCGATGATTTCATTGAAGATTTCTTTAAGAATAGGTGTTATTGTCTGTTTCGCTTCCTTTAGTACTTCATTGCTTATTCCGTCGGGTCCCGGAGCTTTATTGTCTCTTTGGGTTTCCATAGCGAATTCTATTTCTTCTTGTATGATGCTGGGTACTGGTGAGATTTCTAACAAATCTATTTCTTTTTCCACTGTAGTATTCTCATAGAGTTTCTTATAGTAAGAAGTAGCAATTCCCAATATTCCTTGCCTTCGGTGTTCCTTCAAACTATTATTATCTTTCATCTGTACAATCCAATCTTTTTTGTTATTTAACTCCTTATAAGCTTTTTTTATTCCTCCTGTCTGTAAAATGTGTCTCTCTATTGTTTCCATTCTTTTCTGAGTTCTATCGTTTCTAATACTTTCTTTTATTTCTTTGCTGATTTTGGTTATTTGTTTTCTATTATCGTTAGCGTTTTTTCCATTTATGAGTTCAGCTCTTTGTTTAAAAAGGTTAATGGTTTTAGTGGTCATCACATTATTAGGTAGGCTTTTTTTATGCAAAGTGCCTTGTTGAGTAGCTGCTCTAATTGTTTCTTCTAACCAGTTGTATTTTTCTTGTATCTCCATGTCCGTTGTTTCTTTATTGTAATCCATAGATTTTGTCCTAATTAAGTTTGCTATTTGGGCTGCTTGATATTTGTTAGGTTTCATGCTGATCACATTGTTTCTTGGTCTTGGGGTTTTTGGCGGGGTTGTCATCAGTTCTGCCCGGATAATTCGATGGTTGGTATTGAAGTTGAAATTGCTTATGACTTTCATGTTCGAGAAATATTTGCTTTTATTTGTCATTATAAAATCTATTTGGTTTCTGGTTATCCCATGTGGTGATATCCAGGTCCACATCTTACTTTCTTTCTTCTTGAACATTGTGTTTAAGATTCTCAAGCCATTCTCCTGTGCAAAATTGACCAACCTTGCTCCGTTTCTACTTCTAGCTTTTTTCCTATATGCAAATGGTCCTAGGACCATGTCTTCTTCCGGTTGTCGCTCTCCAATTTGGCCATTGAAATCTCCTAACACAACAAGATTTTTGTAAGCATATTCTTCTATTGTTTTATTTAGCTCTAGGTAGAATGAGTCCATTGAATTTGTATCAGACTGTTCCGTGGGTGAGTATATTTGTATAAAGGACCATGGATCTTTGTATTCCGGTAGCTTAAGATTCATCACGGCAATGCGTTCTGATATTCCTATAAAGCTCTCCACATACTTTGTGAGGTGGTTTTTAATAATGAAACCGACCCCATATTGACCTGGGGTCGTTCCCACATGATATAGAATGAAGTCTGGATAGGAAATAATTCTTTCGCCCATTCGCCTTACCTCACTAAGTCCAACGATGTCCCATTTTATCTGTTTTAAAGCATATGTCAATTCTGTAAGATTTTCCTCGTTTTTCAGTGTAAGTACATTGAGAGCTGCTACATATATTTTTGATCTTGTGTGACTTTTTTCACAATTGTTTTCTTGTGTTGTTGGAGGGTTGTGGTCTCTTTCCCCCACGAGGACCAGTCGGCTTGGGGGAGATTGTGTTAATTCTTTAGTTTGGTTTTCATAATTTGGTTTATTTATCCGTTTGCCGGTTGCTAATTGCTATTGATTTTTTTGTGTAAGGACATCAGTGAGAGAGCTGGATCGAATTCTCATTAAGTCAAACGCGTTTGTTCTATTAGATTTAGTAGAGCTTATCGTTTGTTGCTTTTTGGGTTTATTGGTTGACGTCAACTGTGGTGAAGTTGATATTTCTCTTTTCCTTTTGTCGGAGTTTGTTTTTTTTACGACCAATTTATCATATTTTAGAAAAGCAATATTTCCTTTTTTCTTCTCTTCAAGTAGTTGTGGTAGCAAAGCTTTTCTTTTTTCTATGACTTCCTTAGAATAGTCTTCCGAAATATAGATATCCTTTAAACTTCTTTTATTTTTTATAATTTGGTCTTTTTTCCAACCGTTTGTTAGTGATAATAGCACAGGTCTATTTTTGTTCTCGCTTTTATTTTTTCCTAGACGGTGTAGTCTGTTCACTTCACTTTCATCCACAAATACATTTAAGTCTCTTTTGAAGATTCCCTTGACGGTTTGAAATAGCTCTGATGTAGATTGTTCTCTCTCATCTAGACCATAAATAACTAAATTGTTACTTTTCTTCTCTTTTTTTAAATATTCAATCTCATTCTCCAGGTTACCTATTTTTTGTTTTAATTTTTCATTTTCTTCAAGCATAGGTGTTAGTTTTTCATCTATCCTATCCATTATATTCTTCGTAAGAGATTCTTTGAGATCATTTGTCTGTTTCTCCATTTCGATCTTCATTTTATCGAATAATAATTGAAATTGTTCATCCATATTATCAAATGAAGTTGTGTGCAAAGAAACGTAAAACTGAATCGGTAGAAAGTATTTTTTGTAACGGTAACACACAGGTTAGTTGTCTTCTGTTAGTTGTTAGTTCTGTAGTCACGTCTGACAAGTTTTTTTTTTCCAAGTAGATGTTGAATGTCAATGTCATTTGTCAAAAAGACATTGGATGGCAATTAGATGATGTTATATTCTAAATTTCTAACCTCAATTATTGAGGATGAAAAATTTGAGTTTCACTTTCACTGTGTAGATCTTGACAATATCCAAAGATTCTTTTTTCTGTCTTCTGATGTTGTTTTGTTGATGATTGTAGCACAGCAGTTCTTGAAGTGTAACTTTAAATATTTTAACTAAGTGTTTTATTTACGACGAAGAACTCGGACTTGTTGATATTCTTCAACGACCGGAAACGGAATCCTTCGTAATATCTTTTGAATGCAATGTCCGATTTTAATAATTCAAAAAGGAATCAGTAGGTATTAAAGCAATCTTGAATACGAAATAGTTTATTTGGATAAGAATTAATACAAATGTATGGATAACATGGTCTGAATTTGATCGGCATTTTTATCTACTTTTAAAATATAATAAAACAGTTGTAGCGACGTAATTACAGTAGTTAGACATATGGTCTCGCGAGGTTTTTTTGTAGATTTTAATACGTTTTATAATATTGTAGAACATTGTTCTGTTCTATCATTGGTACTTTCCGCAGCGTATGCGATGAAAGCCATTTGATGGCTGTTTTTTTTATACCTTGCGTTGGTTTTAGTAAAGAAATGAAAGTAATTCTAATTTTTTCTCGTAATAAAAGTAGCCTATGTTACTCAGTGATAATGTAGCTCTCTTTTGGTAAAAGAATTTTTGAAATCGGTTCAGTAGTTTTTGAGTTTATTACATACAAAAATACAAATCTTTCCTCTTTATAATATTAGTATAGACAAGCAGTCCACTCTGGCTTCGCTCATGTTACGTAATGTTATAGCCCAATCAGATCAAAGTATACATTTTAAAATGTATATAAGGTACACTGTACCTTCATTAATTGTTACAATATGTTTTTGCCACGTAGAATCTAACTTCAACTTGTAACCAGATTTTTGAAGTGAAAACTTCTTTAGGCGCGCTATAGACAGAGTTTTCGTGGGCTGTGAAATGGATTCATCAATCGTCACGCTCGGATATGACAATGGATCGGATCGGATATGAAATCTTCGGGTAAACTCGGTAAAAACGGCCAGGTAGGTACCAGGGCAACAGAAACATTAAAGAGTTTCGATTACCTACCTCCAACAGCCCAGCGTTTATCTCCAGATACCAGGACAACAGAAATATAAGAGAGTTGCGTTTGCCCCTAGGTACCAGTACCAGGACAACAGCAAGTTTTCACTTCTATCGGCAGTTCCTATGACTGCCAATTTTTTTTTCTGGACCTCGTTAAATTTTTCGCCCAGCATCTGGATCGCACCTAAAACTACTTGCCGACCCCTGTATATATAGCCTATAGCACTCAGTACAATAACCAACGGTGAAAGTTTTTTTAATCGATCTAGTAGTTACTGAAATTAGCGCGTTCAAACGAAAAAGATCATCAACTTTATAATATTAGTACCCATAGAGTATAAGAAGAAGTGGTAGGACTCTTGGCAGAGTCCACCTGGGGAAGGACCACACCTTTGCCAATTATTATACCGCCAAGCAGAGTAATGTGCAAACATTACTGTGTTCCGGTTTGAAGGGCAATGTTTCCAGAGAAATTACAGGGCTTAGAGATATAATATCTTAGATCTCGGAGTGACGAGCGCAGTGCAGTGCTAGGTAACGATTTAGAATATGTATGTTTCAATAAGTTACGGCTGGTCTAGTCGGGAGAACGGCGACTGCCGATCCGGAGACCCCGGGTTCAAACCCCACAAGCACCACTGTCTTTTCGAAGTCATATGCGTAATGCCGCTAACTTTAAACGGTGAAGGAAAACATCGTGAGGAAACCGACATGTACCTAGAATCTTTCGAAGTCATGTGTCATCCACCAACCCGCACTGGGCCAGCGTGGTGGATTATGGTCTTAACTTTCTCCTTGCGAGAGAAGGCCCCGAGTCCCAGCAGTGGGAACATTTAGTGTGCTGTTGAAGATGATGTTTCAATAGCTGTCACTGTGATGCTGTATGGCAGGCATGTTGCTTACCATCAGGCACATGTCCTGCTCGTCTTGTCACTCTATGCTATAAAAAAATAAATGTAAAAACGAGTTTGTGTATAGTTTCTTAGTAAGTAAAGTATCCGATAAAAGAATAACCCACATACACCTTACTATAGATAAGGATTTGCAGAACGAAAGCCTTGACCATGTTAACGCCGATATTCAATTATTTAAATGTTAAAATTGGATATTGATTTAAAATGACACGGTTATTATTATGAAACAGGAAATACATAAAGTTCCGACCGACTCATTATTAGTATATTTATGAGATTTTGTTGTATGTCTGATCTGAGAATGTAAGGTCAAAGAAACACTAAAATATTATTTTGTTACTAGCGGCCCGTTCCGGCTTCGCTCGGACATAACCTAGACAATGTCTGCAGCGCCATCTGCCGGGCTTATTTGTGAATTTAAACCATCTTCGAATACACACACAAAAAAAAAAACATTCAAATCGGTCCCGTCGTTTAGGAGTTCACTGTCAAATGATTAAATTACTAAAATGTCTATAAAAAAACAGGGGTTGTGATAAAAAGGTAAAAATTTAAGGTTGTATGTATTTTTTAACGCCACATTATAAAAAAATAAAAACAAAAAAAATTACCAAAAATTAAAAAAAAAATGTTTGGCGTGAACAACCCCTAACACTTAGGGGTATGAAAAATAGCTAGTAGCCGATTCTCAGACCTACTGAATATGCATATAAAATTTGGTAAAAATCAGTAAAGCCGTTTCGGAGGAGTAAGGAAACAAACACTGTGACACGAGAATTTTATATATAAGATATATATAAAAGCGAAAGGTCACTCATCAAGGAATCTCAGAAACTACAAATGCTAGGAATCTGAAATTTTGCATGGAGGTCCCTTTTAGCACGTAGGCGCTCGCTAAGACGGGGTTTTGCGAAATTCAACCCCTAAGAGGGTAAAACAAGGGATGAACGGTTGTATGAAAACTTTGTCATTTTCAAAGTTATCAAATTTTGTATTAACACTTGACACGAAGCAATTAAATGTTTGTTCTATCAATTTTGTTATTTCGAACTGTACGGCATGAAATTGGGGTTGAAATGGGGGATGAATGTCAATATGGAAGTTCCCAACCGTTGGAGGTAAAACCATGAAACTTTGTATACAGACACATAACATGAAGCAAATAAGTGTTTGTTCTAGCAATTTCGTAATTTCGAACTGTACGGGGGTGAAATTGGGGATGAATGTCAAAATGGAAGTTGCCAACCGTTGACGAAAAGACGATGGCACTTTCTATATAGACACTTGACATGAAGCAAACGAATGTTTGTTCTGGCAATTTTGTTATTTCGAACTGTATAGGGATGAAATTGGGATTTAAATAGGGGATGAAAATATATGTATATGGAAGCTCGCAATCGTTGAAGATAAAACCATGAAACTCTGTATATAGGCACTTAATACGAAGCAAACAAATTTTTGTTCTAGCAATTTTGTAATTTCGAACTGTACGGGGATGAAATTGGGATTGAAATGGGGGTTGAAAAAATGAATGTTAATATGGAAGTTCTTAACCGTTGAAGATAATACCATGAAACTTTGTATATAGACACTTGACATGAATCAATCGAATGTTTGTTCTGGCAATTTTGTAATTTCGAACTGTATAGGGATGAAATTGGGATTGAAATGGGCGATGAAAGTATATATGAAAGCTCCCAATTGTTGAAGATAAAACCATGAAACTCTGTATAAAGGCACTAGACACGAAGCAAATTAAATGTTTGTTCTTGCAATTTTGTAAATTCGAACTGTACGGGGATGAAATCGTGGTTGAAATGGGGGATGAATGTCAAAATGAAAGTTCCCAATCGTTGAATATAAAGCCATGAAACTCTGTATATAGGCACTTGACATTATAAGCTGTTTTTAGTAACTGTAAATGTGTCTGGGTATACAAATAAGTACATACTTCCTGAGTTACCTTAGTATTTATTTCGCGCGGACGAAGTCGCGGGTAACAGCTAGTATAAGATAAAATGTATATGCTTTTATTTTAACGATAGATTTGAACTTGACCGCCGCTCTTTCTGTTGTGGTAGGACTCTTGGCAGAGTCCGCCTGGGGAAGCACCACACCTTTGCCAGTTATTCTACCGCCAAGCGGTAATGTGCAAACATTACTGTGTTCCGGTTTGAAGGGCAATGTTTCCAGAGAAGTTACAGGGCTTAGAGATATAACAACTTAGATCTCTGGGTGACGAGCGCAGTGCGGTGCTAGGTAATGATTTGGGCTCTTCATGTTCCAATAGCTGTGTGCCACTGTGCTGTTATGTGGCATGCTGCTTACCATCAGGCACATGTCATGCTCGTCTAGTCACTATTTATTTAAAAAAAAAACTCGCCTGATGTTAAGCTATGATGCGGTCTACGATGGAGTGTACTTGCATAGAAGAAACCGAATCATTCTCGATTTGACGACACCAAGATTGAAACCATCGGGGAAAAACCACACCGACAATTTTATCCTCAGCCTAGACGTTCTTATTGACGAAAGTAGAGTCAAACTTCGTTCGAGTGCTTGGAACGTCGACCATGAAGCCGTGCCACTTTTTCGAGCTTCGCGCAGTTCGACAGAAAAAAGGCAAAAGGGTATAAGATCATTTTTTTTTTTTTTAAATATAGAGTGACGAGACGATCAGGTCATGTGCCTGATGGTAAGCAACATGCCTGCCACATAACAACACAGTGACACGCAGCTATTGGAACATGAAGATTCCAAATCATTACCTAGCACTGCACTGCGCTCGTCACCCAGAGATCTAAGATATTATGTCTCTATGCCCTGTAATTTCTCTGGAATCATTGCCCTTCAAACCGGAACACAGTAATGTTTGCACATTACTGCTTGGCGGTAGAATATTTGGCAAAGGTGTGGTCCTTCCCCAGGCGGACTCTGCCAAGAGTCCTACCACTACAAAATCATCATCAGATCAGTTGCATACTCTCCAAAATGCATCCGGTGAAAAACCGATAAGCTGACAACTTACCGATGATGTCCAATGCATGGTGTTATTGTGAAGTAGAGTTCTAGGCCTCCTACGCCACCTCAAAGTTCGCTAGATGGTGTAATGTGGAAAGCCATAGACGAATTCATATTTATTTTACTTTAATTTATTTATTTACTATCTCAATCTCTACCAACGGATTCACCCGCGTTTCAAGGGTTTTCTTTTTTTTCTCAAAGAACTCATAACTTTCGTCATAGCTTATGACATACGGTGCTGAAACGTGGAAACTGACAATGAAAATGGTTCGTAACCAGATACTTATTCAGCGAGCTATGGAAATAGATTGGGGTCTCTCTAAGAGATTGCATCCGCAATGAAGTAACTCGTCAGAAAACTAAAGTCGCCGCTCAGTGGATTAGCAAACTGGAGTGGCACTAGGTCGGTCTAATCTGTCGCAGACCTGAAAACCATTGGGGTAGACGGGTTCTGGGTAGCGATTCTGAAACCATTCGGTTGCATCCGGCACGGAATCTCATCTCCTGGTCTTTGTCTTATCTGTTTAGCATGACAAAGACCGAGATATGAGATTGCGTGTCGGATGCAACCGAATGGTTTCAGAATCGCTACCCTGGAGTGAAATCGGTAAACGTAGTGTGGGACGCCCTGAGACTAGATAAAATGATGATGTACGAAAAGTAACTGTGACGGCTGGAAACGTAAAACCATAGGCTGTGTGGTGTGTTATGGGAGACATTACAACTTGGCGGTAGAGTAAATGACAAAGGTGTGATACTTCTCTAGGCAGACTTTGCGAAGGCACTACTAAATCTATCTCCAGAATGTGGACGAATACAGGCTGATGATGATGGTGAACTTAGTGGGCAAAGTCACGGGTAAGCGGCAGTGCACGTATACAATGTAAATGTAAACATTTCATGCACCAGTGACCTGTCTAATATGCCCCTAGCTCGGCAACAATTGTGGCGCGTTTACACGTGCCCAGTCGTATGAGGATGGAATTGTTTCAGACTAAAGATAAACATCTTTTCTGGTATTCAAATGCATAACTGGAGTGACAGCTGGGTCAAATATATATGATTTGGATTTTGGACGAATGGTTTAAGAGATAGGTATAGATCACAGGCAAAAGTGTATAACGCCCAACGTAGTGGGCGCAAGTGGGTCAGCTAGTACGTCAAAAAATTTTACAAACGTACTTAAACATAGATACATCCAGATACTATAAAAGGTTATTGTTGTATGGATAAATCTCATTGTCCAAGCTCGGACGAAGTTGGGCTAATTGGTATGATAGTTGGTGGGGTGCAAGGCTGGGGAATCTCCACGTGGTTCAGCCTGGGCATCACACAAACAACTTGCCGGAGGTTTGCGCCTCGGTGGCATCTTGTTGTGTGATGTGGCTAATCCCGGCCAGGGAGAGAGCTTCTATCTGTGATCTTCTCCCTTTTGAGCAGTGCTTGTAGAGGCTGGGGAAAAAAGCTGGAAGACTTGGGGAGGTTACTCGACTGATACTCTTATCGGTCAAGTAAAACTCTTTAATTCCTCCAGATGAGAGTCTTTCACGAGTACTCTGATTAGGAGAGTGATCAGTGAAAAGACAAGGGCCGCAATGTGGCCACAGAGGCGGGACCGTGGCTATCCCTAGCCGCGGTCCGACCATCTTAGCCAAGAAGCCTGACAGTTAGAGGTCGTGTGAAGCGAAGGAGCTGGAGTGAGCGCCTTCCGCCCATCGACTGAGGCGGAAGTGGACACGGGGGCGAGCCTGTAAGGACACTCTGGCTCGCAGTCTGTCTCCACTGAAGAGTCTGGGGCGTCGTTCGTTTAGAGCCGTCTGGCACCTAGCCTATGGATATGCCTTCCCGAGTAGATGGCGCATCGATGGTTACCGGCGCGTCACTGAAACCAAATGCGAAGTTTTAAACGTCCCCCGCGAGGCGGGTCCACAAAGGCGGTGGCAAGTGGGTAAGGGCGTTAGAGTGCGTAAAGGGATCCCTCGACTCTGACCCCAGACTATACCGGACAAACCTGTGGGAGTTTTAGTCGGTATGCGGCACCATGGTGTCGAGTCCGACACACCCGCCATATCCATGCACGGCGGACGGTGCGTAAAAGCATAATAACACAAAAAGAAAAAGTTGAAACGATATGAAATACCGCTAATCGCTACTCTCCTTTTAAAACGTGACTCATATAAAAGTTCAGACTTGTTTCCACTAGCTAGGCCGATGTGAACGCGCGCACAAATAAAGCATCAGAAGTCAGAAATCAGAAGTCAATGCCAGCGCGAGCCGCGAGCTAGCGTAACAGTTTTTCAGTCAGTCGGTCTGAGAACGTCGCCGTGAACGCACGTCCGCGCGTTTCGCGTTTTAATTACCGAAGTTAATCAATCGTTTCGTATTACGGTTTACTTGATTTGACATTGTGTTGTGTGATAGTGTGCTTCAGTTATGAGGTTGGTATAATTTATTTTATTATTAGAATTAACTTTATTTTGTTGCCAAAATATCCAGCGCCGGTTTTATGCAATACATCGTTTTTTTTTTGGGAAATATGTGCTAACTCATCAGCTACCTAATATTATTATTTTACTGTTAACTAGCGGACGCGACAAGCGTTTTGTACCCACGTCCTAAATACAAAAAAAATGTGAATCTAAAAGATTCTCGGTTCCACTTGAACATTTCAAAAATTTCATGAAAATCGATGCAGCCGTCTAGGAGGAATTTAGTTAGAAATACGCGCACAGAAAACGCGTACCTATATATAAAGGCATTTATTTATTAACAAAATTTAACAAGTGAAACTTCAATTAAAAAATTTGATAAACACAGTACCAATTTTAATTTAAAAAAAAATAACGAATACATCAATAAATTAATGGGTGTATTTTTTGTTGATATTACGAAAACCGTTCCGAAGACTTTGATTAAATTATTAAGGGACTACCTCTGAAGTATACCTAATATATCAAACAAAAAAATAATCATCAATAACAATTCACAATTTGCGAATCGCGTAACAAACATACAGCCGAATTGAGAACTTCCTTCTTTTTTGTAGTCTGTTAAAAAACAGATAATAAAACTGTTTCCTCTCATTTTATTTTAACCTTTTAATCACTACAAATTCTCTACTTTGTCCTGTTTGCCAAATAGTCCAGCGCAATTACGGAAATAAATAAACATTAAATTATGTAGTTTGGGGACTATGAAGGATCGATAGAGGGGTGTATTCTGAGCATATATATTCCAATTTGAGGGATTCTGGCGTGGTCAGCTCATGGTCATTTCGATGAAAACGCGTTTAATTTGATATCTCGAGAACTGTTAGTGTTAGGCAAAAAGTTGTTGAGACCTTTTCTCTTCTAAATTAAATTTACTAACTTTTATATCAACAACTTTTCTTTTTTTCATCAATACTTTTCAAAAAGGGAGGGAAAAAAAGTAAAATTTTTGCCTTTATGGAAGCAATAACTTGAAAAGTATTGATGAAAAAAAGAAAAGTTGTTACCATAAAAGTTAGTAAATTTAGTTTAAAAGAGAAAAGGTCTCCACAATTTTAAACACAAGCCTCTATTTTTCCTATCTTTTTTATTAGGCTACCTAGGGGCAGCAAACGTACGACTATGACTCTGAGACAATTCTTATGAGAATATCTTTAAACAAGTCTGTGAACATTTGTGACTACGCCGCCGCCGGTCGAAAATATAAAATTACATTTAAACTTATCTTTTCGAAATTGAAATTTGAGAGATCAACCTTTGTACGTTAATTCACGGCGATTTGCAAACTTGTACGTGTATCTGATAACGAATCTATATTTACAAAAACATGTGCGAACGATACGAGCTAAATAATTGATGTTTTTTGGATGATTACGATTAGTACCTACTAACGAAATGTTCTTGATAGTCGGTACTGGGTTGATACAATACAATAACTCTTTATTAAAAAGCCATAAAACAGATAGAAATACAACAAATGATACAAAACAGAAAAAATATATATCCTAGCAATTTAATTGGCGGCCTTATCGCTTAGAGCGATCTCTACCAGGCAACCGTGCACGAACAGGACGTCTACTCTGTTTCTACGAACACGAAACTTCGAAAAAAAAACTCGCGACTTTCCTACTCTCGTTCTACTTCGTGTCGTCCGATACAACATTGTTCGACGTTTAAATGTTCTAAGCATACTCTAATTAGAGTAGGCTTAGAACATTTAAACGGACAAAACGACGGATCGAAGTAGAATTAGAGTTGGAAAATCGCGAGTTTATTTCAAAATTACTTTTTCGTTGAATTAGAGTAGACGTCCAGGAAATGGCATACCAAAAAAAATGGCCCTTATAAACTATTTTAAACAGAAAAGTAAAACACACTTACAATAAAAAAAAACATTTAAATAACACGTTATACGTTGACCTATCAACATTCATAATAAAATTATTCTATATATCCGCCATCACACAAGCTTTGCTTAGTTTGGGGTCAGATGGTGTTGTGTGTGAATTGTCCACCATATTTATTTATTTATATATATACTTATCGTCGTATGTTGATCGTTGTAAGTATTGAAATAGGTGTAATGATTGTTATCAATTAGCAAAACAACACTGATATAATTTTATTTACGATTAAACAGAATCACAGGAAATTTGGTCAGCAAAAAATACAAGAGTAATTTTTCATCGTGAAAAATAATATTGTCGGAAAATGACGCATTCCACGAAGTTGGAAATCAAAAACGCAAATGACTATCTAAATAAGCAATGACCATCATAAACAAATAAAAAAAATTGGCAGTCATAGGAACTGAACTGAAAATAACTCGGAATGTGATAGCTTACTTTGGAAACTACACGGGTGTAACCGGAGGGCGTGGCCTAGCCATCATGGCATGAGCATCTAGAAATGTGTCAGTATTTCCCATTGGCTCACGCATTTCTAGATGGCTAGGCCACGCCCTTTCAGCATTTCCCATTAGCTGACGCATTTCTAGATGGCCAATGGCCATGGTCCCGAGTTTGCCCGAAGATTTCTTATCATACCCGAGCGTGACGCTTAGAATTCAATTCACACCCCACGAAAAATCTAGGCGTGCCGAAAGAAGTTTTCACTTCAAAAAGCAAAGAAAACTGCGGGAGGTCTTAATGATGCTGGCTGGACTCGAATGACGCCAAAAATATTTACCCATAGTCCCAGACTAATATTACGAACCAGTTTATTTCTTTGAACTAGTTTATTTCTTTGAACGCGGTAATCTTCGAACTACAGGACCGATTTCAAAAATTCTGTTCGGATTCATTAAATTGTTTTTTTTTTACAATCTATTCTAATATTATAAAGCTGAAGAGTTTGTTTGTATGTTTGTTTGTTTGAACGCAAGGATCTCTGGAACTACCGGTCCGAATTGAACGATTCTTTCTTTGTAGGATAGGCCATTTATCGAGGAAGGCTATAGGCTATTTAACATTACGCTACTATCAACAGGAGCCGAGCAAATGTAAAATGTAACAAAAACGGGGAAAAATATTGCTTTTTGAGAGCTTTCGTTGCGTGACAGCAAATGTCATGTTTTAAAGGTTGCGTCATTAGAATCTAAAGTAACCGAATTTGTTCAAAATTTGAATTGGTACGATTGATTTTCGATAGATGGCGTAGCAACGCGCGCGCGTTCAGCTACACTGTAGTTGTTTTATTAATATTATTTTGTACAGTTGAGTACTTTGTTATGTAAGTGCAATAAAGAGTTTATCTATCTATCTATCTACTTATAAGTTTGTAGAGGCGTGATATTATGTGCTTTGCGTGTCCTTTGTGAAAAATTTAACTAGCGTCTGTTTGTGGTTTGCGTTATCGCAATTGGTCATCGAGGATCACGACCCCGGTCGGCCTCGGGAAATGACTATTCATTTTGTTTATTCCTAATTATCCTAGTGTTATAATTGGGTTGTTTATTAAACGACTGTACAAATTATATAACTACATATGTATGGAAATGCTACTAAAATAAAATAAAAAAAAAAAAAAAAATATAAATATTGGTGGATAATTCACACACAACACCATCTGACCCCAAACTAAGCAAAGCTTGTATGATGGCGGCCAGATAGCTGATATAATACTTATATAGTTTTTAAATACATACTTATTATACATAGAAACATCCAGACACAGTGCAAACATTTGAATTCATCACACAAATATTTGCACTGGGTGGGAATCGAACCCACGACCCTCGGCTTCGCAGGCAGAGCTACTGCCCACTAAGCCACAAGGCCAGTCATATGTATTATAAAATGCGAAAGCTTGGATGTTGGTTGCTCATTAGCGTCGAAACGACTGAACGATTTTGAGAACGCTTACTTGATTTTGCTGGGTTGAAATTTGGACCACACATTATTGTAGTGTAGGAACTCTCAGGAACTCAGTTTTATCTCAGAAACCTAGGAACAACGCAGTAAAAATCGCGGGATTCAGTTAGTTCTCTCTCGTTCGTGCTAGATCAGACAGACAGATAGACAGAATGGAATCTTCCATTCTAGAGTATAACAAAGTAAGAATACTCCATATCTTAGGCAGTCGTAGGAACAGCCGATAGAAGTTATAGGTTAAACCGGATGGCGCGGCCATGAGCATGGCCATCTAGAAATGTGTCATCACTTCTAGATGGCCAATGGGAAATGCTGACACATTTCTAGATAGCCAATGGTCATGATCCCGAGTTTACCCGAAGATTTCTTATCATTCCCGAGCGTGACGTTAGAATTCAATTCACAGCCCACGAAAAATCTGTTTGTGGCGCGCCTAAAGAAGTTTTCACTTCATAAATGCAGGAATCCTCTGGAACCGTCCTTTTCCAAACCCCACGCGAACGAAGACCGGGGTGGTCTACCGCCGAACGAAAAATGTCATAGCTTTGATGTTTCTCTCTCTTTTCTTTTCGCTTGAAATGATAGAGACAGCATTAGCAAAGCGATAGCCGATTTAGTTAGGCGGTAGAGGTGCGGGCAAATACTAGTAAAAACACGAAGTTACTCGATTATCATTATTTAAAAATAGCCATTGATAATCTTCCACAGATTTGCATTGAATACATATTTAAAATTCAAATTAGTATAATTTTATTGCCATCATGATGCAATATTTAAATGCAAATTACGCCAAAGAATATACAATTAAATGAGTGTACAGAATATATTTTTTTGCAATAATCTTGTTAGCAACAAACTCAACATATTATAGTATTTTTTTTGTTTATTTTTTAAAATAAAGAGTGACGAGACGAGCAGGACATGTGCCTGATGGTAAGCAACATGCCTGCCACATAACAGCACAGTGACACGCAGCTATTGGAACATGAAGAGTTCAAATCATTACCTAGCACTGCACTGCGCTCGTCACCCAGATATCTAAGATGAACACTCTACGCCCTATACATCTCTAAGCCCTGTAATTTCTCTGGAAACGTTGCACTTCAAACCGGAACACAATAATAGAATAACTGGCAAAGGTGTGGTACTTCCCCAGGCGGACTCTGCCAAGAGTCCTAAAAGCTAGGCCCGCTAAGTCTAGGCGCGCCAAAAGAAGTTTTCACTTCAAAAAATTGGCAGTCACAGGAACTGCCGATTGTAGTGAAAAATCATAACTCAGAATTTGGTCAGCTTACTCTGGAAACTACGCGGGTGAAACCGGAGGGCGTGGCCATGAGCATGGCCATGGTCCCGAGTTTACCCAAAGTATTCTTGTCATTCCCGAGCGTGACGCAGAGAATTCCATTCACAGGCCACGAATGATCTGTCTGTGGCGCGCCAAAAACTGATTAAAAAATTAAATTAAAACATTAGGTAAGTACTTACTTACTTTTACCTTCGCGATGTGTTCGTACTACCTCGTCGTTCATTGGAACATGGTGTTAGTTGATTTACAGGCCACTTTTATCCCGAAACCTCCATCAATGTACACAAATAGCCAACATTGTTTTCCTTCACCGTTTATAACCAATGGCAATGACATAATTCTATAGAAATTTATTGTAAATGAGCAATACATGCATTTATAACCAAACTGGCAACGCCTCGTGGCTTAACCCGCGAAGTTATAAAAAAAACCTTTATTTTTTCGGGATAAAAAGTAGCTTATTTAACCTACGCCCGAGTCACAAGTATCGGGGTCTACTCGAGATTGCTCTCTCTGCCACACGATGGACCCGGCACCCGCACGGTGAATCCATGGAATGCTAAGAAGTTAGTCTCTATTCCAAAACTACTGGATCAATTTTAAAAGTATTCACATAACCGCATGGCACTGTAATGTTATGGGCAAGCGCATTACTTGCTCGTCTCGTCACTCTATATATAAAAAAAAACCTAATCGCGATTACAGCAACTTTTGTCAATTCAATAATTGGGTTCTTGCCAAATGTTTCTGTCCAGACTGTTAGCTATTAGAAACTACTATGCTAAACTACTATGTTTACCTTAGTATATGCATTGTGACAAGGAATTAAAGTTCATTTTTCTATGTAACTAAAACATGTGAAAAAATATGAAAAGACAAATTGACTAAAGAGAACTCCAAGCTACTATGCTAAACTACTATGTTTACCTTAGTATATGCATTGTGACAAGGAATTAAAGTTCATTTTTCTATGTAACTAAAACATGTGAAAAAATATGAAAAGACAAATTGACTAAAGAGAACTCCAAGCCATGGTCATTATGGCAATGAATTAAAGTTCAATTTACTATGTAGAAAAAAATATGAAAAAACAAATTTACTAAAGAGAAGTCCAAGCCATGGTCATTATGGCAATGAATTAAAGTTCATTTTTCTATGTAGCTAAAACATGTGAAAAAATATGAAAAAACAAATTGACTAAAGAGAATTCCAAGCCATGGTCATTATGACAATGAATTAAAGTTCATTTTTCTACAAAGCTAAAACTTTAACGGTGAAAAAATATCAAACAACTAATTGGCCAGCGCTCAAGAGAATACCAAGCCATGGTCGTTATGTCAATTAAATAAAGTTCATTTTCGATAGTGTATTTATAAATGTGACTGTAGAAAGATTTCTAAGGAAAATGCTCTTTTATCAATAGACGTAAACGATGTTAGTCATTGAGACTGTTCTTAATTATGTGGGTAATTTTGGGCGTCACTGACTGTTCCTGTTGGCCCAATTCTTGATAGAATGTACTCGTAATAACAGATTAAATATAAATAATAAATAAATAAATATTGGTGGCCAATTCAAGTTACGGTGGGTCTAGTCGGGAGAACGGCGGCTGCCGATCCGGAGACCCCGGGTTCAAACCCCACACGCACCACTGTCTTTTCGAAGTCATGTGCGTAATGCCGCTAACTTAAAACGGTGAAGGAAAACATCGTGAGGAAACCGACATATACCTAGAATCTTTCGAAGTCATGTGTCATCCACCAACCCGCACTGGGCCAGCGTGGTGGACTATGGCCTTAACTCTCTCCTTGCGAGAGAAGGCCCCGAGTCCCAGCAGTGGGCTGTTGATGTTGTTGTTGATGTTGGCCAATTCACACGCAACACCATCTGACCCCAAACTAAACAAAGCTTGTATGATGGCGGCCAGATAGTTGATTTTATTACTTACATATAGTTTTAAATACATACTTATTATACATAGAAACACCCAGACACAGTGCAAACATTTTAATTCATCACACAAATATTTGCACTGGGTGGGAATCGAACCCACGACCCTCGGCCTCGCAAGCAGAGCTACTACCCACTAAGCCTCGAGGCCGGTAATCGTTTCTTATTTCTCTTACGTAGAGGATGGCAGGGTTTTTTTTAACTATACATTACACTTGACCGCCATCTCGCCTGATGTTAAGCGACGGTGCGGTCTACGATGGAGCGTGTTTACCTAGAAGAAACCGATTTACTCTCGATTTGAAGACAGCAAGATTATAACCATCGGAAAACCCCAACTCGGGCTATGCATTTCACAGAATATACGTTCTTAAAAACAAACATGCAACCTAATTGAGAAGTTTTTCATTTTTCGATGTCGGTTCAAAATTTAAAAAAAATATAGGCGGATTTCAAACCTACGACACCACGATTGATAAATCAGACATTCTACCCACTGGGCCACTGCGTCTACACATCATTGCTCCAAGATGATTAATAGTATGACTGCGGTCAACTTGTTCACTTTTAAATTCCACATGAAAACTAACATAGGTATAAGATAAAAAATTAACAATAGCCAATTACAAAAAAAAAAACTTGACGAATGTATGACAAAATGCTCAATCATTCAAGGAAAACCATGATTAGTAGGAAAATATCAACACATTTGGCGTCATGACGCGAAGAAACCGTAGGTAGGGGGACATACATAACACTGTATGTTCTTAAGGTAAATTATTATATTATCCCATAATGGCCCCCATGTTCCGTTAGCCCTTTGTCCCTTCCTACACTTTTATCTATCACTTTAGGGAGTTTGTCGTTAAATCGAGTGACGTTACATAGATTTACACTGTACTAGTAGGTATATGTAGTTGAACAGATCCCTCCTACTAATGAAAATACCGGGACGTCAGCGGTTCCCAAACAGGCGGTTCCCAATTTTTAGGGTTCCGTAAAACGTAAAAACGGAACCCTTATAGATTCGTCATGTCTGTCTGTCTGTCTGTCTGTCTGTCTGTCTGTCTGTCTGTCCGTCCGTATGTCACAGCCACTTTTTGCCGAAACTATGAGAACTACACTGTTGAAACTTAGTAAGTAGATGTATTCTGTGAACCGCATTAAGATTTTTACAAAAGTTTAAAAAAAAAACAAAAATTAGGGGTGCCCCCCATACTGAGAACCGAAACTCAAAAAATTTTTTTTCATCATACCTACACGTGTGGGGTGTCTATCGATAGGTCTTCAAAAATGATGTTGAGGTTTCTAATGTAATTTTTGTCTACACTGAATAATTTGCGCGAGAGACGCTTCCAAAGTGGTAAAATGTGTGTCCCCCCCCTCTAACTTCTAAAGTAAGGGAATGAAAAAACTAAAAAAAATATATGATGTACATTACCATAAAAACTACCAACGAAAATTAGTTTGAACTCGATCTGATGAGTAGTTTTTTTTTAGTACGTCATAAATACACTATTTTTAAAACTTCGATCAAAGTTACAACGAACTACAAGAACTTTGTGTACTATGTATATTATGTTACTTGCTGCAACGGAACCCTTCATGGGCGAGTCCAACTCGCACTTGGCTACTTTATTTTTTTTAATATAGAGTGACGAGACGAGCAGGTCATGTGCTTGATGGTAAGCAACATGCCTGCCACATAACAACACAGTGACACGCAGCTACTGGAACATGAAGATTCCTATTCATTACCTAGCACTGCACTGTGCTCGTCACCTAGAGATCTAAGTTGTTATATCTCTAAGCCCTGTAATTTCACTGGAAACATTGCCCTTCAGACCGGAACACAGTAATGTTTGCACGTTACTGCTTGGCGGTAGAATATTTGGCAAAGGTGTGGTCCTTCCCCAGGCGGACTCTGCAAAGAGTTCTACCACTACTAATTATTTTGTCTGCTGCCCACTTCAGAATAAATTATTCTTTAGCCCTTTTTTCATGTACTTAAAAACCACTATAACTTCAAATTAAATTACTAAAATTCATTATTGTAAGCTATATTAACGGAGACCAAACTTTTACTATAACCCGCAAGAGTTAACTCGAGACCTGAGCCCAGTAGGTAACGCTCAACGGACTCCCAAGACGTTTACTCTAATTCAAAGAAAACGTAATTTCGAAATAAAGTCGCGTCTTTCCTACTACGATTCTACTTCGATCCGTCGTTTCATCCGTTTAAATGTTCTAAGCCTACTCTAATTAAAGTATGCTTAGAACATTTAAACGTCAAACAATGTTCGATCGGACGAGTGTTTTTCGTTGAATTAGAGTAGGCGACCAGGCCTTTACACAACGGCACCATTTTTTTCTGGGTCTCTTCTCGCCCCCCTTTAGGCCTGCGGCGCCCACAAGGGGGCGTTATCGCTCACGTTGGGAAAGACTGGCCGTAGAGCGTTATCTATGCTGTAAGATTAGTTTGTCGCACGTCTGCGCTCATCCATCAAACCCGACCTAGTTTCGGAGACGCTATATTTACTCTGAAACAATGGAACAACCATTCAGGTTGCTGATGAATCGATTATATTTAATTATGCGATTTCTGTTGAGGTAAACTGTTAACGCGATCGCGAAATGCCCCGATCTGGCTTGAAATGTATGTCATTTGAACCAGGGATGTAACGGAGGTCATTTTATCGGAACAGGATCAGAAGTGATGGCAGGAGAGACATTTTTATTGGGGATAAATATATTTTTTTTGTCTAACTCGTGGACACGATAAACATTAACGGGTAATAGGGTACAATCTAACTAAGTAGCCCGTTAGTTAGATTGCCAAAAAATATTGTACACGTATTTTTTCTTTTGTTTCACAAACAAAAAATGACGAAGATACAGCACTTCGAAGTTTCGTGTGACGTCACTTGTGAGTACGATTTTTACTCACGAGTGACGTCGCAACCCCCCACTCTCGAAGAATGGTCTATATCTTTGACGATTTTTAATATTATGAAAAAACAAAAAATACGTGTCCAATATGTTTCCATGATCTAGCTGACGGACTAATTAGGATGGTGTATTTTTGACTTAGTCCGGTACCCTATTCGAAATGAACGAAACGCCCGATCCGATCAACCGACTGATTGTGTTTCGTGGTAAGAAACGTCCATAAGTTCGGCCGATATATCGTTTATCGGACTTCATAGTAGACCTGCTGGACATGTGCCTGATGGTAAGCAACATGCATGCCACATAACAGCACAGTGACACGCAGCTATTGGAACATGAATAGTCCAAATCATTACCTAGCACTGCACTGCACTGCGCTCGTCACCCATCCGTCTTAGATGTTATATCTCTAAGCCCTGTAATTTTTCTGGAAACATTGCGAATGTCATTTGAAGTGATCCAACTCATATTAAAAACTAGCGATTTATTATAAACAAACCTAACGTACCGTCAGGCAAACCTAACGTAATCGCATTAGCTATAATTAAAATTATTAAAAAATAAAAATTTAAATTTTTTCGATAACATATTATAATCTACTTAAGTACATACTAAAATAATAATCACCAATTCTTACCTACAAAATATAAATTCGCGAAATCGTCAATAACGATGAATATGCAAATATTGACGTAGAACAGACGTGTACAGTTGTATACATATAAATGTATACAAACAACGAAATACTGTTATACAATTATAATACAACACAAACATGTATGACACGTGGTCGAGCCGGTACGGTAGTTCTCAAGGGCTCGGCGTTTGCCGAAATTATACAGATGGACTATTATTATTACTAGTTAGCGAGTTTCCGCGTACGCAGTTTAAAAACCGGTTTTATATACAATAAACTTTTTTGTAGTGGTAGGACTCTTGGCAGAGTCCGCCTGGGGAATTACCACACCTTTGCCAGTTATTCTACCGCCAAGCAGTAAGCAGTAACATTACTGTGTTCCGGTTTGAAGGGCAATGTTTCCAGAGAAATTACAGGGCTTAGAGATATAACATCTTAGATCTCTGGGTGACGAGCGCAGTGCTAGGTAATGATTTTGACTCTTCATGTTCCAATAGCTGCGTGTCACTGTGCTGTTATGTGGCAGGCATGTTGCTTACCATCAGGCACATGTACTGCTCGCCTCGTCACTTTTTACTCAAAAAAAAAATACTATAAAAAATCGGTTGGTCCATTGCAAACCTATTCTCGGTAAAAAAATAATTATAAACTGATCACGGGCATTTTTTTGAAGTGACGCCAACCCATAATATTTTCCCCTGCCTACAAACAATTTCTCAACTCAGTTAAAGACGTTTTTACTCCTAAAATGCACTAAAATCATTTACACACCACACGACGCATAACTCCACCAGTATGACATAAAAAAAAACTTGGTCTAAAATAGAGACGAACTTTCTTAGCATTCCATGGATTCACCGTGCGGGTGCCGGGTCCATCGTGTGGCAGAGAGAGAAATCCCGAGTAGATCCCGAGACTTGTGACTCGGGCGTAGGGGGCCCCTTTTGGTGACGTACGTCAACACTCACCTTCACTACTCGTATTTCTCTCCCTGCCCAGCCAAATCCGATATGATCCTACTAGTGCAGCTTTAGATACTCGTTCTAGTATAGAACTTACTGCACTTCTGGACAAGCCAAGGTCTTTAAGCAGGTTATATAGAGATTTTGCTGGTATACCTCTCGCTCCTACTTCTACAGCGTATAAATTAACTACATAGACATTTTTGGATGGATGGATGGATCTCGCAAAAAATTGCGTATTAAATTTATAAATAATGTAACATATAAATATATCTTCTATTTACATAATGACTGTACGAATAATAATTAATTATCATAAATTGCGGATGACATCATGCCAACTGTACAATACCCAGTAGGTATGACGAGGCGATTTTGTTACGACACGTGACGTCACCTCGAAATATGCTTCCATACATGACATTACATAGGTTTATAGTCGGGAACTCAAATATATAAATTAATTATTTTTTGTATAATATTGTTATATTCATTTAACGGGAGACTTAATGACGTCATTTTCGGGGTGGTATATGCCGCATGATTTTCGTCGGACAAGTTTATTAATATTTTTTAATCAATTTTTTATTCAAAAAATCTAACTTGTTTCATATATATACGGAGAGTCATAATGACTTTATATTGACAATTCCGGTAATCGGGCATTCGAAGAAACATTCGATTGACAATTGGCGGCATATGTACATAAAAAAACATAAATAAATAAATAAATATTGGTGGACAATTCACACACAACACCATCTGACCCCAAACTAAGCAAAGCTTGTATGATGGCGGCCAGATAGCTGATGTAATACATATATAGTTTTAAATACATACTTATTATACATAGAAACACCCAGACACAGTGCAAACATTTGAATTCATCACAACCGAATTGATATCCTCCTCCTCATTTTTAGGAAGTCGATTAATAAATGAAAATTACCTAGAAAAGAACAAAAATTCAAACTATTTTTTTTTTTTTTTAATGGCTCTAAACAATAATATTATCTTTTTCAATAGTAGGTATTCAGGTATGTAGTTGTCATTTGCAGCATGACATGGCGACTTCTGTCTTGTCACTGTCACTCTCATTGATGTCACACTACACCCTGACGTCACCGACTCCGTGTCACATTACTATCAACATATATCACAGATTAGATACGATTGTTGGAACACCACTTTTGATATTATACCTACATATAAGATTTTCGTAAACAATTTATATTTATTTTCTTCTGGAAAATTTGATGATTCATATCATGTCTAATTTTGGTAATTATTTGTTTCGTGATATTTTAGTTGATGTGATAAGATAAAAAAGTGTGATATGGATTATTTTTTTATTTATTTTGTCTAAATATTTAAAAATCCAGTGTCATGTTGTTTGTCCCCAACGAACTCTTCACTAAGTCAACCAATATGCGCGAAAGTTAGCGCATTTATGTGTACCTAGTAGCGCTCCGCGGTGTTACCCGCGTAGTTCCTGTTCCCGTTGTTTTTTTTTCGGGATAAAAAGTAGCCTATGTGTTCTTCCAGACTATAATCTATATGTGTTTCAAATTTCAGCCCGATCCGTGCATATATGTGCAACTAGGAGCGCCCCGCGTTGTTACCCGCGAAGTTCCCGTTCCCGTTTGTTTTTCCGGGATAAAAAGTAGCCTATGTGTTCTTCCAAACTATAATCTATATGTGTTCCAAATTTCAGCCCGATCCGTTCATACGTTAGGACGTGATTGAACAAAAATCCAAACATTGACATCCTACTAATATTATAAATGTGAATGTATGGATGTTTGGATGTTTGTTGCTCAATCACGTCCTAACGTATGAACGGATCGGGCTGAAATTTGGAACACAGATAGATTATAGTCTGGAAGAACACATAGCCTACTTTTTATCCCGGAAAAACAACGGGAACTTCGCGGGTAACACCGCGGGGCGCTGCTAGTTTATAATATTAGTAGGATTTGATCGCACTCGAAAGATATGATAGTTTTTATTCCGATTAATGATATCTAGTCGAGAGCAAATCGGTTTCTTCTAGGTAAGCTTAACGCTTCATCGTTGGTCGCATCTGCGCTTAACATCAGGCGAGATGGCGGTCAAGTGTAAATCTATACAAATAAATAAAATATACTTCATATAAGGAGGAGGGTCTCAATTCGGACGTGTATTTTTTTGAGGTGAAAACTTCTTTTGGCGCGCCTAGACAGATTTTTCGTGAGGTGTGAATTGAATTCTAGCGTCACGCTCGGGTATGATATGAAATCTTCGGGTAAACTCGGGACTATGCCCATTGGCCATCTAGAAATGCGTCGGCCAATGGGAAATGTTGAAAGGGCGTGGCCTGGCCATCATGGCATGACCATCTAGAAATGCGTGAGCCAATGGAATATCCTGACGCTTTTCTAGATGCTACGAATATGTTTCGATTAAATTTTCCCGGAGCTTATGGCGAATTTAAAATTGTTTTACAAAAATAAACATTTATTTTTATTATTAAAGTTAAGGGTTACCAATGTTAGATTTAAAAAAAAAATGTATTGATAGACATATACATATAAATGGCAAAACAACGTTTGCCGGGTCAGCTAGTATTATTATAAATGAAAGGTTCGATGATTGCCCCCAGCGGTAGTCATAAATCTATTATACGAGTCTTATCATAATTATTTACAACGTGGATCTTACATAAATAACTGCGAATGTAAGTAGACTTTGATATTATAGGTACGTATTAAAACTCGAAATACAGTGAGGACTTTCATTACTGAATTCCATTTCTTGGTAGTGATATAATTTAATATTTATTACCTTGGGCTGTTAGCCTAAAATATATGTCTATATTGGTGGACAATTCACACACAACACCATCTGACCCCAAACTAAGCAAAGCTTGTACGATGGTGGCCAGATAGTTGATATAATACTTATATAGTTTTAAATATATACTTATTATACATAGAAACACCCAGACACAGTGCAAACATTTGAATTCATCACACAAATATTTGCACTGGGTGGGAATCGAACCCACGACCTTCGGCTTCGCAGGCAGAGCTACTAACCACTAAGCCACAAGGCCAGTCATATACCAGGGATGTTACGGAGCTTCGACTCCGACATGTCGGAACTTCCGATTATTATTACACCTACGGTTCCGACTTCGGCTCGGAAAATTTTGAAACGGAGATTTTAATCGGAGGTAAGGTGTATAAGTATTTGAGATAATCCCTTAAAGCCGGGTCACACAGAGGCGATCCGATAGCGATAGCGATCCGATAGCGAGACGATATTTTTTGTAATGTTCGAATTTGTATGCAACCTGACACACAGCAAGCGGGCGCGATCCCATACTCGGTATCGGATCGCTATCGCTATCGGATCGCTATCGCTACCGGATCGCCTCTGTGTGACCAGGCCTTTATTGTGGTGGAAAGTGAATGGAAATACAAAATCCCAACCCGTTAAATCAATTGCCCGTCAATGTTTATCGTGTCCCCGTGCTTGATTTTTTTATCCCCAATATAAATATCTCTGCTGCCACCACTTCTGATCCTGCCTGTGCATCCGACTCCGGTTCCGATAAATCAAATTTAAAAACTCCGACTGCGCCTTCGGTTCCGATAAAATGACCTCCGTTACATCGCTAGTCTATACTAGCAGCGCCCCGGTTTTACCCACGTCGTTCTCGTTCCTGTAAACATTCCCATGAAAAAAGCCTAAATATTCTGCTTTTTATTGCTGTTCTAGACTTTAGCCTGTGTCCCAAATTTCATGCTAATTGGTTCAGCCGTACTGACTTAACTGAGCGACAAATATCCATACATTCATATTTTAAATTAATACACAAGTAACTCGCGTGATATACAGGGTTCCTACTAATCAGCCTGCATCCGTTTAAGGGTTAAGGGGCATGTTCTGTATATATAAACAAACAACTTTTGTTAAAACACAATACATGTACTTTTGTTCTACAACTTTTGTTAAAACAATACATGTCTATTATTATTAGTTATTCTACCGCCAAGCAGTAATGTGCAAACATTACTGTGTTCCGGTTTGAAGGGCAATGTTTCCATATAAATTACATGGCTTAGAGATATAACAACTTAGATCTCTGGGTAACGAGCGCAGTGCAGTGCTAGGTAATGATTTGGACTCTTCATATTCCAATAGCTGCATGTCACAGTGATGTTATGTGTTTACCATCAGACATATGTCCTGCTCGTCTCGTCACACTTTATTACAAAAAAAAAACCTATACAAAATGTGGTACCTGTTATCAGGTCTCGGAATTAATAGCATAATATACCTATATTACCTATCAATGACGTCTCCGGTCATTGATAAATTGAGCTGTTATAGATATTTGTATCATGTTAATATAATTATTTAAATCAGATAAACTGTGTTATCATATCGTCGTGAAAATAAAAAAAGTATTATCAAATGAATTCCCATAAGTTAATCATTGGTATTTCACAATACAATGTACTATTTGCCATCGCATCAAATTTACTTATAGATAATGTTTGTATTGCACAATGTAATGCAATATTTGTCATTGTTTCAGATATATAAAGAAGACTTGAGAAGAAGTCCGGTTCATTCAGATAAAGTGGCTTCGTCGACAACAAAAACGGCGCCCCTAAATTATTACAAAAACATTAAGCGGAAGAAGAGAAAACTAAAATAGACCTTAATAACAAAGTCCGTAAGACTCTAAACTGCTCTTGTGCAACTGTGCTTAAAAAGACGAGAATCGATTGTAATTAGACAATATATTATCAATATAATTGCAATTATTCCAAATATTGGTTGTAATAGTGAAGATATTAGAACAGGCCGTAATAACCGAAATATTTAAGGCCAAGGCCATAATAGCCCGAACATTTTAGGCACAGGCCATAATAGCCCGAACATTTTAGGCACAGGCCATAATAGCCCGAACATTTTAGGCACAGGCCATAATAGTCCCAATTATTAAAACCACAAGCTCTATAATACCAGTAAAACTAATTATAGTTAAAAGCTTGTGACTCGTATGTGATAATTATTTATTTAAACTGCATTTAGTAGTAAATCGCACGCAGCTATTAGACATAGAAGGAAAAGAAGCGCTGGGTAACCTGAAGGATCTATATTATACTCGCACCATGAAGGACAGTATGCAATGCCAGCACACAGACGCGGATGGAAGCGTGTACAAAGAAGTGGTCGTTATTGGTAAGTTTGTTAATTTAATTTACTAAAACAGTTATTAATGATTCAATATATTACAAATATATTACACTTCGGAGAGTGTGCGACTGATCTGCATGATCTAATAACACCTTGCCCTTTTTTCTATCGGACCTCTCGTAACTCGAAGAAGCGGCACCGTTTCATGGTTGATGTTCCAAAGACACGGACGAAGAGGTTTGACTCTACTTTTGTGATAAGAACGTCTAGGCTGTGGAATGAGTTGCCAGAGTGGGTTTTCCCTGATAGGTATAACCTTGGTGTTTTCAAATCGAGAGTGAATCGGTTTCTTCTAGGTAAACACGCTCCATTGTAGACCGCATCGTCGCTTAACATCAGGTGAGATGGCGGTCAAGTGTAAACCTATATAAGTTAAAAAAAAAAAATGGAGCAGCTGAAAGACTACTAGACTACAGGGACCGTGTCGAAAAGTAGTAGGTCATTTGTATTATCACAAGACATAATATTTAGAAAGATATACAATATTATTCCGCAACGCCTGCAAATATCATGCGACAAGGGGAAAAGATCGAGGGTTGCTACCCCCTCACTTCACTTGTAGTCAGTTGGACAGCTTACAAGTGACGGCATAGTGCTAAATCTTATTATTTTATACCCTTCTATCTTTCTTCTGGTGGTTCAAATGACCCATCAATTTTGACACGGGCCTGTAGTCTATAAGTCATAAATATTATTAATCGTGGCAACTTTCATGAAACGTTTCGTGTTACGTAAATAGTCGGAACTGTCACCCGCACCATCCTACAGCGAACATAGTATTATAACTAACATCATAATAAAACAAGGCTATATTATAACTATCATTTTATGTTAGTTCATTAAAAAAAAATTAAAATTTATCAGTCCTTATCACAAGTAATGTCATTACTATGTGAAAGTTGATATAAAAGTTATAAACAAAAACATACTTAAAATAGTGTCCGTATAGTTACTATGGCAATTATTAGAGGTTGTAGATAAAAATAATTGATAAAAAAAAGTATACTATAACAGTTATACCCCGTTTACATTATTCCAGTCCAGCGACCGAATCCAGCGCTGGATTACTTACTGGAATAATGGAAACCGGCACTGGAATGCATCAATCCAGTGCCAATGCATTCCAGTGCCGGTTTACATTATTCCAGTATGCAATCCAGCGCTGGATTCGGTCGCTGGACTGGAATCATGTAAACGGGGTATAATAGATAAAAATAATTGCGAAAACAATGAAAGAAACTGGTGAAGAATGTTAAGCCTATTTTTTAAGAACATTTTAAATAGGGTAAGCTGTTACAATTTACCATAGCGTGGAATGTCTGCTTGGTTATCATTCTTTCTATTAAAATATTTTTGAAGCGAAAATTTCATTCGTCACGCTCGGGTATGATAAGAAAGCTTCGGGTAAACTCGGGACCATGGTTATTGGCCATCTAGAAATACGTCAGCCAATAGGAAATGCTAAAAGGCCGTGGACATACCATCATGACATGGCCATCTAGAAACGCATCAGCCAATGAGAAATGCTGACGCATTTCTAGATGGTCATGCCATGATGCCGAGGCCACGCCCTCCGGTTATACCCGTGTAGTTTCCAAAGTAAGCTATCAAATTCTGAGTTATAAGTTTTCACTTCTGTCGGCAGTTCCAAGTTCCAATGACTGCCAATTTTTTTTTAATGGTAGGACTAATTGTAGAGTGTTCCTGGGGAAGTAACACACCTTTGTCAGTCGTTCTACCGCCAACCAGTAATGTGCAAACTTCACCGAGTTTCGGTTTGAAAGGCAATGTTTCCAGATAAATTACATAGCATAGGGATTAAATCATTTTATATCTATATATATATAGACGACCTCTTCAGTATCTATTAGCGTATTTTTTTTTATAGTATAGAGTGACGAGACGAGCAGGACATGTGCCTGGTGGTAAGCAACATGCGTGCCACATAACAGCACAGTAACACGCAGCTATTGGAACATGAAGAGCCCAAATCATTACCTAGCACTGCACTGCGCTTGTCACCCAGAGATCTAAGTTGTTATATATCTAAGCCCTGTAATTTATCTGGAAACATTGCCCTTCAAACCGGAACACAGTAATGTTAGCACATTACTGTTTGGCGTTAGAATAACTGGCAAAGGTGTGGTCCTTCCCCAGGCGGACTCTGCTAAAAGTCCTACCACTACAAACCTTACTAAGTTAACTAAGTTACCTTTTAAATGAAAAAATAAAACAAAACAAATTCGACTGGCCTCGTGGCTTAGTTGGTAGTAGCTCTGCCTGCGAACCGGTCGTGGGTTCGATTCCCACCCAGTGCAAATATTTGTGTTTGATGAATTCAAATGTTTGCAATGTGTGTTTTTGTGTATAATAAATATGTATTTAAAACTATATAAGTATTATATCGGCTATTTGGCCGCCATCATACAACCTTTGCTTAGTTTGTGGTCAGATGGTGTTGCGTGTGAATTGTCCACCAATATTCATTTTTATCATATCCAAAAAAATAATTGAGTCGTGAAAATCAAAAGTGAATCGCCACAACTATGTTGTAAGTGTACAAAATACTATAAAGTCGATATGGCAACATCTAGTATATCACAATTGGCACATTCCGTCTCGTCGTTATCACTCTTATCAGTCGTCTCCCGCAGACTGGATTATCACCGAGGCTTGCTCCAGGTCAAGGGTCACGAGTGAAACAACTGGAGCAAGTTCCACGCACTCTATTATGTCCTGGTTTATACAGCACTAGCGTATACTTGCGGCTCCGATCGCTCTACTTGTTCATTTACAAAAATCATGATGATTATGAAACTATATAAGTATTATTTCAGCTATCTGGCCACCATCGTACAAGCTTTGCTTAGTTTGGGGTCAGATGGTGTTGTGTGTGCATTGTCCACCAATATTTAAAAAAAAATATTTAAAATAAGTTACGGTGGTCTTTTTTTTTTTTTTTTTTTTTATAGCATAGAGTGACGAGACGAGCAGGTCATGTGCCTGATGGTAAGCAACATGCCTGCCACATAACAGCACAGTAACACGTAGCGATTGAAATATGATAGTCCAAATCATTACCTAGCACTGCACTGCGCTCGTCACCCAGAGATCTAAGATATTATGTCTCTAAGCCCTGTAATTTCTCTGGAATCATTGCCCTTCAAACCGGAACACAGTAATGTTTGCACATTACTGCTTGGCGATAGAATATTTGGCAAAGGTGTGGTACTTCCCCAGGCGGACTCTGCTAAGAGTCCTACCACTACAAGTCAAGGTCTAGTCGGGAGAACGGCGGCTGCCGATCCGGAGACCCCGGGTTCAAACCCCACACGCACCACTGTCTTTTCGAAGTCATGTGCGTAATGCCGCTAACTTAAAACGGTGAAGGAAAACATCGTGAGGAAACCGACATGTACCTAGAATCTTTTGAAGTCATGTGTCATCCGCCAACTCGCACTGGGCCAGCGTGGTGGATTATGGCCTTAACTCTCTCCTTGTGAGAGAAGGCCCCGAGTCCCAGCAGTGGGAACGTAGTGGGCTGTTGATGTTGATTTAAAAAAAACTAAATAGTCTTTCAGGTAGATTGTAGTATTAGTTGTAGTGGTAGGACTCTTGACAGAGTCCGCCTGGGGAAGGACCACACCTTTGCCAGTTATTCTACCGCCAAGCAGTAATGTGCAAACATTACTGTGCTCCAGTTTGAAGGGCAATGCTTCCAGAGAAATTACAGGGCTTAGAGATACAACAACTTAGATCTCTGGGGTGACGAGCGCAGTGCAGTGCTAGGTAATGATTTGGACTCTTCATGTTCCAATAGCTGCGTGTCACTGTGCTGTTATAATATGGCAGGCGTGTTGCTTACTATCAGGCACATGACCTGCTCGTCTCGTCACTCTTTATTAAAAAAATCATCATCACTCGGAACGTTCTCGAATTCTATCCAGCAACAATACAAAAATTAAAATTTACCAGACTTCCAACATGTCCTTTTGAGTTTTTTTTTCCAAATAACGAGTATGAGTTGTAATGTGACACTGATTAATGTGGTCAGCCTCCGCGGAGCCGTCTGCGAATTCAGATAATTATACGGTCAATCAACAGTAACCGGACCTGGAGGTATACCGCGAGCCGTGAACTGGCATTGCGATTATTTTGCGAGCCAATTCACTTTTTACCCGACTACAAATAATTCATTTCACTGAAAAAACGAAAACAGACTTCAACTTAAAATTATACTACGCTTTTACCCGCGACTTCGACCGCGCGATAGAAATATTTAGAAATGAAACGAATAGTGGTTTGGCCGGATACCGGATATTCGTCAAGCTACGAGGCCGGAGTGCCGGATATCCGGCTACCGGATATTCGGCCCTTTATCGATTGATTTATCGATTTACGATGACTTTTTTAGAGACATCTCGAATCGATCGCAATCACGACCCATACATTTGGTGGTCAGTTAATATGAATCAGTACCCACAGTTGTCAAGGTTTGCTAAAATTTATCTTTCATCACCTGGCAGTAGCGTTTACAGCGAAAGGCTATTTTCAGAAGCTGGTCTGGTATACGAAGCCAAGCGGAGTCGGCTCTTGCCAACAAACGCGGAAAATTTGGTGTTCATTCATCACAATTTACCACTTGTTAATTTTGAGTATTAATTAATTATAAATATAAAATAATAAAAATTTAGACGTTGGTTGTAAAATTATAAAAATATAAGCGATTATAAAAATAAAAAAGGTGTCAATAACCTATTGTGGTATAATTTGGCCTTTGTAAAATAATGTGGTTTTTTAGAATTTTACTATTCGGAATCCGGCCGGATACTGAATTACTATCCGGTATCCGGCCGGATAGTGAAAAGAAGGCCGGATGGGCCGGATACCGGATAGTTACCGGATATCCGATTCATCTCTAGAAATATTAATGTGACTGGGCGTTTTCACAAAAATGTATACCCAACAAAAAATTGGTAGTCATAGGAACTGCCGATAGAAGTGAAAACTTATAACGCAGAATTTGATAGCTTACTTTGGAAACTACACGGGTGTAACCGGAGGGGGTGGCCTGGCCATCATGGCGTGGGCGTCCAGAAATGCGACAATATTTCCCATTGGCTCACGCATTTCTAGATGGGTATGCCATGATGGCCAGGCCACGCCTTTTCAGCATTTCCCATTGGCTGACGCTATGGTCCCGAGTTTACCCGAACTATTTCTTATCATACCCGAGGGTGACGCTAGAAGTCAATTCACATCCCACGAAAAATTAAATTACACGAAAATTACAGGGCTTAGAGACATAATATCTTAGATCTCTGGGTGACGAGCGCAGTGCAGTGCTAGGTAATTTGGACTATCATGTTCCAATAGCTGCGTGTTACTGTGCTGTTATGTGGCAGGCATGTTGCTTACCATCAGGCACATGACCTGCTCGTCTCGTCACTCTATGATATATAAAAAAAAAAAGAAAAACCTGTCCAGGCGCGCAAAAAAAAGTTTTCACTATAATAAAAAACTAATATTTGCTCTCCTACCTGGACGACTTATGATGATAGGTTGTGAAATTTAGCCGAATATCTGAGTTTAATTCTAAACTGAAGTCGGTTTTTAGGGTTCCGTAAAACGTAAAAACGGAACCCTTATAGATTCGTCATGTCTGTCTGTCTGTCTGTCTGTCTGTCTGTCCGTCCGTATGTCACAGCCACTTTTTGCCGAAACTATGAGAACTACACTGTTGAAACTTGGTAAGTAGATGTATTCTGTGAACCGCATTAAGATTTGAACAAAAAAATTAAAAAAAAAGAAAAATTAGGGATGCCCCCCATACTGAGAACTGAAACACGAAAAAATTTTTTTCATCAAACCTACACGTGTGGCATGTCTATCGATAGGTCTTCAAAAATGATGTTGAGGTTTCTAAAATCATTTTCGTCTACACTGAATAATTTTCGCAAGAGACACTTCCAAAGTGGTAAAATTTGTGTCCCCCCCCCTCTAACTTCTAAAGTAAGAGAATGAAAAATCCATAAAAAATATATGATGTACATTACCATATAAACTACCAACGAAAATTAGTTTGAACTCGATCTGATGAGTAGTTTTTTTTTAGTACGTCATAAATACACTATTATTGAAACTTCGACCAAAGTTACAACGAACTACAAGAACTACTATGTATATTATGTTACTTGCTGCAACGGAACCCTTCATGGGCGAGTCCAACTCGCACTTGGCCACTTTATTGTGTATTATATTTCGAAGAAAAAAATAATAGGGTGAAAATTTCTTTGGTTTCTTTCCGCGCAAAGCATTATTTGATGAAGTAACTAATTTAGTAGTACCTAATTAATAAACTTGGTAAAAGTAATTAACGTGAAAACGCCGTTGAAGTAAAAATAACTTTTTCGTTGAGGGAAATTCTTAATGGCACGCTAATGTACATGGTGATTTGTGTGCCGGGGTGTTTTCTATGTATAATAAGGACCTATGTATACAGGGTTATTGGTAATCAGCCTGCATCCTTTTAAGGGGAAGTTAGGTACATTCAATACGTCAACTTTTGTTCTACAGTTTTTAAAAAATATGTTTTTTTTATTTTACAAAATAAATAAAAAATGTATTTGCACGGTCTAAAAGCATCGAACTCTTCGTAACAATTCGTAACAAGAGTGCGTACGCTCTTTAACGCGCAAAAAATGATGTGCCGAAGTGAATAAACACTAAAAAGTCACTAAACAGTACAAAAAAGGGCAACAAACACTAATTTTTTTTGGGGTTTCTATTGAGTTTTAAAGAAAGTTGTAGAACAAAAGTTGTTTGTTTAAAAATACAGAACATGCCCTTAAACGGATGCAGGCTGATTACCAGTAACCCTGTATAAAAACATGTAAGTACTTTTTCAGATATCTGGCTTAGTTTGGGGCTAGATGGTGCTGTGTGTAAAATGTCCACCAATATTTTGTCCACCAATATTTTGTCCACCGATATTTTGTCCACCAATATTTTGTCCACCGATATTTTGTCCGCCAATATTTTGTCCACCGATATTTTGTCCACCAATATTTTGTCCATCAATATTTATTATTTAGTCGTGTAGCGGCGCCGGTACAGCGTAGCAGGACATGCGCGTTAGACGCTTTTTTTCTTCTTAAACACAGTATAGACTATAGAGTGACGAGACGAGCAGGACATGTGCCTGATGGTAAACAACGTGTCTGCCAAATAACAGAGCAGTGACACACAGCTACTGGAACATGAAGAGTCCAAATCGATACCTAGCACTGCATTGCGCTCGTCAACCAGAGATATATGCCCTGTAATTTCACTGGACCTTGGACATGGACGATATCTTGAGAGTTCGAAGCACCGCATGCGTAGTAGCAGTACATCTGTAGCTATACTGGTGACGTATTCTGCAAAATTAGTGCTATTTAATACTAAAATTCAAAGTTATAAGATTTCACTTCTGTCCGCAGTCCCTGTCCTTTTTTTTATACCTAATACTACCTGAATCGTGCACGCGTTGCTACGCCATCTATCGAAAATTGGTCATACCAATTCAAATCTAGAACAAATTTGGTCACCTTAGATTCTAATGACGTAACCTTTTAAAAGATAGACACATGCTGTCACGCAACGAAAGCTCTCAAAAAGCAATATTTTTCCCCGTATTTCTTACATTTTTCATTCATACTCCGCTCCTGTTGATAGTAGCTTAATGTTGTATAGCCTATATAGCCTTCGTCAATAAATGGATTATCTAACAGAAAAAGAGTATTTCAATTCGGACCAGTAGTTCCCGAGATCCTAGCGTTCAAACAAACAAACTCTAGCTTTATAATATTAGTATAGATAGTATAGACTAGCTGAACGCGCGCGCGTTGCTACGCCATCTGTCGAAAATCGATCGTACCAATTCAAATTTTGAACAAATTCGGTTACTTTAGGTTCTAATGACGCAACCTTTAAAATATGACATATGCTGTCACGCAACGAAAGCTCTCAAAAAGCAATATTTTTCCCGTTTTTGTTACATTTTTCATTCCTGCTCGGCTCCTGTTGATAGTAGCGTAATGTTAAATAGCCTATAGCCTTCCTCGATAAATGGACTATCCTACAAAGAAAGAATCGTTCAATTCGGACCAGTAGTTCCAGAGATCCTTGCGTTCAAACAAACAAACATACAAACAAACATACAAACAAACAATCTCTTCAGCTTTATAATATTAGTATAGATAAGACATAAGTCTTTAAGCAATACGCCTGCCTTTTTCCAGAGAAATTACATGGCATAGATATAGATCATCATATATCTCTGACTGACGTGTGGACTGTGGAGTGCACTGCTAGGCTATGATTTGGACTCATGTTCCAATAGCTGCGTGTGACTGTGCTGTTATGTGGCAGGCATGTTGCTTACCAGCAGGCACATGCCCCGCTCGTCTAGTCACACTGTACTATATGGTAGAGGCGCCGGCGGGAACTCCGTTGATTAACCTCCATTAATTTGATGTCTATCATCTCATCACAGCCATTACGACGAGACGGGCGACTGTAAAGGAATATTCCAATGTAGCGGTGGAAATTCTGGAACATTTCGTGAGTCTAGTTTTATACTGAACAAATAGTGAAAATAACTCTTTGGATGTTATTTTATAGGATAAGCGTGATGCGCATCTGATGGTAAGCAACACGCCTTTACTCGGACATACATAACATGACAGCACAGTGCTATGCCACTTTGACTTTGGTATTTGAACTGAAAGAATCTAAATCGCTGTCTAGGTAGTGATTCACTGAATTGCGCTCGTCGCCCAGATATTTGAGGTTGTTTTTTTTTTTTTTAATTTAATTTAAACACTCCACAGACTCCGGGGTCCGTGACTTTTGTCATTACAATAATCTTTTTTTTATTTACATAGTTCTTGGATTAGGAGAAGAAGAGGAAAATAAGGGGGGGAGTAGGGGGGTGGTGAACATTTTAAACGTAATTCTAAAGCTAGTCAGTCCGATATCGTCTGTTGAGCCGATCACTACCGGTTGGGATTCCGATAGTAATCGACTCGACATCGTCTTTTGCCTAAGCCGCCTCCTCCTGGCCCAGAGCCTCCACTACAGCCGCATTTCTGTCTCTAATGGCCATCTGCAGGTTGAAATCTTGAATGATCTTTGGTGATGCAGCCTATGCAGATATTTGAGGTTGTTTATCTCTTAGCCCTGTGATTTCTCTGGAATGATTGCCCTTCAAACCGGAACACAGTAGTATTACGTGTTCATCGTTAGCGTTAATAACGCTTAAAAATGAAAGAAGTGTAACTATCGTGCGTACAAATATAAACATGCTTTTTTATTGTATCTCAGAAAGCTGTTGCGCTATTTTGGCAACATACTCTAAATACACTGAACTGGAAGGAAAATAACAAAATGTGCCAGATGTATTTCTTCCGGGAATTATGTAGAGTCTAATACGAAGACGCGTGGGTCTTGCTGACTGAATTGACAATAAAGGTACAAGTTCGCGCCGCGACCGCGACGCGAGACCGCGACCGGAGACCAAGACAGGCACTTGACACTATGGAATTGTATGGGCGCCAGTTCGCGCCGCGACCGCGACCTCGACCTGTCTCGGTCTCCTGTCGCGGTCTCAGCGCGAACTGGCGTCCATACAATTCCATAGTATCAAGTGCCTGTCGCGGTCTCGTGTCGCGGTCTCCGCGCGAACTTGTACCTTAAGATGACAACCTATGCATACCGGGGATCTACCTCCTAACTAAAACTGTCTTAGCTTTGATGTCGCTCTCTCTTTTCTTTTCGCTTGAATAGATAAAGACAGCAATAGCCGATTTAGTTAGGCGGGTTTCTTCAGACTTGTCCTAGTTTAGAGGGCGTCCGGGGAGCATCCGGGCGTTTATTAAAAACTAGCTGTGCCCCGCGGTTTCACCCGCGTCTATTTGAGGAAAATCCATACTAAAATATTCATTGCTGGCCACTTTATTACGTTTTACGGAACCCTATAAATACGTAAATAAGCAACAATGCATTGTTGTCAGGGGAGCACAATAAGTGACGTCACGACTTGCGGAAATGAGATAGTCTAATTATCTATCACTTGTGAAAAAAAGAGAAAGAGGTACTGATTTTCCGTCCTTATCACCGTGGCCGGCTTTTTCTCTGGCTAAATTACAAATCTGACATGGCGTTGCCATACAAAAGTCTGTTCAAAGCTCAGACTCGGATTTTTTATATTTTATTAAATATTGTGTGTATTTAAAGAAGATTTAAAGCTTGTTTGTGAAAGACTATTAAGAGATTGGTGATATTTATGCTAAGCAATGTGCGTTGTGTAGTGTTATAAGCTGGAATAGCCTCTGTAAAAGAAAAATCAGTGGAATCTCATTTTACACGTAAGTAGACAATATTTGTTATGACGACTTGGTAGAAATTGATATTTATGCATTCTAGATATCTACGTGAATTAAATTTATACAATAACGGCAGTATCTAATCCAAAATTTGCAAAATATGTAAAATGTAAACATAACCCTTAAAACAAAACAAACAAAAAGGTGTGACCAGTTATTTGTTACAAATTTACCCATGAAATATACAAGTAGGTACATTATTTAAAATATTTTTACTGACCATTTGCTAATGATACGTGCTAGATTTTGCCTGTGGCTTCGCATTCGTTCGTTTTTGGAATTAAGACTTCCTTTGACGCACCACATACAGATATTTCGTGGGCTATGAATCGAGCTCAAACGTCACGCTTGGGAATGAAAGAAATCTTTAGGTGAATTCGGGACCATGGCCAGAAATGCGTAAGCATTTTTAGATTGCCATGGCGTGTTACCATGGTTACCATTCAACATATCTAGTCTAGATGGCCATGCTTAGAAGACTTATGTAGATGAAAGTGCTTTGAAGATTTATTCCACACTCGCAGTGCCCTCCGGTTTCATTCGCGTAGTTTCCAAAGTGTGCTGTCAAATTCTGAGTTATAAGTTTCCAGTTATATCGGCAGTCCCTATGACTGCCAATTTTTTCCCGTTACCAATGCTTCAATTTCTGTTCCCTCTCTCACTGCAATTCCAACTCTTATTTTTGTTGGAACTTTTACAAAAATAATTATGGAATTTGAATTTATCACTAGATTTCTGGTAATAATTTGGATTGTTTTATTTATTCAAATTAATTATCATTTTGCAGATGTGCCACTCTGAAGAAGAATAGGATAAAATATTGTGTGAATAAGCAACCAATATATTTCATGAAGCACAGAATAAATCAATATTATCCTGAATTACCAGAACATAGTAGACTGTCTACTACAACAAGGTCTTCCAATATTTAAAAAGCTAATTTTTTGTTTTTTTATACCTAAGTTCCGTGTTACCCGTGCGAAGCCGAGGCGGGCTGCTAATATTGTATAAATTTGATAGGTAAACTATAATATTTAATGTAAAGTATAATTTGAAATAAATATTTTATTGCCCAGTTTTTGATTATTTATTGAAGTTCCTCCATATATCCATATAAATATATATATGTACTTATAAAAGCGAAATGTCATTCATCACGAAATCTCGGAAACTACAAGCGTGCTAGGAGCCTGAAATTTTGCATGGAGGTGCCTTTTAGCACCTCGGCGCTCGCTAAGACAGGGTTTTGCAATGTAAATGTTCTAACAACTTTGTAATTTAAAACTGTACAGGGATGAAATACCTACGGATTGAAAGTCTACATGAAAGTCTGCATTATTCAAGATAAAGCCATGAAAATCTGTGGTTAGACACTTGACACTTTTTATTTTTGTTTTTTTTATTTAAATTTGCCACTCCATACCACACTCGAAGTTGTTGACGAGTACTTCTACCTGGGCCAGAAGATCCAATTAGGTAGATCCAACTTCGACAAAGAGGTCCAGCGTAGGATCCAACTCGGATGGGCAGCGTTCGGGCAACTATGGCACATTTTGGAGTCCAAAATAACCCAATGCTTGAAGACTTTCGTCTTCAATCAGTGCATGTTGCCAGTGATGGTTTATGGAACTGAGACGTGGTCCTTAACTGTGGGCCTCATAACAAAGCTCAAAGTCACACAGCGAGCTATGGAGTGAGCTATGCTCGGAGTCTCTTTGCGTGACAGTGAATCCGTAATGAGGATATTCGCAAAAGAACGAAAGTAGCAATATTCTCATTACAGATTCTGCCGCGCAAAGAGACTACGAGCATAGCTCTCTCCATAGCTCGCTGTGTGACTTTGAGACAGATAATTTTGATTGTTTGTTTTTTCAAACGCAGACTTGATCGAGTGTTCTAAATGTAATATAAGTGATAAAACTTTATATTATATAAAAAGTTTGTAGTACAAACTTTTTATAAAACATAATACCTACATGCCATACCCGTAATACCCACGCGAAGCTGAGGTGGGCTGTTAGTATTACATAAATCTGACAGAAAAACTTTTGCTAATATGGAATATAAAGTTGAATTTGACAAAAAAAAAATATTATCCTGTTTTTTATTGTTTAATTAAGTTCCTCCTAAATAAATAAATAAAATTATTTATATGAAATAAAATCTTTTATTAAATGGTATTTAGAATATGAGCCGAGTAATCTGTAAATGGTAATTAGTTACGTAGTAGGCTAGTAGGTGTTATAAATTTCGAGAGTCCTCATAAGGGGCATGGCCCCGTCTCATTTATCACATTTTGGTAGATTCCTTAATATGGCTTAGTAAGTATCTCATTTGTTGCCGCAATAGCTACTGATAAAATAGATAGAATTTCCCGTTGAATTCATAGAAACGATTGCAGCACCAAATTACCCTTTTCCAATGGAATATTTTTTTTATGGCAATACTTTTTGAATATCAATTGAAATTGAATTGAAATTGAAAGAACGAGAAGCACTATAGTAGTCAGGAACTTTGTAACTCTATTGTATTCCTTCCTCTAAGATTGTTGTAGAACAAATTTGATTACTTCAAATGACACAAACTTCAAATGTAGACACGCGCCGTCACAGACTTCAACGACCAAAGAGAATATAAATTCACGGAACTAAAGCTCTCGAAGAGAAATATTTTTCCCCGTTTTCTTTACTTTACATTCTTCACTCATACTCCGTACCTATTGATAGTAGCGTAATGTTATATACCCTATAGCCTTCCTCGATAATTGGAGTATCCAACAAAAAAAGAATCTTTCGTATCGGTCCAGTAGTTTCCGAGATAGCGTTCAAACAAACAAACTCTTCAGCTTTATAATATTAGTATAGATAACGTACTTAGTTCAACTATTTCGCTAAAGCACTTCAGATCGTAACTCGAAATTAAAAGACTATTGAAAATAACTACGTGAGTCATTTAGAGTTGAACGTATTTTCCGGGGGCACGGGATCGGTCTGCCGACGCCGGCGCCCAGACGCTAGACGGCCGGCACTCGGCTCCGTGCCACGTATTATGCAACTGCATACACGACGGCGGGATGTGAACTGACATTGCACTCTCAGGGTTGCCATCCGTCCGGGTTTCGCCGGATTTATTTTATCGGTGGACAATTCACACACAACACTATCTGACCCCAAACTAAGCAAAGCTTGTATGATGGCGGCCAGATAGCTGATATAATACTTATATAGTTTTTAAATACATACTTATTATACATAGAAACACCCAGACACAGTGCAAACATTTGAAATCGTCACACAAATATTTGCACTGGGTGGGAATCGAACCCACGACCCTCGGCTTCGCAGGCAGACTTACTACCAACTAAGCCACGAGGCCAGTCAAGGTCAGTTTTAGTTCAGAGGATCCAAGAAACATCCGGGCGACGGTTCCGGAATAAGATTTATAGTCCGGAGAGTACCGCGTAACTAAAACTGCCTTAGCTTTGATGTCGCTCTCTCTTTTCTTTTCGCTTGACTAGATAAAGACAGCAATAGCCGATTTAGTTAGGCGGTAGAAGGGCGGGTTTCCTCAGACTTGTATTAGTTCAGAGGAGGTCTGGGGAGCATCCGGGCGTTTCATTAGGAGTCCGGATTTAAAAAGTTTAGTGACTGAATTTAGAAACAAGGCTAGTCGACAGACTTAAGTAAGGAGCAAGTTTACAAGCAAGATATCCTCGCTTCTGAATTTAGTATGCTAGCTTGCTTAGTACTATCACGACACTGAATTCAGTGGCGATTAACTTTGACTAAGTGTAATAAGCCTTTAAATTATTATTAACATTATGAATAAATTTAATTTAAAGATCTGAAAATAATTACTTCAAGTTAAAAAAAACGTTGACAAAGTCTAAAATCCGGTGTTTTTTACGCGTCTTGTCCTAGTCGCCAAATTTGAGAGTTGGCAACCCTACTCTCAGTAAACCTGGGGCAAATAATTGAACGAACGTACTCAAATAAAGGCCGATTTACATCAGACGAGCGAATGCTCATTCTATCCCCACTGTATCAAATTCATTTGGTGTAAACAAACGTAGAACATTCTTTCGTTGTTTTGTTTGCGTTCGCAAAGATTCTATGGAATATCTAATATGGAAAACGCTAAGAACGATGCTTCGTTTACACTAAAAGATCGAGAAAGAATGCTCTTGTTTCAGCTCTAGCTCTATGTTCGTTTAGTTTAAATCGGTCTTAACACTCGTCGCTTAGAAACTAATCCGACGTCATGACGTCATCAAACGTTTGGTGGTTTTTGAAGTGAAATATTCTTTTGGCGCGCCACTGACAGATTTTTCGTGGACTGTGAATTGAATTCTAGCGTCACGCGGCAATTATAAGAAATCTTAGGGTTAACTCGAGGCCATGGCCATTGGCCATCTAGAAATGCGTCAGGATTTCCCATTCTAGCTAGCGAGCTATCAAATTCTGAGTTATGAGTTTTCACTTCTGTCGGCAGTTCCTATGACTGCCAATTTTGTTACTTATCGCGATTGTTCACTAAACTACTAAATATACCATTTTAATTAGTCCGGTAGGTAGATAATGGAAACGTATTTTTGTTTTATAAAATTACTAGCGGCCCATTCCGGCTGCGCTCGGATATTGTCATTTAAAGACTATTAATCGAAATATAAACTAATCCTATCTCTCAAGTTGGACTAGACTGCTCACGGTGTGCCAATTTAATTTAAAATCGGTTAAGTAGTTTAGGAATCCATCGCGGACAAACATCGTGATTTATATATATTAAGATTTATGATTGAGAAAGGTATAATGTGTCATCAAACTTCCAGAAGAATGGGGACTTGTGACGTCACGCCTTCGTAAAATTCGCAATATAAAGTGACATCGTTTGAAGGCTGATTTACATCAGACGAGCGAATGTTCATTCTATCCCCACTGTATCAAATTCATTTGGTGTAAACAAACGTAGAGCATTCTTTCGTTGTTTTGATTGCGTTCGCAAAGATTCTATGGATGGAATATATAATATTACTAGCTGACCCCGCAAACGTTGTTTTGCCTTAGTGAACAACCCTTGTCACTTAGGGGTATGAAAAATAGCTAGTAGCCGATTCTCATACCTACAGAATATGCATATAAAATTTGGTTAAAATCAGTAAAGCCGTTTCGGAGGAGTAAGGAAACAAACACTGTGACACGAGAATTTTATATAGGTATAAGATGGAAAACGCTAAGAACGATCTTTCGTTTACACTAAAAGATCGAGAAAGAATGCTCTTGTTCCAGCTCTAGCTCTATGTTCGTTCAGTTTAAATCGGCCTTTAAACTTCTAAGCGCTGTATCTTCGTTAATTTTTTTTTTTTTTTTTTGTTAAATTATGAATCGGCCTATTCTCATATATTATGTTTGTGTTTCAGGGAACGGTCCGAGCGGCATGGTCACGTCGTTCATGCTGGCGGGCAACGTGCCCTATCTGAAACCCATTCCGGACGACCTGCCCATAGACGACATGCTGCGAGCCAGGTGAGCACAGGCAGCCCACGAAACGTTCCCACTGCTGGGACTCGGGGCCTTCTCTCGCAAGCAGAGAGTCAGGCCCATCCACTACACACCGGCCCAGTGCGGGTTGATTGATGACACATGACCTCGATTCTAGGTACCTACATGTTTTTTTGACGTGATAACGTCTTATAATTCGATGAAGCCGGCTGCACGCCCGCAAAACATGACGTCATGTGCCGTTACCGCCGTTACCTCGCCTTATTACTTTTCGCACCATCTAGTGAGTGAAATGTGTACCTATTACGTTCAAGGAGTCTGTCCATGTTTTAGAAAAGCGACGATATGAAGTTAAGAACTTGTGCTAGTACAATGATGTACCCAGAGATGGCGCTTTGAACAGCTTTTCAAAAAGCTTCAGAATGTTTTACCTAGATGGCGCTTAACACAAATTTCATCAGTATTTTCTTTAGACGTTGTCACGTTCAACTATCGTCAGTGAACCAACTTTACAGACAACCATTTTTTTTAACTCTTTTAGGTTGACTTTACCGCCATCTCGCCTGATGTTGAGCGACGATGCGGTCTACGATGGCGCGTGTCTACCTATGTCGGTTTCCTCACGATGTGTTCCTTCACCGTTTTAAGTTGGCGGCATTACGCACATGACTTTCAAAAGACAGTGGTGCGCGTGGGGTTTGAACCTGGGGTCTCCGGATCGGCAGGCGCCGTTCTCCCGACTAGACCAGCCGTAACTTAACATTATTTATTTTACTTATTACTTACTTTTACTCTCTTTACATTTATACAACATGGCGCGGAAAGGACCAACAATATGTATGGTAGTTAATCCATATTAAGTTTCGAATCGCATATGTGAAAATTAAAATATAATTATAAGAATTTCTTTTTATATTTATTGGAGTAATGGAAACCCATCATCATCTACAATCAGCAGGTCTACTACGAAGTCCGATAAACGATATATCGGCCGAACTTTGGACGTTTCTTATGACCGCCATACACGCTACGGTATGCCGGAGAGGTCTACCTGTGCAGTTATGCCTGCGCAGTCCAACCGAACAGAATTGATTTTCGATCTGGCTCCGGTCGCCTGTGCAGGCTTCCCACACACACTCCGGTCTACCTGCGCAAGCATAACTGCACAGGTAGACCTCTCCGGCAGACCGTAGCGTGTATGGCGGGCCTTAACACGAAACACAATCAGTCGGTTGAGCGGAACGGGCGTTTCGTTATTCCGAATTCCGACCGACATAGATTTGACAGTTTTTGTGTCGTAAACCTTACTCCGAAAGCATTTAATTACCTTACCGAATATTCGGACAGCTGTCGGTTGGATCCGATTATTCGGAGGTTGTTTTCGTACAACGCTAACAAAAGCATGCTTTTAAGTTTTTTTAAATCTTTTTTTTTCTTAATGTGGAGTAATATTATATGCAGTGCGGGTAGGTGTGTACATTTAGACGTAATTACTAAAAGCTGTATCTGCCTCGTTCCAGATTATCAAACCTGCCGGAGGGGCAGAGCCTCTACGAGACAGACTTGATGGAGCTGGCCGAGGGTCTGGAGGGCAGGAGTCAGAACCCTGTACCGTTGCTGGTGAGCTAACACTAACTAAACATCGGTGGACAATTCACAAAAAACACCATCTGACCACAAAAAAAAAAAAAAAAGCATTTATTCATTAAAAAATACACAGAAAAAAATATTACAAATAAAAGTTGCTAGCATTTGATTAGTAATAAGTTAACTACCGTCGAACTAGGCTTGGGCATAGAATAGATAATACAGATAGAACGGACACTCCCTACCCCCCGCCAGTTTCAAGCTTCCTACCCCGCAAGGACGCGAGAAGCTCTCAACGAAGGGTTATATCGGACGACAATTTTCTATGAGAATACGACCATGACGCTGTGTTCGCTGTGACGAAATTATTAAACTCGTTGTTTTTAAACTGCGGCTTTCGTTAATCGTTGTGAAATACGTCAGTGGCGCCAATAACGTATGGTAACGAGTGATGGCGCGGAGTATAGTTCGCTTAGTCACTAGTGTTGCCAATTTAGTGGATTTTTTTACTAAGATTGCAACTATTCAGATTTATTGGTAAGTGATTATTTCTTAGCATTCAACCGACTCAAAAAAAAGAAAGAGGTTCTATATTAGACTATCTGTACTTTTATGTGCGTCCATGTATATATTATGTCGGTCAATAGTGAACAATGAATATAGGATTTCATCTAGTAGTATGCTTATTTAAGATTTCGCAACAACCGTTCATTAAAAGCAGTAAGAGGATACGAGTACATTGACTATTGGAATGGATAGTTCCAAAAAAAATTAACGATATTTTTAAACTAAAACTTATTCAGTAATTAACGGCTTTGACATTGACTTATAAACTTTAATGGTTCTAGTACTACCGGTACTACTACGATTTAGTTTCATTTTTAACCAACTTCAAAAAAGGAGACGGATCTCAATTCGTTTATATGTTTGTTACGTGATAGCTCCATTTATTGTGAAACAAAGGACATAAGCCCAAATCACATTGAAAAAACCCAGGTGCCACACCTGGGGTTTTTGATGTACCTCGGATTTTAAGTTATTAGTAATAATATTCTAAACTATCATCATCATCCGTTTGAGTGGCTAACCTGCGTTTTTTTGCCTGTAGAAGTTTTGTAGAAGTTCGTGTCAAAAGCTCGTTTTATGGAACAAAATATATTGTATAATTTGGTGTTAATGATAGAAAAATAATATATACCGGCTGAGTCATAAAGAGATATATCAAACAATGCACGAATATGCTTAGGTTCTTTTCGCGATGGGTGGCCTTGGAATTCAAATTTAACGAGTGTAAGTAAAATAATTCATGATAATACGCTTATTTTTGGTAATGTACTTTGGACTTTGTATTCAATTGTCAGTATGCTTACATCGCGGGTCAAATTTGGACAAGTGCTAGCACAAGCACAGCACTAGCATAGGTCTGGGATATGAGGCGTACTTGAAGAGAGGTATATGCTCAGATGTTATGAAGATGATGATGATGATTACATCGGATTGCATTTTTTTATTTTAACTAAACAGTTTAACTTTTAAAAATCTATAGGTGAATTTAAAAAAAAAACGCCTACAAAACTACACTGATAAAAAAACATGTTAGCCACTAATTTGGGTTCTGGGAGTGGTGTAATTTTTATTCCTAAAATATATTTACATGCAATTATTCGATTTTTTTGAGATTAGATACAATTATTTTGTGCCGAGGTCAGGGTACGATTTGGGCCATGTCCTTTGATGTTTCTTATTTTTGGTAGATCATAGTTTTGAAATATGAAAACAAAACTAAAATTTACTTTCGTTTATTTTTGTTTAAGTTTTCTATGATTGTCGTTGAAATTTGGTCAAGTAAGTTTCTGAATTTAATTTGAAATTACAACTGATTTTTGTTTATTCGGCGCAAATAAATTATTAAGTAATGACTTCAACCTTAAAATGTGATTTGAGTATTATAATAGACTCACTCACTATTCTCACAATATTTAAAGTTTTATGCGATCCTTACTATAATGCGAATAAATAAATCACTATTTATCAACATACAAAAGTAATATTTTTTTAAGTATTAGTAATAAATTAAATCCGGAACTAGCAACATTATCCGACGTCCGACATAATGTTTGTTTACAACATTTAATTTGGAATTTTGAGTTGAAAAATCATGTGCTTTCTCTTTACTAGTCGCTGACATGAGGTGTTAATTATTAATAAGTAGTTTGTGCAGTGTATGATAGTCTGATATACCTAGTGAACTGTGATAACGCCTTTTAAAATGCAACTTATGAACGTTGTTGTGTACCTAATCTAATGTTCTGTGACTAGCCTACCTATAATGAAATACGCGATATGTGGAGTGATTAATTAATACATTGTCAGAATAAAGTTTTCTCTTTGGGTAAGTGTACCTACTTAACTAAAAATCAATTCGTACATGGTACCTTTATTATCTCCTATTTTGTTTTAAATCTTCTCCCTTCTGATTGTTGATGAAAGTTATATTTACCTACATTAAAGATCGAACACTAACTAGGTAAGATTGTAAGCCACTTAACACAGGCAGGTGAACTCACGGGTCACAGCTATTCCATAAAATAATTTAGTAACCCTAGATGACACGCACACATGCGTAAATGTGTTCGAACGACTTAAGCGTAGTTGTGTGAGTGTAGGTATGTCGACTTCACCGTTTGTTTGGAGTTTAGGCCGAGTGTCCGGGGTGTGGCTTGGGCCTGTGTGTCGACGTGCAGCGCCCTCCTCGCATCCAGTGTCCGTCCACAGTGTCCAGTGTCCAGTCCACAAACTAAGCAAAGCTTGTACGATGGCGGCCAGATAGCTGATATAATACTTATTATAAATTTAAATACATACTTATTATACTTAGAAACAGTGCAAACATTTGAATTCAGCACACAAATGGAATGGATTTCCAAAAAAACAGATCATTTTGGTGGGATTTTCTAAATGCCAGGTGATCTAAATCGAGGGATTCAATTTCCCCGGTACTCACCAACCAGGTAATTTACACCTCAGTGTTGGGGTAAATTTTTTTTTTAAATTAAGAGTGACGAGACGAGCAGGACATTTGCCTGATGGTAAGCAACATGCCTGCCACATAACGGCACAATGGCACACGCAGCTATTGGAACATGAAGTCCAAATCTTTACCTAGCACTGCACTGCGCTCGTCACCCAGACATCTAAGATGTTATATCTCTAAGCCCTGTAATTTCACTGGAAACATTGCCCTTCAAACCGGAACACAGTAATGTTTGCACAATGCACATTACTGCTTGGCGGTAGAATAATTGGCAAAGGTGTGGTACTTCCCCAGGCGAACTCTGCTAAGAGTCCTACCACTACAAAAACAGACAATAGGAGAAGTATCTGACAACTTTTCGTTTAGCCTCAACTATTGTACCCAAAATTTGCGTCCAGCTCTCGCAATATGATAAAAAAATTGGCAGTCATAGGAACTGCCGATAGAAGTGAAAACTAGTGACTTAAATGTTTTCACTTATAATTAAATTGTCCAATTTATTTATCGCCCTGTCAGTCGACAAAGTAATTGTTAAACCATCGTAGGCCTATGTACATTCGCATAATTTCAACACCGCCAGCTAAATCGATGGTTGCGCCATCTAGTTTTATATCAACGTAATTATACAGAAGCAACTCTTTACTGTTTCTGTTTCCCTGGTACTGGTACCTAGGGGCAAACACAACTCTTTTATATTTCTGTTGTCCTGGTATCTGGAGATAAACGCTGAGCTGTTGGAGGTAGGTAATCGAAACTCTTTACTGTTTCTGTTGCCCTGGTACCTACCTGGCCGTTTTTACCGAGTTTACCCGAAGATTTCATATCCGATCCGATCCGATCCATTATCATATCCAAGCGTGACGATTGATGAATCCATTTCACAGCCCACGAAAATTTTGTCTATAGCGCGCTTAAAGAAGTTTTCACTTCAAAAATTACAAAGTAAAATCACCCTTTCACATGTTCTTGAGATAAGGTGACTCCTCCCGTAGAGGAGGTATTTTATCGCAAATTAGTCGGCGTGAGTCGGCAGTCTCTTTAATTCCCTTATCGGTTCAACGTTCGTAATTGGCGTTATCAGTACCCCACATGGACGAAGCGTGCTTTCGTTGTACGCTGCTGGCCATAATCTATTTTCTCCAAAAAAAAAAAAACAAGATCCGGCTTCAATTTAAAATCAAATTCGGACATTCGAACAAATTTCAAAACTATCTATCACTATATCGTGTATATACATAAAAACAAGTTTAAATTTTTTTGTTGATATCAAAAACCACCTTACCGATTTCTATAAAATTTACATGGGACCACGTCTGAACCAGGTGTCCCAGCGTTGAATTTTGGAGGGGGTCACCAGTACAGTCTCAGATTTGGGGGGGGGGGGGTTTTGTCACTAGTAGAAATACAATAAATCGAGTAAAAAATACTACTAGTAGCGCCCCATTTTAATGTAACGTATACGATTTTTTCAGGCAACTCATTCCACAGCCTCGACGTTCTTATCACAAAAGTAGAGTCAAATCTCTTCGTTCGCATCTTTGGAACATCAACCATGAGGGTTAGTTAGAGTCTTGATATGATGTGAAGTGCTAAGGGTTAGCTAGCTAGTATGTGCATTATATACCTATAAAAGAAAACCAAAACACTGTAGTGGTAGGACTCTTGGCAGAGTCCGCCTGGGGAAGTACCACACCTTTGCCAGTTATTCTACCACCAAGCAGTAATGTCCAAACATTACTGTGTTCCGGTTTGAAGGGCAATGTTTCCAGAGAAATTACAGGGTTTAGAGATATAACAACTTAGATCTCTGGGTGACGAGCGCAGTGCAGTGCTAGATAATGATTTGGACTCTTCACGTTCCAATAATTGCGTGTCACAGTGCTGTTATGTGGCAGGCATGTTGCTTACCATCAGGCAAATGTCCTGCTCGTCTCGTCACTTTTTATTTAAAAAAAAACTATGCAAAATTAGTTTTTAATGTCGGTACGTTCAAGTTAGATCATTCTAGACTGTCCCCGACTGCCCTTGTGACGTAACCGGACCTGATATAAACGGACTTGCCACAAAATTAACTATTTATATCAATAAAAAACCACAATGCAATGACCTCTGCGACTCTGTGCTGTCGCCAACTGTTACACATTCAAGGCTGTTATAAAAATGCAACCAGTTTTTTATGTAACGCCCAGGTTTCCTTATCTCTGTAAAATACGGCTCTACAATTTGCCTTTTTTTTTAAGAGTGCGCCTAAAGCCAGGAAAAAATCCGATTTCACCCGCGCGACGCGTTTCTTAATGTGATGTACATAAAGTCGAGAATAGCATGACACAGTTTGGAGGAAAAATCAATATTTAATCAGGCGTCCATTTTTGACGCAAGTTTTATTTAATTACTCAATAACTAAACATAAAGGACATTGTTCATTTATAAGGGACTTTGGGCTAAACGTGGCCATTGACTGTCACTGATATCATATATTAAACTTGATGGCTTCTAGCAGTTGATATCAGAATATTATCTTTTGGTAGTAGCAGAAAAATTACTTACGCATATTTCCCATAAGTAATGCGAACGTTGACGAGGTTATTTTTAAACAAAACTACAACATTTTGTACCATCGGAGGGCCAGAGTCGTTATTGGACGATGCCATCGGTTTCCGAGGGTCAGCTAGGGTCCCAAGAATGCACTTTCATCAACCAAAAACACATCATAACACAATTTCCAAATACGAAAGACATGACACAATAAACATAAACAAACAGCTGATAACTACGCATTTTGCATCGACGTATTCAGTGCTGCCATTGTAAAAAATATATTAATATCGATCTAAAAAAAATCGATAGTGATTTTGTGGATAAAATCGATGCAATTCTATTATGGTAGCTGCTGATTAAAATAATAACTAAAATATTCAAAAGTTAGTGGTTAAAATGAGTAGATGATTATTAATACTGCTCTACGGAATTATTGTTTACTGTTTATACAGCATTAGGCAGTTGTCTCACCGGCAACGATGAACGAGTAAAGCTAGAATTAGAAACGAGTTGGCGAGCCGCGGGGAGCGAGTGCGTAGTTCCCATAGTTGTGTACCTCGGCTCGCTATTACTCGCATCACTCGCTCGCAGCGTAAAATAACGTGTACGTTCAGATCCACACTGAATAGACAGAAATGAACCGCTGGTTGCTCTCTCGGCGTGTTCTAATTCTAATCGCTTAGCGAGTATTGCTGAGCGAGTGTTATCTTTCATAGCTCTTGTCGCTCAGCGACTAACTAGTGAAGCGAGTGCTCGCCGGGAGTGTGAACAGTCAGCGATCAACTGTTTGTATAAATACGCATCTCTTTAATTTAGGTACACGGAATGTATATCTATTGTACGTTTCTTGAGCGAGAAAATAGTCGATAGTTACTCGTGTTCTCGCCGGCGGCGGCGGTAGGAAAACTGCCTAAGTAGATGATTTTGTTTTTCGTGGCGTTGTAAAGTAAAAGCTGGTGCGACGAAAAACCATTGCACAAAAAAGCTAACTACAGTGTCGCTTGAAAACAACTTAAATACGATATTAATTGTTTATTTCACGCATAATTATTAAGACGACTTTTTCTATCGATTTACAGAAATCGATTTTATTCGAGAAAAAAATCGACATCATTCAAAGCTTATAGACTGGCAATATAATTGGTTGAGAAGTCGGAAATAAAGATTAAATTACTTATATAATGAACTTTTTATCTATTAATCTGGGTACTAAAATAATACATCAGAATTCATTACAAAAATAAATCGATTTTTTGACAAAATCAAATTATCAAGAACATTTTGTCCACGGATAGCCCATTTTGAACAATGTCCTTTAAAAAGTGTTCGGTTACTTTACTAGAACGTACAAATAGGAATTTTATTACCAAAAAATAATGTGGGGTCATCGCTGATAATTTCGAGTACTCGAATTAAAACGGGTTTTTTCGGTGTCATTTTTATTTTTTTATTGCAAAAAACTCTGATCTATTTTTAAAATTCTATTCGGTTATTGTGCTTCTTCTTGATTGTACCCACACGTCAATTTTTTTTTTGTCATAGTTTTTAGTTTCTTAACTTCAGTGAGCGGCGTCGAAAATGTCCTTTTTTCGTTTTCTGGCTTTAGGCTCCCCCTTAACTCCCAACGCAAAAAAGACAGGTTGTTATTGGCTTTGTCTATGGCATCGTAGCTCTAGATGGCTCTAGAATGGCTGGGCTAAACCGATTTGCTTTTGACAACCCACTCAATCACTAATGCGACGCATTCCATAGCCTAGGTATTTATTTATTTATTGTTAAAGTGGAGTCAAACCTCTTCGTTCGAGTCTTTACCTCTAGAATAGTGCTATTTGTATCCTTTTTTTTTAACTATTATAAGTTTACACTTGACCGCCATCTCGCCTTGACGTCTATGCTTTGTCTATGAAACGTAATTTCGAAATAAACTCGCGACTTTCCTGCGCTCATACCGCCTAACGAAATCGGCTATCGCTTTCCTTCTCCGGTTCTACTTCGTTTCGTCTGATCGAACATTGTTTGACGTTTAAATGTTCTAAACCTACTTTAATTAGAGTAGGCTTAGAACATTTAAACGGACAACGGATCTGAATAGAACCGGAGTAGAAAAGTCGCGAGTTTATATCGAAATTACATTTATCGTAGAAACAGAGAAGACGTTCTGATGTTAAGCGACGATGCGGTCTACGATGGAGCGTGCTTAACCAGAAAAAAAAACCGATTCACTCTCGATTTGAAAACACCGAGATTGTAACCATCGGGGAAAACGCACTCGGGTACCGCATTCCACATCCTAGATATAAGAACTAGACACGTCAAGCTTATAACGCCGCGTCGTTTTTGCGTCTAGGCTTAGTTGTAATATTATAATTGGTATGTACATATTTTATTTTTCTCAGAAATTCAAAGCGATTTGTTGCAATAAATCTTCGATATTCGTTTATTTCGTAATTGTGATTTATATGGGTCCGCCGTTGAGATAAAAATATACTGACAATGATTCTCGATCTTTTTGAGTAGGTACTCAAACCCTGCAAAGGTCCTGCTTGTAATATACAAGCTGAAATTCAAGTTCTTTGTTATTGCAAGCTTGTAATTTACAAGCGGGCCCGGGGGTCTACCGCCTAACGATAAACGCTTTGACGCTTTAACGCTTTGGACATTGCCGTCTCTTTCATTTCAAGCGAGAAGAAAAGAGACAGCAGCGCTGAAAGCGTCAAAGCATCAAAGCGTTTTTCGTTAGGCGGTAGAAGTGCCGTTCCGGCTTCTCTCGGATATTGCCACATAAAAACCATTAATCGAAATAAAAATACATCACGTCGAGGACGCTCATTTAACTTTTTTTTGTATTGTTCATCTATATATATAAAAGCGAAAGGTCACTCATCAAGGAATCTCAGAAACTACAAATGCTAAGAATCTGAAATTTTGCATGGAGGTCAACGTCCTTTTAGCACGTAGGCGCTCGCTAAGACAAGGTTTTGCGAAATTCAACCCCTAAGTGGGTGAAACAAGGGATGAACGGATCTATGAAAATTTTGTATGAAACGTGATTTTCAAAGTTATCAAATTTTGTATCTTGACACTTGACACGAAGCAATTAAGTGCATGTTCTATAAAAAAAAAAATTTTCGAACTGTACGGGGGTGAAATTGGGGTTGAAATGAGAGATGAATGTCAATATGGAAGTTCCCAACCGTTGAAGATAAAACCATGAAACTCTGTATATAGACACTTGACACGAAGCAAACGAATGTTTGTTCCATCAATTTCGTAATTTCGAACTGTACGGGGGTGAATTTGGGGTTGAAATGGGGGATGAATGTCAATATGGAAGTTCCCAACCGTTGAAGATAAAATCATGAAACTCTGTATATAGACACTTGACGCGAAGCTAACAAATGTTTGTTCCATCAATTTCGAACTGTACGGGGGTGAAATTGGGGTTGAAATGAGGGATGAATGTCAAAATGGAAGTTCCCAACCGTTGAAGATAAAACCATGAAACTCTGTAAATGGACACTTCACACGAAGCAACCGAATGTTTGTTCCATCAATTTCGTAATTTCGAACTGTACGGGGGAGAAATTGGGGTTGAAATGAGGGATGAATGTCAATATGGAAGTTCCCAACCGTTGAAGATAAAACCATGAAACTCTGTAAATGGACACTTGACGCGAAGCAACCGAATGTTTGTTCTATCAATTTTGTAATTTCGAACTGTACGGGGGTGAATTTGGGGTTGAAATGGGGGATGAATGTCAATATGGAAGTTCCCAACCGTTGAAGATAAAATCATGAAACTCTGTATATAGACACTTGACACGAAGCTAACAAATGTTTGTTCCATCAATTTCATAATTTCGAACTGTACGGGGGTGAAATTGGGGTTGAAATGAGGGATGAATGTCAATATGAAAGTTCCCAACCGTTGAAGATAAAACCATGAAACTCTTTATATAGGTACTACTTGGCACGAAACCAATACATGTTTGTTCTAGCAATTTTGTAATTTCGAACTGTATGGGGATGAAATTGAAGTTGAAATGGGGGACGAATGTCTCTTACGCTTTCACACCTAAACAACTGAACCGATTTTGATGAAATCGTTTTATTATAAGCTGTTTTTAGTAACAGTAAAAATGTGTCTGGGTGTAAAATTAGTAATTGCCTGAGTTACCTCACTATTTCTTTCGCGCGGACGAAGTCGCGGGTAACAGCTAGTTCAATATAAAATGAAAAATTGGCAGTCATAGGTCATAGGAACTGCCGATAGAAGTGAAAACTTATAACTCAGATTTTGACAGCTTACCTTGTAAACTACACGGATGTAACCGGAGGGCGTGGCCTCACCATCATGGCATGGCCATCTAGAAATGCGTCAACATTTCCCATTTTCTCACGCATTTCTAGATGGTCATGCCATGATGGCCAAGCCAAGCCCTTTCAGCATTTCCCATTGGCTGACGCATTTCTAGATGGCCAATGGCCTTGGTACCGAGTTTACCCGAAGATTTCTTATCATACCCGAGAGTGACGCTAGAATTCAATTCACAGTCCACGAAAAATCAAAGCCAAAAGAAGTTTTCACTTCAATAAAATAGCCGTTGTATTTTTTGTGGTACAGAGTGACGAGACAATTGTGACGAGAGTGACTGTCATTTCAGTTTACTGATGCGTTCAACATCCGTTTTGCCAATTCATGAAACGGCCGTAGCGTCCGATACCCTCGCGACCGCGGAGTAGTTACCTACTAGTGATAAGATAACCTGGAGACCCCTCGCTAACGACATAGTCGCTCAGATTGACTGGATGAAAATAACGGCGGCCCGAAATAGCATCGCTTTATCTACGGTTTTTTGAACTCCGGAGTAAATATAGGGGTGTTTTGGAAGTATGAGCACAGAATAAATATTAGTACAGAAGCCTTACTTACCGAAAACAATTATATAAATAGCGACTCTTGCTGGGACACAACAAAGTTCAACGCAATACCTGTCGCGATTTTCAAATAAACATTTGCGCTCTTTCGAACGCGTAACTCTGTCCCTGTCTAGCGCGGAGGGTTGTCGACATATCTAATAACAATATGCGCGGGAAACGTGTTGCGCGAGCGCTCAGCCGTGCGTCCGACAACCGACTGGCACTTGTCCCCTGGGAGGGACGGTCTAGCTGTAGGCTAAAACCGCGCGACCTTGAGCGAGTGAGGATGCACTGGTATGAGTCACGCACAATGGCCCAATAAAAAGAGGCTAGGTGCGGAAAAGGCCCCGCTAATTATGTAATGTAACAAATAAAAAATGTGAAATAGTCCGCCCTTGAATAGGCAGCTTTAAAATAGTTGATTATAAAGTTTGTTGTCTAATTGTCATGGACAACATAATATTTGCATGGCGCAAGGTTGATTATGGAGTTATCAATGTAAACTTTTAAGATCTTGTTGTACCTACCCATTTTCGCAAATAAAGTAATTTAGTTATTTATATCTAAACTAACTAACTATAGGGGTGTTTTAAACGACTTCGAAATAAAAAAATTGGCAGTCATAGAAACTGCCGATAGAAGTGAAAACTTATAACTCAGAATTTGATAGCTTTGGAAACTACGCGGGTGAAACCGGGGGGACGTGGCCATGTAATGGCCATCTAGAAATGCGACCAATGGGAAATGCTGACACATTTCTAGATGACCAATGGGAAATGCTAACGCATTTCTCGATGGCCAGTGACTATGATCCCGAGTTTACCCGAAGATTTCTTATCACTCCCGAGCGGGACGCTAGAATTCAATTCACAGCTCACGAAAAAAGTGGCGCCAAAAGAAGTTTTCGCTTCAAAAAAGGAGCTTCCCAATTCATTTGTGTTTTTCTTTTATTTTGTATGTATGTCGATTTAAACTGAACGAACATAGAGCTAGAGCTGGAACAAGAGCATTTTTTCTCGATCTTTTAGGCCTACTGTCCACGCACGCGTCTTTTGTCGAATGCATGCATCTTACGAACAAACGCAAGACGTGCGGCTGTCGTGTCGTTGTCGTTTCGTGGACACAGGCTTTATTATTTGTACGCAAGATGCAAGCATTCGTCTTGCATCCGACAATTGTCGAAATCGTGCGGATGTCGTGCAGCTACGTGGACAATTGGCCTTAGTGTAAACGAAAGATCGTTCTTAAAGTTTTCCATATTATATATTCCATAGAATCTTTGCGTACGCAAACAAAACAACGAAAGAATGTTCTACGTATGTTTACACCAAATGAATTTGATACAGTGGGGATAGAATGAGCATTCGCTCGTCTGATGTAAATCGGCCTTTACGCGATAGCTCCGCCAATTGTGAATTGTTTCTGATGGTTATTTTTTTGTTTGGTAGATCATAGTACAGAGGTGGTCCCATATATTTTTTTTTTAAATCGGTGTGGCGTTTTATGAAACATGAACGATAAACTAAAATTTACTTTTATTTATCTAGATGATGATTAGGGATGGATTTTTATGAAATTTGGTCGAGTATCTGAATTAAATTTTAACTTGAAGTAAGATTTTATTTTTTCGAAAAATAAATTTGTATGTTTATATTGTACGGGTCTTAATCACGATATAAATTATAAATCATTGTTTAATTACCGATTAAGCCCGAAATCGCGAAAGTTTAAAAACAATAAAATACATTATGTTGTTAGAGTAATTTCTATACATATACTAGCAGCCTTCCCCGGCTTTACTTGCGCAGTTCCCATTCACATTATTTTCTCGTAATAAAAGTAACATATATGCTATTTCAGACTATAACCTTAGCTGTGTTCCAAATTTCAACCCGATTATTTCAGTCATTCCGATGTGAATGAGCAATAAACATCCAAAACAACCAAACGTCCCAAAGTTTGCATTTTTTTATTTATTTATTTAATACAACATTATTAGGATATTATAATATTTATAACATTAGTAGGATACTACAACCATTATTGTATTTAAATTATATTAAATCTGACTTCAGTTATCGCACCATTATGAATTTATTTAGTTTTATTATTAGGTAACGTAACCGTATGAATTATTCATGTAGTTGCCTCGCGTTGAGGAAAACGGACGTAATTATATGCTACATTGAATATCCACTATTGATTGCGGGGAAAAAATATTTAGGTATCCATTGATCGAAATAGAGTAAGGTCTCGACCGATTTACCTGTTACGAGTAATCCGAGTTGCAATTTAAATCAAAGTATTAATTAATATAATAGACCGGAATATATTAATTCAGGGGTTCCCAAACTTATTTCATCTGCTGCCCAGTTTGAAAAGAAACTATTTTTAGCGCCCCTCATTTTCTCATATTGTTAATTGACTAAACCAACCACTTTTTTTTTATTTTTTTTTTATTAGACTAATATTTGAATGTGTGTCATTATCATAACATAGCATCTTTATTTTATCACGACATGACATATATTGACATACATGACATAAATTGATTACATTTTACTGTTATTATAATTTGTTAGAAAATGAATGTTATATCATTAGTATAATTGGCGTTATGCCGTTCTAATTGATTACTTAAATAAATAAATAAAAACTATAACTTCAAATTAAATTAATTAATTCGTGTGAGCTATATTAACAGAGAATACACATTAATAATTCTAAACGAGACTAACTATAACCCGTAAGAGTTAACTTGAGGGCAGTAAGTATTAGTACACATCGGACTACAAACCTCTACACAAGGCCCCCTTTTTTTCTGGGTCTGTTTCCTACTTGTTTTATTTTGAAATATTGTAGAGGTATCCACCACTTTTTATTTGTACCTTCCGTCTTCCTGTTCTCGTATCTGCTTTTCCATCCTACGGTTGCCTGGAAGAGATCGCTTTAAGCGATAAGCAGGCCTACTACGAAGTCCGATAAACGATATATCGGCCGAACTTATGGACTTTTCCTACTTCGAAAGACAATCTGTCGGTTGGACCCTCATCCGACCTAAGTCTATAACTTCCAACCGAGATGTATCGATCTGATTGTTTTCTGTGGTAGGCTACAATCCGATTCAGCTGTCGGTCGGATCCGATCATTCGGAGTTTGTTTTCGTAGTAGACCTGCACGTCGCCCATTGCTACTTTCATTTTAATTAAGTCATTAAGTTTTTATGTATTTTATTTTTAAATTAAGTGCAACAAAGAGTTAATCTATCTATCTACATGTGGGTATGTTGCCTTTATTAGGCCTACAGCGCCCACAAGGGGGCATTATCGCCCCCTTTGGGAAAGACTGTATTAATTGGATGTAACTAGGCATTTTAAATCAAAATAAGTGTGTTATTTGAAAGCTATAAATAATATATTAATAAAATTGTTCAATTCAATGTATTTAATTTGCAAAACATGGGCTGTACAATTTTTATATTGTTACATAATGTTGAAGCTATATAAAGGTCCGCCATGCTTTAACCTTATGCAAATATATGTTGTGAGTTTATCTTTAAAATTCACATTGCAGAATTAATTATACAAAATGGCAAAAACAATAAAAAGTCAAATTAACATGTCCAATTGTCCAAGGTACACAATATTTGGGTCAATAAATAATACCAATATTAGTTAAAATAATGTCAGATTGTTCAGCAATACGGCAGGGTCTGGGACCATTTAACCAGTTTTTAACTAATATTGGTTCTAGATATAGAGAAACACTTAATTGACACCCAAAACTAAAAGATACACAAAATTAATAAGCGATAAATTTTAAAACTGGTGCGACAAGTTCACAGCCTTATAAATAACTAGCAGCGCCCCGCGGTGTTACTCGCGAAGTTCCCGTCCCCTTTTTTCCGGGATAAAAAGTAGCCTATGTATTCTTCCAGGCTATAATCTATTTGTGTTCCAAATTTCAGCCCAATCCGTTCATACGTTAGGACGTGATTGAGCAAGAAACATCCAAATATCCTAACATCCATACATTGACATTTATAATATTAGTAGGATGAGTCAAAGATATAGACCATCAAACTTCGAGAGTGGGGGGTCGCGACGTCACTCGTGAGTAAAGATCGTACTCACAAGTGACGTCACACGAAACTTCGAAGCGCTGTATCTTCGTCATTTTTTGTTTGTGAAACAAAAGAAAAAATACGTGTACAATATTTTTTGGCAATCTAACTAACGGGCTACTTGTTTTTTTGAGGATTGTACGCTATTTGCAAAAAAAATTGCAAAATTTTAATATTTATGGTACGATCATCTGAAAAATAAACTTCGTTCCAAAAAACCTTGGTCTCTTATTAAAGCACAGAAGAACCTACCGCCTCGGGTCTGACATCGAACTATGTATATAAAATGTATTTATTAATACTTTTTCTTCTGAATAACTATAAAAATAAAATTAATCATTTGATTTGTTCCAGATGGATAATCTCATAAGGCCGTGCGCCGATCTCGGCGTTCAAGCGGACTCACTCATAGAGTGGCGATACGATGCTGAGAAACAGGTGAGTTATATGCTTAGAAAAAAATATGAGAGTGAATTTTTAAAAAGATGTGAGTGATTTTTTTAACATGGTGAAACGTAGCTCCCCTGAGTAAGTTAACCAGCCAAAACCGACATGCTGAACTTAACTGATATCTGTCTCCTCAGAGTGAGTTTTTAACAGCCACAAAACGACATGATGAACTTAACGCACAACTGTCTCTTCAGAGTGAGTTTTAAAACGCGCGCCCACACAGAGACCCAAAATCGACACACTAAACTTAGCTTCGCGTTTCTTTTTGAAGTGAAAACTTCTTTTGGCGCGCCTAGACAGATTTTTCGTGGGCTGTGAATTGAATTCTAGCGTCAGGCTCGGGTATGATAAGAAATCTTCGGGTAAACTCGGGACCATAGCCATTGGCTAATGGGAAATGCTAAAAGGGCGTGGCCTGCCCATCATGGCATGGCCATCTAGAAATGCGTCAGCCAATGGGAAATGCTGACGCATTTCTAGATGGTCATGCCGTGATGGCGAGGCCACGCCCTCCGGTTACACCCGTGTAGTTTCCAAAGTAAGCTATCAAATTCTGAGTCATAAGTTTTCACTTCTATCGGCAGTTCCTATGACTGCCAATTTTTTTGTAGCTGTGGCAGTTGATCTAAGCGATACTGTCTAGCCAATTTTGAACTAGTGCAGAAAGAGCGTTAGTTGCGTGTTAGTTATCATAATTTTCAGTTTGTATCAACCCACAGCGGGACACAGGTGTATACACATAGATCGTAGAACCCAAGATGGGCCCTCCCAAACTTCAGGGCGCACGCAATCATGTCAACGTTGGGAAGAGTGAGCTCACTCTTTCCGTTCTAGTCGGTTGCAGGACGCGGTGGACGCCGGACGTTTTTACCTTTCATTATTCGTTGTCAACGACCTAAATAAGTAGACCCACAGCAAATCTCGCCGCTAGCGAATATAAATAGGGGTCAAGTAGATTGGTTGTTTGTAAACCACTTACCATACACACAGAGACGCAGTTTATTACCAATTTCAAGGTCCTCAGGGCATATCTATTGATTTATATCGATGGGTGTATAGGCGTCCTCACCCCTATGCTACTGATATCTATCCTGAGCAGGGTGTTGATTCTAAATGCAATCCGAACGGCTCAAATTCGGAATGCCAATCCTTGTTTCTGTCATTCCAAACAGATAAGACCAAAAGAGTTTACATATACTACGTATAGAGTTAGAACAAACGGTTTACACCGAAAGCACGGGTCTGATCGCTCTTGTCCTGTTGCTCTTGTGGAAGTATCATACTTTTGTCGCGGCACATCACTTTGTTGCCATAGCTAGCAGATGCGATGTGTTCATCTGCTTACGATTGGTACAAAGGAACCCTTGCGGAAATACCTGCTCTATTTACTTATTCTTTGTCTAAGGATAAGACAGAGACCGAGAGATGAGATTCCGTGTCGGATTAATCCGACCGGTTTCAGAATCGCTACGCTGATCTCATCCAAGTAATTCGTGCGATGGATCTGGAGTAATACAATACTTCTTAAAAATGTAAGAAGCAGAATTTCTTGCGTAATAAAATTACGATTGTTAAACTAACAGGCTAAAATTTTAACGATATTAATTACTCGTCCAAGCGAGTCGAGCTGATAACCCCAATTCTTTTGTCATTAACAAGTACCTATGGTAATTAAAAAAATAAAATAAAAAACGAACTGTACCTACTCGTACACGTCGCTTTATATAAAATTGGGTTCAGCACTTACATTTAAGTAATTATTTTCTCTAACAACCAACTTAAATTTACTATCGACATCTATATCTTAATATTTTATGTATATTGTATATTATAATTTACGCTGATTTCTTCTGCATGGCCAGGGGTCAGGGTCGCGGGGTCACTTTTTGCACTCCCGTCAACGACCCTGAACCTTGCCACCGCCGTTGCGGACCCGCCTCGCGGAGGGCGTCAGTACCCTCGCATTTGGCTCCAGCGACGCGCCAGAAATCAGCGGCGCATCTCCTCCTCAAAGGCATATCCCTTGTTGGAGTGCCCGGCCCGCTCCAGGCCTTCTGGTGGAGACGGGGTGCGACCCCGGAGGGTCGACTCTCTGGGCTCGCCCCCGTGCCCGCTTCCGCCTCAGTGGAGGAGCGCTATTGCTCGTTCCTCCAACTCACAGGTCCTCTCACTGCCGAGAAACATTTCACCTCACCTCTCACGGCAATGATGATCGGCAGCGAGAGATCCGCCCTCAACACCGCAGCTAGGGATAGCCGCGGTTCCGCCTTAATGGCCGCTTCGTAGCCCTTGTCCTTCCACTGAACAGTCTGCTAATCAGAGTGCTCGTGGAGGACCCTCATCTGGAAGACTTAGAGGAATCTTACTGGGCCGATACATCAGCCGAGTAACCTTCCCAAGTCTTCCAGCCTCTCTCCCCAACCTCTACACGCACTGCTCAAAGGGGTGAGGAGCGCGTGTAGAATTTTCCAGCCCCGGCCGGGTTTTGCCATCACACAACAAGATGCCACCGAGGTAAGTTGTTGTGTGATGCCCAGGGTGCACCACGTAGAGGTTCCCGAGCTACGCACCCCCGACTAGACCAGTCGTAACTTCATTCATTCATATAGTGTAGTGGTAGGACGCTTAGCAGAGTCCGCCTGGGGAAGTACCACACCTTTGTCAATTATTCTACCGCCGAGCAGTAATGTGCAAACATTACTTTGTTCCGGTTTGAAGGGCAATGTTTCCAGGGAAATTACAGGGCTTAGAGATATAACAACTTAGATCTCTGGGTGATGAGCGCAGTGCGGTGCTAGGTAATGATTTTGGCTCTTCATATGTTCCAATAGCTGCGTGTCACTGTGCTGTTATCTGGCAGGCATGTTGCTTACCATCAGGCACACGTCCTGCTCGTCTCGTCACACATTATTAAAAAAAAAAAAAACAATAAAAAAAAAATATAGTTCACAGTGCAGCAATAAATAAATGATTTTTGTTATATTTCAGATCGATCACATAGTGCTCGGTCGCGGTCCGCCAGGCGGCGCGTGGCACACGTTCCCTCCGAGCGTGCTGACGCTGTCTCCGGGCGCGTGGCTCTCGCTCCCGCCGCACGCGCCGCGCGGCGCCGCGCGCCTCACCGCGCGCGCCGTGGCCACCTACTGCCGGCGATACGTGCACGCGTGCCGGCTGCAGGTAACTAGCGATCTTCTTTCAGCTAGGTCAGGGCTTCTACAGATGTCGGTACGGTCTTTCAGCTTTCACTGTGTGATACCTGGCGACGTGCGACCATTCAGCTAGACCAGGGCTTCACTGTGTGATACCTGGCGACGTGCGACCATTCAGCTAGACCAGGGCTTCACTGTGTGATACCTGGCGACGTGCGACCATTCAGCTAGACCAGGGCTTCACTGTGTGATACCTGGCGACGTGCGACCATTCAGCTAGACCAGGGCTTCACTGTGTGATACCTGGCGATGTGCGACCATTCAGCTAGACCAGGGCTTCACTGTGTGATACCTGGCGACGTGCGACCATTCAGCTAGACCAGGGCTTCACTGTGTGATACCTGGCGACGTGCGACCATTCAGCTAGACCAGGGCTTCACTGTGTGATACCTGGCGACGTGCGACCATTCAGCTAGACCAGGGCTCCACTTACTGTGTGATACCCGGTGCGTGGGCTATCTACTACTGCCGGCGCTACCGGTTGCAGGTAACTAGCGACCCGCGACCAGAGCATCATCACTCGCCCAAGGTCGCGCGGTTTTAGCCTACAGCTAGACCATTCCTCCAAGGGAAACAGTGCCAGTCGGTTGTCGGACGCACGGCTGAGCGTTCGCGCAACACGTTTCCCGCGTATATTGTTGTTAGATATGTCGACAACCCTCCGCGTTAGACAGCGACAGAGTTACGCGTTAGAAAGAGAGCAAATGTTAAGTTGAAAATCGCGACAGGTGTTGAGCGCTAATGCGAGCTGAATTGAACTTTGTTGTGTCCAAGCAAGAGTCGCTATTTATATAATTGTTTTCGGTAAGTGAGGCTTATGTACTTGTACTAATATTTATTCTGTGACCAGGGGGTCTACCGCCCAACGAAAACGCTTTGACATTGCTGTCTCTTTTCTCCTCGCTTGAAATGAAAGAGACGGCAATGTCAAAGCGTTTTCGTTAGGCGGTAGACCCCAGAGCCTTCCCTATGTGATACCCGGCGCGTGAGGCCATCTACTACTGCCGGCGATACGTGCACGCGTGCCGGTTGCAGGTAACTAGCGACCGGCGACCGTTCAACTAGACCAGGGGGTCAAGCGGCGCGGAACCCATATTCGGCTTCGGCTCCGGATATGTTATATAATAAAAATATTTAAAAAAAATTGAATTTTGAGGTGAGTTTTGACGAAATCACCAATTTTTCCGACAAACTAATAATTAAAAACTTCAAATTTATAATTTTTATAGTTTCAATACCTCTTCTAATCCATTATTTCGCAATGCCGTACAAAAATCATGCGACAAGGAGAAATGATCGAGGGTTGTAACCAACCCTCTTCGACTGTACTCAGTGGACAGCTTACAAGTGACGGCATAGTGCTGAATCTTATTACTTTATACCCTTCTATCATCCAACATAGGTCTCCTGGTGTTTCATTTACTACGTAAATTTTGTTCACGGCCCTGTAGTCTATGAAGGTGTATCAACTAAACAACATTTTTCGCGGCAGCAGAAAAAAAACTATAAACTACGTAGTGAAACAAATGAATAGAATTTGTCTTAAAACTTGCATACAGTCACGAGTTAAGAAGTTGCCACATGTTTTGCGACGCTCTGGCTTTCTTGCTCTGCATATTTACTTGTGCTGGTAACTTGCTATTTACAACCATTCAGCTAGACCAGACCTTCCCAAGCTTATTTTAACTGTGACGTCCTTAGGAAGTTGCCATATTTTTGCGACACCCTGGCCTTCTTGCCATACATTTACCGGTGCAAGTACAACTAGTGAGTTGCAGCCATTCAGCTAGATCAGGGCTTCCCTGTGTGATACCGGACGCGTGGCCATCTACTGCCGGCGCGGCGGTACGTAAATCGATTTCAGTGATCATTACTTGCAAAATTTCCGGGATATTTTTTAACACGCTTTTATTAGCTTTACTTGTAACTAACTATGTATGTAAGAAAATCTTGGAATCTTAATTTGACACACTTCCCGGTCTTCGTTTAGGATGAAATTTTGCACACGTTCTGAGTTCTGATGACAATACATGACTAGCTAAGAAACGTCATTACAAATCCAATATGGCGGCCTCCCCAAGATCCTCCCAAAATTTTGTAATTTTTAGTGCGTGCTAGAAGCGTGTGAAGTTTTGTAAACTATTATTTCACCACTTTTTCAATTGCTTTTCAGCAGTTCAGTAATGACAGCAGAAAAAGCTGTAAAAATTTTGCTAGTGTAAAAAATAGTGGTGTATAGATAATATTTGTGGTTTTATTTAACCTGAATTTAGAAACTGCGCAGGGTCCGTGATCTTTCTCATTTGGGTTTTTTAAAAGTGAATATGGAACATTTCCAACCTAATTTAACCAACCACGACTGCCCTCGTGGCTTAGTTGGTAGTAACTATGCCTGCGAAGCCGAGGGTCGTGGGTTCGATCCCCACCCAGTGCAAATATTTGTGTGATGAATTCAAATGTTTGCACTGTGTCTGGGTGTTTATATGTATAATAAGTATGTATTTAAAAACTATATAAGTATAATATCAGCTATCTGGTCGCCATCATACAAGCTTTGCTTAGTTTGGGGTCAGATGGTGTTGTGTGTGAATTGTTCACCAATATTTATTTTATTTTTTATTTATTAATAGTTGTTCCGTCGCTGTGTCGTTAACACTGTTGTCTGTCCGTCCCCAGCGGTACTTCCGCAGCGGCGTGGTGGTGACGGCGGTGGGGCGGCGGCAGGCGCGCTGCCAGGCGCCGGGCTGCGAGCGACCCGCCGGGTACTACGTCACCGGGTGAGTACTGACCGTTGCTTCACTGCACCATTATAAACCCATCATCGTTAGCCTACAGTCCTTCACTGCTGAACTTTTTAGGGTTCCGTAAAACGTAAAAACGGAACCCTTATAGATTCGTCATGTCTGTCTGTCTGTCCGTATGTCACAGCCACTTTTTGCCGAAACTATGAGAAGTACACTATTGAAACTTGGTAAGTAGATGTATTCTGTGAACCTCATTAATATATTTACAAAAAAATTGAAACGTCCCCCCCTAACTTCTAAAGTAAGAGAATGAAAAAACTAAAAAATATATATGATGTACATTACAATAAAAACTACCAACGAAAATTGGTTTGAACTCGATCTGATGAGTAGTTTTTTTAGTACGTCATAAATACACTATTATTAAAACTTCGATCAAAGTTACAACGAACTACAAGAACTATGTGTACTATGTACTGGCCTCGTGGCTTAGTGGGTAGTAGCTCTGCCTGCGAAGCCGAGGGTCGTGGGTTCGATTCCCACTCAGTGCAAATATTTGTGTGATGAATTCAAATGTTTGCACTGTGTCTGGGTGTTCCTATGTATAATAAGTATGTATTTAAAACTATATAAGTATTATATCAGCTATCTGGCCGCCATCGTACAAGCTTTGCTTAGTTTGGGGTCAGATGGTGTTGTGTGTGAATTGTCCACCAATATTTATTTATTTATGTATATTATGTTACTTGCAGCAACGGAACCCTTCATGGGCGAGTCCAAATCAAATCAAATTCTTTATTGCTGGAATATAGGTATTGGTTACAGATCTAAAATAATACATTTAAGCAAGGTATCATTATATCCGCACCCATAGGGCGTGCAACATCACACATTATTAAATACAAATTGCCTAAATTACAAAACTTCAATTATTTATACTAAATTTTACAATAATAACTTAATTAATTTCTATATAATGTCAATGTTTGTAATGTCAATTTAATCGTCCAGTTTATCATTCAACTTTCTCTTCCAACTCGCACTTGGCCACTTTATTTACTTTACTTCATAGGTCTCAGCCGATCGCACCAAGCGGCGCCCCGGCGTCTCTGTACGCCTTGGGGTACTGTCTGGGGTACTTTGATGCCAATGTAGTTTGTAAATATCTCAAAATAAGATCTAAAGTGAAACGGAAAAGCGCGGCGCCCGGGTGACACAGTGCCACCCGTCACTGACACTTGGTGTTCGGTTGAAAGCCACGTGGACCGTTGTAGGCTGCAGCAAGCATTCAGTGACACCGTCAGCCAGTGTATCAAAAATTTGTTTATTTAAGAGATTTTTAGTCACAAATGTGTCTCAGATATTATATTCAAGATGATGCACAAATATTAACAGTTTATTGTTCATCATTTCATCCATACCTTCTTTTTCTTATATATGTATATAAAAATTTATTGTTGTTCGTTAGTCTTGCTAAAACTCGAGAACGGCTGGACTGATTTTGGTTTTGAATTATTTGTAGGAGTCCAGGGAAAGTTTAATACCCTACTCATAATCAATGATAGTCTAATACCCTACTCATAATAAATGATAGTCTAATACCCTACTCATAATCAATTATAGTCTAATACCCTACTCATAATCAATGATAGTCTAATACCCTACTCATAATCAATGATAGTCTAATACCCTACTCATAATCAATTTAGTCTAATACCCTTTATAATCAATGATAGTCTAATACCCTACTCATTATCAATGAGAGTCTTAATACCCTACTCATAATCAATGATAGTCTAATACCCTACTCATAATCAATGATAGTCTAATACCCTACTCATAATCAATAATAATCTCATACCCAAAGAGTGTACATATACTACATACAGAGTCAAAACAAACGCTTTACACCGAAAGCACGGGTCTGATCGCTCTTGTGGAAGTGTCATACTTTTGTCTTAGCACATCACTTTGTTTCCATAGCTAACATACGCCTCATCTGCTTACGATTAACACTAAGGAATCGTGCGGAAAAATCTGATCTACTTATTCTTTATCTAAGCTCATGCCCTACTCATAATCAATAATAGTGTATAGTGTCCTATTCTATACCCTTGGGTATGTACTCATCATATCATCATCAACAGCCCACTAAACGTTCCCACTGCTGGGACTCGGGGCCTTCTCTCGCAAGGAGAGAGTTAAGACCATAATCCACCACGCTGGCCCAGTGCGGGTTGGTGGATGACACATGACTTCGAAAGATTCTAGGTACATGTCGGTTTCCTCACTATGTTTTCCTTCACCGTTTTAAGTTAGCGGCATTACGCACATGGCTTCGAAAAAGACAGTGGTGCGTGTGGGGTTCGAACCCGGGGTCTCCGGATCGGCAGTCGCCGTTCTCCCGACTAGACCAGCCGTAACTTATGTAATCATATATTTATTTCAGTTACGACAAGTCATCGGGCGAGCTGTTTCGTTACACGTGCGCGCGCGTCGTGCTAGCCAGCGGAGCGGAGCGCGCCGCCACGCTCGCGCCGCACGTGTCTGCGCACGCGCTACACTCGCTGCAAGCCGCGGAGCGCGCCGCCACGCTCCTAGCGCTACACGGTACGTAGCACCAGTGTGTAATGGTCTGCGGATGTGTCTCGTGCGTGTTGTTTTGCCACAGTGCATTAAGGTACAGCGCCGAGCTATACGCGCGCGCTGGCGACTGGGAGCGTGCGTTCCGCGCTCGAAAACGTGTCAGACATGCCATCGTTGGTATGTCGCAATGCATCCGTCATACCGCATTTCAAAGAGCTTGGCATACTTGCGTTACTAGCAATCTTTATCTGCCAAGTGGCTGTATATGTCAGAAATAACCTAGACTCGTACAACACGCGAAGAGAGAGACATTCTTGCAACATATGCAACGCTAACAAGCTAGATGGTATATCACACTCTCTCACGATTAAAAAATTAAAAGAGCCGCAAGTTTTGGTAGCTTCAAAAATTAATTTAAAACAACTTTTTGTAGTTACTGCGAGTTTTTGAAGAGTGGTGGTAATCTTTCGATCAAATTGTAAAAAAAAAACAATTATAATATAAACAATTATTAATACAGTGAAATCTCGAAGACGCGGCATCGTTTCATGGTTGATGTTCCAAAGACACGAACAAAGAGGTTTGACTCTACTTTTGTGATAAGAACGTCTCGACTGTGGAATGAGTTGCCTGAGTGGATTTTTCCCGATGGTTATAGACTTGGTGTCTTGAAATCGAGAGTGAATCGGTTTCTTCTAGGTAAGCACGCTCCATCTTAGACCGCATCGTCGCTTAACATCAGGCGAGATGGTGGTCAAGTGTAAACCTATAAATTAATGTAAAAAAATAAAAAAATGTTCGGTTTTAACTTTTAAAATGTGTACGTAGGTACTATTTGTATGCTCTTGATTTTGTTTTTAACTTGACAAGGCTGCACACACGTAATAGTCTCCAATTACTTGCATTGTACGCTTGCGCCGCATCGATCTCTCTTCCACTCGAATGCATTATATGCAATCATTTCATTAATGTTTTGTTATGACGTTGTCACATTAAACTATCGTCTGTATACCGAGATTCCAGACAACCAATTTTTGAAGTGAAAACTTCTTTTGGCGCGCCACAGACAGATTTTTCAGCCTGTGAATAGAAATCTTCGGGTAAACTCGGGACTATGGTCATTGGCCATCAAGAAATGCGTCAGTCAGCGTCACGCCCTCCGGTTTCAACAGCGTAGTTTGCAAAGTAAGCTATCAAATTCTGAATTAAAAGTTTTCACTTCTATCGGCAGTTCCTATGACTACTAATTTTGTTTTCAATTCATTGACGTGTGAATTGTACTTTCATGAATACAGGACTTTGACAACGTGTACTTAAGCACGTACACTGAGTGGTTTCTAACTTTAAGGTACATATATAATTGTCGACTGGCCTCGTGGCTTAGTTGGCTGCGAAGCCGGGGTTCGTTTCCCACCCAGTGCAATTATTTGTTTGATGAATTCAAATGTTTGCACTGTGTCTGGGTGTTTCTATGTATCAGAAGTATGTATTTAAAACTATATAAGTATTATATCAGCTATCTGGCCGCAATCATACAAGCTTTGCTTAGTTTGGGGTCTGATAGTGTTGTGTGTGAATTGTCCACCAATATTTATATTTATTTATTCTATCGCCAGTTCCTATGACCGTCAATTTTTTTTTTCAATTAATCGACGTGCGATTTGTACTTTCATGAATATAAGACTTTGACAAAGTCTACTTAACCTTTTGACCGCCAGGACTAAATTGTATTTTCGTGCCCTGGACGCCAAGCGTACGAAATAAGTCATAATTAAAAAAAAAATTGTACTGTCACCATTTGATATATCTAACACAGAATGTTTTGGTATAGTCCGTTTTTTTGTCAACTATAGACGTCGGTTGGCGCACAGGGCTCACTCGCGCTTGTCAAGTATAGGTGACTCTGGCGGTCAAAAAAGAGGCGGCGACTGGCCTCGTGGCTTAGTTGGTAGTAGCTCTGCCTGCGAAGCCGAGGGTCGTGGGTTCGATTCCCACCCAGTGCAAATATTTGTGTGATGAATTCAAATGTTTGCACTGTGTCTGGGTGTTTCTATGTATAATAAACAAGTATGTATTTAAAACTATATAAGTACTAGCGGCCCGTTCCGGCTTCGCTCGGATTTCGTCATATAAGGACAATTAGTAATCGAAAAAAAAACTATCCCATCTCTCAAGTTGGACCAGACTGCTCACGGTGTGCCAATTTAATTTAAAATTGGTTAAGTAGTTTCGGAATCCATCGCGGATAAACATCGTGACAGGAGATTTATATATATTAAGATTATATCAGCTATCTGGCCGCCATAGTACAAGCTTTGCTTAGTTTGGGGTCAGATGGTGTTGTGTGTGAATTGTCCACCAATATATTTATTTATTTACTAGCTGACCCCGCAAACGTTGTTTTGCCTTAGTGAACAACCCTTGTCACTTAGGGGTATGAAAAATAGCTAGTAGCCGATTCTCATACCTACAGAATATGCATATAAAATTTGGTTAAAATCAGTAAAGCCGTTTCGGAGGAGTAAGGAAACAAACACTGTGACACGAGAATTTTATATATAAGATGTTTATATTTAAAAGGTTAAGCACGTACATAGATTGTTTTCTAACTTTACTGTATATAATTCCAGCGTCCTCGTCCCCGTCTGGTCCGCCGCCCGAGGTGCTGGTGGTGGGGTCGGGCGTGTCGGGCGCGGACGGCGTGCGGGCCGCGCGGCGCGCCGGCCTGCGCGTGCGCCACCTGCACCGCGCGCCCGCGCCCGCGCTCGCCGCGCTGCAGCCCGCCGCCTACCCCGACTACGAGCTGGTGCGTACCCAGGACCCGGGACCCGGGAACTACTACAGATACTGGCTCGAAACTACACACAACATGATCAAATCTACCCACAATACTCGGTGAAAACTACCCACAAAACTCGCTGAAAACTATTTACATTACTCGGTCAAAACTACCCACAATACTCGCTCAAAACTACCCACAATACTTGCTTAAAACTGTCTACAATATTCGTTCAAAACTACCCACAATACTCGCTTAAACTACCCACAATACTCGCTTAAACTAGGTACCCACAATACTCGCTCAAAACTACCTAAATTACTCCCTGAAAACTACCTAAATTACTCCCTGAAGACTACCCAAATTACTCCCTGAAAACTAACCAAATTGCTCGCGTGCGTCCGACAACCGCAGTCGGTTGTCAGCACTTGTTCCCTGGGAGGAACGGTCTAGCTGTAGGCTAAAACCGCGCGACCTTGAGCGAGTGATGATGCTCTGCCCGAGATGTGGCTACACACAACACTCGATCAAAGCTACCTAAATTACTCCCTGAAGACTACCCAAATTACTCCCTGAAAACTAACCAAATTGCTCCATGAAGACTACCCAAATTACTCCCTAAAGACTACCCAAATTACTCGTTGAACACTACCCGAATTACTCGTTGAAAACTACCCAAATTACTTGTTGAAAAGTACCTAAATTACTCGTTGAAGACTAGCCAAATTACTCGTTGAAGACTACCCAAATTACTCACTGGAAAGTAACCAAATTACTTGATGACGACTACCCAAATTACTTGGTGAAGTCTACCCAAATTACTCGTTAAATACTAACCAAAATACTCGCTCAAAATTACTAAAATTAGTAGCTGGACACTACCCAAATTACTAGCTGGAAACTATCAAAATTACTTAAAACTACCTAAATTACACGCTCAAAGGTACCCGAATTTCTTGCTGAAAACTACTTTAATAACTTAAGAAAGCAAATAATATGCCTCTCATAATTTACCTGACCAATAAAATTAGATAAGTATAGTTTTGACTCAGTCGTCATCCTAATTGTGATTGACTAACTACCCAAAATACTTGCTGATAACTATTAAGAGTTTTAAGTTACTCCCAATAAGTACCTGATCTATAGTAATTCATACATCAAACCACCACACTTTGAGTGTGGTTATTATGTCCATATTATGTTATATTATGTGGATATTTTGGTGATTTTGGTGATTATGTCCTGAATGAGGGTAGTTCTAGAAAGTCCAGTCTGATTTAATTTTACCATCCTACCAAATAAGATTGTGCTCAGTTACTTTAAACTTTAATCATATTTCTGCCAATTTAATAATGTGAAATTTTCATTTCCAGGTATACAAAATGATGTCAGACGGAGCATCAGGCCAGTACCACAACTACACCTCCTACCCCTCTCACATGATCCTGGATGTGACCCCGGAACCATCCACCCTGGACCTCAACACAGAAGACATAGAAGAATACAACCTCACCCTCAAGCGAGTCAAACTCCTCAACACGGACACCAACGAAACGACAGAAATACTCGTGAACCTAATCTGTGTCTTCATCGGGTCCAAACCGGACCTGAACTTCCTGCAAACGAACTTCAACCTTAACTGCATCGATGTAGCAGAGAAACCCTGCCAGAAATGCCTCGAAGAGAAAGCTAAACGGAACATGGAAGAAAAGTGCTTCTTAAAGAATCACTGGCATTATTTCAAAACGGTCCTCGGTCAAAGCATACAGAGTTGCAAATCCAGATACCTCAGCTTGAACGAGAAGTGTATTTGTGATGGGAATAAGTGTGATATGAAAGATATTCCCTATTCGGAAGTGAAAGTGGAGTGCGAGTGCGAAATGGATCCTTATGCTAACGGGATAGGGTTCGGAGTGGATCCAGACAAACCGGTGGATAGTAGGAACCCGATAGCTGTAGATAAGGGCACTCATGAAGTTTTGAATGCTCCTAAGGGTATGTATGCACTGGGGCCGTTGACCGCTGACACGTTCATGAGGTTCATACCCGGTGGGGCTTTGGCCTCGGTAGCACATATGCACAAGGAGAAATGACTTGCCATAACTTAACTCGAACCTAAATGTGATCACAATACTTATGTTTTTTGGTAATAAATTATTTTTTATACCCTGAATTGTTTTTACTTCTTGACAAAAAAAAATGGTTGTCTGTAAAGTCGGTTTACTGACGATAGAACGTGACAACGTCTTAAGAAATCAGTACGCTGATAGCGCGAGTAGTGATACCGCTCGACTCGGCGGGTGGCGCCCTCAGCGCTCAGCTTCGTCCGCATGGCACGGAAGACGAACTAACGGTAACGGCGGAACGTTACAGTTTTGCGGGCGTGCAGCCGGCTTCATCGAATTATAAGACGTTATCACGTCAATATAAGCAGCATCATTTTTTTAAAGTGAAACTTTTTTTTCATGGCCTCAAACTTTTTTGTTCGCTCAACAGAGTAGCCGAGACCAATATGGCGGCGGTACTCGAAGTCATCCACCAACCCGCACTGGGCCAGCGTGGTGGATTATGGCCTTAACTCTCTCCTTGCGAGAGAAGGCCCCGAGTCCCAGCAGTGGGAACGTTTAGTGGGCTGTTGATGATGATGACTCGAAGTTACTTAAATTAAATAACTTAAATCGAACATTTTGCAAAAAAAATTGTTTGATGTCTACAATGCGAAATAAAATGTTTCACTTTTCCCGTGGTTTCATAAAACCACACAATATATTTTTTTTACTATTATAATATGTTTACATTCGATCACCGTCTCGCCTGATGACAAGCGATGATACCGTCTACGACGGAGCGTGGGTGCCTAGACAAAACAGATTTCTCTCTTGATTCGAAGACCCGAGATTGTAACCATCGGCATCGGCAGAAACCCACTCGGCCAGTACATTGCACAGCCTTGCCGTTCAGCACAAAAGTACGGTCATAGGCACCACTTCTTATTTATCTTGTGTAGCTCTCTCTTAGAAGGACAAAACTGTTAGCTTATCGTTTTTTGAAGTGAAAACTTCTTTAGGCGCGCATTATATAAATAATAGTTTTAATATCATTGGCGCGCCTAGACAGATTTTTCGTGGACTGTGAATTGAATTCATTCGTCACGCTCGGGTATGATAAGAAAGCTTCGGGTAAACTCGGGACCATGGCTATTGGCTACATGGCATCTAGAAATACGTCAGCCAATGGGAAATGTTGAAAGGGCGTGGACAGGCCATCGTGGCAATGGCATGGCCATCTAGAAACGCATCAGCCTATCAAATTCTGAGTTATAAGTTTTCACTTCTATCGGCAGCTTATATGACTGCCCAATTTTTTTTTCATTTTGAATAGATGTGACTTCCGCGAAAACTATAGGATCTTTGTCCAATCAATGAATTGGTTCTCAACACTGCCCACCTTGGCGTGCGCCTGGTTTTTGAGCTTTCGGACTTACTGGACTGTGCAGCTAGAGCAGTCCGGTGAAATCACAGTGCTACTGCCATTATATATATATTTTTTTTTTTGGTGGACAAATCACACACAACACCATCTGACCCCAAACTAAGCAAAGCTTGTATGATGGCGGCCAGATAGCTGATATGATACTTAGGTATATAGTTTTAAATACATACTTATTATACATAGAAACACCCAAACACAGTGCAAACATTTGAATTCATCACACAAATATTTGCACTGGGTGGAAATCGAACCCACGACCCTCGGCTTCGCAGGCATATATTTGTTTTACTGTCATATGCTTTGTTTCCTATTACTTGATGTTCTTTTCATGACCCAGCATTGGGCAATCACACCTAGCCTGGTTTAGATTCTGACAGGTGTGGAGTTTTGTGCGCAAAGTTTCAACTGGACTGGTGCGGGCTAATATTCGAATGGCAATTATCTTGGTATTTTGGGTATTAATAGTAAGCAGGGTAGCGATTCTGAAACCATTCGGTTGCATCCGACACGGAATCTCATCTTTCGGTCTTTGTCTTATCTGTTTAGAATGGCAAAGACCGAGAGATGAGATTTCGTGTCGGATGCAACCGAATGGTTTCAGAATCGCTACCCAGGTTATGTTTCAGCCAAAGCGCTACTTGTCTGAGGCTACTTGTCGCGTTAATTGTAGGCAAATTTTAGTTTTTTGTTCATGGTGCACAAACCACCCGGCCGATTTCGATTAAATTTATATGGGACCATTCGGGAAGCATACCGATCCGAACACAAAAAGAAATTTTGAAATTAGTTCTGGCGTTCTCGAGAAATCAATAATAATAATAATAATAATAAGCCCCCTAAAGGCCAACCACACGTCCTGATCGACCATCTGATCACGTGGGGGGCGGACACGCAATTAAGATACTACTGGTGCGGCTAACGTGGCTCTGGGACGAAGGAAAAGAGTAGGTAGGAGTAGGAGTAAGTAAGGAATAGGATAAGAAATAAATAAGCTATTTAGAGCTCTTAGACGTGTATGGCTTGTTGAGGTTTAAGTAGAACAGGCAACATCAGCGCGGGATGTTGACTTTGGATTGGCGGCGGAAGAGTGTTGTCTTTGTAAGCACACCAACGGCGGCAACCATAGGCTTAGTCAGAGAGCTTACTGCGCGCTCACTCGCTTTGGACAAACGATGTAGGCTATAAATGTCCAATGATGTCATGATGGAACACAAAAGTAGGTATAATTTACGGTCGCTTCCCGGGGGCGATCGCCGGGGCGCATCTGGAGCCGATGCTGGATGCCACAGCATGCGAACCATCGGTAGCAGAGAGCCGAGCAGGCGGGCCTCTGTTAGCTCTACACTCCGTACGCGTAGTGTACGAGTAAATGCTACAGCCGAACACTCCGTGCAACCAGAACCAACATCACCTTCTTCAACACAGAGCTTATTTGAATCCCCGTTAAGCTCGCCATTATCCTTTGAGATTCAATGTAGGTCCCGTTCTACGTCTGTTTCAACAATTCCAGAAAATGTTGTACAAGAGGCATACGCCAACAACCTTGCACCCATTACTGGAAACCATCGTGCGAGAAAAAAGTGGACGTCAGAAATGAATGAGTTCATAATTCGCACATATTTAATAATAACTAGACTAGAAACTAAACCTCGCGGGTATTTAGATTTATTACACAAACATTTCATAGATAAATTCCCTGAGATGGAAGTATCAAAACAGCGAGTAGGAGACCAGCGGCGCGCAATAATCAGAAATAAACTTATAACAGATCACACCATACAAACGATTAAAATAGAAGTTGAACGACACTTAGAAACCCAGAATCAAAACACTAACATAAACCAAAAGCACGACACAATAGAAATATCACATCCTATTGAAACACAACTACATACGTCCACTAGAATGAGATGGAGCGACGATGTTAATGAAGCAATAATAAAAAACTACCTCTTAATCACGCAGTTAGAAACCAATAAAACAGCATATCGTAAGCAACTGCACACCAAAATCATAGAACTATTCCCAAACATATCACATGTCTCTGAACAACGCATAGCTGACCAGCGTAGGGTAATAGTAAGTAACAAGCTTATTTCAGATCGTAAATTACAGGAGATAAAAGATGAAGTAAGAGAATTGTTAGGTAACTTGGAGCATACTATCGATCTAGCCCAAAACACGCAAAACAGCATGCCTGATACTCTACAAATTAACACAAATGACTCGATTGTAGAATTGGAATGCTCTGTACAGGATAATATTGTGGACATAATAAATTATACAGCCACTCAGGAACAATGTAACAGTGAGCAATGGACAAATGATCAGTTAAATGAAAAAATTTCGGAAACATTTAAAACAGCTTATGAACACTTCATATACACCGAGTCAACCAAAAGGTCTTTTATCCCAAAACAAAAACCTTCAAAGAAGCTATCATACATCATTACATTTATAAACTCAGTAGTTTTGCCAAAATACATTGCACAGGATGACAGTTTTATAACCACTCATACTCTTTTTTTTTTTTTTTTTTTTTTTTTTTTATTTGAAGTATCTACTCCACAGACTCCGGGGTCCGTGATCTTTGTCATTTGTTTTTTTTATTTTTTTATTTACATATTTCTTGGATTAGAAGAAAAGGAAAATAGGGGGGAGTTGGGCACATTTCAAACCTAATTCTAGTGCTCGTTAGTAGAGCCGATCACTAGCGGTTGGGATTCTACCGCTAGTAATCGGCTCGACATCGAGTCTTTGCCTAGTTACCATTTGCCTAAGCCGCCTCCTCCCGGCCCAGAGCCTCCACTACGGCTGCATTTCTGTCCCTGATGGCCATCTGTAGGTTGAACTCTCGGATGGTCTTCGGTGATGCAGCCAACGCTCGCCGCACGAACCGACTGATGGCGTCGTCGGTATCGTCAGCGTAGTATATGAAGGTCCCCGTGTGCCGTGAGATTGCAACAACTGCATGGGGCACGCTCTCGTGCAGCTTCATGTTTGCCTTGGTTTTGATTGCGATTACCGATTCGTATGTTAATCCCTGAGCTTCATGGATGGTAAGGATGCGTGACCCGGTGCCTGACCCATAACCCTGGTTTGTCAGGGTCTCTTTCTCCTCTTGAGTGTGAACTAAAAAGAGGGTGTTTGGTAGGGTGTTGGGTATTTGCGCTCCCTTATACCTTCTCTGCTCTAGGGACTTTATACGGGGTGCTGAGGAGTACATACCGGAGTATATCTCCCTCAGCGCATATGCGACGTCCATTGGGTTTCGATGTGTGCAGAGCAACTCCTGGCTGATCTTTGTTACCAGGTTTGGGCGGTGATACCTCATTTCGAAGAGATTTTCCCTGTCGATGTAAGGCAACTGATTGACGTCTCCGATGAGGACAATTTCACCAACACCAGACAGCCTTGAAGCCATCACAATGGCTCCAAAATGGTTCATGAGAGCTTCGTCCACCATGAGGCGACTGAAACTTTATCTTCCGAAACCATTTACCAGAGCAGAAGCCATGGTTCGCACTCTGGTTTTAACCAGGTTTCCGATACGGTGCGATAGCTTTTCTCTTAGATCTTTTGCTGCCTCAGTTGTTGTGGTGATGATGGCGTCCTTGTCCACATCAAAGTTTCTTATCACCCATGTTGTCTTTCCACATCCTGGAACTCCGTTGACCCACTGTATTCTCGGTACCTCCCAGTTTTCCCAACCAGCTTTGACGTTTGAGTTCCTTTCGATGTTCTTGGCCATCTCTAGGATCTTATCGTCCAGCATAATCTTGGTGCATCGGGCAGTAACTACAACTGGGTCGTTTTGTGGTGTCGCATAAACAGGCACTCCCGCGCGCTCTGTCTCTATCTCGTTCAGTGTCACGAAGCCATTTTCTGCACTGTAAGCTGCCATATACTGTCCTGTCATGGTTCCCTTGATGACCCGGGAAGTGACATTATTGTAAATAGCTGCTTCGGCCTCATCGAGTTTCGCCTTTAAGAGGCTTTCACTTCCTAGCCTATAGGACTGCAAGATGTTTTCGCAGGTCTTGAGGTTGACTTGTCTTGTCGCTCTCAGTGTGGCTATGAATTCGATGAAGGCGTTACGTGCATGGCTCCGCGGCTCCGAAGCCGTGACATAGCGGGGCGGTTCTACCTGACCCATATCGGCTCTCGTTCGGCTTATTTGTTGCTGTGAAGCTGCTTTGAGGGTCTTTGTCGTCAACGGGTGTGATGAATGGGATGTGATTCGGAGTATGCTCCTGGCTGCCGCGTTGAAGGCAGTCACGAAAGCTGCGTTCGTTCCCCGGCTGCCGCTTTGATTGCCTGCGGCTTTTTCCGCGGCTGCCCTCTGCTGTGCCCTTTCGGAGCCGGTTTGAACAGTCGAACTAGGAACAGGATGTCCCCAACTGTCAGTTGCATTTGTTTGGTCGTACGAAGGGGCTCTGAGGAAGCTCAAATTTTCTCCCCTATCTTCATATACAACAACCTCATGATGTTTAGAGGCCTCAATGCAACCCAGCCGGTCTGCGACTCTCGCTCTTGAATATTCGACTGCCATCGCATCCACGCTTATCACCCGTGGTGTTTTACCCGCGTTTCTGCTTAGATGTGCGAGCAGCGCACTTGCTTGTGTGAAAGGCGTCCGACCTTCCGAGTACTCTATTAGTGCAATCGTTTTGTTTTTCGATCGCACCAACCGAAATCGGTGGCCGTCTACCTCACACACCGGCATAGCGTCGTAGGTTTTCCGCTTCATTGTGACTTTTGCGGTACTCCCATTAAGCAGGCAAGACAATCCAGGTGACAAACGGGCTCGTTCCCGTTCCCAGGCAAAGCAAAAGCTCACTCCGAATCTTTCTTTGTTGCTGTCCATGAAGAGAGCCACTCCGCGGATACGGATCCCTGCCTCTCCTCGGTCTGCGTTCTCCAGTAGTTGTTTGACGGAGATGCTCTTCGAGGAGTTATGTTGGGCGGGAACTGCATTCCACGCGGCGTCCACGGACAGCGGGGTAGGGTGTGGTGGCGAAAGGGGGCGCGTATTTGAATTAGTAGAGTTTCTCTTGGCCGCTATGCGGAATGAGCTCTCCATGAAGGACAGGAGCCGTGTTCTGTCATCTGGATCTGCTAAGATGTTGTGGAGATCCGAGACAACCAGCCTTCTGTCGATCATAGATTCGAGCTCATGTCTTGCGGCCATGAATCGGGGACAATCGACAAGCACGTGCCAGACCGTTTCGGGTTGTTCGGGGTCACACTCGCATGCAGGACTGCTCTTGAGCTTAAATCTGTACAGGTATTCTGCTATTCCTCCGTGTCCCGTCAACGCTTGTACCTGGAAGGGAGTCAGTTTCGTGGTTCTCATCACCCGATATGCGTTTGCTATATCGGGGAGGAACGTCTGGGTGACTTTTCCGGTGTCCGAGGTCTCATATCGATCCTGCCATTTCTTGACAGATTCTTCGCGGATTTTCCGTTTGACGTAGGACAAGGGGATCCCCTCATAGTCACTGGGCGACAACGTGAGCGCAGCCGATTTGGCTAGTTCGTCGGCTCTTTCGTTGCCGACGGTGCCAACATGCGCTCTCACCCAGAAAAAACGAAGAGATTTCCCCTCAGCATTTATCCTTCCAATGTTTTCCTTTATGCACTTTACCACGGGGTGACTCGTTTTTGGGTTACATAGCAGATCGAGTGAAGATCGGGAGTCACTCAGGACATTGACTTCTGGGTCCTTACTCTCTAACGCCATTTGAGTTGCCCGGTAAAGAGCATAAAGTTCCGATTGAAATACTGTGCATTCGGAGTGGAGCTTGAATGTCGAGTTCTTCACCTCCCTGCCATTCTCCCACCATGTTAGAGCAGCTCCAACTTTGCCTTTAATCTTACTGCCATCAGTATAGATTTGAGGTCCTTCTGGAAGATTGGAGGTGTCTTCTAGGAGCTCGTACTTTACGGATACCTGTGTGGATGGATGGGGTTGGTCCAGGCAGTTAACGTTCCGTTCGAGTTCCACTTCTGGTGGGAGGTAGTCTTGGGAGAGGTTTTTTTTTACTCTGTACAAATTTGCTGCTTCCTGTATCCTCAGATCTAGGGGGAGCAGACCGGAAAGGGCAAGTGCTGATTTCAGAGAAACAGTACGGTACGACTTACAAATTTTCTGGGCAAAACCTCTTTGGATCGCTTTCAAGTGAGACTTGTTTTCCTCGAGGTCTGCCGCTTGCGCCCATACACTTGAGGCATACATGATGATTGGTTCCACCACCGCGACGTAGATAGTTCTCGTGATTTCACCATTTAATCCCCAGGTCACCTTCGCTGCACATGCTAGCTGTCTATAAATATTCGCCACTTTTTTACATTGGGCGGTCACATGTGCTTTAAAGTTGAGCCGTCGGTCGATCAGTAGGCCCAGCAGTTTGACTTCCTCAACCAGATCGAGCTGGACGCCAGACATGACTATGTTTGGAGGTTCATACTTCAACTTTTTTGTGAAAAGCATTGCGTTGGTTTTATGCGCTGCAAAGTTGAGTTTGTTGATTTTACCCCATTCCACTGTCATGCTCAGCGCCCTGCCCGCTTGTTGTTCGATAATGGTCGGGCTGCCTGTAAATACGAGAACGACGTCGTCCGCGAATGCTTGACAGTATACTCCCTCGGCTTCCAGCATTCGCAGTAACGAGTCTAGGATCACATTCCAAAAGGTTGGTCCACAGATGGATCCTTGGACGCATCCCTTAGTTGTTTCCTTCTCATAGACTGCTCTTGCATAATTGACCTTGATTTTTCGGTCGCTGAGGTAAGAGTTAACCATGTCGTAGAGGTTTGTTGGGCACCTCTTCTTCGCTAATTGATTTTTGAGGGCGGGCCACCATGCATTGTCGAAAGCGCCCTCTATATCCAGGGAGATTAGGAGTACGGAGTCTTTACTGTCTACTCCTTTCTTGATGTGCTCTACCAGGTCATAGAGGGCGTCCTCAGTGCCTCTTTGGGGCATAAAACCGTACTGTTTCCTACTGATGGTTGGGAGGAGATACCATTGGAGTCGGTTTGCCAAAAGCTTTTCGACGATTTTTCCGGGAACGGACAGAAGACCTATGGGGCGGTACGATTTTGGTTGTGTGTAGTCTGTCTTACCGGGTTTGCGTAATATGACCACGTGCGCCTCTTTCCATTGCTTGGGGAAGTGTTTTAGCGACAAGCATTTGTTTGCTATCGCCAAGAAAACCTCCCATTCGCAACGTATGGCTGCTGCGCAAATATCAGCGGTTAGCCCGTCTGTACCGGGGGCTTTTTTCGGATTCAGAGTTCTCAATACTGATTCCAGTTCCGCTGATGTGAATGGTGGGTCATTTTCCGGTAAGTCCATAGGCGTTTCCGTCGTTTGCTCCCGTAGCTCTGTATGACACGGTTGGTCTGTGCTCTCAGAGTCGTCGGGATAGAAAGTTTTGGCAAGTAGTTCTGCTGATAGTTGCGGGGATAGAGTGTTACCTTCGGTGTCTCTCAGGAGTATCTCATCCTGTCTTGTCGAAGTTTTTCTCATCACTCTGTAGATTTTGTCCCACATACTTTCTTTCTCCTGATTCGTGCAGAACTCCTTCCAGCTTTCCGTCTGAGCTTGTTTGACTTTTTCCTTGTAGTCTTGCCGAGCAATTTGGTACTGTTCGACTACAAGTTCAACTCTGTCAGGGGCGGCATTCCTAATCCTTCTCTTTCTTCTGAGAACTTCTTTCTTCAGACCACTCATACTCTTATATATTGCGCAGCATACACAACGGCTACTTGTAACGGCTCAAAAATAACACAACTTACAAACGATAACACACAAACTGAAAGAGTATCAAGAAAACCATTATGGCAGATTAGGTTAGAAAATAAAATTAGAAAACTAAGACAGGCTATAGGAAGAATGACGCAATACATAAAAGGAAATAGGAGTGACAGATTAATAGCACATGTACATAAAATAAAACAAAAGTTTCAGGTACATTCACGACATGAGAGTCCTAATAAAACTGACGAAGAATATCTTGACAGTCTCAAACAAAACTTAAATGCAACCTGTAGTAGGCTCCGACGATATACTGCCTGTACTAAAAGAAAGAATCAAAATGCCCAATTTTACAATAGCGAAAAGCAATTTTATAGGAATCTTTCTAAAAACTCAGAATATACTACGCGTAACAGCAATCACCCACAAACACCAACTGCAGACGAACTACATACATTCTGGTCTAGCATATGGTCTAAGCCAGTTAATCACAATCAAGAAGCGTCGTGGATCTCAGAAGATGTTCAAAAATTAGAAGCAGTCCCTCAAATGGATTTTGAAATTATCCCGGCAGAAGTATTCATTACAATATTGAATAAAATTCACAATTGGAAAACACCAGGCACTGATCATGTACACAACTACTTCTACAAAAAGCTTAAAATAATGCACCCAATCCTACACAATCATATTAACGACTTCATAAAGTCCCCTGAAATGTTACCTACATTCCTGACACAAGGTGTTACTTATATGATACCCAAAGATAACAACTCAACAGATCCCGCAAAGTACAGACCTATCACTTGCCTCCAAACTATTTATAAAATAATTACTGCTTGTATTACAGAGTTAGTTTACAGACATGTAACTGCGCACAATATCTTAGCGGAGGAACAGAAGGGTTGTCGTAAAGGAAGTCAAGGTTGCAAAGAGCAGTTAATCATAGATAGCATTGCCATGACACAAACAATCAAAAACAAAAGACAGTTGCATACCATGTACATTGATTATCGGAAGGCTTTTGACTCAGTTCCACACACTTGGTTAAAATATATATTACACCATTATAAGATACACCCGACCTTGATTACTTTCTTATCACATACAATGAACAACTGGAAGACAAAAGTAAAAGTTAAGAACACCGAAATCACAACAGAGACTGATATAATACCGATTAGACGAGGTATTCTTCAGGGAGAGGCTTTTAGTCCTCTTTGGTTTTGCCTCGCTCTAAACCCTCTTTCCAATATGCTTAACAGCTTGGGAAATGGTCTTAAAATCACAAACCCAACCTCAAGTGAATCAATAACACATCTAATGTACATGGATGATATCAAACTATACAGTAACGATACCCCATCCCTATACTCTTTAGCAGATATTACTCAGGATTTTTCTAACGACATTCAGATGCAGTTTGGTATCGAAAAATGCAAATTTTTTGCATTTTGCGATGGCCAAATAGTGGCTGGAAATTATGAACTGCACACAGGAGAGCAGATAGATCCGCTGAACTATAATGAGACTTACAAATATCTTGGTTTCCAACAATCACATCTTATACCTCAAAAGGAAACGAAATCCGAAATACTTAAAAAATTCAGACACAGACTCAACATTCTTACAAAAACCCAGTTATACTCGCGAAATTTAATCCATGCAATAAACACATTTGCCATTCCTATTCTTACATATTCTTTTGGGATTCTAAACTGGACAAAGACAGATTTAAAAAAGGTTCAATCTTTAGTTAACACCACACTAACAACCCAACGCAAGCATCATCCACGATCCTGTGTTCAGCGAATGAGACTCCCAAGAAGCGAAGGTGGTCGAGGAATTATCGATATTAGTAACTTACACAATAAACAAATCACAAATTTGAGAATGTATTTCCACAGTAAGGCTGAACAATCACAGCTGCATAAAGCAATAGTACATTCCGATAGACGAATAACTCCTCTCAACCTTTACAATAATAACAAACAGCGCAACGAACACATCACAACTAAAGAAGACAAAATAGCAGCATGGAAACAGAAGTCCCTACACGGTAGGCATCGCCATGACCTCGAACAGCAACACGTTGATAAGAACGCGTCAAACGCATGGTTGCGGCGTGGCGAGCTTTTTCCAGAGACCGAAGGGTTCATGCTGGCTATACAAGACCAGGTGATTGATACTGGCAACTACCAGCGCCATATCATCCGGCGCTCAAATTATAACGACAAGTGTAGACAGTGTCATGTAGCCTCTGAAACAATCCAACATATTACAGGTGCTTGTAAATCAATAGCTCAAACAGATTACAAACATAGACACGACCAAGTAGCAGCAATAATACACCAATCATTAGCGTTTAAATACAAATTAGTTGATAAAAAGGTACCCTATTACAAATATAATCCCCAAACTGTATTGGAAAATTCAGACTACAAATTGTATTGGGATAGAACAATTGTTACCGATAAAACCATACATTTTAATAGGCCCGACATAACAATTTTAGATAAACAAAACAAATCCGTTCTTCTAGTGGATATTGCTGTTTGTAATACTCATAATCTTACCTCTACTCACTCTGACAAAATTGCAAAGTATGTTGACCTCTCCTCAGAAATAAAAACACAATGGCGTGTAAATACCACAAGAACAGTACCAATAGTTGTATCCACCACAGGAGTGATACCAAAATCGTTACACACTAGTTTACACACCCTAGGGCTGCCATCGACTACATATATTCTTTTACAAAAGGCTTCAATACTTAACACATGCAGAATTGTCCGCAAATTTCTTAACTGTTAAAAACTTAACTTAAATAAAAAAAAAAAAAAATACAAAAATACAAAAAAGAAAAAAAAAAAAAAAAAATATAATTTGAGGAAAAATTGCACTTGGCTTCGGCCCGTGCCAAAAATTACCTCCATGCAAGGAGAGATCACGAAAGTTTGAAATATGAATAATAATAATAATAAGCTCCCCAAAGACCAACCACACGTCCTGATCGACCATCTGATCACGTGGGGGGCGGACAACGCAATGAGAAATTACTGGTGCGGCCAACGTGGCTCTGGAGGTAGGTAGGTAGTTAGATAGGTGTGTAAGTAAGAAGGAAGTAGTTGGAAGTAGGTGATTAAGTAAATATTTTAACAAAATTTTAAGTAAGTAGTAATAGTAGGTAAGTTCTAAAAAGAGAATGATGATTAATAGGCGTGTAACGAAAAGCTATTTAGAGCTCTTAGATATTAAATTCTTGTCGAGGTCTAAGTAGAACAACCAACATCAGCGTGGGATGTTGGTTCTGGATTGGCGGCGGAGGAGTGTTTTCTTTTTTTACACCAGCGACGGCATCCACAGGCTTAGTTAGAAAGTCTACTGCGCGCTCACTCGCTATGGACAAACGATGTGGGCTCACAAACGTCCAAATACTAAACAATATGAATATGAATCCTAAAAATTGTCCCCAAGTGCCCGGCGGCTCCGGGGTTGATGCTGATGACAGTAGGCGGAGAACCCTACGAGCCAGGGGCGAGAAGAATCTCCGGGTGAGGGTCTTAAACTGTCCAACGACTAACGCTTTAAATACGGATACCGAGACAAGCAATCATGACGATACGGCTTTCCATTCAGGTAAAAAAATAGATAACCACGACGACAAGGCTTCCACAACGGACTCCGAGATAATCAATGACAACAGCAACAGTGCTAAACTAGTAGGAACATTACAACCAACCAAAGATGTTGTACGGAAGACTTCGGTCAATAATCCTGTACCCGCTGAGGTTGGTAATTGTGCACGCAAGAAATGGTCTCTTGAAATGAATATCTTTATCTTGCGCACGTACTACATCCTAACTAGACTAGAAAATGACACAAAATCTTATCTAACAGAACTACATAATACATTCTCAGAAAATTTTCCGAATATGGGGGTTAGCAAACAACGAGTTGGGGATCAACGAAGAGCTATCATTCGTAATAAATTATTAACATCAGATAAAATTGAACAGATCCGCAAAGAAGTAGAAACTGAAATTGAAACGGCTACAAATCACAACAACATACTTACACAAAACTCAACACAAAACACCGGTGGACTACAAAGAATGCGATGGCGAAATGAAATAAATGAAACAATTATGCGAAACTACTACAGGATAACACAAATGGAAACAAACAAAACAGCTTACAGACGGCTTCTCTACAAGGCGGTTACAGAGCAACACCCCGAAATATCTCACGTGTCTGAGCAGCGAATAGCTGATCAGCGTAGAGTTATAGTAAATAATACGCTAATTAAGCCTCAAAGACTGCAGCAAATCCAAGATGAAATTTCTATAGAATTAGGTACACCTACGCAAACACGAGTGACACAGGAACAACAAACACTCACAGAACAAACTTTTACAGCGCCTTTATCCAACTTAGATATTGTTTCATTAACTACCCAGACTGATATAAACACGCAAAGTACAAGTTTTTATTCAACAACAATAGAGCATAATGAAAGACGCGAAGAACACCAAACAACTAGTTTTGAGATCTCTCAAGAGTTGAAGGATAACATTGAAAACAAATTTTTGGAAGTATTTTCAAAATTTAAAAACACTGAGCCAACTTTGAGACCTGCAATACCCAAACAAAGACAGTCAAAAAAACTATCCATTATAACCCAATATGTTAACAGACACCTGCTAACTAAACATACAAATGCTGACACTGAATTTTTGATGCTTCAAACCATAATTTACTGTGCCGCTTATACTTGTGTCGAAGTTAACGGAAAAAATATTAAAGACTCATCAAACACACATACAAGTCAACCCCAAATACCAAGGTGGCAAAGGCGCCTTGAAAATAGGATAAGTGAATTAAGAGTCAAGATTGGTAGACTGTCTGAATACATAAACGGAAACACAAGCTCACGGTTAGGAAAACATATAGATAAAATAAAACAAAATCACAGAATTCACTCGCAACACGAAGCCGAAAACACAGAACTAATACACTTCTTAGATACTCTAAAACAAAAATTAAATGCTCTTTCTAGCCGAATACGGAGATATAAAGCGACTACAAAAAGAAAAACCCAGAATAAACTATTTAATACAAATGAGAAACTATTTTACAGAAACCTTACTGAAGGACAGACAGACAACAACTTAAGATCAGAATTTCCACGCCCTGAAACATTGCACAAGTTTTGGTATGAAATTTGGTCAATTCCTAAGGAACACAATAATAATAGCGAATGGATTAACCAAGATGCCCAAGCCATACAGCTTGTCCCCGCAATGTTATTTGAAGATATAAAGATAGACCTGTTTCGTGAAATTATCAAAAAGACACACAACTGGAAAGCTACAGGGTCAGATCGAATACACAACTACTGGTACAAATATTTTACATCCATACACTCGCACCTCCTGAAACATATTAACACATTCATCCAGTCACCTGAGACAATGCCGAAATATTTAACCCTAGGAACGACATACTTGATACCTAAAGATAAAACAGATCTAAAGAACCCATCAAAATACAGACCCATAACATGCTTACAGACCATTTATAAAATTGTAACCTCATGCATTAGTTATTTGGTATACCAACATACTCAAACGAATGGCCTACTAGCTGAACAACAGAAAGGTTGCCGTAAATACAGTCAAGGATGTAAAGAACAGTTGATAATTGATTCCATAGCTACAAAACAAGCATTTAAGAAAAAGAGAGACATATACACAATGTACATAGATTACAAGAAAGCATTCGATTCTGTACCACATACCTGGCTAATTTATATTTTAAAACACTACAAAGTTCATCCAATACTTGTAAATTTCCTTGAAACCGCAATGACTCACTGGAAAACAATCCTCAAACTTAATATAGACAAAACATCAATTGAAACCGAACCCATTCCGATCCGCAGGGGAATTTTTCAAGGAGAGACATTTAGCCCTGTATGGTTCTGTCTAGCATTAAATCCACTTTCAAATCTGCTGAATAAAAGTAATATCGGGTACAGAATCACCAATGAAAACTCAGCCTACACACTATCCCATCTTCTATATATGGATGATATAAAACTTTATGGTAGTAGCTTGGAAGAAATTAACAACTTAGCTGACATCACGCAATCTTTTTCTAAAGACATCCATATGGAATTTGGGATTGACAAATGTAAAATATTATCGGTACATAAAGGACACATAGAACAAAATATCTATGAACTTACTGATGGCCAACAAATTGATCCTATTGATCCGATCTCAGGTTACAAATATTTAGGTTATTTTCAAGCACAGCAAATTCATCAAAAGCAAGCAAAAGATTCTATTGAGCAAAAATTTAAAGGTAGACTCCACAAAATCTTAAACACCCAACTAAATGCTAAAAATACTATTAAAGCCATAAATTCATTTGCTATTCCCATCCTAACTTACTCTTTTGGCGTTATAACATGGTCTCAATCGCATTTAAAAAATCTACAGCGAATCATTAATGTCCTTATGACAAAGTATAGAAAACACCACCCTCGTTCTTGCATTGAAAGACTGACAATGTCTAACATGGAAGGAGGCAGAGGACTGATTGATATTAGAAATTTACACAATACACAGATAACTAGACTTAGGACATTTTTTCAAGGTAAAGCAAACACATCGCCCATCCACAGCGCTGTTATAGATTCCGACCACAAATACACTCCTCTTAATTTACACAACAACACAAAACAAAACAATGAAACTATTGTATCTTTGACAGAAAAACAAGAAAGTTGGTTACAGAAATCACTACATGGCAGGCACCGGCGTGATTTATTGAACCCGAATATTGACAAAATGTCTTCAAATATGTGGCTGAAACAAGGTGAATTATTCCCAGAAACAGAAGGGTTCATGCTTGCAATACAGGATCAAGTCATAGAAACACGAAATTACAGAAAATACATAATAAAAGACAATACACCTGATCTCTGTAGACACTGTCACAGTGCCTCAGAGACGATCCAGCACATAACAGGAGCCTGTAGGTCCATTACTCAGTCAGACTACAAACACCGCCACGATCAGGTTGCAGCTATTATACATCAATACATTGCATACAAACATAAACTCATTACGGAAAAAACTGCGTATTACAAATACTCTCCAGCAGTTATCTTAGAATCAGCAGATTATAAAATGTACTGGGATAGGACAATAATAACTGATAAAACCATCCATCATAATAGACCAGATATCACAGTTCACGATAAAAACAATAAAACAGTGTTCTTGATTGACATAGCCATTCCTAATACTCACAACCTCAGTACTACATACACTGACAAACTCACTAAGTATACGGATCTCACGATAGAATTAAAAACACAATGGAAGGTGCAAACCGTCAAAACTATTCCCATTATTCTTTCCTCCACCGGTGTAATTCCTCACACTCTCCATAACAGCTTACAACATCTTAACATACACCCACTAACCTTCATCTTGCTACAAAAAGCAGTTATTTTAAATACCTGCAGAATAGTTAGAAAGTTTTTGTCCCTAGATTAACAGTTTTCTTTTCGTTTTTCTTCCTATTATTTGTTTGGCCAAAAGCCCGCGAATTTTAGCTATCCTCGGCAACGAGAGATCTTTGTAAAGATAACTTATAAATAATAATAATAAATAATAATAACTCAGAATTTGATAGCTTATCTTGGAAACTATACGGGTGTAACCGGAGGGCGTGGCCTGGGCATCTAGAAATGCGTGAGCATTTCACATTGGCTGACGCGTTTCTAGATAGCCAATGGCCATGGTCCCGAGTTTACCCAACGATTTCTTATCATACCCGAGCGTGACGCTAGAATTCAGTTCACACCCCACAAAAAATCTTTCTAGGCACGCCTTAAGAAGTTTTCACTACAAAAAAAAATGGTGGTCGAATTGATAACCTCCTCGTTTTTGGAAGTCGGTTAAAAAAGCGACATCGTTTTGTGGTTGACGTTCAAAAGCTTCAAACCAAGAGGTTTGGCTCTACATTTGTACTAAGAACGTCTAGGCTGTGAATGGGTTGCCTTAGTGAGTTTTTGATAGTGCAGTGTTTGGTAATGATTTGGACTCTTTGTTCCAATAGCTGTTCCTCCAAAATTCGAGGCTGGGACCGCGCCTGTCGTAGGTAAGGCGAAATGGCGGTCAAGTAAAAACCTATTTTTATAGTACAGTGTGGTAAAGTGACGAAACTAATAGGACATATGCTGTGCTGTTATAGGTAGGCATGTTGCTTACCATCACGCATATGTCCTATTAGTTTGGTCACTTTACCACACTGTACTATAAAAATAGGTTTTTACTTGACCGCCATTTCGCCTTACCTACGACAGGCGCGGTCCCAGCCTCGAATTTTGGAGGGGGTCACCATTACACAGCCTCAGATTTTTGGGGGGGGTCACGAGTAGAAATACAATAAATCGAGTTAAAAAGACTACTAGTAGGTAGCGCCCCATTTTAATGTAACATATACGATTTTGGGGGGGTCATGTCCCCTGTGACCCCCCTTTCGGACCGCGCATGACCTACGATGAAGAGTACCTACTTACCGAACATACTACCTCTTCCCCTGTCATAGAGTTTTTCAAAACTGACTTATGAGGATTCAGAAATAAAAAGACGTAAGTAATTCACAAAAATTGGGCCGTATATTATTTATCCACAATTATTCTTACAACTAATCTGAAATACATTAATACTCACATAAACATAAATGCGTAAATAATAGGCGAATATAAAAATATGGCACTTGAATCAAATGAGTACCGGTGTACTCAATTCAATGGAAACCTTTTGAGTGATCATGACGTCTACTCTCTACGTAAAACGTAATTTCGAAATAAACTCGCGACTTTCCTGCGCTCATACCGCCTAACTAAATCGGCTATCGCTTTGCTAATGCTGTCTCTATCATTTCAAGGGAAAAGAAAAGAGAGAGAAACATCAAAGCTTCAAAGCATCAAAGCATTTTTCGTTCGGCGGTAGACCCCCTGCTCCGGTTCTAAGTAATTAGTCTATTTGCTACTTGGCCGGAGCAGGAAAGTCGCGAGTTTGTTTCCTAATTACATTTTCGTAGAAAGAGAGTAGACGTCCTGATGTTGAAATCCTCTACGTCACAAAGTTGAGACTGCCTCTCAAAATTAAGACAATCGACGATTAGCGTAATAGACTACAGGCCCGTGTACAAAATCTTATACCTTTAAACGAGCAATTCTTGTACCTATATAAATATGTATATATAGAATCTGAATCTCGGAAACGGCTCGACGGATTTTCATGAAATTATGTATGCAGGGGATTTCGGGGACGATAAATCGATCTAACTAGGTCTTATTTTAAAAAAACGCATAATAAACGCGTTTTTAGACAATGAAAAACTGTCACATTAGACATTAGAATGTGAAGGTAAATTTCGCCGCGTGACGCGACAGCATAATTAGCTCAGACGGGAAGTCGGGCGCTCATAGCGGTCACGAATTAGTAGCTCTGGGTTCGAACCCAGATGGGTTCTCTTTTTTTTCCATTCGTTTTTTTTAAGAAAATCTATTTCTTGGAGTCTTTTATCTGTAGGTATCTAAGTATATTTAGTATTTTAACTGAGCAAAGCTCGGTCACCCAGGTACTTTACGTATTAAATGAACCACCAGGAAACCTATGTAGGATGATAGAAGGGTATAAAGTAATAAGATTCAGCACTATGCCGTCACTTGTAAGCTGGACAGGATACCTCTCCTAATCCATTGTTTTGCAATGCCGTACAAAAATCATGCGACATGGAGAAATGATCGAGGGTTGTAACCTCCCCTCTTCGACTGTACTCAGTTGGACAGCTTACAAGTGACGGCATAGTGTTGAATCTTATTACTTTTTACCCTTCTATCATCCTACATAGGTCTCCTGGTGGTTCATTTACTACGTAAATTTTGTTCACGGGCCTGTAGTCTATAAGTTTGTTAGAACCTTGAGAGACCTGCTGCTCTCGAAAGCCTATTATAATATTAGCGAGCTTTGAACCGACTTTAGAAATTTCGAGGGTGGAAAATTTGGCTCTCGACTGTGGAATAAAACAATTTGCTCCAATAGATTGTTATTTTAAATTGCAATGCCCCATTGGGGTACGTTGTGTTAAGACATAAACCATTGGATGTGCCTTGAGCACCTTGAAATTGGTAACAAACTACGTCTGTGTGTGTAACGTAAGTGGTTTACACACCACCAAACTACTTAACCCCTAGAATCGCTAGCGGCCAGGTATGCTGTGGTTCTATTTATATTGGTTGTTGACAACGAATAGTGATAGGTAAAAACGTCCGGCGTTCACCGCTTCCTTCAAACGACTAGAACGGAAAGAGTGAGCTCACTCTTTCTTGCCTTCTCGAGGCACAAAACCGAGAATAGGGCTAGGTATAGTGAGATACCTATATTCATACTAGGATAGGCTGATGATACTGAAACAAAGATTACTGATTCCGGAGCTCAGTTATGGGTTGATATTATGGGGCAATAGACTGTCTTTTCCTTTCCTTTAGACTTTAGACCTTTCGACTAATAGATTTATGTGATTCTTCGTTGCTTTTAGAAAAATAAGGAAAAAGAAAGATGAAAGTTGCGTTTCCACCAGATATGTACGAGGCTACGAGGGAAATGTGTCGTGCGAGGATGCGTTGCGACTCCGTCTATGGACTGGCTGGTACAGCATACCGCAAACCTCGCAACACATCCCTCGCTTGTTTTGTATGCGCAAATAGCTCCGCTAAGGCCTACTGTCCACGCACGCGTCTTTTGTCGAATGCATGCATCCTACGAACAAACGCAAGACGTGCGGCTGTCGTTGTCGTTGTCGTTTCGCGGACACAGACTTCATTATTTGTACGCAAGATGCAAGCATTCGTTTTGCATCCGACAATTGTCGAAATCGTGCGGATGTCGTGCAGCTACGCGGATAATTGGCCTAAGTCGTATCCAACAGAGCTGTGCTGACCGAGGCGAGGTAAATGAAGCGATAGTATTGGTTCTTTACAACCACATCGCTACGCATCCTCGCACATCTCTGGTGGAAAAACAGTCTAAAAACAGAGACGGTAACGCCGTCGGCCAAACCGGAGGGAACCATCCTTTTAAAAAAAAAAAAGTTGTCTGTAAAGTCGGGTTACTGACGTTAGTTGAACGTGACAACTTCAACTACGCCTTAGAGCGAGGTAACGCCGGCGGCGAGGTAACGGCGTTAACAGCACATGACGTCATGTTTTGCGGGCGTGCAGCCGGCTTCATCGAATTATAAGACGTTGTCACGTCAAAAAAACCAGTTCCGCAACGGTGGAAAGACTTATGCAGAGAGGTACGACTTAAACAAGAGAGAGAAGAGAGAGGTAAGAGGTAAGACTTATACATCCCCAGGTAATAAGTTTGTAAGTGATACAGTGGTACAACTTATATTTAACAGATCTCAGCTATGACCAAGATATCATAATACAAAAGAAGTCATTTACACTACATTCAATGTTAGATGAATGATGATCGGCCACAGTGACAAGCGCAGCGGTAGCGGGGGCGTGAGCGATGTAATCCACATAGTTTTATACTAAAAACAAAAGTAGGGTTATTGTGTGTAGTTTCTCTGATATAGGTGAAGTAGGTGGACAGAAAAACTTTATTACACACCATAAAGTTATAATAAAACCATAGGCAATAACTTACACGTATAGATATCGCGCGAGTTGAATGCAGAGCTTAGGAATGCGGAGTGCTGTGACCGCGACAGTGACAGCACTATACACTGCAGGCGCGTGAGGTGGGGCGTGCGGATAGCGGGGGGAGATGCTCCCGCTCTTTACCTCAGACCCCGACTGCATTCAACTCGCGCGCTATCTATAGTGATGGCCTTATGCTCGAATTACACGAGGCTAGTTTTTCAAGCTAGCAGCTACTAGCCAAGCGCGCTCCGAAGGGGGGGTCACAGGGTAATACAATAACAGGGTAATACAATAATAGGGTGATACAATAACAGGGTAAAACAGGTACATAAGACTATTTTTAACGCGGGAAACAACTGAAACGTGTACTACGCGGGTAAAATCGTGGGGTGATCTTCTCGAAAAAACTCACTCGAGGCTGGGACCGCGCCTGCAACTAGCTTGCTAGCTTACTAACACTAGCTTGCAAAACTAGCCTCGTGTAACACGGGCATTATTGCTTTTTCATCGTTAATAGGAAACAATCTTTGGTCTAGCTAGACCATTTCTTAAACTCGAATCACCGTTTCCCTGATTTTTGATATGGCAACTCTGTTCCTACTGTCATTAGTCTGGCTGAAGCACGAGGGGTAATATAAAGGCCGGGTCACACAGAGGCGATCCGGTAGCGATAGCGATCCTATAGCGATAGCGATCCGATACCGAGTATGGGATTGCGCCTGCTTGCAATGTGTCAGGTTGCATACAAATTCGAACATTACAAAAAATATCGTCTCGCTATCGGATCGCTATCGCTATCGGATCACCTCTGTGTGACCCGGCTTTAAACCTTGTTAATAGGTATGTGCATCACCGCCATCAAGCTTGATGTTAGGCGACGATGCAGTCAACGATGGAGTGCGCTTACTTAGAAGAAACTGATTCACTTTTTGTATGTACCGATTTTTTCCAAGTCGCTATACTATTTTAACAGCGAATTACCCGCTCCCGCTTCAGCTTATCGCTCCGCTTATCACAACAGCCAAGGTCTCGCAGTTGGTATCTCAATTACTGTTTGATGATTCATAAGATTAATACTTATATTAGTAACATTGAACAACATTTAATGTACAAGAACATTCATATAAACCTATGTAGTATTATTAACACTTAAATGCACACAAACTTAGTCAATTTATTTATATTCTAAGTATATTTTGTATAGTACAAATTTGATATGAATTAGTACTAATAAATATATAACTTAAATTTCTAAATAAATATAGAACTCACAAAAATATTCCATTTACTCAAGATAGATGTACCCTTGACCGCCCAAAATACAAGTTTTAGGTACTCAATAGTATATGTATATAACATATTTTTGTACACCAGTATTCATTTTGTGACATCATTCTTCATATTAAATGGATTTTACATATGTATTATTTTTGTATAGTATAGAGTAAGGGGGCGTCCATAAATTACGTGAGGTGTTTAATGGGGGGAGGGGGGTCGAGTCAAATCTCATCTAATATTACGTTGGATGGAGGAGGGGTCTCGGCAAATATCACGCAATTTATTTTCCTAGACTATTTTGGTCCATTTAATCCAGATTGTACATGCTTAAGATAAAGGCCTACTGTCCACGCACGCGTCTTTTGTCGAATGCATGCATCCTACGAACAAACGCAAGACGTGCGGCTGTCGTGTCGTTGTCGTTTCGTGGACACAGACTTCATTATTTGTACGCAAGATGCAAGCATTCGTCTTGCATCCGACAATTGTCGAAATCGTGCGGATGTCGTGCAGCTACGTGGACAATTGGCCTTAATCTTAAACATAATCGTAATACGAACGCCCCTCGAGCTGAATCGACGCCGTCGGCGCGGCGTCGCAACGTCGCACAAAAAATCATTACCTACTCAACAACGAAACCATATTTTATGTGTCTGTAAACGACAATGTATTAATTGGTATATATATCTCCTATATCTCAGGCATCAAAATAAACTAATTATTGAGTATTTTTATTCGTTTTATGTTTTATGAACACAGTAATGTTTGCACATTACTGCTTGGCGGTAGAATAACTGGCAAAGGTGTGGTACTTGCCCAGGTGGACTCTGCCAAGAGTCCTACCACTACAAAAAATTCAAAAAGAAAGTAAGTAACAAAAAAAAATAGATATATAAGAAGTAGACAGAGTGAATCCTACCAGAATATTTACCAGTGAATTATTGGAAATTAAGCATATAATTGAAGAAAGTATGTTTTTTTGTCAAAGATAAATTATTGGATAAAAATCTAAATTTTATTTTGATTGAATTTTAATACTTATTATACTTAGACAAACAGAAAGAGAAAAATAACTTAATTTCGAGAACAAAATTATTTTTGCATATATTAGTTTTTATTTTATTTATTTAAAATAAATGTGATTCTTCATTTAATTCAAATATTAAAGCTTATAAATCAAACATCTATCTATTAATTTATAATTATGAAAATTCACCATTAACATTATTCATTAAATGATTGTATTTTTCAATGAAAATTAATAATAATTTACTTATTCATGCAGGTTTTTTAATCAAATAAAGGTTTGAGTTCTTGATTGTCCGAATCACAAAAAATTTTTTAGTTTTAACAAATGATTGTGAATGTAAATAACAAATACATTCCATTTAAATAGGATAAAGTTTAAGAAAATTAGGAATTTCAAAATGAATAGCTACAATACATCTTCTATTGAACATTACTCTGTTCTTGAAAAGCACGGATTCACATTAAATTTTATTCATTATATCACTAATATTATATATTATTATTATCAGTTCTATAATGAGTTCTATAGAATCTGTTTTCTTAATAATAATCAATTTTATCAAAGTGTAAAAATATATATATATATTCTATTAAAATATTAGCTTATTAGTATCATATCCATTATAATATTCTTAACTAATTTGCACAGCGACAATACAATTTTAACCAAATAATTCAACAAGACTGAATATATACGGCTGAATATATACTGTTGAATAAAACTTTGGTTCAATTGAACTCAGCAAATGACAATTTTAACCAAATAATTCAACAAAATTGAATATATATGGCTGAATATATACTGTTGAATAAAACTTTGGTTCAATTGAACTCAGCAAATGACAATTTTAACCAAATAATTCAACAAAACTGAATATATACGGCTGAATATATACTGTTGAATAAAACTTTGGTTCAATTGAACTCAGCAAATGACAATTTTAACCAAATAATTCAACAAAACTGAATATATACGGCTGAATATATACTGTTGAATAAAACTTTGGTTCAATTGAACTCAGCAAATGACAATTTTAACCAAATAATTCAACAAAACTGAATATAATATACGGCTGAATATATACTGTTGCATAAAACTTTGGTTCAATTGAACTCAGCAAATGACAATTTTAACCAAATAATTCAACAAAACTGAATATATATGGCTGAATATATACTGTTGAATAAAACTTTGGTTCAAATGAACTCGGCAAATGCGGAGTTCATGACAAGTGAAAGTTTTCACTAAGAGTTATATTATAGGGATGGAATGGTGGGAGGGATATAAAGATCTGCCCTGACTTATATGTGTCAACTACTGTCAAATAAAATACACTCAAATATGTGATTTATGCCATGTACGTTAAGATACAGATTACATTGGCAACACAAATTAGCAGACCACTCGCAGACAGCCGTCCGCTGTTGCCAGTGTAATCCATTTCTAAACAGGCACTGCATAAAGCCCATATTTTTGAGTGTGGGGGAGCATAGTTGTATAAGTCGGTGCAGACCTTTAGTCTTGAAGAGATTCGATTAGATATTCAGTAGTTCGAAGATTGCATTTAAGGACTACTTTTTTGTTAGTAGACATTTGTTACCTAAACACATACATTGGCACATTAAAGTGGGTCAAACAAAGTGTACCCCGTAATTCTAAATAAACTATGACATATTAACAGTTGTACAACACTAAACACTTTGGATACCTTTTATAGTAATACACAATGTCCACATGGAGAACTATCAGTCTTAGACGCATGGCCGTAACTGTGCAACCCTCACGAGACTCAATAGAGATCATTGCATGAGTTTGTACTGTAATTTAATTCAATTAAATGGCTTAGGCTGTGTTGATTCATTGATTAGATATTAGGTTACTCCAGAAGAGATCTGTAAATTCTTACAAAATAATAAGCGAGGACGTTCCACAGCGCACGCAATACTCCAGCGAATATGAACAGTTCTACCACATTTAACCAATACAAATATCATTCTTGTGGTTGATCGTCACGCAGCAGTCGAATCAACTTCTGCAGATCACTCTGCAAAGGCCGAGGCAATTCTAACTCGGACACTAAATATGGACGAGGGACTCGTAAAGCTGTGGCTAATAAGGCAGTGTCACGGAGAGATCTCACACCGATAGTAATGTTCCAGTTAGTTCTATACATCATCTCACCAACGTTTGTGGGAGCACGGAAAATGTAGCTATTTTTAATGCAGTAACGCTCCTTTGTAGCCGCATCCGTAAACTCCCACGGGTGAGTGATAAAAGAGTTGACGACGTAAGCAGTATCGGGCTTCAGACGGACATAGTGGCGTCTGATACCCTGGAAGTCGCGCCACCACACGTCGACGGGGCGCTTGGTCAGATTGGAGAAGCGAAGAAAAGCGCGGCGAGTCGATTCTATAGACCTTACGAGGACGCGCTCACCTTGTTCGTTCACTTCGTAAAGAAGTTCGTCGTTGATAGCCATAGCGAAACACTACACTGTTTTGAACACAATTCCGTTTTAGTAACAACACTAAAAGAACAAACAAATTCTGCAGATAGTTTTATAAAGATAACAGGTCACTTTAAAATTAAGTAGGGTGAGAAAAATATTATTTTGTGTACTGTGAACTTTACTACTTCAGTTAAATTTCCCGCAAATAAATAGTAATTCCATTCGTTATGTTGCCGTACCTGCAACGTCACTTCGTTTAATTTGTTATCAGAATGGCTGTTTGTGTCGCAGTTATTGGAAAAGATGTGAGTTTTTCATCATTATTTAAACCGTGTAGGCAGTTTATACAATATTTAGACTCCGCACTGCATTTAGGTAACAATAGCACCGTTTTTAACAACAACTTTTCGTATTATTTTGTACACGTACACTGACTGATGATAACAAATGTAGGTGTTTTTCGTTTTGTTAGATTGTCATTTGTCAGTTTGGTTTGGTGACCTTTTTTTTTTATTTAGTCAGTTTAGGGTGTACACACTACTAAAATACCCAAATAAACTGTGTACAAACTTGCGAGTATGTGAAACCCCTCACGTAGGCACCACCGGTAATGCCTACACCCTACTCTAATTTTTCTCTTGCCTTCCTTGTAACTATTGTTCTAATATTTTTCTCCACTTCCCTTAATTCCAGAATTCACCTCTGTACATAGGTGGCATTGGAAATGACACGAGTACAGACAACGAACTTTCCAGACAGTGGCTCGTGCATACCGCTCTAGATGCATTGGAGGAGCGTCTTGCTTCAACTAACACCAATAATGCAGGAGCTAACGCAAACGCCACTCGTACTGATCTCCGTGATTTGTATTTGGGATTACTATATTCAACCGATACGCACAAGATGTAAGAAATTTGTCCCATGTTACCTATAGTAATAGCTATAACATGATACATGATAATGCTATTTTATCAAAGAGGACTTTAAAAAACACAAGTTTACAATCGTTCGGGTTCGATCGAATCAAAAATTGGCTTTGCAGGCACAATTTTTAAATGTAATATTCAGTAATTTGTGTCCTTATAACTTGTGCTAGGTACATCATAAAAAGGAAGACTTTACATTTATTAAAAGGCTCTCATTTATATTACGCAATTAAATCAAAGTTTTATAGCTTATTCTGTCTTTTCAGATACGGATATGTCACAAACACACGTATTAAACTAGTTTTGGTCACGAGCTCGACGTCTCCTAGCGGAAGTAACATTAGGGACGCTGAAGTTAGAACAGCTCTTCGTCGCTTGCATGCTTTATACGCTGACGCTATTTGCAATCCATTCCATTTGCCGGGAGACCAGATTACTTCTCTGTAAGTACTTACGTTAACCTACATATGGGGCGGAAACATGAACACTGACAAAAGGCCTCCTCCACAAATTCCAAGTTGCACAGCGAGCTATGGAGAGGGTTATGCTCGGAATATCTCTGAAGGACAGAATCCGCGCAACGAGGATATCCGATGGATGGACCGGATTTGGTGGCGCAACATTGGAAAGGCTTATGTCCAGCAGTGGACAACAACGGGCTGGTGATGATGATGATGACTTAAGTCTCCTTTCATCATGGGTATTTAACCGAAATAGTTCACATATGAAAATTCACAATGATACACCATGTTGACTGTGTTGCATTTTCTGAAAGTTTATTAGTGTGCAGGCACAAAAGCACGGGGCTAGATTAGCCGCCGAGCTTCGGCGCCCAAGCGGCTAACCTTATTGTTTAAGAGTCTACCATTAATACGTGTTATTTTAAATTATATGGGTAGGTGTGGGGTGTGGAGTGGTAGCTTAGAACTTCACCACGCAGGATAAGGGAATAAGTTAAAAATTCCTAAAAAACATTAAGTGGTTAATGGACGAATGAAGATGTATGTTTGTCATACTTAAATAAATTAATGATAATATATGTACATTCTTCTTGTTTCAGGAAATTTGACAAGCAAGTAAAAAACATTATGATGAATAATGTGTGAAATTACCCAAGGATGATTTCAGCTTAAAATGTAAAATAGTTGTTTAATTTTTCTATTGTTACGTTATCGCATAGTGTTTCATTTAAATTATATTTATAGGATGTACTCGTATTGTTATTTCGATACATTTCATTTCATATCCATTATGCTCTAGTTTTTTCTTTACAAAGAAGAAATAAAATAAAATGTACCAAATATATGAGTATAATTTTATACACTATTAGGCCTTACATTCTACCTACCTTTACCTTACTCTAGACTCTAGAGATGTTTTGGGTATGGTATTTCAGATGTGGATACGGATATGGAAATAGGCTTTGACTTATACTTAAAAATCCGCCCTAATACGAATCTATCTGAAATTTTCGAAACAGATACAATATTTTTATTTCGGATATACGGTAGTTGAGGTTTTTTTTGACGTGATAACGTCTTTTAATTCGATGAAGCCGGCAGCACGCCCACAAAACATGACGTCATGTACCGTTACCGTCGGTCGTTACCTCGCCGCATGTTTGTTACAGTTGTATTAATTATTTCGACCAGTAGTTCAAGCGGGGATGTAGCTCAGTGGTAGAGCGTTCGCTTTGCATGTGAAATGCCCCGGGTTCGATCCCCGGCATCTAAAAGCTTTTTTGCATTGTTTTATGCATTGTTTTGATTGAAAATGACTAAATTCTACTGATTACTTTTTACATACAAATTTATTAAACAAATTAAATTAAAATTTTCTTTTGAAAAATGCTACCATTCCATCTGTATTTTCTTAAGACGTTGTCACGTTCTATCGTCAGTAAACCGACTTTACAGACAAACATTTTTTTAATAAATGTTTCAGATGGATTGTATAATCTGCCGTATTACATTACGGCTAGCCGTTATCAAAAACGGCCGTTTTGAAGAGTCCAAATCATTACCTAGCACTGCACTGCGCTCGTCACCCAGAGATATAAGATGTTTCATCTCTATGCCCTGTAATTTCACTGGAAACATTGCTCTTCAAACCGGAACACAGTAATGTTTGCACATTACTGCTTGGCGGTAGAATAACTGGCAAAGGTGTTGTACTTCCCCAGATGGACTCTGGACAAAGAGTTATACCGGTCGGTAGAGTCGGTTACGGAGCTCCACAACATCCCTGCTGTACTATACCAGCTATTTTTTACTTTTTTTATTTTTTCTAAAGTAGTTACAAAAAACTGCCGTCATTTATTTTTGTTTTTTCAGAAGTATTTTTTTATATTTTGATTGGGATATGAAAGTAATATGAAGGAAATCGTGACACGATTAGATTGCTAATAGGATCGATGAAGTGATATTTTATTGAGAATAATCTAATGAATTGCACTGTTCCGTAGCCTGTTATTAATAACTGTACCGTCACCTATCAACTAATCATGCCTAGAACAAACCTATTCGCTCACAATTGAGATATATAGCAGCAGGAGAAAATTACAAAGGAAACTTATTTTTACTTATTAATACAAGCATCGAGCTAAGCAGTACTTCGTAGCAGAGACCGATTTCCAGTTGCGAATGTTGATAAAAGGGTAATTTTACATTGTATATGGTAACAATTATTTCTAGGGCTTTGTTTTCTGTTCCAAATCATCCTAATACGTGATACTTTGTCTGTGTGGACATTTTCACGTGTTAGTTTTCCCTGTGGCATCTAATAGAAAGATAATACATAATATTTATGTACCCATGGTCACAGTCATTTGCTTATTTGCTTAGGCAAATTAGTGCAAAAAAGCTTAACTGTACATAGGTATTTACGAATTGCATTTTTTTCTCTCTATGCTGTTGTATTATTAATATTAGTATCTATCTTTGCTTTACAATATTCTGAAGTAGAACAATCCGTACAAAAATATAATAAATATTAAGTATACCAAAATGTGCCAAAATCCATCGGTATCTTTGTATGTTGAGTATTTCGGAATATAAAAAATAATATGTGTATAAATCTTAGAGATTGCTTGTTGTTCTAGTACCTATTCGATTCTGTATCATTTGAAACTAATTTGCTTGAGGAACCTTGTAGAATGTAGATAATTACATTCATTACTTTTCATGACAATACTAAGTATATCAGACATTTAGTCATAAGGTTGTTTATTTTTATGATAAAAGCATATTGGCAGAATGTGCTGTAAAATGAAATTAAAAAAAAAACTATTTGTATTCGAACTGTACCTAGTGTATGAAATAATTATGAAATCGAGTTCTGTTGAACAGGCCGGCAACACTATTTGTGGAAAATAAAAAAAGTTTTTCGTTCTCTTTCTTTCATTGAAGTGAAACCAAGCTGTTCTCCGGTTCAGCGCTGAGCAATTTTTAATTTTGAAATTGTTTAACTCGACCGGAAAATCGCAACAAAATGGTAAGTAATTAGTTTAGTATTGAATTATAACCATATCTTTTGTATCCACGTCTGTATTGGGCGGATAATGTGATGACAGTTTAGAGGTTAGGATTTTCGCACGTGTTCTCAGTCCATTAGAGTTCTTATTTCCATTAATTTTACATTGTTCCATCTTAGACATTAATTAATTTGATTCGTTAACGTCATTATATACCATATATACGAATAGCTAATAAGTTAGTGCGTCGATTTTTTTGGCGCCAACAGTTTGAATGTTTTGTTGTTAACTACCTTAGGTACTTGCTGCAGTTTTTAGCATTTAGACACTCGTAACGTCTGTGAACAATAGTGTTCAAATCGCGAAACTTTAAAAACAATAAAGGTAAGTAGGTACTATTGAGATATCAAGCAATAAAGGTATCAAGAGTCCTACCTCTAAGAACCTCTCTCAAAATGAATGAGAAAGCTACATGGACGTATAAAAAAGTCGGACGTAGTCTCGCCACAACAAATACTGTGTCACTAGAGTCGGCCACATTTGCACGAGTGCGTTCTCAGGTTGTCACTGATAGGCTGACACGCACTCATATACACAAGTAGCGCGTGTAATGACTCACTGATGTGTGCGTGTCAGCCTGTATGTGACAGCGCACACATGCATATTATGTGGCCGACTCGATTGACACAGTTTTTAATTACCGAGACTACGTCCGACTTTTTTTATACGTCCATGGAAAGCTAAAAGCGTTTTATCCAGACAGTCGAAGATCTTAAATTCACAAGATCTCTAAATCCTAGCTCCTAATAAGTTGTTGAATGTGTTTCCAGGCAGCCGCTGCAGTGTCCGGCAAGGGAGACCTGGAGAAGCCCCTGGCGGAGGTGTCCCCCATCCACCGCATCCGCATCACGCTGACGTCACGCAACGTGCGCTCGCTGGAGAAGGTCTGCTCGGACCTCATCAACGGGGCCAAGAAACAGAAGCTCCGCGTCAAGGTGAGGAACACATTTTGAAGTGAAACATTTTGGCACACCGCATACAGATTTTTCGTGGGCTGTAAATGAAGCTCATCATCACGCTCGGATTTTTTTTATGTTAAAGTAACAAGACGAGCAGGACATGTGCCCGATAGTAAACAACATGCCTGTCCACAACGGCACAGTTACATACAGCTATTGGAACATGAAGAGTCCAAATCGTTGTTGCAACTCCTTTGTCAGTTATTCTACCACTAAACAATCATGTACAAACATGACTGCATTTCGGTTTGAAGGGCGTTGTTTCCAGAGAAATTACAGGGCACAGTGATATCTCTGAGCATCATGTGCAGTGCTAGATCATGATTTATTTTATTTATTTATTTTATTTATTGAATAATAGGCGAGCAGCATTAGCTGATATGCCTATATCTCAGTGTTGAAATAACAAATTATAGGTAATTGTCTGTTAAAATGATTTTGTCTTCTCTATCTATCCATTTGTCCAATCTGCTCTTGAAAGAGTTTAATGACTTTGCTGAAATAACATCCTCAGGCAACCTGTTCCAGTTGTAAACCACTCTGTTGCTGAGGATGTGATGTGCAGTGTTTGTCAGTGATGGTGCGTGGGACAACTGGGACTTATGACGCCGACTGTCTCTCTTATGCTCCTTTAATCTGTACAGGTTCTTTATGTGAGGGAGGTTATAAAATCCATTCAGTATTTTAAATGTTTCGGTCAAGTTTAGATGATTCATGTTACTATAGTTGCCTGACACTGCTGTTAATAGGTAGGTGTGGTTGGGTAGCATCAGGCTAATGTCCTGCTTGTCACGTTGCTCTATAGCTCTGTACTATAAAAAACAAATACTGTTAAAACTCATAAATCACACTGGTCCATGGATATTGATGTTAGCTATACTGTATTTTAAACAAAGTTTTGTTTAACACCAGTAGATTGGAATTTTCACTGTAGAAAGATTGTACGCCATGATGAAGGCCCGGTATTTGTCTATAGTGCCGTGTCCACCATTGCGGCGTGAGAGCAGGACTGTTCAAAGTGCAGCGCCTGGTTGTATACCTTGTGCTGCTCATAGGGCAGTTACAATTACTTATTTATAAGAAACTTTATTTTCTAACAAGCGGTCTGCCCCGGCACACCCCGGACACTCGGCCTAAACTCCGAACAAACGGTGAAGTCGACATACCTACACTCACACAACTACGCATATGTCGTTCAAACACATTTACGCATATGTCGTTCGAACACATTTACGCATGTGTGCGTGTCATCTAGGGTTACTAAATTATTTTATGGAATAGCTGTAACCCGTGAGTTCACCTGCCTGTGGCTTACAATCTTACCTAGTTAGTGTTCGATCTTTAATGTAGGTAAATATAACTTTCATCAACAATCAGAAGGGAGAAGATTTAAAACAAAATAGGAGATAATAAAGGTACCATGTACGAATTGATTTTTAGTTAAGTACACTTACCCAAAGAGAAAACTTTATTCTGATAATATATTAATTAATCACTCCATATATCGCGTATTTCATTATAGGTAAGCTAGTCACAGAACTTATATAGAATAGCTTAACACAGTTTATAAAAATGATTCAATCTTTGTAGAAATTATTATGTAATCAAAAATCTCTTATTCTTGTTTCGTATAATAGACGAAAAATTTGGTACCATTTTGTTAAATAATACAGCATCATGGTCGTATTCTCATAGAAAATTATCGTCCGATATAATAACCCTTCGTTGAGTCCGCCTCGCGTCCGCGAGGGGGAGGAAGCTTGAAATTGGCGGGGGGTGGGGAGTGTCCGTTCTATCTATATTATCTATTCTATGGCCCCGGTTTTACTCATAGTACATAATAATACATAGTACACGCAGGGATCATGAATCCAAAGATAAAATAATTTGTGAAATTGGGCTGGTAGTTCCTGAGATTTGTGCATTCAAACAAGAAACCTCTTCAGCTTCGTAATATTAGTATTGATTTCATTCTACTAATTTTGGAAATGTGAAAGTTTGTGAGGATAGAGGACGATCTTTGAAATTATTACACACTAAATCTACTGAAGGTCTCCAGATGGAATTTACACCAGACAATATTTATTGCTGGGAAAATTATGCGGTTGAAACCGTGGGTCAATGATAGTTCAAATATAGAAGAAAAACATTGTGAGATAACTGGGATGTTTGTAGAACGCCACCTTTTGAAGACATTATGTCCATCGGATAAACAACTTTTAATGTTAAAATATTTAATAACATACTTTCTACATTGCATTCTTCGTTTTCTATGTATAATAAGTATGTATTTAAAATTATATAAGTATCATATCAGCTATCAGGCACCCATAGTACAAGCGTTGCTTAGTCTTGGGGTCAGACTGTGATGTGTGTGAAGTCCACCAATATTTATTAATTTATTATTTGCTTGTTGTTTCCAGGGCCCGGTCCGCATGCCCACCAAGATTCTCCGCATCACCACCCGCAAGACCCCCTGTGGTGAGGGTTCCAAGACCTGGGACAGGTGTGTACCACTTTTTACAATGCTATGAAAAGGAAACTTATCATTCTGGGGTCCACCGAGATTCTTAGATATTATGTTTATGGGGTGTGCCCGAGCAAAACGCAGCGTTAGCTGTTTCGTAGCTGTCTACCCTTTGTCCATAACAAATATGTGCATTCAATTTCTACAAAATCTTGTGTCCCAAATCGTAGTTTCTTTTTTGAGTACAATGTCTATTTAATATCCTAAGAATGAATAAACCACAGAAATTAGAAATAATTGTTTAAAAGTTATAGATTTTGTACCTAACCAAACGGTTATGGAATTTTATTCCAAACATTATGGAAGAAATATTTTTTGATAAGAGATATTGTAAAATCTGAGCCTAATACAGTAACAAATGATTCTGTTTCTCTTGCTTACTCTTGGGGGGTGTGCGAAGAGGAAAGAATTGTGTGGTGAGTGGATTATGGCCTGATTCTCATTGTGAGAGAAGATCCCTAATCCTACCTGGGGGAAACAACTGTCATTTTATTTCTGTACAAGTATGCATGTGGAATTGTGGAACTGTTTGCTTATGTTCTTGACGTACTTACTTTCATAGGTGGACTTTGCCAAGAGTCCTACCACTACTCAACAGTAGAGTCTAAACTCTATATAAGGGCCCGTTCAAGTATTACGTAACGCAATTTGGGGGGAGGGGGGTGTCTTGTGAAACGTTTTCGTGCGTCATGAAGGAATTTTGTTTCCTTATAGAAACCCAGCAAGGTAAAATCTCCCTACTTGGCTACTTGTTTGGTGACTTTTAATCAAAAAGAATCACTTTGATGTTACGTAATGTTTACGGAAAGTGAGATGAAGGGTGTTAAAAAATGTTGAGGTGCGTCACCGAGGGCTTATAAGAACTTGAAAAATTGCGTTACGTAACACTTGAACGCCCCCTAACGACATTCCAAGGTACTGTGCATATTTCGACGTTATAGAGCCATGTCGTTAAAAAGAGAGGAGTAAAATCTGTATTAGAAAAACAAAAAGACCATAAAAACAATTCTTATTTGAATGCTTTTGATTATAGTCTGTTATTTTTGTCTGATGTCCATTTGTTGTATTTTTTTTACTTTTATGTATAATCATATCCTACAGTCTACACGAGCAAGCAATCCGAAAATGTATAATAAACAAAAGAATAGATTTCTTAGAAAGTTTGGTATGTATGAAGCTGACAGTTAAGTTTATCGCTTAGGACCTGGGATTAATAAAGTTACAATTGAACGTGCACAGCACCGCAGTTTTTACTAAATTTGGCAACTTGAGAATTATTAATTTCGTTGTTTTAGTCGTTATTGTGAGTGTGGTTGTACCAATCCAAGTAATTTTGACGCTTTAGGCTGTGTCCCCAGTAGGCAAACTGTGAGCGGCCGACTGAGTTAGCGGCGTATCGGTCTAGTACGCCCTTCCATATATTACAAATGGAGTGTCCACAGTTTGCTAGTTTTGCGCGAACTGTGTATATTGAGCCACAGCCTTAGGGTTTGACGTTAAAACTTGACGTTATATCCACTTTACACTGTAAATGATAAATGCTAAATCACTTTTCCTCTTCCAGGTTCCAGATGCGCATCCACAAGCGCGTGATTGATCTGCACTCGCCCTCGGAGATCGTGAAGCAGATCACATCCATCAACATCGAGCCCGGCGTAGAGGTGGAGGTCACCATCGCCGACGCGTAGGCACAGCCGCCAATAATATAACTATTTTCAACTATTACTGCGTTTTATTTGTTATTCTCCTCATATAGTGGCCGGCAAACAAGTTGACCCAAAATTGATGTGGAAAGGGAGGAAAGTTCGCGCATGTACACTTCCACCGAAGAGACCTTAAAAACGTTTCTGCGCAGCTAACTTTATTGTGTCAACTTGTTTACCGGCACCTATTCTAAGGGGACGAGCCTGGTTCTAACATACCCCTTTCGTGCCCATAAGGCCGGTTTGCATTTTGATTAGTGCGAGTGAGTAATCGCGACTGAATACTATGCAGTCGCAATAACCAATCGGTGTCCACACTCGTTTGCAACTAATCACTCAACACCTGCACTATTCAATCGCACTCGTACTAATCACAATGAAAACAGGCCTTTATGAATGTCAATATGAGCTTTATTATCAAAACATCAAAAATGGTCAACCGCGTTTCGTAGATGTGGCCTTAGATACTAATGACGCAACCTTTGATGATAGACACATGCTGTCACGCAACGAAAGCTCTGAAAAAGCAATATTTTTCCCGTTTTTGTAACATTTTTCATTCATACTCCGCTCCTGTCGATAGTATCGTAATGTTAAATAGCCTTCCTCGATAATTGGACTATCCAACAGAAAAATAATATTTCAATTCGGACCAGTAGCATTCTATATTATCTATTCTATGCCAGTAGTTCCCGAGGTCCTTGTGTTCAAACTCTTCAGCTTTATAATATTCCTTATAAGTAATATTCTTTATAAGTAGGTACTACCTATGGATTCCCAGACCTTTTTTCTTGAAGTGAAAACTTTCTCCCCCTCTTGAGATCGTGAAGCAGATCACATCCATCAACATCGAGCCCGGCAGAGGTGGAGGTGACCATCGCCGACGCGTAGGCACAGCCGCCATATACTACATGAACGTATAAAAAAAGTCGGACGTAGTCTCGCTAAAACAAAAACTGTGTCCATCGAGTCGGCCACATAATATGCACGTGTGCGCTGTCACATACAGGCTGGCACGCACACATCAGTGGGTCATTACACGCGCAACTTGTGTATAGGTACCTATGTGTGCGTGGCAGCCTATCAGTGACAACCTGACAACGCACACGTGCAAATGTGGCCGAGTTTAGTGACACAGTTTTTGTTTTATCGTACCTATGTGTGCGTGGTAGCCTATCAGTGACAACCTGACAACGCACACGTGCAAATGTGGCCGAGTCTAGTGACACAGTTTTTGTTTTAGCGAGACTACGTCCGACTTTTTATACGTCCATGACCTAGTACTACAGTGTAAATAAATATTACGTGTGGATTGATTTCGACAATGCGACAATCCAGTCGTGGCTAAGTCGAATATAGATACAAAAATGCTGATTCTTTGCCTAATCAGTAATGTGCAGACATGAAAGTGTTCCTGTTTAAATATCAATGTTTCTAGAGAAATAACGGCATATTTTTATAGCGGCCCTCCCATTTCGATTCACTATGATGGTGACCAGGCCACGGTTCCTGAGCCTCCCGGCTCAACACCCCACGAAGAGAAATCTAACACATACCTACCTTAGACGTGCCCTAGACCTCCTATAGCATCATATCAGCCAAATGACGTCTACTGCTGGACGAAGACCTTCACAAAAAGCGTTCTCTCCGCCCGCATCCGACGATTTCCGACCCTAGGGCATACGTAGGTACTTATACCGAATGTCGAAGAGGATTGGAAACATTTAGATGAAACAAATTTGTTAAGAGCAATAATAAAGGATATTATGTTTGTCATTCATCCTCAGGGCCGGCCTTAGCCATCTAGGCGCCCCGGGCGAGCCATGCCTCAGGCGCCCTAAATGACAACACTACACTTTGGGGACGTTGAAATAAATGGGTTCTTAAGATTTCCCAGCGCCCTTGTAGTATCCGGCGCCCCGGGCAACCGACCCTAAAGCCGGCACTGTTCATCCTACTAATATTATGAAATTTATTTTGAAATCTATTTTTAAAATTTATTATTATATTCACGGATATTATTAATGTGAAAGTTTGAATCTTTGCTCCTCAATCACGTCAGAGCGCCTAGACAGATTGGGTTGAAATTCAAACACTTAGATTACTTATATCTACCTAGTCTACTTTTATCATCAGGAAATTTAGGGAACAGAAAATGGTGAGGGGCTGCTAGTTTTTAAATATTGTAAACATATCTACATATAATATTACTCGAAACCTTAGTAAGAATGTAGGTTAAAGGTAAATAGTAGGTACCTAAATACCTCAATTTATGGGTTCCATAACCATATAACCTCAAAAAAGCAAACTTCCAACAAAACTAAGATGGATGGCGCCTCACCCATTAATCATAACTTTCTAAAACAATACAGCATGGCAGGTTTGCCATAACAATATACGGAATGAAAGAAATGGCCGACATGGCTGTTTATGAGGTATTACATAACCCGTTGGGAGCATGCGATGTTGCTAAACTTGCGAAAACGAAATGTAGGCTAGTAACATGGGTTCCATACAATAAAGCACTTAATTAAAAATAATAGGTATAAACTAGTGGTCCGCTTCGTCCGTGGTACTTTATATATTATTACTAGCAGCGCCCCGCGGTGTTACCCGCGAAGTTCCAGTTCCCGTTGTTCCCGTTTTTTTTCCGGGATAAAAAGCCTATGTGTTCTTCCAGACTATCATCTATCTGTGTTCCAAATTTCAGCTCGATCCGTTCATACGTTAGGACGTCATTGAGCAACAAACATCCATACATTCACATTTATAATATTAGTAGGAAATAGGATAACCTATAGCAGGGATCACGTAGTTATCTACATTTTACATATTTATTATACAACGGTGAAAGAATTTTTGATATCGGTTCGGCAGTTCCTAAGATTAATCAAACAAAAAACCTCTTCTGATTTATGGTATTAGCATAGGTAAGTAGATAAGTATAAGTATTATATCAGCTCTCTGGCCGCCATCATACGAGCTTTGCTTAGTTTGGGGTCAGATGGTGTTGTGTGAATTGTCCACCAATATTTTATTTAATTTATTTAAGTACCTAATAATTAGGAATGCCTAAGTAATAAGTATAAATTTAGTAGCGGTAGGACTATTTGCAGAGTCGGGAGACTGCAAAGAGTCCTGGCAAAGTACCACACCTTTGCTAGTTATTCTACCGCCAAGCAAAGTGCAAACATCATTGTGCTCCGGTTTGAAAGGCAACATTTCCAAAGAAATTACGGGGCATAGAAATAAATCATCTTAAATATCTAGATCTACATGACGCTCGTAGTTCCGTGGAAATTGAAAATTCATTTATACGGTTTCGTCCCTAGGCTACCACGGTTTACTCTCAAACCATTAACAATAAAAAGTTGCAAGGAACACTAAAAAAAGTTGAACTTCAATTAACCCAAAATACTTCTTATTTCCTACGGCAAAACGAATGTAGTCCGTCCGCCATGAATCTGGCAAAGTTGCGTGCTTTCCCCGATTTCCTTCGAACTGTTTATAAGTTATTATTCACAAGTCATTTGGTTTGCTACCTCTGATGGAGATAAGCTGGCGCAATCTAAATATTTGATTGTTCGTAACGAGTTCGGAAAGTTAAATAAATAAAACATCATCATCATCAGCCTATTTAATATTCGTCCACTGCTAGGCCTCTCCTAATGAACGCCACAAGGTGCGGGCTTCTGCATTGCGCATCCACTTTCGACCGCCGACCTTTGGCAGATCGTCGCTCCAGCTGGCTGCAGGGTGTCCCACTCTACGATAGGGTACCGGACTGACTCAAAAATACACCATCCTAATTAGTCCGTCAGCTAGATCATGGAAATATATTGGACACGTATTTTTTGTTTTTTCATAATATTAAAAATCCTCAAAGATATAGACCATCAAATTTCGAGAGTGGGGGGTCGCGACGTCACTCGTGAGTAAAAATCGTACTCACAAGTGACGTCACACGAAACTTCGAAGCGCTGTTATCTTCGTCATTTTTTGTTTGTGAAACAAAAGAAAAAATACGTGTACAATATTTTTTGGTAGTCTAACTAACGGGCTACTTAGTTTTTTGAGGATTGTACCCTATTGCCGGTTCGCGGTCTCCACTCCACTACTTTCCTACCCCAGCGAAGGTCGTCTCTTCTACAGATATGGCCAGCCCAAAATAAATAAATATTAGTGAACATTTCTCATAGAACACAATCTGGCCCCGAACTAAGCAAAGCTTGTACAAATTGTCGGTAAAAAAAATTGGCAGTCATAGGAACTGCCGATAGAAGGGAAAACTTATAACTCAGAATTTGATAGCTTACCTTGGAAACTACACGTGTGTAACCGGAGGGCGTGGCCTCGGCATTATGGCATGGCCATCTAGAAATGCGTCAGCATTTCCTATCGGCTGATGCATTTCTAGATGGCCAAGGCATGATGCCGAGGCCACGCCCTTTCAGCATTTGCCATTGGCTGACGCATTTCTAAATGACCAATAGCCATGGTCCCGAGTTTACCCGAAGATTTCTTATCATACCCGAGCGTGACGCTAGAATCCAATTCACACGAAATATCTGTCTAGGCGCGCCTAAAGAAGTTTTCACTTCAAAAATGTTCGATGTGATTGTAACGTCATACGAACCCAAAGAGCTAAAAGGGAACGTGATAAGAACGGTTTTATTTATCGAAAAGAGTTTGCACTTTCACTGATACCTACTAAGCGTCGATGCAATCTGTAATGAAAAGATCTAGATGGTCAATGGCCATGGTCCCAAGTTTACCCAAAGATTTCTTATCATTCCCAAGCGACGCTAAAATTCAATTCAAAACAGTCCACGAAAAATCTGTCTGAGGCGCGCCAACAGAAGTTTTCACTTCAAAAATATACGATTTTTTACAAACTGTAGAACAAAAGTTGACGTGTTTATTGTACTTAAAAGGATGCAGGCTCATTACCCTGTATCATCATCATCATCATCATCAACAGCCCACTAAACGTTCCCACAGCTGGGACTAGGGGTCTTCTCTCGCAAGGTGGCCATAATCCACCACGCTGGCCCAGTGCGGGTTGGTTGATGACACATGACTTCGAAAGATTCTAGGTACATGTCGGTTTCCTCACGATGTTTTCCTTCACCGTTTTAAGTTAGCGGCATTACGCACATGACTTCGAAAAGACAGTGGTGCGCGTGGGGTTTGAACCCGGGGTCTCCGGATCGGCAGGCGCCGTTCTCCCGACTAGACCAGCCGTCACTTATATTACCCTGTATAATTATAATTTATTATCCCTTAATTTACCATATATAATTTATTTAAAAAAAAAAAATTTTAACTGTTGCGGGTCGCGCGTTGCTGACCCCTGGACGTCTACTCTCTTTCTACGAAAACGTAATTTCGAAATAAACTCACGACTTTCCAACTCCGATTCTACTTCGATCCGTCGTTTTGTCTGTGTAAATGTTCTAGCCCTACTCTAATTAGAGTAGGCTTAGAACATTTAAAACGCCAAGCAATGTTGTATCGGAAGAAGCAAAGTAGGATAAGAGCAGAAAAGTCTCGAGTTTTTTCCGAAATAACGTTTTCGTAGAAATAGAGTGGACGTCTATTGGTTTAGATGTTTTTAGGACGAAAGTAGAGTCAAACCTCTTTGACCAGGGTAGCGATTCTGAAACCATTCGGTTGCATCCGACACGGAATCTCATCTCTCGGTCTTTGTCTTATCTGTTTAGCATGACAAAGACCGAGAGATGAGATTCCGTGTCGGATGCAACCGAATGGTTTCAGAATCGCTACCCAGTTCTTCCATATATTGCAAAGTCGATTTGCTTTCTCGAGTTACGGGCAGTCGAATAAAAAAGGTCAAGGGGATATTATACATAGAAGATATCCATCACTCACTCAACTGCGATACGTAGGTTGGAGAGCAAAAACTGTCAATTCACGCGAAACAAGCAGGCGTAGCTATCTACAGTATTAGATAATGACTAAACCTAAAGTCTTCAATAGGTTAGCCAGTCCAATAGGCAGTAATTAAGACTCCAATCAATCTATTTGACGAGCCAATTATTTGGCGCCCGTGGTCGACCTACACGGTATGACGCGGCGGGCTATGATGCAACCTGGTTACTTGAGCATTTAATAGTTATTTAGAGAGTTTGTAGTTAATATTAGTGATATGACTCTTTGCAAAGTCCGTCTGGGGAAGTACCACACCTTTGCCAGTTATTCTACCGCCATGCAGTAACGTGCAAACATTGTGTACCGGTTTGAAGAGAAATGTTTCCAGGAAAATTATGGGGCAAATACATAAAACATCTAATAACTCTGATTGACGAGTAGAAATACAATAAATCAAGTAAAAACGCTTTACTAGTAGCGCCCCACGATTTTACCCGCGTAGTTGAAGTTCCAGTTGTTTTCCCGCGTTTCAAAATAGTCTGTGTACTATTAGACATTTTGACTTTTTTAGATTTTTAATCTAATGTAGGTATATGCTTTTTAATGTCCCCCGTGAACCCCCCCTGGAGCCGCGCTTCAAGCCCAGATATGTCTACAAATTAGTTATCACTAGGAAAACAGATTGTTTGAAGAAAGCCATCTTTTGATGACGTCATCCGCCAACCCGCACTTAGCCAGCATAGTGGAGTATGGTTTTGACTCTCTCCTATTGAGAGAAGGTCCAGTCTCCCGGTAGAGAAATAAATGAGTAATAAATATTGGTGGACAATTCACACACAACACCATCTGACCTCAAACTAAGCAAAGCTTGTCATATGGCGGCCAGATATGATGTAATATATCTGATGTAATATTTATTATATAGTTGTAAATACCTACATAAAAACACCCAGACACAGTACAAATATTTGAATTCATTACACAAATATTTGCACTGGGTGGGAATCAAATCCACGACCTTCGGCGTCGTATGCAGATTTACTACCCACTAAGCCACGAGGGCAGTCAAAAAGTTATAGTGTGCTTATGCATATTTGTAGGTATATATTTCAGCTCCCTTTTCGATCCTAATTTTGGGATGTTTGGATGTTAAGATGTTTGGATATTTGTTGCGCAATCAGTTTGGAACGGACTGGGTCAAATTCTGGACCACATTTAGATTATAGTCTGGAATTTGGGAACATCTCATACTACTTTTTATGGCTCGATAATTACGAGGACAAAAACTACGTGGGTAAAACTGAGGGGCGCTGACAGTTCTCCATACTTAGTTACTTATGTTACCCAACAGTTTTTTAAGTAGGTACTTAAGTAGAAACTTACTAAATCTATGGGGCGTGAGTCTAATCTCATCTCTCTCTTCTTCTCATAAAGGCCAGTTCAAACCTAAGCGGTATTCGCTGCCGCCTTGCGGTAGAGAAAACCGAGTGGGTGCAAGCGGTAATATTACTGTTCACACCAAAGCGGATTTCGCCGCCTGCGATACCAGAACGTTTTGTCAAATAAGCAAAAGATACCCCCTACCCAAGCGGTAAGTACCGCTTTCGCATTAGCAGCGGAACTTCATACAAAATACCGCGCGCATCCCGCGCGGTATTAACACAGTAAATACATAACAGTAGGTTATCTAAGGCCGCCCGCCGAGTTTTTAGCCTACTCTTGCGTTCATCCCCAGGGTTGTCACTTTCACTTTTAGTTAATATTTTCGAACAAGCAGCACTTGATCTAAATTTATGCAACAAAAAGCATACCTATTATGATTGAATATTTTACCAATTTATACATTTAGTAAAAATAAAAAGCCTTTATTCACGTAGGTAACATTTATTAGAGAGACGAACTTCTTAGCATTCCATGGATTCACCGTGCGGGTGCCGGGTCAGAATCAGAATCAGATACAAAACTCACCTATGGTTAACCTATGGTCACTCACTTTGCATTTCTGAATTCATGGCGTGCACTTTGTAACTATCATTTTCGTCTTGTTGTAGAAAGGTTTTTACCATGTCTGAGAAAATAGTTTCTACTATTGATCGCGTAACTCGCTTGAAAATTAAAAAAATATTCGGAATCCTTTGTAAAATCATCGTCAAATGAACTAAACAAAAAGTAAAATAGACCTTATTGCACAGTATCTAAAGTATGTTTGTGAATGATATTGGCGATGCCGAAAGGCGAAACTAATGTTCGGCTTTTTCTTTGTTCAAAGTCGCCTTTGCATTTGCAATTTTTAGGAAAAGCAACCTAATTGTTCAAAGCATAAAGTACATTGCTAATGCTGCCATACATGTGACGATCCATCTTTTGGTCAGAGCCGCTTTGCGTTTGTTTAATATTTCCATCTATAGGTACTCTATTCAAATAAATAAGTAACTTAATCATTTTTGTAGTGGCAGGACTCTTGGCAGAGTCTACCTGGGGAAGTACCACACCTTTGCCAGTTATTCTACCGCCAAGCAGTAATGTACAGACATTACTGTGTTCCGGATTGAAGGGCAATGATTCCAGAGAAATTACGGGGCTTAGAGATACAAAATCTTAGATTTTCGTCCATGTGTACAGATATTACTGTGTTCCGGTTTGAAGGGGAATGTTTCCAGAAAAATCACAGGGCTTAGAGATTTAACATCTTAGATCTCTGGGTGACGACCGCAGTGCAGTGCTAGGTAATGATTTGGACTCTTCATGTTCCAATAGCTGCGTGTCACTGTGCTGCTATGTGGCAGGCATGTTGCTTAACATCAGGCACATGCTCTGCTCGTTGACTCGGCTACGCTATTAATAAAGCAAATAAACTGTGAAATAAACAATAATACAATACCTACCACATTTTCTAATAAGATTTAAGTATAAGTAGGTACTTACATTTCTGTTTCAGTAGGAACCATGAAGAATGATAAATCCGGGTTTGCGAAATCGTTATTGAGGCACCCGAAAACACCACAATATCTTTTTCCCCTTTTTGAAGTCATGATACTCGTTATAATTATTAATATTATGGTAAGTGGCCGGCGAGAGTTGACGAACGCGAGCGGTCATGTAACTTACGGACGTGCTCACAGTCGCGCTGCACGGCCCCTACTGTCGCCGCCATAGCGCGCCATATATTATGCTAGCGTGTGCGTGAAATCGCGTGCCGACACGGCGCGCGGCGCGCACGCACACATTCAAGCAGAGAGCGGCACGTTTGTATGAAGATGTTTTACTGTTCTTTACTGTGGTATTAAGGGCTCCTACACAAAACTGCGATGCGATGCGACGCCGCATCGGAGGAAGGGCTTCCCACACAAAACTGCGATGCGATGCGATGCGACGCCGCATCGGAGGAAAGGCTTCCCACACAAAACTGCAAAGCGATGCGATGCGAAGCCGCATCGGAGCAATTTGCATCGCATCGCAGTTTTGTGTGGAAGCCTTTCTTCTGGTGCGGCGTCGCATCGCATCGTATCGCAGTTTTGTGTGGGAGCCCTTACCTCTAACCACAGCGGTAGCGAATACCGCTCAGGTGTGAAATGAAATGAAATGAAAAGAAAATGAAATGAAACGAAATGATTTTTTTATTAAACACAGAGACTAACAAAACACATACATAAGTTAATTATCAAGTCATTATAATACTCATTCGGTCCGTATGTGTGGGTACAAGTATATCAGTGGGCCGCAAACTAAGCACATAGCTTGTGAACAGGCCTTTACATTATAATTAGCACATGAAACGAAGATAACAAGCTCTCACAGACACAGGGAATCCTACTGTGGGAGCTAGGGCTACATATTATTACCTATTACTCTGCATGTTAGTTTATTTAAGTAAATTTACCATAAGTATGGAGTACCATAAGGTGCCTAAGTATGGAGAACTAGTACCTTGGATTGTTTGTACTCGAGCGAGTGACACACCGGTCGTTAGCTGCGCTCGGCTGCTCAGAGGACAAGATGCTGCTTCTATTGTAAATTAAATTATTTGGATAAAACACGGGTTCTCAAACTGGGGACCAGCTACACAAGAGGGGCATGTTATACCTTATAAGACGACACGTCATCGATCATAAGCATATAGCGTAAGGATCCCAATACTAGGACTCTGGGCCAAGGGTGGATCCTTTGGCTCCAGTTGGGGGTCACATAGTCGTGGTCAAGTCAGAAAACTGTGTATAGGTAATATACATAATATATGCATAAGTACAATCATGCTTTTTAATCAATGATCCACCTAGGTTTTTAGTCCAATTTTGTAACTTTAGTAACTTTATTCCTTTTTATATTTCTTTTCGATATTTTTCGGTATTTATGTACACACTTATTTTTGAGCTGCATCCTAGTCTTAAGTTATGCCTAAGTTTTATATTGAGTTTATGTTTGTGGCTTGTATTGTGTGATACATAAATAAAATAAAAGGTACTGGACCTAGCCCAGGGACCCCCCCTCTGGATCCGCGCTTGCTCTAGGCCTTCTCTTAGAGTCCAGCTATAATCCACCACGCTGGTCAAGTGCCGGTTGGCGAATGACACATGGCCTCGAAAGAGTCTATAAACATATCGGTTGCCACACAATGTTTTCCTTCACCGTTTTTTAAGTTAGCAACATTACGCGCTTGAGTTCGAAGAGATAGTGGTGCGCGTGTGTGATTCAACCAGGGGTATCAACAGTTGTCGTTCTCTCTACTAAATCAGCCGTAAATTGCTAAACCAGATGTGGCGCGCCAAAAGAAGTTTTCATTTCAAAATCCGGTTTTTTTACATTGATGGCTTGCTCTGTCACTTTAATTAGGTGCATTATAGGGGGCGTTCTCATGAAATGTTTGAGAACGTGTGTTAACTCACTCTAAGTATGATACGGAGCGCCACCTCAGTTCGTAAATCCCTATGCCGTCGTCTCCGGACGGCACCGCGCACCGCTGCCCCCAGACAATGCATGAGGCGGCGTGGGCGGAGGCTGGGGCCGTCTAATTCTAATTCAGGGTGGAGGTGATAGGCCTGCACTGACGTCCCGCTAGGGGTGGCTGGGGCCTTCGCTTCAGGACTCTGTAGATGGTCTAGATGTAAGTTGTGTGCTGCCACTGTCTTTCTTCTCCTCGGACGCACAGGCTATCTTCTATCTTCATATCTATCTATCTCTAATCGAATGGAAGAGAAATAGATGCAGCGCAAGGTTAAATTCAGCGTAACGGGACAATGAGTCATCCTTTTTCGTGCATGCAGCCAGTGTTCATCGATTTTTAAACGTTGTCTCGTTAAAAAACGGTATTTACATTGATTGCTTAAGTCACGGACCCTGTGTCTGTGGAGTGGCAAATTTATATAAAAAAAATACATTTATTGATGCTATGTGGCTTTAATTAGGTGCATTATAGGGGGCGTTTTCATGCAATCTTTGAGAACGTGTGTGCCAAAGTAAGTATTTCACGGAGCGCCACCTCGGCTCGTAAATCCCTAAACCGCCGTCTCCGGACGGCACCGCGCTCCGCTGCGCGCAGACAATGCATGCGGCGGCGCGGGCGGGGGCTGCGGCCTTGGACCCAGGGCTCCGGACCACACGTGTATCCAGCTACCTATAGGGCATTAGGGAACTAGTTGAACTGAAAACTTGTTTCGGCGTGCCACAGACAGATTTTTCTGTGAATTGAATTCTAGCGTTACGCTCGCGAATGATAAGAAATTTTCGGGTGAACTCGGGACCATGCTCATTGGCCATCTAGTCAAGGTCATGACCACGCCCTCCGGTTTCACCCGCGTAGTTTCCATGGTAAGCTAACAAATTCTGAGTTATAAGTTTTCACTTCTATCGGCAGTTCTTTTGACTGCCAATTTTTGAAGTGAAAACTTCTTTGGCCGCGCCTAGACAGATTTTTCGTGGGCTGTGAATTGAATTCTAGCGTCACGCTCGGGTATGATAAGAAATCTTCGGGTAAACTCGGGACCATGGCTATTGGCCATCTAGAAATACGTCAGCCAATAGGAAATGCTGAAAGGGCGTAGACAGGCTATCATGGCACGGCAATCATCTAGAAACGCATCAGCCAATGGGAAATGTTGACGCATTTCTAGATGGCCATGCCAAGATGCCCAGGCCACGCCCTCCGGTTACACCCGTGTAGTTTCCAAAGTGAGCTATCAAATTCTGAGTTATAAGTGTTCACTTCTATCGGCAGTTCTTATGACTGCCAATTTATTTATTTTATTGCTCTTTACCGTCATCAATACTATTTTATTGTATAGTGATGAGACGAGCAGGACATGTGCCTGATGGTAAGCAACATGCCTTCCACATAACAGCACAGCGACATGCAGGACGCAGCTATTGGAACATAAAGAGTCCAAATCATTACCTAGTACTATTCTGCGCTCGTCACCCACAGATCTAAGATATTTTATCTCTAAGCCCTAAATTATCTGGAAACATTGTCCTTCAAACTGGAATAAAATCTGTACCCAGTATAAAACGATATTCTATAACCTTTCTTGTATAGAACCCAAATAATTGTCACTGAAACACTTCCCCAAGCAATGGAAAGAGGCGCACGTGGTCATTTTACGCAAACCCGGTAAGACAGATTACACACAACCAAAATCGTACCGCCCCATAGGTCTTCTGTCCGATCCCGGAAAAATCGTCGAAAAGCTTCTGGCAAACCGACTCCAATGGTATCTCCTCCCAACCATCAGTAGGAAACAGTACTATTTTATGCCCCAAAGAGGCACCGAGGACGCCCTCTATGACCTGGTAGAGCACATCAAGAAAGGAGTAGAAAGTAAAGACACCGTACTCCTAATCTCCCTGGATATAGAAGGTGCTTTCGACAATGCATGGTGGCCCGCCCTCAAAAATCAATTAGCGAAGAAGAGGTGCCCAACAAACCTCTACGACATGGTAAACTCTTACCTCAGCGACCGTAAAATCAAGGTCAATTATGCAAGAGCAGTCTATGAGAAAGAAACAACCAAGGGATGCGTCCAAGGATCCATCTGTGGACCGACCTTTTGGAATGTGATCCTAGACTCGTTACTGCGAATGCTGGAAGCCGAGGGAGTATACTGTCAAGCATTCGCGGACGACGTCGTTCTCGTATTTACAGGCAGTCCGACCATTATCGAACAACAAGCGGCCAGGGCGCTGAGCATGACAGTGGAATGGGGTAAAATCAACAAACTCAACTTTGCAGCGCATAAAACCAACGCAATGCTTTTCACAAAAAAGTTGAAGTATGAACCAAACATACTCCTAACATAACATACCTCCAAACATAGTCATGTCTGGCGTCCAGCTCGAGCTAGTCGAGGAAGTCAAACTGCTGGTCCTACTGATCGACCGACGGCTCAACTTTAAAGCACATGTGACCGCCCAATGTAAAAAAGTGACGAACCTTCGCTGCACATGCTAGCTGTCTATAAATGTTCGCCACTTTTTTACATTGGGCGGTCACATGTGCTTTAAAGATAAAATATCTTAGATCTGTGGGTGACGAGCGCAGAATAGTACTAGGTAATGATTTGGACTCTTTATGTTCCAATAGCTGCGTCCTGCATGTAGCTGTGCTGTTATGTGGAAGGCATGTTGCTTACCATCAGGCACATGTCCTGCTCGTCTCATCACTATACAATAAAATAGTATTGATGACGGTAAAGAGCAATAAAATAAAAAAATTGGCAGTCATAAGAACTGCCGATAGAAGTGAACACTTATAACTCAGAATTTGATAGCTCACTTTGGAAACTACACGGGTGTAACCGGAGGGCGTGGCCTGGGCATCTTGGCATGGCCATCTAGAAATGTGTCAGCATTTCCCATTGGCTGATGCGTTTCTAGATGATGGCCGCATGGGCGCAAGCGGCAGACCTCGAGGAAAACAAGTCTCACTTGAACGCGATCCAAAGAGGTTTTGCCCAGAAAATCTGTAAGTCGTACCGTACTGTTTCTTTGAAATCAGCACTTGCGCTTTCCGGTCTGCTCCCCCTAGATCTGAGGATACAGGAAGCAGCGAATTTGTACAGAGTAAAAAAAAACCTCTCCCAAGACTACCTCCCACCAGAAGTGGAACTCGAACGGAACGTGAACTGCCTGGACCAACCCCACCCGTCCACGCAAGTATCCGTAAAGTACGAGCTCCTAGAAGACACCTCCAATCTTCCAGAAGGGCCTCAAATCTATACTGATGGCAGTAAGATTAAAGGTAAAGTTGGAGCAGCTCTAACATGGTAGGAGAATGGCAGAGAGGTGAAGAACTCGACATTCAAGCTCCACTCCGAATGCACAGTCTTTCAATCGGAACTTTATGCTCTTTACCGGGCAACTCAAATGGCGTTAGAGAGTAAAGACCCAGAAGTCAATGTCCTGAGTGACTCCCGATCTTCACTCGAACTGCTATGTAACCCAAAAACGAGTCACCCCGTGGTAAAGTGCATAAAGGAAAACATTGGGAGGATAAATGCTGAGGGGAAATCTCTTCGTCTTTTCTGGGTGAGAGCGCATGTTGGCACCGTCGGCAACGAAAGAGCCGACGAACTGGCCAAATCGGCTGCGCTCACCTTGTCGCCCAGTGACTATGAGGGGATCCCCTTGTCCTATGTCAAACGGAAAATCCGCGAAGAATCGGTCAAGAAATGGCAGGATCGATATGAGACCTCGGACACCGGAAAAGTCACCCAGATGTTCCTCCCCGATATAGCAAACGCATATCGGGTGATGAGGACCACGAAACTGACTCCCTTTCAGGTACAAGCGTTGACGGGACACGGAGGAATAGCAGAATACCTGTACAAATTTAAGCTCAAGAGCAGTCCTGCATGCGAGTGTGACCCCGACCAACCCGAAACGATCTGGCACGTGCTTGTCGATTGTCCCCGATTCATGGCCGCAAGACATGAGCTCGAATCTATGATCGACAGAAGGCTGGTTGTCTCGGATCTCCACAACATCTTAGCAAATCCAAATGACAGAACACGGCTCCTGTCCTTCATGGAGAGCTCATTCCGCATAGCGGCCAAGAGAAACTCTACTAATTCAAATACGCGCCCCCTTTCGCCACCACACCCTACCCCGCTGCCCGTGGACGCCACGTGGAATGTGGTTCCCGCCCAACATAACTCTTCGAAGAGCATCTCCGTCAAACAACTACTGGAGAACGCAGACCGAGGAGAGGCAGGGATCCGTATCCGCGGAGTGGCTCTCTTCATGGACAGCAACAAAGAAAGATTCGGAGTAAGCTTTTGCTTCGCCTGGGAACGGGAACGAGCCCGTTTGTCGCCTGGATTGTCTTGCCTGCTTAATGGGAGTACCGCAAAAGTAACAATGAAGCGGAAAACCTACGACGCTATGCCGATGTGTGAGGTAGACGGCCACCGATTTCGGTTGGTGCGATCGAAAAACAAAACGATTGCACTAATAGAGTAGTCGGAAGGCCGGACGCCTTTCACACAGGCAAGTGCGCTGCTCGCACATCTGAGCAGAAACGCGGGTGAAACACCCCGGGTGATAAGCGTGGATGCGATGGCAATCGAATATTCAAGAGCGAGAGTCGCAGACCGGCTGGGTTGCATTGAAGCCTCTAAACATCATGAGGTTGTCGTTTACGAAGATAGGGGAGAAAATCTGAGCTTCCTCAGAGCCCCTTCGCACGACCAAACAAATGCAACTGACAGCTGGGGACATCCAGTTCCTAGTTCGACTGTCCAAACCGGCTCCGAAAGAGCACAGCAGAGGGCAGCCGCGGAAAAGGCCGCAGCCAATCAAAGCGGCAGCCGAGGAACGAAGGCGGTTTTCGTGACTGCCTTCAACGCAGCGACAAGGAGCATACTCCGAATCTCATCCCATTCACCACACCCCTTGACGACAAAGACCCCCAAAGCAGCTTCACAGCAACAAATAAGCCGAACGAGAGCCGATATGGGTCAGGTTGAACCGCCCCGCTATGTCACGGCTTCGGAGCCGCGGAGCCATGCACGTAACGCCTTCATCGAATTCATAGCCACACTGAGAGCGACAAGACAAGTCAACCTCAAGACCTGCGAAAACATCATGCAGTCCTATAGGCTAGGAAGTCAAAGCCTCTTAAAGGCGAAACTCGAGGAGGCCGAAGCAGCTATTTACAATAATGTCACTTCCCGGGTCATCAAGGGAACCATGACAGGACAGTATATGGCAGCTTACAGTGCAGAAAATGGCTTCGTGACACTGAACGAGATAGAGACAGAGCGCGCGGGAGTGCCTGTTTATGCGACACCACAAAACGACCCATTTGTAGTTACTGCCCGATGCACCAAGATTATGCTGGACGATAAGATCCTAGAGATGGCCAAGACCATCGAAAGGAACTCAAACGTCAATGCTGGTTGGGAAAACTGGGAGGTACCGAGAATACAGTGGGTCAACGGAGTTCCAGGATGTGGAAAGACAACATGGGTGATTAGACACTTTGATGTGGACAAGGACGCCATCATTACCACAACAACTGAGGCAGCAAAAGATCTAAGAGAAAAGCTATCGCACCGTATCGGAAACCTGGTTAAAACCAGAGTGCGAACCATGGCTTCTGCTCTGGTAAATGGTTTCGGAAAAGAACGTTTCAGTCGCCTCATGGTAGACGAAGCTCTCATGAACCATTTTGGAGCCATTGTGATGGCTTCAAGGCTGTCTGGTGTTGGTGAAATTGTCCTCATCGGAGACGTCAATCAGTTGCCTTACATCGACAGGGAAAATCTCTTCGAAATGAGGTATCACCGCCCGAACCTGGTAACAAAGATCAGCCAGGAGTTGCTCTGCACACATCGAAACCCAATTGACGTCGCATATGCGCTGAGGGAAATATACTCCGGTATGTACTCCTCAGCGCCCCGTATAAAGTCCCTAGAGCAGAGAAGATATAAGGGAGCGCAAATACCCAACACCCTACCAAACACCCTCTTTTTAGTTCACACTCAAGAGGAGAAAGAGACCCTGACCAAACCAGGGTTATGGGTCAGGCACCGGGTCACGCATCCTTACCATCCATGAAGCTCAAGGACTAACATACGAGTCGGTAATCGCAATCAAAACCAAGGCAAACATGAAGCTGCACGAGAGCGTGCCCCATGCGGTTGTTGCAATCTCACGGCACACGGGGACCTTCATTTACTACGCTGACGACACCGACGACGCCATCGGTCGGTTCGTGCGGCGAGCGTTGGCTGCATCACCCAAGACCATCCGAGAGTTCAACCTACAGATGGCCATCAGGGACAGAAATGCAGCCGTAGTGGAGGCTCTGGGCCGGGAGGAGGCGGCTTAGGCAAATAGCAAGGCAAAGACTCAATGTGGAGTCGATTACTAGCGGTAGGATCCCAACCGACGAGCTCTAGAATTAAGTTTGAAATGTGCCCAACTCCCCCCTTTTTTCCTTTTCTTCTCCTACTCCAAGAAATCTGTAAAAAAAAATTGTATTGACAAAGATCACGGACCCCGGAGTCTGTGGAGTAGATATTTAAATAAAAAAAAAAAAAAAAAGAACCTAAATAATTGTACAGTCTGCGTTCTATAGGTACAATAAAGGTTATAGAAACCAGACACGGAGACTGGCCTATTCTATATCGTAGTCTTCGCAACTTCTAACAATGACATGTACCGGCTCCGATCTCCAATATTTGGGCTAACGAGCTCAACCCCATGTGCATTGAACAACTATCAGTCTATAGTTATTCAATGCACATGGGGTTGAGTCCTAAAATATGAGCTCTATCGCTCTCGATAGAGCACTTATTTTGGCACTACAGATTACATGTTCCTTGGAAGTGAAAAACTGTGTCGATCCGGAATGCCTCCGACGCCTTCGACCTTCGTATCTTTGGGATACGAAACTTATTTTGTTATAGACTTAGGCTGACTTCAATAAAGCGGATATGTCAGAAACGGAGACGAGAAGGAACGTCTCTACTGGAGCTGAGCGGAGACGAGATGTGTGAATAACGAAATTCTATTGGTTGTTAAAAAACATCTCGTCTCCGCTCGCACATCTCCGCTTTGATGGAGTCTCAGCATAAACAGGACATACGAAATACGAGTATATTTTAAGATATCAGCTAGAACAACATGATAAATTGCAAAAAACATAGAAACGATGTGGGTGTGGATCAGGGATGGCTCCAACCTTTGAATCTATGGACTACAAACTAAACATCCATATGTATATCGCTCCACGCATAGGTGGCATGCAGTCAGGGCCGCACCGATTCCCACCAGCGCCTATGTGCCAAACAAGGGCGGATCCAGAAGGCATCATGGGGGTTATGGGGGTCAACCCTGGGGGGGTTTAAGCCCCAAAAAAAGAGAGGGGTTAAAAGCCTGACGTAGAAAGACAGACACACAGATGTTACGGTCTGTTTATTTAACACCCCTAATTGTCTTGGCACCTGTATGCGCCGCACACTTCGCACCCAGGGGCGACTCAGCCCTGCATGCAGTTCAGAGCTTAACCTAGTGTACCACGAACACGTGTCCATTGCAAATGGTTAGCGTCGTAGATCCGAGATGGCTCTGACTTCCAAATCTTTGGGCTATATGATCAATCAAACGTAGTAGGTACAGCAACTTGCGTCGATACTCTGGCACCATCACTCCTTCCAGAGACACATAGTAGGGCTGGTGCAGCGGCTAATTCAGCTGAGCGACTCAAACGGCGCAAATATGCAACCCTCGGAAGAGGTTACATATTCGAGCCATTTGGGGTTGAGACATTGGGTCCGTGGGGGCCGGAAGCTCACCTCATTTTCAAAAGCCTTTCCGAGCGCTTGGTCGACGCGACGCGTGACCAAAATGCTGGCGTTTATTTGGCCCAACGCATAAGCATTGCCATTCAGCGTGGTAATGCCGCCAGCATGCTGGGTACGCTTCCGATTGATAATGGCCTTGAACATCTTGATTATCTGTAGACCTTCATCGGTCTATGGATAATTCAGGTGTGCTTAGTGTAAGTAGTTAGTTGGGTATGTAGCGTGATGTAGTTCTCATTGTATTTTAGTTTTGTTAATAAAGGCTCTGCTGCTGATAAAAAAATTAGTCTTAAAAAAAGTAGGTACATTGTTGTGTCAAAAGGGATTAGTGCGTATATTTTAGAGAAACTGATAGATGTCAGATGTCAATTAGGTAATAATGTGGAAGGCAAAGCACGAGTTTTATTTATAATATAGAGTGACGAGACGAGCAGGTCATGTGCCTGATGGTAAGCAACATGCCTGCCACATAACAGCACAGTGACACGCAGCTATTGAACCATGAAGATAAGAGTCCAAATCATTACCTAGCACTGCACTGCGCTCATCACCCAGAGATCTAAGATATTCCATCTCTAAGCCCTGTAATTTCTCTGGAAACATTCCCCTTCAATCCGGAACACAGTAATGTATGCACATTATTGCTGGGTGGTAGAATAACTGGCAAAGGTGTGGTACTTCCCCAGGCGGACTCTGCCAAGTGTCCTACCACTACACAAAATTCGAGTACTTACCTAGTACAAAAAAAAATTCTTTAAAGCAATTTCGTACGTGTAGGTAATACGTGCAAACGTACATGCAACATACAAGTTACCTCGTAGGTAAGTTTTTCACATCCCAGCCTTCGTTTAATGGCAGGTAGGTATTTGTTGCCGTTTTCACGATACGTAGTAGTATTTAGTATTGCGCCATCCTGCAGAGGACCGCACTGCGAACTTATAAAATGTTTTTTGGCACGGCGCACAGTGGCGAAATTTCCCAAAAAGTTGGCATTTAATCATTTTTGAAAAGTTGTCGATAATACAGTTTGTAAGTAGTTATTTAAAACTTCGATAAATGACGCAGTATTTAAGTGATATTTAACGTTTTTCAAGATGGTGGTTCGTTCAAAATTTTAATGCAAATATTGATGTCTAAATATTTTTCTATACAATATTTTTATTGGTATCGGACACTATTTAGCAATAAAATTTTCATTTCTATTTAAACGAAAGTTTTTAAATATGGATTCCATTCCTATGGAAATGTTTAATTTATTTTCTATTAATTTTTACTAACTTTACATGTTTTTAACAGATACGCTTGACTTAAAGTTGAGCAATTTTTGTTATAAGATTTAGCTTAAACACTTATAAAAAATGTATCATATTCTAATGTATTCCGATAAGTAATCTAGGTTTAGTGAAAATAGACAATGCTATCTACTAGTATAACATGAAATTGGTTGCCGGAATTTGCCTGGAATCTTGTATATTGTTAGTGAATTAACTATGACATAAGCAAGTTTTTTTCCCAGCTAGTACTACAAAAAAAATAAAGTCTGTTAGCGGTCTAGAACTGACAAATATTTATAAGATTGACACGTCATTCTATCAATTTATTTACCTAGTAAACAGTTTCAAAAATGTTAGGTATTCATTAGATGCTAAATATTAATAATGAATGAAAGTTTAATTTACAGTGCATAATTAGAAATACTGTCATTTTCCTAGGCATGTATTGATGATTTTAGGTTTTAATAATTCAATAATAATAGTTGCAAGTTCCAGAAAGCTTAATAATAGCTAGATTATACCTTAATAGACACATGTTTATCATAAAAACATTTTGGCCAACTTTTTGGGAAATTTCGCCACTGTGCGGCGTCAGGTTTTTTAAAGATTCAGGACAATACTAGGTATATGACAAAAGGTTCTACATAGCTGCTCACCTTAAATAAATGATTCTCCTTACCGTTTCTTTTATGTTTTTAATGTTCTATTTTTGAGTTCAACATTTTTAAACTTTAAACTAAAACTTAAAACTAAAATTTGAACTTTTAAAATGTGTAGCTCAAGCACATCGCTTTCGACGTGATTGAGACGTCAAATTTATGAATTTATAATGTAAGTATCTAGGTTGAGACATTGGGTCCGTGGGGGCCGGGAGCTCACCTCATCTTCAAAAGCCTTTCCGAACGCTTGGTCGATGCGACGCGTGACCAAAATGCTGGCGTTTATTTGGCCCAACGCATAAGCATTGCCATTCAGCGTGGTAATGCCGCCAGCATGCTGGGTACGCTTCCGATTGGTAGTGGCCTTGAACATCTTGATTATCTGTAGACCTTCATTGGTCTATGGATAATTCAGGTGTGCTTAGTGTAAGTAGTTGTTAGGTATGTAGCGTAGTGTAGTTCTCATTGTATTTTAGTTTTGTTAATAAAGGCTCTGCCCTATTTAAAAAAAGTATCTAAGTATATTATAAGAAAATAAACATAATGTTGGAAGGGAAGGTAATACAGATCTGTCGAACATAATTATCATCATCTTATTAATGTCGCAACGTTATGTGGAATATTATAGTTATGTCGCAATATCAAATTTTCAACCCACTTTAAATAAGGAGGATGTTCTCAATTCTACTGTAATATACCTCAGAACTTTGACTGGGTGAACCGATTTTCACGAATTTTTTATTTCGATCGGATAGGGTATAGTCAGAAGGGGTATAGTCTTATATACATTTTACCGAAATCAGTGCAGCGATTTTAAAATTAAAGCAGATTGTTTTAGTTTTTCTAGAGGAAAAAAACATAGCCACCACTATTAGCAGGACACTTTATTTGTTCGTCTCTTCTCATAAAATTTCAATATCTAAGTACATGATTATTATCCGTGAAAAGCAGGGAGGCACCGCTAGTGAACGATAGAGAATGTATCTATCTTCTAGCTACACCCTGCAGTTTATCCGCGTAGTAGCCGTTTCCGTCATTTTCCTGTGATAAAAAGTAGCTTCTGTGCCATTTTAAAACAAATACACGGGTAACTCACGTATAAAATAGTCAGAACAGTCCGACTCTAGTTTCGATCGCGTCCGGCGATCTTCTTCAAGGCGAGTGCGCGCGCATGTTCGCAGCTCGATTAGCACGATTAGCTCGATTGAGTGCTAATCGAGCTGCGAACATGCGCGCGCACTCGCCTTGAAGAAGATCGCCGGACGCGATCGAAACTCGAGTCGGCAGTCCGACTCGAGTTTCGATCGCGTTCCAGCCCCGGATCTTCTATATTTTTTAGGCGGGGCAAAATCTGAAAAATGGCGCCCCGCCCACTTACCTATCTTTTATTTTTCTTTCTTTTCTTTTTGAGGGGGGGGGGAGTCTATAATGCATCTACTCATGTACTACATCAAAAAATAACCTGTGTTCCAAATTTCAACCCGCTCCATGTAGTGAATGAGTGCCAATTTAACTTACAAACTTTCCCATTTATAATATGAGTAAGATCTGTATATTATATGCTGGCTATCACTTGATTACTAGTATTACTACCCAGGCAGTCGTACCTCTACGTATACTTACCTACCTATAGCTCTTGTCTATCTCTATATGTCACTCAAGGATGTCTACCCATATCTAGGATATGTCTGGCGAGCTTAGGCTACCTAGATATACCTATGTGGAGGGAACACGCAAGGAATATGTACATAGATGGCCGTCGACGCACTATGCCACTTATTGTAGGCCTCTTCTTCTCACCAAACTAAGGGCGTACCCCGAGCAAATGACCTTGAGTATTTCTTACCTTATCGCACACCGCAAGAAAGAGCAAGAGAGAAACAGTAGGATTTGTCGCTGTTTTACGCTCAAATTTTAGAATAAACTCTTTATAAAATCAGATTTTGGTCTTTTGAAAAAAATAAAACTACCAAAATGTTCGTAATGAAATTGTCTATCCGTTGGTGTAAGTACAAAATCAAAATAATGGACGATTTTCGAGGAGATGCATGATAACTACAATTATTTAATTTTTTCATGGTTTCGTTGTGAGGCGATTACTTAAACAATAAGTTCATTAACAAAAAAATAAAACTACCATTTTGAAGCCAAGAAGTTGTAGAAATTTAATGTATTTTTTACCAGTTGATATTTGTTTTGGCTAATGAGTAGATAGCTCTTAAAACTGGACCAAAATCTCGTTTTGCTGGGGGACGCACCTTAGTAACCAAGTAAATGATTATCCGTGCGACCCCGGGAAGCGCCGCTGGTGAACAATTGAGAATATAATGTTCTTAGTATTTATCCGCGTGGTTTCAGATTTTTTCCGAGATAAAAAGTTACCTATGTGTTTATCCTAGATAATTTCAGTAAGATCTATCTGCTGATTCTATGCTGGCTATCACTAGATACCCACTAGAGAATACCCAGGCAGTCTATCTCTACGTATAATTACTGTCTATCTTTATAAATATGTCACTCCAGGATGTCTACCCATATCTAGGGTATGTCTGGCCGGGCCTAGGCTACCTAGATATATCTATATGAAGGGAACACGTACAAAGATGGCGGTCGACGCACTATAGCGTTATAGGCAGTGCGACGGGGCCGGTTGCTACGAACGATGATTTATGTTAATCAGTGGAATAGTTGGAAACGTAAGACCGAGGATCGGGCTGAGTGGCGTATTATGGGAGAGGCCTATGTCCAGCAGTGGACGAACACGGGCTGATGATGATGATGATGATGAGTTATTACAAATGAACTAAATATTATAACCTCCAAAGACCATTCAAGATTTCAACCTGCAGATGGCCATTAGAGACAGAAATGCGGCTGTAGTGGAGGCTCTGGGCCAGGAGGAGATGCCTTAGGCAAAAGACGATGTCGAGTCGATTACTATCGGAATCCCAACCGGTAGTGATCGGCTCAACAGACGAAATCGGACAGACTAGCACTAGAATTACGTTTAAAATGTTCACCAACATAACCAGTAAAGAGTTTCGATTACCTACCTCCAACAGCACAGCGTTTATCTCCAGATACCAGGACAACAGAAATATAAAAGAGTTGCGTTTGCCCCTAGGTACCAGTACCACCAGGGCAACAGCAAGTTTTCACTTCTATCGGCAGTTCCTATGACTGGCAATTTTTTGCTTGATAAAAGTTAGGTAGTTGTGAATTTCCTAAATTTTATCCAAACCACTGTTTCCAACATCCTTTATACCTTCAATACAAAAAATTTAAATATCCTGCTAATATTATACGTAAAAAAGTTTGGATGTTTAGATGTTTGTTGCTCAATTACTTTTGATCTTTCTGATCTTCTGAAACTTGGAACACCGATTATACTTATTTGCCATAGATTATTACAACCTTGAATCGAAACCGTTGTAATAAATACAGAATGTAACAAATTCACGATTTTATATTAAAACAAAATGCTAGAAATGACCGTTTATTCTAAACAGTGTGGAATAATACAGACTACTTTTTGTCCCGGGTAAATAATAGAAACAACGCGGGTAAAACAGTAGAATGGTGCTAGTATTAATTAACACTATATTTATAGTGAGAAAGCAGTACTAAAACAAACTACAGCTATCGCAAGTTTACGTTCTTTTAAGGGTCAGCGCAGACAGAACGGAGCGCAGTAGAGAGGATTTTGTTAACACACTTGAAAATAAACTTTAAATTTATCACTATAAAGTGCATAAATGCTTGAACCTTATTCCCGCGTATCTTCGAGGACGCGCGAGCATCTTTTGTCAAGTTGGTTCAAGCATTTATGCACTTTATTGTTGTAGTTTTAATGTTATTTTCAAGTGCATTCATAAAATCCTCTCCGCTGCGCTCCGTTCTGTCTGCGCTGACCCTTAGTCATAACACTCGGCTGAATCGTCGCTAGGCGGCTGTTGGTTCGATGGCGTCACTCGATAGTCGGGAGCCATCGCGTGCGTGCCTGCGGAACCCAGGGTACTGGGTCAATGGAGACCGGCACGCGGGCTGATCTGATACCAAAAACGAGGATACGCAATGTGTATATGTACTATGTTATTCTTAGCTTTCAAGGTTCTTCACTTTTATATTCTATACCTTTAAACGAGCCATTCTTGTATATTTTGTATATAAATATATAGAATTTAAATCTCGGAAACGGCTCGAACGATTTTCATGAAATTACGTATGTAGGGGGCTTCAGGGACGATAAATCGATCTAGCTAAATTGCATTGTGAAAAAAATGTAATTTTATGTGCTTTTTCATGCAATGAAAAACTCCTACAATATCATTAGAATACGATAGCACTATTCACAATGGCTAAATAGCTCAGGCGGTAGAAGGGCGCCCTCGGTTTTGGGAGATCCCGGTTCGAATCCTGATGACTACTTTCTCGTTTTTTTTTTGTTTTTATTGTAATTAGTGATATTGCGTCAGAACATAATTTGTATCTGCCTAAACATTAGAAATTACAGGGCTTAGAGACATAATATCTTAGATCTCTGGGTGACGAGCGCAGTGCAGTGCTAGGTAATGATTTGGACTATCATGTTCCAATAGCTGCGTGTTACTGTGCTGTTATGTGGCAGGCATGATGCTTACCATCAGGCACATGACCTGCTCGTCTCGTCAATCTATGCTATAAAAAAAAAACATATACTTTTTAAACCGAGCAAAGCTCGGTCAAACAGGTACTTATCATTAACTAGCATTTACATGCAACTTTGCGTAGAATTGAATAAATCTTAGTTTGGAACGGTAAATTTTTCGGGATGAAAAGTCTTTTCTACTGCTGTTTTGAAGCGACTTCAATTCATACCAGTAGGAGTAGGTACCTATCTATATAATTATGGAGATATAACTGGAAACAATATTTGATGTTATTTGAAAATTAATATTAGTTATTCTAGAAAAAAAAAGTAACGCGATTTTCCAATGGTTGTAAATCCTAATGTATAGGTATTTTAGGTTAAAAATAAAATTAATTCTTCATCAAAATACAGCTCTTCTGTGTTGATGGATTCAGCAGACGTGCTGACATACCGACTCACGGATAATAAACGTCACAAACATTCATCAACTTATTTGTTTGCTGACTGCAGACGCCACTATCCCATGTCTTATACATCTTATGTCGCCAGTTGTCGACAATATTGAGTTACATCGTTTAACCGTGGTGTATTTAAGTTGGTTATTTTAAGTTTTCCATTATTATATATTTATGTTTTTTTTTATGCTGTAGAGTAGATAAATAATCGACACGCGTTAGCACTCTGAATCATAGTCGAACAAAATCTTCTAAGACTTATTATTTTAACTTTTCATTTTGAGCGACTGTCATATTGACAGATACACAAACATACATGCCTGTATACATCTGGTCCAGATAGCAATTAATTAGTGTACCATTTATTTTGTTTGAATTTAAATTGTAACAATAAATAAAGTACATTAAAAAGGACATGGTTGGCTAGTTTCAATAACGTCCTATTATCTTACGATCGTTGGTTCAATACCTGCATGCACCTCTCACAAAGAAACATCACAGCCAAGGCAACCGAACATACATGGGAGTGTCTCACACGCACTCGTGGTTTTGTCTCGGCGCACTGGGACCTTTATCTCTGCACTAGCTGTTACCCGCGACTTTGTCCGCGCGAAATAAATAAATACTAAGGTAACTCAGGAAGTAGGTACCTATTTGTATACCCACATACATTTAAGGTTTCTAAAAACAGCTTATAATAAAACAATTGTAAACAACTTCATCAAAATCGGTTAAGTTGTTTAGATCTGAAAGCGTAAGAGACATTCGGCTCCCATTTCAACTCCAATATCATCCCCATCCAGTTCGAACTTATAAAATTGCAAAAACAAACATTCGTTTGCTTTTTGTCCAAGTGTCTATATATACAGAGCTTCACGGTTTTATCTTCAACGATTGGGAACTTCCATATTGCCAATTAATTATCCCCGATTTCAATTTCATCCGCGTACAGTTCGAAATTACGAAATTTATGGAACAAACATTCGTTTGTTTCGTGTCAAGTGTCTATTTACAGAGTTTCATGGTTTTATGTTCAACGGTTGGGAACTTTCATATTGACATTAATTCCCCATTTCAACCCCAATTTCACCCCCGTACAGTTCGAAATTACGAAATGGATTGAACAAACATTCGTTTGCTTTGTGTCAAGTATCTATATACAGAGTTTCATGGGTTTCAACCTTCAACAGCTGGGAACTTCCTTATTGACATTCATCCCCCATTTCAACCCCAATTTCGACCCCGTACAGTTCGAAATTACGAAATTGATAGAACAAACATTCGTTTGCTTCCTGTCAAGTGTCTATATACAGAGTTTCATGGATTTATCTTCAACGGTTGGGAACTTTCATATTGACATTCATCTCCCATTTCAACCCCTAACTCACCCCCGTACAGTTTGAAATTACAAAATTGATAAAACAAACATTAAATTGTTTCGTGTCCAGTGTCTAGATACAAAATTTGATAACTTTAAAAATGTCAGATTTTAATACAACCGTTCATCCCGTTGTTTCACCCTTTTAGGGGTTGAATTTCGTTACAAAGAGGGGTTGAGGGGTTCAAAACCCCGTCTTAGCGAGTGCCTACTTGGTAAAAGGGACCTCCATGCAAAATTTCACATTCCTAGCATTTGTAGTTTCTGAGATTCCTTGATGAGTGACCTTTCGCTTTTATAAATATAGATTACATCGCCAATATCATTGATGCTGGATGGAAGGATGCTGCAACATTTCATCTTTACACACGTAGTTCCCGATCGTTCCCGAAAATTTTCCACAATAAAAAGCCGGACAATGAAATATGTGTTCCAAATTTTCGTCAAAATTGCTCAGCCTGATCAGAACAGCTGAACGTCCTGATGTGATCGAGCAACAAACATCTAATCTTTCACATCATATTAGTAGGACTAACCATTTAACGGTCAGTTAAATCATTGCAAAGCCGGTCCTAAAGTACTAATACCTAGCTACGAATTCTAGACCGGGTCGATACTCTAGTCTAGGGCGTAGGCCCGCTTCCGCAGACAGAGACAGCTATACCATTTACGTGATGTTAGACAGAGACAGAGCTAGCCAGCTTTCATCTTTGTTAGTGCTTGCGTGAGATGGCGCCTCGTTGCCATGGCGACAGGGGGAGGGTACAGATTACATTATAGTTAGTAGGGGTGGTGGCAAAGAATCGATAACAGTTACTAAGGAAGACCTCGCCCTTTCAGTGTTGGGTTTCGGATGTTTCATAATGATTTTCATAATGTCTGTTTTGTTGTTGTGTCTTTTATAGTTGAATAGTAGATAACTGTCGCGTGCCTGATGGTAAGCAATACGCCTGCACATAACAGCACAGTGTCACGCACGTATTGGAATACGCAGAGTCCAAATCATAACCTATCACTGAACGATGGCCGTCACTCAGAGATGTAAAATAATTTATGTCTATGGCCTGTTTTTTCTTTTTTCTCTGGAAACATTGCCCTATAAACTGGAACAGAGTGATTCTTGTACGTTATTGCTTTAAGGGCGTACCCCGAGCAAATGAACTTGAGTATTTCTTACCTTATCGCACACCGCAAGAAAGAGCAAGAGAGAAACAGTAGGATATGCCGCTGTTTTACGCAAATTTTTTAGAATACATTATATCATTTTTATTTAATCTTTATAAAATCAGATTTTGGTCTTTTGAAAAAAATAAAACTACCAAAATGTTCGTAATGGAATTGTCTATCCGTTGGTGTAAGTACAAAATCAAAATACTGGAGGTTTTCCGAGTAGATGCATGATAACTACAATTATTTAATTTTTTCATGGTTTCGTTGTGAGGCGATTATTTAAACAATAAGTCCATTAACAAAAAAATAAAACTACATTTTTGAAGCCAAGAAGTTGTAGGAATTTAATGTATTTTTACCAGTTGATATTTGTTGTGGCTAATGGGTAGATAGCTCTGAAAACTGGACAAAAAACGTTTTGCTGGGGGACGCACCTTAACAGTAGAATAATTGGCAAGGTGTGGTACATTCCCAGGCGGACTCTGCTAGGAGTCATGCCAATACAACACTACACTTGAGTCAATGTTAATAAATAATCGTACTTACCTACATGTTTTCTTTTTGGTATTTGATATTATGTAAATACTACTTTTAAGACAACATCGGAACGACGTCTTTTTTGTAGGTAGGTACTAGGTACTATAGTACAGTAACTTTATACATTACCGTAAGCGTTAAATCCGGTAGATCTGATTTTTTTGCAGACTTGTTTATGATGTTGGCCTAATGATTGTCCCAAGTTTGTGACCTCGAGCGACGAACGCAACTTTGTCAAAGTAGTCTACTAGTCAAGCCCTTTCATTTGATACCCATATTAAGGCATTAGTGAAAAAAAAAATTATGTAGTTCGCCATTATGTGATTTGAAATTTGTTATACTGTATAGTACTCTACTAGTCAAGCCCTTTCATTTGATACCCATATTGAGGTAGATTGTGATGAAATATTTGGTCTGCTATTTGGTGGAGGTGGCCATCTTGAATCGATATTAACCAAAAATTGCTCAAAACATCAACACAAAAATGTATCTTCAAATAAAAAAAACCGCATCGAAATCGGCCCATCCGTTTGAGCTCTACGGTGCCATAGACAGATACACACAGAGACAGATACACATAGAGACAGACCTGTATGTGTGTCTGTCTGATAGACAGACAGACTTCGACGTCAAATTAATAACACCTCTTTTTTTGGTCGGGGGTTAAAAACCGCCGTAACTGTGCCACAAAGTGGTCAAGTAGGAGTTAAAAAATTGCTAAAAATTGCGAAGTACGAAAAAAATTATAAACTTTGAAAGACTTATTCTCACAAACTATTGGGTGTACAGAGACAATTTTAGTATCATATTGTAGCAAATTTAGTCTACTTTATAAACGCCATAAGAAAGTTTATACAAAAACTAGTCGTTTAGGGTTATAATCGCCAAAATTTGAAAAATAAACGATTTTTTCGCGGTTTTTTCGATTTTTGACAAAGTTGCGTTCGTCGCTCGAGGTCACAAACTTGGGACAATCATTAGGCCAACATCATAAACAAGTCTGCAAAAAATCAGATCTACCGGATTTAACGCATCCTACTCCATACATTCAGGCGACAAAGTTACTGGACTACTAACAATTTTTGTATTTTTAAACAACGCATAAAAGAGCTAAGTTTTTTTTAAAGATTAAAATAATTGTACCAACCTTGATTTTTCGAAAAAAAAAATGCTGACGCATAGGTAAAACTGTAACGTATTGAACACTTTTACAGGCGAGTAGACGTCCTGGACGTCTACTCTCTTTCTACGAAAACGTAATCTCGAAATAAACTCGCGACTTTCTAACTCCGATTCTACTTCGATCCGTCGTTTTGTCCGTTTAAATGTTCTAAGCCAACTCTAATTAGAGTAAACTTAGAACATTTAAACGTCAAACAATGTTCTATCGGACGAAACGAAGTAGAACCAGAGTAGGAAAATCTCGAGTTTTTGAAGTGAAAACTTCTATAGGCAGATTTTTCGTGGGGTGTAAATTCAGTTCTAGCGTCACGCTCGGCTATGATAAGAAATCTTCGGGTAAACTCGGGACCTTTACGATTGGGCGTCTCGAAATGCGTCAGCCAATGGAAAATGGAGAAAGAGCGTGGCCTCGCCATCGTGGCATGGCCATCTAGAAACGCATCAGCCAATGGGAAATGGTGACGCATTTCTAGATGGCCACGCCCTCCGGTTACACCCGTGTAGTTTCCAAAGTAAGCTATCAAATTCTGAGTTATTAGTTTTCACTTCTATCGGCAGTTCCTATGACTGCCAATTATTTTTTTCGAAATTTCGTTTTCCTAGGAAGAAAGTAGACGTCCTGTTGTCCAGCGAACTTCATGGTGTCGGTTTATCGTGATGGTATGTATGCGCGACATAAAAAATTACTCATCTTTTTTCCCTAAAGGTACAAGTTCGCGCTGAGACCGCGACACGAGACCGCGACAGGAGACCGCGACCGGAGACCGCGACAGGTACTTGACACTATGGAATTGTATGGGTGCCAGTTCGCGCCGCGACCGCGACCGCGACCTGTCTCGGTCTCCTGTCGCGGTCTCAGCGCGAACTGACGTCCATACAATTCCATAGTGTCAAGTGCCTGTCGCGGTCTCCGGTCTCGGTCTCCTGTCGCGGTCTCAGCGCGAACTGGCGTCCATACAATTCCATAGTGTCAAGTGCCTGTCGCGGTCTCCGGTCTCGGTCTCCTGTCGCGGTCTCGCGTCGCGGTCGCGGCGCGAACTTGTACCTTAACGCGGCATAAGAAGTATAATTTCAACAATAAAGGCTGTCGTAATCTCGAATACTTGACAATTTATCTTTATTTTATGACGTCCATTTATTTTTATTGCACAAAGGTATTTGTTTGCCCATCAACTCTTCTTATGAATTAGAATACCTCACTCTTAAAATAATATATATAATATATAATCTTAAAATTTTGATAAGTGACTAATTAATAGTTCATTAATCCTTTACCTATACACGAGTAATTATTGTATTTATATAGGTATGTATATATCTGCATGTCGGAAACAGCTCCAACTATTTTCATGACATTTAGTATGCAGGGGGCATCGGGAACGACAAATCGATCTAGCTAGATTTAGTTTTTAGAAAACGTTTTTTATCCGAGTTTACAATCAATGAAAAGCCAAGCAAAGCTCGGTAATCCAGGTACCTACTCTATCTTTAAGAGTTAAGAGATCCCACCGTTTGTAGCTTCGACCACTAACAGTAGAACTCTAGGCAGTAACAGAGTAAGCAGAGCAGGACACTTTTATTGATTATCAGTATGGTGCACCGTCTGGTGTTTTTTTTTTAAATATAGAGTGACGAGACGAGCAGGTCACGTGCCTGATGGTAAGCAACATGCCAGCCACATAACAACACAGTGACACGCAGCTATTGGAACATGAAGATTTCAAATCATTACCTAGCACTGCACTGCGCTCGTCACCCAGAGATCTAATTTGTTAAATCTCTAAGCCCTGTAATTTCTCTGGAAACATTGCCCTTCAAACCGGATCTTTAAGAGTTAAGAGATCCCACCATTTGTAGCTTCGACAACTAACAGTAGAACTCTAGGCAGTTACAGAGTAGGACACTTTTATTGATTATCAGTATTGCACCGTATGGTGTACCCAATAGACACAATGTTTAATTGTTAATGTATATTATTATGCCTAAAAACAAGTCTTTAACCAGTGCGTGTTGCCAGTGATGGCTTATGGAACTGAGACGTGGACCTTAACTGTGGGCCTCATAACAAAGCTCAAAGTCACACAGCGAGCTATGGAGAGAGCTTTGCTCGGAGTCTTTTTGCGCAACAGAATCCGTAATGAAGATATTCGCAAAAGAACGAAAGTGGTCGACATAACTCAAAGAGTAAGCAAGTTGAAGTGGCAATGGGCAGGCCACATCGCTCGCAGAACTGACAACCAATGGGGAAGAAAGATTTTCGAGTGGCGACCACGAACCGGAAGACGCAGTGTTGGACGGCCTCCCACTAGATGGACAGATGACCTCACAAAGGTCGCTGGAAACCGCTGGTTGCAGGTTGCGCGGGTCCTTTCGTTGTGGAAATCTAGGGGAGAGGCCTTTGTTCAGCAGTGGACGTCTTGCGGCTGATGATGATGATTATTATTATGAATTTAAATTGTTATTATAATAATTAATTTTGTGTGACTGTGACTGTTATTTGAACATCTACCTAGGACTGTTTTAATTCATTAATTTTATTGATTATTATTGCACCATGTGGTGTACGCAATAGACACTATGTTTAAATAATGTCTATTATTATTAATTTAAATTGTTATTATAATAATTAATTTTGTGTGTCTGGTATTATTGAAACCTCCACCTATGACTGTTTTAATTCCATTGATTTATTGATTGTATCATATTATTCATTAAGGACTATCAGAATTATGTAAATATGTGACGTGTAACCCCTGGTTATTAATAAATGAATATATGAGTATAACTCTGAGCCAGTATTTTAGCCTCTAGATTGTATCCTTTAAAAATAACGACAAAACACAACGAACTATAATAGTGCATTATGATATAAGTGCGCTAAGTTGATAATTACAGCCGAGGGTTTATTGCTAGGCCGAAGGCGAGAGCTATAATTAGCAGAGGCTGTAATTATCAAAGCGCACGTATGTCATACGACGTTTTATAACATATTTGCGAGGAAATAAATAAAGCTCTGAGCTCTGACGACATTTTCAAATAAAAAAACGCGCGATCAGGAACTTCGTTCCAACAATACAGCGAAAAAAGGCGCGGACTAATATTTACTTGATCACAGATTAGCAATGCGCGCGCATCGGCGCCTTTTTTTTTTAAGCAACGGCACAGAACCATCCTTTATGCCATTAGTAATAAAGTAAATTAATATTTTTGTGTTTTGTTACAGAAAAATTGTTGTGTTAAGGTCAAAATTAATTAAATTCACGAATTAAATAATTCTTTATTTTATTTTACCTCTCAAAGTTAATTTTATTCATAAAATGTTGACCACACTTTTCTGACATAAAAACTCTTCACTAAGATTTATGAAGTTACCGTTCGTTTTAGACGGAGCATATCTCTCTACCTAGTCTGTGGACGGAGCATTTTGAAACCGTGCGTTTTACATTATACATTACCGCACAATTACCTACGAAATGAGATACATTACGATATAGAAATTGGTGCAATAGAAGACCCTACGAGCAAATGTGTTATAATAGTACATTATGATATAAGTGCGGTAAGTTGATAATTACAGCCGAGGCTTTATTGCTAGCTCGAGCCGAAGGCGAGAGCTATAATTAGCAGAGGCTGTAATTATCAAAGCGCACGTATGTCATACGACGTTTTATAACATATTTGCGAGGAAATAAACAAAACTCTGACGACATTTTCAAATAAAAACAATACAGCGAAAAAAAACGCGCGGAATAATATTTACTTGATCACAGATCATAGCACAGAGTAAGTAATCACTATGGATCACAGATTAACAATGCGCGCGCATCGGCGCTTTTTTTTAAAGCAACGGCACAGAACCAGCCGGTATGCCATTAATAATAAAGTAAATTAATATTTTTGTGTTTTGTTACAGAAAAATTAAAGTAATTTATGGTCTAAATTAATTAAATTAACGAATTTAATAATTCTTTATTATATTTTACCTCTCAAAGTTAATTTTATTCATAAAATGTTGACCACACTTTTCTGACATAAAAACTCTTTTCTAAGATTTAAAAAGGTACCGTTCGTTTTATACGGAGCATATCTCTCTACCTAGTCTGTGGACGGAGCATTTTGAAACCGTGCGTTTTACATTACACATTACAGCACTAGTGCGTAATAAGATACATTACGATACAGAAATTGGTCCAATAAGAGACCCTTTACGAGCAAATATGTTATAATAGTACATTATGATATAAGTGCGGTAAGTTGATAATTACAGCCGAGGCTTTATTGCTAGCTCGAGCCGAAGGCGAGAGCTATAATTAGCAGAGGCTGTAATTATCAAAGCGCACGTATGTCATACGACGTTTTATAACATATTTGCGAGGAAATAAACAAAACTCTGACGACATTTTCAAATAAAAACAATACAGCGAAAAAAAACGCGCGGAATAATATTTACTTGATCACAGGTCACAGCACAGAGTAAGTAATCACTATGGATCACAGATTAGCAATGCGCGCGCATCGGCGCCTTTTTTTTTTAAGCAACGGCACAGAACCAGCCGGTATGCCTTACTTACTTTATTGCCGGTACTTTATTATTAATGAATAATAAAGTAAATTAATATTTTTGTGTTTTGTTACAGAAAAAATATTTATGGTCTAAATTAATTAAATTAACGAATTTAATAATTCTTTATTATATTTTACCTCTCAAAGTTAATTTTATTCATAAAATGTTGACCACACTTTTCTGACATAAAAACTCTTTACTAAGATTTAAAAATGTACCGTTCGTTTTAGACGGAGCATATCTCTCTACCTAGTCTGTGGACGGAGCATTTTGAAACCGTGCGTTTTACATTATACATTACCGCACAATTACCTACGAAATGAGATACATTACGATATAGAAATTGGTGCAATAGAAGACCCTACGAGCAAATGTGTTATAAAAAAATATAGAGCAGTGTTACCATCAATAGCCACCTTTATTCCCGCCATGACGCCACTATCTGTCACAGATAATGACTATCAATCCACATCAAGCCCGTAATGGCTCCCATCTCGAGACGTAAACTCAAATTTACTTTTATGTCCTTAACATAAATCGTCGCACACAAAAATCACCTTTATAACCTAGGTCATAGAGATGTTTCGAAAGGTGTGAGGTTAGGGATAAGGAAATAGCCCACGCACGCCCACGGCTGGGCCGATTGTGATCGGAACCTTGGTAACAGATTATTCAATTAAAACGATACCGCTTCAGTTGTAGGTTAAATTGGAAAGTGAGGGAGTTTGGTAATTTGGAGCGTTTTGTGTGTTATTACACAACGGCGAAAAAAGATGTGGTATGCTGAATTATACCGACTAATACTATAAAATATTAAAGATTGGATGTTGCTCAATCAAGTGGTAACGCCTAAATTATTCGAGTTAAAATTGGGAACATAGACTATATAGTCTAGAACAAGGGTCAGCAACAGGCGGACCACGGTCCGTATCCAGATCGCGAAAAGTTGAACCTCGGACCGCCAAATCTTATACCTATAAACGAGCAATTCTTGTATACATGTATATTTGTATATATATAGAATCTGAATGTCGGAAACGGCTGGAACGATTTTCATGAAATTATGTATGCAGGCGGTTTCGGGGACGATAAATCTATCTAGCTAGGTTTAATTTTTTAAAAACGTCATTTATTGTGCGTTTTTAGCCAATGAAAAACTGTCACATTAGACATTAGAATGCGAAGGTAAATTTCGCCGCGTGACGTGACAGTAAAATAGCTCAGGTGGGAAATCAGGCGGTCACGAATTGGTAGATCCGGGTTCGAATCCAGAAGGCTTCACTTTTTTTTTTTTTTTTTAGAAAACAATTGTTGGATCCTCTTATCTGTCGGTATCTACATATATTTAGTATTTAAACCGAGCAAAGATCGATCACCCAGCTACTATTGTATTATACCAAATATACATTTTAACAAGTAGATAAGGTACACTGTACCTTTTTTAATTGTTACAATATGTTTTTGCCACGTAGAATCTAACTTCAACCTAAAACCAGTTTTTGACGTGATAACGTCTTATAATTCGATGAAGCCGGCTGCACGCCCGCAAAACTGTAACGTTCCGCCGTTACCGTTAGTTTGTCTTCCGTGCCATGCGGACGAAGCTGAGCGCTGAGGGCACCACCCGCCGAGTCGAACGGTATCACTACTCGCGCTATCAGCGTACTGATTTCTTAAGACGTTGTCACGTTCTATCGTCAGTAAACCGACTTTACAGACAACCATTTTTTATTTATTTCTGGACCTCGTTAAAATTTTCACCCAGCATCCGGACCGCACCCAGGGGCGCCGCTAGCTGTTTCGTCGCCCGCGTGCAATACCGATTATGCCGCCCCAAGAGCCCAAGACTACTTACTCTAAGTTTTGTCAATAACAAAAAAATGTGAAAAATTTCGATTAACTCCTGACTACCTTTTTTTTTTAACTTTTATATGTTTACACTTAACCGCCATCTCACCTGATGTTAACCGACGATGCGGTCTACGATGGAACGTGTTTACCTAGAAAAAAACCGATTCACTCTCGATTTGAAGACAGATTGAAATGTAATTGAAAAAAAAAAGATGTGTGGCACTCGGGGACTGCCAGGGTAAAGCTATTGCATGTTGCGAAAGTAAACGAGTTGGTTTTTTAGTGCAAACTAAAATTTAATTGAAGTACCTTCATACATTTTACACAACATTCCAATGTACCATCTATGGATTATAAATTACATACTACATATACATCATAAACATAGATGTCACTAGTAGTATATACATATATGCCATAGGGCCATACAAAAAAGATACTCCTTGTCAATTTATAGTTTTTACCTTTAACATATACATGCTAACCGCTAAGTACATGCAATGCAACAGCCTATCAGTTTTTGAGAACTAATTCCTGAAGAACAATTTTCTGCTTTAGTTACATTTACATACTGTTATTTCAAATTTCTATAATAATTCCTCTATGTACTGTTTCTGATCAACCATTATCTCATAGTTATTACAATATTCCATTAATTCCATTTCCATTAATGTTCATTCTTAAATATTGTTTAACCTCAAATAAACATTTAATGTTAAATTCAGAGTTTAAAATACATTTCACCTCTGTTTCACCAATACTATTAGAAAATATTAAAAAGTCATCGACCATTATAACTTTAACATTTTTACTTGTTTTAGTAAATAAACAAGGCTCTTGTGTACAGTTTTTTAAACATATTTTTACATAAAACATCTCCAACTCTTTCACACCAAGCTAATGCTGATTTTTTAATTTATTTAATCCATACACTGCCTTTTTTAGCTTAAGAACTTTACCACACATTTGGGTCTTTCTTTAAGTATCAATAACTAAATAAGCAGTGATAACATCTGATTAGGTAATGTCCAGCCCTAATTTTACACTTAAAGCAAACAACAATTGTTAATTCCACACTTATCAACTAACCGTGCACAATATTGGACTTAATTATCACTTTTAAACATTTCTTAGGACAACTAAACTGCACTATTATTTACCTACTACATCTATGCATCAACAAGCTCAACTCAACTCTTCATTCATCGCCTTCATTGCATGCCTTCAGGACCACTCAAAGCCTCTTTCCTGTGCCTGATAAGGATCTGCAATGGACAACAGGCCCATATTATGGGTGCCTTTCCACCAGAGATGTGCTATGCTACGATGCTATGGATGCGTTTGATATCCTTTGCTATGCTATGTGCACCAATCAAATTCATTGGTGCACATAGCATAGCACTGGTGGAAACGGATTCAACTAAGATGTGTTTTTTGTATGGAAGGATGCATGCTATGGATGTGTCCTATGGATGCGTGCTATGGTGTGTGCTATGGGGCGTTTTCCTACTATCGATACATAGCATAGCTCGAGGTGCGCATCTTTCTCGCACAGCTGCTTTGCGGCGGCGCATCTTCGTAGCGCATCTTCCTCGCACAGCTACCTAGCGTAGTATTAGTGGAAACGGTCACATATTTTCGTAGCGTAGATTTCACATCTTCGCAGCATAGCTGCATAGCACATCTCTGGTGGAACGGCATCATATACCTGGCCGGGTTCCATCGCTCCCTATTCAGTATACTAAAGATCTTGGTGTCAGATACTGCTATACTAATTGGACTACTGTCTGGTGATAGTTTCAGGAACATAGGTCTCATCAGCCTCAATTGTTTGCTGGGATGACTCACTGTCATAACTAGAGTGACTTTCTGATTCAGAATATGATGATCGTTCCTCTCTACTATGATCCCCCACTGAACGATCGACTTCTACAGAAACTGTAACCTCTTCTTCTACACACCATATTGCATCAGTGGTGGCAGATATCCCTCCCGAGATAGCTTGTCTCATTACCACTATATCATGACTTGTAGACACCATGTTTTTAACTGGATCATATATTCTGTAGGTAGCCCTTTACTTGTTCAGAGTTTCCAACAAGATAACAAGAATGCTGAGCTTTCTTGTCCCACTTAGTCCTCTTCTCTTTCGGAAATCGGAACATGTACCTTTACTGGTCTCACAATTACTCACAATTCATGGAATATGAAGATATTATCTATATTTTGCTTTTTTCAAGGCACTTTGTTTATTCATTTTTACTGTACAGTAGAGAAAAATTATAGAGGTGGGCGATTATAAGATATTAAGATATACTAATGAAATCATTCAATATTGACAATGTCTCGAGATATCTCGATTTTGACAGTTTGTAGTTACTAATTAGTAGTCAGTCACGCACGCACGGTCGCTAGTCGCGCGATTCACTCATATACCTACCTAACCTCAGATACCTACCTAAAACTAACAAGTATAAAACATATCAATATAAATATCGATAAACTTACCGTTAAATAAATCCACTATTACAAGTAAAAAGAGTCACGTTTCACACCACCGTAATAAAAAAAATAATTGGCAGTCATAGGAACTGCCGATAGAAGTGAAAGTGAAAGGTAGAACTCAGAATTTGATAGCTTACCTTGGAAACTACACGGGTGTAACCGGAGGGTGTGGCCGCGCCATCTTGGCATGGCCATCTAGAAATGCGTCAGCATTTCCCATTGGCTCATACGTTTCTAGATGGCCAATAGCTATGGTCCCGAGTTTACCGGAAGCTTTCTTATCATACCCGAGCGTGACGAATGAATTCAATTCACAGCCCACGAAAAATCTGTCTAGGTGCGCCTAAAGAAGTTTTCACTTCAACAAACCAAACTGAACCAATGTCTAGAGTCTAGACTACTTAAGTCACGGAACAACTGTCGTTGACGTCGTAAAACACGATCAGTAGAACTAATTATTAATATCATTCGATTTTGAAAATATATTAGTTACTAATTCCATAATCGATTTTTTACATTAGTAACACAAAATAAATCGATTTAGCCGATCAATCATAATCGCCCACCTCTACTATTTACAAAAAAATAAAATTGAAACAGTGCTTCCAACTCCTAAAAATAATTATCCCTAAACCACACATTTACTTGAAAATCCTCTTATTTGTTTTTAGTCAAATATAAAATTAACACTTTTATTGAAAAAATATTTAACATAAAGAAATCACAACAAATAGTCAGAACTAGTAGGTTCTGTTCCTAATTTATTCCAATTCCAAAAAATGCTAGTTACTAAATTTATTAAAAAATATATGCAACAAATTATGTATAATATAAATATATTTTTTATCTGGGTAGCGATTCTGAAACCATTCGGTTGCATCCGACACGGAATCTCATCTCTCGGTCTTTGTCTTATCTGTTTAGCATGACAAAGACCGAGAGATGAGATTCCGTGTCGGATGCAACCGAATGGTTTCAGAATCGCTACCCTGAAGTAATTTTTAAATACATAATAATAATATAATACATTATTACGCTACCAATTTTACCAATTTTTACTCATTTATACTTACTCATTGACATCATAATCACCCTACGTATCACGGGAAATCCGTTAAGTTGGCAACACTGCTAAGAGCATTTAGTCTGTAAATGTAAGAGCATAAGATTGAAAGTCGAATGACCGAGTGGGGAGGACGGCGTGACAGTCTTCCCTCCCTCTTTTTTTGTGAACATAAGAAAGAGATGCACCATTAGTAACATTCGGTCTCCAGGCCCGCGATAAAAGCTATGCAATAGCTTAAAAAACATCGGGGAAAACCCACTCAGGCAACGTATTCCACAGCCTAGACGTTCTTATCACAAAAGTAGAGTCAAATCTCTTTGTTCGTGGTTGATGTTCGTGGTTGATCCAAAGACACGAGTCTTTGGAACATCAACCATGAAACGATGTCACTTTTTCAAGCTACGAGCATTCCTAGAAAAAAGGAAAATTTGGTACTAGATCATGTAAATCACCTTGGATTTGAAATTTGTACAGTATTCTACTAGTCAAGCCCTTTCATTTGATACCCATATGGAGGGAATGAGGGGAGTAGTAAAAAAAATGAAATCTGCTATTTCGTGGCGGCTATCTTGAATCGATATTAACCTAACATAGCTAAAAACCACTGCAAGGAAACTTTAAATGAAAAAAAAAACATCAAAATCGGTTCAACGCGGTCTTGGGTTGCACGGTGCACGGTTAGGGGTGGGCATCGCGGCTGTGAGGTGGAGGTCACGGCGGGAGAGGATGGTCAGAATTACACTGCGCTGTTCGCCCTGCCTGCCACGGCCTTGACAGTGTCACAACCGTTAGATGGCGAATGCGGTGGGGTGCAGGGAAAGAGGACTGTCATTATTGCGGTGTACCGCTGTTCCTATCCACTGCAACCGAAAAGTGGTAAGCGCCGGGACCACAGACCTGACCCGTCGGAGGCCCAGGGGTGTCCAGATGAGGGGGCGTCTGACACTCACTTACTGGTAGGTTTCCGGCGTATCCTGGGTTCAGGTGCATCGGTGACGAGACAGTGACGCGCCGCTGGTTTCCGGCGCATCACTGGAGCTAAATGCGCGGATTCCGTCCCCCAGTGAGGCCAGGCCAGCCCAGCAAGGTAGGCCAAGGTTGGTCGAATGCGAGACGTGACGCCGTGACTCGGACCCCGTAAATTAGATTACGTTAATTTAGAAACCCTCCCGAAGAGTTCTCGCATTTACGAAGTGGAGGGCTCAGTAGTCGTGGCTTGGTCTTCCACAGTGAAGCTAAGAGAAATCTCGAGGAGGCCGCTCGTGTAGGCCTTGCTTCTAAGCTGGCGCCGATGCGGCCATGTAAGTTGTACGGTGTATGCGCACCAGCGCAATCAGTTGCGCTGGTGCGTGGAGTGGTTGGAGGGTGGGTATCGTGGTTGTGGGTTCTGCAGCAGGAGAGCACAGCAGTTAGTATTAGGGTAACCCACTCACCCAGCGCGCCATAGCCTTGACGGGGGGCGACAACGTTAGGTGGCAAACGCGGTGGGGCTGCAGGGGATCAAAAGACGCGGGGGCGCCTGGCACCCATTTACTAGTTGGTTCTCGAGGTGGTCGCGTCGTATCCTGGGTTCATGTGCGTCAGTGACAGGGTTGTATCCCATAGGAGAGCCCAGAGACGGGCAAGCCGCGGTTTCGTGGAAGAATGCGATAGCAGCCCCGCGTTCCCGTCGTCAGCGGCAAACATGGAACCCCGTTGAGGTTCTAGTCAGTAGAGACACCATGGCCACCCACGATATCGAGTCCGACATAATCCGACCGTCTCTACCAGGTGGCGTAACCACACCCCATAAAATCCACCACAAAAAAGGGGTAAGATAGAAAAAATACATTTCGAATTTGTTGTTCGCCGTCGCCATTTTGACAGATTAGGGAGTTTCGGCATTAGGAGGCAGACAGTGAATCTAAATTAAATGAACAGGATAGGCAAGTAATTACATATCAAATATCAGTAACGACGTTAGGGTAAAGCTAAGGTAGGACGACCGCCCAGAGCGCCGTACACAAAGTTCACTTGCGGCGCGGCGCCCCTTCCTCCTACGCGTTTATAAAGAAAGGGGGCGCCGTTAAAAATCTCTAAGTAGTACTAAAACTGGCCCTGTCAGCGATCCAAGTTATTTGCCTAGCTGTTTGACGAAATTGCTGATTTAATAAACGGGCTAGACTGTTAAAAATGCTTTTATATCCTACTAATACGCCCACAACACCTGTGTACGCGAATGAAGTAGCGGGTTAACGAAGTAGTAGGTAGTTGAAACTATAGCTAAATAAGTTAGCATTTGCTTGAACATGGTAGATCGTACTATTGTAAATCTTAATTTGAGAACTTTTAATTTTGAATTGCGTGATTAATCCCTCGATTTGCCGCCCCCCTGAGCGTGCCGCCCGCGTGCTGTGCACGCCTTGCACGCGTGCTTACGGCGGGCCTGACCGCACCTAAAACTACTTGAAGACCCCCGGTCTAGAAGAACACAGGGCAAATTTTTCATCGCGGAAACATTACAGGAATGCGGACTACGCTGGTAAAATAGCGGAGTGTTACTAGTGCAATATTAGTGAGATGAATATGACAAGCATTACTATGGAAATTTAAGACGTGATAAATAATTAATTTATCATGCGCAGGATTATTTCATTCCTTTCTCTGAGTCCTTGGCAAAGAATCATCATCAACCAGTATTCGTCCACTGCTGGACATAGACCTCTCCTATGATACGCCACTCAGCCCGATCCTCAGTCTGACTTCTCCAACCGCCTCCAGCTGCCTTTCGAATATCGTCACTCCATCCTCCTCCAGTCATAGTCTCAGGGCGTCCTACACTACGTTTGCCGATTCGCGGTCTCCACTCCAGAACCCGTCTGCCCCAACGGTTATCGGGTCTGCGACAGATGTGACTGGCCCACTGCCACTTCAGTTTGCTAATGCGCTGAGCTAAGTCGGTGACTTTAGTTCTCTTGACGAATTACTTCATTGCGGATGCAAAGAATGCATAGCTTTATTTGTATGTGAGGTGCATTAGCTTCTTTGCGTCCTGCCACTTTCCCGCCACCTGGTAGTCAGGCGCGGTCCCAGGGTCGAATTTTGGAGGGGGTCATTTGTACAGAGCCTCAGATTTTGGGGGGGTCACGAGTAGAAATACAATAAATCGAGTAAAAAAGACTACTAGTAGCGCTCCATTTTAATGTAACGTCATAGAATAGATAATATGTAACGTATACGATTGGGGGGGGGGGGGTCGTAACACCTGTGACCCCCCCCCGCCCTCCTTCGGACCGCGCATGCTGGTATTCTACAGCAGCTCCTACCGAAGGTAAGCCATCCCATCCCATGTTCCCATGGTGGCATATCTACAGAGATATGCCACCATGGGAACATGGGATGGGCGTACAAGTAATTCCCATTGCCGTCAAGATGGCGGGTCGTTGGGATATGAAGCCGGGTAATTTGTCCAGGGTCTGGATGTAGATCGCAGAAGGCTACAATCCTCGGTCGGGTCCGTTTCCCTTTCAATTTTCCCTGGCCTTATTCTGTTCATATTTATTGTTATTTATTTAGTCCTATAAATTAAATATTTTCTCATCACGAATTCCATGATTATTAGCAAACTTTTAACAAACAAGGTTTTGACTTTTGAGAAATACCTACTTACTAGCAAATAATAAAATTATAGATAGTGCAATCCACGAAGACGCGCCCCACCAATTTTGTTTTCCACCAATTGCGTTTGCTCCGAGCGTCAGTCGCGAACCATTCACCAGTCATTGTAGTGTGCGTGTGCATTCATAGGTAATTAGTGTGTACCGATAACACTCAACATTGACGGAAGCTTGCACACATATACTATAAACGGTTAGGAGGAATAGTGGGGCGCGTCTTCGTGGATTGCACTGTCTGTACTTCTTATTTAAACACTGTTACTTATTAATTATTATTTTATTGTTTCTTTCAGTTTCGTTCCCGTTCTAGGTTCACATTCAAGGGTCTTTCTGAAATGTCATAAATGATAATTTTAGTTTGGAGAACCATTTCAATATTGTTGCACTGGATAGCCGCAGAAATTTGTTGATTAATAGGAAACTAGCTATAGCTAAAAAATATTTTAACTAGAAATGGTTGAGTAGGCAGATCACTCAATTAAATATGTAGGTAGTTTAGTTAAATGGATAATTATAATGCGAGTATAGCGGTGGGACGCGCCTTGACTGTGAATGCCTTTAGGCAGCCTGCCAGGTGAACTGACCTCCAAGAAACTGGACACATGCTACCTAACTACCTACTTAGTAAAACTGAGCCATTTCCTTAGTATAATCCGGTAGGCGAATCACAAAGGATAAACCACCGCACTGGCCAAATGCGGGTTGATGAATGACACATATTTCATCCTCGAAACATTCTTGGTTTATGTTGGATTCCTCACGCGGTTTTCCTTTACCGTTTTAAGTTACCAGCATTAGCGCACAGGACTTGGAAAAGACAGTGGTGTGTGTGGAATGTGCTCCCGAGACTATCCGTAACTTACTTTGTAATAACTGAGCCAAGCTAATAAGAAAATTATGAGCGTTGAAAATCTTTTAAATCTAGTAATTAGCAGCATTTTTATCAACAGCCTAAATAGAATTGGATCACAGGCTCACAGACTAAGTAGAGAGAAATTCTAAATAGGTATTTAACGTTCCCTTTTTAGGGTTCCGTAAAACGTAAAAACTGACCCCTTATAGATTCGTCATGTCTGTCTGTCTGTCCGTCCGTATGTCACAGCCACTTTTTGTCGAAACTATGAGAACTACACTGTTGAAACTTGGTAAGTAGATGTATTCTGTGAACCGCATTAAGATTTTTACAAAAAAAAATTAAATAAAGAAAAATTAGGGTTGCCCCCCATACTGAAAACTGAACCTGAATTTTTTTTTAATCAAACCTACACGTGTGGGATGTCTATCGATAGGTCTTCAAAAATGATGTTGAGGTTTCTAATAGAATTATTGTCTATACTGCATAATTTGCGCGATAGACACTGGTAAAAGTGGTAAAATTTGTGTCCCCCCCCTCTAACTTCTAAAGTAAGAGAATGAAAAAACTGAAAAAAAAAAGTACATTACCATGCAAACTACCAACGAAAATTGGTTTGAACTGACGATTGAACGATCTGACCTGTAGTTTTTTTTAGTACGTCATAAATACACTACTATTAAAACTTCGATCAAAGTTACAACGCTCTACAAGAACTATGTGTACTATGTATATTATGTTACTTGCTGCAACGGAACCCTTCATGGGCGAGTCCAACTCGCACTTGGCCACTTTATTACATTTTTAATTAAGTACGTACTTTTTCTTATAGCTTCCATTGGGTTATATCACCGTAATTTTGCCAGTGTCTAGCGTTGGATCTTTGGACTTTGGGAGAGTCTTAAATTTTTTAATGTTATTAATTCAGGTGGTCGATCAACATCCAACACTCTTGAGCGCAATTATCGCGAAAACTCTTTGGAATTTAATCGGTGAGGAGACTCTTGCTTCCTTTGCTTCAAATGTTCGACGGTATTTGAATAGTTCTAGTTAGTGTTTCCCTAATACATTTTTTTTAGTTTAACCTCAATTGTCCCACTGCTGGGCAAAGGTCTCCCCCAATTCCCTCCACCTTATCCGGTCCTGAGCTACCATCGTCCAAATACTCAAAAATAATTTAATCATATGATGACTAGTCCAAATATACCATTCAAATTTTATTAGCCCATCAGTTAGATTATGGAATATATGTATAGTTGACGTATTTTTTGTTTTATCGAATTATAAACAAATCGAAAAAGATCATTTTCAAATAAATAAAAAAAAACTTTCGCACGAGTGACGTTACGTCATTGTAAAAATCGTACAATGAAGTGACGTTACTCGAAACTTCTAAGCACTTTTGTTTTTTTGTTATTTGTTGTTTGTGAAACAATAGAAAAAATACGTGTATAATATTTTTTAATAATCTCACTGACGGTATAGGTAATTAGTTTTTTTAGTCAGCTTATTGTAAAAAGCCGTACAGTCTGAGGGAACTGAGGCAATAACAGCAACTTTTTTCATCATGCCTATTAAAATGGATAAATACAAACATGAACTGACTGGCCTCGTGACTTAGTTGGTAGTAGCTCTGCTTGCGAAGCCGAGGGTCGTGGGTTCCATTCCCACCCAGTGCAAATATTTGTGTGATTAATTCAAATGTTTGCACTGTGTCTGGGTATTTCTATGTATAATAAGTATGTATTTAAAACTATGTAAATATTATATCAGCTATCTGGCCGCCATCATACAAGCTTTGCTTAGTTTGGGGTCAGGTGGTGTTGTGTGTGAATTGTCCACCAATATTATTTATTTATTTATCATAATCATAATCATGAAGAAACATAACAGATATATAGAGACATTTACTTGTAAATAATTAAGTTGGTTATCAGCTTTAATTAGTCTGGTGACCGCCAATTTGTCAAACGTCATCTCTTTGCAGAAAAACAAAAGTCGTACCACAAAAGAGTCTTTATTTCCTGACCTTGCCAACAAGATGCGAGCACAGCCAGACACACACCCACACTACATATAGTACTGGTCTACGCAAAAATGGTTCCTTTCATTAATATTTACTTTGTATAATAGCTGGAGGCTCTGGAATCGATCGAGAGACGTGCCAAAAGGCTAATTGGCAACGACAGTAGTGGTAGGACTCTTGGCAGAGTCCGTCTGGGGAAGGACCACACATTTGCCAGTGATTCTACCGCCAAGCAGTAACGTGCAAACATTACTGTGTTCCGGTTTGAAGGGCAATGTTTCCAGAGAAATTACAGGGCTTAGAGATATAACAACTTAGATCTCTGGGTAACCAGCGCAGTGCAGTGCTAAGTAATGATTTGGACTCTTCATGTTCCAATAGCTGCGTGTCACTGTGTTGTTATGTGGCAGGCATGTTGCTTACTATCAGGCACATGTCCTGCTCGTCTCGTCATTCTTTATTTAAAAAAAAAACATTCTTGTGTGAAACACACTTCAGAGTTAATGTCGCCGCGAAATGTTGCTAGCTTTATCGGGTTTTTGTCGGATACATTTGGGACAGTATGCAATATGGTACAATCCTCAAAAAAACGAAGTAGCCTGTTAGTTAGATTGCCAAGAAATATTGCGCACGTATTTTTTCTTTTGTTTCACAAACAAAAAATGACGAAGATACAGCGCTTCGAAGTTTCGTGTGACGTCACTCGTGAGTACGATTTTTACTCACGAGTGACGTCGCGACCCCCCACTCTCGAAGTTTGATGGTCTATATCTTTGACGATATTTAATGTTATGAAAAAACAAAAAATACGTATCCAATATTTTTCCATGATCTAGCTGACGGACTAATTAGGATGGGTGTATTTTTGACCCAGTCCGGTACCCTATTGATCTGCATGATGTATTCATGTATTATCTCGCCCTTTTTCTGTTGCTCATAGCTCGAAAAAGCTTTTTCCAAGAAATGAAGTTCCTTTCCGAACGAAGAGGTGTAACTCTATTCTTGTGATAAGATAATAATAATAGGAACTTCTAGTCTATGGAATGTGTTGCCTGAGTGGGATTTTCCCGATGATTACAACCTCGGAGTCTTCAAATCGAGAGCGGATCGGTTTTTTTAGTTTTAGAAGTTCCTTACAGCAGGTATGGAGAAGATATGAAAATTGCCGCGCGGCCGAACTGAAAAAAATAGGAGACTAATATAACTCAAGGGAACACCGTAAGAAATGTATGTAACGGAAGTGACAGTCGATAAATTAATTACCGACAATAATAAAAATAGAACGCAATATAGAATTCATCGTCAGAATCATGAGCAAAAAAATCGGTTGTCTGTAAAGTTACTGACGATAGTTGAACGTGACAACTTCAACTCCAAGCCTTAAATGGAACGCCTCAGAGCGAGGTAACGCCGCATGACGTCATGTTTTTTCGTGCGTGCAGCCGGCTTCATCGAATTATAAGACGTTGTCACGTCAAAAAATCAATAATTTAATAAAACCTTTGCCTGTCTGCGGAAATTGCGATGTACAAGAAATTTCGAATACAGCCAAAGAGGTTTTCTCCGTTTATTAGCTAATGGTACGGAACCCTTCGTGCGGGAGTCCCACTCGCAATTGGCCGGTTTTATTTTTATTATTTATCTATATATATAAAAATCAATGCCACTTTTCGTTGTTATTGAACTCCTCCTAAACGGCTGGACCGATCTGAATGATTTTTTTTGTATACGTTTGGGTAGGGCCCTGGAAGGTTTAGATTCACAAATCAGCCCGGCAGATGGCGCTGCAGTTGATATCTAGGTTATTATTCGAGCGAAGCCGGAGCGGGCCGCTAGTCTAGTATATTTATCTAGTCTGTCTGACCCTGTTGACAATAGACATGTCTTTTCACTACAACATTTCGACGTAGGCAGTCGGCAACAAGCGTGGCCTCAAAGCTCGGAGGAAAAAAAGTTGCATACAATCGGTGACATCATCCATTGATGTTGTTTTCAATGAATATAGTACATTGATGAAACAAACTTATTAATAACGAATTGACTAGTAAGTAAATAGAATATTATTACTAGCATACTAGCTGACCCGGCAAACGTTGTTTTGCCATATAAATAATACAAATTTTAAAAATCTAACATCGGTAACCCTAAACTTTAACAATAAAAATAAAAAATGTTTATTTTTATATAAAACAATTTTAGATTTGCCATAAGCTCCGGGTTTTTTTTTATCGAAATAGAGTGAAAAACATTTTCAAAAAAGACGATAATTGATCAGTTATCGAGCGGGATGAAAAATGATTAAAATAAAATGGCTATTAAAAAATAGGGATTGGTGATAAAAGGGTAAAAAATTTGAGTTGTACCTATGTATTTTTAATGCCACATTATAAAAAAGTGAAAACAATTTTTTTTCCTAAAATAAAAAAAAAAAGTTTAGGGGTGAACAACCCTTATCCCTTAGGAGTATGAAAAATAGATAGTAGTTGATTCTCAGACCTACTGAATATGCAAATAAAATTTGGTAGAAATCAGTAAAGCCGTTTCGGAGGAGTAAGGTAACTAACATTGTGACACGAGAATTTATAAGACGAATTATATTTATAAGACGAGAATTTTAAATATAAGATATATAACTAACTTCTGTAAGTGGGAGGGCCATGTCAGCAGAATGCACCCCGATCGATGTGTGGGTTTCTACAATATGGTCACTATCGGTTAATGGACTCCAGGGTCGTCAAATCATCGAAACACGAGCTATGGGTCGTCCAATGCGATGAAATCTTTGCCAGTTATTTTACCGCCAAGCAGGATTGTGTAAACATTACTGTGTTCTGGTTTGAAGGGCAATGTTTCGAGAGAAATTACAGGGCTTGCAAATAAAATTGAGTTGATAGTCTTTTCGAAGAAATTAAACTATTGTCATCTCCTGTAAAGTTGGCACAAATAAGTAACATATAGACTACAGGCCTGTGAACAAAATTTATGGGCCAAATGAACCACCGAGGTTGGAAGATAGAAGGGTATAAAGTAATAAGATTCAGCACTATGCCGTCACTTGTAAGCTGTCCAACTGAGTGCCGTTGAAGAGGGGGGGGTTATCGATCATTTCTCCTTGTCGAATGATTTTTGGACGGTGTTGCGGATTGCGGAATAATAGATTAGAAGAGGTATTGAAACTATAAAAATTATTGATATTCATTTGTTAATTAATGTTTTGTCGGAAAATTCATGATTTTCCGACGATTTACAGAGTAAATTTGGTCAACTGATTATGTACGTCATTGGTTCCACACAGTTTCAATTTTTTCGCAATGCCGTTGAAAAACCATGCGACAAGGAGAAATTATCGAGGGTTGCAACAGCCCGCTCTTCAACTACACTCAGTTCGGTATAGTGCTGAAATTTATTACTTTATACCCTTCTATTATCCTACATAGGTCTCCTGGTCGTTAATTGGACCCGTATGTCTATTTCTCTTACCCGGTGTTGTTAGGATGAAATGTCATATTTTAAGTACGGTTCACGTAGGCTGTTACATCACTAGGCTCGCGTCTGTCGCTCGCCTCGACACCCGCCACCCAGGCAAGCTGCTGACTTCATACGCTGACTCAGCTCGCCCACAAACTTATTTGCTCTAACAACTTGCGGTTTTGGAAGGCGTCTGATATTCTTGGGAAGGATTTATTTTAGTTTTCTTATATTTACGTATTAAGTCATAAATAAACTTGGCCTCGTTTTCGTTAGTAAATGGGAATCTTATGTTTCTGACATTCGCATGCCTTTTATAAAGAAATTGTAGATAATAATAGGTATATATTATTTTGAATACCTTAAAGGTCTAAAGGTTAACACAATTTAAAGCCAGTTTAATTACTAAACGTCAACTTTATATCTAAATATTAATAATGTGAATTAAAAACTTCGTTGTCCTTTCAACACTTTTTCCGATTTTAAGGGCATCATTTTCAAAGAAATTGCAGGGTAAAGAGCTAAGTAATTTTGTACCTCCTGATGATTTAACGGGCAGTGCAGTCTTAGCCAGTGATTTCGATACTTCATGTTAAAATACATAGCACGGGGATGTTATAGGCAGGCGTATTGCTTACCATCAGGCGCATGTATTGCTCGTTCCCTCACTCCATATTTGAAAAGAATGGTTAACATAATGACTGTACTAAAGAAAGGAGTTTTGTTGACAACCGACCTCCAAAGACGACAGAATCAGGTTTCAAATTGTATATTATTTCAGCACTGAAGCCCACGCGTGGGGGCGTGGGCGTGAGCTAGTTAACTCCACGAAGAACCTTACTTTTGCCTCGATGTCTTGATATTTTAACCGAATTCAATATAAGCAGGAGATTCTGAGTTCATCTTTTTAATATTAACATTTGTCTTAAAAAAACTTCAAAGTCAAAGTTCTTTATTCATAAATGTACAATTTACACGTCAATAAAAAAAAAACTGGCAGTCATCGGAACTGCCGATAGAAGTGAAAACTTATAACTCAGAATTTGATAGCTTACCTTGGAAACTACACGTGTGTAACCGGAGGGCGTGGCCTGGGCATCATGGCATGGCCATCTAGAAATGCGTCAGCATTTCCTATTGGCTGATGCATTTCTAGATGGCCATGGCATGATGCCTAGGCCACGCCCTTTCAGCATTTCCCATTGGCTGACGCATTTCTAGATGGTCTGGGAGTATTGGGACCTTATTTTTAAGGATATTGCCTACAACATACGTGAAAATCACTCATTAGATAAAATAATTTTAACAAAAAAAAGAACCGACTTCAAACAGTAAACTAAAAAGTAAAAAATAAATCTCTTTACCACAAAGTAGAACGTATTTTGATTAATTTGAACAGACATTATTAAATAAGTATTTAACAATTCTGAAGTCGGTGCCAAGTAAAACAACTACAGCTAAAGCTAACATTAGTAGAGTAGTAAATCGAACTGACATTTGGAACATAGACAAGTTGTTGGGGACATATGTATGATAGACAGGAAGGTTGTTGCAACATTTACTTGGCACCGACTTCAGAATTGTTAAATACTTATTTAATCATGTCTGTTCAAATTAATCAAAATACGTTCTACTTTGTGGTAAAGAGATTTATTTTTTACTTTTTAGTTTACTGTTTGAAGTCGGTTCTTTTTTTTGTTAAAATTATTTTATTTTACGATTTTAAGTGATGGTTAGATGAATAATTTATGGTTGGTGGTGTTGATGGTTACTTGAATTAGGTGAGAAGATAAAGAAAAAACTTGACTAGTAGAATAATATTCACTATGATAAAGTGTCCAAATCCAGGATGGTCGGTGTACTCAGACCTGTAAAATGGTCCTCAGTACCCATGTGGGTGCCAAGTTCTCATCAATATTTAAGAGTACATGAATCAAGCACAAACACTAAGTAGCTACTGTAAACCGTTAAACAGTTCACATAACTGTCCTTTGTCTTCATCGTCAGACCCCTAATAACAGTCACATCCCACCTAGGTATGTGTAAAGTGCTCATCGATACAGCTTTATCAAGCCTATACACAAGGTAACTGCTGTAGATCGTTGAGGAGTAGCCTCGACTGTCTTTCGGCTCCTTCATCGGATCGACTCCAGACCTTCATTCAATTGTAGTGCTTTAAAATACTTAATTAAAACAGTTTTCAAACGCACTAGTCCACCCCTGCAGTTTTTAAAGTTCTAACGATTAATTAATTAGTTACAACGCGATTGAGCAACAAACATCCAAACATAGACATTTTTAATGATGATGAAAGACAGTCCCAAGACATCTAGACGTAAAGTGCTCATCAATACAAATTAATCAAGCCCAAACACAAGATAACTGCTGTAAATCTTTGAGGAGTTCCCTCGACAGTATTTTGGCTCCATCATCAGATTGCTTCCAAATCTTCGTAGTGCTAAACCAAAATAAATTGTAGTGCTTGTAAATACTTAATGGAAAAATTAAAAATCGCGCTTGTCGCCCCTACTATTTTTACAAGTTCTCTTCAATTTCTGCAAGATCCCATAATCAGATCCTGGTTTCCTTATCATGGTACCACCCTCGGAATGTCTCCTATCCAACAAAAAAATAATCATCCAAATCGGTTCATAAACAACGAAGTTACCCGCGAACACACATAAAAAAAAAAAAAAAAATATACGGTCGAATTGAGAAACCTACTTTTTTTTTGAAGTCGGTTAAAAATACGTGAAGTAAGCAATGTTCGGTAGCTAGAGCCCAAAAGGGATTGACAATAAACAAAAGACAAATTAACTTTGTAAAAGAGGGCTCAACTTCAAACCTTACTCAATCCTGGGTTCAGCACCTGATTGGACTATTTTAATGGACACGTATGAAAAGCACTACAAAATCCCAGAGGATGTGGGTGTTTCGTCATCCAGACCGGACATTTTCCTTTTTTCTAGGGCTACGAAACGCTTAGTCCTGGTAGAACTTACCGTACCGTGGGAAACTAATATACCTAAAGACCACGCGATGAAACAAAATAAGTATTACGACCTACAAAATGAATTAACAAAAAATGGCTATGTAGTTAATTTATACGCTGTAGAAGTAGGAGCGAGAGGTATACCAGCAAAATCTCTCTATAACCTGCTTAAAGACCTTGGATTGTCCAGAAGTGCAGTAAGTTCTTTACTAGAACGAGTATCTAAAGCTAAATCCGATATGATCCTACTAGTGCAGGATCATATCGGATTTGGCTGGGCAGGGAGAGAAATACGAGCAGTGAAGGTGAGTGTTGACGTACGTCAATATAAGGGGCCCCTTTTAAACCTACGCCCGAGTCACAAGTCTCGGGGTCTACTCGAGATTTCTCTCTCTGCCACACGATGGACCCGGCACCCGCACGGTGAATCCATGGAATGCTAAGAAGTACGTCTCTCTACCTTCATTACCCCATATCTCAAAATTGGCCGTCTAAGCAAGTTAGCGAGTAAGCATGTATTCTTAGTATGTACTAACCTACTAACTCTACTCAATCGTCCACATTTCATTCATAAGAAAAGCGTGACGTCTGGCGGCCCTGGGATCTTACTCTATTAGTGCTTTTTTATCTGTTGATTTTTGAGGTCTGGTTTTTAGATGAAAATTATGATTCGTTATATTTTATGTTGAATAACAAAAAATAATGCTTTTTCTGTTTAAAAAAGCCCTCATTATGAATGAGAGATGCAATGAGCAACCTCCCGCGTGGGTGCGCGTGCGCAGTGAATGGGCACAGCAGCTGTGGAACCGGTCGCGGCCGCAGAAGGCTGGGGCTGATGTATTATTACAGGTCTGGTATTATGTCATTTGTTGACACAATGAAACACCTAGGCAGTTTTGTGTTGCGCTAAAATAATCTTACTTAAGGATGGTGACTGGATCAAAAATCCAATCAAATTAATCAAATGTATACCAATCTAATTGGTCCGTTAGGTAGACTATCCTACTAAAATTATAAATGACAATGTATGGATGTTTGTTGCTCAATCACGTCCTAACGTATGAACGGATCGGGCTGAAATTTGGAACACAAGTAGATTATAGTCTGTAAGAACACATAGGCTACTTTTTATCCCGAAAAAACAACGGGAACAGGAACTACGCGGGTAACACCGCGGGACGCTGCTAGTATATAATAATGCTTACTAATTGGAATGAGGACTGGTGCAAAAATATGTATACTAATCTAATTAGTCCATTAGGTAGATTATGAAAAAATATTGGACACGTATTTTTTTCGTTTTTTTTCTAAAGGCCGGGTCACACAGAGGCGATCCGATAGCGATAGCGATCCGATAGCGAGACGATATTTTTTGTAATGTTCGAATTTGTATGCAACCTGACACACAGCAAGCGGGCGCGATCCCATACTCGGTATCGGATCGCTACCGCTATCGGATCGCTATCGCTACCGGATCGCCTCTGTGTGACCCGGCCTTAAATGATTATCAATTATGCTGCGCTACCGGTGCCCAGGCTTACGTTCTAGACTCTGAGAGGCGCAAGAATGGCCAGGCCAGACTGGACTATTATTTTTTTACTGTAATATCTAAAAAAAACAAGGATGCAGTTGTAGAAGTTCGCGCAGGACGAAGAAAAGGCTATTTTTTATACTTAGTTGTTATTTGTTAGCGCTTAGCGATGTCAACCACTACAATACACAATTTCTACTATTGTTACGTTTAATTGATATCCATTAATTGTAAATCGATTTTGATGATTGTTTTTGTTGTTTGGTAGACCATAGAAGCAGATGTGGTTGTAAATTTTAATATATAATATCTTAGATCTCTGGGTGACGAGCGCAATGCAGTGCTAGGTAATGATTTGGACTCTTCGTGTTGCAATAGCTGCGTGTCACTGTGCTGTGTTATGTGGCAGGCATGTTGCTTACCATTAGGCTGCTGGTCTCGTCACTTTAGACTCTAAAAAAAATGAAATCGGTGCAGTGGTTTTTGAAATTGTGTAACAAACATGTTAAATTTGCTTACATCAAGGACATATTCGTTTACGTGAAATTGAGTCGAGTGTCTGAATTTAATTTTAAATTTAATTCGGTTTTAGTTTCTTGACGAAAATTAAATAACTAAAATTATTTTCTGAAAAAACGATTCATAGAGATGCTGTTGAGAGGTTTTTACCTTCATCAGTCACTATGAAACGTTTCATTCCATGTTTAATGGTTATTCATCGTATTATGTAGTCAATATTTTCCTGGAAGTGAATAACTTTGCGACAAATGCGAAGTCGATCCGAACAGTATAGTATTTACTTAATATCCTCAACATTTTAATCTATTAATTTATACCTACAGCATTTGAATGATCCTTTCGTTTTGAAATGTTTGGTACAAAGTGGTACGTTACCGATTCAGATCTTGTAATACTCAATTCTTGTTCTACATCGCTTCCTTTCTTGTAAAGAAGGTCTAGTGTCGATCTCGAGATTAACCTCTTTTTTTGATTGTATAGAGAGTATCTCTCTACTTAGTCTGTGGTATAGAGTGCATTTGCCGGAGTCAGGCTTCTACACGCAATGCTTCAGGGGAATTCTAATGGTACCAACACATAAAGGTTTTGTCTAATAGGTATGTTAAATATCGTTTGTATTAAATATGTTTATTCTGACAAAAACATTTACTGTCTATTGTGACTAAAGTTTAAAGTAATTAAAAAATTACCTGACTTATTCCTATACACTCAATATATTCTATACCCATAAATACCACAAGCAGGTGGAAACGGTGATCGATCCTCGAAACCCCTCAAGGACAGCCCCAACCCTTGGCATAGAATAACTAATATTCACTTGCCCTCGGGGAAAAGTAGGCGAGGGACCTGACACCAACATACCCTTTGAAGTAACCATGGCACCACTAGCAAAATCCCTTAGCAAAATTCCAGCAGTCATTTAATTCCAAAATCGGGACAGTTGTGAAGTAAGTTTGTGGTTTTGCACGTGTCTCTACCCACGTAAACAGGATATTTTTTTGTTTATTATACCTTCGAGATGCTGGGATAAATATTAATCAATATTACTTACGTATAAAGAACTCAAGCTTAAACGAAATAAGACACTGTTTCGGTTGAATCTTGCGGCGTGTTAGAACGGGATGAAAAAGGAGTCAATTTTCTTTCAAGAGTGACTTTCTGATTCAGAATATGATGATCGTTCCTCTCTACTATGATCCCCCACTGAACGATCGACTTCTACAGAAACTGTAACCTCTTCTTCTACACACCATATTGCATCAGTGGTGGCAGATATCCCTCCCGAGATAGCTTGTCTCATTACCACTATATCATGACTTGTAGACACCATGTTTTTAACTGGATCATATATTCTGTAGGTAGCCCTTTACTTGTTCAGAGTTTCCAACAAGATAACAAGAATGCTGAGCTTTCTTGTCCCACTTAGTCCTCTTCTCTTTCGGAAATCGGAACATGTACCTTTACTGGTCTCACAATTACTCACAATTCATGGAATATGAAGATATTATCTATATTTTGCTTTTTTCAAGGCACTTTGTTTATTCATTTTTACTGTACAGTAGAGAAAAATTATAGAGGTGGGCGATTATAAGATATTAAGATATACTAATGAAATCATTCAATATTGACAATGTCTCGAGATATCTCGATTTTGACAGTTTGTAGTTACTAATTAGTAGTCAGTCACGCACGCACGGTCGCTAGTCGCGCGATTCACTCATATACCTACCTAACCTCAGATACCTACCTAAAACTAACAAGTATAAAACATATCAATATAAATATCGATAAACTTACCGTTAAATAAATCCACTATTACAAGTAAAAAGAGTCACGTTTCACACCACCGTAATAAAAAAAATAATTGGCAGTCATAGGAACTGCCGATAGAAGTGAAAGTGAAAGGTAGAACTCAGAATTTGATAGCTTACCTTGGAAACTACACGGGTGTAACCGGAGGGTGTGGCCGCGCCATCTTGGCATGGCCATCTAGAAATGCGTCAGCATTTCCCATTGGCTCATACGTTTCTAGATGGCCAATAGCTATGGTCCCGAGTTTACCGGAAGCTTTCTTATCATACCCGAGCGTGACGAATGAATTCAATTCACAGCCCACGAAAAATCTGTCTAGGTGCGCCTAAAGAAGTTTTCACTTCAACAAACCAAACTGAACCAATGTCTAGAGTCTAGACTACTTAAGTCACGGAACAACTGTCGTTGACGTCGTAAAACACGATCAGTAGAACTAATTATTAATATCATTCGATTTTGAAAATATATTAGTTACTAATTCCATAATCGATTTTTTACATTAGTAACACAAAATAAATCGATTTAGCCGATCAATCATAATCGCCCACCTCTACTATTTACAAAAAAATAAAATTGAAACAGTGCTTCCAACTCCTAAAAATAATTATCCCTAAACCACACATTTACTTGAAAATCCTCTTATTTGTTTTTAGTCAAATATAAAATTAACACTTTTATTGAAAAAATATTTAACATAAAGAAATCACAACAAATAGTCAGAACTAGTAGGTTCTGTTCCTAATTTATTCCAATTCCAAAAAATGCTAGTTACTAAATTTATTAAAAAATATATGCAACAAATTATGTATAATATAAATATATTTTTTATCTGGGTAGCGATTCTGAAACCATTCGGTTGCATCCGACACGGAATCTCATCTCTCGGTCTTTGTCTTATCTGTTTAGCATGACAAAGACCGAGAGATGAGATTCCGTGTCGGATGCAACCGAATGGTTTCAGAATCGCTACCCTGAAGTAATTTTTAAATACATAATAATAATATAATACATTATTACGCTACCAATTTTACCAATTTTTACTCATTTATACTTACTCATTGACATCATAATCACCCTACGTATCACGGGAAATCCGTTAAGTTGGCAACACTGCTAAGAGCATTTAGTCTGTAAATGTAAGAGCATAAGATTGAAAGTCGAATGACCGAGTGGGGAGGACGGCGTGACAGTCTTCCCTCCCTCTTTTTTTGTGAACATAAGAAAGAGATGCACCATTAGTAACATTCGGTCTCCAGGCCCGCGATAAAAGCTATGCAATAGCTTAAAAAACATCGGGGAAAACCCACTCAGGCAACGTATTCCACAGCCTAGACGTTCTTATCACAAAAGTAGAGTCAAATCTCTTTGTTCGTGGTTGATGTTCGTGGTTGATCCAAAGACACGAGTCTTTGGAACATCAACCATGAAACGATGTCACTTTTTCAAGCTACGAGCATTCCTAGAAAAAAGGAAAATTTGGTACTAGATCATGTAAATCACCTTGGATTTGAAATTTGTACAGTATTCTACTAGTCAAGCCCTTTCATTTGATACCCATATGGAGGGAATGAGGGGAGTAGTAAAAAAAATGAAATCTGCTATTTCGTGGCGGCTATCTTGAATCGATATTAACCTAACATAGCTAAAAACCACTGCAAGGAAACTTTAAATGAAAAAAAAAACATCAAAATCGGTTCAACGCGGTCTTGGGTTGCACGGTGCACGGTTAGGGGTGGGCATCGCGGCTGTGAGGTGGAGGTCACGGCGGGAGAGGATGGTCAGAATTACACTGCGCTGTTCGCCCTGCCTGCCACGGCCTTGACAGTGTCACAACCGTTAGATGGCGAATGCGGTGGGGTGCAGGGAAAGAGGACTGTCATTATTGCGGTGTACCGCTGTTCCTATCCACTGCAACCGAAAAGTGGTAAGCGCCGGGACCACAGACCTGACCCGTCGGAGGCCCAGGGGTGTCCAGATGAGGGGGCGTCTGACACTCACTTACTGGTAGGTTTCCGGCGTATCCTGGGTTCAGGTGCATCGGTGACGAGACAGTGACGCGCCGCTGGTTTCCGGCGCATCACTGGAGCTAAATGCGCGGATTCCGTCCCCCAGTGAGGCCAGGCCAGCCCAGCAAGGTAGGCCAAGGTTGGTCGAATGCGAGACGTGACGCCGTGACTCGGACCCCGTAAATTAGATTACGTTAATTTAGAAACCCTCCCGAAGAGTTCTCGCATTTACGAAGTGGAGGGCTCAGTAGTCGTGGCTTGGTCTTCCACAGTGAAGCTAAGAGAAATCTCGAGGAGGCCGCTCGTGTAGGCCTTGCTTCTAAGCTGGCGCCGATGCGGCCATGTAAGTTGTACGGTGTATGCGCACCAGCGCAATCAGTTGCGCTGGTGCGTGGAGTGGTTGGAGGGTGGGTATCGTGGTTGTGGGTTCTGCAGCAGGAGAGCACAGCAGTTAGTATTAGGGTAACCCACTCACCCAGCGCGCCATAGCCTTGACGGGGGGCGACAACGCTAGGTGGCAAACGCGGTGGGGCTGCAGGGGATCAAAAGACGCGGGGGCGCCTGGCACCCATTTACTAGTTGGTTCTCGAGGTGGTCGCGTCGTATCCTGGGTTCATGTGCGTCAGTGACAGGGTTGTATCCCATAGGAGAGCCCAGAGACGGGCAAGCCGCGGTTTCGTGGAAGAATGCGATAGCAGCCCCGCGTTCCCGTCGTCAGCGGCAAACATGGAACCCCGTTGAGGTTCTAGTCAGTAGAGACACCATGGCCACCCACGATATCGAGTCCGACATAATCCGACCGTCTCTACCAGGTGGCGTAACCACACCCCATAAAATCCACCACAAAAAAGGGGTAAGATAGAAAAAATACATTTCGAATTTGTTGTTCGCCGTCGCCATTTTGACAGATTAGGGAGTTTCGGCATTAGGAGGCAGACAGTGAATCTAAATTAAATGAACAGGATAGGCAAGTAATTACATATCAAATATCAGTAACGACGTTAGGGTAAAGCTAAGGTAGGACGACCGCCCAGAGCGCCGTACACAAAGTTCACTTGCGGCGCGGCGCCCCTTCCTCCTACGCGTTTATAAAGAAAGGGGGCGCCGTTAAAAATCTCTAAGTAGTACTAAAACTGGCCCTGTCAGCGATCCAAGTTATTTGCCTAGCTGTTTGACGAAATTGCTGATTTAATAAACGGGCTAGACTGTTAAAAATGCTTTTATATCCTACTAATACGCCCACAACACCTGTGTACGCGAATGAAGTAGCGGGTTAACGAAGTAGTAGGTAGTTGAAACTATAGCTAAATAAGTTAGCATTTGCTTGAACATGGTAGATCGTACTATTGTAAATCTTAATTTGAGAACTTTTAATTTTGAATTGCGTGATTAATCCCTCGATTTGCCGCCCCCCTGAGCGTGCCGCCCGCGTGCTGTGCACGCCTTGCACGCGTGCTTACGGCGGGCCTGACCGCACCTAAAACTACTTGAAGACCCCCGGTCTAGAAGAACACAGGGCAAATTTTTCATCGCGGAAACATTACAGGAATGCGGACTACGCTGGTAAAATAGCGGAGTGTTACTAGTGCAATATTAGTGAGATGAATATGACAAGCATTACTATGGAAATTTAAGACGTGATAAATAATTAATTTATCATGCGCAGGATTATTTCATTCCTTTCTCTGAGTCCTTGGCAAAGAATCATCATCAACCAGTATTCGTCCACTGCTGGACATAGACCTCTCCTATGATACGCCACTCAGCCCGATCCTCAGTCTGACTTCTCCAACCGCCTCCAGCTGCCTTTCGAATATCGTCACTCCATCCTCCTCCAGTCATAGTCTCAGGGCGTCCTACACTACGTTTGCCGATTCGCGGTCTCCACTCCAGAACCCGTCTGCCCCAACGGTTATCGGGTCTGCGACAGATGTGACTGGCCCACTGCCACTTCAGTTTGCTAATGCGCTGAGCTAAGTCGGTGACTTTAGTTCTCTTGACGAATTACTTCATTGCGGATGCAAAGAATGCATAGCTTTATTTGTATGTGAGGTGCATTAGCTTCTTTGCGTCCTGCCACTTTCCCGCCACCTGGTAGTCAGGCGCGGTCCCAGGGTCGAATTTTGGAGGGGGTCATTTGTACAGAGCCTCAGATTTTGGGGGGGTCACGAGTAGAAATACAATAAATCGAGTAAAAAAGACTACTAGTAGCGCTCCATTTTAATGTAACGTCATAGAATAGATAATATGTAACGTATACGATTGGGGGGGGGGGGGTCGTAACACCTGTGACCCCCCCCCGCCCTCCTTCGGACCGCGCATGCTGGTATTCTACAGCAGCTCCTACCGAAGGTAAGCCATCCCATCCCATGTTCCCATGGTGGCATATCTACAGAGATATGCCACCATGGGAACATGGGATGGGCGTACAAGTAATTCCCATTGCCGTCAAGATGGCGGGTCGTTGGGATATGAAGCCGGGTAATTTGTCCAGGGTCTGGATGTAGATCGCAGAAGGCTACAATCCTCGGTCGGGTCCGTTTCCCTTTCAATTTTCCCTGGCCTTATTCTGTTCATATTTATTGTTATTTATTTAGTCCTATAAATTAAATATTTTCTCATCACGAATTCCATGATTATTAGCAAACTTTTAACAAACAAGGTTTTGACTTTTGAGAAATACCTACTTACTAGCAAATAATAAAATTATAGATAGTGCAATCCACGAAGACGCGCCCCACCAATTTTGTTTTCCACCAATTGCGTTTGCTCCGAGCGTCAGTCGCGAACCATTCACCAGTCATTGTAGTGTGCGTGTGCATTCATAGGTAATTAGTGTGTACCGATAACACTCAACATTGACGGAAGCTTGCACACATATACTATAAACGGTTAGGAGGAATAGTGGGGCGCGTCTTCGTGGATTGCACTGTCTGTACTTCTTATTTAAACACTGTTACTTATTAATTATTATTTTATTGTTTCTTTCAGTTTCGTTCCCGTTCTAGGTTCACATTCAAGGGTCTTTCTGAAATGTCATAAATGATAATTTTAGTTTGGAGAACCATTTCAATATTGTTGCACTGGATAGCCGCAGAAATTTGTTGATTAATAGGAAACTAGCTATAGCTAAAAAATATTTTAACTAGAAATGGTTGAGTAGGCAGATCACTCAATTAAATATGTAGGTAGTTTAGTTAAATGGATAATTATAATGCGAGTATAGCGGTGGGACGCGCCTTGACTGTGAATGCCTTTAGGCAGCCTGCCAGGTGAACTGACCTCCAAGAAACTGGACACATGCTACCTAACTACCTACTTAGTAAAACTGAGCCATTTCCTTAGTATAATCCGGTAGGCGAATCACAAAGGATAAACCACCGCACTGGCCAAATGCGGGTTGATGAATGACACATATTTCATCCTCGAAACATTCTTGGTTTATGTTGGATTCCTCACGCGGTTTTCCTTTACCGTTTTAAGTTACCAGCATTAGCGCACAGGACTTGGAAAAGACAGTGGTGTGTGTGGAATGTGCTCCCGAGACTATCCGTAACTTACTTTGTAATAACTGAGCCAAGCTAATAAGAAAATTATGAGCGTTGAAAATCTTTTAAATCTAGTAATTAGCAGCATTTTTATCAACAGCCTAAATAGAATTGGATCACAGGCTCACAGACTAAGTAGAGAGAAATTCTAAATAGGTATTTAACGTTCCCTTTTTAGGGTTCCGTAAAACGTAAAAACTGACCCCTTATAGATTCGTCATGTCTGTCTGTCTGTCCGTCCGTATGTCACAGCCACTTTTTGTCGAAACTATGAGAACTACACTGTTGAAACTTGGTAAGTAGATGTATTCTGTGAACCGCATTAAGATTTTTACAAAAAAAAATTAAATAAAGAAAAATTAGGGTTGCCCCCCATACTGAAAACTGAACCTGAATTTTTTTTTAATCAAACCTACACGTGTGGGATGTCTATCGATAGGTCTTCAAAAATGATGTTGAGGTTTCTAATAGAATTATTGTCTATACTGCATAATTTGCGCGATAGACACTGGTAAAAGTGGTAAAATTTGTGTCCCCCCCCTCTAACTTCTAAAGTAAGAGAATGAAAAAACTGAAAAAAAAAAGTACATTACCATGCAAACTACCAACGAAAATTGGTTTGAACTGACGATTGAACGATCTGACCTGTAGTTTTTTTTAGTACGTCATAAATACACTACTATTAAAACTTCGATCAAAGTTACAACGCTCTACAAGAACTATGTGTACTATGTATATTATGTTACTTGCTGCAACGGAACCCTTCATGGGCGAGTCCAACTCGCACTTGGCCACTTTATTACATTTTTAATTAAGTACGTACTTTTTCTTATAGCTTCCATTGGGTTATATCACCGTAATTTTGCCAGTGTCTAGCGTTGGATCTTTGGACTTTGGGAGAGTCTTAAATTTTTTAATGTTATTAATTCAGGTGGTCGATCAACATCCAACACTCTTGAGCGCAATTATCGCGAAAACTCTTTGGAATTTAATCGGTGAGGAGACTCTTGCTTCCTTTGCTTCAAATGTTCGACGGTATTTGAATAGTTCTAGTTAGTGTTTCCCTAATACATTTTTTTTAGTTTAACCTCAATTGTCCCACTGCTGGGCAAAGGTCTCCCCCAATTCCCTCCACCTTATCCGGTCCTGAGCTACCATCGTCCAAATACTCAAAAATAATTTAATCATATGATGACTAGTCCAAATATACCATTCAAATTTTATTAGCCCATCAGTTAGATTATGGAATATATGTATAGTTGACGTATTTTTTGTTTTATCGAATTATAAACAAATCGAAAAAGATCATTTTCAAATAAATAAAAAAAAACTTTCGCACGAGTGACGTTACGTCATTGTAAAAATCGTACAATGAAGTGACGTTACTCGAAACTTCTAAGCACTTTTGTTTTTTTGTTATTTGTTGTTTGTGAAACAATAGAAAAAATACGTGTATAATATTTTTTAATAATCTCACTGACGGTATAGGTAATTAGTTTTTTTAGTCAGCTTATTGTAAAAAGCCGTACAGTCTGAGGGAACTGAGGCAATAACAGCAACTTTTTTCATCATGCCTATTAAAATGGATAAATACAAACATGAACTGACTGGCCTCGTGACTTAGTTGGTAGTAGCTCTGCTTGCGAAGCCGAGGGTCGTGGGTTCCATTCCCACCCAGTGCAAATATTTGTGTGATTAATTCAAATGTTTGCACTGTGTCTGGGTATTTCTATGTATAATAAGTATGTATTTAAAACTATGTAAATATTATATCAGCTATCTGGCCGCCATCATACAAGCTTTGCTTAGTTTGGGGTCAGGTGGTGTTGTGTGTGAATTGTCCACCAATATTATTTATTTATTTATCATAATCATAATCATGAAGAAACATAACAGATATATAGAGACATTTACTTGTAAATAATTAAGTTGGTTATCAGCTTTAATTAGTCTGGTGACCGCCAATTTGTCAAACGTCATCTCTTTGCAGAAAAACAAAAGTCGTACCACAAAAGAGTCTTTATTTCCTGACCTTGCCAACAAGATGCGAGCACAGCCAGACACACACCCACACTACATATAGTACTGGTCTACGCAAAAATGGTTCCTTTCATTAATATTTACTTTGTATAATAGCTGGAGGCTCTGGAATCGATCGAGAGACGTGCCAAAAGGCTAATTGGCAACGACAGTAGTGGTAGGACTCTTGGCAGAGTCCGTCTGGGGAAGGACCACACATTTGCCAGTGATTCTACCGCCAAGCAGTAACGTGCAAACATTACTGTGTTCCGGTTTGAAGGGCAATGTTTCCAGAGAAATTACAGGGCTTAGAGATATAACAACTTAGATCTCTGGGTAACCAGCGCAGTGCAGTGCTAAGTAATGATTTGGACTCTTCATGTTCCAATAGCTGCGTGTCACTGTGTTGTTATGTGGCAGGCATGTTGCTTACTATCAGGCACATGTCCTGCTCGTCTCGTCATTCTTTATTTAAAAAAAAAACATTCTTGTGTGAAACACACTTCAGAGTTAATGTCGCCGCGAAATGTTGCTAGCTTTATCGGGTTTTTGTCGGATACATTTGGGACAGTATGCAATATGGTACAATCCTCAAAAAAACGAAGTAGCCTGTTAGTTAGATTGCCAAGAAATATTGCGCACGTATTTTTTCTTTTGTTTCACAAACAAAAAATGACGAAGATACAGCGCTTCGAAGTTTCGTGTGACGTCACTCGTGAGTACGATTTTTACTCACGAGTGACGTCGCGACCCCCCACTCTCGAAGTTTGATGGTCTATATCTTTGACGATATTTAATGTTATGAAAAAACAAAAAATACGTATCCAATATTTTTCCATGATCTAGCTGACGGACTAATTAGGATGGGTGTATTTTTGACCCAGTCCGGTACCCTATTGATCTGCATGATGTATTCATGTATTATCTCGCCCTTTTTCTGTTGCTCATAGCTCGAAAAAGCTTTTTCCAAGAAATGAAGTTCCTTTCCGAACGAAGAGGTGTAACTCTATTCTTGTGATAAGATAATAATAATAGGAACTTCTAGTCTATGGAATGTGTTGCCTGAGTGGGATTTTCCCGATGATTACAACCTCGGAGTCTTCAAATCGAGAGCGGATCGGTTTTTTTAGTTTTAGAAGTTCCTTACAGCAGGTATGGAGAAGATATGAAAATTGCCGCGCGGCCGAACTGAAAAAAATAGGAGACTAATATAACTCAAGGGAACACCGTAAGAAATGTATGTAACGGAAGTGACAGTCGATAAATTAATTACCGACAATAATAAAAATAGAACGCAATATAGAATTCATCGTCAGAATCATGAGCAAAAAAATCGGTTGTCTGTAAAGTTACTGACGATAGTTGAACGTGACAACTTCAACTCCAAGCCTTAAATGGAACGCCTCAGAGCGAGGTAACGCCGCATGACGTCATGTTTTTTCGTGCGTGCAGCCGGCTTCATCGAATTATAAGACGTTGTCACGTCAAAAAATCAATAATTTAATAAAACCTTTGCCTGTCTGCGGAAATTGCGATGTACAAGAAATTTCGAATACAGCCAAAGAGGTTTTCTCCGTTTATTAGCTAATGGTACGGAACCCTTCGTGCGGGAGTCCCACTCGCAATTGGCCGGTTTTATTTTTATTATTTATCTATATATATAAAAATCAATGCCACTTTTCGTTGTTATTGAACTCCTCCTAAACGGCTGGACCGATCTGAATGATTTTTTTTGTATACGTTTGGGTAGGGCCCTGGAAGGTTTAGATTCACAAATCAGCCCGGCAGATGGCGCTGCAGTTGATATCTAGGTTATTATTCGAGCGAAGCCGGAGCGGGCCGCTAGTCTAGTATATTTATCTAGTCTGTCTGACCCTGTTGACAATAGACATGTCTTTTCACTACAACATTTCGACGTAGGCAGTCGGCAACAAGCGTGGCCTCAAAGCTCGGAGGAAAAAAAGTTGCATACAATCGGTGACATCATCCATTGATGTTGTTTTCAATGAATATAGTACATTGATGAAACAAACTTATTAATAACGAATTGACTAGTAAGTAAATAGAATATTATTACTAGCATACTAGCTGACCCGGCAAACGTTGTTTTGCCATATAAATAATACAAATTTTAAAAATCTAACATCGGTAACCCTAAACTTTAACAATAAAAATAAAAAATGTTTATTTTTATATAAAACAATTTTAGATTTGCCATAAGCTCCGGGTTTTTTTTTATCGAAATAGAGTGAAAAACATTTTCAAAAAAGACGATAATTGATCAGTTATCGAGCGGGATGAAAAATGATTAAAATAAAATGGCTATTAAAAAATAGGGATTGGTGATAAAAGGGTAAAAAATTTGAGTTGTACCTATGTATTTTTAATGCCACATTATAAAAAAGTGAAAACAATTTTTTTTCCTAAAATAAAAAAAAAAAGTTTAGGGGTGAACAACCCTTATCCCTTAGGAGTATGAAAAATAGATAGTAGTTGATTCTCAGACCTACTGAATATGCAAATAAAATTTGGTAGAAATCAGTAAAGCCGTTTCGGAGGAGTAAGGTAACTAACATTGTGACACGAGAATTTATAAGACGAATTATATTTATAAGACGAGAATTTTAAATATAAGATATATAACTAACTTCTGTAAGTGGGAGGGCCATGTCAGCAGAATGCACCCCGATCGATGTGTGGGTTTCTACAATATGGTCACTATCGGTTAATGGACTCCAGGGTCGTCAAATCATCGAAACACGAGCTATGGGTCGTCCAATGCGATGAAATCTTTGCCAGTTATTTTACCGCCAAGCAGGATTGTGTAAACATTACTGTGTTCTGGTTTGAAGGGCAATGTTTCGAGAGAAATTACAGGGCTTGCAAATAAAATTGAGTTGATAGTCTTTTCGAAGAAATTAAACTATTGTCATCTCCTGTAAAGTTGGCACAAATAAGTAACATATAGACTACAGGCCTGTGAACAAAATTTATGGGCCAAATGAACCACCGAGGTTGGAAGATAGAAGGGTATAAAGTAATAAGATTCAGCACTATGCCGTCACTTGTAAGCTGTCCAACTGAGTGCCGTTGAAGAGGGGGGGGTTATCGATCATTTCTCCTTGTCGAATGATTTTTGGACGGTGTTGCGGATTGCGGAATAATAGATTAGAAGAGGTATTGAAACTATAAAAATTATTGATATTCATTTGTTAATTAATGTTTTGTCGGAAAATTCATGATTTTCCGACGATTTACAGAGTAAATTTGGTCAACTGATTATGTACGTCATTGGTTCCACACAGTTTCAATTTTTTCGCAATGCCGTTGAAAAACCATGCGACAAGGAGAAATTATCGAGGGTTGCAACAGCCCGCTCTTCAACTACACTCAGTTCGGTATAGTGCTGAAATTTATTACTTTATACCCTTCTATTATCCTACATAGGTCTCCTGGTCGTTAATTGGACCCGTATGTCTATTTCTCTTACCCGGTGTTGTTAGGATGAAATGTCATATTTTAAGTACGGTTCACGTAGGCTGTTACATCACTAGGCTCGCGTCTGTCGCTCGCCTCGACACCCGCCACCCAGGCAAGCTGCTGACTTCATACGCTGACTCAGCTCGCCCACAAACTTATTTGCTCTAACAACTTGCGGTTTTGGAAGGCGTCTGATATTCTTGGGAAGGATTTATTTTAGTTTTCTTATATTTACGTATTAAGTCATAAATAAACTTGGCCTCGTTTTCGTTAGTAAACGGGAATCTTATGTTTCTGACATTCGCATGCCTTTTATAAAGAAATTGTAGATAATAATAGGTATATATTATTTTGAATACCTTAAAGGTCTAAAGGTTAACACAATTTAAAGCCAGTTTAATTACTAAACGTCAACTTTATATCTAAATATTAATAATGTGAATTAAAAACTTCGTTGTCCTTTCAACACTTTTTCCGATTTTAAGGGCATCATTTTCAAAGAAATTGCAGGGTAAAGAGCTAAGTAATTTTGTACCTCCTGATGATTTAACGGGCAGTGCAGTCTTAGCCAGTGATTTCGATACTTCATGTTAAAATACATAGCACGGGGATGTTATAGGCAGGCGTATTGCTTACCATCAGGCGCATGTATTGCTCGTTCCCTCACTCCATATTTGAAAAGAATGGTTAACATAATGACTGTACTAAAGAAAGGAGTTTTGTTGACAACCGACCTCCAAAGACGACAGAATCAGGTTTCAAATTGTATATTATTTCAGCACTGAAGCCCACGCGTGGGGGCGTGGGCGTGAGCTAGTTAACTCCACGAAGAACCTTACTTTTGCCTCGATGTCTTGATATTTTAACCGAATTCAATATAAGCAGGAGATTCTGAGTTCATCTTTTTAATATTAACATTTGTCTTAAAAAAACTTCAAAGTCAAAGTTCTTTATTCATAAATGTACAATTTACACGTCAATAAAAAAAAAACTGGCAGTCATCGGAACTGCCGATAGAAGTGAAAACTTATAACTCAGAATTTGATAGCTTACCTTGGAAACTACACGTGTGTAACCGGAGGGCGTGGCCTGGGCATCATGGCATGGCCATCTAGAAATGCGTCAGCATTTCCTATTGGCTGATGCATTTCTAGATGGCCATGGCATGATGCCTAGGCCACGCCCTTTCAGCATTTCCCATTGGCTGACGCATTTCTAGATGGTCTGGGAGTATTGGGACCTTATTTTTAAGGATATTGCCTACAACATACGTGAAAATCACTCATTAGATAAAATAATTTTAACAAAAAAAAGAACCGACTTCAAACAGTAAACTAAAAAGTAAAAAATAAATCTCTTTACCACAAAGTAGAACGTATTTTGATTAATTTGAACAGACATTATTAAATAAGTATTTAACAATTCTGAAGTCGGTGCCAAGTAAAACAACTACAGCTAAAGCTAACATTAGTAGAGTAGTAAATCGAACTGACATTTGGAACATAGACAAGTTGTTGGGGACATATGTATGATAGACAGGAAGGTTGTTGCAACATTTACTTGGCACCGACTTCAGAATTGTTAAATACTTATTTAATCATGTCTGTTCAAATTAATCAAAATACGTTCTACTTTGTGGTAAAGAGATTTATTTTTTACTTTTTAGTTTACTGTTTGAAGTCGGTTCTTTTTTTTGTTAAAATTATTTTATTTTACGATTTTAAGTGATGGTTAGATGAATAATTTATGGTTGGTGGTGTTGATGGTTACTTGAATTAGGTGAGAAGATAAAGAAAAAACTTGACTAGTAGAATAATATTCACTATGATAAAGTGTCCAAATCCAGGATGGTCGGTGTACTCAGACCTGTAAAATGGTCCTCAGTACCCATGTGGGTGCCAAGTTCTCATCAATATTTAAGAGTACATGAATCAAGCACAAACACTAAGTAGCTACTGTAAACCGTTAAACAGTTCACATAACTGTCCTTTGTCTTCATCGTCAGACCCCTAATAACAGTCACATCCCACCTAGGTATGTGTAAAGTGCTCATCGATACAGCTTTATCAAGCCTATACACAAGGTAACTGCTGTAGATCGTTGAGGAGTAGCCTCGACTGTCTTTCGGCTCCTTCATCGGATCGACTCCAGACCTTCATTCAATTGTAGTGCTTTAAAATACTTAATTAAAACAGTTTTCAAACGCACTAGTCCACCCCTGCAGTTTTTAAAGTTCTAACGATTAATTAATTAGTTACAACGCGATTGAGCAACAAACATCCAAACATAGACATTTTTAATGATGATGAAAGACAGTCCCAAGACATCTAGACGTAAAGTGCTCATCAATACAAATTAATCAAGCCCAAACACAAGATAACTGCTGTAAATCTTTGAGGAGTTCCCTCGACAGTATTTTGGCTCCATCATCAGATTGCTTCCAAATCTTCGTAGTGCTAAACCAAAATAAATTGTAGTGCTTGTAAATACTTAATGGAAAAATTAAAAATCGCGCTTGTCGCCCCTACTATTTTTACAAGTTCTCTTCAATTTCTGCAAGATCCCATAATCAGATCCTGGTTTCCTTATCATGGTACCACCCTCGGAATGTCTCCTATCCAACAAAAAAATAATCATCCAAATCGGTTCATAAACAACGAAGTTACCCGCGAACACACATAAAAAAAAAAAAAAAAATATACGGTCGAATTGAGAAACCTACTTTTTTTTTGAAGTCGGTTAAAAATACGTGAAGTAAGCAATGTTCGGTAGCTAGAGCCCAAAAGGGATTGACAATAAACAAAAGACAAATTAACTTTGTAAAAGAGGGCTCAACTTCAAACCTTACTCAATCCTGGGTTCAGCACCTGATTGGACTATTTTAATGGACACGTATGAAAAGCACTACAAAATCCCAGAGGATGTGGGTGTTTCGTCATCCAGACCGGACATTTTCCTTTTTTCTAGGGCTACGAAACGCTTAGTCCTGGTAGAACTTACCGTACCGTGGGAAACTAATATACCTAAAGACCACGCGATGAAACAAAATAAGTATTACGACCTACAAAATGAATTAACAAAAAATGGCTATGTAGTTAATTTATACGCTGTAGAAGTAGGAGCGAGAGGTATACCAGCAAAATCTCTCTATAACCTGCTTAAAGACCTTGGATTGTCCAGAAGTGCAGTAAGTTCTTTACTAGAACGAGTATCTAAAGCTAAATCCGATATGATCCTACTAGTGCAGGATCATATCGGATTTGGCTGGGCAGGGAGAGAAATACGAGCAGTGAAGGTGAGTGTTGACGTACGTCAATATAAGGGGCCCCTTTTAAACCTACGCCCGAGTCACAAGTCTCGGGGTCTACTCGAGATTTCTCTCTCTGCCACACGATGGACCCGGCACCCGCACGGTGAATCCATGGAATGCTAAGAAGTACGTCTCTCTACCTTCATTACCCCATATCTCAAAATTGGCCGTCTAAGCAAGTTAGCGAGTAAGCATGTATTCTTAGTATGTACTAACCTACTAACTCTACTCAATCGTCCACATTTCATTCATAAGAAAAGCGTGACGTCTGGCGGCCCTGGGATCTTACTCTATTAGTGCTTTTTTATCTGTTGATTTTTGAGGTCTGGTTTTTAGATGAAAATTATGATTCGTTATATTTTATGTTGAATAACAAAAAATAATGCTTTTTCTGTTTAAAAAAGCCCTCATTATGAATGAGAGATGCAATGAGCAACCTCCCGCGTGGGTGCGCGTGCGCAGTGAATGGGCACAGCAGCTGTGGAACCGGTCGCGGCCGCAGAAGGCTGGGGCTGATGTATTATTACAGGTCTGGTATTATGTCATTTGTTGACACAATGAAACACCTAGGCAGTTTTGTGTTGCGCTAAAATAATCTTACTTAAGGATGGTGACTGGATCAAAAATCCAATCAAATTAATCAAATGTATACCAATCTAATTGGTCCGTTAGGTAGACTATCCTACTAAAATTATAAATGACAATGTATGGATGTTTGTTGCTCAATCACGTCCTAACGTATGAACGGATCGGGCTGAAATTTGGAACACAAGTAGATTATAGTCTGTAAGAACACATAGGCTACTTTTTATCCCGAAAAAACAACGGGAACAGGAACTACGCGGGTAACACCGCGGGACGCTGCTAGTATATAATAATGCTTACTAATTGGAATGAGGACTGGTGCAAAAATATGTATACTAATCTAATTAGTCCATTAGGTAGATTATGAAAAAATATTGGACACGTATTTTTTTCGTTTTTTTTCTAAAGGCCGGGTCACACAGAGGCGATCCGATAGCGATAGCGATCCGATAGCGAGACGATATTTTTTGTAATGTTCGAATTTGTATGCAACCTGACACACAGCAAGCGGGCGCGATCCCATACTCGGTATCGGATCGCTACCGCTATCGGATCGCTATCGCTACCGGATCGCCTCTGTGTGACCCGGCCTTAAATGATTATCAATTATGCTGCGCTACCGGTGCCCAGGCTTACGTTCTAGACTCTGAGAGGCGCAAGAATGGCCAGGCCAGACTGGACTATTATTTTTTTACTGTAATATCTAAAAAAAACAAGGATGCAGTTGTAGAAGTTCGCGCAGGACGAAGAAAAGGCTATTTTTTATACTTAGTTGTTATTTGTTAGCGCTTAGCGATGTCAACCACTACAATACACAATTTCTACTATTGTTACGTTTAATTGATATCCATTAATTGTAAATCGATTTTGATGATTGTTTTTGTTGTTTGGTAGACCATAGAAGCAGATGTGGTTGTAAATTTTAATATATAATATCTTAGATCTCTGGGTGACGAGCGCAATGCAGTGCTAGGTAATGATTTGGACTCTTCGTGTTGCAATAGCTGCGTGTCACTGTGCTGTGTTATGTGGCAGGCATGTTGCTTACCATTAGGCTGCTGGTCTCGTCACTTTAGACTCTAAAAAAAATGAAATCGGTGCAGTGGTTTTTGAAATTGTGTAACAAACATGTTAAATTTGCTTACATCAAGGACATATTCGTTTACGTGAAATTGAGTCGAGTGTCTGAATTTAATTTTAAATTTAATTCGGTTTTAGTTTCTTGACGAAAATTAAATAACTAAAATTATTTTCTGAAAAAACGATTCATAGAGATGCTGTTGAGAGGTTTTTACCTTCATCAGTCACTATGAAACGTTTCATTCCATGTTTAATGGTTATTCATCGTATTATGTAGTCAATATTTTCCTGGAAGTGAATAACTTTGCGACAAATGCGAAGTCGATCCGAACAGTATAGTATTTACTTAATATCCTCAACATTTTAATCTATTAATTTATACCTACAGCATTTGAATGATCCTTTCGTTTTGAAATGTTTGGTACAAAGTGGTACGTTACCGATTCAGATCTTGTAATACTCAATTCTTGTTCTACATCGCTTCCTTTCTTGTAAAGAAGGTCTAGTGTCGATCTCGAGATTAACCTCTTTTTTTGATTGTATAGAGAGTATCTCTCTACTTAGTCTGTGGTATAGAGTGCATTTGCCGGAGTCAGGCTTCTACACGCAATGCTTCAGGGGAATTCTAATGGTACCAACACATAAAGGTTTTGTCTAATAGGTATGTTAAATATCGTTTGTATTAAATATGTTTATTCTGACAAAAACATTTACTGTCTATTGTGACTAAAGTTTAAAGTAATTAAAAAATTACCTGACTTATTCCTATACACTCAATATATTCTATACCCATAAATACCACAAGCAGGTGGAAACGGTGATCGATCCTCGAAACCCCTCAAGGACAGCCCCAACCCTTGGCATAGAATAACTAATATTCACTTGCCCTCGGGGAAAAGTAGGCGAGGGACCTGACACCAACATACCCTTTGAAGTAACCATGGCACCACTAGCAAAATCCCTTAGCAAAATTCCAGCAGTCATTTAATTCCAAAATCGGGACAGTTGTGAAGTAAGTTTGTGGTTTTGCACGTGTCTCTACCCACGTAAACAGGATATTTTTTTGTTTATTATACCTTCGAGATGCTGGGATAAATATTAATCAATATTACTTACGTATAAAGAACTCAAGCTTAAACGAAATAAGACACTGTTTCGGTTGAATCTTGCGGCGTGTTAGAACGGGATGAAAAAGGAGTCAATTTTCGTTCCGTGACATTTTGGCCTATGTCAATTGAATTGATTAGGGTCAACTGATAGAAACCTCCATGTCCGAGACTGTGGTTTAATAGAACAACGAAGTTAAATGAATTTATTTGGATGCGTATATGTGAGAAGACTAGGTAATAAGATAGTTGTATAAGTAGCCATTTCGAGCTTTTGGGCGTCACTTGAACGTCTTACTCAATTTTAGGTACGTCATCAACTCTACGGCTAAATTAGATTCCAAAAAAGTAGACACCTGGAAGATGCGTAGTACTTTATGTCAGAACAATTGCTAACTTTATACTAGTATATGAGCCACTAGAGACGTAGGTATAAGATATAGGTAGTCGAGCTTGCATGGAACTTCTAATCAAGCGTTTCTTGTTTCTTTATTCGTAAAAGCTGATTTATTTTTGTTTTATTCGTGTGAACTAGGTATCGTAGTTGTAGACCGCCCAAATGGACTCCAACCGTCAAACAGTTCTAGCCATTAGGCACCTATTGTATTAAAGGATTAAATTCACAGTAAATAATAATTCTACTTATGTTTATTCCATTCACAGTATCGAAGTAGGCAAATTAACCTTTTCTGCACAAAATTTAGTCTTTGACAGGCAAAGTCGTTTGTCAGCTGTACATGCATTAGGGTTGAAGCTGCTCAATTTTACATCAAACTTTGACTCGTATTATCTCGTGATCTAACGTGCTGAGGGGAAAGAGACCTTCGGGGATGCAGTCCACATCAGTGTTGGAATGACCTGTTAAAATATTGTTAGACCTTTCCGCCACACGTTGTATATTATACATAGATTTTATTTTGCGGATTTCTATTATTCGCATCTTTGGTACTCGTATGGGTCGGCTAAATAACAGCTGTAAAGGCTTTGAATCGAGAGATATGCAAATAGGATCTCTCGGTCTATGAGCCTTTTGGCACAAAAATCTAAAAAATGTATGCAACAACGAAGATATTTTCGTCCAATTCGAAATTTTTCTCTCATTGGAACAGTGCGTTTAGTTTTTAGACCCATATTTTTTGGTTTCGGCAAATTTATCTGTCCGCCATAGTACAAACTTTGGTTAGTTTGGGGTCAGATGGTGTTTGTTGTGTGTGAATTGTCCACTAATATTTATTTATTATTTATTGGGTTTAATTTTAAGTTTATTCATCATCTATTTATTCAAATAACTTCTTGGAATCCACTAGGATACTATTCTTTTTTTCTTAAAACGGTCGCTATAAAAGTTGTATTCGGTAATTTAGTTTCTTATACAAAAATAATAATTTATTATTGTCTTTTCCTCTACTCGCGTAATTCCACAAACTAAAGGATTATATTTAGCGTATGACCTAGTAATAAATGAATTGTATTAAATGTATGTATGACTTGTTTTGCCGACCCACAAACAAGTCTCCTTACATAGAGACTTGTCAGCGGTGAATCATGGCGACTTGGCGACGCGACTTGTTTTCGATACTTATTTTGCTTAAATCTGTAAATGTTGCCTCTTGCTCGATTTGAAGCTCACATAAGCATGATATTGTGTGCATGTTGCTTACCATCAGGCACATGTCCTGCTCGTCTCGTCACTCTTTATTTAAAAAAAAACCCACCAATATTTAATGAAGTGAAAACTTCTTTTGGCGCACCACAGTGACACGCAGCTATTGGAACATGAAGAGTCCAAATCATTACCTAGCACCGCACTGCGCTCGTCACCCAGAGATCTAAGTTGTTATATCTCTAAGCCCTGTAATTTCTCTGGAAACATTGCCTTCCAAACCGGACCACAGTAATGTTTGCACGTTACTGCTTGGCGGTAAAATAACTGGCAAAGGTGTGGTACTTCCCCAGGCGGACTCTGCTAAGAGTTCTACCACTACAATTCGTAGGCTGTGAATTTAATTCTAGCGTCACGCTTGGGAATTATAAGAAATTTTCGAGAAATTCACGCCCTCCGTTACACCCGTGTAGTTTCCAAGGTAAGCTATCAAATTCTGTGTTATAAGTTTTCACTTCTATCGGCAGTTCCTATGACTGCCAATTTTTTTTATTTTGCTTAGTTGACCTACCATTTACTTGTATTAAAAAGATTTGATACCACTTTTTGACGTGATTACGTATAAATCGATAAACGTCGGCAGCACGCATCAAATAGTGTCACGTTCCGCTGAAGCCGAGCGTGCAAGCGAGAGCGTGGAACAATCGATAGAGATGCACGATCGGCACACACTCTATCTCTTCTTCGTATACGCATATATAACTCTTTCCCGCCAGCCGATGCGTCCGAGTCGAAGATATACAATAGATACAAAATAATGACAATGGGGTACAATCCTCAAAAAAACTAAGTAGCCCCTTAGTTAGACTGCCAAAAAATATTGTACACGTATTTTTTCTTTTGTTTCACAAACAAAAAATGACGAAGATACAGCGCTTCGAAGTTTCGTGTGACGTCACTTGTGAGTACGATTTTTACTCACGAGTGACGTCGCGACCCCCCACTCTCGAAGTTTGATGGTATATATCTCTGACGATTTTTAATATTATGAAAAAACAAAAAATACGTATCCAATATTTTTCCATGATCTAGCTGACGTGTGAATTAGGATGGTGTATTTTTGACCCAGTCCGGTATCCTATTCAGTAATAATTCAATTAAATTCTCTAAAGTATGCATATTTTCATCAAAGTTTCCTAATGACGATATCCCTTAAAAATTTGCGATTTAGTATTAGGTACTTGTCGTAAACATTGAACTCTTAAAAACTTGAAAAACCTTTTCTTATTTATATCAATGGTCGTAACTAATAAAATGATCGTTTACAGATAACCATTTTTTAATGTAATAATCATATATAGTATACTAGCTGTGCCCCGCGGTTTCACCCGCGTCTATTTGAGGAAAATCCATACTAAAATATCCATTGCTGGCCACTTCATTACGTTTTACGGAACCCTAAAAATACGTAAATAAGCAACAATGCATTGTTGTTTGATTGTTGTAGAACAAATTTGATTACTTCAAATGACACAAACTTCAAATGTAGACACGCGCCGTCACAGACTTCAGCGACCAAAGAGAATTTAAATTCACGGAACTAAAGCTCTTGAAGAGAAATATTTTTCCCCGTTTTCTTTACATTCTTCACTCATACTCCGTACCTATTGATAGTAGCGTAATGTTATATACCCTATAGCCTTCCTCGATAAATGGAGTATCCAACAAAAAAAGAATCTTTCGTATCGGTCTAGTAGTTTCCGAGATCCTAGCGTTCAAACAAACAAACTCTTCAGCTTTATAATATTAGTATATTAGTATAGATAGTATAAGTTACGGCTGGTCTAGTTGGGAGAACGGCGCCTGCCGATCCGGAGACCCCGGGTTCAAAACCACGCGCACCACTGTCTTTTCGAAGTCATGTGCGTAATGCCGCTAACTTAAAACGGTGAAGGAAGACATCGTGAGGAAACCGACGTGTACCTAGAATCTTTCGAAGTCATGTGTCATCCGTCAACCCGCACTGGGCCAGCGTGGTGGATTATGGCCTAAACTCTCTCCTTGCGAGAGAAGGCCCCGAGTCCCAGCAGTGGGCACGTTTAGTGGGGTGTTGATGATGATATAGTATATTATACCTTGCCTTACTCGTCTTGTGAAAGTTTTCTCTAAATTTCAGCTGTGTCACATACGACTTGCTGTTTATGCCTGTACGGTCAAAGAATTGTCAGTCCTTAAATTAACAAAAATGTCTATCTCACGAAAAACAGCACCAGCCGTTGAGTCTACAACCTATCTATGTCCTTGTCTTGGTATTCCTCTCTCTCTATAATTCAAGTTTAAATGAAAGAGAGAATCATAGCCATGTTATAAGCTATAAGTTAAGCTATAGCAGTCGTCAGCCCGCATGCCCAAATAGGGCGTTCAGTGAGCCCGATCGATAGCGTGGGACGCGTGACGCCGGGCGACTGACGACTGCCTACACCTCTGCACAGAATACTAACTTACCTTATTGACTTAGCTTTGACTTTGCCGTTTTTAAACCCGCCCTTCTACTGCCTAACTAATCCGTCAGTTGCTACTCATTTTAAGAAATCTCACTAGTTCATAGTTCATTCATTGATTTCACTAGTTCATAGTTTTTTTGTACTGCTACCATAAAAATGTTTAGATGATAAAGCTTCACTTATGATTCGTTTGTCAAAACTAACCTCAAAATTCTTGAGGTTAGATTCGTTTTTTGAAGTGAAAACTTCTTTAGGCGCGCTATAGACAGAATTTTCGTGGGCTGTGAAATGGATTCATCAATCGTCACGCTTGAATATGATAAGAACGGACTGCTCGTAACTCAAAGCAGCGGCACCGTTTCATGGTTGATGTTCCAAAGACACGGACTAAGAGGTTTGACTCTACTTTTGTGATAAGAACGTCTAGGCTGTGGAATGAGTTGCCAGAGTGGGTTTTCCCTGATGGTTATGACCTTGGTGGTGGTGCTATAAAAGGTAGGTTAGGTTAGGCCAGGGCAACAGAAACAGTAAAGAGTTTCGATTACCTACCTCCAACAGCCCAGCGTTTATCTCCAGATACCAGGACAACAGAAATATAAAAGAGTTGCGTTTGCCCCTAGGTACCAGTACCAGGGCAACAGAAACAGTAAAGAGTTGCAATATTTTGTACAACTTCGTTCCATCAGAATGTCCCTTGACACCTCCCAAGTATTTCGAAGTGAAAACTTCTTTTGGCGCGCAGGCGCGCTTTTAGACAGATTTTTCGTGGGGTGTGAATTGAATTCTAGCGTCACGCGCGGCTATGATAAGAACTCTTCGGGTAAACTCGGGGCCACGGGCATTAGAAATGCGTCAGCCAATGGGAAATGCTGAAAGGGCGTGGCCTAACCATCAGTATGACCATCTAGAAATGCGTGAGCCAATGGGAAATGCTAACGCATTTCTAGATGTCCATGCCATGATGGTCAGGTCACGCCTTCCGGTACACACGTGGAATTTCCAAAGTAAGCTATCAAATTCTGAGTTAAGTATATGTTTTTACTTCTATCGGCATTTTTTTTTTTCGTTTTCACATGCTGAGTCATATCCAGCGCTGATGCCACATGGGTTCATCCTCTCCTCCTGCCGCTATCCTGCCGTTTGACGGGCTAAATTGGCCATGGCTCTGCTATTGCTGCTGTCTCTACCATTCCAAACGAACAGAAAAGAGAGAGAAACATCAAAGCTAGGACAGTTTTCGTTCGGCGGTTCCCCCGCAAAGTTCACGGAGTATTAAAAGTTTGATGTGTCTGTTCGTATGCTGTCTGTGGTATCACCCGACCAGAACCTATTTTTCTGTATCTAGATGATCTAGATGGCCAAGCTCATGACCACACCCTCCAGTTTCACCCGCGTAATTTCCAAAGTAAGCTATCAATATATTCATTTGAGTAAAATCGGGCAAATGGCCGTCGCTACAAAATGGCAAATTACACCAATCTTTTTCCACATCTCCCTCATTATACTTACGTATCAAATAAAATGTATTGACTAATAGAATATCTACAATACAAATCTACACTATGATAAATTTCAAATTGTAGATGGCGGCCGCCATCCGCCCCAGGCCGCCGGCTGGGGAAGTACCACACCTTTGCCAGTTATTATACCGCCAAGCAGTAATGTGCAAACATTACTGTGTTCCGGTTTAAAGGGCAATTTTTCCAGAGAAATTACAGGGCTTAGAGATATAACAACTTAGATCTCTGGGTGACGAGCGCAGTGCAGTGCTAGGTAATGATTTGGACTCTTCAAGTTCCGATAGTTGCGTGTCACTGTGCTGTTATGTAGCGACGAGATTAGCATAACATGTGCCTGATGGTAAGCAACATGCCTGCCACATAACAGCACAGTGACACGCAGCTATTGGAACATGAAGAGTCCAAATCATTACCTAGCACTGCACTGCGCTCGTCACCCAGAGACTAAACTTTCTCGATTTGAAGGAACTCATTGTTGTACACATCGAGCTAATTAAATACTCACCAAATAATTTACATCGTGATTCCTGTGCTATGTTTACAATACCCAGACACTAATCTTGTAATCCGAGACCTAGATATCCATAAACTCCCTAAAAAGGTTTCATATAATCTATCCACGTGGACTATGACGTCATTGTTTAGTAGAACTCTCCAACCGTAACAGAACACCTATGAACCTCCTCCCCCCACACCCTTCCCTCCGGCCAATGAGTCACGTGCAGGGGCATTATTCTCTATGAAAAGTGAAAACCCAAACACGAAAAGTAATTAACGATTAAAAAAACGATTAGTAATCAGCCTGTGTCCTTTTATCATCCATCCCCTTGATGTTAAGTACACATTGAATACGTCAACTCTTGTTCTACAATTTATAAAAATTCGTAAACTTTTTTTCACATACAAAACAAAAAAAAATTGTCAGTCATAGGAACTGCCGATAGAAGTGAAAACTTATAACTCAGAGTTTGATACGAGTAGCTTACCTTGGAAACTACACGGGTGTAACCGGAGGGCGTGGCCTCGCCATCTTGGCATGGCCATCTAGAAATGCGTCAGCATTTCCCATTGGCTCACGCATTTCTAGATGGTCATGCCATGATGGCGAGGCCACGCCCTTTCAGCATTTCCCATTGGCTGACGCATTTCTAGATGCCCAATCGCCAAGGTCCCAAGTTTACCCGAAGATTTCTCATCATACCCGAGCGTGACGCTAGAATCCAATTTACACCCCCACGAAAAATCTGTCTAGGCGCGCCTAAAGTAGTTTTCAGTTCAAAAAGTGTATTTGCCCGGTCTAAAAGCATTAAACTCTTCGTAATAATTCATAACAAGAGGGTGTGCACTCTTTAACGATCGATAAATGATGTATTGTGCCGAACGATGATGCCGATGATGTTCTATTATTTGAGATAACATTCCTTACCTTTATCCTTCATACGTCAAAAGAAAATTGCGCGCAAGGGATATTAAAAAAAATACACCAAGGAGGTTCCGAGTCTGAGTTTTTAACAAATTAAAAATAAAGATAATTTCGGCACCAAGGAGATATAAGTAAATAGGTTTAACTGTGTTTTGAATTCAAAAACTTAGTGCACACGATGTTCTAAATTCAAATTAACTTTACCTACTCTCTCGAGGGTTAAACGATTCTTGCGCCCTGATATCGAAGAGCAAAAGTATGTACTCTTTCCGAGGCGGTGGGATGTTAAACACAATTTTTTTGGTACCTATATGTATTAAGTTTTAACAAAAGTTGTAGAACAAAATTTATTTGATTAAATATACAGAACAAGTAACCCGGTAGTTTGATCTATAAATGCGCAGAAAGGTAACGAATCTAGTGGTCAACTTATACTGGTATATCATGTTTTGGATCTTGACCAACATACAGGCCCATGAATACAGGCCCAGGTTACATGGAAGTAAATTCGGAAATGACGTCAGTCCGGCCACCCCTTGCAAGGGTGCAGTCGGGGATGTAATTAGGATTGGGGGGTAGGGGCAATCGAAATATTAGGGGGACGTAGTTTGAACTTTTTAACTATTTCGGCATGACGATTCAAAGTGGATCCTATCCATTGTCTTGATACACGTCTTGAGCATTTTCCTGTCATGTAACAGAAGCTTGAAACTCGCGTATGTCTCGTTCCACTTGGTCTTTGCATCGGAATTTGGGACACCCTACCAATAGGCGACCATCATCATCATCCGGTTTGAAGGGTAATGTTTCCAGAGAAATTACAGGGCTTAGAGATATAACACTTTAGATCTATGGGTGGCGAGCGCAGTGCAGTGCTAGGTAATGATTTGGACTCTTCACGTTCCAATAGCTGCGTGTCACTGTGCTGTTATGTGGCAAGCATGTTGCTTACCATCAGGCACAAGTCCTGATCGTCTTGTCACTCGTTATTTAAAAAAAAAACTCGTCTGATGTTAAGCGACAATTGCGGAGCGCGCTAGCCTAGGCGAAACTGATTCACTCTTTATCCCTCAGAAAATATGCACTCGCATTTCAACGCATTTAAATGTTGAAATTAATGTTCTTATTACGAAAGTGAACTTTAATCTCTTTGTTCAAATCTTTGGAGTATAAAACATAAAAAATGACAACTTTTGGTATCAAAATACCGTTAGACTTATGGATTTGACTGCGATACCCTGAACTTGTCTCTTCCTGCAAATGTGTGTTTCGTGTGACCTTCAATAAGTTTGTCTGTAGTTACTTGTAGTTTGCTTATCTTATCGGGTGTAGCATAATCCCTAAATAGTAATGAGAACGGGCGAACGCCATTTTTGAAGTGACGACTTCTTTTCGCGCACCACACAGATTCTTCGTGGGCTGTGAATTGACATCAAGCGCCACGTTCGTAAACGAAAGAAATCTTCGGGTGAACTCGGGATCATCCTCGAGCCATGCGTTAACATTTCAGATGACCATGGCATGTTACCATGGTTACCATTACACGTTTACACGTCTAACCATGGCTATCTATCTAGTCTAGATTTTTTACGCTTAAAACAGACCCCCCATCCCCTTCCCGACCTCAGATCACCCGTAAATTATGTTTCCTTTCATTTTTATAATATTCCCCTCCTTTTCCAATGGGTTTCATCCTACTACTATTTTTATTCACTTGTTATTATTTTTAAAGGCTTCTACCCTGGTCTAATAACGCTTTGAACATTTATTCCTGACTTGCAGCCACAAAAAAATGACAGTCATAGGGACTGCCATTTTTTTTTGTTTAATTTTAAGAACGCTTTACAAGTCTACTAGCTGACCCCGCAAACGTTGTTTTGCCTTAGTGAACAACCCTTGTCACTTAGGGGTATGAAAAATAGCTAGTAGCCGATTCTCATACCTACAGAATATGCATATAAAATTTGGTTAAAATCAGTAAAGCCGTTTCGGAGGAGTAAGGAAACAAACACTGTGACACGAGAATTTTATATATAAGAAAGATACCAGCTTAATATCGTAACTTAATAAAATAAGTATATTTTCTTTATTTGAAATATACGATACATTATACAAACTATAAGAACACAATAAGCTAAAAACCAACTAGGTAAATTAATAGTCGAGAAGGAATGCTTTCGAACTCGGAAAAATCAGCCTCCTGGTTCATAAATAATTCCTGCTTCTTTAGAATTAGGTCAATTGGGGTTAGATAAGATAAATAAATAAATATTGGTGGACAATTCACACACAACACCATCTGACCCCAAACTAAGCAAAGCTTGTGTGATAGCGGCCAAATATAGTTTTAAATACATACTTATTGTACATAGAAACACCCAGACACAGTGCAAACATTTGAATTCATCACACAAATATTTGCACTGGGTGGGAATCGAACCCACGACCCTCGGCTTCGCAGGCAGAGCTACTACCAACTAAGCCACGAGGCCAGTTTTAAGTCAAGATAGCTTGACTTACGTCAACATTGGACGGCCAACGACATGAGAATACATTTGGCTCCCTTTTACGTTGCCCTTAGTACATCCACTCTCCAAGGAGTAGGATTGGTGGTCTGAGTAAGTCACATTACGAAGCGGTTTCATATTATTATTGACTACATAAACTGGTATAGACATATGTTTTCAAATAGACTAGGGTTGAGTCTGACCTCATCATATCTACACCACACTAGGTTAGAGCTTGACCATTAAATCATTTGATGTAGGAGGTGTGGAATTAGGCTGTAAGATTGAACAATGAGGTTCTAATTTCTAATCAATAACATGATGAAGCCTTTGACTTTAGACAGATTAATTGCGGTACCTAGCAGCAATTAGACTACAGGCCCGTGAACAAAATTTATGGGTCATATGAACCAACGGGAGACCTATTATGTAGGATGATAGAAGGGTAAAAAATAATAAGACTCAGCACTATGCCGTCACTTGTAAGCTATCCAACTGAGTGCAGGCGAAGTGGGTTGCAACCCTCGATCATTTCTCCTTGTCGCATGGTTTTTGTTAATTTGGTCTTTTGATCATGTACGGCATTAGTTCCATACAGTTTCAATGCCTATTCTAATCCACTATAATCCATCCAATCATGCGACAAGGCCAAATGATCGAGGGTTGCAACGAGGGTCCCTCTTCAACTTGCACTCAGTTGGTCAGCTTACAAGTGACGGCATAGGACTGAATCTTATGATTTGATATGATAAGTTAAATATCAGATCATATGGCAAAACTAGTACAAGATTTAAAAATTGCATAAATCAATCTCTTTACGCCCACTGAGACCTTTTTAGTAACTTCATTTGCAGCCAGTATTATCCTCGTCGCCAAAATGGCAGCTGCAAAAACCGTTCCAAAAGATGCTGAGCTGTTTTAAATACAGTTTTGGCAAAGCATCTTTCTGTATAAGGATGCGAAAACTGGCTTGGGTCAGCTAGGAGCAGTCAGATGGTAAACATAAGCCTTTTTTAAATTGTTTTTATACATTTTTAATGTAACACAAAATCATAGACAGCCACAGTACAAGCTTTGCTTAGTTTAGGGTCAGATGGTGTAGTGTGTGAATTGTCCACCATCCACCAATATTTATTTATTTATAGACATTTTGTACTTAATGGGAGGACTCTCTCCAGAGTCCGCCTAGCGAAGTACCATACCTTAGCCAGTTATTCTGCCGCCAAACAATATTGTGAAAACTGTCACAAAAAAAGTAATCTATGTCCCGGTTTAAAAGACAATGTTTTCAGTGAAATGACAAGGCATAGACCATCGATATAAAACATCGTTTTGTCTTTGGATGACGAGCTCAGTGCAGCGCTAGAATTGCACTCTTCAAAGTCAAAGTCAAAGTAGGTACTTTATTCATAAATGTACAATTTACACGTCAATAAATAAAAACAAAAGAAAGAGCATACAAATTGCATACATTTTCAAAGTTTGATATGTAGTCATTTTACTAAAACTATCAATGTCATGTTCCAGTAGCAGCGTTCTTGATGGTCATCGGGCACATGACTGTATTGCACGTCTCGTCACTCTTAAGGTACAAGTTCGCGCCGCGACCGCGACACGAGACCGCGACCGGAGACCAAGACAGGCACTTGACACTATGGAATTGTATGGGCGCCAGTTCGCGCCGCGACCGCGACCGCGACCTGTCTCGGTCTCCTGTCGCAGTCTCGGCGCGAACTGGCGTCCATACAATTCTATAGTGTCAAGTGCCTGTCGCGGTCTCCGGTCGCGGTCTTGTGTCGCGGTCTCCGCGCGAACTTGTACCTTTACTATAAAAAAAACATCGTTGATTAACACTGGTAAACAGTTCTTTTGTTTTGATATTCACTTTGGATCAAAGTTTGGATGCTATTTCCTCAATCACTTCGTAACGGCTCATCGGATCGCGCTATTTGGAACACAGATGATAGTCCGGAACAGCATTGAGCACATAGGCATAAGGTTTTGATAGAGGAAAAATTAGGGGAAAGGAACAACACAGGTAAAGCCGCAGAATGCTGCTAATATAAAACTTAAGTGTCACTGTTTGGATGTTTGAATGGTTTGATGTTTCTTGCTCAATCACGTCGTAATTAACGCACAAATCGGGTTAAAAGGAACACAGTTAGATTATTCTTCTTCGTGTCGATAACGTTATTTTACTATTAAACCTTATTAAAACTTACTAATCTATGTTTCCTACAATGTAAAGAATTATAATATTTAAAAATTATTATTTTTTATTTGCTTTTAATATGTTTTTTTTTTTTTACATTTTTTTTATTGGTTTAATAATTATTATTAATTAATACATAAAAGGGTTTTCAATTTAGATGAATGGCGCCCAATACACAGCAACTGCTATTCCGGGAAGGGAGGCGTCCATTAAATCAATTTTGGTGCAGCTGTCAGGGCACTGGGGGCATGATAGCAAGTGTTGCATAGTTTGTGTTGCACCACAGTCACAGGAGGTAGAGTTTACGTCAGAGTATCCCCATTTCGCCATGTTAACTTTACAGCGGCCCACTTGAGTCCGAAGTCGGTTTAGTGACTTCCATGTGGACCACGTCAAGTCACTGCCAGGGTGGGAGCTCTTCCGCAGGAACCACGTACTCCTGCGGTGGGGGGCAACTTTCATTCCACTGTGACACAGTTAGATTATAGGCTGGAAGAACATATAGGCTTTTTATCCCGTTAAAGTTAAGGGAACATGAAATACGCGGGTAAAACCACGGAGCTCTACTAGTGGTGAATAAATGTAGGAACGTAATAGGCATTAACTTAATAACGAGAATAACATAGCAATGAACAATGATGCTATGTCTACTCCTTAGATAAAGAATAAGTAAATAGATCAGGTTTTTCCGCATGGTTCCATTGTACCAATCGTAAGCAGATGAGGTGTATGTTAGCTATGAAAACAAAGTGATGTGCCGCGACAAAAGTAAGAGCAACAAGACAAGAGCGATCAGCAGATCTACTACGAAAACAAACTCCGAATGATCGGATCCGACCGACAGCTGAATCGGATCTGTAGCCTACCACGAAAAACATTCGGATCGATACATCTCGGTCGGAAGTTATAGACTTAGGTCGGATGAGGGTCGGATCGAACGAAACGGCCGATTCGATCAACCGACCGATTGTCTATCGAGGTAGGAAACGTCCATAAGTTCGGCCGATACGTTTATCGGACTTCGTAGTAGACCTGCAGACCGGAGGGTCTACCGCCGAACGAAAAATGTCATCGCTTTAATGTTTCTCTCTCATTTGTTTTCGCTTGAAATGATAGAGACAGCATTAGTAAAGCAATAGCCGATTTAGTTTATTTAGGCGGTCAAAGCGCCGTGCTTTCGGTGTAAAGCGTTTGTTCTAACTCTATACGTAGTATATGTAAATTCTTTGGTCTATGTCTAGGTACTCCCAGTTCCCGTAATTGAATGATTGTGTCTGGGTCTAGATATGGATTGCCTTGACATTCATTGTGTCATTACCTACTTACTCATGTTAAAAGGAAAATAACAGGCACGAGTATGCCAGATTTACCGCCGTACTTAAGGGGGCGCCTAAAGCCAGAAAACGAAAAAAGGACATTTTCGACGCCGCTCACTGAAGTTAAGAAACTAAAAACTATGACAAAAAAAATATTGATGTGTGGGTACAATCAAGAAGAAGCACAATAACCGAATAGAATTTTAAAAATAGATCAGAGTTTTTTACAACAAAAAAATAAAAATGACACCGAAAAAACCCGTTTTAATTCGAGTACTCGAAATTATCAGCGATGACCCCACATTATTTTTTGGTAATAAAATTCCTATTTGTACGTTTTAGTAAAGTAACCGAACACTTTTTTAAATTTATGTTTAGTTATTGAGTAATTAAATAAAACTTGGTCAAAAATGGACTCCTGATTAAATATTGATTTTTCCTCCAAACTGTGTCATGCTATTCTCGACTTTATGCACATCACATTAAGAAACGCGTCACGCGGGTTTAATCTGATTTTTTCCTGGCTTTAGGCGCACTCTTAATGGTTCGAAGTTATTTTTGTCTGTTTGGCGCATTTGGCGACACGCAAATGGATTTTTGTATATTTTATTTTAATTTTTGGAGATGTTTTGTAGTAGGACTCTTGCCAGAGTCCGCCTGGGGAAGGACCACACCTTTGCCAGTTATTCTACCGCCAAGCAGTAATGTGCAAACATTACTGTGTTCCGGTTTGAAGGGCAATGTTTCCAGAGAAATTACAGGGGTTAGAGGTACAATATCTTAGATCTCTGGGTGACGAGCGCAGTGCAGTGCTAGGTAATGATTTGGACTCTTCATGTTCCAATAGCAGCGTGTCATTGTGCTGTTATGTGGCAGGCATGTTGGTTACCATCAGGCACATGTCCTGCTCGTCACGTCACTCTTTATTTTAAAAAATCGGCGGATCTAGCTAATAACTAGTAATTTATAAAAAAACCTGTTTTATTTATACAAAAACGTTTTTTTTTATAAATTAAGTACTTACCTACTAGGTTTTTTTTTTTTTTTTTTTTTTTTTTTTACTTTTATAGGTTCACACTTGACCGCCATCTCGCCTGATGTTAAGCGACGATGCGGTCTACGATGGAGCGTGTTTACCTAGAAAAAAACCGATTCATACTATTTGCGTGACATCATTTATATGAAGCATCGCGTCGCTTTGGCATTTCATTTGGTTGATATTATGATTGGCAGGACAAAGATTGCGGGGTCAGCAAGTAATTTATAAAAAAAAACCTGCCTAAAATGAGAACAATCGAGACCTCAAAAACAACACCTGTTCAAATTTCAAATAATCCAACCATAATAAATATCTTATTTCCTACTGGGCTACACAGGAATCGACTCAAATTATAGTGTGAATATGAGGTTAAATTATCATAACTTACTTACCTACATTTATTTTTCAGCCATTTTGACATTTTAGATTTCTCCCGCTATAAAAATACAAAATGGCTTCCGGCGCGGCGTCCCAAAAAGACGTAAAAAAAGTAAAGCGGCGCTGATTAGTAAACGGGCTAGGCTGTTAATTGATTTGGTTAGTTACAGCATATTGCATTCGCCTACCCTTATCCCACTTTAGGTGGGGTCCACCTACATTAATATTCAAAACTCTTTTGGTTATGTGGTTTTCATCCCTACGCATAACATGCCCAAACCATGATAACCTAGTGCTTGTTAACCTTTCTGTAACGGTTGCTACTTTCATCCCCTAATATATTAATTTCTAATCCTATCCATTCGCGTCATACCACACATCCATCTCAGAATTCGCATCTCCGCTACATGCAATCGTCTTTCATCTGATCCTTTGGTTGGCCAACATCAGATCCATACATGACGACAGGCCTTTAACCATTTTGTAGATCAGGGTAGCGATTCTGAAACCATTCGGTTGCATCCGACACGGAATCTCATCTCTCTGTCTTTGTCTTATCTGTTTAGCATGACAAAGACCGAGAGATGAGATTCCGTGTCGGATGCAACCGAATGGTTTCACAATCGCTACCCTGACCCTTAAGTTTAAGGGGCATGTGTGGGTCACACGTTGTTGGTGTGACCTGTCTCCATTTCATCCATGCAGCATTAATCGCAAAATTGTAAAAGCTGTCAGATTATAATCTAACGATAATCTAACGGTTACAAACTAACCTAGCCTACCGGAAAATTATAGTTGGACAGTGTTGGCAGTTTTACGGTGACATATAGGTAGTATAAAAAAAAATTGGCAGTCATAGGAACTGCCGATAGAAGGGAAAACTTGCTGTTGCCCTGGTACTGGTACCTAGGGGCAAACGCAACTCTTTAATATTTCTGTTGTCCTGGTATCTGGAGATAAACGCTAGGCTGTTGGAGGTAGGTAATCGAAACTCTTTACTGTTTCTGTTGCCCTGGTACCTACCTGGCCGTTTTTACCGAGTTTACCCGAAGATTTCTTATCATATTCGAGCGTTACGATTGATGAATCCATTTCACAGCCCACGAAAATTCTGGCTATAGCGCGCCTAAAGAAGTTTTCACTTCAAAAACATAACCCTTCTTTCAGTCGGGTAAAAATACACATTTGATTAGCTCGATAAGCACTTGACGCTTACACACCTGGCTTGTAAGAGTGCTATGAACACTCGGTATGTATGTATGAAAAGTCAGATAGTTCGAATATATGGCTAGGGCATAGTTAGATTTTTTTTCTTTCCAGGTATTATAGGGCATATTGTTTTGTAACTACGTAAGTATGTTAGACTTTTAGACTTAAGTTAGGTATAGGGGGGTCCTGGGGTGCGTGGCTCGGGAACCTCCACGTGGTGCACCCTGGGCATCACACAACAACTTGCCTCGGTGGCATCTTGTTGTGTGATGGCAAATCCCGGCCGAAGCTGGGAACTTCCACACGCACTCCTCACCTCCTTGAGCAGTGCGTGTAGAGGTTGGGGAGAGGGACTGGAAGACTTAGCCCGACATACCTCACCATGTCCCTGCATGGTAAGGATACGTAAATGTATTTCCCCCACATAAAAAAAAAGGTATAGGGGTTCCTGCGCTGTAGCGCTAACCCCAAAGTCCGATAGGTAGTAGAGGCACCCACCGCCGGGAACTATAGATCCATTCTTAAAAAAAAAAAAACACCTATGCAATCATATGTACCAGGACTTCGTTCAGATTCCTTTAGTTTTAATAGTAGATTTTTGCTTGAAAGATTTACAAACATTTATACATTAAACTTTCGCATTTACCATGTTAGCAGGATAACTGGGATTTATAATCGGAATCCCACACTTTCTGCGTATTCCTATAATTTTATTATTACCATTTACAAAGAATTGTATTCATCTTATTAACCACGATATTGACAAAGTGACTAACTCCCAAGGTTAAATATATCTTCAATAATAAGTGAGTCATGTTGTCAGCTGTTTTTGTCGCTACTTGATATTAAGTATTATTTTACATTTGCGTAAAAACAGAGTTAAAAAACCTTCAAACTTTACTTTTTATGATATAGTGACAGGACGAGCAATGCAAGCGCCTAATGGTAAGTAACATGCCTGCGAAGCATCACTCAGCTTTTTGAACACGAAGGCTCGAAAGTATGTAAGTAGCTCTGTACTGATCTCGTAACTCAGAGCTACTTATCTTATAAATAAAATTCTCGTGTCACAGTGTTAGTTACCTTACTCCTCCGAAACGGCTTTACTGATTCATAAAATTTGGAAAAATCCAAATTTTATATGCATATTCAGTAGGTCTGAGAATCGGCTACTAGCTATTTTTCATACCCCTAAGTGATAAGGGTTGTTCATTCCAAACATTTTTTTTTAAATTTTGGACAAAAAAATGTTGTTTTTATTTTTTTATAGTGTGGCGTTAAAAAATACATACAACCCTAAATTTTTACCTAACAACACAACCCTAAACCCCTATTTTTAATAGCCATTTTAGTAATTTAATTATTTGACAGTGAACTCCTCCTAAACGGCGGGACCAATTTGAATGTTTTTTTTTGTGTGTATAAGTTTCGAGGATAGTTTAGATTCACAAATAGGCCCGGCAGATGGCGCTGCAGACAGTGTCTAGGTTATGATCCGAGCGAAGCCGGAACGGGCCGCTAGTAATATGTATGATTTAAATCTCATGGCGGAGCTATCTCGTAACATACATACAACTTAAAAATACAACCGAATTGATAACCTCCACCTTTTTTTGAAGTGGGTTTTTTATAGCACCTATAGAGTGAAGAGACGATCAGGACATATGCGTGATGATAAGGAACATGTCTGTTCATAACATTTCACAATGACACGCAGCTATTGGAACATGAAGAGTTTTTTTTTTTAACTTAAATAGGTTTACACTTGACCGCCATCTCGCCTGATGTTAAGCGACGATGCGGTCTACGATGGACCGTGTTTACCTAGAAAAAACCGATTCACTCTCGATTTGAAGACACAAAGATTGAAATATCCAACGTATTGCCTAGCACTGCACTGCGCACATCATCCAAAGACATAAGATGTTATTTTTTTTTTTTGTTTAAATTTTACAGCTCCACAGACTCCGGGGTCCGTGACCTTTGTCAATCGTTTTCTTTTTCTGATATAAGATGTTTTATCTCTATGGCCTGTCATTGCACTGGAAACGTTGGTTAATAAGTTCTTCACAACAATGTAGGATGAGAGACCCTTTCGGGATTGATGAGGTGATCTGTGTAACCTTGCAAATAAGCGACGTGGGTAGAAGACGAGAAATCGCAATAAATAACAATAAAATAATAATTTATCCGAACTTGAGCCTAACTAACGGGACGTGATAATGGCGATACCAGACGATTATGATTTTATGGTGTTGTTTGGATGTATTACTACAAGTTAGTTAGGTAGGATTAGTTTTTGAAATGAAAACTTATAACTCAGAATTTGATAGCTCACTTTAGAAACTACGCGAGTGAAACCGGAGGGCGCTGGTAGTATAACTCTTCAAAGCATGGTCGTCTAGATGAGTCTTCTAAGCTAAGTCTCTTCTAAAACTTCCCGAGTTCGCCCGAAGATTTCTTTCATTTACGAATCATCACGTGCTTGACCTCAATTCACTGCCCATGAAAAATCTGTATGTGATGCGCCAAACGAGGTTTTCCCTTCAAATAAATCAATCATAATAACATAACATTGGCAGTTTGAAGCAGTCATTGAGTAACTACCTAACCCCTGGGGTTTGTTTAAAAAAAATTAAGCGTGACGAGACGAGCAGTACATGTGCCTGATGGAAAGCAACATGCATACAAAGTCAAAATACCTACCTACTACCGAATTGACAACCTCATCCTCTTTTTGAAGTCGGCTTTTTATAGTACCGAGACGAGCAGGACATGTGCCTGATGGTAAGCATGAAGAGTTCAAATCATTACCTAGCACTGGACTGCGCACGTCACCCAGAGATCTAAGATCATATACCTCTAAGACCTGTAATTTCTCTGGAAACATTGCTCTTTAAACCGGAACGTAGTAATGTTTGCACATTACTGCTTGGCGGTAGAATAACTGGCAAAGGTGTGGTACTTCCCCAGGCGCACTCTCCCACGAGTCCTACCACTAGATACTCAATGGATGCAATTGATCAAATTCTATTATTCCAAAAACAATTTCATTATTCTACTGCAACAAATAATTATTCTCCCTTTATGTCCGTTACGCTATACTAAAACACGCACATAAATATACCACATAATTTTAAATAATAGACAAAACAAAACACGCTCAATTTCATGTCAGACGATCGTAAAGATCATAACGTAATTATTCGAGTTATTACATTTTGTATCTGTGGTAGTACGAAGGGTGTAAAAGTAGGGGTGTCTGAAGCAAATTAAATTCAACATTCACGAAACCCAAATAAAATATCCTAAAAATATGCGACCACCGGACGAGCGGACAAAATATGTAAAAAAGAACCAAAACTTAGGTTAAGAGATGTTTTTAGAAACATCTTTTAACTGACGCGATGTAAAAAAAGAAATGGGCGGAAGTAGGACAAAAGTTGAGACGAATCACTGAAATAAGTCACTAATTATTTCGTTTCGTTTTCGTTATTATACATTGTCGGGTTTTTTTGTCGGATACATTTCGGGTTGTGTGCAGCTGATCTGCATGATCCACCACGTTGTTCTTTTTATTTGGACCGTCTGTAGCTCAAAAAAGTGGCATCGCTTCATGGTTGACATTACAAAAATTATCGAGGTTTGTTTTCACTTTCGCGTAAACATCTGGGCGTAATGCGTTGCCTAATAGATTTTTTCCCGATGTATTATGGCGTTTTTACGTCCAGAGATAAACGATGTATCTTATTGCCTGAATATAAAACACATTTTTTGATTTAAATTTAAATACGACAAACGGATATGAACCTCTCTTATACTACCATTTTTACTTATTTCGTTTGTTCTGTTAAAACAGCAGAATCAATAAATAAAAATAAACCATAAAGCACTATAATAACATGGCTTATAAAAATAAAAAATATAACGAATCAGAAAAAGGCACCGTAAAAAAAATGATATACTTAACAAATTGCAGGACAAATGTTTTTAATAACTCTATTTCAACTTTATATTTATTACTAGAACCCCGATATACGTAAGTACTCGTATATCCAAGATACATTTTTGTAGTTACAACGTTACAAGTACATTAGAAATATCTTTGTACCTATCTGTAAGAATTTGCCAGTTCAAAAATACATAATATATCTTCATAATAACCATCATATTTCAATTTAACTGTGACATATGAATAGATAATTAATAATAACTCGTTGGCATTCATCTTATCTCAAGACTGTTGTGTTTTTTTTAATAAAGATTTATAATATGATGGAACGAAGAAGACGATTGCACGATTGATGGTAAGAAACACAACTTTACAGTATCTGTCAAGTGTTTGAACATGTAGCATGTAGAATTGTAGAGCCCAAATCACTTTCTAGCAATGAATTGAGACTAGATGGAGTGATGATTTACGAAAAGCAGCTGTAGCGGTTGGAAACGTTAAGCTGAGGATGTGGCTGAATGGCGTGTTATTAGAGAGACCTATGTCTAACAGTAGACGAATGTGGGCTGACTATGATGAATGAACTGCATTCGTCACTCGGATACAATACAATTATTTATCTAGTTGCCCTGTAATTTCCCTAAAAACATCTTTCTTATATTATTATTCCCTTCAAATCGGAACACTGTAAATATGCACTTTATCGCTCGCCAGTAGAATAACGGGTATAGCTGTGGTAGGTACTTCCCCAGGCAGACTATGGAAAGAGTACTATCACTACCAAAAAATAATTACAAACTTATTTAAAGCTAGATACGCCCTACAGTTTTACCCCTCCAGGTCCCTTAATCATCAATTTCCTGCAAAAAAAAAAAAATATACCTATAGCATAAATATGCGTAAATACAGACTATAATCTACCTGTATTCCGAATTTCAGCCCGGTCCGTTCATACGTTACGACGTGATTGAGCAAATATCCAAACATCCATACACATACATCTACATTTATAATATTAGTAGGACAGTAGGAACATAGAATAGATAATGTAGGAAGCAGGATGACGACGATAGGCCGTACACTCTGAGCTCTAACAGAACAGAAAGAGAGAGAGCATAGTGTATGCTAAAAATAATTCTGACGCCATTATAATGGCATCCCTACTGCATCCGAATTGATAGAATGAGTACTTACTTACTGCACAATCGCACATATGCAGCTGCCGTCCTTTCAACACTATGCATTAACAATGGAACTATTTATACTTATCTGTGCACACTTTTTTTTATAAAATATAGGGTCATTTGTTATAGCTACAGAGGTCTATGTTTTCTGATGTCTGTGGTTATAAAGTATTTATGTGGTACTTAGGACTCTTTACAGAATCCGTCTGGGGAAGTACAACCTTTTGCCAGTTATTCAACCACAAAGCAGTAATGTGCAAGCATCCATGTGTTCCCGTTTGAAGAACAATGTTTTCTGACAAACTACAGGTCATAGAGATACGAGTACTCTGGAAGTACCTGGGAGTACCTTATATCTCTGGAAACGCAGTACAGTGCTTTGTACTTTTCTTGTACCAATGCTGCGTGACTCTGTGATGTTATGGGCAGGCATGTTGTTTCCCAACAGGCATATGTCTTGCTCGTTTTATCACTATAGACTATAAAAAATACGCGATGAGCGAGAAATGTGCCTGATAGTAAGCAAAAACCTCATCCGCAATGACATAATGTAGAGCAGTGGTTAGCAACAGGCGGACCGTGAGAGATCGAACCTCGCCGAATAGAACTGTATTTGAAACCAAAAGAATAAGGCAGCACTTAATTATGATCAGGACGTCTACTCTCTTTCCAAGAAAAACGTAATTTCGAAATAAACTCGCGACTTTCCTATTCCGATTCTACTTCGTTTCGTTCGATCAAACATTGTTTAACGTTTAAATGTTCTAAGCCTACTCTCTGATTAGGCTTGGAACATTTAAACGGACGAAACGACGGATCGAAGTAGAACTGAAGTAGGAAAGTCGAGAGTTTATTTCGAAATTACGTTTTTCGTAGAAAGAGAGTATGTAGATGTCCAGTTGTTATTTTCTGGACCTCGTTACAAAATTCCCGAGGTATCCGGACCACGCCTAAAACTACTTGGCGTCCCCTAATGTAGAGCATATATTTAAATACGAAGATTTAATATCACTGCTTACCACTACACTGCGTTTGTCACCCAGAGAATTAGGATGTTTTTTTGCTATGTAATTTCACTGGAAACAATGTCCTTCAAATTGGAACATACTAATGTTTAACATACTTGATTTGAACATAACTATTCACCAGTTGAATGATAATCGAAAGTAATATAGAGCATAGTTTTACTATTCATGTTTAAGATAAACGCGTTACAACTATGTTTTTTTTAAGATGGACTGGTCGAGCAAGACATACACATAATGGTAAGAAACACGCCTAATTAAAACAGTGTTCGATGACATATTCTGTTAATAATTATTAAGTGATTGTTGAGATGGAAACACACAACGTTTGAACTCGATTAAAAATTGCAATGCACGGGGAAGACCAATGCGTTATTTCAAACTTTAAGTTAGAAAATCTATTTTTTAGAGAAATAATTTATATGAGAACTATCCTACTAATCTGGTAAATGTCAAAGTTTGGATGTTTGTTGCTCAATCAAGTCGGAATGACTAAACAGATCGGGTTGAAATTTGGAACAGTAATTTGAAAAGTAGATAAATAAATAAATAAATGATTCCAGTCACTACTTATCACTGCACTTCTCTCGTACAAGAAGATGTGAATATTGTTGAAAAATTATTAAAAGATATGCAAATTTTGATAACAGGCGTAATCTATGCTGGACTGCATAAAAGATAATGATTTCCGAAGGTTACCTCAGCATGAGGCCGCAGCATCTCGCTGTTCCGCTAATTCAAAAGGTCGTATGTTTCGCTTGACAACTTCCATGTATAGCTCGGATCATTCCATATCAGTCGATTGATAGGCATTCAATAAGCTCTGGAGTATGCAGTGAAGTTAGCAGCGCGTAGCAGCAATGCGGGCCGACCAATCACAGCACGCCGGCAATCTGTGGCGTGGAGGCGACGCCAGCCTCAAAAATCCCCACTGGCAGCTCCACCGATCAAATCTACGAGAAGTGTTGTGCGAGAGTCGCGTATAGTGTAGAATATAATTTATTAAATTTTTTATAAATCAATATGAGGGAAATCGTGCATCTTCAGGCCGGCCAATGCGGTAACCAGATTGGAGCTAAGGTGAGTTAAATCAGAACTGCATTTTAATTTTAATTATAGAATGCGGGCTTGATAGATAAGAATGCCGGTTCTAACGGTTCCTAACGGTTTCCCTAGAGTACTCGTTCAAACCACCTATATGCATTTAAAGTTAGAGTTGATTTGATGTGTTATTTTACAATTATATCAGTAAATGTTTAGTGTGATAGAGTTTTTGCTGTTCTGTTGTTGCATAATACCATTCATTCGGAATAGGCGTTATTTGAATTTGTCACGCGTCATTGGGTAAGACAGGGTTGTCAGTTTGCACCCCCAATGCGCATGCCCAGTACCGAAACAGCTGTTTTCTCAGAAAGGACTGCAGTAGCGACCTACATACCGTAAAATTTTGCTTAATTTATACTTTTTTCTCAATAATGTGTCGCTGTTTTATATTATACGTTACGTCAATCGCAAAAACACACTTTATCTTGTTTAATTTGTACCTATTATCTCAAAATAATGATAATGGAATGATCTTGTAAAAGTCACGTATGTGAAACAATTAATTAAGTACTTATACATAGTGTTTCACATTTTACAAATAAAATGGAATAAAAATAATTTCATATTTCACGATACGGTGTAGACTTTCGTGTGAATGTAAAATTTCAAGCTCCAAAATCTGACACGCACGAAAATTATTAGAGTTGCTGTAATTGACCATTTATGTTGGATCGTAAAATTGATCAACCATCCTAAAACGGGTCATGACTCACACGCTCACGGCTCGATATTGTGTGGCTCATTCCCATTGGCGAATATACTTTGAACTATACCATAATACGTCAAGGACTTTTTAATATGTTTTTCTCGTCACACCGGTTACTCGTTTGTTTGTTATCATTTAGTTGTTTTAATTATGTCATAATGGTGTCTGAACATTTTAACTTTAACACGAAACTTGTATCGAATGAAATTTTAATCGACAATTTTTGACACTGTTTTGTTTTATTTTTATCTCTCTTATTCTCTTTTTTTTTTTAATAAAGGGAGCTATGACAGTCCGCCTCAAATTGCCGTACCTGCTTACTAAAGTTTGATATAGCACAGATAACGCAAGCATCTATGTTAATTTCACGTCAAGTTATTTGTGACATGCAAATGTTTTTATACCTATTTACTTATGAAAGGTAATAATGCAATTGTCTGACACAGATTAGCTAATAACATACTTCTAAAAAGAAACCATGGTAGTGTAATCAGTTTGCATATCGACGAGTAATTATCAACTTTTCCTAATCCAGGTGAAACTTCCTATAACAGCAGTGTAGCATGAATACATGCAATCGTCTGCTCGACTACCTCTATTGATACCTATCTCGGGTTTCTAATCATTATTTTAACACACTTTCTATAAATTCGTAGATAGATCACGAACGGGATTAGACAAGATAGATAATTGGCTCTACATTTTAAAAGTAGAATGGGATAATTACAAAATAATTGACTGAACGAGAGTTGTATTCATAGTTTCAAGTTGTGGACATTTCAATTCTATAACTTCAACACAATCATCACAGAGATACTCCATCAAAACATGGTTTTACAGCATTTATTTTTCTTATGGCTTCCATTATGTTATATCACCTTAATTTCGCCAACGTTTGAACATTGGGAGAGTCCTTATGTTTTTACATCAAAACTAATTGAAGTAACTGTAGTTTTATAATATAGGTACAATTTACTTTATAAACATTGACTAAGTCCAAACTTTTATTTGAAAAAACTCTATTCTGTCTCAATCTGTACACAGTTTTATACATTAAAATCAATATTGAACTAAAAAACTCCAAGAATTAAAATCAATAGAAAAACGAACGGTACTTAAAATCACTTCAGATCGAAGATTCGAGTCAATTTTTTACCAAAACCATGATTCATAAAGAATTCAAACGCGAGGTGATTTCAGTACAAATACTCACAAGCTGTGTCAACTTTTAGTTGTATTTGTTGTACAACCGTGAGATATTTCAGTGCGATGAGTGTACCGCCATTACTGAACAAAGAGATGATAGAGCGGCTTTGGTCACGGTATTATGGGCAATGTAAATCTGATTGCCAATTATAACAGTGTTCGAAAAAATGTAGCGAAAACTGACATTCAACCTTACGTTATGTAATAAGTGCAATAGCCACATCACTTTTTTTATAAAATCCGGCTCCGAACTCAAGTTGTGTAGTAACAAATGAATGACCAAAGTCGTGACTTTCAGTACGCACGGCCGTGTTTACTCTAAGAACATTACGCTCATTTATCTTATCACGTATTCGACAATAGAATTCATGCGATAGATTATCGAGTTCAACAACCCGCGCCCGCCGGTCGATGCCCATTTATAAATAGCCACCATCGCTTCGCCATAGCTCCCAGTGCAGTCCGACGCAGTATTTCAGCCTCAACAACCGTTAACAGAATAACAGAAGTATAAGGTACGTATACCTCGGTTGAGAAATGTTGTATGGGCACGGCCATTGTACAAACCAGCCATGATTTTCCCCTACAAGCGCATTGTGCCGTAGACGTTCACACGAGTACTTTCATTTGCGTCTTATTTAGTTACTCAGAAAGTCAGCCTTTCGCGACTCGAACCGATCGCCTTTCACTTTTTGTTGTTATTAAAAATCATTACGATGTCATCTCTTTTCGAAAGTTGTAAGTTGAATTGACAGGTGTTGTAAATCGCAGTAGTAACATTTATAACTTTATAAGTCGCGCGTATATTCTAATAGATCTTTCACAGAATAGCGAAACCCTGAACTAAAAGGTGACTATATTAGTCATATTACCATATTTGAGCATGTTGCTGTATACAAGCACACCTACGGCTCGGCGGGATGACATCATGCTCGTCGCCGCACCACCGCCGACACTCGCCTGAATTTTAATTCTCCTCAAACAGTCGCTAGGTGTTTAGTTAAGGCCTTTTGTTACTGTCAAGGAGCGGAGACTGCGCTCAGTTACGTCAGCATACCTATGATATTAAATTATGATCGGTCATCTAAATTCGACGGCCGGAATAGTCGACGTCAACTTCTCGCGAACCATATGGTTACGAAGCGGTAAATCTTTTAGGTATCGAAAAATGAAATGCTAATAAGTCAATACTCGTTCGCGACATTCTCTACTTATATGGAGAGATAAACCAAAATAGGGGTCGGGCCGTGGGCGGCGCCCGGCACCAAGGCGAGCGTACCGAGCCTGTCATAACTCATTCCATTGCCTTGCGTAACTCACTCATGCTCCTGAAGTCGTTACGACTTACGACGCATTATTGTTTCCTGTCTGCCTCTTTCGTTACGGCTCATTGAGCTTCAGTCATCTTTTGAAAGCTAATTCAATTGAAACTAGAAACTGGGTATTGAAATAAATGAATGGCACTCGCAATACAGAGCTCTCCCTTGGTACTTTGTAGGCATAGAACCGGTTTGAAAGCATCGGCTGGCACTTACTGCGGCGTGCGGATACCGAGAGAGCACTGAGCTTTCGTGTTGGCATTTTAATTGACCGCATTCTAGGAATTTTGCGTCCATTGCACGATGATTTGCGTTGGATTTACTAACGGTTACTTATTTTTGTTATAGTTCTGGGAGATCATCTCCGACGAGCACGGTATCGACCCCACCGGTGCCTACCATGGAGACTCCGACCTGCAGTTGGAGCGCATCAACGTATACTACAATGAGGCTTCCGGAGGCAAATATGTGCCCCGCGCCATCCTTGTGGACTTGGAACCCGGCACCATGGACTCCGTCCGCTCCGGACCCTTCGGACAGATCTTCCGCCCCGACAACTTCGTATTCGGACAGTCCGGCGCCGGCAACAACTGGGCCAAGGGACACTACACAGAAGGTGCTGAACTAGTAGACTCCGTTTTGGATGTAGTTCGTAAAGAATCAGAATCCTGTGATTGTCTCCAAGGCTTCCAGCTCACACACTCACTCGGCGGCGGTACCGGCTCAGGAATGGGAACACTCCTCATCTCCAAAATCCGTGAAGAATACCCCGACAGAATAATGAACACATACTCCGTCGTCCCCTCGCCCAAAGTATCAGACACAGTCGTCGAGCCCTACAACGCGACTCTTTCAGTTCATCAACTCGTAGAAAACACAGACGAAACCTACTGTATCGACAACGAGGCTCTATACGACATCTGCTTCCGCACACTCAAACTGTCCACCCCCACATATGGTGATCTTAACCATTTGGTCTCCCTCACAATGTCCGGTGTCACCACTTGCCTCAGGTTCCCTGGTCAGTTGAACGCCGACCTCAGAAAACTGGCTGTGAACATGGTTCCTTTCCCACGTCTCCACTTCTTCATGCCCGGTTTCGCTCCCCTCACATCCCGCGGAAGCAGACAATACAGAGCCCTCACCGTACCAGAACTCACCCAGCAGATGTTCGACGCCAAGAACATGATGGCGGCGTGCGACCCGCGCCACGGCCGCTACCTCACCGTGGCGGCCATCTTCCGCGGCCGCATGTCCATGAAGGAGGTCGACGAGCAGATGCTCAACATCCAGAACAAGAACTCTTCCTACTTCGTGGAATGGATCCCGAACAACGTGAAGACCGCCGTGTGCGACATCCCGCCGCGCGGCCTCAAGATGGCGGCCACCTTCATCGGAAACTCGACCGCCATCCAGGAGCTGTTCAAGCGCATCTCGGAGCAGTTCACCGCCATGTTCAGGCGCAAGGCTTTCTTGCATTGGTACACGGGCGAGGGCATGGACGAGATGGAGTTCACGGAGGCCGAGAGCAACATGAACGACCTGGTGTCCGAATACCAGCAGTACCAGGAGGCCACGGCCGACGAGGACGCCGAGTTCGACGAGGAACAGGAGCAGGAGTTAGAGGACCACCACTAGAGAGCCTGCCCCGCGGCGCGCGCTTGTGATGTAGTACATGCCATTATATCTCGCGTTACTTATTACGAAGTAACATTAATGATTCCTACAGTGTTTGAAAAGACATGCTTTCTAACTTTTAACAGAACGCACGACTAAAAATCCCGGTTATGACATTTAAGCGAATCGAAAACATGTTTGTATTAATAGAATTACATTCCCCGTGATTCCAACCAACAACCAAGCCTCGTTGAGAGCAAGATCTGAAATTTTGTAAAGGCTGATCTACCATAGACACTCTTTATATATTTATTTATAATAAAGTTTGGACGTCTCCACAAAATGGCCAAACGTGAAATGTGGCTTCAATAACCGAAGTTTTTTTATGACGATAATTGTTTTGAACAATAATTTAATGTATATAATAAAGAATTTTATTTATTCGTTGTTGTTTCCTTTATGACATAATCAAAGATAGATTATAATCACGCATTTTAGCCTGAATGACATCATACTCTATCCGAGTGCAGGAAATCCTTAAGCTTAATGACTTCTAAGAAAGTATGAGTAATCTAATCGATTTATAAGGATTGTAATTATCAAAATAGATGTAAACATCTATCAATAATACTTACGTTATATTAATTAGGGTACTGGTTCTGGGTGGCGATTCTAATCCATTCGGTTGCATCCGACACGGAATCTCATCTCTTGTTCTTTGTCTTATCTGTTTAGCATGACAAAGACCGAGAGATAAGATTCGCTACCCAGGGTAGCGATTCTAAATCTATTCGGTTGCATCCGACACGGAATCTCATCTCTCGGTCTTTGTCTTATCTGTTTAGCATGACAGACAGGGATTGTCATTCCGATTTTGAACCATTCGGATTGCATTTAGAATCGCTACCCTGAACGCAGTCCGAAATACTCAAATTCGAGAAGGCAATCCTGTCTCTGTCATTCTAAACAGATACGACCAAGAGATTCGACTGGGTTCAGAATCGCTACGTTGGACCATGTTTCTTGCCCGTAGATGGCATTCAGTTAAAACTTTTGAGTTATCTTCATAATATAATATGTTGCCATGAAAACATTGTATGTCATGGCCGCTAAGTATTTACCTACCTGTAAGGAGGTTCGGAGGTAAACATGAAAATTACGCCACCCAGTATGTACGTATTATGTAAGCAGATAAAATCCATTGATATTTTTATCGTAATAACGTGAATGCATAGACAAAAACATGTTAATTCTTTACTAATCCGCTTAGACGATTCGAAAAAACGAATTAAGTCTTAACAGCGTATTAATTAATGTTGTTTTTATCATTCGTTTTGTGTAAACACGAAGATGACACAAAAACAACACAGTTCAAACTTTATAAGGTCCATTATTGCTCAGACCTGCGTACCTGACATCATTCAATCTTTCTATAAATAGAAATGCACTTATATGTATCAGCCGATTACATCTGACCTCTACGTATTCCTGCGTTCATCATTATTGTGACTACAAAGAGGTCGGTGATGGATCTGTGTAAATTGGCCGTGATAAGGATGATGTCAGTGTTGGATCCGTCATCCGTCACAAACAAGGGTTATGTCACTTTAGCAGAGTGGGTTAAACATTTAGATCACGCGAGCTGTCATCTGCGGTTATTGGTAAATGACTGTCCTCGGTCTCACCTACACACTCAGATAGCCCTACGTATTATTGTTGTTCATACCAAGTTTAATTACATTGATGGAAATTGCAACCGTTTTTAAGTTGTTTTTTGTGGGATATCACCTTCGATAAAAACCGGAATTTTTATTAACACATACAAATCTTGTACCTTTAAACGAGCAATTCTTGTACCTATACTTATGTAGCATTTGAATGTCGGATACGGCTGGAACGATTTTCATGAAATTATAGGTATATGCAGGGGGTTTCGGGGGCTATAAATCGTCTAGCTAGATTCCTAGGTTTTATTTTTTTAAAACGTCATTTTATGCGCGTTTTTAGACAATGAGAAACAGTTAGGTACATTGATATTACTAGAATGTGACGGTAAATTTTGCGGCATTGCGCGACAGTATAGTAGCTCAGGCGGTTACGGTAGATGTTTTGGTAGATCCGAATCCAGACTTCTTTTTATCCTCTTTTTTTTGAGAAAATCTATTTTGTAGGTGCCTTATATCTGTAGGTATCTAAGGTATCAGTGTTTAAACCCATCAAAGCTCGGTCACCCAGGTACTAAATATAAAAGGAACAGGACGTCTACTCCAATTCAACGAAAACGTAATTTCGAAATAAACTCGCGATTTTCAAACTCCGGTTCTACTTCGATCCGTCGCGTCATTTCGTCCATTTAAATGTTCTAAGCCTACTCTAATAGAGTAGGAAAAGATTGTAGCAGGAAGATCGCTATTTGAAATATTTTATGTTTTTTTCTATACGTCCCGAGTTTACTAAAAAAATCTCATCATTCCCGAGCGCTAGAATTCAATTCACAGCCCACGAAAAATCTGAGGCGCGCCTAAAGAAGTTTTCACTTCAAAAGAAAACGAAGGGACGAAGTTCGCCGGGCCAGCTAGTTTAACATAAATATTTAAATAATAAATATACATACCTATTTAAGGCATGATTGTGGATAATGGCAACATTCGAGTACATTTCCCAGAGTATGGAACGAATAAAACAAACAATTGGTTCACTGTGCTATGAGGTCATAATGTACCTAAGCATGCATTTATACATTGCGTACTCGACAATTTACAATAATATATTGTTTGTGCATATTTTTGCTCTTGACCACCAAGTCACTAATATTTAGTAGTGGTAGGACTCTTAGCAGAGTCCGCCTGGGGAAGTACCACACCTTTGCCAAATATTCTACCGCCAAGCAGTAATGTGCAAACATTACTGTGTTCCGGTTTGAAGGGCAATGATTCCAGAGAAATTACAGGGCTGAGAGACATACTATCTTAGATCTCTGGGTGACGAGCGCAGCGCAGTGCTAGGTAATGATTTGGACTATCATGTTCCAATAGCTGCGTGTTACTGTGCTGTTATGTGGCAGGCATGATGCTTACCCTCAGGCACATGACCTGCTCGTCTCGTCACTCTATGCTATAAAAAAAATATATATATTCTGTGACCATGTCGCCTCTCCCCTGATGTTGACTATGAGACTGCAGTCTGTTTTTTTTTCTTCTATAAAGAGATTTTGGTTTATGGTTCTTGGAAGAATTCAATTGTAATAAGGCTGCCATTTATGGCACTAGGTGTAAAGGTATAATTACTCAATTTCTGTATTTTTTTAATGTTTTTAATTGTGTATAATAAAGTGCTCTACGACCCTAGCGGGGAGGAACTTTCACCTAACGACTTGTATGAAACGGGTAGGTATGTAGAGCTAATATACGATTTATTTAGAGCAAAATAATAGGACTCTTTGCAGAGTCCGCCTGTGGAAGAACCACACTTTTGTCAATTATTCTACCGTCAAGCAGTAGTGTGAAAACATCACTATGTACCGGCTTGAAGGACAATGTATCCAGTGAAATTACAGGGCATAGAGCTAAAACATCTTAATTATACCTCTGGGTGACGAGCGCAGTGCAGTGCTAGGTAATCATTTGGACATTTTGGACTCTTCATGTTTCAATAGTTACGTGTCTCTGTGCTGTTATGGGCAGGCATGTTGCTTACCTTCAGGCAAATGACCTGCTTGTCTCGTCACTCTATACTATGAAAAAAATATTTTTGTTGGAGTTCTTCGAGGAATAAAGAAAAGTACCTACCTATTAACCTCTTACTGAAGGCATGCTTTTTAGGGTTCCGTAAAACGTAAAAACGGAACCCTTATAGATTCGTCATGTCTGTCTGTCTGTCCGTCCGTATGTCACAGCCACTTTTTGCCGAAACTATAAGAACTACACTTTTGAAACTTGGTAAGTAGATGTATCACAGAGAACCGCATTAAGATTTTTACAAAAAAAAATTAACCCTCTAACTTCTAAAGTAAGAGAATGAAAAAACTAAAACAAATATATGATGTACATTACCATACAAACTACCAACGAAAATTGGTTTGAACTCTTTTTTTGGTTGGGTATTGGTTTTTTTTAGTACGTCATAAATACACTATTATTAAAACTTCGATCAAAGTTACAATGAACTACAAGAACTATGTGTACCTAGTACCTACTATGTATATTTATGTTACTTGCTGCAACGGAACCCTTCATAGGCGAGTCCAACTCGCACTTTATTTGCAATGCAAGTGTCAGCTGACATCAATTTTTTTTTTTGCGCGAAATAGAAACAAAAATGCCCACATCCATACAAATATTCGCGTTTTAGTAAATAAATAAATATTGGTGGACAATTCACACACAACACCATCCAACCCCAAACTAAGCAAAGCTTGTGTGATGGCGGCCTAATATAATACTTTAATAAGTACTTACCTATATAGTTTTAAATACATACTTATTATACATAGAAACACCCAGACACAGTGCAAACATTTGAATTCATCACACAAATATTTGCACTGTGTGGGAATCGAACCCACGACCCTCGGCTTCGCAGGCAGAGCTACTACCAACTAAGCCACGAGGCCAGCAGGTCTACTACGAAAACAACCTCCGAATAATCGGATCCGACCGACAGCTGTCCAAATAATCGGTAAGGTAATTAAATGCTTTCGGAGTAAGGTTTACGACACAAAAACTGTCAAATCTATGTCGGTCGGAATTCGGAATGAACGAAACGCCCGATGCGATCAACCGACTGATTATGTTTAGTGGTAAGAAATGTCCATAAGTTCGGCCGATATATCGTTTATCGGACTTCGTAGTAGACCTGAAGTATATTAAAATTTCCTTATACTGTGATACTCGTAATATTGTGTAGTAGGATTGGCGCCGCAAAACCTAATTTGCCAACACAGTTAATAAGTAGGTACAATACCGATGCGATTCATGCCATATGGTCGGTGCAAGTCTGTCTACCTATACGTATCTCAAGTGTGCGTCACCACTTAAAAACTTGTGGCGAAAATCGTGTACCACACATTTATAACCAAAGAGCGCTGAACAGTACAGAAGAACAGTATTTTTGAAGTGAAAACTTCTTTAGACGCGCCTAGACAGATTTTTCGTGGGGTGTAAATTGATTTCTAGCGTCACGCTCGGGTATGATAAGAAATCTTCGGGTAAACTCGGGTCCTTGGCGATTGGGGATCTAGAAATGCGTCAGCCAATGGGAAATGCTGAAAGGGCGTGGCCTCGACATCATGGCATGGCCATCTAGAAATGCGTGAGCCAATGGGAAATGCTAACGCATTTCTAGATGGCCATGCCATGATGGCGAGGCCACGCCCTCCGGTTACACCCGTGTAGTTTCCAAGGTAAGCTATCAAATTCTGAGTTATAAGTTTTCACTTATATCGGCAGTTCCTATGACTGCCAATTTTAATTTTTTTAATAAAGAGTGACGAGACGAGCAGGACATGTGCCTGATGGTATGCAAGATGCCTGCCACATAACAGCACAGTGACACGCAGCTATTGGAACATAAAAGTCCAAATTATTACCAAGCACTGCACTCGACAGCCCAGAGATCTAAGATGTAATATCTCTAAGCCCTGTAATTTGTCTGGAAACATTGCCCTTCAAACCGGAACACAGTAATGTTTGCACATTACATTTATAATAAGTATGTAGGTATTTAAAACTATATAAGTATTATTTCAGCTATCTGGCCGCCATCACACAAGGTTTGCTTAGTTTGGGGTCAGATGGTGTTGTGTGTGAATTGTCCACCAATATTTATTTATTATTTAACAGTAATACGATTACAGCGCCACGTAGACACAAGTGGGGGTTAGTACTTAACGTGGCAATTTCTCCAAGACGGGCGCCGATGGTAAAGAGATGTCTAGCGGTTGCAATGGATTGGATGATATACATTGCTTGAACAAGTATCAAACAATCGACAGTCATAGGACTTGGCGATAGAAGTGAAAACTTATAACTCGGAATTTGATAGCACATTTTGGAAACTAGGGAGGTGAAATGGGAGGGCTAGTGTGGAATAAATCTTCAAACCCAATGGTTTGGAATTCCAAAATTCCAAATTTACAAAATTCCAGAAATTTTAACGACAGAACGACGAGAATTTAAACGACAATTCGTTTTAATAAATAATAATAATAATAAATAAATATTGGTGGACAATTCACACACAACACCATCTGACCCCAAACTAAGCAAAGCTTGTGTGATGGCGCCCAGATAGCTGATATAATACTTATATAGTTTTACTAGCTGACCCCGCAAACGTTGTTTTGCCTTAGTGAACAACCCTTGTCACTTAGGGGTATGAAAAATAGCTAGTAGCCGATTCTCATACCTACAGAATATGCATATAAAATTTGGTTAAAATCAGTAAAGCCGTTTCGGAGGAGTAAGGAAACAAACACTGTGACACGAGAATTTTATATATAAGAAATACATACTTATTATAAATGTAATGTAATAATGTGCAAACATTACAGTGTTCCGGTTTGAAGGGCAATGTTTCCAGAGAAATTACAGGGATTAAGAGAAATTACAACTTAGATCTCTGGGTGACGAGCGCAGTGCAGTGCTAGGTAATGATTTGGACTGTTCATGTTCCAATAGCTGCGCGTTACTGTGCTGCTATGTGGCAGGCATGTTGCTTACCATCAGGCACATGACCTGCTCGTCTCGTCACTCTTTATTAAAAAAAAAAACTTAAGACTAGAATCTACTAGCACTAGTAGTACTCTGTGGTTTCAACCGTGTTGTACTATTATTTATTTCCCCGGGGCAAAAAGTAATTTATGTGTCATTCCAGACCATAGGCTATTTATATATTCCAAATTTCAACCAGTTCTAGGTAGTAATTCTAAACGCAATCTAAAGGTACAAGTTTGCGCTGAGACCGCGACGCGAGACCGTGACAGGAGATCGAGACCGGAGACCGCGACAAGCACTTGACACTATAAAATTGTATGGGCGCCAGTTCGTGCCGAGACCGCGACAGGAGACCGAGACAGGTCGCGGCGGTCGCGCGGTCGCGGTCTCGGCGCGAACTGGCGCCCATACAATTTTATAGTGTCAAGTGCCTGTCGCGGTCTCCGGTCTCGGTCTCCTGTCGCGGTCTCGTGTCGCGGTCTCCGCGCGAACTTGTATCTTAAGTCTAATTCCGAAGGGCTCAAATTCGTAATGACGTCCCTTGTCTCTGTCATGTTTTCAGTTCTATCGGCAGACCCTATGACTGTCAATTTTTATTTCCTTTCGTGATTACAATTTTTGCAAACAAAATTCATAACAATAATGACCATTTAAGCGACTGAAAAGGTGCCTTGTCAAGTATTTCAGTTCTAAAGGGGTTCGTTCCGATGTGAATGGCCAATATACATCCAAACTGTCGGATTTTAACATCAGTAGGTCTAACATTGAAAACTCTACATTTATATAAAAGTTTAGATCATACACATGGGCGTATAAAAAAATTCGGACGTAGTCTCACTAAAACAATAAGTGTGTCACTAGAGTCGGCCACATTTGCATGTGTGCGTTGTCAGGTTGTCACTGATAGGCTGACACGCACACATATACACAAGTTTACGCGTGTAAGGACCCAATGATGCGTGTATGTTGCGTGTCAGCCTGTATGTGACAGCGCACAAGTGCGTATGTGGCCGACTCTATGGACACAGTTTTTGTTTTAGCGAGACTACGTCTGACTTTTTTATACGTCCATGATCATACATAAATTTAAGAGAGTTAAATGAGCAATAAACATCCAGAGTTTCGCATTTTGACATCAGTAGAACTAACATGTACAACTCGACATCTTAATATATATAAATCTCCTGCCACGATGTTTGTCCGCGATGGATTCCTAAACTACTTAACCGATTTTAAATTAAATTGACACACCGCGAGCAGTCTGGTCCAACTTGAGAGATAGGATAGTTTTTATTTCGATTAATAATAGTCTTTAAATGACAATATCCGAGCGCAGCCGGAATGGGCCGCTAGTATTTATAAAATTTTAGATCATAAATTTGAGAGGGTTAAATCAAATACATCAGTGTACATCGCCCAGTCCAGTAAGCTCGCATCGTACCCATACAGCACACAGCAACTGCCTACTCGTACATTTCGTAAACCTGAGTCGGTTACAGCTTTCTCGCATGGCCGACCAAAAATGGCGACGATCCAACATGTAACTTGGAACTTGTATCGGTGGCAAGACGCTGCGAATGGTACGTAACTAGGTCAGGGAATAAGGACTTCTTGTTATAACGCAAATGCGCGCGGAGTGCGAAACCAAAAATAAAAAATTGGCAGTCATAGGGCTACCGATAGAAGTGAAAACTTATAACTCAGAATTTGATAGCTTACTTTGGAAACTACGCGGGTGTAACCCGAGGGCGTGGCCTGGGCATCATGGCATGGCCATCTAGAAATGCGTCAGCATTTCCTATTGGCTGATGCATTTCTAGATGGCCATGGCATGATGCCGAGGCCACGCCCTTTCAGCATTTGCCATTGGCTGACGCATTTCTAAATGTACAAAATAGCCATGTGCCCGAGTTTACCCGTAGATTTCTTATCATACCCGAGCGTGAGGCTAGAATCCAATTCACAGTCCACGAAATATCTGTCTAGGCGCGCCTAAAGAAGTTTTCACTTCAAAACGTGCGTGTGTAGAAGGTAGGTACTTATGTAAGCACGTATGCATGAGAATTAATAGCTTCTTCTCTTTATTCCTCGCGTGACGAATAAGTGCAGGACATATGCCTGATGGTAAGTAACATGCCTGCCAAATAACAGCATAGTGACGCACAGCTATTGGAACATGAAGAGTACAAATCATTACCTGCAGCACTTCACTGCTCGTCACCCAGAGATATACCATGTTTTATCTATAATTTCACTGGAAACATTACACTCAAAACCGAATTTCAGTAATGTTTGCACGTTACCGCTTGATTGCAACCATAGAGTAGAATATGTCGGTTACCTCCCGATGTCTTCCTTCATTAAAGCCAGTGTTGACGACAAACTTCAAACTTATACATCTGTGGTTAGAAAAAAGAAGAACAGGCGGGATATGAACCCACTAGGTACTAAATAAATATAAATATTGGTGGACAATTATTTACTGGGACTCGGGGTCTTCTCTCGCAAGGCGAGAGTCAAGGCCATCCACCACGCTGGCCCAGTGCGGGTTGGTGGATGACACATGACTTTGAAAGATTCTAGGTACATGTCGGATTCTAGGTAAATATCGTGAGGACATTTTCCTTCACGGTTTTAAGTTAGCGGTATTACGCACATGACTTCGAAATGACAGCGGTGCTCGTAGTTTTGAACCCGGGGTCTCCGGATCGGCAGTCGCCGTTCAGACTAGACCGGCTGGTCTATATTCCGAGAAAATCTGGTAACTTATATTCCGAGACCAGGGTGCAAATTTTGGGGCAAAACGCGTCAGATAATCTAAATTGAGGGATTCATTTTGCCTCGCTACTCACCAGTCACCTTGTCTATGTGACAAGTTTTCAGCTTGGGCTCAAATACCTTCCCAAAATTTAATTTCCTGTCAGCTCTAGGAAATTTATTTCACACTGCGTAGATAGAACATTTACTGATCCCTTAGTGATGCTACCGACTTTACATAACAGATACTTATGTGTCATAAATACGTAGGTGTATTTGCCGACACGTAACCAAATATTGATTCAATCTACTAAAAGCTTCGTGTCGACGCCCCGACTGGCCGCCGGGGCTTCTGACCTGGCTATTATATTATTGATGGGCTAGGCTTTTCAACCAGTCTATTGAAATAGCCTAAAAAATATACACTTTATTACAATCGTCCTCTTAGACATGTACATTATGTACCTATGTCAACGGCGAACCATTTATCATTAAAATCTGGAGAAAAGTAATAGACTACAGGCCCGTGAACAAAATTTACATAGTAAATGAACCACCAGGAGACCTATGTAGGATGATAGAAGGGTATAAAGTAATAAGATTCAGCACTATGCCGTCACTTGTAAGCTGTCCAACTGAGTGCAGTCGAAGAGAAGGGGTTGCAACCCTCGATCATTTCTCCTTGTCGCATGATTTTTGTACAGCATTGCGAAATAATGGATTAGGAGAGGTCTTGAAACTATAAAAAAAAAAATATTTTTATTTTATTTAGTTTTATTTTAAATTATATAAATTTTAAGTTTGTTCGACTGTACTCAGTTGGACAGCTTATAAGTGACGGAATAGTGCTGAAGCTTATTACTTTATACCCTTCTATCATCCTACATAGGTCTCCTGGTGGTTCATTTACTACGTAGGTAAATTTTGTTCACGGGCCAGTAGTCTGTAATGCTCTAAAGGCTAACATGTCCTGGACTGTTCTCATACTTCTTTTGACGCGCTTGGAAATAAAATTGGCAATAGTGGTCACGCGACATGTAGACTACAGGCCCGTGAACTTTACCTACGTAGTAAATGAACCACCAGGAGACCTATGTAGGATGATAGAAGGGTATAAAGTAATAAGATTCAGCACTATGCCGTCACTTGTAAGCTGTCCAACTGAGTGCAGTTGAAGAGGGGGGGGTTGCAACTCTCGATAATTTCTCCTTGTCGCATGATTTTTGTACGGTGTTGCGGAATAATAGATTAGGAGAATGTTCACGGGTCTGTAGTCTATATATCTCTATATAATAGTCTGAAATAGAACACAAGCCTTTTATGGCGGGAAATTAACGAGAACGGGAATTGCGCGGGTAAAACGGCGGGTCACTGCTAGTAAATAAATAAATTTAAAAAAAATTGGTAGTCATAGGAACTGCCGATAGAAGTGAAAACTTATAACTCAGAATTTGATAGCTCACTTTGGAAACTACGCGGGTGAGACCGGAGGGCGCCATGAACATGGCCATCTAGAATGCTGGCGTATTTCTAGATAACCAATGTGAAATGCTAACGCATTTTTAGATGGCCAAGGCCATGATCCCGAGCTTACCCGAAGATTTCTTATCATTCCCGAGTGTGACGCTAGAATTCACAGCCGACGAAAAATCTGTCCTTGGCGCGCCAAAAGATGACTATTTGTGAAGTTTTCACTTCAAAAATAAACATCATTTCTGCAAAGCCCCAGGGATTCCATGCCAATGGCTTCTGTGCCATTACCCCCTGCGTCGTACGGGTGTGACCAATGACGTCACCCTGCGCGAACCAGCTCTATAACTTATACCTAGTTAATGGCTTTAAACACTATAATTATGATCTAGGTACGCCCTCGGTTGAAATAAGACCGATTTTTGTTACCATCTACCCCAAACCAAAGCAATGCTTTATGACTAAACTTATTTTATTTTTCACGTTCCTTGAACGCCAAAACCATAGAGTTTTAAAGTTAAGAAATTTTTATTTGCGAAAATAGGTATTGTACAAGATCTTAACCGTTATAATTGTAGACAGATACTCTTTCGGCCTTATCGCTAAAAGCGATCTCTTCCAGGCAACCTTAGGATGGAAATGGTTACTAAGAATACTTTTGAAAGCGGGGTGTGCATCAAAAATATTTTAGTTACATACACTAAAAAGAAACATAATTACCTATATACGATTATATTATTATAGGTATAATTAGCTAAAGTATACCTTATTAGCATCTAAATAGTTATCTTATACTTACAAGCATGAGAGCCCCAATTTGTGGACCCACAACTGGAACAAGGGGCTTTCTCGAGTAAAGAGAGCAGCCTTTATGTTATCTATGTCATTGTTAAGTTTTCGTCTAAATGGGCCCCAGAAGACGAACGAGAAAAAAAAAAAGGTGTGTGCTTAAGACCACACGGCAGAAGTGAAAACTTCATTAGCTGATTTTTGTATTAGGTAGGTATGTCGTATTATAATTAAATATTATGGATCGTATTAGTTGAATAAACGAGTAAAACAAGCCAGAAATTAAAGTAAATATTTATTGAAATTTTATTTATATACAAAGTAGCTGTTACCCGCGACTTAGTCCGCGCGAAATAAATACTAAGGTTACTCAGGCAGTACTTATTTGTATACCCAGATTGTATACACATTTATGGTTAGTAAAAAAAGTGTCCATGTTCAAAAAGTTGTTGGCCGGGGCCGGCTTTTTAAAAGTTACTCCAACTTTGTACGCATTCGCACGGTGCACCCCTATGATGCCCCTAAAATTGTCCGCAAAATGGTTGGTGAGTGTAATAGGATTTTTGTTACCGACTTTCTCCTGTTCCGTCGATTCCACATACACTACACAGTCTCCACTACGATTTTCTGGGAATAGTCTCTTTCTCTTATAAAGGGGTTTTCTAAATAGTTTGTAAGAAACATTTTCACTTGGATTTGGCTTCAATAGTTTTCTTTTTCTGGTCTGTTCGACGGGGTCACCCCCGTCGCTAGCGACGCTCATATTTATTTATACTATTGGCTATATACTAAACTAAATATTTACACGAAAGAAACGAAATATTTACACAGCAAAACTAATTAATTTGATTGTGAAAATTATAAAGCACCCGTCGTGTTTTCCCGCCCAAAGAAAAGTCTTTTGGAGTTGGTAGCCGTCAGTGCTGCCACTATGATTTTGAGCTTGTCGCCAAATAGTTATGAAACAAAGTCGCCGGTTTTGATTGAATTATTAAGGGAATAACAGTCTGGAAGAATACATAAGCTTTTTCCTTCCCCAACCTTCTACACTACACTAATAGTATATTCCCCTTTGTCGGTAACACGTCGTCTAAATCCGCTAAAAGGTTTTAAAAATTCGCCAGTTTCAGCGACAAAGTCGCTAAAGTGTCAACACTGGTAACCGGTAGCGAGCAGCGAGAGAGAGAGAGAGTATCTATTGTCCCATGTCCTCCTCTAACAATTATCTTTCTCGGTCTGACACGTTTGTTGACCACATTATCTTTCTCGCTCTAGCATCCCGAGCTTACCCGAAATTTCTTATCATATCCGAGCGTGATGATCACGTGATCATAAATCCATTTCACAGCCCACGAAAATTCTGTCCATAGCGCGCCTAAAGAAGTTTTCACTTCAAAAATTGTACAAAATAATGTATAATATACAAAATTAATAAACAAAAAACATAATATGCGTGGATTTTGAAATTGCTTTAACTTTCGTACATTTTTTTTTTCTCGTTCGGCTTCTGTGGCCCCTTTAGACAAAAACTTAACAATGCCATATTATGTTCAAGATAGGGGGGACACAGGGAATTGTTGTTTAGAGCATTAAGTCACCTTTAATCCTGGGACTGGTACTGGGAGAGAGACAAGGCCATAACTACGCTGGCCCAGTGAGATTTAGCGTATGACTTCGAGATATACTTGGAACATGCCGTCATCATCAGCAACTCACTTCACAAGCCCACGTCGAGTGTTGTGTTGATTTTACTCAACCGGCACAATAATGAAGAGATTTTAAATGGAATCATTACCTCTGATGAAAAGTGGATCCTGTACAATAATCGGAAACGCACATCGCAATGGCTGAACCCTGGCGAACCAGTCAAACATTGCCCCAAGCGAAAATTGACTCATAAAAAAATACTAAACTAAAAAAAAATACTAAAATCAACTGAATTACGGTTTTCAAAATACAAAAGCATGACTGAATACTTAGCTGTATAATTTTGAAATTGGAATTCCTAACCAAAGAGGAGATACCTATTTGAAAACAAAGTGGCCAGTACTATAAAACACCAATTTCATAAGTTGTAAGGATCTAATATTATCCCTAAAGTACTTGAGAGCTTCAAATATATAGAGGTGCAACCGTGTCATATTTTCTTGTATAATGTTCTCGGCAACTCTCCTTCGCATCGTAGGGCACGGCTTTGCATTTTCAAAATACGTTGGGAGTCGCCAGAACAACCCCAGAAAACGAATTATACTTACCTACCATAAGCCGTAATCGAATGAACATAGGCGTAATAATAAACTCGTAGGTACCTCTTTCGGCGCACCAGAGATAGATTTTGGGCTGTGAATTGATTTCTAGCGTCACGCTCGGGAATGATAAGAAATTTTCGGGTGAACTCGGGACCATGGCCATTCGCCTTCTATAAATGCATTAGCATTTCTAGATGGCCATGGCTGGGGTGTAGCCATGGCCATGGCTACACCCTCCGGTTTCATCCGCGTAGTTTCCAAAGTGAGCTAGGTATCAAATTTTGAGTTATAAGTTTTCACTTCTATCGGCAGTTCCTATGACTGCCAATATATTTTTTATAGTAGGTATGGTAGAGTGACGAGACGAGGAGGACATGTGTCTGATGGTAAGCACCATGCCCATAATAGCAGTGACACGCAGCTATTGAAACATGAAGAGCCCAAATCATTACCTAGCATTGCACTGTGTTCGTCACATAGAGATGTACCTACAAAGATGTCTTATCTTTATGCGCTGTAATTTCACTTGAAACATTGCTCTTCAAACCGATAGACAGAGAACACACAAGGTCAAGATTAATAATTTTTAATCAAATCTCTTGTTAATAAAACGTGACATTGTAAACAACTACCTACCTATCATGTACTTATGGATGCAAATATGGACTTCAATCAATTTTACGCATTTCACAACCTCTCTTCAACTTTCTTGACCACTGTTCATTTATTGATTGGCATGTGCCAGACATGCGCCATCTGCTGCAGTCTACCTATGTATTTTATACTCTAGGTAGCTATAATACCTACAACCTACAATATGTTTGTCGATCCATAGGTACTCCATACGGTTGCAAGCAGGAAAAAGGGGAATAAAACACTTTAATCCTTGCAAATATTATAATATTTACCTAGGTTTCTGTTCTAGCTACACTTATATTTTAATAAACTGATTTTAATGACTTTATGAACCGACTTAGGTATTTATAACTAAATATCCAACATTCAATATTAGTAGGTATTTGAATAGCCAAAGACTATGCCGTAAAATTATGTAGCTGAAACACTGGCTGAAAATAAATATTTGAAATAGGAAACAATTTAGGTTTTTATTTTTAGACGAAAATACTCAATATTCTGAACATAGAATTGTCTGGCAGCTTTGTTATTAAACGTAACTTTGGTGTTGCATCATAATTAAATGCATTTGGAACAGCCTGTAACAACTTTGATTGAATTGAAAACATTATGATTATTTCTTATTTGGCCTCGTTTTTGCCGGCCGGCGCCATGCCTGCAAAAAATTGTACCAACATGACAGCAACAAAACACCTGTAACTGAAAAACGATTTATTTGCTATAATTACGCAAATTAATTCAGTAATAAGCATCACAAGCTGAGTATTACATCACGAAACATATATAAACCGCAATTTTAAAATTTGAAATATAAATAGTTTGTTTTTCTTATCGATCGTAAAGTTATGAAACGATTCGAGGTGTCGTGATGTTGGCGGCAATGAAAACCTAGTATGGTGGCTACAGCCAATAGGAAGCGAGTAAGAATTTTTGAGCAGGGACACTGTCGACATTTTTATATCGATGTCAAATATATGTCCACCGTAGAGTCGTAGAGTATAGAGATTTAATATTTTTTAAATTTGTTTAAAATTACCGGTAGATAGCATTAAGTAGATACTATTATAGTCCAAAATGCAAATAAATTATTTACATTTTTGCACCGTCTTCTTAATAGACGTAAACCTAATCTATCGTACAAAGTCATAATTAATAACGAGAATCTTATTCGGGTCATTCAATTTTAAATAACTTAATAGCGTAACTAGCTATTTAACAGAATGCTATTTTAAGCTGCCTATACACACTGGGCCAGTGCAGGCCAACGCCAGTGTGTGGAGGGTCGTTTTGTGATGACTCGCGTCGCTCGCCTCGCTGGCCGAGTGACGGCAAGTGGCCAGTGTGTATAGAGCTGTTTTGTCTCGACTCGTCTCTCGTGACCGGTGTCGGTTTGTGTGCACAAAACAAAGGCGCTCGGCGAGTAGCGTCCTGTTCTCCTATTGGCCTACCGCGTTTTTGCCAGCGCCGGGCCAGTGTGTGGATGCTACGTTTTGTCTCATGCCGTTTTGTCGGCGCTCGCGTTGGCCTGCGCTGGGCCAGTGTGTGGATGCTACGTTTTGTCTCGTGCCGTTTTGTCGACACTCGCGTTGGCCTCCACTGGGCCAGTGTTTATAGGCAGCTTTAGAGGATCGTATTTTGTGGCAAAAAGCGCCAGATGTAGCTGTTCGTATTAATACGAACAAATTAAATACATAAATTTACTGACAAGGTAAATAAATATACCTAGTTACCGAAATGACAAACTGCCGAGCAACAGATAACAGCAAAGAATATATATAGAATGTAAAAGGAGACGGCTCATTTCTGCCCCACGTCGTTTCAAGTTTAGGTACTTAATTAGCCCCGGAGACCTAAACAAGTTATTTAATTAAAATAACATATAATTAAATAATTCAAACTATACATTCAATACTAACCTGCCAAGCGGGGATTGCAAATTGGTGATTAAAAAGTACCTTAATGACTATGTATAAGTAATTTTGTATTAAGGTACTGTAGTTCCATATAACGAAACTAGATGGCGTTGTACGGCGTTAAAACACGCTATCGAAGTTTTTGTGAATTTAATTAGTTCGTGTTTTGTCTTCGGGTCAGTAGTCAGTACCCTATAGAATATAGATAAGAGATAAGTACTACGCTGAACACTTCTTTGTTCTCTCATTTGTACCTATGTGTACAGACTATAGTCAAGTCAGCCATGTATTTCGCTATATTTGTTCAGTTGAAGTTTACGTACAGTAAAAATTCGTTCGAAAATCGATTTGTTCGAAACTCACACACAACACCCATGGAATTTCTTTATTTTTCCAAAGGTTTCCTAATTTTTTTGTGGTTTGCCCGAATCTCTGGTCCTTTTCTGTGTTGAGTCGACATTATTTTGAGCACAGTAAGTCGCAAAGTAATGAATTTACTACCTTCTTTTAGTAGTAAGTAATATGATCACGTTCTTGATTACCTACTTGCGGCGTTATTTTTTTCAATGTTTTAGTTGATATCTTTTAAACCCCGCTATGCAGGATAAAAACATAAACGGTTCCTCAATATATATTAAAAATCCTATACAATGATCCAATTTTGGTCAAGTCTCTTGCACTTTTTCTGTGGGGCAAATGCCCATGGAAAATGGGCCGTCTCCTTTTATAACTTTGAAAATGCCAAATTTTCATACAACCGCTCATCCCTTGTTTCACCCTTTTAGGGATTGAATTTCGCAAAATCCCGTCTTAGCGAGCTCCTACGTGCTAAAAGGGACCTTCATGCAAAATTTCAGATTCTTAGCATTTGTAGTTTCTGAGATTTCTTGATGAGTGACCTTTCGCTTTTATATATATAGATGTAATACTAAATACTTAATATCCATTAATAGTAAAAAAAAGGCTAAGTCACGTCATATCAATGAGCCGTATTCAAATGAAACAAACATTGTTTCTAAAATATTGTAATAGATGGCACCTACGTGATATAGGGATTTGGTTAGGACCTATTTTGACTATTTTGTCCAAAACGTATGTTCTACCAATGTAAATAGAGGTAATGGACGTAAATTTAAATAAATTACTTATGTAGAATGTAATTTGTTCTTATATTTACGTACAAAACAGATATTTTATGGCAAGTCATTTGCTTTCCAGGCTGTTCAACTGTGGAACGATCAGCCAGTCTGTATCCGGAAGCTGCAATCGTTACCTACTTTTAACGAAAGATTACAGTGAAAGTGAAGATTAAAGTTACACGTGAAAGATTAAAGTTTAGTTTGTCGAAACTGTAATCTTTGTGTATCTAGACACTTGATACGAAGCAATTAAATGTTTGTTCCAGCAATTTCGTAACTTCAAACTGTATTTCAAATGAAATGGGGGATGAATGTCAATTTAGAAGTTCCCAAGTTCCCAATCGTTGAAGACACTCACATAACATAACATAAAACATAATTTATTTCGTTACCAAGTAAGCTATTACAATAATGTCGGTTCCCTGCCTTTTGCTTTAGTTCTAAAGACTGTGTTGACATAACCATGGTACTCTAAATATACGCACTTCACACGAAGCAAATTAATGTTTGTTCTAGCAATTTTGTAAAATCGAACTGTACGGATATGAAATTGGAGTTGAAATGTATTAAACACTTTTACAACTAAACAACTGAACCGATTTTGATGAAATTGTATAAAGTTGTTTTATTATAAGCTGTTTTTAGTAACCGTAATTGTGTACAAATAGGTAATGCCTTAACTGCCTTAGTAATCTTAGTATTACTAATATTTCGCACGGACGAAGTCGCGGGTAACAGCTAGTACATAAAATAAAATCAAATTAATTTATTTCCGGTGAACCCATAAGAACTAAGGTAACCGACATAGCCTTGAGAATAAGCAAGCTGAAGTTGCAGCGGGCGGGTTACACATGTCACAGAGCCGATGGACGTTGTGGAAGACAGGTTCTGAAGTGGAGACCACGTTCGAGACGTCCCGTGGGGCGGCCTCCCGCTCGGTGGACCGACGACCTGAAGAAAGTGGCAGGAAGCGGATGGATGCGGAGAGCCGAGCACCGGATTTGGTGGCGCAACATTGGAAAGGCTTATGTCCAGCAGTGGACGACAACGGGCAGGTGATGATGACGATGATACAACCCATATATTATTCAATTTTAAAATTATCCCATAAGCATTTTTCTAATTCACTCCAATTTTCAATTATTTAATTTTATTTTATCAAGATATTATTAAGATTAATACTTACAATTTTTTGTGTTTTTTTTTCGTTACTATTGATTTTGTATGGTCACAAGTCACAATGGTCATGAAATCAGCATCATGTTTTTTTATAAGTTAACACTTGACCGCCATCTCACCTGATATTAAAAGACGATGCGGTCTAAGAAGAGCGTGCTTGCCTAGAAAAAACCGATTCACACTCGATTTGGAAAAATCAAGATTGTAACCAATGGAAAACCTACTCCGGCAACGCATTCCACAGACTAGACATTCTGCAATTTGTGATACAAAAGTAGAACTAAACCTCTTCGTTTGAGTTTTTGTCGAAACGATGTCGCTTTTTAGAGTTACGAGCAGTATGGTCAAAAAAAGTAATTTACTGATTCATACGAATTGTTATATTTTTGTTTGTTGTATATTATGACTTTGGTTGAATTAATGGTTGGCAGATCTCATCATAGTACATTTGTACAAAATTAATGATGACTTTATTTTCGTGTGGTTTCGTCTAGCTATGTTTTTGATTTTCCCTTTGGTTTAGTGTATCATCACATTCAAGCGTAGCAAACTCATTAAAAATCTGTCGTTCACATGAAATTTATGTAGTACACAAAATACAAATACAATAACCACTTGACATTAGATATCAATAGAACTGTTTTTAAACTAGTTGGAATTGTTTTGTGTTCTGTTTTTGAATCACTATTCTTCCTAATATTCCTCACTTTTCTTGGTATTTTTATTTGTTATTCGTATTTATGTTAGGTAGTATTAAATGTTGTAGTAGCATAATAAGTTAATATTTATTATTTTATTTTAGTAATATTTATTTAGTAGTATTATATAAATTAACGTCGCTCCCCCTGCCTGTATTTTGTATGTAGGCTATTTTCCTTGTGTTGGTTGCCTGGAAGAGATTGCTCTCAGCAATAAGGCCGCCACTTGTGATGCTAGTTCTTAAGTTTGTCAATGTAATTTTTTGATTTGTTGTATCACAATAAAGAGTTTTCTATCTATCTATCTATTATCGAAAACCCCACTAACTTCAGGTAATACTCGTATGCAGTACTAACGACGTGAAAGTAAAAAGCAGTAACTGCTTATTTTTTCTGAAGACACATTTAAGCCTATTTATTTACTAATAATAATTAATGACACAGTACTTTTTTTTTTAATTTACGTGATATTTTGGTCTGGTGCTAGTATATGCCAATCAATGAACTTTTGTGAATTACACTCAATCATGCTTAAATCATGAAAACCCTCCATTGACATACAATTTGCGTAGGTATACATCTTTATATTCTTTGAAATGGACATATTTACTAAAAAATTGTAAACGCCATTTAGCGTGCAGCTTAGAACTATTTGTTTATATTACTCGCAAAAATAAAAAAATGGCAGGCAAAGAGACTACAGATAGAAATGAAAACTTATAACTCAGAATTTGATAGCTCACTTTGGAAACTACGTGAGAAAACCGGAGGGTGATGCTAGTCTGGAACAAATCTTCACAGTATTGCTATTTAAATAAGTCTTCTAAGGATGACCAGACATCTAGACTAGACGGCCGTGCTTTTTAATCATGTCGATCTAGAAATGCGTTGGTATGGCCATGGTCCTGAGGTCACCCGAAGATTTCTTCAATTTACGAGCTTGACGCTGAGCACAGTCTACGAAAAATCTGTGTGTGGTGCGCGAAAAGAAATTTTCACTTCAATTAAACCATACGAAAGAAATTGTCTCTAGTATCGATATGACGCAATGCGACAAATTTTATCGATATAAATTGGAGCATTTTTGGTACCTCACTAGTCTATTCGAAGCTTTGGTCGATCGCGCAAAACGGAACGGGATTATTCTTCAAGCAACCACGAAACTACGTGGTGCGTGCGGAGCAGAACAAAATTTTATAGTGTTAAGTAATTTATTAAGTTCACATACAAAATGAGGGAAATCGTACACATTCAGGCCGGACAGTGCGGCAACCAAATCGGAGCTAAGGTGAGTCGTTCTTCTTTTGTTTTACGACCATTTGGTTATGGAATGTGTTACGCGGCCGGCATTTTGTGACGCCCGTGTTCCATCAAGTAAAAGCAGTTATTATCCTATTTTCCCCTACATTTCCATCTTGAAACAATTGAAATAACACTTAATTTTGTCGCATTTTGCATTATTTACGTGACAGGGTGTGGTCACGGTCCGTGCCGTCGAGTCTAATGTCTTTTGCCGCAACCTAGATTTCTTTTTTTCTACCTTGGTTGAATAGCTTCATACTTTTGTGTGGAGAAAGTATATAATCGCTGTGGAGGCTACTATTTTCGTATGACTCCCTATGTACCTATTGTAGTAGTATCGATCCATCGTGACTGATTTGATTCCACCGCGTATTATTAATGTGGAATTGCAATTACATTGCAATTCCACGTGTCCCTTCCGTTACCATCGGCAGATTAGATTTCCAAGCTCAAAAACTTCGAAGTAGGTAGCTATTCTCTTGCATTATTTGAGGACTGAGCGTCATTGTACTGATATACTTTTGTTTCGGCGCATTGACGTCATTTATTGGAGCTAGGTAGGTAACCGCTTCGCAGTCGGTGTACCTATCGATCTAAATCATTTTCTATCGGCGTTTATCAAACTGTCATCCACGACAATAGATAAAATATTCTTATTCCATATTAGGTTTGTAACTTCCAAGAATGCCGTTACAGGAAAAGGGCACACATGTTTTGAATCCCGTTCAAGGGCGTCAAGGCGTCCCTTGATAACGTCGACCAATCGTAGCACGTATGCTCGTAACGTTTTTTTTTTACTTCATAATAGGTAGGTACCTACAACCGCCAAATGTTACTGGCGACTTTGCAGCTGTCGTATTTTTTTTTTTGTTTCTAAGGAGTCATTTTGAACCAACCACTAAATTAAATAATACAGGAATTTAATTTACATTTTTGTTGTTGATTATATTTGACTTTAGATGCAGACAAGGTGAAATACAACATCTGTTAAATGTGCATTTATGTCCAGCCTGCATGTAGTTTTTGTATTACCTCAAAATTATATTAGGTGTGTAGTGGGAAAGATATCCACTCTCCTTGCCTAACTAAGTTAATATTTCCTGTAATATTCAGGTACAATAAAAGAAAAGCTTAGTTGTAATTGAGTATTTTTTGACATAGTGACTCCAGTAAAATACTGTGCATTCAATTCAAGGTTCAAAACATTATGTGCTAAGGTACCTTAGAGAGGTAGGTATATCTATAGTAAAATTGTCATTGCAATTCGCCATAATAAAATTTATATTGAAATTAAATTTCAATGAAACCATTTATGTAAAAACATAGTATGTTCTCGTCAGTTCTGAAAACTTGAGAAATCTTGACTTAGTAATTAAATACAATGTCCTCAAACTGAAAGAGAAATTGGTAAATTAACTGAAAACTTGATTGAGTTATACTTAATGCTAAGTGCATCAATTCTACTGTCTACATTATATTACTGGAACATTATGCTATTGTTTTGGAGATAGAATTCTAGCAAAGGTGTGTAAATGTAAAGGTAATAAAGCATGTTGGAAAGTTTTAGTCCAATACAAACAGATTAAAAATTGTAATAAGCAAATTATACCTTATTCTGAATTAAAATAATATGTTAAAGTAGGTAATTTCAACATAGATACTGTAACAGCAGTTCTCATTAATATAGTGCAGTCGAGTTGATAATACCAATGAGATGTAAAATTAGCATTGTTTGCACAAATGGGCGGGCAGTACACCGTACTAGCCAGATGAGCAATTTCTGCATCAAGTCATAAATGTAGGTGTGTGCTGTGTGCACATTATTTCAATTTGTTGGAAAAATAATATTTGGTTCTATAATAAAATTTTAAAGACTTGGAAAAACTTAAACAGTTTAATTCTGTGTGCAACTCCAAGAGGGAGTGATCATAATATTGAGGCTATGTAAATTTAAATCTAGATACTTTTCAAAGTTAATTATGTTCTTGAAAGTACTAAGGTTTATGATTTGTAGTCCATCCAACCCACCATTTGAGCATATTAAATGAATTATCAAGGCTTGTAAATTTACAAAGTCACTATCACAATGAACTGATAACTTTCAAATGGTGAAAGTTGATAGATTTTGGAGTTGGTTGTTAATAATGAAAGATTTATTAATTAATCTTCATGAGAGAGCTAAGCTTTCTTAAAACATTTTGAAATATGATACAATAAATTAAAAAAAAAAAAAAACAATTTCCTTTGTAGAAAGGTCTTTCATCAATACAAAAACTGATAGACTTGTTGGTTCACCACCTACAGTTTTAACTATCTAAAGCTGTTATGCCCAAACTGTAGCTTAATTTTCATTTGAACTTGATGTCAAAAAAAACTTAGTCATAACAAAACTTCACTGTTCCATTGTGGATTGCAATGTTTCCAGAGAAATAACAGGGCAAAGCAATTGAGTAACTAACAGTCTGGGTGTAATGAAGACAACTGCTAAACAGGGATTTGTAGTTTTTATGTCGAAATTGGTTTCCGTCTGGCACTTTTTTTTAAAACATGTGCCTGATGGTAAGCAACATGCCTGCCCCATAACAGCACAGTGTCATGCAGCTATTGGAACATAAGAGTCCAAATCATTACCTAGCACTGCAGTCGTCACCCAGAGATCTAAGATGTTATATCTCTAAGCCCTGTAATTTCTATGGAAACATCCTTGGAAACATTGCCCTTCAAACCGGAACACAGTAATGTTTGCACATTACTGCTTGGTGGTGTACACAAACTAGCAAAGGTGTGGTGCTTCCCCAGACGGACTCTGCTAAGAGTCCTACCACTACTAAATAGTAAGCACTGGAATAACAGACACAATCTTGCTCTTTTTGGCACTATTTTATGAATAAATGTTCGACCCCTAGTTGAAATATAAATACAGCTTTAATTCTAATTAAAGCTGTATTTAATTCTGATTAAAGCTGTATTTATATTTCGACTACGTAGAGATTTAGGTGGAGATTTAGAGTAAGGGTCTGCCCTTACTCTAAATCTCCAAAAGGGGTCTACAACGCAAAAAGTTAATTTTACAATAGGGAAGGAAGAAGTAGGCTCATTGCTAAACCCAGTTCGATGACCGGCGCGCTTCCGCGTCAGCTAAAATAACTGATCTATCTGCACCACCGTTATTCCCAGCCGCGTAAAGTATACTTTGGCTTAACAGCGTTTTATGTTTAGACATGACTTTTATGTTTGAAGTTGATGGATATAGGCCACCATCATAAATCGGGATAAGATCTTTGTGGTGGTAAAATTAGAATTTCCTAGTTTTGTAAAGCCGTGTAGCTGTCCAGTTACTGAAGTTGCCAGAGGAACATTACTTTTACTAGCATCTCTGTTAAACGTAGTCTAATAAAATTGTATAGAAAAATTGTGATTTTAACAGCAATGAAACATACTACTTCAATTTGATTTAATTAATCTGTGACTCATTTTCACATACTGAATAATCATTGAGTTATGTACAGTTTAATTAAATAACTAATTATGTGGCAGACAGACAGACAGCAAATTTTTTATTATAAAGATAAGACCACTACTGGATAAAACAAAAAAAAAAAAAAAAAAAAAAAAAAAACAAACATAGGTATAGACTTGTAATATGATTATAGTACCTTTGGTAAAAGTAATTCTTCATTGATTAATTTGACAGATTTAGTACTTGATTACCTTTTTTTTGAAAAAAAAAACTATAGGATTATTTCCATGTCTTTCATTCCCATGTAAAAAAAACCCGGGTCTAAACAAAATTTAATTTCAAAGGTAATATACACACCTAGAGCTAATAAAAAAATCATTTCTAATTAAAACCACACTGGTATTAGAAATTGTTCGAAAATTTGTGTTTGTTCCCCCAAGCAATTCTCTCGAATTATAATGACAAAGATACCTGACCCTGGAGTCTGTGGAGTGGCTAACATAATAAATTTTAAGAAATAGGCTACTTTTTATCCCTTTAAGCTTTAAAGTCAGTACTGTCGCGGCTTACATCTCAGGGCGCAACTAGTATCATATAAATCTTCCCAAAACCACTAGAATCCATTTCAAACGACATGTATAAACCAGTTGAACGGTGTAAAGTCACGGAAGCAGTTTTCCAGAAGTTTTGGCATCTCGCCAGCTGTTCCCAATGTGTCGGTGATATCAGTGTTTACTGCATTTCTTTTTCAAAGAATTTTATTGATTCAGCAAGACATTGATCTCCAATGTATTTTAGAATTTCTGTGTTATTTACCTTATGTCTGGGGAAATCAATGAAATGTCTGGGAGATTTATCAATGAAACGGTACTTTATTATCTCGGGTATATCCTTAACATTTAATTTAATACATACATAGTTAAAAAATTAATTATTAGGTTTGGCATCACATTTTCTTGACACTTAGTAGATATTGAATATTATCTAAACGAAAACTTGCTTTTTGGTGTCAAAAATCTGTAATGAAGGGAACATATTTTCTCCCAATCTGCCAAAAGTAAAAGTTCATTATATACTACTTAGATTATGTTCATAAAAAAAATGGTGCTAGAAATAGAACGAAATTTCTTCAGTTCATTCTAAAAAATAAATGGCCTACGTGTTCAGAGATCAATAATTGTCACATTACGAGTATAGATATCCTATCACGGATGTGCACCAACACTCTGTTTATTGCATACACTGCCAAGTTCCATGCACTGTCAGATAACGCTTATCAGATTTTAACGCGATACCACTTTCTAGCACTCAAGCAAATACGATAAAAAAAGGCTAGAACATTTGCGAGGTGCGTCACGTCGCTTATTTGGCAAGGCGTCGCCGCTTCCAAACGAAATAACACCCGATTGTTCTCAGAATAAAGAATGGATTAGTTCTTTCCGCTGATTATAATCGAATGTTTATAGCAGGAATGAGTCAATCAATATCAAACAGTTACTTGAAAAGGCTATTTGGGCGTGATAAAATCTAGAAATTTACGAAGAGCCTTATTTTTGTGCTAAAAAAACGCAGAGTCGTGCTCATGGCCCCATCAATCTTAAATTATGGCGACGTCGGTGGAACCCGCGCTCTCCGCTTATAAGGCGAAGTTACATAAAGACACGAAAGTGGGCGGATCGCCTTGCAGTAAAATTTTTTGCAGCAATTAAACTTAACATTACTTAATTCAGTGGTGTAATGCGGCGTGGGTCGGTAGATCGATATGGTGGCCTCGTGAATATGTTAATGCATCGCGGGAGTCCGCTTGTTGCGAGCTCTGTCGCTTGGCGACATGACTCATCCTGCCGCTGACGCACCGGTGCGGCACGCGATACCGCAGTACTGACGATATAATCCCCTTGTTTCAGTTCTGGGAGATCATCTCCGACGAGCACGGCATCGACCCCACCGGCGCCTACCATGGAGACTCCGATCTGCAGTTGGAGCGCATCAACGTATACTACAATGAAGCCTCCGGCGGCAAGTACGTGCCCCGCGCCATCCTTGTGGACTTGGAACCCGGCACCATGGACTCCGTCCGCTCCGGACCCTTCGGACAGATCTTCCGCCCCGACAACTTCGTATTCGGACAGTCCGGCGCCGGCAACAACTGGGCCAAGGGACACTACACGGAAGGTGCCGAGCTAGTCGACTCAGTCTTAGACGTAGTCCGCAAAGAAGCAGAGTCCTGCGATTGCTTGCAGGGCTTCCAGCTCACACACTCGCTCGGCGGCGGCACTGGGTCCGGCATGGGCACACTCCTCATCTCCAAAATCAGAGAAGAATACCCCGACAGAATCATGAACACATACTCGGTCGTACCGTCACCTAAAGTGTCAGATACAGTAGTAGAGCCTTACAACGCGACGCTATCAGTCCACCAACTGGTAGAGAACACCGACGAGACCTACTGTATCGACAACGAGGCGCTGTACGACATCTGCTTCCGCACGCTGAAACTGTCCACCCCCACGTACGGCGATCTGAACCACCTGGTGTCGCTGACGATGTCCGGCGTGACCACGTGCCTGCGCTTCCCCGGCCAGCTGAACGCCGACCTCCGCAAGCTGGCCGTCAACATGGTGCCGTTCCCTCGGCTGCACTTCTTCATGCCGGGCTTCGCGCCGCTCACGTCGCGCGGCAGCCAGCAGTACCGCGCGCTCACCGTACCAGAACTCACCCAGCAGATGTTCGACGCTAAGAACATGATGGCGGCGTGCGACCCGCGCCACGGCCGCTACCTCACCGTGGCGGCCATCTTCCGCGGCCGCATGTCCATGAAGGAGGTCGACGAGCAGATGCTCAACATCCAGAACAAGAACTCGTCCTACTTCGTGGAATGGATCCCGAACAACGTGAAGACCGCCGTGTGCGACATCCCGCCGCGCGGCCTCAAGATGGCGGCCACCTTCATCGGCAACTCGACCGCCATCCAGGAGCTGTTCAAGCGCATCTCGGAGCAGTTCACCGCCATGTTCAGGCGCAAGGCTTTCTTGCATTGGTACACGGGCGAGGGCATGGACGAGATGGAGTTCACGGAGGCCGAGAGCAACATGAACGACCTGGTGTCCGAATACCAGCAGTACCAGGAGGCCACGGCCGACGAGGACGCCGAGTTCGACGAGGAACAGGAGCAAGAGATTGAAGACAACTAGATCATCCCCTCCCCTTCCCTTTCCCGCGTACCCGCCTCGCTTCCCGAGGCCCGCTTAGCATCTCGTCCCCTCTACAGTCCCGGAAGAATCGTTTTATTACTTAGGGAGAGCGTCTCCTCAACATTCCCAGGTTTTCCTCTGCCGAAGGGCGGCTCTCTCGGGTGTTTACTGCGTAAACAGTTCCCTCCTCGACGTGGGCCCTTCGCGACGGTGCGGTGCTCCGACGCTCACTACTTACGAAGGAAAAGATCTTTTTTTTTGATAAGGCTGAACTTGATTTATAACCTAAGTTTAATTTTTAATTCTTCGTTTTAACCAGTGTAATGGCTTTTTCGACAAAAGCCGATCATGTCGTACAATTTTTCGAAAACGATCAAGTTTTTTATTAATTATATTCCGGCTGGTGAAAAATAAAACTACAATTTTATCCATTTGTTTTATTAACCTAGTAAGTACATAATATTAGATAGACAATCTTTAACTAGTCATATCGTTACCTAAGTTTTTCAATAGTTTTCGTATCGTCTAGTTTCCTTGTAAATATTATTGAATAGTGATAAAGATAAGATTAGCAACTACATTGCTTATCAAAGACTTATAGTTCAAATAGGTATGTAAATGTAGTCATTTCTTTAAAGTATTTATTATAGAGGTAGGTTTTTGAAACAATTAGGAAAGTAGATAGGTACCTACCTGGTAACCTGAGTTTTGAACTTGTCATTCCGGACTCTCTTTCTACGAAAACTTAATTTTCTAAATAAACTCGCGACTTTCCAACTGCGATTCTACTTCGATCTATCGTTTTGTCCGTTTAATTTTTTTAAGCCTACTTTTATTTAGAGTAAGCTTAGACTGTTGTTTAGACGTCACACAATGTTGTTTCTGACGAAACGAAGTAGAACGAGAGTAGGAAAGACGCGAGTTTTTTTCGAAATTACGTCTTCGTAGAAATATACCTAGTAGACGTCCCTCCTGTTTATTTTCGAAAGTACAAGTAAATACAGAATCATAGTCTGTTCGTGAAGATCAAAATACCTATTCCAAATCCTTCCTTCCAAATTCCTGTGATTTTATCAGTAGGTACCTAGTGTTTCTAAACAATAAATAGGATTTAGTTTACATAGGTACCTACATAAGGGATTTTTTTTTTTCGTTTCTATAGTACTAGAACGAGTAGGTAGTAGGTACCTATCTAAAGCTGCACTAGTAGGATCCTATCGGATTTGGCTGGGCAGGAAGAGAAATACGAGTAGGTAGGTACCTAGTGAAGGTGAGTGTTGACGTACCTACCTAGATACGTCACAAAAGGGCCCCTAAACCCATTGAACTCTTAAAACACTTTACTTCGTTTCATCAAAGCCTAAACCGCTCGAGATATCTCTCTGTCACACGATGGACCCAGCACCACACGGTGAATCCATGAAATGCTAAGAAGTTCGTCTCTCCTATCTACATATACTTAGGTAGGTACCTATCCTATGGGTGTAGGTGATGCAGATCTAGAATAGGAATTCTAATTTATAGGTAACTCTAAATATGATAAGCCATAGGGCCATAGGTGTAGGGTACCTACGATTTTAAAAAAGGAGAACTTTTCAGTTCGAGTGTACCTAGGTATAATGCTTTTCTTTGAAAATTTAATTATTAAAAAACTTTAAGCATAGATTCGTTATGATGTGGCTAGCATGGTCTTGATATTTACTTTTTCATGCTCATACAAATTTCACGGGAACAATATTGTGTGAAAGTGTAAATTAATACTTATGTTATTACTAAAAATACCACTACCGTCATCTAGTACGCAACTTGGAACTACTTTTTAACTTCTGAAAATGTCTCATTGATTCGTAATTCTCTGAAACCTATTCTAAATTATCTTTCCTGCCCATTATCCCAAACTGACATTCCTTTATATGTTCAATAATAACATCGACAGTTTCATCGTCTATCCTTCCTGCTTTGTTCAAAATCCTGACTAATCCGCTGAGAGTAAAAAGTGACTTCACTGTGACGCCATTTTGTTTAAGTACACTCGCGCCACCTTGTTCGCGTTCTAGAACTATCACGGCATGAGAGACAGCGAGTCCTTCGGCGCGTAAAGTATCAACTGTCTCTAGGAGACTTCCGCCAGATGTCACCACGTCTTCTACGACTAAACATTCTTGGTTTTCGGAATAGATTCCTTCGAGAAGTTTCTTCGTGGCGTAGAGTTTGGTTTCTTTTCGTTTCATGATCATGGGAGTGTTCGCGTTGACGGACATGACCGCCGCGAGAGGTAAGGCGGCGTACGGGACGCCACACAAAAGATCGTGCTCGATTTCTTGTGCCAGTTGCTGTAATTGCTGCGCTACCGCCATCTGGAATGGACAAGACATCATTTTATTTACTCCGAAAAAACATAGGTAGGTAGCATAAACAGCCATTGATATAAGTAAGAAAAGGAGTTCAATGTAAATAGCCCAGAGCCCACTAAATGTTCCCACTGCTAGGACTCGGGGCCTTCTCTTACAAGGAGAGAGTCAAGGGTATATATTATAATCCACCACGCTGGCCCAGTGTGGGTTGGTGGATGACACATGACTCCTAAAGATTCTTGGTAGGTACATTTGTACCTACCAACGTGGTACTTGGTAGGTCGGTTTCCTTCACAGTTTTAAGTTATCGGCATTACGCACATGACTTCGAAAAAAGTGGTGCGCGTGGTTTTGAACCCGGTTTCTTCAGATCGGCAGTCGCTGGTCTCCCGACTAGACCAGTCGTGAATTTGAACTATTAAAAATCATAAATCGACTTCAATTTAATATGCTATTTTTGTAAAATCTACGGATACATCGTCCAGGTATAAAGGTAAAAGGCAATGTTTCCAGAGAAATTACCGGTCTTAGAGGTATAATATCTTAGATCTCTGGGTGACGAGCGCAGTGCAGTGCTGGGTAATGATTTTGGACTCTTCATTTTCCAATAGCTGCGTGTCACTGTGCTGTTATGTGGCAGGCATGTTGCTTACCATGAGGCACATGTCCTGCTGGTCTCGTCACTCTATTTAAAAAAAAACAAAAACCGCCGCACCGATTTCGATAAAATTAATATAGGACCCCCTTTGAAGGATTATCTACCAAACAAAAAAATAATCATCAAAATAGGGTAGGAAAGTTCGATAGGGAAGAAGGAAGTTTCGCCATTTTAAAGCTAGAAGCTCAATAAAAGCTAGAAGCTAGATACTGCACATGCAAACGAATGTTTGTTCTAGCAATTTTGTAATTTCCAACTGTACAGGGATGAAATTGGGGTTGAAATGGGGGATGAATGTCAATATGAATGTGCCCAACCGTTGAAGAAAAAACCATGAAACTCTGAATATAGATACTTGACACGAAGCAAACGAACATTTGTTCTATCAATTTCGTAATTTCGAACTGTACGGGGGTGAAATTGGGGTTGAAATGGGGGATGAATGTCAATATGAAAGTTCCCAACCGTTCAAGATAAAACCATGAAACTCTAAATATAGACCCTTGACACGAAGCAAACGAATATTTGTTCTAGCAATTTTGTAATTTCGAATTGTATAGGGACGAAATTGGGATTGAAATAGGGGATAGAAAGTACACATGGAAGCTTCCAATTGTTGAAGATAAAACCATGAAACTCTGTATACAGGCACTTGGCACGAAGACAAAAAATGTTTGTTTTAGCAATTTTGTAATTTCGAACTGTACCTATGGGGATGAAATCGGAGTTGAAAAAAGGGGACGAATGTCTCTTACGCTTTCACATCTAAACAACTGAACCGATTTTGATGAAATTGTATAAGAGAGTGTTTTATTATAAGCTGTTTTTAGTAACCGTAAATGTGTCTGGGTATAAAAATAGGTACTGCCTGAGTTACCTACCTTAGTATTTATTTCGCGCGGGCGAAGTCGCGGGTAACAGCTAGTTATAAATAAATATGACATGCAGAAAATGTAAAAAAAAAATATCCTTGGATCGTATTTGGCGAAGATAATCGTGAAAAACTGGGAAACCGCGGGTCACATCTGGAACCATAGGTATATACCCAAATGATGATTAAATTAGTACTTAAATAATAATATAATAATGGTCAGTTAATAAAAATCGATGATGCAGGCTAGATGCATGTTTTCAATATTTAATTATTTTTAATTTCTGTGGTTTAAGACTAAAACTTCATATTTAGTTAAAACTATAATTTTCGAACACAGATTTTGCAGAAATTAATATAATTTTTATTAGTTATTATTTATTTTGTAAAGAGAGTAGATAGCTCCAAAGACTGCACAAAACTGAGCTGCCTTTTGCTCGGGGACGAACCTAAAGAGCTTTTATTTATTAGCAAAGTATATAAGTACTAAAGTAAAGTAATAAAACAAATTATCAGTAAAATTATTATAGCTTTGAGCTTATAATAATTATTCTAAAAGTCAAGGTTCTTCCTTGTCATGAAGACAAGTACGAACGATCTAAATATAAGATATCTAAGGTATCGAAGACTGGAATCTCGTTATATTGGTTTTATTTCAATGGATTTCCTTCACATTATTTTTAAATAGATTAAATCAGGATCACGAGGTTATGACGAAAGTGTAACGTGATCAGTTAAATGATTAGATGACATAAATTAATTTTATGTTAGATACATAAATTATGCATACAAGGTTCTCGTTTGATTTCTATGCGATAACTATACTTGATGTTATCGTCCACTTTATGCTATTAACAATAATTTAAGGAATAAGTTAAATACAACATATTTAGTAGGTAGGTATATAAATTTATACATATACCTACCTACTATACAATATTTGGTGTTTCCATGTACCTATAAGTACCTCTATATCTTTACAGTTACCTATGTAGGTAGGTAAGTAGATATTATATGAGCTATCTGGCTCTCTGGCTGGCATAAAATATGGCATGGCCATAGGCATGGCAAATTGGAGCTTGTCAAATAAAAGTTATTCATAAATACGTAAAATTTTGATCGCATGGTCGTCGAACACTGGGAAAATAAGCTTTTGGCAGGTTACTAAGTGACATCAGAACATCACATCTCGTCCTAGCGAGACGAGAGTTAGACCAATCGACACGGATTTTTTTGCTGATTTCAATGACGGATAAAACACAATATCGTCCCACATGTCGCTAAGTAATTTTTGCCTTTCAAGTATTGAACTCTTAAACACTTAGTTTCATCAAAGCTTTCAAGCGTCAAAATGTACTGCTGACATAAAAATAAACATCCAGACAGAGAACAAATTAAATTTAAATTAAATATTGGTGGACAGCTAAGCAAAGCTTGTACGATGGCGGCCAGATAGCTGATATAATACTTATATAGTTTTAAATACATACTTATTATACATAGAAACACCCAGACACAGTGCAAACATTTGAATTCATCACACAAATATTTGCACTGGGTGGGGATCGAACCCACGACCCTCGGCTTCGCAGGCAGAGCTACTACCCACTAAGCTACGAGGGCAGATGCATTGCAGAGGGCAGGGCAGGGAGAACAAATATTAGCATTCATGACATAAATTCCCAAATATTTGCATTGGCCAAGAATCGAACCCACGAAACAGGTACGGCTTCGCAGGCAAAAACTCGTCACAAATACAAAATTAAAAAAAAATGGACTAAATAGTTGGAAATGCAATTGATATTCAAGAATTTCATCATCTTTTCAAAGTTTTTTGACCTTCCTCAAGCAATTCAGACAACATGGTAACGTTTTTTTTATTATTTAAAATATTCTAGATCGCCGTGAAACCGGTTAATAGCTAAAAATAGACAAGAATATGAGCTAGTTACTGTTACGAAGCTTCTTTCCTACTTTGACTCGCTAAGTTAATCACACTATTTCAAACTGAAATTGTTTGTTACTAAGGCCTTCGATGGCTGTATTTCACACATGTTTTAGGAGACCCTTTGATAACCAGCGTAGAGAGACGAGACGAACTTCTTAGCATTCCATGGATTCACCGTGCGGGTGCCGGGTCCATCGTGTGGCAGAGAGAAATCTCGAGTAGACCCCGAGACTTGTGACTCGGGCGTAGGTTTAAAAGGGGCCCCTTTTATTGACGTACGTCAACACTCACCTTCACTACTCTTATTTCTCTCCCTGCCCAGCCAAATCCGATATGATCCTACTAGTGCAGCTTTAGATACTCGTTCTAGTATAGAACTTACTGCACTTCTGGACAAGCCAAGGTCTTTAAGCAGGTTATAGAGAGATTTTGCTGGTATACCTCTCGCTCCTACTTCTACAGCGTATAAATTAACTACATAACCATTTTTTGTTAATTCGTTTTGAAGGTCGAATACAAGAAAAAATAATAGGAACTTTTGATAGAAGTGAAAACTTATAACTCAGAATTTGATAGCTTACTATGAAAACTACGCGGGTGAAACCGGTGAGCGTGGCCATGAGAATGGCCATTTAAAAATGCTGATGCATTTCTAGATGGTCAATGGCCATGGTCCCGAGTTTCCCCGAAGATTTCTTATCATTCCCGAGCTTGACGCTAGACTTCAATTCACAGCCCACGAAAAATCTGTCTGTGACGCGCCATAAGAGTTTCCCTTCAAAAACCGGCCTAAACTAACTAGGTACTAAAGCGACCTACATAATGTCTCAGTTTTTTACTGACTAAATGTTCTACTAACCATAATCTTGGGATGAGAGACGACGACCCGGAGGTCGAAGTAGATGGGTGTGCGCCGGCCCACCTTCGCCTCGATGTCTCCGAGCCGCACCGCGCCTGCGTCGAACAGCTGCACTGCCAGCTCTTCCAGTAGATGGGACATTTTCTGAAATTGTAACAAAAATAAACATATTAGTATACTGTTATCCGGTCATTTATTTTTCTTCTTAGTCTCTAAATTTTTTACAATTTATATATATGTAGATTGTAAAAAATATATATTTAAAACATTACAAAATACTTTAAAACTAGGGTACCGCCAGCAGCGAGGCAGAGCCCAAGCTACCGGTGGTTAGGGCTCCAGAGTGAGGAACCTCCTGACGATGCGCGCTGTGTCGAGGATGACTGCCTTCTGTATGACCTTTGATCTAACCGTCTAGCGAAAGCTTCTTGAGGTGTTGGTCGAGGCTTTTCGCTATAATAAGGCCGTTTGGCGACACGACTATTGGGACTATGATCGTCAAATCAACATCCCACATGGCGGTAACCTCATGAGCCAAATCAAGGTACTTGCTAAGCTTGTCCTTCTCGGCTTTCACGAGGTTCTCGTCATGTGGTACGGTGATAGCGACGATCACAGCCTGGCGCTGAGACCGGTCTACCAGCACCATATCAGGCTTATTGGCGACAATAGTCTTCTCCGTGAAGATAGACCGGTGCCAGTAGAGAAACGCACCACCATTCTACTGTTATTATTATTATGTGTCTGCCTTGTCCCAATGTTGGCCAAAGGCCTCTCTACCCTCCTTCCACTTTTCCCTATCTACGGCTAATACAGTCCAGTCTTTCCGATATTCGTCGAGGTCGTCTTGCCATCGTTTCTTTAGTCTGCCGCGTCGTTATTTGCGATCTGACTTCTGGGTAGTTTTGGCCCAATGATCATCTGGCATGCGGCAAACATGTCTAGCCCAATCCCATTTGAAATTGGCTGCTTTTGTGTCACATTGGCTATTCCGGTTTGGAACCCAGTATGGTGTTTCGTATTCTGTCCGTTAGTTTTACTCCGAGAATACTGCGCTTCACACCCCGTTGGCAAACAGAAAGGTGGGACTTCTGACTCTTAGTCAAAGACCATATGTTAAGATATAGTACACTGTTACATGGAAATAATGGCACGTGGCCAAAATGGCAACTAACGCCGTCGTCAAGCCAACCAGAGTTCCCGATGCCCGATGTCCCGATGCCCACTCCCTCCTGACAATCTCATCCATGTGCCATTATTTCGTATATTTATTTATTTTATAAAATGAGATCAGGGTAGCGATTCTGAAACCATTCGGTTGCATCCGACACGGAATCTCATCTCTCGGTCTTTGTCTTATCTGTTTACCATGACAAAGACCGAGAGATGAGATTCCGTGTCTGATGCAACCGAATGGTTTCAGAATCGCTACCGACAAGTTCCTGATAGTAAGGCAACATGTTTGGCACTAATTATAGCCCACGCAGTTAATAACAAGAGCTCCGAGGCTCGGGAAACTACACGTGGTGCACCCTGGGCAATACATTTTAACTTGCCTCGGTGGCATCTTGTTGTGTGATGGCTAATCCCGATCGGGGCTGGGAACTTCTACTCACGTTCCTCGCCTTCTTCAGCAGCAGTGCGTATAGAAGTTGGGGAAAGGAACTGGAAGACTTGGGAAGGTTACTCAGCTGATACTGTTATTGGCCAAGTAGAATTCCCAAGTCTTATAGATGAGGGTCCTCCACGAGCACTCTTATCAGCAGAGTGCTCAGTGGAAGGGCAAGGGCTGTAATGTGGCTACAAGACCAAGGAACCGCAGCTCTCTTTTGCTGCCGACCATATTAGTCAAGATGTGCGACAGCGAGAGGTCATGTGAGGCGGATAACCAAGAGTGAACACCTCTTCGCTTATTGTGAAAGTGGACAAGCCCCCTCGCACTCTGGCTCGCATTCCGTCCCCACTGGAAGGCCTGGGGTGTCGAACATTTGGACCGTCCAGCATACCACCTAGGGATAGAGAGGGAGGGGCCTTCCAGAGCAAGTGATGTGCTGTTCGTTTTCGGCCCATCATTGGAGCCAAAGGGGGCTCGGACGGCCCCGCGAGGCGGACCCGCAATGGCGGTGAGTGACAGGGAATCGTGATTTATATTTTTTCTGGAAACATTGCCGTTCAAATCGGAAAATACACAGCAATTATTGCTGATTATTATTGCTTGGCGGTAGTAAAACTGGCAAACTTGTGGTAAGTACTTCCCCAAGCGAACTTTTCAAAGCAGTACTAAAATAATTGTTGTAACTAAATGTAAAAAAAAAGTTATTAATTTTTTTTATACTCAAACAATAAAAAAATGAAAGAACAAAAACGTCTTACACAATGTATCTTATAATTTTCTAATATGAAATAAATAGTCAATAATAATAAGCAAATACTTAACTAAAATATATTCTAAATAAAATGCAACACCTACACAACAGCGACAAGAAACTGATTCTATGGTTTCAAGGATATAAAAATAGTTTAGTTTTTGTTAATAAAATATCATTTAGGGTGGAGTGCACCAACATTTTAACCGGCCGATTATCTATTTAACCGTCGTTTAAGCAGTTTTTAGTGTTCACCACAACATAATCCCCGGTTAAGTCCCCTAACCGCCCGATCATCTTAACCGGGCTCGATAGGGTCGTTTAAGCTTCGATTATGTCACTTTGTTGACATTTGCCAACTTTTGTTTACCAACAATAAATAATTTGCAACTCATTTTTAATTTTCTACATAAGTAGCAGAAAATATGCAGTCGGCGTTTAACTTACTTGTAGACAACTATCATGAACACTATCTGGATCTTCTTGATCAGCCAACTTTTCCCACCCTCTCAATTTGTCGGCATTAGATGTAGCATCGGTTCGCTTATTTTCAACAACGTTTCTATATTTTAAAACCAATTCAGACAAAATAATTTTCTCATCCGAGGTGAAATTATTTGTCCGCTTTTTATCCATCTTGCTCATTTTATAACTTAAACCGCAAAGATGCAAAAAATCACAAATCACGCAAATTACAAGTCGAAATCGACACTGAAATTACTGAAAAATAACCTCGAAATAAAATAACACGTAAACTAGGTAGGTACATGACATTCATTGATATTTGAGATTAACAAAATAAAAAGTTTTGTGCTACCTATCCAGGTTGAGAAGTAGAATATAGCAGTGACTCTCTCAAACAATAAACTACTTTTCAAATTATAAGTATTCTCTATTATGCCATTAAATACAAAAGACACTTACGTAGCACTAGCTGCGCAACGACTAATGACTTTTAAAATGAGTTGCGATATAATGTCTACACATTCTTTATATTATCTGTGGTTTCATTCAATAAACCGTCGGTTTTGTAACCGGCGATTATTTTTGCATGGTGAACAGTAAATATTGTAACCCCCGTTTAACCCATGATTAGGATTTCATCGGGTGATTACGTAATCGACGTTTAAGCGAGGGTTGGTGCACTCCACCCTTAACTAGTTCCTGAGCTATGCGCTCGTCTATCGAGACAGAGCTTAGACTAGTTTGAGATACCTATCAGCTATAAAAGGTTATAAACATAAATAATGTCATATCAACCACATTAAATAAGTAACATTTTAATATCTAAATTTAAAAATTAAAATAATTGAGAGAATGCTTCTTTTAAAGAAATTATACTTATTTTAATTTTATTTTCTTTGAAATTATACTTCTTTTAGAAATGTCCTGCTCGTCTCGTCACTCTAAATTTAAAAAAAAAAAAAAACCAAAAAAAAACTTGGAAAAACGATGACATTGAATTTTTAAATACGCACGCACTCACCGATACCCAAATTCGGAACACTGATGTTATTTTTTTTTTCTAGTTGCGTTTTTTAAGGGGACCTATTTTATTGTAGTTGGCTAGTTGGTCAGTTTCTCCAGGATTACACTAGTTGCGCGGTAGAGTTGGTAAGTAGCCATCATCATCATACTCAGCCTTCTTTATATTATCCCACTGCTGGTAATAGGCTTCTGTTTTATAATATCATCGTTCCTGTGGCTATCGATTTAATTTCGACCCGCGATTAAGACCATATTATCGTAGACCCATTTCGCAGCTAGACTAGGTAGTTAAAATTGAAAAAGTAAGTAGTATTGTATAACTTTTTGCGTGCGTACATTATGTAAGTAGGTAGGTACACACACACTTTCTTTTTTTTTGTTTGTGACAAAATAACTGTTTTTTTTTTATAATCTGTCACTCAGATCACTCAGTATAGAAAGATTCGTTATCTAGTGGCAAGTTGACGCAAAACTAAGATTTGGGGAGAAAGCTTGTAGTGGGTAAGTATTAAGTACTCACTGAGGTAAATCTGTACTATCCACATGAAATACCTTATTATTTAGATTTCTGTGGTACTGCCATTGGCCCGCGATTTCGATGGGTAGAACCAATCAGTGCCGTAAATAGCCTTTTCTGCACCCTGGGCGAGCTTCTATAACTGCGCCCTTGCTTCTTTTAGACATTAGATATACCTACTTAGTTAGCTGAAGCAATGCTATGTGTAGGCCTTCGTTAATAGGTACACAAATACGCTCTTGCATGGCCAAAAACACAAGCGTGCAAAAATACTGGCATGCAAGTACGTAGGTATGTGTTAGAAAGTTATAATCGATCACTAGGGGCGCAGCGGGACCTAACATTATAGATTATAGGTCACATTAAAAATATAAAAAAAATCTAAACATCTAATAGTACCTACATAGACTAACGCGGATAGATTTAACGAGGGGAAACAACTGGAAAGGCTACTACGCGTGCTACTAGTAAAGTCTTTTTTACTCGATTTATTATATTTCTACTGGTGATCCCCCAAAATCTAAGGTTGGGTACTGCCACAGTATAACATGTATTTACTGTGGTACTGCTGACCCCCTCCAAACTTCAAGGCTGGGACCGCGCCTGTGCCTGGTCTGTGGCCTTTCTTGTACCCCCCAAAGCCTACATACGCCCCATCCCTGGGTACCGTCCTATTTACGGCACTGGGTAGAACTTAGTACTATTTACATAATTATATGAAACATTATCTTTTTTTTTCGAGATATAATGTAGCTTATGTGCTTCTATTATTGACGTTCAATTATTGTTTTGGACTGGAGGTTTTCTCAAATTTAATTTAATGAATGCTTGAAGAAGTACTAGTTCAAATTGGATATCTATTTGTAGTAAAGATTAATGATAATAAGAAAAGTACAACGAACGTGGGCTATATACCTACACAAGACGAAGCTGATAAAATTAATTTAGCAGTGAGTAAATTAATGTACCATTCAGATCTGTATTGTAACGAAGAGAAAGTCAGACGATACAATAACGTTTATCTATTAATTCTATTAAAAATAAAGACGAAGATAATGTTTTTTGGGCTAAGATTTAAAGAAGTAAAACTTATTTTTATAATCTAAAATGCAATTTAAGCTTATGAGTAATGAGTATAGTGGTGCTTAGATAATTCATTATTAAAAAGCTCAAATCATAAAACAATGCTATAAATATTCTAAAAGTACTTACGTGATATTTTATTACCAAGTTAAGCAATATTAACAATTTTATTTGGCCCAACGCATAAGCATTGCCATTCAGCGTGGTAATGCCGCCAGCATGCTGGGTACGCTTCCGATTGGTAGTGGGCGTGAACATCTTGATTATCTGTAGACCTTCATTGGTCTATGGATAATTCAGATGTGCTTAGTGTAAGTAGTTAGTTAGGTATGTAGCGTAGTGTAGTTCTCATTGTATTTTAGTTTAGCAATATTTATATTTCTTACTAGGTAACGAAAGAGATAATAGTTTACTACTCACCGTATTTTAAAAATCGTCTTACGAAAAGAACTTACAACTTCAACGAATTAAAAAAATGTCTTGCACAATAAAAAATATTCTTTACACCATATTGCACTGGCTCCAGAATACACTGACTTTCGCTATTCAACAAAATGTAATATCACTTCTATCGATAGAATTTGTGTAACTGAACGGGTTTTGTAAGTTACAGCACTAGGAAATTTCCGATTGCCGCCTCTCTATTCAAGCTTTTTTTTTCCTTATTTTTTTTTTGGCAACAGCTTAAACATGCATGCAACCTCCGCGAAGGTACTAATGAGAATGCGAGCTAAAAGTTTTTAAGTTGGTCTGACAGATCTTGCTTATAAATATGTGGTTATTCATTATAATTTATTTAAGATAATATTATGAATCATTAATTACCGTAATTAAGACGTCAATCGAAGGTTACTCCGACATGTCTAGGGCAGAGATATAAGTACGTATTACAGTCTTCACTGGCGTATTAAAAGTTGTTATGTATGGTGTAATCCTTCTAATTCGGCCATCTTTGCCTCTATACTTAATTCTGACATTTCTAATAAGTACTCTTTAGTTAACTAGAAACTTGATGTGTGTTTTTCTTTCAGATTTTTTCTACGGTTTCCGCTCGACTGTCATACCCCGTTTACATTATTCCAGTCCAGCGACCGAATCCAGCACTGGATTGCTTACTGGAATAATACCCCGTTTACATTATTCCAGTCCAGCGACCGAATCCAGCGCTGGATTGCTTACTGGATTAATACCCCGTTTACATGATTCCAGTCCAGCGACCGAATCCAGCGCTGGATTGCTTACTGGAATAATGGAGACCGGCACTGGAATGCATCAATCCAGTGCCAGTGCATTCCAGTGCCGGTCTCCATTATTCCAGTAAGCAATCCAGCGCTGGATTCGGTAGCTGGACTGGAATCATGTAAACGGGGTATTAGAATTTTTCTTGCGTTTGTATTTTATTAAGAACGCGAGGAATCGTCATGTTTCCAAAATATATCTTTCGAAGACGTGTCCTCCGTCAACCCACGCTGGGCCAGCGTGGTGGATAACCTTGACTATCTCCATGTGAGAGAAAGCACATACAGACCTACACATACAAAATTCTTTATTGATGTTTGTTGGTAAGATAAATATCATAAATATAGATACAAAACATTTAAAAAGCTGATGCGAGATGTATATGCAATATGTCTGGCAAACATAAAATTAAAAAAAAAATGTTGATACTTTTTTGTGTATTCTTCATTCCACTAAAATATGGGAAACAAAGTTTTATCTATCTTTAGAAGAGTTAGGTGTTAAATAGGGAAACTTTAGTTGACGTCACTCTTTTATAGGAAAAGTCATCGTTCTCCCATAAAATTGTGGTGTTTATTCGAAAGTTCATTTTGTGATGTTTGACGCAAACTGCCGATTTCCGCGGTCGCGGTCGATGAACTAGGCATGTTTACTAGGTATCTGCACTGATTTGGAGAACGTAGGTAAAGTTTGTTGATATTTGTTTTATCTATAACTCTTGCCAAAGATACGAGGCTCCGAGAATTTAGTATTTGAATATGAGCGATGTTTTACATTTACCCCAGTAAACACATGACACAAACAGCCAACTAAGCCAACATGCTTTTTTGTTATTTAAAGGCATCTACGGCAGTAAAGTTGGTCTCAGGTGATATCAACTTACTGCTTACCTAAGTTTAGACCACCGCAGCAGGCGTAGGACTACAAAACTTATAAACTAAGCTTACGCATATACCTACCTACGTCGGACACTCAGAAAGTTGTGAGAAACTAAAAAACTAACTTGTATGAAAAAAATTTTTTTACTAAATCTTTTCAAAGAACTCTCCACCAGCCTCTATACAAAGTTTCAGGCGTCTGAACCAATTTTTAAAAAATGTTTTCCAGTCCTCCGCAGACACCTCTTCCACGGCCTTCTCAAACGCTGTTAGCGCGTCTTCCGGCGATGAAAACTGTATCCCTTTGAGCTGATTTTTAATTTTTGGGAATAAAAAGAAGTCACACGGAGCCAAATCAGGACTGTAAGGGGGGTGCCCCAAGACTCTGAACGGTGTGGAGTCCAGGAAGTCCGCGGGCGCGTTGGCGTGGTGAAGAAGGACCCCGCGGAGCCCGGTGTTCGGTCGCTTGTTTCTCATTGCAGAAAAAACTTCTGGCAAGCATTTTATGCTGTATCATTCGGCGTTGATACTGCTTTGGTCTCGAAGTGGAATTGAAATTAGGTACCCCGTCAAAGTGAAGAAACTAGCGATCAACATTTTCTTTGTGCTCCTCGATCGCTTCACTTTCGTAGGTGTTGGTTCATTTTGAAACAGCCAAACTGTCGACTGACGCTTTGTTTCTGGATCGTATTGATAAGTCCAGGATTCGTCACCTGTCACAATGTCGTAAACGCGCCGTGACGAGCCTGCATCAAATTTTTGTATCATATCACGGCACCAATGCACACGGGCCTGCTTCTGAGCTTAGGTGAGGTTGTGCGGCACCCAGTGGGAAACTATCCTCCTTACGCGAAGGTGCTCGTGCAAAATCTTGTGAACAGTTCCTGAACCAATCTGCAGAGTATGCTGAATCTATTCGTACGTAATGCGTCTGTTTTCTTGAATTAGTATTTTTACTGCCAGAACACTTTCTTCGGTGACAGCCGTCGTAGGACGACCACTCCTTTGTTCATCCCCCAAAGTAAAACGACCGCGTTTGAACTCCCGGCCTATACCAGCGGTTAATGGTTGCTTTTGAAGGTCCTTCATCCATAAAACCAATTCGAAGTCGATCAAATGACTCGTCAGGTTAAGCCACATTTGAAATCGTAAAAAATCATAGCACGAAATGTTCTCGACGCAGATCCATTTTTAAGGAAACAAATTTTTTTTAATTGGCTCTCAAAAAAATGCGGAGGGAAATTTGAAAATCGAACACCGTATTTTTACTTTTAAATACTTAATCTAAGTTTTCAAAATAATAACAAGTGGCCAGTGTCTTATACATAAAAACTTTTTTTCGCAAAACTTTCTGAGTTACCTGGTACGTAGAGCGTGCCGGAAAACATAGCTAAATGAAGCAAACTTGAAAAAAAAATTGGCAGTCATAGGAACTGCCAATACAAGTGAAAACTTATAACTCAGAATTTGATAGCTCACTTTGGAAACTACGCGGGTGAAACCGGAGGCCATGAACATGACCACCTAGAAATACTAACGCTTTTCTAGATAGCCAATGGGAAATGCTGACGCATTTCTAGACGACCAATGAGAAATGCTGACGCATTTCTAGATGGCCAATGGCCATGGTTTCGAGTTCACCCGAAAATTTCTTATCATTCCCGAGCGCAACGCTAGAATTCACGAAACTACGAAAAATTTATCTGTGGAGCTCCAAAAGAAGTGTTTTTTTTTTTTTTTTTTTAACTTCTATAAGTTTACACTTGACCGCCATCTCGCCTGATGTTAAGCGACGATGCGGTCTACGATGGAGCGTGTTTACCTAGATAAAACCGATTCACTCTCGATTTGAAGACACAAAGATTGTAACCATCGGGGAAAACCCACTCAGGCAACGTATTCCACAGCTTAGACGTTCTTATCACAAAAGTAGAGTCGAATCTCTTCGTTCGTGTCTTTGGAACATCAACCATGAAACGATGTCGCTTTTTCGAGCTACGAGCATTCCGATAGAAAAAAGGACAAGGTGGTATCAGATCATGCAAATCAGTCGCACACTCTCCGAAGTGTATCCGATAAAAAACCGATAGGCTAGCAATTTTTCGGCGATGTTCAAGACTTTGAAGTCTTTTTCGCACAAGAGTGTCGTTGCCTATGAGCCTTTTGGCACGTCTCTCGATCGATTCCAGAGCCTCCAGCTGATACTTAGCCGATCCATCCCAAAGGTGCGAACAGTACTCCATACAGGAGAGAATCTGTGCTTGATATAGTGTAAGCAACTGTTCAGACTTGAAGTACCTTCGCACCTTTGAGAGGACACCAAGTTTTTTGGCAGCAAGTTTAGCCTTGGACTCGATAAACGAGCCAAAGTTGAGCGTAGAGGTCAAAGTAACGCCCAAAAGTTCAAGACGGTCAGAGACCGGCACGGATACACCTCTAAAAGTTGGAGTCAGTTGGAAAGGACTCCTTTTAGCGGAGAACAGACACGCCTGCGTCTTACTCTCGTTGAACTTGACCAGATTGGCATCGCCCCATTTGGACACCGCATCAAGGGTCAAGCCCAAACGCTCGATCAGACTCTCTCTCAGTACCTGAGTTTGCTGCCCAGTGGCTCTCGCGCTAGATATGTAACTCTCTACAACGGTGCTATCATCTGCGTACCCATAGATACCGGGCTTCAACAGATCGTTGATATGTAGCAGGAAGAGCGTCGCAGAGAGTACCGACCCTTGTGGGACTCCGGCATTGATACCCATTTGATCCGACGAGCAGCCATCAATGACGACTCGTGTGGATCGATCCCTCAAGAAGTCCGATATCCAAGCAATGAACCCAGAAGACAAACCATAACTAGAAAGCTTGCTTATAAGGCCATCATGCCAAACCCTGTCGAAAGCCTTCGAGATATCCAGGGAGACTGCAAGTGCTTCCCCGTGTTTCTCAATAGCTTCACTCCAGATGTGAGTGACGTACGCTAGAATATCCCCGGTGGACCGGTTTCGGCGAAACCCGTATTGCTGGTCACTGAGGAGGTCGTTCGATTCTAGGTACGTCAGGAGCCTGTGGTTTAAGACACGTTCCATAGTCTTGCAGAGTATGGACGTGACTGAGATGGGCCTGTAGTTGACAGGGTCAGCACGACTACCTTTTTTGGGCACAGGTTGCACATTGGCAAGCTTCCAAGAATTCGGTACTAGCCCAGTTTGGAGAGAGAGTCTAAATAGGCGTGTCAATATCGGTGACAACTCAGGCGCACAAGCCTTCAATACTAGAGCAGGAATACCATCTGGGCCACTGGCTTTATTCACGTCCAGATTGCGTAGCACTTTGCGAACCTCCTTTTGGCGAATGCGTATCTCTGACATAAAAGTCGAACAGCCAGGTTGAGTAGGAGGTGTCGCGCTACCAGCATCTAGACGCGAAGATTCCGCAAACTGAGTTGCAAACAAGTTTGCTTTGTCCGTTGCAGTGTGAGCCAGTGTCCCATCAGGTTTCAGTATTGGAGGTAGTGAGGAGCGGCAGAAGTTCGATTCGACCGATTTAGCTAGGGACCAAAACGCTTTGCTGCCCGCTGGGTACGAAGCTAGTTTGTTCCCTATTCGACTAATGTGGTCAAACCGAGCCCTCTGAAGAACCTTTTTGCATGCCTTAGCAGCCTTGTTGAACGCCTTCTTCTTCTGGTGTATGTCCCTTGCCTTACGCTGTCGAGCATCAACCCAGGCTAGGTAGGCCTCATGTTTAAATGCTTCAGCACTTTTACATTGAGGACCAAACCAAGGGCGAGCTTTGCTGGATAATGAGATGTCGGAGTATGGAATGAAATATTCCATAGCCGTTCGTATTGCATTAGTCACAGCATCCGCGCAGACTGAGGGATCACCAGAAGCGAAGCACAATGACTGCCATGGGTAAGACGCAAAGAAAGAGCGCATCTCATCCCAATCTGCTGACTTGTATCGCCACAACCGCCGGTTGCCTCTAGGGCTGGGATCAGGCGGATGGTAGACAGATACAGATTTCACCAGACAGTGGTCGGAGCTGCCTAACGGCGACGATACCGCCACCGAATAACGGTCTGGATCAGTTGTCAGCAGAAGGTCTAAGCAATAAGGTGTATGCGACTCAACGTCGGGTACTCTTGTGGCCTCTTGGACCAGCTGGGTTAGGTCTAACGATAAAGCTAGCTTTCTCGTTTCCTGCCCAGCGTGATCAGTGTCCCGGTATGGGTACAGCCATTCCTTATGATGGCCGTTGAAATCCCCCAGTAACACTAATTGGGCCGAAGGGTACTTCTGTTGAGCCGCGTCCGCCGCCTCACTTAAATACTCCGTGAGCCTAGTCGTCTCCAGATCTCCGCTGTGCGACCGATACACACAGGCGTAGATAATTTTGTCTATGCCTGTGTCCATTAGTGCCCAAAGAACAGAAAATCTAGTGTCCTCAAGGTTACGGAGACGCCGACAGCAGATGTCGTCACGGGCGTACAGGCATACTCCAGCACGAGGCCGGAATTTGTGCTCCAGCGTATAGCCTGGATACGTTAGGTACGCCACGTCCGACGGACAACCTATCTGCGTCTCCGTAAGAAACAAGAGTGTCGGCTGCTCAGTCTCGAGGTGATGGTGGACTGCAGTGAGATTTGAGTGCAGACCTCGAATATTAGTGAGGTGCACTTTGACTGACAAGGCGTGCAGCCGCTCTTTAACCTTGTTTCTATTGTGTGCTTTGTTCATTTTTGTTTTGAGAGGGGATCGGTGGGAAAACGGCAGTAGAACGAGGCCACACACTACTGACCATTGGTCACAACACACAACACGAATACACCAGTGGGGAGCTAACCTGGAGACTGCGGGGACGCCCGAGCCCCCCCGGGGATGTCTATCTGGCCTTGTCATCCGGTCGCCAACCGGCAGGATAGCGCATCCCGGGATTTTTCGCTAGATGGCGGGGCAGCCTTTCATGAGTGGCTAGCTCACTACTTGGGCCCCCAACTATCTGCGGTCGGTGCGGCAAACCGTGCCTCGGATCCCGCTACCCTCCATGACTAGCTTCCCGATGTACAGTATTGGTGTGTGACAGACCGGTCTTGCAGTTGTGCAGCAACTGTTCTGACCCGTTTTCCCTTAATGGTGTCACTAGACAACACGACGGAACACGGCTAGGCCGCTTGGCGTCGTGTTGTCTTCAAAAATTCCTTATCTTAGATACCATACTTACTAGGCTTTAGTTCTAATTTCGCACTACGTCAGTACAGCTCCCGCAAGCGGCACCCGTTCACTAGTATGACGCATGTATCAGCCATCGTTCTCTTCGATTACCCATATTTTAGAGAAGACGATGACTCGAATTCAGCACAGAAATTGGTCGATATGTTACCGGAAATGTATGAAATCAAGGAATTGTATACAAATCCTAGGAAATGTGTACAATTCCGATACTATTTAGGAAATGTATAAAATATTGTTTGAAAAACTATTTAATTCATAGATATAGATATCCTAGGAAATGTATAAATTTCCTCGGAATTGTATATAATTCTAATATCGTATTAGGAAATGTATAAAGTAAATGCTTTCTGTAATAAAACTCTAACCTAACCTATTTTGTTAATTAGAAGCCCAGGTCCAACAATCAAACTATCAAATAGCGTTTGAACTTTTGGGAAACCATGGAATCGGGAAACAAAACATAAGTTGTGAGTCAATAGCAATCTGTAAGTTTTCAAAACTCGAAGCGAACAACCTAAATTAAAAAAAATAAAGTGGCCAAGTGCGAGTTGGACTCGCCCATGAAGGGTTCCGTTGCAGCAAGTAACATAATATACATAGTACACATAGTTCTTGTAGTCCGTTGTAACTTTGATCGAAGTTTTAATAATAGTGTATTTATGACGTACTAAAAAAAAACTACTCATCAGATCGAGTTCAAACCAAATTTCGTTGGTAGTTTGCATGGTAATGTACATCATATATATTTTTTAGTTTTTTCATTCTCTTACTTTAGAAATTAGAGGGGGGGGGGGGGACACAGTTTACCACTTTGGAAGTGTCTCTCGCGCAAATTATTCAGTGTAGACAAAAATTATCTTAGACACGTCAACATCATTTTTAAATACCTATCGATAGACACCCCCCCACACGGGTAGGTGAGAAGAAAAAAATTTTTTTGAGTTTCAGTTCTCAGTATGGGGGGCAACCCTTTTTTTTTTTGTAAATATCTTAATGCGGTTCACAGAATACATCTACTTACCAAGTTTCAATAGTGTAGTTCTCATAGTTTCGGCAAAAAGTGGCTGTGATATACGGACGGACAGACAGACAGACCGACAATAACGAATCTATAAGGGTTCCGTTTTTATTTTTTTGACTTTTTTTTTTTTGACTGGCCTCGTGGCTTAGTGGGTAGTAGCTCTGCCTGCGAAGCCAAGGGTCGTGGGTTCGATTCCCACCCAGTGCAAATATTTGTGTGATGAATTCAAATGTTTGCACTGTGTCTGGGTGTTTCTATGTATAATAAGTATGTGTTTAAAACTATATAAGTATTGTATCAGCTATCTGGCCGCCATCACACAAGCTTTGCTTAGTTTGGGGTCAGATGGTTTTGTGTGTGAATTGTCCACCAATATTTATTTATTTATTTATTTATTATTTATGTTTTACGGAACCCTAAAAAGCTAACCTAACCTAAAGCAAAACCCTCCCCTCGTCCCGCTGTCCCCGCGTACCCACCAATATCCTAAATGTTTTACATTTCCGATTGCTATTTAGGAAATGTATAGATTTCCTAGGAAATGTGTATAATATAATTCATTTCACACATTTCCGTGCGATTTTAGGAATTACATACATTTCCTAGGAATTGTATACAATGACGGATTACATACATTTCCGTTAACAGATATACAATGAAAGTACCTAATTAAGAGTTACACCTTACCCACTTCATCTGGCATCCATTTTTTAAGTGAACACTTCTTTTGGCGCGCCACAGACAGACTTTTCGTGGGCTGTGAATTGAATTCTAGCGTCACGCTCGGGAATGATAAGAAATCTTCGGGGCAACTCGGGATCATGGCCATTGGCCATCTAGAAATGCGTGAAAATTTCCCAATGGCTGACGCATTTCGAGATGGTCATGCTCATGGCCACGCCCTCCGGTTTTACCCGCGTAGTTTCCAAAGTAAGCTATCAAATTCTGAGTTAAAAGTGTTCACTTCTATCGGCAGTTCCTATGACTGCCATTTTTTTTAAATTAGTGGTCTTCCTAGGTATCTAGATCCTACCCAGGAGAGTGTCTTGGTCAGGGGTCACTCCCATCCCCATGACTTCCTCTTGGATTTGCCCTTGGCCAATACAGCGGTTGCCAGATAACAAAAGATGTTCGTTTCGGATGATTCGGATGATTCGGTCAAAAACATCCATGTAATAACCCTCACCTGCACCCCCACAACAACCATTAAGCTTGCGTGCGCGCCGTGCGGCTGCCCGCAGTGCTAAACGAGCTGCGAACACGCGCGCGCACTCGACAAGAAGATCGCCGGACGCGATCAAAACTCGAGTCGGACTGTTCTGACTATGTTATATGTGAGTCACTCGTGTATTTATTTTAAAATATCCATATAATAAAGTAATAAACCAATGGTTGTGCCCTGACCACCTTGAAATTGGTAATAAACTGCGTCTCTGCGTCTGTACGTGGTTTACAATCAACCAATCTACTTGACCCCTAGAATCGCTAGCAGCGAGATATGCTGTGGTTCTACTTAATTTGGTTGTTGACAACGAATAGTGATAGGTAAAAACGTCCACCACTTCCTGCAACCGACTTAAAACGGAAAGAGTGAGCTCACTCTTCCCAACGATAACATGATTCCGTGCGACAGTTTGTGACAATACAAAGATGTGCCCATCTTTGTATTGAGATCGTTGGTCTTCACAGGGCCCAACCTACCGGTGGTTAGGCTGCAGAGTGAGGAGTGAGGAACCTCCTGACGATGCGCGCCGTGTCGAGGATGACCGCCGCGTGCATCTGACCCGCCATCCAACCGTCTAGCGAAAGTCTCTTAAAGATGTTGGTCAAGACTTTTTTCTGTTTTCAATCAAATCAATCTTTATTCAATTAATATGCTGCATGTACTTAGAATCGTCAATAACTTAAACATTCATTTTGATAGGGCTATATTATACTAAGTAGTGATATAACATTATGAAATTAGAACCCTTTCTAGTGAGAAGCGCCTGATAAACTTCGACACGCAAACCACTTAGTGCAAACCTTCAATATCACAAATTCCATAATACATTTACTCGAGCCAAAGGTGCCACATTTTTGAGTAAAGTCTAGTCAGAAGTGTGTGTGTGAATTGTTCACTAATATTTATTTATTTAGTACTTAAGTTTTGAGATACGGAGATTAGTAAGTTCTAAGGTAAGCCGTAGCAGTGGTAGGAAGGACTCTTTGCAGAGTCCGCCTGGGGAAGTACCACATCTTTGCCAGTTATTCTTCCGCCAAGTAGTGGTGGGCAAACATTACTGTGTTCCGGTTTGAAGGGCAATGTTTCCAGTGAAATTACAGGGCATAGATCTCTATGCCTGGAGGAAGGTGGTTAAGGACGTCGATGGTAGTCACGACCCTCAGTAATGAGGATACGATCAAGAAGAAGAAGATCTCTATGTTCTAGGTATAGAGCATGGTATAGAGGTATATAAAACATCTTGTATTTCTGGGTGACAAGCGCAGTGCAGTGCTAGGTAATGACTTGGATTCTTCATATTCCAATGGCTGTGTGTCGCTGTGCTGTTACGGGCAGGCATGTTGCTAACCACCAGGCACATTTCCTGCTCGTCTTCTCACTCTATAATATAAAAAAAGATTGGCAGTCATAGGAACTGCCGATAGAAGTGAAAACTTATCTCAGAATTTGATAGCTTACTTTGGAAACTACACGGGTGTAACCGGAGGGCGTGGCCTGGGCATCATGGCATGGCCATCTCGAAATGCGGCAGCATTTCATATTGGCTGATGCATTTCTAGATGGCCATGCCATGATGGCGAAGCCACGCCCTTTCAGCATTTCCCATTGGCTGACGCATTTCTAGATGCCCAATCGCCAAGGTCCCGAGTTTACCCGAAGATGTCTTATCATATCCGAGCGTGACGCTAGAATCCAATTCACAGTTCACGAAATATCTGTCTAGGCGCGCCTAAAGAAGTTTCCACTTCAGAAGGAACGAAATCGTAAACAGCAGGGCGTCTACTCTCTTTCTATGACTTGCGACTTCGTTAACGATCGAACATTTAAACGAAACGATGGCTGCAACCTTACTCTATTTCTCTTGCGGTTCGGCATACGAACTTTCAAGGCCATCCAAACTCATCGTGAACGATGCAATCACAGATAAAACGAATGTCGCAGATCACTAACTTATTAGGTTCTTTTCATTGCCATTGCGGTAATTTACGGTTTTTTCTTTAACACCCATATTTATGATGCGTTATGCCGTATTTTTTAAATTTAAATGTAAGATGCGTTATCTTATATATTTGTTTTAATATTAAAGCAATTGGTTCAATGAAACAAGTGCAAATCATATTATTTACGTAATTTTGATCGATGCATGCAAAAACCTTTTTATGCGGCTAAATATAGGAGTACTATAGCATCCACTCGTTTGGGGTGCAACTTGTGACAGTCGAAAATATCCGCTTAATACTTGCACATACCATACAATACTTGCCATTCGTCCGATTTAAGTTGTACTTATACGGTTATTTTGGTAGTCAAAATCGTATGCAAAATATACGATCTTTTGAAAGGACTCTTACGAATTTAATAAATAACCACAAATTACATTTCGTGGTGTAAAAAAAACAACTAAAAAAGTTAAACGAACTTGAACTGATACTTGATACTTATTTTTTGAAGTTTGATTTATAAACTGTGTAGTTCCCACTTTACAGATACACAGCGTATTTGCACAGTCTAGTTTCTTTGTATAGTTTATACTGTGGTATTAGCGTCTCAATATGACTAATGACTCACTTTACGGAAATCTTTTCGCAAACAATAGTTTTTTAATGCTATTATAAGCTAACCGATATAACACTACGTACAAACGGGGCTGAGGCCTTGGTTATGTTTTATAATTTCTTTCGTGTAGCTTGATAAATAATTATTGTATTATACACTAGCGGCACTCACATAGTTCTCTTTCGCTTTATATTATTATTATATATATATAACATTACATGTTTCTTCCTTAAAACCACGTCGTAACGTCTAAACGGTCGGGCTGAAATTTGGAACACTTCATTTTAGATTACAATCTGGACAAATACAGAGACTAGTCTTCATTCTGCGAAAATAACGGGAACGGCAACTACGCAGGTAAACCTCCAGGGCGCTGCCAGTTTACTATATTAATAAATAAATACGTACAACATACATTTATTGCTCTCACTGTGTAAAAATAGGTCTTAAAAATATAAAAAAATGTACAACAGTGTACCCTTGACGGGCGTGCAACTTAATTTCTACGTTTCATTATAAAGTAAAGTTTTTATATTTTTGTGTTTAAAAGCTTTTATTGTTAGTAGTCATGTAGTCAAGTATAATTTACTTCATTTAGGTCGATTTGGTGGTGTTGAGATGAAAACGGGACAACTTATATACTATTATGTGCATATCAATTTACTAAAGATTTTAATTTTTCGGATTAAGTAGAGAGGATACTAATGTTTTTTTTTACTTTTATAGGTTTTTACTTCACTGCCATCTCGCCTGATGTTAAGCAATGATGCAGTCTACGATGGAGCGTGTTTACCTTGAAGAAACCGATTATCTCTCGATTTGAAGACACAAAGATTGTAACCAACAGGAAAAATCCACTCAGGAAACGCATTCCACAGCTTAGATGCTGTTATCACAAAAGTAGAGTCAAACCTCTTCGTTCGTGTCTTTGGAACATTAACCATGTAACGATGTCACTTTTTCGAGCTACGATCATTCCGATAGAAAAAAAGGCAAGGTGGTCTTAAATCATGTAAATCAGTTGCACACTCTCCACAGAATATCCGAAATTAATTAATGTAGTGTATCTCTACAGAAACGAAAACAATTTTGATTTCTTTTGAGTTAAAGTTGTTTTTAATGACGTTTATGAATAAACCTAATATTCTTCTGATCTAAAAAAAGTTTAATATGACGATATTTTAACATGTTTCCTCTCCGAAGACTCCAAAGGAGTCAGTGACTCCAAAGGAGTCTTCAGAGAGGAAACGGAGTCATATTCGTACCAAACTCATACGTTGGACCAACTCTAGTTGGAGTCATAATCCAAATGTAATTGTTATGGTTTTGATTAGGCTGGACGTATGAATAAGAAGAAAAAAATGCTTATGGTATGGTTAAATAATAATACTAACAAAAATTTTAAAGAGCCGCCGTAAAATAATGCCAGTTTCCCCATGTATGACGAGGGTAAAATAAAACATACAAACATATATACATTTCAGTGTTGATTATTTATTAGCATTAATGTCATGCATTTTTCCATGTATGGCAAAGTACTATTTCACACCTAGAGTATCACGTTTTCACAGATAAAAGAAGATCTTTACGCCCGGTAATTTACCGGGAAACATTAGCTTAAGGAGTAAGTACATAGCAGTAGTAGTGGGACTCTTTGCAGAGTTCACCTGGGAAAGTACCACTTCTTGGATAATTATTCTACCGCCAAGCAGTATGTGCAAACATCACTGTTTTCTCGTTTGAAGAGCAATTTTTCTAGAGAAATTACATGGTATAGAGATGCAGCATCTTATATCAAAGGGTGACGAGTGCAATGCAGTGTAGGTAACGATTTGGACTCTTCTTGACGTTTCTTGTGTTTTAATAGCTGCATGTCACTGTTATTTTGCTTACTATCAGGCATATGTCGTCGTTACTGCTTGTCTTGTAACTATGTACTACAAAAATAAAGTTTGCTCATCAAACCGGATAATGGTGGTAATTGACAATCAATATTGATTGAAAATTATAAGAATTAAATCATTCATAATTACTTACTTTGTACTGGGACATGGAATGAGTTAATGCCAAATGTTTTTTTATAGTATAGAGTGACGGGAGAAGCAGGACATGTGCCTGATGGTGAGGAACACGCCTACCCATAAACAACCTAGTGTGTCATGCAGCTATTGGAACATAAAAAGTCAAAATCATTACCTAGCACTACGCTGCGCTCGTCACTCACAAATATAATATGAGTCATCTTTACGCCCAGTAATTTATAGGGAAACATTAGTTTTAGTAGTATGTAGTAGTGGGACTCTTTGCAGAGTTCACCTGGGAGAGTACCACACCTTGGATAATTATTCTATCACCTAGCAGTTATGTGTAAACATAATTGATTTCGTGATTTCTCATTTGAAGAGCAATTTTTGCAGAGAAATTACTTGGTATGGAGATGCAGTATCTTATATCAAAGGGTGCGAGCGCAATGCAGTGCTAGGTAATAGGTAATTTGGAGACTTTATTTCGTTTCTTGTGTTTCAATAGCTGCGTGTCACTGTTCTTTTGCTTACTATCAGGCATATGTCTTGCTCGTCTTGGTACTCTGTACTACATAAGTAAACTTTGCTCTTCAAGCTACAACATGCTTCAACATGGTGCTAATTGACGATAAATATTGATAGAAAATTATTGCATAAATCAGTTTTTTTATTGATTCACGTAATTTTATTGAAATTCCATTGTGTATTATGATTTTTGTCTTGTCTACGGATATCTGAAAAATAAAGTAGGCAACACTGGTTAATACTACATCTTATGAAAACTCAAAACAAAAACAAACTAAACAAAGTCTTTGTAAATATTTCGTGCATTTCTCATGGTTTTTCTGAATAAAAACATGCGTTTATACGTTATAATTGCTCTATTCAATTATTTTCAGTTCAAAATGGCTCCACCTTGTTACGATTCGGTACCTAACTCTAGAACAAATTGAAAAAATCCCCAGTTTCTTTCGAGCACCGAGATTGAGTTTGATGTTTGCAGATTTCTTCGAATCTGCGACATGTGTGACACACTCCAGAGTCTCCAGAAGTGCTAAAATGTAAGTTACTATACTATACAAAAGTAACTAACTCTGCCTGATTTGTTTTCATTGCAAAATCAATTGTGTGAACGTGGTGTAGTAAGTAATAGAACTTCCCGTTCTCTCATCTCTCACCAAGTAAGTGAAACCGCAGGGCGTTTACTAGTGCTTGTGCACTTGTGCTACTTAAGGTAGAACATCAATCGAGTTAAATAAAACCAACTCTCCTCATGGGAGTTAAGTGTTGTTGATGAGAGATGGCTTATACATCCAAATCTCAAATGTACAGAAAGCTAAAATTAATGAAATACCTGCCTTAGGTAGGGGTAGGTGAATAATACATGCATATCAGCATATTTTCATTACAACATGGATGAAACCATAGGGCAGAGCCACTATAATTTTTATATGCATTATTTTTATCTATAAGTACTACATTTTTTAGGTAATTTTCTAACAAATAAATGTTCTTTACTTTCAGACACCGACAGCTCGAGCAGTTACTTAGTGATCAACAAACATGGACCCACGACCACTCTTGCAGTCCAACCACAAGGTGAAATTTCAGTGCTGTTACCGCCCGAGGCGGATTAATTAAAAGAGTGACGAGACGAGCAGGACATTGGCCCGATGGTAAGCAACATGCTTGCCACATAAGAGCACAGTGACATGCAGCTATTGGAACATGAATAATCCAATTCATTACCTAGCACTGCAATGCGCTCGTCACCCAGAGATCTAAGATGATACATCTCTAAGCCCAGTAATTTCTCTGAAAACATTGCCCTTCAAACCGGAACACAGTAATGTTTGCACATTACTGCTTGGTGGTAGAATAACTGGCAAAGGTGTGGTACTTCCCCAGGCGGACTCTGCTAAGAGTTCACTATGCAGTCACAGCTTGAAGCAGTCATGCTGACTGCTTAAGGTGCCCATGTCTGACTGGCCTAAGAGATATAAATATGTACTGAATTATTCTGAATATACAAAACTGAATTATTCTTTCTTCTTTTGCAGACTCACAATCTACATAGACATCAGAGGCAGTCTGCTGCTGGCTCTATCTGAAGTAAATCATTCAGACTGAAGAGCAGTGTTTAGAATTATTAGAGTTAGGAAAACTACACCAACCCACACTGGGCCAGCATGGTAGATTATGACTTTAACTCTCTCCTGAGGAGAAAAGGCCGGGGCCTTTTCTGAGCAGTCCCAGCAGTGGGAACATTTAGTGGGCTGTTTATGTTTTCTGCTAGGAAAACTGAATTTGCTATTTGTCATTATTTATATTTGTTATTTGACATTATCTATTCATTGTACTTGACATGCTCTTAGTTTGTATAATACCTACATATCGCAGTAAAGAGATTATGATTATGAATTTCCTGGCAGGACATGTGTGGGGATTTCAGAGAATATTTAAGAAGATATAGTTAATAAATTTAAATACAATACCAAGATAAAACGTTATTTTATTACATACCCAATTAATGTAAACAATAACCCCAATACATAACTTATAATTTCCAAATGGCTAGGTGGATTTATGATGTTTGGATGCGATAACTCTAAAATTACACATTTGTAGGTATACTATTTTATAGGTTTACAGTTGACCGCCATTTGCCTGATGTTAAACGACAATGCAGTCTATGGTAGAGCGTGCTAACCCAGAAGAAACCGCTTCACTATTGATTTTAAGATATCTTTAATTTAATCGATGGAATTAAAGATATCAACAAAAGTTTATTTTCAAATAGTTGAATGATTTTAGTAAAATAGTCTCTAGAAAAGCAACAATGAACATTCAAACAAATCAGTATAATATACATCATTGCACACCAATTACATAACAATTGGCTTACTTTAATAGCTATTAAACTAAAGAGAGCTTGGCACATACATTAAATAAATAAATATTGGTGGACAATTCACAAACAACACCATCTGACCCTAAACTAAGCAAAGCTTGTATCATGGCGGCCAGATAGCTGATATAATCTTAATATAAATCTCCTGTCATGTTTGTCCGCGATGGATTCATAAGCTACTTAACTGATTTGAACCAAATTTGCACACCGTGTGCAGTTTAATCCAACTTGAAAGATAGGATAGTTTTTTTGTCGATTAATAGTCTTTATATGACAATATCCGAGCGAAGCCGGGACGGGCCACTAGTACTTATATAATTATAAATACATACTTATTATACATAGAAACACCCAGACACAGTGCAAACATTTGAATTCATCACACAAATATTTGCACTGGGTGGGAATCGAACCCACAACCGTCGGCTTTGTAGGCAGAGCTACTACCAACTAAGCCACGAGGCCAGTCTTGAGCCACATTATTTCACAACATCCCTCTTTTTTTCTGGTAGGTTTATTATACATTAGTATGTAGTACACAAGTTAGAAGCGGGCTCAATTCAGTGATACAAGTATTTTTCATATCAGGCACAAACAGCCAACTTAATGTTTCCACAGCTGGGACTCGAGGCCTTCTTCAAGGCCTCGAGTCCCAACTGCATGAAATATTACACTTTGGAAGTTTTGCCTCAATGACAATTGTAATAAGAACAGATATCAATGTATAAAACTTCACAAACCCTGGACAGCATAATAACTAAATGAAACTTTTAAACAAAGTAATAATTATTTATTTAAACAAAAATATTTTAAAACATAAGCCTGTAGGGATTTTTGCAAAACTTTCAACCAGTTTATCACTAAAATTGTTTAGGTTTTTATTTCTTGTAGCTCTGTGTACACTCATCATGGCCAGGCCATTCAGGCGATCTTCTGCCATGGTGCTTCTTAGCTAGGTATGTTTTTAGTCTTCTGAGGCTGCTAATGTATCGTTCTACTGTCCAGCTGGTCGTGCATGGTAAAGCGAACAAAATGTTCAATGCTTTTTCCGTTTCGGGAAAGAAGGAATTTGTTTCTCTTAGGACATCAACCGGCATTACGTTCATGACTTCGGGAAGACTGGTGCGCTTGGTTTTGAACCCGAGGTCTACAGATTGTCAGTCGCAGTTCTCCCGTCTAGACCAGACGTAACTTTCTAGGCACTACAAACTCGTCAAACAATAGCCGGCTAAGCCTATAATTTCCTACAAATTCTATGTTGGAAATTGGCATTGAGAAAAGAGAAATTTATCACTGCGCAGGCGACACCGGTTCTTTTTACGCTCCAAACGGTCTTACGTACAGCAGCTTCAATTAATACAATTTTTGCAAGCATAATAAGTTACAATTTGCCAAAAAACAATCATCCGCAAAACAAAAGGTAACACTTTTGATGTCGTCGATTTTGAGGTTAAAACTAAGAAAAATGATCTGTCAAATTCAAATTCTCGTTTTAACTTTCGTTAATTAGAGTAAGCTTAGCACACGTTTTCGTTGAAAAAAGTTCGATCGCAATGAACAACGGAACGAAATAGAAACAGAGTAGCAAAGTCGCGAAACTAATGTCGAAATTACGTTTTCAATAGAAAGAGAGTAGACGCCCTCTGTTCTATCACGAATAAGATCTAGGCAATCTAGGCATTACACAGATTGTTTTTACAGATTTGCGTCACAACCTCAATCTGAAATCTCGATACCTACTTCTTGCTATTATATTTTATTTATCTAAGATCTCTGGTACAAATGAGGTTGCACTGTGGACTTTTAAAATAAGACTTAAATGGTTGATCGAGCAGTCATATGACTTGAGTCAGTTCTATTGTTTTATCATTTGTTAAGGGCGTACCCCGAGCAAATGACCTTGAGTATTTCTTACCTTATCGCACACCGCAAGAAAGAGCAAGAGAGAAACAGTAGGCTTTGCCGCTGATTTACGCTCAATTTTTAGAATACACTCTTTATAAAATCAGATTTTGGTTTTTTGAAAAAAATAAAACTACCAAAATGTTCGTAATGGAATCGTCTATCCGTTGGTGTAAGTACAAAATCAAAATAATGGAGGTTTTCCGAGGAGATGCATGATAACTACAATTATTTAATTTTTTCATGGTTTCGTTGTGAGGCGATTATTTAAACAATAAGTTCATTAACAAAAAAATAAAACTACCATTTTGAAGCCAAGAAGTTGTAGAAATTTATGTATTTTTTACCAGTTGCTATATGTTTTGGCTAATGAGTATATAGCTCTGAAAACTGGACAAAAAACTCGTTTTGCTGGGGGACGCACCTTAAGTTATTATTCGGCCATTTTTAGGGTCCGTAAAACGTAAAGCGGAACCCTTATAGATTCGTCATGTCTGTCTGTCTGGCCATCCGTATGTCACAGCCACTTTTTGCCAAAACTGTGAGAACTACGCTGTTGAAACTTGGTAAGTAGATGTAATCTGTGAACCACATTAAGATTTTTACAAAAAAAAAATTACGGGTGCCCCATACTTAAAACTGAAACTCATAATTTTTTTATAAATAACTCATAAGTTTATCGATAGGTCTTCAAAAATGATATTGAGGTTTCTAATATAATTTTTTCTGCACTGAATAATTTGCGCGAGAGACACTTCCAAAGTGGTAAAATGTCCCCACCGACGAACCAGCCAACGAAGTGTCTGTTGTGGAAGCCCCACGTTTGTGGAGGCCCCGTGGCGTATGCCCCGTTTGCCCTCCCCTAAATCCGGCCCTTGTCCTCCCCCCTCTAACTTCTAAAATAAGAGAATTATAAAACTGTAACAGACGCATCCAATAGTGAAGTTCCGGCGAACGTCAATAGATGGCGCTACGGTAGAATTAGAACACGCTAACGTTTGTTAACCAGCAATCTACATACATCCAGTGTGTCGTCCATTGCGGTATCCATTCGTAGGCTCCTCTAACGTATATAGCGGACAGCTGCCTGGCCCTATACCACGTCTACAGAGTACCTACTACGAGTCACAGTATCGGACAGCTGCCTGGCCATACTACGACATCTCTTCCTTCCGCGTTGTTTCCGGATTTCTTTTTGTTTGGGCATTAATAAATCACCGTTCCGTGTGTATTCTCTATTATTCGCCATCATCACCCACTACAACTGACGCCCAACGTGTAATAATAGAGACGCACCGGTACTTTAATGTCTGAAAAAACTGAAACACTAGAAAAAACTAAGGAAGAAAGAAGGACGTCGTCAAAGTCAAGCCCAGTGTTGAAAACTAAGAAACAATTACTTGCAAGACCAAGAAGAACGTGTCAAGCCAAAGCAAAAATGGCTGTAACATTTTCCGAAGAACAGTTTGAAACACTTATCACTACACTGTCATCAACGGGCCGTAGTCGTTCATTTGCCTCCTGCACTGCTTCGTATTATGGTGAAAGATGTACTGAGGCTGTAGAAAACTTTTTATCTGCAGTTCGTGTGTACAAACGCCTTGAAAAAATAAAGGACTCCGATGCTCTTGACGGTTTACCCCTACTACTCAAAGAAGAAGCTGGAACATGGTGGCAAGGAGTAAAAGACACCGTAAACACATGGGACGATTTTGAAAGCGCTATTCGACATGCTTTTGGCCCTAAAAAAACCTGCATACGTCATATATCAGGAAATAATGTCCAAGAAGCAAGAAGCGAAAACCGTCACAGAAGCATTTATACACCAGAAAAGAATGTTGTTTGCACAATTACCGCAACCAAAATTGACAGAGGTACAACAGTTGGACATGATTTTTGGACTGTTGCATCTGAACGTACGAGAAAAAATTCCTCGAGATACAGTGCACAACTTTTACGACCTCATTTCGGCTGCACGAGGAGTTGAAGATATTATTTTTGAGAAGAAGGGAAATTTCAGTGAGCAGAAAGATAACAAATCAGAAGACACATTAATTGATTCATCTGCTACTTCTGAATCAAAAAAATCTAAAGTGCGCTGTACCTTCTGTCGTAAACCAGGACATCTGATGGCTGATTGTAGAAAGTTAAAATACAAACAAAGCATAGAGCAAGACAGCAAGAAAGAAGACGTGCAATGTTTACGCACTGTCACATCTACTCCAAAGGTCACATGCTATGGATGTGGTGCTCCAAATGTATACCGAGCCAACTGCGATACATGCAACAAATCAAAGAGTTTTGCTAATGCGGACATTGGATTTTGCTCAGTCAACGTGTCAACTGACGCTAGAGCCAGACCGGTCATATTTCCCAAAATTGAAGGCGTAACAGGATCTGCTTACGTTGACACGTGTGCAAAATCAAGCATCGCTTCGCATTCCTTGTACCAGAGACTAAAGGAAAAGGGTCATACGTTTGAGAGAGTACTAGTAAATTTCGCATTGGCAGATGGTGTAAAAAAGCGAGAATGGGTACTAACTACAAAAGCTTCTGTCACATTGGAAAATAAGACCATTACGACCACTTTCTTAGTCTTGCCTGGAAAGGAAGAAAATCGTACGCTTCTAGGAGTAGGATTCATACAGGATGCTGGCATGGTGTTGAATCTCGCACAATTCACGTGGCATTTTGAAGGAGAAGATACCACATACGAACTGTTTAAGGAAGACTTCGTAATTTTTAATAGCCGCACAGATCAAGTAAAACCAACAATGCAACCAAATTTGCCAGAAGGTTCTGCGACGGCGAATAAATATGAAGGATGTCTTGCCCCAGATGCTAAAAAAAGGAAACTCCTCTTTGATGGACATGATCCCGTAATGGAATCGCTGTACGATGATGCTTGTAGATCGATCGATACAATAGACATAATGCTGTCGCCGCATTCTGAAAATTTGTTCCCAGATATAAATTTAGACCCCAACATTGGCTGAAGCTAATGACGCCCTTTCATAATAAAAACTGATGCCAGTAATCATGCAATCGGAGCAGTTTTGGTGTAGGGGGAGAATAAATAGAGATTTGCAACACTATCAAGAGTTCAACTATTGATCTTAGTCTTGCGTACATCATCGTAGTCATCTTACATTTGACTGTGAACATTTGTTGCTATCTAGAACTGGCTCTCTCGTCGGGTCGTCGTCGGAGCCAGAGGGGGAGACTGTAACAGACGCATCCAATAGTGAAGTTCCGGCGAACGTCAATAGATGGCGCTACGGTAGAATTAGAACACGCTAACGTTTGTTAACCAGCAATCTACATACATCCAGTGTGTCGTCCATTGCGGTATCCATTCGTAGGCTCCTCTAACGTATATAGCGGACAGCTGCCTGGCCCTATACCACGTCTACAGAGTACCTACTACGAGTCACAGTATCGGACAGCTGCCTGGCCATACTACGACATCTCTTCCCTCCGCGTTGTTTCCGGATTTCTTTTTGTTTGGGCATTAATAAATCACCGTTCCGTGTGTATTCTCTATTATTCGCCATCATCACCCACTACAAAACTAAAAAAATATATGATGTACATTACCATGCAAACTACCAACGAAAACTGGTTTGAACTCGATCTGATGAGTCGTTTTTTTTAGTACGTCATAAATACGCTATTATTAAAACATCGATCAAAATTACATCGAACTACGAGAACTTATTTATCATGTTACTTGCTGCTACGGAACCCTTCATGGGCGAGTCCGACTGGCACTTGGCCGCTTTTATTTGTCAATTGTTTTTCTGTGGGCACGCTGATTCCCGAAAGTGTAAAGTCTACAATTTATGGGAGAACTCAGGGCAGTGCACCCTCACTCGCTCAAGGTCGCGCGGTTTTAGCCTACAGCTAGACCGTTCCTTCCAGGAAACAAGTGACAGTCGAGTCGGTTGTCGGACGCACGGCTGAGCGCTCGCGCAAAACGTTTCCCGCGCATATTGTTATTAGATAATATCTCGTAAACCCTCCGCGCTAGACAGGGACAGAGTTACGCGTTAGAAGAGAGAGTTGAAAATCGCGACAGATATTGAGCGCTAATGCGAGCTGAATTGAACTTTGTTGTGTCCCAGCAAGAGTCGCTATTTATATAATTGTTTTTGGTAAGTGAGGCTTCTGTACTAATATTTATTTATTCTGTGCTCAGGGTGCCACCAGAGCGCCTTTGGTGGCACTGAGTGCCCCCGCGTGCCATCACATAAAGTCCAGGGGGTGTACCACCTAACTAAAACTGTCTTAGCTTTGATGTCGATCTCTCTTTTCTTTCCGCTTGAAATGATAGAGACAGCAATAGCACAGAATAATTAATATTACTACAGAAGCCACACTTACCAAAAACAACTATACAGGGTTACAGGAATCAGCCTGCATCCTTTTAAGGGGATGTTAGGTACATTCAATACGTCAACTTTTGTTCTACAGTTAAAAAAAAAAGAGTTTTTTCTTTTACAAAAAAAAAAAAATTTGCACGGTCTAAAAGCATCGAACTCTTCGTAACAATTCGTAACAAGAGCGCGTACGCTCTTTAACGCGCAAAAAATGATGTGCCGAAGTGAATAAACACTAAAAAGTCGCCAAACAGTACAAAAAAGGGCAACAACGAAAGAGTTTTAACGAAAGTTTGTCACGTTAGTGAACATAAAAAGGATTTTAGAAGGAGAGGTAGGTGAAGGGGAAGTAATAAACAGTTATAAAACAAGTATATTAAAAGAATGGGGAAACAAAGAGATAAAAGGGTAGAGAGGAATTAATAAAACGATGTAAAAATAATCAGAAAGAAACTTAAGAGGGCTAGAGGCTGGAGGTCTTCAAAGGCTTGCATTAGGTTCAGCGTAGTATGGAGGTTTCCAAAGGCTTGCAGCAGGAGTTCAGTAGCACGTAGCCCGTAGGATTACGTGGCTTGCAGCAGGAAAGGCTCTTCAGCAGTCAGCATCAGGTTCAGGGTTCCTCTTCAGCGGTCTGCATCAGGTTCAGGGTTCATCTGGCTTACAGCAGGAAAGGTTCTTCAGCAGTCAGCATCAGGTTCAGGGTTCTCCGTAGCACGTAGCCCGTAGGATTACGTGGCTTACAGCAGGAAAGGCTCTTCAGCGGTCAGCACCAGGATCAGGGTTCTCCGTCCTTCCCAGATGACAGGGCTCAGTCCACAGCCAGTGGTTAAAGCCCTTCCAGGCATCTTCATGTTCTTTTCCTTGAAGCTAGATGTGTTTACTTGGGAAGCCAATTACTCTCTGACCATCTCAGCCTCTGAGATTCATAAAGAAAACTTTCAGTGTTTTGAATCTAGAATAAGGAGACTTTATTTTAATATTAATAGTCCAAAGAGGATTAGGTCGAAAAACTATACGACCTTATGAAAAGGGTAGAGGTTGCCTAGAGACGGTTGTTGTTTGAAGTATGATAATGTAAACAAATAAGATTTTAGAAAAACGTAAATTTTACAGGTTTAAAATGAGATATATATAATTCCAGAACAATATCATAATGATGAGAAAATTATTCTTTATCGTATGGAAACGATTAAAAAGATATCAGTTGTATGAAAATTTGGTATGTAAGTATACGCATCTCTCCTATAAAAGTGGTGATTTTGAAATGAAAATAAGGATAAAATGTACATTTACATATTGTCATAGAATAGATAATACAGATAGAACGGACACTCCCCACCCCCGCCAGTTTCAAGCTTCCTACCCCTCAAGAATGCGAGAAGCACTCAACGAAGGGTTATATCGGACGACAATTTTCTATGAGAATACGACCATGATGTGTTGTGTTGCTGTGTTATTTAGGTACCAAATTTTTCATCTGTTTAACGAAACAAGAATAACAGATTTTTTATTTCATAAGAATTTCTCTATTAAACTAGGATTGAATCGTTTTTCTACTGTTTTGATAAGTTCACAATTTACAAAATCACTAGAGTGTTACCAATTTAGTGGATTTATTTACTAAGATTGCTGCAATTCAGATTTCTTGGTGAGTGATTATTTTTTAGCGTTCAAACGACGCAAAAAAAGAAAAAGGTTCTATATTAGACTATATGTAGTTTTATGTGCGTCCATGGATATGTCCGTCAATAGTGAACACTGAATATACGGTTTCAGTACAGTTCAGGTACTTATTTAACCACTTGACTGTCCGCGCTAGCAGACTTTTTTCCGGTCAACTGTCTAACGTTGCCGCTCGATAGAGGCGTATAAAAAACCGCGCGACCTCTCCTGATAAAAACGTTAATTAAAATAGAATTATAGAATCGATTTCAAAAAGAAAAATATATTTGAATACAACTTCTTACCAATAAACCAAATTCAAACTTAAATTTGTGATCTTCGTCCAGTTAAATTCAAGTTATTTTTGTTGAAATTGCGAAAACTACCACACCGATTCAATCCAAAATCGCATGGAACTGGAATGGAAACCTTGGAACAATAATCTTATCAAACAATAAAAAAGATCTAGCAAAATCTATTCACAATTGACGAAGCTATACCGTAACATTCATACGAAAAAATAAAAATGTATTTGAGAACTTCCTCCTTTTTCAAAGTCGGTTAAAAATAAAACTTCTTAAGTTATTTTAAGCTTTGACTTTGACATTGGCTCTTATTTTTGACTTATACAGCTTCACTTGTTCTACTTCTAGTTTTTATGTCAGGCGATATACTTTAATTTTATAGTGTGCTTTGAACATAGATACACTATCACTACACTATTCGCAACATTTAAAATTATATGCGTTCCTTCCAACAAATGTGAATATTATGTAATTCGCCATTTATTTGACATGAAATAAGTGATTCATGAAGCTATGAGCCGTTTTCCGACGAGACAAAAAGATATGGTTTAAAAGCTGTCTAGCCCCGGGAGGCCAGATTTGGGCAAAACCGGTTTTGAGACTAAAAACCTTATTTTTTCATTATATGCATAGTCGAATATTAGTTTATTTTGATGCCTAAGAGATAGGCGATAATATTAATTAATTTATTGTCGTTTACAGACACACAAAATTTGGTTTCATTTTTTAGTAATGATTTTTTGTGTGACGTCACGACGCCGGCCGCATCGCGAGTCGGGCTTAATGGGTTAATAAAACGATAATAGGAGGCGCTTGTAGGTCTTTTGGTTTGTTGTCAAAAGCGGTAGGCGCAATGGGACTCAATTCATTTAATTTGCGAAAGCACTACTTCTAGTAATAAATAATAAACTACTTTATCCATGTACGCATTTTATTCGAATGAAAACTTGAAAACTATATCAAAACATCAAAATTTCAAAACATATTCGTAAACCTGATGAAAGACAAAATATATATTTTTTAAATTTATTCTTGGCTATGGATACTAATCCTTCAGCCGAGAGAGTATCTCTCTACTTAGTCTGTGGATAAAATATTGTCCTATCAGTGTTGCTATTTATATCTTTGAATTTTCCTTCTACTTTGGCTTAGTTGGTGTCTATTATTGCCTCGGGAGTTCTAAAGATTTTTACTGAAAAGGGATTGTGATATGTAACGGTTTTTTATTACATTATCAACCTAATTAGCTATTTTTATTCCCAATATTTTAAAAGTTTAACACAATATAAAAATTGTTTTAGTATTAAATTCCTTAATGTATTTAGGGTTTTTATAAAAGGTAGACATACCAAACTAATCAGCTAAGCTAAGAGGAGATGTATCTAAATTTAAGTACATAAATAATTGATGTGTTAACGAAAACTCTTAACTTTTAAATTATCACAAATATAATTATATATCAAAAAAAAATAATTTAGATTCGATTTTTTCCCTGAAAACGGGTAGGGTCTCTAAAGGGATTACACTGTTGAGAGTATATGGTAGAGACAGATCTATCTGCATCTCGAACAATCGCCATCTAGTGCGTCCGTTGGAACTATTTTTGTCTCGTCGGAAACTCCCTCATTCGGAAAAAAAAATCCGGAACTGGCAACATAAATCGGCCAACAGCTGATTCTGCCGATTTGTTGCATTTAGCGCGTATAAGTATTTAGTTATACTTTCATGTTTACAAACTTTAATTTGAGTTGCAAAACCATATTAAATACTTGTACTGTTCGCTGCCGTATTAGATGTGAATACCTAATTCGTGTGTGTATCGTAACTTAGTGTATGATTTGAGTGAACTGTATTACAATGCGCGTTATACGTAGATTACAAAATGCAACCAACGTAGACACGTAATTTTATCTAATTCAATGTTTGTGATTTACAACGAAATAGGTGTGTGTGTGGAGTGATTAATATTTGGTCAGAACAAAGTTTTTTCCTTGGGTAAGTCTCAAATGTGTACCTACTAAAAACCAATAGGTAGGTAATACTTTTTACTTTTTTGGTTTGAATTTTCTCCCTTCTGATTTAAAAAGTTATATTTGCATTAAAGATCCAACACTCGGTAAGATTGTAGGCCACTTAACACTGGCAGGTGAACTCACGGGTCACATCTAACTATTCCATAAAATAATTCAGTAACCCTAGCCGACACGCACACATGCGTAAATATGTGCGAACAACATCTGCGTTGTTGTGTGGAGAGTAGGTAAGTCGACTGGACCGTTAGTATGGAGTTTAGGCCGAGTGTCCGGGGTGTGATATTGTAGCCAATATGTAATGTTACAAGTTGTAGAACAAAAGTTGTTTGTTTAAATATACAGAACATGTGCTTAAACGGATGCAGGCTGATTACCAATAACCCTGTATAAATAACGACTCTTGCTCCCAGCAAGCAGCACAACAAAGTTTAAGAGTGCGCCTAAAGCCAGGAAAAAAACAGATTTCAACCGCGCGACGCGTTTCTTAATGTGATGTTCATAAAGTCGAGAATAGCATGACACAGTTTGGAGGAAAAATCAATATTTAATCAGGAGTCCATTTTTGACCAAGTTTTATTTAATTACTCAATAACTAGACATAAATTTAAAAAAGTGTTCGGTTAGGTACTTTACTAGAACGTACAAATAGGAATTTTATTACCAAAAAATAATGTGGGGTCATTGCTGATAATTTCGAGTACTTACTCGAATTAAAACGGGTTTTTTCGGTGTCATTTTTATTTTTTTATTGTAAAAAACTCTGATCTATTTTTAAAATTCTATTCGGTTATTGTGCTTCTTCTTGATTGGACCCATACGTCAATATTTTTTTTGTCATAGTTTTTAGTTTCTTAACTTCAGTGAGCGGCGTCGAAAATGTCCTTTTTTCGTTTTCTGGCTTTAGGCGCCCCCTTAATTCAGCTTGCAATACTTGTCGCGATTTTCAGATAAACATTTGCGCTCTTTCTAACGCGTAACTCTGTCCCTGTCTAGCGCGGAGGGTTTACGTATCTAATAACAATAAGCGCGGGAAACGTTTTGCGCGAGCGCTCAGCCGTGCGTCCGACAACCGACTGTCACTTGTTTCCTGGAAGGAACAGTCTAGAGGTAGGCTAAAACCGCGCGACCTTGAGCGAGTGAGGGTGCACTGGCAATAGCAAAGCGAAAGCCGATTTAGTTAGGCGGTAGAAGGGCGGGTTATTATGTTACATCATCAACACCCCACTAAATGTTCCCACTGCTGGGACTCGGGGCCTTCTCTCGCAAGGAGAGAGTTAAGGCCACAATCCACCACGCTGGCCCAGTGCGGGTTGGTGGATGACACATGACTTCGAAAGATTCTAAGTAAATGTCGGTTTCCTCACGATGTTTTCCCTCACCATTTTTAGTGGGTTTTTGTGAGTTTGTGATGGTGTGCGCGAGCATCGTAAAATAAAAATTGGCAGTCATAGGATCTGCCGATAGAAGTGAAAACTTACAACTCAGAATTTGATAGCTTACCTTGGAAACTACACGGGTGACACCGGTAGGCGTGGCCTCGCCATCATGGCATGGCCATCTAGAAATACAGTACAGAAATACAGTCAGCATTTCCCATTGGCTGATACGTTTCTAGATGGCCATTGGCCATGCCATGATGGCCTGTCCACGCCCTTTCAGCATTTCCCAATGGCTGACGTATTTCTAGATGGCCAATAGCCATGGTCCCGAGTTTACCCGAAGCTTTCTTATCATACCCGAGCATGACGAATGAATTCAATTCACAGCCCACGAAAAATCTGTCTAGGCGCGCCTAAAGAAGTTTTTACTTCAATAAAAATTTAGTTACATAATTTTTTTCAATTTTTTTTTTCACTTTCCGGTTGATTCTGTACATAAAGTAGTATTACTTCAATAAGAGGTTTCTTAAATTTCTTAAGTTTCTTAAACGATTGTTTTTCTAGGTAAACACTCTCCTTCGTAGACCGCATCGTCGCTTAACATCAGGCGAGACGGCGGTCAAGTGTAAACCTATAAAATAAAATAAAAAGAGCGTTTTGAGGATGCAATTAGTTCTGTCAAAATAGTTCTCAATTTCACCATAGGTGGCGACAATGTGTCAATTTTTTGACAGTTCTCATTGGATTTTGAATCTTGAAAACGGTTGATTGTTATTTGTTTAACGTAGTGACGACACAATTGACATTTGAATACAAATTAATAAATATATTTACAAATTTAAGTTACGGCTGGTCTAGTCGGGAGGACGCCACCTGCCGATCCGGAGACCCCGCGCTTCTACCACCTAACGAAAAACGCTTTGATGCTTTGGTATCGCTGTCTCTTTTCTTCTCGCTTGAAATGAAAGAGACGGCAATGCCAAAGCGTCAAAGCGTTTTTCGTTAGGCGGTAGACCCCCCGGTCGGAATTCCACGCGCACTACTGTGTTTCGAAGTAATATGCGTAATGGCGCTAAAAAAAAAAATGGTAAAAGGTCCTGAGGTTTCTGCGTTAGCCTGATATTCAATTGACAATATATCTGAGGAAAACTGACAAACATAGCAGAAACAGCCACTGAATGTTTCTACAGCTGATACTCGCAGCCTTCTCTCGCAAGGAGGGAAGGCCATAGTCCACCACGCTGGCCCAGTGTGCGTTGGCGGCATATCGAACGATTCGAGGGCCATATTGGTTTTCTCACGATGTACTTATTGCTTCACCGTGTTTAGGGCTACGTAAAAACGGAACCCTTATAGATTCGTCATGTCTGTCTGTCTGTCTGTCTGTGTGTCCGTATGTCACAGCCACTTTTTGCCGAAACTATGAGAACTACACTGTTGAAACTTGGTAAGTAGATGTATTCTGAGGACCGCATTATGATTTTTAGAAAAAAAAAAAATTAGAACTGAAACTCAATTTTTTTTTCATCACACCTATTCGTTTGGCGTGTCTATCGCTATAGATAGATAGTCTTCAAAAATGATGTTGAGGTTTCTAATGTAATTTTTGTCTACACTGAATAATTGCGCGAGAGATTTGCCCCCCCCTCCTTCGCCCCGAAGACTTAAAATAAGAGAATGATAAAACATATAAATGATGTAAATTACCAGGCAAACTTCCAACTAAAATTGGTTTGAAGTTTAAACTCGATCTGCTGAGTAGTTTTTTTTAGTACGTCATAAATACACTATTATTAAAACATCGATCAAAGTTACACAGAACTACAAGGACTTATTTATTCTGTTATAACTTGCTGATACTGAACCTTTCATGGGCGAGTAGGACTCACACTTGGCCGCTTTTATTAAATTAGCAGCATTACGGCCATAAGTTTTAAAATACAGTGGTGACGGATGAACCAAGGCCTCCGGATCGGATCGATAGTCGCCGTTCTCTTGACTAGACCAGCCGTAACTTCGCAGGCCAATTGCCCAATAGGTCTCTTTATAAAAAAAACTGCTGCAGTCTCGAGACTCTCGAGTCTCTAGGCAGGAGACTCTCGCATAGAAAAAAATCTGCTCTCTGCTCTCTATTAAAAAACTGCGTGAGTTACGAGACTGAGGAAAGGCTCGCATAGGCCCCTTTATTAAAAAAAAACTGCCGCAATCTCGAGTCTCGAGGAGATGCTCGCATATATCCAATTACTTAAAAAAACTGCTGAAGGTTCGAGGCTCAAGGCTCGAAGAATAGCTCGCACAGGTCTCTTTATTAAAAAAAAGTGGTGCATCCTCGAGTCTCAAGGCAGGAAGAGACGCTCGCATAGGTCCCTAAACTAAAAAAAACTGCTTCAGTCTCGAGGCTCTAGGCAGGAGAAAAAACTCGCATAAGTTCCTTTATTAAAAAAAACTGCTGCAGTCTCGTGTCTCTAGACAGGAGGATGTGCTCGCATAGGTCCCTTTACTAAAAGAAACTGCCGCAGTCTCAAGGGTCGAAGCTCGAGGAGACGGTCGCATAGGGCCCTTGATTTAAAAAAAAAATGCAGTCTCGAGTCTCAAGACTCGAGGAGTCGCTCTCATAGCTCAAAGGTCCCTTAGGCTCATAGGCTTATGGCACTAGATTTTAAGTTATTATTTGTATTGTTCAATTTTATTGTTTTAATTTACCTATGGTGAAATTGAGAACTATTTTGACAGATCTAATTGCATCCTCAAAACGCTCTTTTTATTTTATTTTAATTTACTGGTGTGCATAATAAAGTGTTTCTGTATGTCTGTCTGTCCCGTTATTAAAAAAACTACTGCATTCTCGAGGCTCAAGGCTCGAGGAGTCACACGCATTGGGTTCTTTAGTTAAAAAAAACTGCTGCAGTCTTGAGTCTCTCGACAAAGAGGCGACGCTAGTAGTCGCATGGCTGCACTTCCCGCCGAGGACAGACGTAGAACGTAATTAGTGCTCGCATTAATTTATGGTTTCGCTGGCTGAACCCGCCGCCGGCCGCGATGAATCACGCGGGCTGCCAGATCGAGTCTAGCGAATACCCCACTTTGCGGGAAATTACCCCATATTATACCCAGAGAACATAACATTATTGAAGTGAAATATTGTTTTGGCAAGTTGAGCAATTTTTGGTAGCGGAAAAACTTTCGTTTTTACTTTTACAGGCTTACACTTGACCGCCATCTCCCAACAAACAAATACGTCGTATAAGTCTTGACTTGTACGACCTAAAGTTGGATAGCAGTCTTACAATGGTAATGAGATGACTACCAGGTCCTATAGATGTCTTTAATGCAACTAATTAGTCGTGCGACGAATATGTCATAGTAAACTGGTATTAGCAACGTTGGGGATACCAAACGATACGACGTTATATTACAGTCTTAGCTAAAACGTTTGTACGACAACGCAATAGTCATACTAACGTTATAGTCCAATAAACGTTTTGAACACACCAAATTATGTTTTTGGAAAACCTTTATACAACATTTATACAACGTGGATGTTATATAGACGTTTTCATAGTGCCGTTTATATAACAATCAGTACCTTGTTTTACAGCGGTCAATTAAATACTCTTAAATGACTGTGTTGTTTATTGACGACTCAAATATAACCTTTATATTACATGATGTCCGTTTAAAGTCCTGTCCTGACTTTAATCAAACTTGCAGTCGCATTTAAGTCAGGTTTTGACTTTATAATGATTAGACGACCATATTTACGGAAGTTTGATGAATTTTTCCTACGAAAAACCGCACTGCACTATGAAGTGTTATTTCCTGAAATAGATTTACAAATAATAAATTTTGGTGAATATTGACAATACGAAAAGGGTTTTAATGTTTTTGAGGAACTCTAATAGCTAGCTGTCATGGCGACCATCATCATCATTATCAGGTCGTACAGAGGTAAGTGTGCGAAAAAAGCAACAGTCAGACATTTTTAGAAAAAAAATAAAACTATTTTTGTTAATGAAAATATGATTATAACACAAAATTACTAGGGGGCATGAAAATCTGAATAGTATTCACATAGGTATATTATCATAAAACTTCAGTTCCCAGTCAAACTAAATAGCATGAGAGACAGATAAAGTAAGCAAGATATGAAAATTAAATAACACTCGCCTTATTATTTCCCAGTTGCAGTAAGTTGTAGTATGTTTTTCTTTTACACTAAATTAAATCTTCGAACGAAAAGTTAGGATGCGACTACTGCGCGACGAAAGTCATCACATAACATTTGTACGACTGTTGAATGACGTTAACGAAGTTGGCTCGAGCTTTCTGTATGATCATTATACGACCATTTAGGTCGTATAACTGGGGCCATTTTCGCGTTTAGTAAACGTTATTATAACGTTAGTATGACTTTATTATAGCGATGTATGGTATTCAGATAACGTTTACTTAACCTTTATACGACGTTAAATTGTTACTTGGGCTGTTAAGCGACGATACGGTCTACGATGGAGCGTGTTTATCTAGAAGAAACCGAATCACTCTCGATTTGAAGACACAAATATTGTAACCATCAGTGAATACCTACTCAGGCAACGTATTCCATAGCCTAGACGTTCTTATCACAAAAGTAGAGTCAAATCTCTTAGTCTTCTGTCTTTGTAACATCGACCGTGAAACGATGTCACTTTTTCGAGCTACGAGCATTATTGGTTTGTGTCACTGACATATTAATGTTGAGCCTCAGCGGTGGCGGTCGCATAAGGTCGGAACGGCTGCGGAACAGCGGAGCGGGATGTTTCCTGGATGGAGGGTGAAATCTTGTGAGCTGGGTGAGAGCACAAGGCCTAGACTAAAGGCCTAACTAGAACTGACAAGAATACATAATATTCTTGGTAATTAAACTGTTTGCATATTTAATATCACTATACTAATATTAATAAGAAACGTGTTTGGTCAAACGCGAGACGCCGATGGTACATATCGCACGAGAATGAATCACGAACTGGAAGCGCTGATTAACAAGGAAACGATTGTCAGGTTCTGTAAATCTCAACGGCTTAGATGGGCGGGTCATCTGGAGCGAATGGAGAGGCATAGAGCAGCAAAAGTTATGACCAATTGGACCCCACAACAGAAGAGACCAGTTGGGAGACCAAAAAAGCGATGGAAGGACTGTGTGGAGGAGGACCTCAGAAGCATGGGTAGAATTACAGCGTGGAAAAGAAAGGCAAGAGATAGAGCGACATGGAGGAATATCGTAGAGAAGGCCAAGACCCACAAAGGGTTGTAGCGCCAAAAGAGAGAGATACTAATATTAATATTAAAAACACGAAAGTTTGTGAGTATGGATGGATGTTTGTTACTCATTCACGTAAAAACTAAAGAACGGATCGGGCTGAAATTATAATCTGGAAGACACATAGGCTACTTTTTATCCCGGGAAAACAACAGGAACTACGCTGGCAAAACAGTGAGGTGCTAATAGTGTCTAGATAAAAATGTTAATCGTATAAAAACACGTTTTGCCTGGAAGAAATCGCTATAAGCAATAAGGCCGCCATTTATGGCACTAGTTATAAGTTATTTTATTTGCTTTTATTTTTTTCACTGTATTTGTATGTTAGTGTGCATAATAAAGTATTTTTGTCTGTCTGTTTTAAAATCATAAACTAGTTATTCCAAAGTAATGCAAAGTGACCAAACGCTGAATTTATCATAATTTATTATCGCTAAGATAAAAATAAACTCGAAACCATTAACTATAAGTACCTACTGGACCTATACTGTAATCATTAGCTGATACACTTTTCTAGTTGATAATTTTGACATTCAAGTTACAATTTAACAATTTTGAAATTCGACAAAGTTTTATTTTGCGTCTAGGTTTCAGATTAGTAATGTGTTTTTCCAGCTTTTATAAAACTGGTACTACTAAATTGACAGCGTTTAGTTTCCTTGATTCTACCTAAATAAATAAATAGGTAAATTTATGTACTTATTTGCGAAAATGGGTAGGTACTTACAAAAAGATCTTAAATGTTTACATTGAAAATTCCTTCAACCTTACGGCATGCAAACATTAGGTTGTCTGTCTATGACAATTTGATAACAAACTTTGTAATTCACCACTTTAAGCTGCCAATTCAAGGGATAATGGAACAAAGTAAATGAGTAAGTAATCAAGAATAATTATACCAATGTCTCTGAATAAATAAATAATTACTCTATGTAACATCTAACATGCCACAACACAAGCACTGAGCGCGTAACTGTAAAAGTCCAACCAGAAAACTAATCGCACTATTACCCGATTTATTGGGAGTTTCCGACAGACTGGCGCCTCACACACCCCGAACGCGTCGCGCCATCGAGGCTCGGTCCACCTCCTTTTATTTGACTTCACTCCACTGTCGCCCGTCGAAGCAGCGGCACGCGACGGGATCAAAGATAAATAAATTATTTTATTATTTAATATTATAGTAACACATCATATCAAAAATGCGTGAAATCGTGCACCTTCAAGCGGGACAATGTGGAAACCAGATTGGCGCCAAAGTGAGTACCAATTTTGAAATATACGAAAATTCGAATTTTAAATTCTAACCGCGATTACCGGCGCTAAAGCGAATATCAGCTTAAAGTTTTTTTAAGTTGTTTAATAATTTGATTATGTACAGAATCAACCGGAAAGTGAAAAAAAAAATGAAATTCGAATTTCAAATGAAATTGACGACTATATTATTTTTATGTCTTCGTTTAGAATCTCAAAAAGGAATAACTACGGTTTTCAATCGGTTCAAAAATGTAATATAAAATTTCTAAATAATTATATTATTGGTAGCAACATCCAACATCTGAGTGTCTCTCGATATTTTGAAAACACCGGCCGGCTGCAAGAGCATCTGCCATTTTTGTGCAATTTTAGAGCACAAAAGGTGTCTTACCAAAGGTAGAATAATAATATTTATCTTCTAGTGAAGGGTGAGCTGAATATTGCTAGTTATTTTTAAATTTATGTATTTATTTACCAGCCAAACTGTACTTTGGAATTTGAAATGATTAGGCATAGGAAGTTGTTTTACTAAATCGAGGGTAGATAACAATTATATACCTACTTTTTTTCTAAACAAAACCATAAACGGATAATTTAAATCGCACTAATTTTATCCTTCTCCAATTTTAAATAAATTGTTATACATATGCCTATGATGTACATTGTGCATCTATTAAAAATCTTTATACACTCGCCAGAGCGATATACCTACTTAAATGCTGTTAAATTTGACGAGATTTCGTGGGATATCTGAAGTAGATTATTATAAACACTCAAGTTATACATTTTCGTAAATATAATACCTATGTCTGAAACCTGTATAAAGAGACATTACTTATAATGTGTGGGCTGACTAATTTACATCGCCCAACAGAAACTACAGGACGTAATGCGTAAAACTTTGTTTTTTAGTAGGGGTTTGCAATTTTTGAAAATATGTTATTCTGTCTAAGTTAGATAGAATAACATATTTTCAAAAATTGCAAATCTATCGCATAACCAAACTTCTTATTCAGCTATTTTCTGATAAAAGACTAGCTGACTTCGCAAATATTCTGATATAAAAATTGTCAAACGAATAATATAAATAAAAAATGTAAATATAGCGTTTATAAATTAGTAAAATTTAATAGTGGGACGAACAGACGATGCAAAGACGACAAAGATAGTTTACGACTTAACGTTAAAAATTGACCACAAATTAATAAAGAGATAACCATTGAAGTCTTACTTAGTTTCATCAAAGGAGATAACCTATGCCTTGTTAGGTTGTACAGGAACAGGTCTAATCGTGTCTGGGCATGTCTTTCTTGGTTCCAAGATTCCTAGTAAGCAGATGAATATTGGATTAATAGAGATAAATAAATAAATAAATATTGGTGGACAATTCACACACAACAACATCTGAACCCAAACTAAGCAGAGCTTGTATGATGGCGACCAGATAGCTGATATATAATACTTATATAGTTTAAATACATACTTATTATACATAGAAACAACCAGACACAGTGCAAACATTTGAATTCATCACACAAATATTTGTACTGGGTGGGAATCGAACCCACGACCCTCGGCTTCGCAGGCAGAGCTACTACCAACTAAGCCACGAGGCCAGTCAAATAAAGATAAAGGACAAAGTGGAATATTTCGCCAGTTACTAAATCAAGAGGCACACTGGTTTCTACGCCTGTAGTTTTAAAGGCTTATGCGGTATAGGTACTTTGCTAAATTTAGTCAACTGAATTTAGTATCTACTGAATTGAGTGAAGTGTAATAGCATTTAGAAAGCTAGCATGCTACATTCAGAAGCTAGGATGATTTCTGACTGACTTCGTAGTAATGGCGCCAGTACGTACTTTTTTGATTGGTTAAATCTTTAGACCTTCGTTGGTCTGGTCTCTCTTGGCTCCAAATCGAGTAAGTAATTCTCATTATAATATTTTTTTTAGTGCTTAGGTAAAGGTATATTCAGTAAGTTACGGCTGGTCTAGTCGGGACAACAGCGACCGCCGATCCGGAGACCCCGGGTTCAAAACCACGCGCACCACTGTCTTTTCGAAGTCACGTGCGTAATGCCGCTAACTTAAAACGGTGAAGGAAAACATCGTGAGGGAACCGAGACGTACCTAGAATCTTTCGAAGTCATGTGTCATCCACCAACCCTCACTGGGCCAGCGTTCGTAAAAAAATATTTCCTGACATGTAATATTCAGATGATATTGTTCCATCAGCATATCATCAAAGTGTAAACGAAATATTGATATTCACACATTCCTCGAATGTACGCGAGCTGATTACTAATCAGATAAACTACTGCCCGTGAATCAGTTGTTTGTTAGAAATAGTTTCATTTATCTAAGCCTAAATCGATTACACACCAGCTTGTGTTTGTAGCTTCCTACAATAGGGTACAATCCTCTAAAAAACTAAGTAGCCCGTTAGTTAGATTGCCAAAAAATATTGTACACGTATTTTTTCTTTTGTTTCACAAACAAAAAATGACGAAGATACAGCGCTTCGAAGTTTCGTGTGACGTCACTTGTGAGTTCGATTTTTACTCACGAGTGACGTCGCGACCCCCCACTCTCGAAGTTTGATGGTCTATATCTTTGACGATTTTTAATATTATGAAAAAACAAAAAATACGTGTCCAATATTTTTCCATGATCTAGCTGACGGACTAATTAGGATGGTGTATTTTTGACCCAGTCCGGTACCCTATTCAGTAGAAACTTGTTTTTAGAGTTTACAGTGACGGGATGAGCGAAAATTTGCCTGATAAGCAACACGCCTGCACATAACAGTTGTGTCACGTAGTTGTTGGAACATGAAGAGTCCAAAGCATTAACTAGCACTACACTGCACACGTCAGCTACATAAAATGTGTGGTATTTCTACAGGTGAACTCTGGCAACCACTACACTACCATTACAAAAAAATCTAGCTTAAATCTTAACCCTAAATAGACCAACGGTTGTTAAAAATCGTTCTCAGAGACCGATTCTTAATGGCTGTTAGGTTATAAATAGTCTATAAAAGTAAAACAAAAATGGAAAATATCTACATATAAAAACTGAGTATCCTGCATATTTGAGTTATAATATTTTACCTCGTGTCTACTAAAGTTCATTGTATTGTTGAAACAAATATAGAATCAACTTTAGTCATACATTGCATTGAAATTCATAGTAATAAACAATATAACATAAAATATGACTTGGATAATAAATAGGTAGGTATTTGTTAACATTCCATAAATATTAAATCTTCATAAATAGTTATTTACATCAGGCCTTTTATGAGGCTGTATATTAGTGTAAATTATGCCCAAATAGCCACGTTTTGTGGCAATACACGATTAATTTGGACAAGCATACACCCTACTTTTTTCCCAAAGATACGGGAATGGTAATACGCGGGTATAGCCGCGGGGTGGTGCTAGTTATAATTAAAGTCAAAGTCAAAATTAATTAAAATTGCGAATGTGGACATGTGAACATTTGCATATAATTTTGTCCAATCACGTAAGAACTCAACGATTTAGTCTAAAATTCGGAACTTAGAGGTAATCCGGAGTACCACATTTTATTTTATTTATCCCGAAAAATAGGGAAAATTCTTCAGTGAATTATTATTTCTAAATTATATGCGGACAAAGCCACGTAGGTACCAACAAATGCAAGTAATGTATTAAATTTCTTGCTTAAACTAAATTTAAAATATATGTTTAACATCCAGACCACGTCTAGACAGCTCACACAAGAAAAAATTAAACGCAATCAAAATTCACAAATTATTTCCACTAACTTTCGCTTTCCCCTGAAATTGAAACTGTCATATTTTTTTTTAGCAACGAAGCGTTTTGCCATTCAGCCAGCTTTTTACCGATGCCTAAATAATGGTAACGGTCTGTGCCACACTTTACACTTTACTTTTTTATTAGAGCACGTCAAAATGGCCGTGCTTTCTAACAGCAAGAGGTTAAGTATTTTCGGCGAACACGCCATTTTTGACACGAAATCTTTGATTCGAAGACAAGATATGACCGCGATACACGATAATACATATCAAATATTCAATTACGAAATTTAATGGAAAGAAATGGAAGAAATTCCGTTTTGCCAGGAATTTTACAATAAAATTGATACAATGACACCACCATTTGTAGCTCAATCATGTACCCACCGCTGAACGGATCGGGTTGTGATTTGGAACACTGCTAAATTATAGCCTGGAATAACTCGACTACTTTTTATCCCAAAAAAGGACCGGGGACAACGCCGGAGAAACCACGGGGCACTGTTAGTTCTTAAATAAAAAGCGGAAACGTATACTATTTTAATGGCGATGTTCTGTGTCACATTAACGTAGATAGCTGCGTGGATGGATTAGTCTCTTCCGTTCCTCGACTGCGGCTAATGTGCCAGGACGTTCGTAGCTAGGGAAACCCGAAAAATAGAATCTTCCTGTTACTTTGCCACGCTACGTACTACGTGCGTTTCATTGTCATTGACATAATTATGTATACTGACAAACAGTTAGGTTTATCCGTATATCATACTAATCTCAATCATACTGTAAAAACAGAAAAACTGATATTATGTTGTAGATGAAAAATAATTCATGATTGCTCTATAATTATGATAGCGCTAATATTTGATTTTGTCATTGAAATTTGGTAAGTAAGACGACATCTTTTTTACCCGACCGAAAGTAGGGTTATGTTTTTCGCGCGTATCTTGTATTATTTGTTTGTAAATTTCTTTATTCCAAACGGCTAGATGGATTTTGACAATTAATATATTCTTAGATTCGTCTTAATCACTCCAGTGTCCTTAGTTAGTATTTTGTATAACATAATTTTTTTTATCTGTAATTTTTTTGCAGTTGTGTTTTTTAAATGAAAGTACACATCTTAGTACACATCTGCAGCTTAAATTGGTTCTTGTGCACAAATTCCCTGAGATGCATAATAATAAAAAGTAATGAATTGTCCACCAATATTTATTTATTATTTTATTATTTATTATTAATGTACCTACTACAATATTTATTCCAAGTTACAAAAAAAAAATTGGCAGTCATAGGAACTGCCGATAGAAGTGAAAACTTAAAACTCAGAATTTGATAGCTTACCTTGGAAACTACACGGGTGTAACCGGAGGGCGTGGGCTCGCCATCTTGGCACGGCCATCTAGAAATGCGTCAGCATTTCCCATTGGCTGACGTATTTCTAGATGGCCATTAGCCATGGTCCCGAGTTTACCCGAAGCTTTCTTATCATACACGAGCGTGACGAATGAATTCAATTCCCAGCCCACGAAAAATTTGTCTAGGCGCGCCTAAAGAAGTTTTCACTTCAAAAGAGAGGTACTTTTATGACATCGATATGTAGCAGCTCACCTTAAAAAATATTACCTTTTACTTCTAGTTTTTTTAAATTAATAGTGAGATGGAACGAACTGACATGTGTCTAATGGTAAGCAACATGCCTGCCCACAACAATATAGAGCTACATTGTAACTTCTTTCACTCGACCTTAATAAAAAAGAAAAAATAATTACTTTCCCCGTATCACGCCAGTTTTTATCTAAATCGTACGATACTGACTTATTTACAACTTTTGTTAATGGTTTCCAGTAACCTTATTCCCGATAGTTACGGCCCAGTGACGTGTACAAGTTCACTGACTCCCATAATGATGGTAAAAACAATTCGGTCTATGGTAACACCACTCGACACTCCATTACACGTGGTTAGTGTTTATTATCTCTGTAGTTTCAAAATAAATTGTGTAAATTTAGTTTCGTTAGTGGCAACACATTTTTTTTTTGTTTTGCCTCTAGTCTTAAACATACCAAAGAGTTTTGTTTTTGATCGAGTCTCAAATTGTTAATCGAAAGTCAATTACAAATTATTATGTAAATTATTGTTAGTTATGAGATTGATTTTTAAAATGAAAATTGTATCACAGATAGAAAAATAATAATTTCCCGAGAACATGCAACAATATAGTACCCAATAACTAGACACTAGACTAATTCAGACGAATATCTGTTACATCTGCAATTCTGTAAATGTTTCAGTTGTTAGTCTGGTACTTGGGCTTTTGTTTAAACTTTTTTCAATATTATGAGTTTTAATTAGTAAGAAACATTCAAGAAATTCGTGGTGTATTATTTTTTGAGGTGAAAACTTCTTTTGGCGCGCCTAGACAGATTTTTCGTGGGCTGTGAATTGAATTCCAACGTCACGCTCGGGTATGATAAGAAATCTTCGGGTAAACTCGGGACCATAGCCATTGGCCATCTATAAATGCGTTAGCCAAAATGCTGAAAGGGTGTGGGCGTAGCTATTATGGCATGGCCATCTAGAAATGCGTCAGCCAATGGGAAATGCTGACGCATTTCTAGATGGTCATGCCATGATGACCAGGCCACACCCTCCGATTTCACCCGCGTAGTTTCCAAAGTGAGCTATCAAATTCTGAGTTAAATTTTCACTTCTACCGGCAGTTCCTATGACTGCCAATTTTTTTTTTCAAACGTTCACTGCCATTTCGCGATTATAATTATTATCATTATCGTAGGTATTTCACTAACGGACTATGTTGATGTAATCTTTCAGTATCTTCTTTTGTTATCCGGATGTAACTTATTTGTGCTACATTTACGAATGGAAGGAGCCAGACAATGTAAGACCGGAATAATTTTGACACGAACCGTCTGTGATTTGAGCAATAATTGCCTCTCTCTGCGCGGTACCACAATAATTTATATTGTCATTACTATTATTAAAGAAAAGTGGCTGTCCGACCGTTAGCGACCGTTACTTTATCAGAACACTTTCAAATATGGAATCCGTGCGCGATTACAATCCGTAATGAGTGATTGGTTGATTGAGATTTCAAATAACGAATTTGGAACGCGGATTCGATTCTTGCCGATATTAAATGAACAAGTAACGGTTTTCTTTTTCAATTTTATCAAATTTAAGAAGGTTAAGAGTCAATGAAAATAATACAGCAATTTCGGAGGCCATTATGTCCGTTATAAATAGCTATGTAAAAATGTATTATCTATACTTAGATAAAATGATCGAACAGGGAAATGTTTAGTCTCATTTAGCAGTTATTTTCGTGAGTAATGGATAGTGTTATCGTATGTAAACAGATTTGATTCCTACCTACTAAATACCTATAGATATGACGTGTGTTTTTTACATAAGTAATATATCGACAATTCGACCCATTTGACAAACATTTTATTTTGAAATAAATTAACTTATTCCATGCATATTGGTAAAATTCATCAGGTAATAAATAAAATAAAAACATCATCATCATCTTCAGCCTCTATCCCATTGCCGGTTTTAGGTCTTTGTTTGTCACGCAGGCCTATCTTGATTCAAATCGCAATAAATATATAATACATTATCGACCCGTCTTGCGAATCAGCGTAGTAACCTGAATATGCCCCACGTCATGGAACAATCTGTAGTTCACGTGAAATATATATATACACTAGCGGCCTATTCCGGCTGCGCTCGGATATTGTCATTTAAAGACTATTAATCGAAATAAAAACTATCCTATCTCTCAAGTTGGACCAGACTGCTCGCGGTGTGCCAATTTAATTTAAAATCGGTTACGTAGTTTAGGAATCCATCGCGGACACACATCGTGACAGGATATTTATATATATTAAGATAAGATAATGCATTTTTAGATAAAACAAAATAATCAAACAATGATATACATAGGTACTACATTGTGTTAGTTATGGTAGGTAGGTATCACCTACTTAAAACCACTGCCTACCGCAATTTACTACCTCCGTAGTTTGAAACCATATTTTCCCGCGGCGGCTAAAAAACGGCACATTATATGCAAATAGCGATGGCAATAATTGGAGTTTCAAAATGTATGTATCGAATCAATTCATCAAAATACTGGCCACAAACGTGTCATAAATAAAAACAAATCAACGCATTCGAAATGCAAAAATCGCGCCACTACGTGAATCACGCGCGGGTTCTCGAGCGCATGCGCGGAATATGTCATTAGACACGGTAATGGCGGGAGACGCCATGTTAGCCGGCCATTGTACTCGCCAGCTGACGAATAAAAGTGACGAATTTCCGGCCTTTAATTTGTCTAGAAAGGACGGCATCTTATTAGGAGAATTACTGGAGTATTACAAAACTTAAGCTGAACGCACCATAATCATACTTTATGTTCTCGTTCTCACTGCTGGGATCCGGGGTCTTCTTTCACTATGAGCCATGGTCGCTGGGTTAGTGCGGGTAGGGACTGATGCATATTCATCTTCGAAAGAAAACCTTCTTGTACCATGTGGGTTTCCTGACGATGTTTCCATTCACTGCAAAAGTCAGTGGTGATACAAACTTGTACATCTAAATTTGTAAAATTATTTAGAAGTTAAGGCGGGATTTGAATTTATCCTCCGATAGTGCTCCAACGGTAACCTGTTAATTCAGCATGTAGGTGACGCGAACCCATAAGATTGTCCCTTATCGAACAGTATTCAACGTAGAGAAAGAGCTTTTAAGAAAAAAAAATCTTTTTTCGCCATACTTCATTGGCCCAACGTTTTTAAAACGGGTAAAGTAGTAGACAGGGAAAGACTGGGGTTCACAGCCTCCCCCTACATATCAGTGCTACATATCAACCCTATAGAGTACTATTTAATTATAATAAATTGATAAGTAATTACGCATGTATGGAAATGTCGGCCATAATATCCTTGAAATTCTATCCTTCCTCCTAACCACAGAGTAGCTAGTACGCCAATACAGCTATTATTCCCGATGACTAACGATCAAAACACAAACACACGCCAGTGTAAGATGAACTACGTAATATAGCATAACATAGCCTTGCAGCGTATCAGGGTATCAAGTTATGTCCGGTACCAGAAGTAGCGCCTCTGGGGTCGCTAATCGCCATTCCAAACGCCAAGCGGGATTGGCGGCCACAAAAATCTAAATAAGGCACTGTGCCTAATCTTCTCTTAATATATATAAATCTCCTGTTGTCATCATGTTTGTCCGCGATGGATTCCTAAACTACGTAACCGATTTTAAATTAAATTGGTACAATGTGAGCAGTCTGGGTAGCGATTCTGAAACCATTCGGTTGCATCCGACACGGAATCTCATCTCTCGGTCTTTGTCATGCTAAACAGATAAGACAAAGACCGAGAGATGAGATTCCGTGTCGGATGCAACCGAATGGTTTCAGAATCGCTACCCTGGTCCAACTTGAGAGATAGGATAGTTTTTTTTTTCGATTAATAGTCCTTATATGACGAAATCCGAGCGAAGCCGGAACGGGCCGCAACGGGCCGCTAGTTATTTATATTTCTGTGGTGTCGGCTTTGGAAACACCTTCTGATGACAGTTTTCGAAAAAACGATCCCTATCCCGAAACTAATTAGTTCCGACCGCTTTACTATTCCTGACCAAGGCGGCAGTCATGGTAACGGCATGGCAGGTGCGAAGACTCTACGGTAGGCCGCCTAACCCAATTGACTTTTTTGCTATTGCGGGATGCTACTATGTGGTTCTAAATGTGAAAGTTTGGATATTTGGATGTAAGTTGCTGTATCACGTTGGCATGACTGGAGGAAACTGATTGAAAGAAACATAGATTAAACAATGGAATAGCAAATAGGGTACTTATAATCGCGAGGTTTAGATTATAGATTAGAGAGAACGGTAGCTATTCGGGTCAAGCAGATGAAGGCCTGATGATAATAATAATTATTGTATATTCAGGAATAATTATAAGTGCCCTATTTGCTATTCCATTGTTTAATCTATGTTTCTTTCAATCAGTTTCCTCCAGTCATGCCAACGTGATACAGCAACTTACATCCAAATATCCAAACTTTCACATTTAGAACCACATAGTAGCATCCCGGGGTTGCACCCACGTGGTTATGGATCTCTGTACATTTTCGGACCAAAAAGTACATTATGACATTAATTAATTAATTACAAGTACATTAATTTATACGCTGTAGAAGTAGGAGCGAGAGGTATACCAGCAAAATCTCTCTATAACCTGCTTAAAGACCTTGGCTTGTCCAGAAGTGCAGTAAGTTCTATACTAGAACGAGTATCTAAAGCTGCACTAGTGGGATCATATCGGATTTGGCTGGGCAGGGAGAGAAATACGAGTAGTGAAGGTGAGTGTTGACGTACGTCACCAAAAGGGGCCCCTTTTAAACCTACGCCCGAGTCACAAGTCTTGGGGTCTATTCGAGATTTCTCTCTCTGCCACACGATGGACCCGGCACCCGCACGGTGAATCCATGGAATGCTAAGTAGTTCGTATCTCTATTTCGTACCATTGTTTATCTATGTACTTACCAAATTTCATCTAGATCCCTTCAGTATTTTTGGTTTGGAAGAGCAACAAATACCGCAACAAACTTTCGTAATTTATACGTAAATCCGAAGGGATTCAGTTACGTTTAATGACAGAGGTCTATGTCTAGCGGTGGACGAATATGGGGTGATTGTGACTTTGTGACCATCGGCTATTATTGGCTAACAGGAATATACGCCACAAAGTCCCGAGTATTATGTTCACTGAATACCTATTTATGAGGAAAATAAAAGCAGGCACATTTGTATATTAGCCTTGGGACTGTAGCAACTGTAAACTGTTTACAAACCAGTCATATGTTCACCTGGCAGCCAGGCAGACGTACAGTGTAGTGTTTTATGACATATTTTTCTCAACGAAACTGCGTGAGTTGTTTTATGATTGTTTTTATGTTCTGTTTGTATCGTCATTCGTATATCGGTCACGTTTATTTTTTCTTCAAAAAAGGTTTATTCCCATTTTTATGTGCCTTAAATCGTAAGCAACCCTCAAAATGTTGCTGGTTGCTGGGACTAAGGGCTAGCTCTTCTTTCACTAGTAAAGAGTCAAGGCCTTATTCCACCACGCTGGGTATAAACGGGTTAGTGGGTATATAACGCATGACCTCAGAAGGGTCAAGACCCTTGGCATGTTCTAAGGAACATGCCGGTATCTCAATCACATTCGAACCTCTGAATGGATTGGGTGGAAATTCGGAACACTGAGTTTCGGCTAGAATAAAACATAAGCTACGCGAGAAACTAACGGGAGGACTGCACGGGTGAAACAACGGGCCATTGCTAGTATTTTATATGTGGAACTTAACATTGCACATAAGTTCAATGTTTAACAAACGAATAATCTACTAAGATTATTGAACAAACTGTTGTTGGTTCAATAACATTAATGCAAAATCTACCATTTCATCTTTTGTACAGAGTTAAGCATTACAACGATTCAGATTCTGATTATTGTGTTATGACAGCTATAATAACTCTTGAAACCACAATCCCATGCTCATGTTTTGCAAGTTAATTAGTGCACTAACAAGGAAAACAATATACTTCAAATAAAGTGCCGTCGATCGGTTGTGAATTGATAAAAACACATGCAAAGTGATGACGTCAAAGTTGCCCTGACGTAACGAGGTAGAACGTATGTAGGTTTACATACGTAGAAAAAGTTATTTGAGACTCGAGAATACGCACATGCACCTTTTTGTGTTGGACATAAGTGGTAGAAGAAATAAAGAACGATTTACGAATGACAGTTGAGTCGAAAACATACGTCAAATTAATTATAAGTAATTCACAATGACACGTTTACGTTCAATTTTCTATAACAAAAAAAAACATGGTGGTCGAATTTTAAATAACTTAACTTAAATTAATACTTAAATTGATAACTTTTTGGAAGTCTGTTAAAAATGAAACATTAACGCCTATTAACAAAATATTTAATAAGTAATTTTCGACAAAATTTCCAGTGATCATCTCTCTGAAAAAGTTTCATTAGTTGCCATTGTCACCACGCGATAATTACCCCGGATTTATGGGTAAAAGGACTTCACGTTCCTGGTTACGCATTAACTAACCGCCATTTTTATAAAACATAAATTCTATTTATTTCACATTTCTTGTTATGTTTAAATTGCTGCCATTTTTAAAACACCAGCTTCCCGCCCCAGTCTCGTTCGGGTTTAAAAGACTTAACCTTATTACACTTGACTCGACTGAATTTAGTGAAGTGTTATAGCATTCAGTAAACTAGCTAAAATTGGTAGGTATATATTGTATGTATCTTTTGAATGTACCTCTCCGTATAAAGTGCCGGATAGAATGGATCCAAGTTTTGCTTTTATTGTATGGCAAAACGATTTGAATTGAATAAGCTGAATTTAAATTCAGGTACAAAATGGTATTGCATTGTGGAGGGATTGTGGTTTCGTGTGGGCGTTTTTATTCGTTTTCTCTGCATTATTTAGTCTGTCCTTGGTTGGGGCTTGAAGTTTCTTATCCAAGATAGTTGTGTTTGGACACAACCGTCTAAAATATTGTTTCTACTTACTATTCTTAGTAATAATAAACTCTTAAAGTAGGTATAAGACCTCAAAGAGTAAATGAAAACATAGCAAAATAGTATTTAGTTATAAAATATTAGTATAATTATTATAGTAACACTAGCAGCGCCCCGCGGTTTTACCCGCGTTGTTCCCGTTGTTTTTCCGGGATAAAAAGTAGCCTATGTGTTCTTCCAGACCATAATCTATCTGTGTTCCAAATTTTAGCCCGATCCGTTCATACGTTAGGACGTGATTGAGCAACAAACATACAAACATTGATATCCTACTATAATATTATAAATGTGAATGTATGGATGTTTTGGATATTTGGATGTTTGGATGTTTGGATGTTTGGATATTTGGATGTTTGTTGCTCTGCTCTATCACGTCCTAACGTATGAACGGATCGGGCTGAAATTTGGAACACAGATAGATTATAATCTGGAAGAACACATAGGGTACTTTTTATCCCGGAAAAACAACTGGAACGGGAACTTCGCGGGTAACACCGCGGGGCGCTGCTAGTTTAAAATATTAGTAGGATTATTAATGCAATTTTTATTTTTGTCCACGCCTTTTCTAGCAATTCTACTGCCAACTAGGAATGTATGAGGTATAAACTAATCTCTTCCGATTTGATTTTGATTCGATTATAATAACAAAGAGCAGTTACAGGTTGGTTACTACAAAACATCAATAAAAATACGCTATAAGGCTTCAATCCAGTGCTATCTGTTAATAACATGACATAATTAAACAGTTATCTGTGATTAAGCACAGTCATGTATTGATAGGCCATTATCAGTAAAAACAGGTGATTGCTATTAATCAATTACAAAAAATCTTTTGTAGCGATAGGACTCTTAGCAGAGTCTGCTTGTGGAAATACCACGCCTTTGCCAGTTATTCTACCGCCAAGCAGTAACATTCGTGCAAATTGTATGTTCCGGTTGAAGAGCAATATTTAAAAATAAATTACAAGCCAACAGAAAAACATTTTTTCTTGTTCTGGGTGACGAGCGCAGTGCAGCGCTAGGCAGTGGTCCACGACGCTAGTCAATACCAAGCAATTAACAAATATATCTATCAAACCTTTTCGATAAAAATCACCGCTAAACGTTGTTGAACATTACATCAATTTTGTTTCAAACTAGCTATTTTACTCAGTAATCATCTATTTAAAAATAAAATAAAGAAGATTAGACGAATTACACATTTACAAAATTCAAATAAGTATCTGTCAAAGAACTTGCCAAGTATAGTTTTCAATTTCGCCAAAGTTGGCAAATATTTAAATACTCACTGAAATCTGTTAAAAATATACAGGAAAGTTCGCATGTAGGTACATACCTATTACCTACCTAAATAATACTAGATGATGACTCACCGGGATTTGTGACTAAAGTACAGAAATACTTAAAAAAAGTTAATCACTTCTCCCTCTCCCATCAAGGTTTAGTCATGCAGTTTATAAGTTAAACTATTATCTATGACTCGTAAGAAGCCCTGATTCATGAAATGAAATAACATTTCAAAGAACACTGAAAAGTGTTTTATCAAAAATCTTACTCATCTAATTTCTCTAGAATAAACTTGTTTGTGTAAATTGACACCAACAAAACTCGTAAGTTGGCCCGAAGTTTATTTATTCCAGAGAAATTTCAGGGTAACGAGATCAATCAATCATCTTAAATCTTCATCAAACTTCTTTATAATTATCAAAATTACATTTATCTAGCATATTATAGCTAATGTAAATCAAACTTCTACCAAGAAATGACAATTCGTAAAATTTCTTCCAAATTGTTTGGGGTCCATCACATTCGTACATATTGCCAAAGTGCGCTAGTTACTATTTTGCTTTCCGTTGTGTATTGTAATGCCGCTAACTTAAAAACGGCGAAGGTGAAAACATCGTGAGAAAACAACCGGCATGTTCCGAAGAGAGGGGAGTCTTTCGAGGTCATGTGACATCAACCAACTGGGACAGAGTGGTCTATTATAACATTGGCTCTTAGTAGGCGGATTATGCTATATTCTTTATGTTAATTCATGTGCAAAAAAAAAACATAGTCCATCTATTATTGCTTGATGCTAAGCGCAGCCTGATTCAGAGATACCTATTACTGTATTATTTACGTATCGCAAAGACAATTCCACTGATGGTAGGTAGCGAAGTTTTAGACACAGGCATGGAATCCTGTTAATATTCCGTCATTTGGCATGTATCCAAATCCAGAAAACATCTTCTCTAATGGAGTTTCTGAATGCCAGTTAATTTACACTGCGACAGGACATTCGTTATCTGAGTCAGCAATGTCAACATTCGTGAACGAAATACTAATCAACTTAGAGATGAGGATTTCTTCTAAAATAGTTTTTTAAAATCATGGAATACATTTGATACTGGCCTGGAATATTGACATTTCTTCGTGATGACCGAACGTAGCATAGGATGCTCTGAAAGTTTATGGAGTGACGAAATATGTAAGACAGCACTGCAGGAAGCAGGTAGTAACTGGAAAAAGACGGGACAGAGTGGGATATCATGTGTTAGGTGCACGTTGATCAGTGAAGTTAGATGAGCCAATAATGATGATGTTATTTATGAAATATTGTTGTGAATCTTTTTGCTGAGTCGGAGTGAATTAAGATATTTATTATTATTTATTAATTCCCAATTATTAAATGATACGTCATGAAGATGTTACCCTTATTTAACGTCCCCCTAAAACCATGGGAAATTTCCCATTTATTTTCATAAATCCTGACAGTAGTTTAGTTCTACTAAGACAAAAAACGCTTCATAACAAAAAAAAACAAGGATTTTGAAATTACATATTCATATCCTTATTAAATAAAATATCATTTTACAAGTTTACTTAAAAGAAAATAACTACATTTATTAAGTAATTTCCATATTAAATATATGTACTTTAAATCGACCACAATAGTTCTTAAAATGCCGAATTTTTAGTTCTTTTTACCGAAAAACTATTTTATAAGTCCAAGTCCACCGTTCTCAGCTTAACAATGAGTATTTTTTCTTCCAAGTCTATAAAGATAGGTATTAATCGAGGTTTCCTACAGACGGCGGGTTCGACGACCGCGACTGTGGTTGATTGCTAATCTGTCTGTACACTGCACGTCAACTGACAACAGACTAGCAAATAACTCTTACTGCATTTAAATAGAACTCAAAACGGCTTAACGATTTTGTTGATTTATTTTATGTGAAGATTTCATCAGTTATTTGCTAGGCCCTTATTACAAAGGCGTAAAGTTTTTAATACATTGGCATTTTAGTTTCATTAAAATTGTAATTAGTGTAGAGTTTTTTAAAGTTCTTTATGTGCATAGTACTTGTTTTTTTGGCTGCTTTTAGATATAGGTATTTCGATTTGTTTTCCTGTTACGATAACAATATTCGAGACATAGTTAAGGTACAGTTCATTAAATCATTCTAAATATTTTTACTAATCTATTTTAAGCGAGAAGGTTTGGTAGGCTTCATATATATTATAGATAAAATAAAGTCATACCGTAGCCTTTTTACTGATTATAAAATATGGATGAAAGCTGGTGTAGATGTTTTCAAACAATAACTGCTTAAGATTAAACGAAAAGTTAGTAATGTGTTTTGAAATGAAAGTCTAGTTTTATAAGCAACGAGTTCGTGATCTCTTTTCTAAATGTTTAAAAATTGAGAACCATAATGTTTTAGTTCGTCAACGACAATAATATAATGTAGATACGTACACATAATAATAATTTTGTTCATTCAAAATGTGAACATTTAAAAAACTTGAAGGATTGTTTCACATCTAGTACTTACGTATTTAACATTTTCAAAATTCAACACAGCTCTCGGCTCAAATACATAACTAATTAATTTTAATGCCTTTTTTATTTTCAATGATGAGAATGGTTGGTCGTTATCGTGTTCTGTTATGTGTAAATATCTATTTCCAGCAAAAATTTATAACCAACTCTTTTGGTAGATAAACATACTTTTGGGTAATTAATATTTCTTAAAATATCTCTACGGGCTTAAGTAGGGATAACGTTCCAAAGCTGTTATATGTTATAATAAAGAGTCCATAAACTTCTGTGTAAACTTCCGAGCTCCGTCACAGCTCTAATTAAAAATATAACTGGGCATGTTTCTATTCGCTCATCGCTCCATCTGGTGAGTTTGATGTGGCGCCTTCCTTTGCGCCATGTTGGATATAGGAGACCAGAGATTAGGAATAGATCAGAGACAACGCCTAACGAGTTTTGTAATCCACGTTGCAGGTTGAAGAACCCCTGAAGGTGCAACGATAGCTTAGTGATAAAAATCAACACAATACAAACAACAAAAAAAACGCTTTGGACTTTTTTTAAATGTGTTGTCGTAAAAGATATTTTAACAAAAAAAAATCCAGATATCATGACTATGTGAGAAAATTGTAAAATACACTATTAAAATGCCAAACACTTATTAAATATATCGAATGTAACCAGTTCGTCGTTTTAGATAATCTCTTGTGAAACAAATTCAAAATCAATGCAACCAAATCAAGTCCATGACTATGTTTATAATTTACATACTTGTGGAAATATCTCTTACAACGCTATCTAGGCCTAAACTAAGTAAAGCTTGCATTAAACTTTAATATTACTCATCAAAACTTTTTATCATTAAGATTAATTTTCTTGGGTCTTTGTAGTGCAAACATAGTTTTTTGTTTTAGTAACAATTTACTCTCTTTAATCTTTACTTACCGTTGTATTCTGTTTTAATTCAGCCTTTAAAGATTTATGTCCATGCAGTTACTTTTGAAAGTATGATAAAATCATAAACATTAAATCTTCATTCGAAAGTAATTTGGCTTACAAAAAATAAAACTCTTTTCAACGTTTCTACGAACTTTTCCCTCTGTTCTTTATTTAGTTAGTGACGAGAACAGTCACGCCATTTATGGGCAGTGCTTTACAGGCTGTAAACTCGAGAGCTGAAACACAATATCTCTCTTACGCCTACACGCCGTCGGCCGTCGACGCTCGTTATGGACATCAGACGCATTCTCAGCATTAGGATTTATCTATTCTGCGAATATGAATAACTTAACTCGCGCCCATCACATTTTTATAAACTTCTTTTTGTGCTTACTCACCTTATCAATACTATTGCTTGTTTTCATTATGATGTAAATACATCTAGGTATTTAGATATATGATATGAAATTTATTTAGTTCAAAAACATAGTTAAACTAATTAGTCTCAACCTATTTGTAATACTATGTGTCCCATGGATATACCCATTTACATACCTATTTAATACTGAATAGAACGTAACACAATAAAATAAGCTTAGGAAAATAAAATTATATATATTATATGCAGAAATGTAGACATTTTTGAAATGTGCATGCAAACAATACGGATTTTGGTTTAAAATGTATGGTCTCACTACGAGTATATTGATTGAGCTTTGTAAATCTGCATGCGAACGATTCCATACAAGTATCATTATCACCAGTAACATTTTTGATATCACTAATTAAATAAATGTAAAAATGTTGGATGGTAAGACTTATTTCTTAATCACATCGTAAAAACTGTATAAATTAAGGTGTAATTTTGAATTAAGACACTTGGACGTTTTATCCCGAAAAAAGTAACAAAATGAGTTTCGAAAAAACTAAAGTAGGTGCCACTTTGAAAATTAATTTAGAAAAATTAAAAACATCAAACGCGGTACATCAACTGGAAATAATGAAAGTTGTGTAAACAAGGGAAGGGAAGTAAATTTCTTCTTCTAATCGTAGAACTTACACATTCAGAAGATCTCAGGAAATTGTACAAGTCTTCCGAAAATAACATCTAAACCAAAGACATACCTAAGTGGTCCCGGCAACAACCACTTAATTTTCATAAAATAAGACAGACTAGATAAATAAAGATAAAATGACATAGAAAACAGATAACTGTCAAATGTGAGTGACCAAACATAAAAATTTAAATTCAAAAGCCCTGTCTGGTTATAAAAGTGTCACGTTACACATTTATTTAATTTTTTAACTCCCGTGCATCGGGTAAATATAGTTCGACCAAGATGGCAACACTCCCGGAGACTGGCCAAAAATAAGATGCAGTCGGATGTCAACGGCCAGAACGCGATGCAACAAATAAAAAAAAAACTAGTATTCTATTTTCAAATTGCAGTGGAGAGCAATGGCGGACGGGCAGAGACCAAAAGGAAAACGATTTGTGTGTGGTATTTCCAGTCCAGATTTGTTTTATTATATGAAATAGTTATTTTGTATCTGTTTGGATGTTATTAAACCAGTCATACCCGGAAAGTTAATTGCTTCTATTTGTATTGAAAACAATTAAATTGCAAATAGCTCTGCGGTTTTGCCCGCATAGTTCCCGTAATTGCCACAGAATAAAAAGAAGCCTATGTGTTTATTCTACATATATAATACATGTATGTTATTGCCTATTGTCTATGAAGGCTATGTGCTATTGCTACGTGGTTGAACAACAAAATAAAATATGATAGTAGGATTTATTTTGTCGCTAAATTACAAAACCTCGATACCTATTATAATTGAAGTGAAAACTTCTTTTGGCGCGCCTGGACAGATTTTTCGTGGGCTGTGAATTGAATTCTAGCGTCACGCTCGGGTATGATAAGAAATCTTCGGGTAAACTCAGGACCATAGCCATTGGCCATCTAGAAATGCGTCAGCCAATGGGAAATGCTGAAAGGGCGTGGCCTGGCCATCATAGCATGGCCATCTAGAAATGCGTCAGACAATGGGAAATGCTGACGCATTTCTAGATGGTCATGCCGCGATGACCAGGCCACACACTCCGGTTACACCCGTGTAGTTTCCAAAGTGACCTATCAAATTCTGAGTTAAAAGTTTGCACTTCTATCGGCAGTTCCTATGACTGCCAACTTTTTTTTTAAGTGCGTTTAACATCACGAATATTGAAAATTGGCTAAGCTTGTGGCTCAGTTAGCAGTGAGTTTACTCGTCGACGCGTAAACGATTACGATTACGACGTCGATACGTACACAAGAAGTTTATACTTCTCTTTATTTCTCTTCTATAGTGGCAAAACTCTTCGCAGAATCCGCCTGGGTTGGGGATTGAACCCACTTCTTAGACCCGGTTCACACGGCGCGGCTGCCAACCGCGCCCGCGCGCGGGCGCGGCAGATTTCCATATAAAATTGAATTCAATTCACACGACGCGGTTTACAGCCGCGGCGGCTGCGGCAGCCGCGCGGCGCCCGCGTGGCTGCGCGCGATTCTTGCGCAGTAGCTTTCCGGAACAGAAACCGCGAAAACCTGCGGTCTCGTGAGTATTGAAACAAAACGGTCGCGCGGCGCGGCGCCGCGCCCGCGCGCGGTCGCGGTTGGCAGCCGCGTCGTGTGAACCGGGTCTAAGAAGTGGGTTCAATCCCCAACCCAGGCGGATTCTGCGAAGAGTTTTGCCACTATAGAAGAGAAATAAAGAGAAGTAAAAATTTCTTGTGTACGTAAATAAGTACACACACTCACTTGCTTCAAACTTACTTGTCTAACGCCATAAATATATTAAACCGCCGTCACACGAAACTTCGATGCGCTGTATCTTCGTCATTTTTTGTTTGTGAAACAAAAGAAAAAATACGTGTACAATATTTTTTTGCAATCTAACTAACGGGCTACTTAGTTTTTTTGAGGATTGTACCGTATTCTTCTAGCTTCGTGTAGACAACGCTACGCAACGCTAGTTTTATCTGCACGAAGCTAGAAGTACTAGCACAGTAAAAAGAAATACTTCCAGTTGTTCATCGCCTTTGAGACACGCCGATAATGTCTAGACACGGGTAGGGTTGTCGCAAACAAAAAAACGTGGCACTAAAATAAAGTTAAAACATACGGAAGACGTCAGCCCTGAGCCGCGCTTCTCCAATACTAACATTGTAATGTAGGCAATGCAGGAACGCGCTTCCCGCGTCTCACCCCGCACGATTGCCCCGTCTGGACGGCTTCGTCGAACGACTGTATGATTTAAGGCCGTTCCCCGAGCAAATGACCTTGAGTATTTCTTACCTTATCGCACACCTCAAGAAAGAGCAAGAGAGAAACAGTAGGATTTGTCGCTGTTTTACGCTCAAATTTAAGAATAAACTCTTTATAAAATCAGATTTTGGTCTTTTGAAAAAAATATTTCTACCAAAATGTTCGTAATGATATTGTCTATCCGTTGGTGTAAGTACAAAATCAAAATAATGCAGGTTCTTTGAGGAGATGCATGACAACTACAATTATTAAAAAAAAATGGTTTCGTTGTGAGGCGATTATTTAAACAATAAATTAATTAACAAAAAAATAAAACTACCATTTTGAAGCCAAGAAGTTATAGAAATTTAATGTATTTTTTACCAGTTGATATTTGTTTTGGCTAATGAGTAGATAGCTCTGAAAACTGGACAAAAAACTCGTTTTGCTGGGGGACGCACCTTAACAGACTGTGGTACTAGCTTGCTAGCTTGGTAACACTAGGTTGCTATCCTAGCATGAATAACTATCCTCGTGTAGCTCGGCCATTACTCGCCAAAAGAAATAGGTACCTTCAGAAACAGCTGTGCTATTAAGTAGGTATTAATAATTGCAAAAGTCCCACTTCCCTGCTATAAAACCTCCGTACACCGTTATGTTAGACGGATTAAATAAAATTGAGCATGCTCGCTTAAAAAGATAATACCCGTGTAAATCACTTTCACCGCCGAACATTCATTCACTCTATTTTCCTGTTCTTTTATTTTTGACACAGTTTTTATTACATTTAAAAAAAATTGGCAGTCATAGGAACTGCCGATAGAAGTGAAAACTTATAACTCAGAATTTGATAGCTTACTTTAGAAACTACACGGGTGTAACCGGAGGGCGTGGCCTCGCCATCTTGGCATGGCCATCTAGAAATGCGTTAGCATTTCCTATTGGCTGATGCGTTTCTAGATGGCCATGCCATGATGGCCTGTCCACGCCCTTTCAGCATTTCCCATTGGCTGACGTATTTTCTACATAGATGGCCAATAGCCATGGTCCCGAGTTTACCCGAAGCTTTCTTATCATACCCGAGCGTGACGAATGAATTCAATTCACAGCCCACGAAAAATCTGAATAGGCGCGCCTAAAGAAGTTTTCACTTCAAAAACAGGTTTTGCCGGGATAAAAAGTAGCCCATTTGTTCTTACAGACTATAATCTACCTGTGTTCCAAATTTCAGCTCGATCTGTTCATACGTTAAGTCACTGAGCAACCAAACATCCATACATTGACATTTATAATATTAGTAGGACTAGGGTAATGCTAAATCTTGATGAAACAGACGTATGTAGTTCCCATTCCTGTTACTTTCGGGATAAAAGTAGCCTATAGCTTATTCCAGACTATAATCTAACTGCAGATATTCCAAATTTCAACTCAATCCTTTCCGAAGTTCGGACGTGATTGAGCAAAAATAAAAACATCCAGACTTTGGCATTTACAATATTAGTCGTACTTATTAGCTGTTACGATTAACGATGTCTAGATAGAACGAGCTTTCTTATATTTTTTTTTTTAACTCTTATAGATTGGTTGGAAATTTGTCGTTTTCGAAATAAGACATTTTTTTTTCAGTTTTTTTATGGGACTTTTATGACTAGTCACATGGCAGTCCCATAAATAATACATATTTCTAGGACATTTATCACTGGCCAGCGTGGTGGATTATTTCCTTGACTCCTTTTAATAGAAAAGGTTACAAGTCCCAGCGGAACATTGAATGAGATACTTATGCTGCTATCTTTATATCGTTAAATTTAGGTAAAAGCAAGTTCACCCCTAGTCTAGAGTCTAGACTGAATGTGACGTCACGAGATTCGCGCGAGACCAGTTGATTCTCATCTAAGTAAACTTATTATGGAGAGAGGGGAGATCTCGGCAAATATCATCTTTGTTTCGCAAGAAATCAAATAAATAAGCGAGAATATAGTTTTTTGTTAGTTGAACGATTTACCCAAATATTTTTTTACACGACTGACAGAAGGGTAAAAAAGGTTATGTTTTTCGCGCGTATTTTGTATGTTTGTAAATTTCTTTATTCCCATGTATCTTCCAAAGGGCTGGATGGTTTTTGACAATTAAGATATCGTTACATTCGTCTCAATCACCCAAGTGCCCTTAGATAATAATATATTGTTTTACATCATGTTTTTTATCTGGTGAATTTTGCAGTCGGGGTTTTTAAATAAAAGTTATTTTCTTTTTAGAATAAATCCAGTGCACGTAGAATATACATGCAATTTGATTTAGAGATGGGGTAAGGGAGGTGGTTAGAAGGTAGAACCAAAATTACGAAATCTCACCAGGGGGGGATAACAAAGAGGGTTGAAAAATATCTAAAATCATGTCACGTAATTAATAGACCCTGAGGCATTGAACAGCTGTGGACAGCTGCCGAGTTATCACAGACACTAATCGATGAGCAGCCTGAAACTGCAAAAATGACGCATCGAGCTACCTTGATGCATATTTTATGTCTATTAGAGCTAATGGTTAGGGAGGTAAAACTATCTTTGTGGTTAGGTAACGTGATATGAAGGTCTTTCAGAATTGCTGATAACAGCTGTCAATTGAAAAATATTGAAATTATACGTCTTTTAGCGAGCTTGGAAGAAATAATGAAAGTGTTTTTTTTTATAATAATGACATGACAATGAATTTCTGTTCAGTCATAGAATAGATACTTAATAATATAGATGGTTCAGTGGCAATTTATACGACGCGCACATAATTATGTTCGATACATTGAAGCTAGTTGTATAGTTTTTTTGAATTTTAAAATAAAGTCTAGTTACTATGCAGAGTTATTTGACTTTTTAAACGACAAGAGATTTAAGGACACAATTTATTTTTCTTCGAAAGAACAAAAACCGCCTTCGATTTAAAATTAAACTCAGATAGGTACTTGACTAGATTTCGATTTTTTTTGTGAAATTAACTATAAACTTGGCAGGTCTGCCAAGCTTAAATGGGCGGGGGTCATGTGCACCCTGATCGGTGGGCCCGGGTTTCTACAGAGTGGACACCATCGGCCAGTCGACCCCAGGGTCGTGCCCCAACGCGATGGAAGGACGAGCTCGGAGCGTTTAAAAATGATTGGACGATGGTAGCTCAGGACCGGATAAAGTGGAGGGAATTGGGGGAGACCTTTCCCCAGCAGTGGGACAACCCAGGTTAAAAAAAAAAAAACCATAAACTATTTTGCAATGAGACAGCGAGGTAGAAGCACATTATCGACAACTTTAAGATTTTAGTTTATATTTCTGTTCTATAAAATCTAAATTCTGCCCACTTCTGAAGTATGATCTACGAAACAACAAAAATAACCATCAAAATCGATTCACAATTGGCGGAGGTAACGTGTAACATAAATATATATCTACAACCAAATTAAGAGCGGGCCTAGTGCCAGGAAAAAATCAAATTTCACCCGCGCGTCGCCCTTCCCCTCTCCAATACGCCGCGTCGCTGCGAGTAAGATAGAAGCTACGATCACTCAAGGTCATCGTTCCCCGAAATCCAGTATATGAAAACATTCAGATTAATCATAGATGTTTTTAAAAAAATACATCAATTTGTTTTTTATTGTCTATATACACACAATAAACCATTTATTGAAAAACAGTCGAATGAAAGAAATGAAAACTAAATATGACTGAAATCACAAGATTTAGTCATTTATTAATTTAATATGTAGTCGTGTTTTATAATTAAATAAATGCGTGTTTTACGATATCATATATAAAAAGGGCATCAGTCTATTGCTTTAAAAAAATGTGTGCACTTAGACCGCACAGTAGAAGTGAACACTTTATTAGGAGTTTTATTTATTTATTCTGTAATAATATTATATGTAACCGCAACTTTGATATATTTTGTAATACTAAATAGCATGACCATGTTAGTAGGATAAATAGAAAAAAGACATTAATCAAACTTTGTATTTTTAAAATTAAATATAAATCAAACTAGCACAGCGACACTGCGGTGAAGAGCAGCTGTATCTTTTTCATTCGGGTACCCTTGGCGGTCCCTAGTTTACCCGATGGAGCCTTTCATCTTGGATCGCAACAGATCAGCTTCACTTACAGCTCCCGAAAAAAACCTGGCACACCGCCAAAAGTAGTTTTCATTCCGAAAAAAAGGAATAGATTTCATCCCCACGTCACTCTTCTTCCGCCGCGTTAGCGCTAATAGAAAGATACGAGCTAAGCTCACCTTAGGTCTTAACATAACTAAGTACAGTAAGTACACGTAACATTACGATAAATCACAGATACTGTAATAGTTACTAATGAATGCGCGTGTGGGTAAAATTATTAAGTTTCTATTTTTACATAGTATCTAAATTGAGAACAAAGAACGAAAGATGTTGAAAGAAAGAACGGGTGGACTGATATTGATGAGTTTAGATAAATATGTATACTAGGTTTCTGATTAACCTGTACTCTTTTTTTATTTTTGGATAATTCAGGTAACATTGTATGTGGATGCTAGAACTAATAATTATTAGGTAGAGAAATATTTAATAATAATGAAATTTACATAAATATGTAAGTAATATTTTTCTATTTAACAACCGCCAAACAAACAAACACCTCAGTTCAAAATACCAGAAATCAAATTACCTAATGGTTGTTTCACTTAATGTTGTTGTTATTGGTTTAAATATATTTAAACTAGGTAGGTATTAGTATTTGTAATCATTGTACATAATATTTTGTAGTTTTTTAAAAGCACAAACATGTAGATTATTTACCAATCTATTTACCCGAAAATACGTTTCGTTTTCAAGTATAGACATATAGACAATGTGTGGTTGTGTCGGTTTCCATCTGTGTAAAAAATAAAATAAAGTGGCCAAGTGCGAGTTAGACTCGCTCATGAAGGGTTCCGTTGCAGCAAGTAACATAATATACATAGTACGTATAGTTCTTGTAGTTCGTTGTAACTTTGATCGAAATTTCAATAATAGTGTATTTATGACGTACTAAAAAAAACTACTCATCAGATCGAGTTCAAACTAATTTTCGTTGGTAGTTTACATGGTAATTTACATCATATATTTTTTTTAGATTTTTCATTCTCTTTAGAAGTTAGAGGGGGGGACACACATTTTACCACTTTGGAAGTGTATCTTGCGCAAATTATTCAGTGTAGACGAAAATGATTTTTAAAACCTCAACATCATTTTTGAAGACCTATCGATAGACACCCCACACGTGTAGGTCTGATGAAAAAAAAATTGTTGAGTTTCAATTCTCAGTATGGGGGGGCAACCCTAATTTTTCTTTTTTTAATTTTTTTGTTCAAATCTTAATGCGGTTTATAGAATACATCTACTTACCAAGTTTCAACAGTGTATTTCTCATAGTTTCGGCAAAAAGTGGCTGTGACATAGGGATGGACAGACAGACAGACATGACGAATCTATAAGGGTTCCGTTTTTACGTTTTACGGAACCCTAAAAAAGTATTGCTGAAGTAATTACCATCTAGACACACCGAACCCCATGTCATCAAAAATAAGTAAAACTTGAAGCCCACCCGCCCACTATAGTGATAACATTATACATGTAAATAGAAAACATCTGTAAAAGTATAAACGTCACGTGTCAGAAAACACTTTTCAAACAATCTCGATTTAGGAAAGGATTTTTAACATGATTTTAATTTCCAGATAGCTAATGTTACGTATAACTTAACTACCCATTGTTGATATCGAAAAATACAAATATGTCTAAGAGAAAATAAAACCAATCAGAAAGTGAACAAATTCACAGGCAACAGCTTGCTAGTATTATTTATAATTTTAAACCAACAATTTTATAAACAAGAAAGATCACATTGTTTGTAAGGAGTAACCTTCAAAACTACTGGACTTATTTCTTTCTTCATTATATTACTACGTTATTCTTAATTACCGTAGCACCATTAGCCCTTCACGTGCTTTACGCAAAGCATAGTTGCGTAAGCAAAGCTCTCTATTGGAAGACGGATTGTGACATGTATAGGTACGTTTTAACACGTTATAATGTTGGTACTAGCCTGTTCGGAATTTCAATTACGCGAAATTTACCACTATTACAATAGAAATAAAGGAGACGGCTCATTTTTGCCCCACGTCGTTTCAAGTTTAGGTACTTAATTAGCCCCGGAGACCTAAAACGGCTCGAGCTAGCAATATCGCCTCGGCTGTAATTATCAACTTAGCGCACTTATATCATAATGTACTATTGTGTCTTGTGTTCTTTTATTAGTGCTGTGAAATGCAAAACTTTTTTACAACGGGCGTAATATGTAAACTTTGCATTTCGTGATAGGATTATTTAATGTAGTAAGTACCTAGAAGTTAATATAATAGTAAACTATATTTCAAGGGCTTTCTGGTGATATATACATATAGATATATAATAATACAAATAAATAATAATAAAACAAATATATAATAATATAATATTTAATAAACACTGTGAATATATATAAGAATATGTGATAATGATCTAGCCGGCACGTACGGACCGTTCCACGAGTTTTCTTCAAACGCGTGCAGGGTTAACCAAAAACATATATCAAGACACATGCTGGAAAGTTTACCATGAAATATATATTCCCCTTTCTCCCTATTTTAATAGATCTAATGCTCAGCAGACGTGCCACGATGGATCGTCTGCTGATAAACATATTCATCAAGTTTGCATTTCTTTAATCCGAAAAGTTTATGTTAAAAAAAATACTTAAAACATTATTTTCCGCAGACCTCAATTCATAAATATTTTCTGATCGTTTGTTTCAATTGTCACTAAAACTTAAAACTATTTAAATTTATTCATCATACAAAATTTATTATGTACACAATGACTTGTTTGGGTTTTTGCATATACTACCACAGATTGCTCTTTTATTAAATTGAATTTTTAAAATTTATGAAATTTATTAAAAATAATGTTGGTAAACTTATCTTTTTAACAATAATAGATACCTACCTACTTTTTTACCTATTATTGTACATACTACGAACCTATTCCAAAACAAAATTTGACTTACCTAACTAAAACATACATTAAGTACCTGACTAAAATTCCAAAATGTTTACGTTTAGTTCTCTTTTTTCGCAGAAAACTTATTTATCGCATTATCCTTTCATCCCATTTTTTTAATTCACGCACGCATTTGCCTGACAGAGCGTCCGTAAACAACCTTCCACATCGAGCGTTGCCCGACAACTGACCAGGACCCAAAGGTCTATTTAATATCTAACCTGGTACGCATAAAGTCGAGAATAGCATGACACAGTTTAGAGCGGAAATTAATTTGAATTCGGGAGTCAGTTTTTGACCAAGTTTTATTTAATTACGCAAAAATTGAACATAAATTCAAAAAACTATTCGGTTACTTAAGTAGAGCGTAAAATTAGACATTTTATTAGGGAAAAATAATGTGGGGTCATCGCTGATAATTTCGAGTACTCGAATTAAAATGGGTTTTTTCGGTGTCATTTTTATTTTTTTATTGTAAAAAAATCTGATCTATTTTTAAAATTCTATTCGGTCATTGTGCTTCTCCTTGGTTGTACCCACACGTCAATATTTTTATTGTTATAGTTTTATCTTTCTTAACGACGGTGAGTGGCGTCGAAAATGACCTTTTTTGCGTTTTCTGGCTTTAGGCGCGCTCTTAAAATTAAGCTTATTTCCTTATTTCACGTATTGCTGGCTGGCTGGCTTCACATGGCTGTTAGTGGGTGTATGTGGTTGTATTGATCTAGTCGGACCACACAAAGAAGCACTCTCGGCCAGGCTGCCGCACTTCCCGACCGGAGGGCAATGGACGGGGTATAGTTGTCGGGTTTCCCTCTACAACCCTACTCGAATACCCTAGGCGATTAAGGGTTTGGTACCTGTATAATGATTATTGTTTCCAGGAACACTAAATTGATTATTATGTATGACTAGCGCATATACCCTGCGCGCGTTCCAACGCTTTTAAAAATTAGTCGTACCAACTCAGAAACCTGTCCAGCAACTTTGCTAAAGATCATCACAAACAAGATCAAATGCATAGTTTACAGATCTATAAAGGACATACAGACTAACATTAGCGACGAACTTCTTAGCATTCCATGGATTCACCGTGCGGGGTGCCGGGTCCATCGTGTGGCAGAGAGAGAAATCTCGAATAAACCCCAAGACTTGTGACTCGGGCGTAGGTTTCAAAGGGGCGTACGTCAACACTCACCTTCACTACTCGTATTTCTCTCCCTGCCCAGCCAAATCCGATATGATCCTACTAGTGCAGCTTTAGATACTCGTTCTAGTATGGAACTTACTGCACTTCTGGACAAGCCAAGGTCTTTAAGCAGGTTATAGAGAGATTTTGCTGGTATACCTCTCGCTCCTACTTCTACAGCGTATAAATTAACTACATAGCCATTTTTTTTTATATATTTATTAAAAGTATGTAAAAGTAAGATCAGAAAACAGTTTAAACTGTGATTTTTAATCACAAAAGAAAACAAAATTAAGTATGTATATGATCAATTAAATTTCGCTTCAAAGTTCAATTATTTGCAACTATTATTTTGTATTAACGCCTCACATTTAAATCTTCGATATAAATTAATTTAATTGAGAGGATTCCTCATTCGTGAATGTAAGAAGAGTGTTCTCTTGTCAAAGTTCTATCTTTTTCATTCTACTTCTTACTTACTAATATTATACCTAAATGCCAAATTATAAAAATGCCAAGGTTTAGATGTCTGTTGCTTACGTCGGAACGTCTGTACGAAACTGGGGGGTCTACCGCCTAACGAAAAACGCTTTGACGCTTTGACATTGCCGTCTCTTTCATTTCAAGCGAGAAGAAAAGAGACAGCAACGTCAAAGCATCAAAGCGTTTTTCGTTAGGCGGTAGAGGTGCCGGTTGATTTTCGCAAGACATTTGGCTTGCTAACAAACTTTTGACGTGACAACGTTTTATAATTCGATGAAGCCGGCTGCACGCCCGCAAAACATGACGTCATGTGCCGTTAACGCCGTTACCTCGCCGCCGGCGTTACCTCGCTCTAAGGCGTAGTTGAAGTTGTCACGTTCAACTATCGTCAGTAAACCGACTTTACAGACAACCATTTTTTTCACATTGTTTTGCGGGGCGCGGGGGGAACTTACCTATATTTCACACATTTATAAACTTGAACTCACACAAGAGCAACAAATCTCTGTTTGTACCAAGACAAATGCTACACACCTAAACAAACACATATGCACACATCTACGAAACGCTTTATAAAACGCGGTTGACCATTTTTGACAATAAAGCTCATGGGACATTTATATGGACACGAAACGGGTATATTGAACTAGGCTCGTTCCCTAAGAATAGTTGGTCTGAAAAAAAAATAGAGGTAAGTATACGGGCGAATCGAGAAACCTCCTTTTTGAAGTCGGTTAAACCGGTGATTTATTTTCGAAGACTACAAGGGAAGCAAGTATAGCCCGTATGTAATGTGATTTGTATTCACCAATCGCGGACCAATCAGCCCCAATCTGAGGCCATTGTCGTCTCATTGCTGTCCATTGGACTGAACGATTTATTTGGTTGTTGAATGCACTCAACTTGACCTTTGGTTTTTTTTATTCCACAAGCTGATAAACAAAAATCACAATGTAGGATGTAGGTACAAATATCAACTATCGAAGCAAAAGCTTTTGTAGGCAAGTTGAGCATTGTTTGAGAGGAAAAAAAAACAATTTTACTAGCGATACTGTCGCTTTTATCGACACCGCTGCATATTATTTCCTCAGATCTCAAAACTTATTTTCTGATTGACGATATAAAAATTAATAACTTTAATGTAAAAAAAACTCGACTGCAAAAAATTAACAGATAAAAACATTATGTAAAACAATAAATTATTATCAAAGGGCACTTGGGCGATTGAGATGAATCCAACGATAGTTTAATTGTCAAAATCCATCCAGCCGTTTTGAAGATTCCATTAACGAGAAATCTGTGCCACCCCTTTTCGTTTTAAATAGTAGTGATGTGTTATCAGCAAACATAAGTAGGTATGGTCACAATCGATAATTTTTTTAGTCATAAAAGATAAATCATTAATGTAAACCAAAAACAAGAAAGGCCCTAAGACCGATGCCTGTGGTACCCCCATTTTAAGGTAAGACCCTTGAGATTGTACTCCATCGATATTCACAGTTTGAAGGCGATAAGCGAAAGCTAATTTTAACTGGTAATTAACTTAATTAAGAATAACTGGCAAAGGCGTGGTCCTTCCCCAGGCGGACTCTGCCAAGAGTCCTATCACGAGTCGAGTTTTTTTTTTTTAAGTACTCAGAACTGAAGTTGAGACTCGAACCTACAAATGGCATATTTTACTATCCACTAGTCAGCCACGGCTGTATTTAAGATAAGATAAGAAAACTTTTTATTAAAAGCCACATAATAAATTAAGAACATAAATTACAATAAGAACTTAAGAAAATCTTATGCTAAACATTTTAATTGGCGGACTTATCGCTTAGAGCGATCTCTTCCAGGCAACCGTGCACGGATAGGATATTGTATCCAAATAATGCGGCCTTAATGTATCCTATAGATTAAAATCGTATAACTAGTTATACAACTTAAGTATAAATAAGAAATATACACTACTTACAATAAAGAATACATTACAAACACACTTACTAATATACAAAGAATACATATAAATGTATTCGAGAAAAAAAAACATATATTACGTATACCTTCGTAGACTTAAAATAATAAATACCAAAACCTACTCATATCAGATTCCGATTCAAGGATAGATGGCAACCAAAACTTAAGGGGGCGCCTAAAGCCAGAAAACGAAAAAAGGACATTTTCGACGCCGCTCACTGAAGTTAAGAAACTAAAATCTATGACAAAAAAAATATTTACGTGTGGGTACAATCAAGAAGAAGCACAATAACTGAATAGAATTTTTAAAATAGATCAGAGTTTTTTACAACAAAAAAATAAAAATGACACCGAAAAACCCCGTTTTAATTCGAGTACTCGAAATTATCAGCGATGACCCCACATTATTTTTTGGTAATAAAATTCCTATTTGTACGTTCTAGTAAAGTAACCGAACACTTTTTTAAATGTATGTTTAGTTATTGAGTAATTAAATAAAACTTGGTCAAAAATGGACTCCTGATTAAATATTGATTTTTCCTCCAAACTGTGTCATGCTATTCTCGACTTTATGTACATCACATTAAGAAACGCGTCGCGCGGGTGAAATCTGTTTTTTTCCTGGCTTTAGGCGCACTCTTAATACAATCTTTGGTCCGAAGTTTGAAGACATTCAATATTTCGTGAGTAATTGAGTCCAAAAGTTCGTCTAGACGTGCGAGAGGGGTCAAACACCGATTTGAGTAAACACAGTGTTAATATTGATCGATTCAGGTCACTTCCGGTCAATAGTACTCGGTTCCGGTCAGAAACTAACTTTTAATTCGGGTCAGAATTATTTAGAGTCGAATCTGGGTAACTGATGTGATTATTTAGTAATAGAAGGAAATTATGGGGTTTCGCGGCCATTAAGGTCAAGTGTAAACATTCTATGTTTGAATCCTGTTCCAGTTATTTTCCTGGGATAAAAAATAGGCTGTGTTTTTCCAGACTGTATGTAATCTAACTACATTCCCATATTCATAACTATGGTTGATGTTCCAAAGACACGAACGAAGAGATTTGTCTCTGCTTTTGTGATAAGAACGTCAAGACTGTGGAATACGTTGCCTGAGTGGGTATTTCCCGATAGTTACAATCTTTGTAAATATCCTGTCATATAATAAATCCTGTCTTAAATCGAGAGTTAATCTGTTTTTTCTAGGTAAACACACTCCATCATAGACCGCATCGTCGCTTAACATCGGGCGAGATGGCGGTCAAGTGTAAACCTATAAAAGTTGAAAAAAAAAACCTAATTTACACCAGATTCAACCTTTACGACGTGATTGAGCAACAAACATCGGATTGAAATTTGGAATACAGTTACATTAAATAAATAAAATAAATATTGGTGGACAATTCACACACAACACTATCTGACCCCAAACTAAGCAAAGCTTGTACTATGGCGGCCAGATAGCTGATATAATACTTATATAGTTTTAAATACATACTTATTGTACATAGAAAGACATTATAGTAAGTCCGAGTGTTAAACGTGCTGCAATCACGCGCGCGCACTCTCCTTGACAACGGTCGCCGGACGCGATCGAAACTTGAGTCCGACTGGACTGACTATATCGAACGTGAATTACCCGTGTATTTTATTTAAAATGTGTAATAACCACGTTAGTTTTCACACTAAACACCAATCTTTGCTAAACACACGTACATAAAAGCTATTTTTTAACCCAGGAAAATAACGGAAACTGGAAATACGCAGACAAAAGGTAAAAAAGCGGGTAGCTCCTAATATTTATATGACACTAGATGAACCGTGTGCGCGTTGCTACGCCATCTATCGAAAATTGGTCGTACCAATTCAAATTTTGAACAAATTCGGTTACCGGTTATTCGGTTCTAATGACGCAACCTTTGAAAGATAGACACATGCTGTCACGCAACGAATAAGCAATAGTTTTTAATATTAAATAGCCTATTATAGCCTTCCTCGATAAATGGACTATCCAACAGAGAAATGATCTTTCAATTCGGACCAGTAGTTCCCGAGATCCTTGCGTTCAAAGAAACAAACTCTTCAGCTTTAGATTTTGTTTATAGTTAAAGTCATCAATGGGGCGTTTTCCAGATGAAGATAGACTTGTCAAAAATAGTTCAAAATTTTGCCAAGTGTGACACCACTGTATGTTTTTGTGAAATTTCTCTAACAAAATGGAACATTGGCGCCTCTTATGGTGAAATTGGGAACTGTCTTTGACAAGTCTATCTTCATCTGGAAAACGCCCCATTGGGATCAAATTAATAGTATTGCTAAATGTTGGTATGTATTTCGACCACTTGGTAACTACTGTTTCTTTAAATAAATAGTGAAGATACGATACGTAAATACAGACAGTTTTATACTGTAAAGTAAATAAAAAGTCGTATTTATTTCGCCGTTTCCGTGAAATACCGGCGTGAAGGCGCGACCACAGATAGAGATAAGACAACGATAATGTTGTACGCACAGACTAAGTAGAGAGATACTCTGTTGTACGTACCGGAATATCGGCTGCTTTCGGAGGTTGGTGACTGGCAACATTTTACGGCGGGTGCAGCACTTCTAGGGCTGTCATAGCGTGAATTACAGATACTGGCTACAAATACAGATTAATAATAAATTGGCAGTCATAGGAACTGCCGATAGAAGTGAAAACTTGTAACTCAGAATTTGATAACTTGTAACTCACTTTGGAAACTACGCGGGTGTAACCGGAGGGTGGTCATCATGGCATGACCATCTAGAAATTCGTCAGCATTTCCCATTGGCTGACGTATTTCTAGATGGCCATGACATGATGGGCAGGCTACGCCCTTTTAGCATTTCCCATTGGCTGACGCACTTATAGATGGCCACTATAGCTATGGTCCCGAATTTACCCGAAGATTTCTAATCATACCCGAGCGTGACGGTAGAATTCAATTCACAGCCCACGAAAAATCTGTCTAGGCGCGCCTAAAGAAGTTTTCACTTCAATAATAAGCTGGCCTTTTGGCTTAGTTCGATTTTTCTTTCAGGTATCAGATTCGTATTTGTACCGTATGCATTTAAGCGTAAGTATGCATGTTAGGAATGTCAGGTTAGGTTCGTTTGAGTCCTGTGCCTCCGGCGCTAACTCAATAGTCAGATAGGTAGGTAGTAGGGGCTCACCCAAGTCAGCTACTACTGTTAGTCAGTTTCTAAAAAAAACCTTGTGGCTTAGTTGGTAGTAAGTCTGCCTGCGAAGCCGTAGGTCGTAGGTTTGATCCCAGTGCAAATTGTTGTGTGATGAAATTAGAAGAATAAGTATTACATCAGCTGTCTGGCTTCCATTGTACAAGCTTTGCTTAGTTTGGGGTCAGAAGGTCAGATGGTGTTGTGTGTGAAATATTTCCACCAATATTTATTTACTGGTTACATCGATAGATAATTATAATAATCGTCTCTATTTTTTATTTTTATTACGTTTTTAGTTTCCGGTATCCAAAAAACCTGTCAAAACAAAATATTAAGAATTAATTTTTAAACTACTAATTATGTAGCTACTACTAAATATTAGTTAATCGTAGCTTAAGTTAAAAAATAAATAATAAAGCATTTTGTAATCAGGTATCAGTAATCGGGTAACATACCGGTTCGGATCTGTTAATTATTCGGATTTTCGGATCCTGCTGAAAAAAATGGCTGTACCTATGTCTGGAATAACGCTAAATACACGGGTAAATCTGCAAGGCGTTGCTTTATTACTGTTTTATTACTTTGAAAAACACACAACCCAAAAGGTCGTGGCCGTATGACCTCTTAGAAATAATAATGCGATACGCTGAAGATTCGCGGACACAAGTTCAGACAAGTCCCGCGATTCCCCTTCGTATGTTAATAACCAACAGATGTTTCCAATATTTGGACAACACAAAGGGACTGGACAAAGATTACAGACCCCTGTCATTGAACTCGGCTGAGGAGTTGAGATTGAGATTCAAGCGTGGTTTCCGAGCGGCGGATATATTTTTTCTTTTTCGGTGTTATAATGTCATATTTGACATTTAGCTGGAAATAGAGTCTCTACCTGGTCTGTGAAATAGAGGTAAAAATATAATATGTCAATAGACATTGCCATTTGCTAAGTAAGGTATATAGTTTTCTAATTAAATGAAACATATGTACCAATATTATTAGCAGGTTTTTTTGAATTCTCAGTAGGGACTATCTATCCATTATCCATAGAATAGGTATATTTTACGCATTTGTCATCAAATTTTTGTACCCTGAATTTTGGACCAAACGTCTTGTACTAAACACCAAACAAAATAAATGAACTTGACTTTATATAAACAGATAAATAAATAGATACAGAATAAATATCAAAACACAAACTTTCTAATCCACACTAATGCTACTTATTTACTATGTTTTTCTGTTGTATTTTTTAAAGTAAAAACTCCTTTTGGCTCGCCACAGATAGATTTTTCGTGGGCTGTGAATTGAATTCTAGCCTCACGCTCAGGAATGATAAGAAATCTTCGGGTAAACTCAGGACCATGGCCATGCTCGTGGCCACGCCCTCAGTTTTCACCCCCGTAGTTTCCAAAATACCTAAACTATCAAATCCTGAGTTATTAGTTTTCTATCGGCAGTTCCTATTACAGCCATTTTTTTTTGTGTGCAATAAAAAAAATATCTTTCTCTCTATTTACACCCCAATGCTCATTGGGCTAACTTAAGTTCACCTAGCTTCGCTTAGAGCTTAGTCTATCGGACATTCGGAATAAAAACTACAAAACTAAAAATCTAAATCTAACCTCTTTTCGTAGTCCACAGTCGCGTAATCTCATAAAACGAGATCGTATCGCTAATGTCCTTGTAAATCGTAGAAATAATCGTGAACATGAGATTCCGTATTCATAAAAATTCGCCTTGAAATTGTTCAAGTTATGAACGCTTGACATTTCAGTTTTACAGAAAAAATCTACTTAATATACTTTTCTAAAATAAAAGGCATGGAGGCATGGAGCCACAATTCTGAAGCATAATAAGCCCTTTATGTTTTGGCCCTTTAAATAATCTTTTGAGGCCATATGTCATCTGACAGCCCGCACTGGGCCAGTTTGGTGAATTCTCTGCTTGCGAAAGAAGGCCCAGCAGTGGGCACATTATTTAGTGGGCTGCTTCATCATCATCAATTATTTTCTTTGAAATGAAAACTTCATTTGGCTCGCCTTGTCAGATTTTTCGTGGGGTTTGAATTGAATTCTAGCGTCTAGGATATGATAAGAAATCTTCGGGTAAACTCGGGACTATGCCCATTGGTCACCTAGAAATCCGTCAGCCAATGGGAAATGGTGAAAAGGCGTGGCCTGGCCATCATGGCATGGCCATCTAGAAATGCGCGAGCGAATGGGAAATCCTGACGTATTTCTAGATGACCATGCCATGATGGGCAGGCCACACCCTCCGGTTACACCCGCGTAGTTTCCAAAGTAAGCTATCAAATTCTGAGTTATAAGATTTCACTTCTATCGGCAGTTCCTATGACTGCCAATTTTTTTTTGTTGTATTATTTATTGACTAACCCGTTTTCCATTGTCCTCAGTTCTGGGAGATCATATCGGAGGAGCACGGCATCGACCCCAACGGAGTGTACTGCGGCACCTCGGACCTACAGCTCGAGCGGATCTCCGTCTACTACAATGAGGCCTCTGGTGAGTGCGCACTACTGCTTACTCACAATCATCTAAGTATACAAATAAATATAATTTATTTTCTTGAACACGAAAACCCCTTTCAATTTAAAATTGAGTTCAGACACTCGACCAAATTTCATAAAAATCTATCACAAGATATGCATACCTACGCAATTTACGCATGTCGTCTGAATACATGAAACATATGTTGTAATGTTTTTTTCCCGTTTCAAGAACCGCCACACCGATTTAGATAAAACTAGCTGACCCCGCAAACGTTGTTTTGCCTTAGTGAACAACCCTTGTCACTTAGGTGTATGAAAAATAGCTAGTAGCCGATTCTCATACCTACAGAATATGCATATAAAATTTGGTTAAAATCAGTAAAGCCGTTTCGGAGGAGTAAGGAAACAAACACTGTGACACGAGAATTTTATATATAAGATGAAAATCTAAAAGGGACCATCTCTGAACTATGAGCAAACAAAACAATAACCATCAAAATCATTAAATTGAAAACATACATAAAAAACATGCAAACGAATTGAAAACGTCGTCCTTTTTTGAAGTCGGTTAAAAATTTGAATATCTTTATCAGATCAGCATTTTTTTACCTAAATGAAAGTAGGTATATAATGGTCCTATAAAAAACTATTTTTAATTATATTGCTTAGTCTGTCTGTTTGTTCTTTTGTGTTTAATCTCTGAAATGGCTGGATCGATTATGACGGGGCTTTCACAACTAGATAACTGGTATTCTGAGTCATTAACATAGACTACTCTTATTTAAGTAATACTTACTTATATATATTAAATGCCCCAATGCTGGGCAAAGGCCTACCTACCCTCTTTCCACTCGTTTCTATCCTGAGCCAGTATATGTACAAACAAGCGACGTCTTTTGCGGTCTGACTTCCACTGACTACTCTTACTCGAGGAAAATAATTATGGTTCTGTGACCTCCCCTGGTTATAAACAAATATCCATATAGGTACATAACCGAGTTTCAAACTTACGCCACTGAACGCACGCACTCCATATATTCTTGATCAAAATCAAGATTGTCCACATTACGCGTTTCATTCGTTCTTTGTCTTGTCCTAAAGGACAGAACACGAAATAACAGTCCAAAATTCGCCGCCCCCAAAAGGAGCGTTTCTCAAAAGGAGAACAATGGTCATGAAAGAGTAATTACCATAGTTGTACGACAATTGGTTAAATAGGGGGTTACAAGGTGGGGAGGGGCGATGAACCCGACAGTAATCCTTGATAAGGTTAATTCAGGGTCAGAACGCGACAATTCCTTCGCTAGATTACGATTATGACGAGTTTTAATCCACTTCACTTTTAGGTTGAAAATGTTCCTTATACTATTATAATATACCTTTTATTACTCCCCCAAACTTTCCTTTTCTTCTCCTAATCCAGGATATATACATAGGTATACATGTTAGAAAAAGAACCCAAATTACAATAACCGCGGACTCTGGAGTCTGTGAAGTAGTTAAATTTTAATTAAAAAAATGTTTCACCGCAATTATATATCTTCTTATATATAAAATTCTCGTGTCACAGTGTTTGTTTCCTTACTCCTCCGAAACGGCTTTACTGATTTTTATCAAATTTTATATGCATATTCAGTAGGTCTGAGAATCGGCTACTAGCTATTTTTCATACCTCTAAGTGTTAGGGGTTGTTCACCCCAAACATTTTCTTTTTAATTTTTGGTAAAAAAAAAATGTTTTTATTTTTTTATAATGGGGCGTTAAAAAACACATAGGTACAACCCTAAATTTTTACCCTTTTATCACCAACCTCTGTTTTTTTTTAGCCATTTTAGTAATTTAATCATTTGACAGTGAACTCCTAAACGACGGGACCGATTTAAATGTTTTTTTTTGTGTGTGTTTTCGAAGATGGTTTAAATTCACAAATAAGCCCGGCAGATGGCGCTGCAGACAGTGTCTAGGTTATGTCCGAGCGAAGCCGGAACGGGCCGCTAGTTAGTGTGTAAACTTATAATATTATAAAGATGAAGAGGATTTTTTTTAACGTAATCGTAAATGTATTTTTTTGAACGTAATTATAATCTCAGGATTATGTATGTTTCACGGGCGAAGTCGGGGCGGGCCGTAAGTAGGACAATAAATATTGAATTTCATTGTTTGCTCTCCCTTTAGCTGAGTCAGAATTTGAAGAAAGATGCATCAATAGGTTTATTGTTCTGATATAAATATGGAAGCCTTTATAACGATTGATGGTTCGTAAAGAGCATTGATTCAAGTATGAAGCCTTTGTTTGTCTGATTGTTTGTTGTTAACGTCACGAAGCTTAAAGACGCGGTGGCTTAGTGGCTAGAACAAGCAATTCACCATGAGGTCATGGGTTCGAATCCTGACTACACCTTTTTAGTATTTTTCCTAATGCAGATACGTAATGGTCGTTACTACTGAAGAAAAATATTGTGGTTACAATCTTGGTGTCTTCAAATCGAAAGTGAATATGTTTCTTCTTGGTAAACGGGCCATCGTAGATCGCAAATACGTAAATAACGAAACAGGGAACTACGCGGGCAAAACCGCGATGCTATAGTTTATATTATTAGAGTTCTTTTATTTTTAATAATGAGTAACGAGACAAACAGGACATTTGCCTGATGGTTAGCAACATGCCTGCCACATAACAGCACAATGACACGCAGTTATTGCAACATGAAGAGTCCAAATCATTACCTAGCACTACACTGCGCTCGTCACCCAGAGATCTAAGATGTTATGCCTTTTCAAACCGAAGCACAGTAATGTTTGCGCATTACTGCTTAGCGGTAGAATAACTGGCAAAGGTGTGGTACTTCCCCAGACGGACTCTGCCAAGAGTCCTACCACTACAATTTAAATTTGGAATCGAATGAAATTTGGTACATACCTAGATAGATAAGAACCTGGAATAACACATTGGCTAGTTTTTACTAGTTGCTACTAGTTTGTAATTTTAGTAGGTTTATTATAGACTACTGGCCCGTGAACAAAATGTACGGGTCAAATGAACCACCAGGAGACCTATGTAGCATGATAGAAGGGTATAAAGTATTAAGATTCAGCACTATGCCGTCACTTGTAAGCTGTCCAACTGAGTGTAATTGAAGAGGGGGGGTTGCAATCCTCGATCATTTCTCCTTGTCGGATGATTTTTGTACGGCATTGCGAAATAATGGATGAGGTATAGAAACTATAAAAATTGTAAATTTTAACTTTTTAATTATTAGTTTGTCAGAAAAAATTACAGATAACGAGTTATGAAGAGTAAATTTGGTCATTTGATTAAGTACGGCATTGGTTCCACACAGTTTCAATACCTCTTCTAATCCATTATTTCGCAATGCCGTACAAAAATCATGCGACAAGAAGAAATGGTGGAGGGTTGCAACCCCCCCTCTTCAATTACACTCAGTTGGACAGCTTACAAGTGACGGCATAGTGCTGAATCTTAATACTTTACACCCTTCTATCATCCTACATAGGTCTCCTGGTGGTTCATTTGACCCGTAAATTTTGTTCACGGACCTGTAGTCTATTAGAGTTTGAGTATACAAAACGTGCAGTCGCAAATTGCAATAACTGTAGGTACGAGTATATGAGCGGATAAACAGATACCAGCAGCGAGGTAGAGATGTGCAAATCGGCGGCCGCCGCGGTCCGCTGCGTCTAACCGTTCATGTACTGTTACGTGAAATCTGCATCGGCCGCCATGACTGCTGTACGCGAATACGGACCGATAAAAGCACATTAAAGTCGTACAAACACTAACAAATGCATGGAAAAGAGACTAGCCCCTGTACAATCCTATAGGTAAGAGATAATAACACTTTATTTGAAGTTAATACTTCTTTTAACCCTAGGGAAAAATAATGAGAGTCAATTTTTACGATGCGCCTACACTATCTTCGAAAACCTGCACCTATAGTTAGGTAGTCAACATTTTAGTAAATAGGTAACTGAAAAAATGAAAACGAAAAAAAAAGGATTACCACAAAAATTACCGCGGTATACATGACAAAAGTAAAACAATGTACACATTTTCAAAGTTTAACATTAACTTTTCACCGTACGATAACAGTTACCGTACAGATAAGTGTCAAATTACATAAATATATTTTCATCCCACCAGCTCGGAAAGAGTGCTTTTGCTCCTCGATATCAGGGCGCAAAAGTCGTTTTTACCCTCTAGAGGTTAAAGTAAATTTGAATTTAGAACATAGTGTGTACTGAGGTTTTGAATTCAAAACATAATTTAACCTATTTATTTCTACCTCCTTGGTGCCGAATTCATCATACATTCATTTTTAATTTGTTAAAAACTCATACTCGGAACCTCTTTGGTGTACTTTTTTTTAAATGCTTTGCGCGCAATTTTCTTTTCACGTATGGAGGATAGAGGTAAAGAATGTTATTTCAAATGGCAAAACATTTTGAAATGCTATGAATGAATCAATTGTAATCGAATTGAAGTATGCCGAGTTGCCGAGTTAAATAATTAAATATTATTGACTACTAAAACAGTAACTAATAGATAATTTCAACTACTTGTGCAGTACAAAATAATGTAGTAAATATAGCATCAAATAAATAATTACTATTTTGAGAAAACATGTAGGTACAATATATTTTGAAGTCAAAACTTCTTTTGGCGCGCCAAAGACAGATTTTTCGTGGGCTGTCAATTTAATTCCAGCGTCACGCTCGGGAATGATAAGAAATCTTCGGGTAAACTCGGGACTATAGCCAATGGCCATCTAGAAATGCCTCAGCCTTTCCCATTGGTCATTTAAAAATGTGTCAGCATTTCTAGATGGCCATGCTCATAGCCACGCCCTCCGGTTTCACACGCGTAGTTTCCAAAGTAAAAATCAAATTCTGAGTTATAAGTTACCACTTCTATCGGCAGTGCCTATGACTGCCAATATTTTTCTTTCATGAATTCTGAATAGTACGTTTATTAATTTCCTTTAAAATGTACCCTGATGGAAATTTAGCGCTACTATAATTTAATGCATTTGGGCGGACACTTTTTCATGTAGGTACACATATGAAACTCCTTACCTCAATCGGTCAACTCTCCATATTTTCACGTCATATTGTTATTGTTAAAACCATGGCTAAATAAACTTAAGTTTAAAACTTATAAAATTGAATACAAGTGAAAAACCGAAATACCATAATAATTAGTGATTCTAGCGACCAACAAGTTTATTTAACGCCAACAGAATCGACTGAAACTGAAAATGCGCAAAGCGTTTAGTAATTTCCTCGCTAGGGGGGGATGAAAAATTACGTGTTACACTCGAGTGCAAAGATTTTTCGCCTTGTGCCCTTTTGATTCCCTTGCTACGCTCAGGATTCTAATTTTTGAATCCCTCGCTACGCTCGTGATTCAACTTTAGAATCCTTCGCTTGCTCGGTCATCAAAATTGAGCACGCGGTTAAAAAGCCACTTTGCACTCTTGTATAACAAATAACTATTATTTGTTACAGTTATTGTAACGAACAATCTATTTTTTTTACTTCAAAACATTATATTTGATCATAACTTTACCAGGACTTCAGGACTACAGATTAATACTTCATGCGTTGAAGATATTATCTACTCTATGGCTGATAGACACTTCTTATGAATAAAGAGAAGAAGTATTAATTTCTGGTATGCGTACATAAGTAGACACACACACTTTTTTGTAGTAGGTCGGTCGGAACGGTCAGGACATGTGCCTGATGGTAAACAACACGCTTGCCCATGACAGCAGTGTCACGTGACTAATGGAACATCAAGAGTCCAGATCATTACTTAGCGCTGCACTGGTCACCCAGAGATATATGAGGAAAAATTACCCTTCGAATCGGAAGACAGTGATGTCTGCACATTTTACCGCCAAGCAGTAATGTGCAAACATTACTGTGTTCCGGTTTGAAGGGCAATGATTCCAGAGAAATTACAGGGCTTATAGAGATAATAATATCTTAGATATCTGGGTGACGAGCGCAGTGCAGTGCTAGGTAATGATTTGGACTATCATGTTCCAATACCTGCGTGTCACTGTGCTGTTATGGGGCAGGCATGTTGCTTACCATCAGGCACATGACCTGCTCGTCTCGTCACTCTATGCAAAAAAAAAAACATTACTGCTCGTCCGTAGAATAACTGTCAAAATTGTGGCACTTTCCCAGGCGGACTTTGCAAAGAGTACTCAAATTTGATGAATAAAATCTACCAACCTTCGTCATAGCAAATTGAAGGACACACGCAATATTTCATATGTATAACTGCGGCCAAAGCGCCAATTACTTAAGCATTCGATATGCCTATATCTTTATTTGTGAGTCCATAGCCTCGGCACAAAGAACAATCGCAGGAAACCGACTTCCAGACGCTATGATTCACGCTGCAAAAACTGATGCGGAAAAAACTGCTCAGTCTGAATGCAAACTTAACTTTATTCCTCAGCTAAGCTTATGTAACTGATAGCATCCCGCGGTTTCGATCGCGTTGTTACCGACCCAACAAAAAAAATTGGCAGTCATAGGAACTGCCGCTAGAAGTGAAAACTTGTAGCTCAGGATTTGATAGCTCACTTTGGAAACTACGCGAGTGAAAACGGAGGACGTCTAGATAGCCAACAGGAAATGCTGACGTATTTCTTGATGGCCAATGGCCATGGTCCCAAGTTCACCCAAAATTTTCTTATCATTCCCGAGCGTGACGCTAGAATTCGATTCACAGCCCAAATCTGTATCTAGTGCGCCAAAAGTGAAAACTTCCACTCTAAAAATTGGCAAAATATTCGTAATTTCCCTGACCTTGAAATAACAAAACATACCTCCAGTCCTTTTCTATGTTTAGTAAGACGTAAGTAGTCTTCTTTCGAAGTCATGTGTCATTCGCCAACCCGCGCTTCTACCGCCTAACTAAATCGGCTATCGCTTTGCTAATGTTGTATCTATCATTTCAAGCGAAAAGAAAAGAGAGAGAAACATCAAAGCGATGACATTTTTCGTTCGGCGGTAGACCCCCCGCACTGGGCCAGCGTGTTGGATTATGGCCTTTACTCTCTCCTTGCGAGAGAAGGCCCCGAGTCCCAGCAGTGGGAACATTTAATGGGCTGCTATGCTATGCTAAGATGTATCTTGGGAACGAAAGAAAATTAGCCTTGCTAAACGAGCTGCGAACATGCGCGCGCACACGCCTTGAAGAAGATCGCCGGACGCGATCGAAACTCGAGTCGGACTGTTCTGACTATTTTATACGTGAGTTACCCGTGTATTTGTTTTGAAAATAGCCTTGCTGATACGACTTTGCCTACGTCTATACATGACGCCACTGCGAATAAAGAGAATAATCTATTCCAAGTTATTCCGGCATTATCTTAAGTTATTCCGGTGCTATACGTTAGGAACGACAGCGATTTATTGATTTACTTTATTTTGGTTTTTAGCGGTTCATTCGAGATCAGTAACCTTTTGGATGCCAGATTACTTTATATGTGGTTCTTACTTACACTAGTACCTACTTCTGTTATACTTGTATTCATCTACACTTCTTTTTACGGTACAAGCGTTACATGCGCCGGATAGTAAGTAGGTACCCATCACATTGCAACACAGCTTTTTAAATGTGATGTTTTGTAGTGCAAAGTGTCCTACACTATTTGCAGACTACGACTGGGGAAGTACCACATCTTTGAGATCTTTGCCAGTTATTACCGCTAAGTTCGGTTTGAAGGGCAATGTTTCTAGGGCTTGGAGAGTTAAATCATCTTATATGTTGGGTATCCCCAGCGCTATACACCTATACAGTGTAATGATTTTGACTCTTCATGCTCCAATGACATTGCTGTTATGGGCAAACATGTTGATGTCCGTCAGGCACATAATATTCTGCTTGTCTCATCACTATAAACAATGAAAAAAATTGCTTGACACTGCACCGCACTTGTCACACAGAGATGCCTTCAAATCGGAACACAATAATATTGGCATGCTGTTATTTGGTAATAACATAAACTGGCAAAAGTGGCGGACTCTATGACGAGTCCTACCACAAAGAACTACTACCTTCTATTACTATTATTATCTATTATTATATTATATATTATCTATTACTTATTATTACTCTTAGCAGAGTCCGCCTGGGGAAGTACCACACCTTTGCCAAATATTCTACCGCCAAGCAGTAATGTGCAAACATTACTGTGTTCCGGTTTGAAGGGCAATGATTCCAGAGAAATTACAGGGCTTAGAGACATAATATCTTAGATCTCTGGGTGACGAGCGCAGTGCAGTGCTAGGTAATTATTTGGACTAATAGTCCAAATAATTACCTAGCACTGCACTTGTTTCAATAGCTGCGTGTTACTGTGCTGTTATGTGGCAGGCATGTTGCTTACCATCAGGCACATGACATGCTCGTCTCCTCACTCTATGCTATAAAAAAAAAGGTATACCTAGGGCTTGAAACGCTATAATAACCAGTACCTACCTACTGTTTTAGTAAAGTAACTGGTACAAGTATCGCGATGCCGTTACGAAAATTGCATGGTTTACGCGTAAAACGGTATTATCTAGATCAATGTTTATACTGTACTCAAATTTGAATCTAAAATGTTGTGATTTTCATGAATAGTTAAAGCTCTAACATAACTTCAATTTTAATCTAAAAAGGAAATTAACTAACCCACGCCTCAAAAACGGGGTATCAATAAATTTGAAGTGTCTGTCTGTGTGTATATCTGTCGTGGCATCATAGTTCCCGAACTGGTTTTAATGGTTTTTGACGTGACAACGTCTTATAATTCGATGAAGCCGGCTGCACGCCCGCAAAACATGACGTCATGTGCCGTTAACGCCGTTACCTCGCCGCATGACGTCATGCGGCGTTACCTCGCTCTAAGGCGTAGTTGAAGTTGTCACGTTCAACTATCGTCAGTAAACCGACTTTACAGACAACCATTTTGTTTTTGCATGTCGGTGACTCGACCCAAAAAAAACTTCGATTGCTCAATGCGGGTAAAGTAGTTTTCGCGTCAAAATAGTTATACTTCTGTTGAGAAGCAAGCACCGTAGGTACTCAGTTACTCGGCACTGAACCCAAGTTCACGGTACAGATTAGAGGTTCGCTGACCTCTTGATGACTGTTCTCACTAAATAATCGTTTTCCGCAATTGCCTTTATGTTTGCTTCGGATTTCAAACCTTTGTGCAATCTAAGCAATAAGTAGCCTGCTAAATATAGTGGTAGGACTCTTAGCAGAGTCCGCCTGGCGAAGTACCACACCTTTGCCAGTTATTCTACCGCCAAGCAGTAGTGTGAACATCACTGTGTTCCGGTTTGAAGAGCTATGTTTCCAGTGAAATTATAGGGCTTAGAGATTTAATATCTTATTTATCTGGGTGACGAGCGCAGCGCTGTGCTAGGTAATGATTCGGATTCTTCATGTTCCAATAGCTGCGTGTCACTGTGCTGTTATGGGCAGGCATGTTGCGTACCATCAGACGCATGTCCTGTTCATCTCGTCACTCTACACAACAAAAAAACTGCTCCCAATGCTGGACCTAAAAGAAATCAGTAACGCTATCTTCGATTTTCTGAACCGCAATAAATCCGAAATTAACCACCAACTAACTAGGTAGTTCTAGAAGTTGTAGTCGAAAAGACTGCCATGTTCAAGAAAGGTCTATCCATGGTTAGAGTGAATATTCACTCGAACGGTAGTGGTTCAAAAGTAAAATACTAGGTACAACGTACCACGGTACAACCAAAGAACGGATTATTAGGCCTCTGGGTTGTTCAACAAGGTAGGTACTATGTAAAACATCGGTATAATCAAGGTTAGAGTGAATAACTATTCAAGGTAAGGTATGAGGGGAGGATCCTCATAAATCAAACACGAGAAAGTTCCAGGAATACGATTAAATAATACTGTTGGGCGCCATTTATGAGTTCTCACGAAGTAGTGATGTCCTAACGTTGAAGTAGGGATGTACTGCGGTTTGCTACAAAGGTAAATAATTTGGCAGCTGATTTGTTGAACGACTACTACGCCTATTCAAGGTTAGAGTGAATATTTCGCTCACTCAAATCACTCTAATCGTGAACAGATTTTTGTAGTACATGTTGAACAATCCAGCTGTCATATTGTTTCTCTGGTTGGTTGTACGGTCGTATCGTAACTTTTCAACCACTATCCACTTTCACAAAACACTCCGTAATTAGATTGAGCATTCGTTGAACAACGATGGGTGGCTTTCACCGCTTCCCTGATCACTTTAACCACTTCTTCAACGAGGAAGCCGTGAAATTTCCTGCATCGATGGTTTTGAAATAACTTTCTTAATCTGATCTGAAGAATGATGATTCTCGGCGTGGGTTTCTGATCTTTTACGATCCGGGATCCTTCAAACGAAGATGTATCCTATGGGCTCTCGGAATGGACACGGCCTAAAATAAAACTCGTTTAGGGAAAACTGTCTTAGCTTTGATATTAGAGAGATAAGAGATAGAGAGAGAGATAAGAGATATTAGAGAGAGAAGAGATCTCTCTCTTCTCTCTCTCTCTCTTCTTTTCGCTAGTTACCATTGAAACAGCGAAACAGCAATAGCAAATCCAAACCCGATTAGATTCCGGTAGAAAGTCCTGAGCCACATCGTAAGGCAAATTTTCCGAATGGTAGCAGAAGGATCTATTGCCGTTACATTTATAACAGTAAAGTAAAATGCAACAACGCCTCTTTGATGTCAAAACAGTACCCGATCAACCACTTAAGTCGGCAAGTCGATTCTGCCTCTAAATGTTCCAGCTGACGTGACATGCAAGTAATTAGAAAATATTGTTTCTTTCCAGTTGCGACGGCGGAGAACGGCGGGAAGTACGTCCCCCGCGCGATCCTGCTCGACCTCGAGCCCGGCACCATGGACGCGGTGCGCTCCGGCGGCTACGGCCAGCTGTTCCGGCCAGACAACTTCGTATTCGGCCAGTCCGGCGCCGGCAACAACTGGGCCAAGGGCCACTACACCGAGGGCGCCGAACTAGTCGACTCTGTCCTCGACGTCGTGCGCAAGGAGTGCGAGAACTGCGACTGCCTCCAGGGCTTCCAGCTCACACACTCCCTCGGCGGCGGCACCGGCTCCGGCATGGGAACCCTCCTCATCTCCAAAATCAGAGAAGAATACCCCGACAGAATCATGAACACGTACTCCGTCGTCCCCTCCCCCAAAGTTTCCGATACAGTCGTCGAACCCTACAATGCCGTCCTCTCCATCCACCAGCTCCTCGAAAACACAGACGAAACCTACTGCATAGACAACGAAGCTCTCTACGACATCTGCTACAGAACCCTCAAAGTCCCCAACCCCACGTACGGCGATCTGAACCACCTGGTGTCGCTGACGATGTCCGGCGTGACCACGTGCCTGCGCTTCCCCGGCCAGCTGAACGCCGATCTCCGCAAGCTGGCCGTCAACATGGTGCCGTTCCCTCGGCTGCACTTCTTCATGCCGGGCTTCGCCCCGCTCACGTCGCGCGGCAGCCAGCAGTACCGCGCGCTCAGCGTACCAGAACTCACCCAGCAGATGTTCGACGCCAAGAACATGATGGCGGCGTGCGACCCGCGCCACGGCCGCTACCTCACCGTGGCGGCCATTTTCCGCGGCCGCATGTCCATGAAGGAGGTCGACGAGCAGATGCTCAACATCCAGAACAAGAACAGCAGCTTCTTTGTCGAATGGATCCCGAACAATGTCAAGACTGCAGTCTGTGACATTCCTCCTAAAGGTCTGAAAATGTCCTCGACGTTCATCGGGAACACGACTGCCATCCAGGAGTTGTTCAAGAGAATATCGGAACAATTCACCGCCATGTTCAGACGCAAGGCGTTCTTGCATTGGTACACTGGAGAGGGTATGGATGAGATGGAGTTCACAGAAGCAGAGAGCAACGTGTCTGACTTGGTGTCGGAGTACCAGCAGTACCAGGAGGCTGTGGCCGAGGATGACACGGAGTTCGACCAGGAAGACCTGGAGGAACTGGCACAGGACGAGCACCGCGACTAACTCCGCACCCCTGCGCCGCGCGCCGGCCGCGCCATCACGACACACGAGCAACGAATTACCAGGGCTTCAATCTTCGCCAGGACGATCAGTCATTTCATGCTCCATCATCATCCATCGCCATTTTCATGTATTTCTTGATGTCATCATGTTCCATCATCATCGTCCAGCATCTAGATTCGACCAAATGTTCAAACTCCTGGTCGCAATCATTATCATCATTCATTTTCTCATTGTCATTAAATCTTGTCGTCCTGTCGGAAATGAAACCCGAAATAGGTGCTCTTGGAGGGGCCATCTCATTTCAAAATTAGAGGCTTTCTTTTAAAAATATCAATAAAACTGTGTCATGGGACATACATACATATTTCCGATATACAAGGTGTGATCCTTTAAACTTCAACTCAACAAAAACTTTAACAAGTAAATTTCAAGAGTCAAGTAAAAGTTAACCAGATGATCAGTTCATCAGATCAGTCAGTTTACGTCTAAAATCACTTTGTTTAAATAAAGTTGTCAACGTGAATGAAGTTTTAAAGACCACACCTTGTATAAATAAAGCGAACAGCACTGTGCCCCGTCAACTCTAGTGACGACGTTTTACGTGCAAAAATATTTTTTATAATAAAGAATAAGTATTATATCAAAGTCTGTTTTATGATAAGACATTGTCGCAATATAAGAATAAAGTACCAATTTGTGCATTTATATTAAGTATTTCGGTCCGAATGCTTTTACATTATTTATAATTAAATGTTTTAAAATAACACCCAGTCTTTCATTTAAAATCCTAATAGTTAAGGATCATAAAATTGGCCGACACTGTTTGCCTAAACAACACCTAGCTCCGATTGAAATACGGAAGCCAGATAACTGATATTACGTATTATATAATAGGATACCGGACTGGGTCAAAAATACACCATCCTAATTAGTCCGTCAGCCAGATCATGAAAAAATATTGGACACGTATTTTTTGTTTTTTCATAATATAAAAAATCGGCAAAGATATAGACCATCAAACTTCGAGTGGGGGGTCGCGACGTCACTCGTGAGCAAAAATCGTACTCACAAGTGACGTCACACGAAACTTCGAAGCGCTGTATCTTCGTCATTATTTGTTTGTGAAACAAAAGAAAAAATACGTGTACAATATTTTTTGGCAATCTAACTAACGGGCTACTTAGTTTTTTTGAGGATTATACCCTACTTTAAATACCTAAGTACGTGCTTCGTGATTGTACACAACACCCAGTTGTCTTGGGTGGGAATCGAACCCACGACCAGAGCAGATTCACTGGCCACTCAATCACGACGCTAGCCAATAGAAAAACTAGTTTTGATATGTTATGATTCTGGAATATAACGTGTACCTATATAAAAAGAAGACCCTATTATTCTACCCTGAGGTACTATACCACTCTTTCGGTGGAGTAGGTATCTGTTTTATTCGGTGATGTCTATTAAAAGTACCTATACTATTTGACATTGCTGGGCACCGTTAATCAAATAGTTAACTTCGTTAATCCGTTACAAAAAAAGTTAACTTCGTTAAACGTTAAAGCGTTACATTTCGTAAGAATTAACGGAAGTTAACGTTAATCGTTAATCCGTTAATATGCGTATTGTATTTTTATATCTTTGCGTTAGTGAACTTATAAAACCTGTTGGTTTAGGTTCTGGAAGTTAACAGGTTAGGAAAAAACCAAATACTTGGAGAGTTTAATTTTATTATTGAAGTGAAAACTTCTTTAGGCGCGTTGAGACAGATTTTTCGTGGACTGTGAATTGAATTCTACCGTCACGCTCGGGTATGATAAGAAATCTTCGGGTAAACTCGGGACCATGGCTATTGACATTTCTAGAAATGCGTCAGTCAATGGGAAATGCTGAAAGGGCGTGGCCTGGCCATCATGGCATGGCCATCTAGAAATGCATCAGCCAATAGAAAATGCTGCTGCTTTTCTAGATAGCCATGCCATGATGACCAGGCCACGCCCTCCGGTTACACCCGTGTAGTTTCCAAGGTAAGCTATCAAATTCTGAGTTATAAGTTTTCACTTCGGCGGTTTCCATGACTGACAATTTTTTTTATTTAATTTAATTTAATGTGTAATTTAATCGTCGGGCATAATGCGCATAGGTATCTATTTCCCGTCATGAACATTAACATGTTGAAGTACCTACTCGTCTGAAAGCGAGGCTCGCTTTGGTGTTAAAATGTCTTTACCCGTGGATAGCAGACGTTCAACTGCAGCGTTTGAGGGCTGTTTTCCAAATTTCAACCCAATCCTTTCCCGTTCCCAGACGTTCTGACGTGATGAAACAACAAACATTACAACATCCAAAAATTGCCATTTATAATATTAGCAAGATGTTAAACACTGGAATTTCCATTGTATACCTCCATTTCTTCATTCTTATACATTGATCTGTTCATTTTATTTGACTTTTCTTTGGTTAGTTGAAATGAACTACCACCGATTTTATTAAAAGAAAGTTACAATACAGATAAACGATCGAAAAAGTATGATTGAATTTATCTGGTAGTTCACCACTAGCTATGGATTACTATAATCTACTTGGTTTACTAGCGATGTGTGAAATATTTAACTAAATTGTAAACGTCAGTCAAGTTCGAGTATGTCTATGCTCAAATTTTCAGCCAAAAAGAATTCGAGATTATCGGAAATATGACTAATGATAACAAAATTATATTTGTTTTAATATAACATCAACCGATCATGCCACAGGGTAAAATGCCGCCTCAATCCTGCCAAAATTGCAGGAACCCGCCACATATGGTCACACTGCGCCCAGCACTTTTCGTTTCATACTTGTCTGAACCTGTATTTTGCGCCGCGCCGAGGTGCCGTGGGGTAAATAGTAAGCATTGGATTAACGATTTACGGACTTCTGCATAATTAACGGAAGTTAACATGTCCGTTAACAGTTTTAAAAGTTAACTTAAAAGTTAATCCGTTAATCAAAATGTTAACTTCGTTAATTAACGATTAACGGATTAACGAGTTAATTCCCAGCTATGATATTTGAGATACACAAATGAATAGGAAGCATACTTATTAGGTTACTGTTACATTTCGTTGTGATGAATTTTTCTTAGCAAACTCTATCAAAGGCTTGTGGTACTTCGAAAGATACATTAAAAGACTGCCCATTTTTGTGTGGGAGCTGGCGTCATTATTGCTTCAGCCACCGACTAAACATTATTATTATTACTTTGTGACCTATCGGAAAGATCACAATTAGGATATGATATCGCTACTAAATTCAGTGAAGTGTAATAGCGTTAATTAAGCTAACATATTAAATTCAAAAGCGAAGATCGCTTCTAACTTGCTTCTGAATTCAGTTGACTTTTAGCCAAGTGTTAAGCGTTTATACTCAGTGCGGACAGAATTACACAGGATGCAATATTTTTAATTCTGAATGTATCATCCATATAATAGGACCGTCAACAGAAGATGCGGTGCTTAATTTAAGTAATAAAATTTGCCAGTTACTTGGATTCGGGAAACAAATGCATTGGTGTCTATTTAGATTTGCAAAAGGCTTTCGACACGGTGTCTATACCAATTCTTTTGGCGAAGTTAAAAAACTTTGGAATTGGAGCTTTGGCCTGGTTCAAAGAATATTTAGTAAGTAGAACTTAGCGAATAAGAGTAGACATGAGAGTGATAGCGCAGGGTGTACCCACGGTGTTCCAAAAGGCCAAAAAGACTAGGGCCTGTACTCTTCTTGATTTACATTAATGGATTATGTAATGTATTCCTGAATAGATTCGATTTTCTAATGAAATATCTTCAGCCTAGACATTCTCATCATACGACTTTAAAAACGTGCCGATTGCTTCACAGTATTTTCCGTCACTGTTAAAGGACAGTGATGATGAAAAAATTGTAAGTTTGTGGAAGAAAACATTTGGAAAAACTCTAGAGGTAGAGGCGGGATTCGAGCCTACTCCTTATATCTCGATTTTGAATCGCTCATTCTGGCCACCACAGCTCAGACTTATTTATATTACTGCGTACGGACCAGCCCTGCTACCGCTTAACTAAATCAGCTATGGCTTTGCTATTGCTGTCTCTATCATTTCAAGCGAAAAGAAAAGAGAGAGCGATATAAAAGCTAAGACAGTTTTAGTTAGGCGGTAGCAGGCGCGGTCCCAGCCTCGAATTATTGGAGGGGGGGGGGTCACCAGTACGCAGCCTCAGATTTGGGGGGGGGGGGGGTCACGAGTAGAAATACAATAAATCGAATAAAAAAAGACTACTATTTTAGCGCCCCACGATTTAACCCGCGTAGTTGACGTTCCAGTTGTTTTCCCGCGTATAAAATAGTCTATGTACGATTAGACACTTTGATTTTAAAATGGCACCACCGCGTTGGGCCTAAAATTACATTTTAGTGCCAGTGCGACTCTGTTCACAGAGTCACAGAATGAGTATTTGCTGGTCATTAAAATACCTGGTTGTATGGGTAAAAAAGGCTCCAAAAACTACGATACCAAAGTTTAAAAGAAAGTTGGGATATATTATCATCGGTGAGTACCTTTTATATATTATTTAACTATTTATTATATATATATTTATTTTCTATAGATATTTATTTAACTACGGAATTTCACACAATGGCCGCCATTGAACGCCTTGTTCTCCACGGCACTACCAAGCTGCACTACTGGTAGTGTCGTGGGGGTTTTTTTCCCTTCTGCACTACTGGCCAGTAGTGTCGTGGGGAATTTTATTTGTCGGTGAAGCTGTGTGTATTCGTGAAATCAGCAACAAAATATCGATAACTAGTTTTTACCCCGAGTGGTTTTAGCCTTCTCCTGCAAGGAGAGGAAGAGTTTTTGTAGTGGACTCTTAGCAGGGTCCGCCTGGGGACGTACCACACCTTTGCCACTCATTTTGTAAGTTAAAGCTCTCGTCACACAGAGGCGGGAAGTGCCAGAAAGCGATCGCGATTCGAGACGACATTTTTTTGTAATATTCGAATTTGTATGAAACCTGACACATAACAAGCGGTCGCGATTGTTACTCGTTGGGAACCCACCCGCGATCCGGCCGCACCGCGCCGGTGTATCAGGTTGCATACAAATTGGAAAATTACAAAAAAATCCACCAGCGCCATCAGTGGCGCGACTGAGAACTATTTTGACAGTCTACTGAGAATGCAAAATAAAATACAACAATTATTAATGTTTGTCTGTATGTCCTATAAATTATCGTTAACTATGCATTTGATCGTGTGATGATATTCAAAGTTGTTGAAGCCAGAGGTTTCTGAGTTGGTACGACCAATTTACGAAAGATACATTTTAGTAAATTGAAGAAATAAATAAATGATAGTACATTGAAAATAGTTTTAGTGATTGAAAGAAATTGTACATTTATGAATAAAGTACTTTGACTTTGATAGCGTAGTAGGGTACAGCTAAATAAAACAAAGTAAGTAATAGACAAATAATATTAGTTTATTCTTCTCCTAACTCATAAGATTTACATTAAACCTACGCATTTACTTAAACATACTATGTACATATTTGAACACAATATATCTTTTACAAAATCATGAACAGAATCGAATAGACAAGACACATTTCTATTTTGAGTATTTTGACATTGTAACCCAGTCATATTAAATGCAGTATATGGCAACTATGTTACATCTCTGTGAAATCACCAGTTTTAGATGGATGAGGGCAAAAATTAGATTTTTCGTATATTTAATTTTTTATTTATTTATTTATGTCACTTTGAAATTATTGCAATCACCGTCAGTTTTCAATACAGGGTTATTGGTAATCATCCTGCATCTTTTTAAGGGGACGTTAAGTATATTAAATACGTAACTTTTGTTCTACACTTTATAAAAATTCTTATTTTTTTCCCATACAAAATTTTATTCCAATCTAAAAGTATCGAACCTGGTCTAGTCGGGAGAACGGCGACTGCCAATCCGGAGACCCCGGGTTCAAACCCCACCGCACCACTGTCTTTTCGGAGTCATGTGCGTAATGCCGCTAACTTAAAACGGTGAAGGAAAACATCGTGAGGAAACCGACATGTACCTAGAATCTTTCGAAGTCATGTGTCATCCGCCAACCCGCACTGGGCCAGCGCGGTGGATTATGGCCTAAACTCTCTCCTTGCGAGAGAAGGCCCCGAGTCCCAGCAGTGGGAACGTCTAGTGGGCTGTTGATGATGAAAAGTATCGAACTCTTTGTAATAATTCGTAACCAGAGCGCGCAAGCTCTTCAACGCTTGATAAATAATGTACCGAAATAAATAAACGCTTATATGGTATATGTATTCGACTACAAACTACAAAAATCATGCGACAAGGAGACATGATCGAGGGTTGCAACCCCCCCCCCCCCCCCCCTCTTCGACTGTACTCAGTTGGACAGCTTACAAGTGACGGCATAGTGCTGAATCTTATTACTTTATACCCTTCTATCATCCTACATAGGTCTCCTGGTGGTTCATTTACTACGTAAATTTTGTTCACGGGCCTGTAGTCTATATTGAGTTTTAAGAAAAGGCGTAGAACTAAAGTTGTTTAAATACACAGAACATTCCCTTAAACGGAGCAGGCTGATTATCAGTAACCCTGTATAACGCGTGAGATCATAATCTCACAGTAGATTAGGTTAGTGTATAATATAACGTAGTTTGATAATAATCTGACGGTTCCTACAATCGTACGGTGACATTTACACAGATTTAATAAAGCAACAAATTGTATAATGTTTGTATACTACGTCAGTTTATACAGGGTTATTGGTAATCAGCCTGCATCCTTTTAAGGGGATGTTAGGTACATTCAATACGTCAACTTTTGTTCTACAGTTTTTAAAAATTTATGTTTTTTTTTATTTTACAAAATAAATAAAAAATTTATTTGCACAGTCTAAAAGCATGGAACTCTCCGTAACAATTCGTAATAAGAGTGCGTACGCTCTTTAACGCGCAAAAAATTATGTGCCGAAGTTAATAAACACTAAAAAGTCACTAAACAGTACAAAAAAGGGCAACAAACACTATTTTTTTTTGGGTTTTCTATTGAGTTTTAACGAAAGTTGTAGAACAAAAGTTGTTTGTTTAAATATACAGAACATGCCCTTAAACGGATGCAGGCTGATTACCAATAACCCATACATAAACCCAGCGAGGGAGAAGCGATGAGAAATCCTTCATTATTTCCTCAGTTCATTCTTTCTTTAACGATCCGGTTTATTATTTCCCCAGTTTTAAAAGTTATATTTATATGATTCGTGTCAGCTACCTAGTGTTACGATTGACAGCCTACGGCCATCTTTTTACACATTATATTTTGTACTTGAGATTCCAAAACAATTTAAATTAGTTCCAAGATCGGTAATTCGTCTCTGGTCACAGATTCAATTTAAAAAATGTCGTTTAAATATAAAAGAACTATCAAGCCTTACAGTAGTCGCATATGATGTGTAACATCTAACATGTCATTTTTAACAAGAGTTTAAACAGGACGAGGACAATTCGATCGGTATTTTTTTTCAAGTTCACAGCTGATGCTTTCTCTTTTTGTCAAAGGAAAAGGGAAATACACTTTTCTCTTTCTCGTCACACAAAAGCACACTTATGTTGGTCGACAGTATGTGGTACCAACCTCACAGTAAATGTGTTGGCGCCATTTCTCCGCCATCGCAACCGCGCGCGCTCATTGGTCAAATCAAAATACCGCGTACTTTCCCGGTTTCCTGTTACACATTTCCGTCCCTTTTTTACAAATCTCTATAAAAATATCCATCATTTGAGATGAAAGATGTTACACATTAAAATAACAATGACAGAAACATGGCCAATAGAAAAACATGTTTTTAAAATTTTCTCTATTGACCACTTTAGACATATTTGGTGTTACAGTAAAAAGTTACTTACAATGTAAATAGTGCCACCAACTTATCTGTAGAACGGCCAAAAGCGAAACTACTGACGCCCCAGATCACAGACACACAAGTAGACCAATTTTGTAATAGGTGGCAACACTTTCCGATCGTGGCGCCATATCCACATTCTACAGATAAGTTGGTTGTACTGTACTATAAGCGAGACCTCCTGACTGTTGGAATAACAAATTTCGCTCGATACCTACAATTAAATAATATTACCTAAAATAAAAAAAAAACTTACAAATTTTAAAAAAACATTACTAAATTAAAACTTTTAATTTAGCTACCTAAAACATAAGTAGGTACATAATGATTCATAACGTGGACTCTAAAAGTATTCTGTACTTTTACAGTCAGATACAAATTGTCACGATTTGGAAACGAGCATGACTTGCGCCTGATGGTAAACAACATACCTGCCCATAGCAACACGGCGATGAGCAGCTATTTAAACAAAAAATAATCTAAAATGAACCTAACAGACAGTGGTCCGTAAGTTCAAAGTCGCTTAACAACCTATGGGTAGAGTTCTCGAAATTTCTCTGAGTGGTAATCCATCAGAGAACTTCCATCACCGATATCTCGTCATATCACAAACTGAAGAAACATCGGCTTCCCAGCTGTGGGAACATATTGTGGGCTTACTTATGCAAACAGTAAACAGTTTTGTCGTATTTATTTTTAACCTATGTTTATTTTACACGACGATTTGTAATAAGGCAAAGTCCTCGGTTGTTTTACCCCGATTGTTTGTCCAAAATCGAGACATTTAACAATATTTATATAGAATAGGCATCTACTAATTTATTACGTGAGAGTCTTAGGGGGGGAAAGTCGAGTTACAATCACGTAGGGGTTGTCTCGGCAAATCGAATGCAATTTTTTTTTCTTCAGAAAAAGTGTAATTCTGTGAGAAAATTGGATGAAATTCAGCAAATATATTAACAGAGAGACGAACTTCTTAGCATTCCATGGATTCACCGTGCGGGTGCCGGGTCCATCGTGTGGCAGAGAGAAACCCCGAGTAGACCCTGATACTTGTGACTCGGGCGTAGGTTTAAAAGGGGCCCCTTATATTGACGTACGTCAACACTCACCTTCACTACTCGTATTTCTCTCCCTGCCCAGCCAAATCCGATATGATCCTACTAGTGCAGCTTTAGATACTCGTTCTAGTATAGAACTTACTGCACTTCTGGACAAGCCTAGGTCTTTCAGCAGGTTATAGAAACTAAGTATATATAACTAAATAAAACATGTATACTTATCACTGTATAAAATTATTCACAGAAGATCTTAAGAGAGGCCAATGGGAGAAAACACTTTAAATTACGCGAAAAGTACATACAATGTAATAAACAACAACAAAAATTATAAATTCAGTTCAAATATTCAGATTTAAATGGCTTTTTAATATGAATTATTCACTGATACAAAAATGTATCAAACATTAATAAATTCATTTCTTCATCGAGAAAGATCTTGCCAATTTAAAAAAATATTGTCAGTCATAGGAACTGCCGATAGAAGTGAAAACTTGCTGTTGCCCTGGTACTGGTACCTAGGGGCAAACGCAACTCTTTTATATAAATCTGTTGTCCTGGTATCTGGAGATAAACGCTGGGCTGTTGGAGGTAGGTAATCGAAACTCTTTACTGTTTCTGTTGCCCTGGTACCTGGCCGTTTTTACCGAGTTTACCCGAAGATTTCATATCCGATCCGATCCATTATCATATCCAAGCGTGACGATTGATGAATCCATTTCACAGCCCACGAAAATTCTGTCTATAGCGCGCCTAAAGAAGTTTTCACTTCATAATCCCGAAAAGTACCTCACGTAATAAATTACTATTAACCGCTCTCGCTCTCGCTACCGCTCAACGCTGTATATGAGGCCACGTCTTAACATCATACAAAATTACACATAAATTCTTAAAGCATGTCAAATAATAATTTGTTCAAGGCACAATAATAAAGCACATTTACGTATATAAACTTTAGATGCAACAACATTATTAGTCTTTAACTTCGTCATAAGCTTCACAATTTCGGTTCATAAGAGTATATATAGTATACTAGCTGACCCCGCAAACGTTGTTTACGTAAACATATAAATAAAGGTATGAAAAATAGCTAGTAGCCGATTCTCAGACCTACTGAATATGCATATAAATTTTGGTTACAATCAGTAAAGCCGTTTCGGAGGAGTAAGGAAACAAACACTGTGACACGAGAATTTTATATATAAGATAATACGAGCAATAGTATTATCAAATACGGGGTCATTACCGTAGAGCGAGTTCCCACTATTTCGGTACAGTTTCTTGCGCCATGTTTATTGGTAAACCGACGGATGGCGGGAGTTAACATGTATGTTCGCAATCACAGTCAGATATACAGGGTTACTAGTAATCAGCCTGCATCCTTTTAAGGGGATGTTAAGTACATTAAATACGCCAACTTTTGTTCTACAGTTTAAAAAAAATTGTATATATTTTTTGCCGTACAAAATAAAAAAAAAGTGTATTTGTATTTGCCCGGTCTAATAGCATCGAACTCTTCCTAACAATTTGTAACAAGAGCAATTTGTAGCACGAACTCTTTAACGCTCCATAAATTACGTGCCGAAGTGAATAAACACTAGACAGCCACTACACAGTGTTAGAAATGACAACAAACACATTTTTTTTGGGATATTATGTATTAAGTTTTACCAAAAGTTGTAGAACAATATATTTATGTCTGTTTAGATATACAGAACATGCCCTTAAACGGATGCAGGCTGATTACCAGTATTAGGCAATGACACCCTCGTGCGTAAAAGACTACAAAGTCTTGAACACCGCCGTAAAGTTGCTAGCTTATCGGTTTTCTATCGGATTCACTTCGGAGAGTGTGCGGCTGAATTGCACGATCTAATACCACCTTGCCCTTTTTTCTATCGGAATGCTCGCAGCTCGAAAAAGCGACATCGTTTCATGGTTGATGTTCCAAAGACACGAACAAAGAGATTTGACTCTGCTTTTGTGATAAGAACGTCAAGACTGTGGAATACGCTGCCTGAGTGGGTATTTCCCGATAGTTAGTATCTTCAAATCGAGAGTGAATCGGTTTCTTCTAGGTAAACACGCTCCATCGTAGACCGCATCGTCGCTTAACATCAGGCGAGATGGCGGTCAAGTGTAAACCTATAAAAGTTAAAAAAAAAATTAAAAAAAAAACCCTGTATAACTACCATCATTCAGAAGCGGCATTACGTGAGTAGGAACTACGTAAGTAAAACCACGGGCTGTTACTAGTTAAAAAAAAAAGGTCGAAATCAAGTTAAGTGTAATCTTTTCAATATGAAAATCGCGTAAATTTTAAAATATGTAACTCACAAATAATCCTTAAAATCGCGTAAATTTAAAAATAACTCACAAATAATCAAACAGGCGTAAAACTACATAATAGCAAAATATGGCAACGAATATAGGCCTCTTTCAACATAGCAAACTTACACATAATATGAATAGCACAGGGTCATGGGGGTCGGTGAAGGAAAACATCGCAAGAAAACTAACGTAATTAAAAAAAAAAGACTTAATAAACTTTAAAGTTGTATGACATCGGCCAACCGTCAACCCACACTGGGCCAGCGTGGTGGATTCTGGTCTTGACTCTCTTATAGATGATGTTAGTAGAATGTGGTAGATCATATCGAATTCTACCTGTGAGGGTTAGTTGTATTCACTGGTCAAGAGCGAGTTGGAACGGTTTCACGTTTATTTTTTAATATATTGATGAAATTTGTACAAATCTTTGTAACCCGTGAACCCGTCTGAAACTTTTGTGCCTTTTAAAGAGAAATAGTTATACATAACTTTAAATATGTATTTATGTACAATATCTATACACTTATATAACTAAATTACAATACTATTCGGCACTTTAGTGGATACACTCTAAATAATATTAATCGAATTGTATAAGGGGCATTTTCACTAAAATGTATACCACACTTGTCACTTTGGATCATTCCCTAACATTATTTTATTTATTTATGATCGGAATTTATACCAAACTAGCTAACCCGGCAAACTTCAAACCACCATATTTTTTTCGGAAAATGTTCTATATTTTTTTCGGAAAATGTTCTATATTTTTTTCGGAAAATGTTCTATATTTTTTTCGGAAAATGTTCTATATTTTCTGCCACACAAACCATTGTCCCGACAATAAAGAATACTTACAACAAATAATCATCTAATTTGGTGCAGTTATTCAAAAGTCATGAACATATATACATTTTTTAAGTGAATACTTCTTTTGGCGCGCCTAGACAGATTTTTCGTGGGCTGTGAATTGAATTCTAGCGTCACGCTCGGGTATGATAAGAAATCTTCGAGTAAAAAAGTCGGGACCATAGCCATTGGTCATCTAGAAATGCGTCATCCAATAGGAAATGCTAAAAGGGCGTGGCCTGCCCATCATGGCATGGCCATCTAGATATGCGTCAGCCAATGGGAAATGCTGACGCATTTCTAGATGGTCGTGCCATGATGACAAGGCACACCCCCCGGTTACACCCGTGTAGTTTCCAAAGTAAGCCATCATAAGTTTTCACTTCTATCGGCAGTTCCTATGACTGCCATTTTTTTTTTAATATTTATGTTTTGTTGTAGTATCATTTATTTCTAAATAAACATATTATAGGTAGATAGTAGAAGCGTTTGTTTCCAAACAAATGTTACTAAAAAAAAAACAAATTTGGTATACAATCCGTTCACAAAATAGAATGTTCCGGCATAACCAAAGTGACAAGAAAGGTTCACAATAATATAGATTTTTGTGAAAACGCCCTAAGACACCTTCAGACTCGGAGTAGACCATAAAGACTTCCCATCACACTGAGGCCTGCTGCCATGATATAGTTACTATTCGTTAGTACCCAGTTATAGTTGCCTGATATACACCTCGTATGATATCGAAGCTTTGATAGTGTCAGCGAGGTATATGGAGACCTTTAAATATTACACAGATACTTCCATAAGGGTACCTCTTTATTCCTAATTGTGTATGTATTAAATATTACAGATTTTACACAAATATCTTCATAAAGACATCTCACAACATAACACCAATTACATTTTACATAGATATCTCCATGAGGAAGCCTGACATTATGAAAATGTATATGGTAATTTCACATTTTTCTAATTAAATCATGGTGAAGGATCGCCTGGCGAGAAAGTCACCGGATGCGACTAAAACTCTGTCACACACACGTGAGTTAGCCTTGAAATAATAGGCTACAATCCTCAAAAAAACTAAGTACCCCGTTAGTTAGATTGCCAAAAAATATTATACACGTTTTTTTTCATTTGTTTCACAAACAAAAAATGACGAAGATACAGCGCTTAGAAGTTTCGTGTGACGTCACTTGTGACCTTGTGAGTACAATTTTTACTCACGAGTGACGTCGCGACCCCCCACTCTCGAAGTTTGATGGTCTATATCTTTGTCGATTTTTAATATTATGAAAAAACAAAAAATACGTGTCCAATATTTTTCCATGATCTAGCTGACGGACTAACTAGGATGATGTATTTTTGACCCAGTCCGGTACCCTATTATTAAAACTCATAATATTACTACATACTTAATACTACACAGATACTTCCACAAAAATACGTTCTAATATTACGTGTATTACACAGATACCTCGTCAAATATATCCATTACTATTCCACATATTACACAAATATCTTCATTAAGATATCTTTTAATATTCCACGCATTACACAGATATCATTTTACACAGATTTCTCCATAAAGATCATATATCAATCATATATGTGTGACACAGATAGCTCGACAAAGACACTTTTTACTATTCCGTGTATTACACAGTTACCACATCAAAGAAACTCCTCACTATTCCATATAATTATGTCTTAATAGAGATATTTCATTACTACATATATTACACAGAGATAGCTTTACATAGAAATTCCTTAATATTCCATGTATTACACGGTGACCTCGTCAAGGAGACCCCTCACTATTCCATGTATTACACATACACATTTAAATCTTCATAGATTACTTTCAATCCTACATATATTACACAGATAGGTCGACAAAGACACGCCTTACTATTCCATGTACTACACGTATGTATTACACAGATATCTTTACAAAGACATCTCTCAATACTACACATCATGTACCTCGACAAAGACACTTTAATATCCCATGTATAACACAACTACCTCGGGGGGCAACCATTAATTACGTGAGGTGTTCAAGGGGGGAGGTTTTTGCGCAAGAAAGTGTGTTAATTATGTGAGAAATCGTGGAGAAATTGAGTAAAAAAAATGTGTAAAATTCTCACAGGGATTGAACAAAATGTCTCACCAAGAGGGTTATCGAAAAATCGTCAAAATTACCCTCAAGTTAATTTATGGATGCCCCCTTGACAAAGAGACTTCTTAGTATTCCACAGTTACCTCGACTATTCCCCGTATCGCACAGATGACACAGGCCGCGTCACACGGACACCTCGTTGTCGTCGTTGAGTCGTATGGCGTTGTCTGCATGGGCGAGTTTTAGCAGCGTCTTTTTGACGCGCAACGCGGGGAGCCGCACCGACGGCGACTGGTGCCAGCACTCGCGCATCATGGACGCCAGACCGGTCATCGTCTGCAAAGGAACATACACATCACGTCACACTACTTATTTACCTATTTTGACGTGACGTCTTATAATTCGATGAAGCCGGCTGCACGCACGAAAAAACATGACGTCATGCGGCGTTACCTCGCTCTGAGGCGTTCCATTTAAGGCTTGGAGTTGAAGTTGTCACGTTCAACTATCGTCAGTAACTTTACAGACAACCGATTTTTTAAGGTTCACTAATGTTTCACAAACATTTTTTGACAAAACATTACTTTAAAACCAACTAATCGTATAATATTTATTGCAAAAATTTGTATAGGGAGAATTTACGTAGTGTTTTCAGCTAAAATTTTCTTTTTATTATTATCGACTCATTTAATTATTATTGTTTTTGACGAATGATTGTGTATCATAAGATTAGTTATCTAATAATTAATAATATCTTGCCATGCCCATAATATTCAATGTTTAACTTTAATTTAAGTGTCATTAGTGTAATTCATCATATAAAACGGTACTAATTGAAATAAAATAAATAAATACAATATAAAAATGTTACATTTTAAAAGCAACGTATCGCATGACATTTATTTCAAAAAATAAATCTTACATCAACAAATGATTTATTTTACAAACCATAATTTTATAACCAATTACATAGCAAACGTTTCACTTAGACAATGTATCGAATGATATTTTGTTTTTTGTACATGTTTCATTTCATAAATTATTATTTTTACAAATTTAGCATTTACCGAAATAGAATTTGCAACAATTATTTTAAAAGTACTCCATAAATCTTAATATATATAAATCTCCTGTCACGATGTTTGTCCGCGATGGATTCCTAAACTACTTAATCGATTTTAAATTAAATTGGCACACCGTGAGCAGTCTGTCCAACTTGAGAGATAGGATAGTTTTTATTTCGATTAATTGTCTTTAAATGACAATATCCGAGCGCAGCCGGAATGGGCCACTAGTTGTTTATAAATTATCATTGACATTTGACTACCGCTCCGATTAGGGTCTATCACTGAGATTTGACTCAGGGTGGGCGAGCCAGAAGCTCAGGGAAGGTCCTGAGTGGAGCGAGCCATGCGAGGCCAAGCGCAGCGAAGTAGTGAAAATCTCACGCATTCCTAGATAGCCAATGGCCATGGTCCCGAGTTTAACCGAAGATTTCTTATCATTCCCGACGAGCGTGACGCTAGAAATCAATTCACAGCCCCCGAAAAATATGTCTGTGGCGCGCCATAAGAAGTTTTCACTTCAAAAACTTACTTCTTTATCTAAGGGCGGCTGACTCACCGGGTGCGGCTCGTCGTTAGGGGTGGGTTTTCGCCGATAGTTACAATCTTTAAATCTACGTAAGCACGCGGCCCGGGATGGTGGTCAAGTGCGAACCTATAATAGTTATATAAAAAAAGAGAAAAAAAGGAAAAAAATAACAATAACGAATTAAAAATAAAAATAAAAATTTTGAAACAAAAAAAAATTTTTAAACAAAAAAAAAATTTATACGAAAAAAATTTTTTTAACAAAAAAAAATAAAAAAAATTTTAAACAAAAAAAAATTATATTAAAAAAACGTTATTTTTAACCAACTTTAAAAAAAGTAGGTTCTCAATTCGACCATATATATTTTTTTTTTACTGACCGGGTGTGGGTCGTCGTTGGGCTCGGGGCGGGCCGCGTCCCCGCACACGATCTTCCTCATGTCGTCGAAGCCGGGGTCGGCGGGCGCCAGCTCGTGGTAGGGCACGCGGTAGTCGCGCGCGCGCGGCCCGGCGCGCCGGGACACCTCCCACGCGACCAGAGCGAACGCGTACATGTCGCAGCGGAGGTACGACTCGAAACAGTCCAGGTTCATGCTGCGAACGCATCCAAAACAACAATGTTAAACCCTTCAACATCGGATGGGGACAATTGTCACAGTAAAACCTTTTTGGTCGTTATTTTGTTCAGACGAAGGTTGATATTCCCATAACTGTTCCATCCGTCCAGTACTATTGCGCGTCACTAAACATCGGATGGGGACAGCGAGCAACACGGAAGGGAGTAAGCATACACAGCGTTTCCCCTCTGTCAAAGTACAAGTCCGCGTGGACCATGGAGTTTGATAATATACTGTGGCGTGAGGGCGGGGCTAGATTTGTGAATGGTGCTTTATTTTTTGTGTCAGTGATTTGGTTGTATGAGTATGATCGGCAATGGATCGGTACAGGTATGTTTTGTATGTAATAGTGCGGCTTTGCGCTAGTGTGCAACTTCCCCTCCCGCAAGAAATGACAGAAAGATTTGAACAATATTTTTTAACTAAGGCTACTCCCTTCCGTGTTGCTCGCTGGATGGGGACAATCGTCACAGTAAGACCGTTGCTGCTTTTGGACCTTATTTTGTTCAGGCGAAGGTTAATATTCTCATAACTGTTTTATTGACATAAGACCTATTGGATGTAGCTTCAAAACGAGACCGAGAAAGGTATTCACTCGTAACATTTTTTTAAACATGTAGTTGAGACGAAATGATAGCGTAAAAATATATTAAAATGTTGAACGTCCCTGAGTAAGATATGGAATGATTTTTGTCTTCAAAAGGCCTAGAAAAATATATATTTAAGTTGAAACTTTATTACATTCGAACACAACCGATACAAAAATCGCAGGACTGAGTATTAGTCACAGACTAAATAGAGATATTTAAGAGATATACTCTGTATTAGTGACTGACATTGAAATGCCCGTGACACAATTTTTTTTTTTTAATTTAAGTTTGGCTATGGATATTTGGTTCTTCCAAAAAACTATAACAAAAAAAATATAAATGCACTGTACCTGTTGCGAGTTCGGTCAGTCAAGCTTTGGATTTTGACCGAAAGAGTGCTGACAAAAAAAGTCATAAAAAACCCATAAAATATGGGTTTCTGCTCAGTGAAATGTTGCGAAAAGAATGAATAAATATAATATAATATTGGTGGACAATTCACACACAACACCATCTGACCCCAAACTAAGCAAAGCTTTTGTGATGGCGGCCAGATAGCTGATATAATACTTTTATAGTTTTAAATACATACTTATTATACATAGAAACTTATTAAACATACATAGAAAATAGCAGGACATCCAGCTTTACAAATGACGTTATACTGTCTTCAATCCTGCTCTGTCCTTAGAAGTATACATAACGGTGTCTCGTTTTGTCCGACCATTGGTGGAAAGTTGTGCACGCCACAAGGATATTTGGTTTATCACAGCGGGATTTTTTTACCTCGCGCTTGTGACTTGTGCACGTAAGCGAGATTCGTTTCACTGCCGATCAACGGGCTATTTAATCTCACCTCTGGTCAAGCATCTCTGGCGTCAAGCCCCGTTTATTCTCACCTCTGGTTCAGCATCTCTGGCGTCATGTCCCGTTTATTCTCACCTCTGGTTCCGCATCTCTGGCATCATGCCCCGTTTATTCTCACCTCTGGTTCAGCATCTCTGGCATCATGCCCCGTTTATTCTCACCTCTGGTCCAACATCTCTGGCGTCATGCCCCGTTTACACTCACCTCTGTTCCAACATATCTGGCGTCATGCCCCGTTTACACTCACCTCTGTTCCAACATCTCTGGCGTCATGCCCCACTCCCCTCTGGTCCAACATCTCTGGCGTCATGCCCCACTCCCCTCTGGTCCAATATCTCTGGCGTCATGCCCCACTCACCTCTGTCGTCATGCCCCGTTCACACTCACCTCTGGTCCAGCATCTCTGGCGCCATGTACCGCTTGGTCCCCTGCCGCGGATGCAGATGCCTCCTCTCAGCCACGTGTTGCCTGGTGACGCAGAGCCCGAGGTCCGCGATGCAGCACGTGCCGTCAGACTTCACGAGGATGTTCTTCGATTTGATGTCGCGGTGAGCGATCGCCGGCTTACCCTGGGGATCAAACAATAGTGTACCCTATTGTTTCCTCAAAAAAACGAAGTAGGCCGTTAGTTAGATTGCCAAAAAATATTGTACACGAATTTTTTCTTTTGTTTCACAAAAAAAAAATGACGAAGATACAGCGCTTCGAAGTTTCGTGTGACGTCACTTGTGAGTACGATTTTTACTCACGAGTGACGTCGCGACCCCTCACTCTCCAAGTTTGATGGTCTATATCTTTGACGATTTTTAATATTATGCAATAACAAAAAATACGTGTCCAATATTTTTCCATGATCTAGCTGACGGACTAATTAGGATGGTGTATTTTTGACCCAGTCCGGTACCCTATTTTACTATTCCAGTTTAAAACCCATACAAGAGTAGCATATCTCGTATTCATTTTTGAAGTGAAAACTTCCTTTAGCCGCGTCACATTTTTTTTTTTTTTTTTTTTTTTTAACATTTATAGGTTTACACTTGACCACCATCTCGCCTGATGTTAAGCGACGATGCGGTCTAAGATGGAGCGTGCTTACCTAGAAGAAACCGATTCACTCTCGATTTGAAGACACCAAGATTATAACCATCGGGAAAAACCCACTCAGGCAACTCATTCCACAGTCGAGACGTTCTTATCACAAAAGTAGAGTCAAACCTCTTTGTTCGTGTCTTTGGAACATCAACCATGAAACGATGCCGCTTCTTCGAGTTACGAGAAGTCCGATAGAAAAAAGGGCTAGGTGGTATTAGATCATGCAGATCAGATGCACACTCTCCGAAGTGTATCCGATAATAAACCGATAAGCTAGCAATTTTCCGGCGATGTTCAAGAGTTTGCAGTCTTTTTCGCACAAGAGAATTATTGCCTATGAGCCTTTTAGCCCGCCTCTCGATCGATTCCAGAGCCTCAAGCTGATACTTAGCCGATCCATCCCAAAGGTGCGAACAGTACTCCATACAAGAGCGAATCTGTGCTTTATATAATAAAAGCAATTGTTCAGACTTGAAGTACTTTCGCACCTTTGAGAGGACACCTAGTTTTTTTGCAGCTAATTTAGCCTTGGACTCGATATATGAGCCAAAGTTGAGTGTAGATGTCAGGGTAACACCCAAAAGCTCAAGATGATCAGTAACCGGCACGGATACACCTCGAAAAGTAGGAGTCTGTAGAAATTGACTCCTTTTTGCGGAGAACAGACACGCCTGCGTCTTTCCTTCATTAAACTTGGCCAGATTGGTTTCGCCCCATTCAGAGACTGCCTCAAGGGCCAAGTTCAAACGCTCGACCATACTCTCTCTCAATACCTTAGTTTGTTGACCGCTGGCTCTCGCGCTAGACATGTAACTCTCCACAACGGTGCTATCATCTGCGTACCCAAAGATACCGGGCTTCAGCAGATCGTTGATATGTAGCAGAAAAAGCGTCGCAGAGAGTACCGACCCTTGAGGGACTCCGGCATTGATACCCATTTGGTCCGACGAGCAGCCATCAATGACAACTCGTATGGACCGATCTCTCAAGAAGTCCGATATCCACGCAATAAAACCTGGAGACAAACCATAACTAGAAAGCTTGCTAATAAGGCCATCATGCCAAACCCTGTCAAAAGCCTTCGAGATATCCAGGGAGACTGCAAGTGCTTCCCCGTGTTTCTCGATAGCTTCACTCCAGATGTGAGTGACATACGCCAGAATATCCCCAGTCGACCGGTTTCGGCGAAACCCGTATTGCCGGTCACTGAGAAGGTCGTTAGATTCTAGGTATGCCAGGAGCCTGCGGTTTAAGACACGTTCCATAGTCTTGCAGAGTATGGACGTGACCGAGATGGGCCTGTAGTTGGCAGGGTCAGCACGACTACCCTTTTTGGGCACAGGTTGCACGTTAGCAAGCTTCCACGATTTCGGTACTTGCCCAGTTTGGAGAGAGAGTCTATACAGGCGCGTTAGTACAGGAGACAACTCAGGTGCACAAGCCTTCAACACTAGGGCAGGAATTCCGTCCGGGCCGCTGGCTTTATTCACGTCCAGATTACGTAGCACTTTACGAACCTCCATTTGGCGAATATGCATTTCCGGCATCAAAGTCGGACTGCCAGGTGGAGTAGGAGGAATCGCACTACCAGCATCTAGACGCGAAGATTCCGCAAACTGAGATGCAAACAAGTTTGCCTTCTCCATTGCGGTGTGAGCCAGCGCCCCATCAGGTTTCAGCATTGGAGGCAGTGAAGAGCGGCAGAAGTTCGATTCGACCGATTTAGCTAGGGACCAAAACGCCTTGCTACCCGCAGGATACGAAGCTAGTTTGTTCCCTATTAGACTAATGTGGTCAAATCGAGCCCTCTGAAGAACCCTTTTGCATGCCTTAGCAGCCCTGTTAAACGCTTTCTTTTTGCGGTGTGTATCCCTTGCCTTACGCTGTCGAGCATCAACCCAGGCTAGGTAGGCCTCATGTTTAGATGCTTCAGCACTTTCACATTGAGAACCGAACCATGGGCGAGCTTTGCTGGATAATGAAACGTCAGAGTATGGAATGAAATATTCCATAGCCGTACGTATTACATCAGTCACAGCATCCGCGCAGGCTGACGGGTCACCAGAAGAGAAGCACAGTGGCTGCCATTGGTAAGATGCAAAGAAAGAACGCATTTCGTCCCAATCTGCTGACTTGTATTTCCATAGCCGCCGGTTGCCTCTGGGGCTGAGATCGGGCGGATGGTAAACGGATACTGATTTCACCAGACAGTGGTCGGAGCTGCCTAACGGCGAATATACCGCCACGGAGTATCGGTCTGGATCAGTTGTCAGCAGAAGGTCTAAGCAATAGGGAGTATGCGACTCAACGTCTGGTACCCGTGTCGCCTCTTGGACCAGCTGGGTTAGGTCTAACGACAAAGCAAGCTTTCTCGTTTCCAGCCCAGCATGGTCAGTGTCCCGGTATGGGTACAGCCAATCCTTATGGTGGCCGTTGAAATCCCCCAGTAACACTAATTGGGCTGATGGGTACTTCTGCTGAGCCGCGTCCGCTGCCTCACTCAAATAATCGGTGAGCCGAGTTGTCTCCTGATCTCCACTGTGCGACCGATAGACACAGGCATAGACAATTTTGTCGATGCCTGTGTCTATCAGCGCCCATAGAACAGAGAACCTGGTGTCCTCAAGATTACAGATTTGTCGGGGCTGTGAATTGAATTCTAGCGTCACGCTCGGGTATGATAGGAAATCTTCGGGTAAACTCGGGATGGCCATTGGTCATCTAGAAATGCGTCAGCATTTCCCATTGGCTGACGCATTTCTAGATGCATGCCCATGCATGCTCATGGCCACGCCCTCCGGTTTTACTCGTGTAGTTTCCAAAGTAAGCTATAATATTCTGAGTTTTCACTTCTATCGGCAGTACTTACCTATGACGGCCAATTTTTTTTAGTTTTTTTTTAACTATATATATTAGTATCGATTTTTAACTATAAATAGATCGCATCGTCGCTTTACATCAGGTGGTCAAGTGAAAACCTATAAAAATAATAAAAATTGTATGGGCCAAAATCACACCGTGGAAGCCAGACCGCTAACGACGTTGCGGTAGACCAACTAAGCGATGGCGGGATGATTTTGACAAACATTAAAAGGATTGTTGTACACTGACTCAGGATAGGGACAAGTGGAAAGAGTGTAGGGACTAGAGAGGCTTTTGCCCAGCATTTGGATATTTCAAGCTCTTAAAACATAAAGCACGCACACCCTCCCTCCCTCACACACATACACACCCTCAATCACACATACACAGACCCCCATACACAAATTCTCCCTCACAAAACACACACACATAAATATGGCAGACATTATCAAGATATAAGAACATCTATTCATGGGAGAGGCCATTGGCTACCGAAACAAAGTGTCATACTAGTTCGGAGTCAATGGGATCACATTTTATACTATAACTATAGCAGCACCCCGCGGTTTTGCCCGCGTAATTTAAACAAACATTGACATTTATAATATAAGTAGGATGATGTAATTTTTTATTTATTTTAATAATAATATAGATATATTACCTGCGTGCCGTGTATGTCTGTATGTAGATGCAGCAGCCCGTTGATTGTAGACAGCAGTATCGCCATCATCTGCGCGCGGGAGAGCGGCGCGCGAGCCAGGTGCTCGTACAGCGATCCCAGCGGGTGGAACTGGGTGATCAGCCATAGCTGGATACAACGACACAACACTTATTTATATGCTATCAAAAATACAATCAAAAACTCTATTAATACATTATGGTACAAATGTGTTGGAGATTACTGGTGAGGCGCCATCGAGACCCCGAGACGTTAGGCGAGGGCATTAAAAGAGCCGAGAACGGTAATCATCAATACACACGTGTATCGTGTATCATACGACGTTTTTTGTGAATAAAATAACAATAAAAATCGTTTCATTTCAGGAACATTCCATTTTGTGATCGAATTTCAGGTAAACTTTGTTTTATGCAAAATAAATCTGGTCACAAGAACATAAATATCTAGGACCCGTTAAATACTAAATCAAACAACTAGTAATAATAGTAATAGACAATTTCAAGTAACAAAACTATGCAAAAAGTGCGGGCGTATTTATTAGTGGTCAGCCTAGGTTCTGGACCCAGCCCAGGGGGAGGGGGGGGGGGGGTCATGACCCACATGACTTCCCCCAGGATACCCTTGATTAGCAATACCCTGCGGTTTCACCCGCGCAGTTCCCATTATTTCCCGTGATAAAAAGTATCCTCACTGGCTCGTCATGTCGCTGCCGATGAAAGCGAGCACGTTGCTGTGTCTCAGTAGCACGGTGCTGTATATCTCGGTATCTGTACGTACCTGCGTGCAACTCCCGCGGCTCGTCATGTCGCTGCCGATGTAAGCGAGCACGTTGCCGTGTCTCAGTAACACGTTGCTGTATATCTCGGTATCTGTACGTACCTGCGTGCAACTCCCGCGGCTCGTCATGTCGCTGCCGATGTAAGCGAGCACGTTGCCGTGTCTCAGTAACACGTTGCTGTATATCTCGGTATCTGTACGTACCTGCGTGCAACTCCCGCGGCTCGTCATGTCGCTGCCGATGTAAGCGAGCACGTTGCCGTGTCTCAGTAACACGTTGCTGTATATCTCGGTATCTGTACGTACCTGCGTGCAACTCCCGCGGCTCGTCATGTCGCTGCCGATGTAAGCGAGCACGTTGCTGTGTCTCAGTAACACGTTGCTGTATATCTCGGTATCTGTACGTACCTGCGTGCAACTCCCGCGGCTCGTCATGTCGCTGCCGATGTAAGCGAGCACGTTGCCGTGTCTCAGTAACACGTTGCTCTATATCTCGGTATCTGTACGTACCTGCGTGCAACTCCCGCGGCTCGTCATGTCGCTGCCGATGTAAGCGAGCACGTTGCCGTGTCTCAGTAACACGTTGCTGTATATCTCGGTATCTGTACGTACCTGCGTGCAACTCCCGCGGCTCGTCATGTCGCTGCCGATGTAAGCGAGCACGTTGCTGTGTCTCAGTAACACGTTGCTGTATATCTCGGTATCTGTACGTACCTGCGTGCAACTCCCGCGGCTCGTCATGTCGCTGCCGATGTAAGCGAGCACGTTGCCGTGTCTCAGTAGCACGTTGCTCTATATCTCGGTATCTGTACGTACCTGCGTGCAACTCCCGCGGCTCGTCATGTCGCTGCCGATGTAAGCGAGCACGTTGCTGTGTCTCAGTAGCACGGTGCTGTATATCTCTGTCTCGCGCCGCCATGACGCCTCGTCGCGGGAGAAGAATATCTTGATGGCGACCGATTCGCCATACCATGTGCCGCGCCATACTTCGCCGTAACGACCCTGGACAGATACACATTTTATTAGCACAGTATAAAGAAAAACTACTGTCGCGTACATGCTGGTATGTCGCTCCTGCGAATCCAATCCAGTGAGTGAGTGAGAGAGTAGAGCGAGTGTCAGAGTGAGAGTAGAGCGAGTGTCAGAGTGAGAGTAGAGTGAGTGTCAGAGTGAGAGTAGAGTGAGTGTCAGAGTGAGAGTAGAGTGAGTGTCAGAGTGAGAGTAGAGTGAGTGTCAGAGTGAGAGTAGAGTGAGTGTCAGAGTGACAGTAGAGTGAGTGTCAGAGTGAGAGTAGAGTGAGTGTCAGTGTGAGAGTAGAGTGAGTGTCAGAGTGAGAGTTGAGTGAGTGTCAGAGTGAGAGTTGAGTGAGTGTCAGAGTGAGAGTAGAGTGACTAGAGTAAAAGTAGAGCGAGTGTCAGAGTGAGAGTAGAGTGATTGTCAGAGTAAGAGTAGAGTGTCTGACAGAGTGCGAGTAGAGTGAGTGACAGAGTGCGAGTAGAGTGAGTGACAGAGTGCGAGTGTTGAGTGACAGAGTGCGAGTAGAGTGAGTGACAGAGTGCGAGTAGCGTGAGTGACAGAGTGAGAGTAGAGCGAGTGTCAGAGTGAGAGTAGAGCGAGTGTCAGAGTGAGAGTAGAGTGAGTGTCAGAGTGAGAGTAGAGTGAGTGTCAGAGTGAGAGTAGAGTGAGTGTCAGAGTGAGAGTAGAGTGAGTGTCAGAGTGAGAGTAGAGTGAGTGTCAGAGTGAGAGTAGAGTGAGTGTCAGAGTGAGAGTAGAGTGAGTGTCAGAGTGAGAGTAGAGTGAGTGTAGAGTGAGTGTCAGAGTGACAGTAGAGTGAGTGTCAGAGTGAGAGTAGAGTGAGTGTCAGTGTGAGAGTAGAGTGAGTGTCAGAGTGAGAGTTGAGTGAGTGTCAGAGTGAGAGTTGAGTGAGTGTCAGAGTGAGAGTAGAGTGACTAGAGTAAAAGTAGAGCGAGTGTCAGAGTGAGAGTAGAGTGAGTGTCAGAGTGAGAGTAGAGTGAGTGTCAGAGTGAGAGTAGAGTGAGTGTCAGAGTGAGAGTAGAGTGTCGCACCTTCCCCACGGTGCAGGCGAGGTGCGCCTGGCGCGCCAGCGTGCGCTGCACCATGAGCGGCAGGCCGGAGCCGGAGCCCGACGTCACGCTCCCCTCCAGGTACTCTCTCAGCGTGGAGTCTCCGGCCGCGGTCGCCACCACGGCGCCACTCCCACCGCCCGTCTGAGATCCCTCCATACCTGCAAAAACATTTTTGAGAGTCAAATAGTAGATTGTATCTAACATTTTTGATATATAAGATTGTATAATATAATAAGGAAACATTTTTTTTTGGCGCACCACTGACTGGTTTTTAGTGGACTGTAAATTGAATTGTAGCGTCACGCTCGGAAATGATAAAAAATCTTCGGGTAAACTCGGGGCTATGGCCATTGGCCATCTAGAAATGCGTCAGCATTTCCCATTGGCTATCTAGAAATATTGGTGGACATAATATTGTTTGACAGTTCACACACAACACCATCTGACCCCAAACTAAGCAAAATTTGTAATATGGCGGCCAAATGGCTGATATAATACATTAGGTATATAGTTTTAGATACATACTTATTATACATAGAAACACCCAGACACAGTGCAAACATTTGAATTCATCAAACAAATCTTTGCACTGGGTGGGAATCGAACCCACGACCCTCGGCTTCGCAGCCAGAGTTACTACCCACTAAGCCACGAGGCCAGTCATTTCCTTTTTAATCCCCAACCAAAAAGAGAGGTGCTATAACTTTGACGTTTGTGTATGTATGTATGTCTTGGACTATGAACAAAATTTACGGGTCAAATGAACCACCAGGAGACCTATGTAGGATGATAGAAGGGTATAAAGTAATAAGATTCAGCACTATGCCGTCACTTGTAAGCTGTCCAACTGAGTGCAGTTGAAGAGGGGGGGTTGCAATCCTCGATCATTTCTCCTTGTCGCATTATTTTTGTACGGCGTTGCGGAATAATAGATTAAAAGAGGTATTGAAACCATAAAGATTATAAATGTTTACTTTTTAAATATTAGTAATAATTATTATAAGTATAATTAATAATTATTAGTAATGTAGTGGTAGGACTCTTAGCAGAGTCCGCCTGGGGAAGTACCACACCTTTGCCAATTATTCTACCGCCAAGCAGTAATGTGCAAACATTACTGTGTTCCGGTTTGAAGGGCAATGTTTCCAGAGAAATTACAGGGCTTAGAGATATAACAACTTAGATCTCTGGGTGACGAGCGCAGTGCAGTGCTAGGTAATGATTTGGGCTCTCCATGTTCCAATAGCTGCGTGTCACTGTGCTGTTATGTGGTAGGCATGTTGCTTACCATCAGGCACATAAGTTTGCCAGAAAAATTTACAGAGTACGAGTAATTTACAGAGCAAATTTGGTCATTTGATTATGTACGGCATTGGTTCCATACAGTTTCAATACCTCTTCTAATCCATTATTTCGCAATGCCGTACAAAAATCATGCGACAAGGAGAAATGGTAGAGGGTTGCAACCCCCCCTCTTCAATCACACTCAGTTGGACAGCTTACAAGTGACGGCATAGCGCTGAATCTTAATACTTTACACCCTTCTATCATCCTACATAGGTCTCCTGGTGGTTCATTTGACCCGTAAATTTTGTTCACGGGCCTGTAGTCTATCTGTGTCTGCCTATGACACCGTAGCTCTCCAATAGATGAACCAATTTCAATATTACATTTCAATGCGTTTTGTTTTTCATTTGAAAGCTAGTTTTTTTGCGGTGGTTCTTAGCTATATTTTGGTTAATATAGATTCAAAATGGCCACCTTCACAAAATTGCAGATAAAATACTTTTTCACAACCTCCCTCAATAAGGGTATCAGATGAAAGGGCTTGTCTAGTAGAATACTATACACTATAATAAATTTCGAATCCAAGATGGCTACCACCTGCACAAGTTTGAAGTACAGTTTTTTAACAATGTGAGTGTTAAAGTTATATGTATGAATGTCTCAGACACAAGTGTGTATGTATTTTCAATAATTGGGACGATGACTGGGTCCTTCAGGTAAATTAGCACACTAATATTATAAAAGAGAAAGAAATAATTATGAAACCAACACATTACAAGCTTGAGTTAATATACTCGAAGATTTCGGTCCCAAAATTGCCTAATTTATCAAAGAAAATATCCAAATCAGCTTTTGAATGAGTATGCCATTGATAGATAGGTTCATGTTGATCTCACCTTCGTAGTAAGCGCTGGTGATGTGCGGACTGTACATGTTCGATGAGAAGTAGTTGGAGTCAGCCCCGAGCTTGTGCAGGGCAGCTCTCTGGACACGCAACCTGGAATCAGAAACACATAATTATGAATTTACTAATGAGAATAATTGTAGAGACACTTGGAAGTGAAGAGAGAACAAGAGAAGTGTAATTCACTGCACACAAATAAAAGTTTTTTTTATAGTATAGAGTGACGAAACGAGCAGGACATGTGCCTGATGGTGAGCAACATAACATAACAACACAGTGACGTGCAGTTTATTTTTTTTTATGTATTGTCCAGCACAGGGAATTCACCAGAGTTGATGACATACCTGTGAGCATCGATATAAATCAAGAACATCTTGAAATTGTTCACAAACTACATCTGTGTGGTGTAGCGTGAGTGGCTTACAACTACCGATCTACTTGACCCCTAGAATCACTCGCGGTATGTTGCTACTTATTTATAGAATAGTGATAGGTTTTAACGTCCGGCGTTCACCGCTTCCTACAACCGACTAGAACGGAAAGAGTGACCTCACTCTTCCCAACGATAACATAAGTCCATGCGTCCTGAAGTTTGGGAGGGCACATACATTGATTTATATTGATGCCTGTGGCTCCTCTTAGTGGATGATATTCGCACATCTATATCTAAAGAGTCAAAAAAACACTTTTTTCAGAAAACGCGAAAAACTGATTCCTTTGTCCCAATGCACGGCAGAAGTGTTCTGATTAGAAATTATGATTTTAAATGCAGCTAGAACACGTATGTTATAGGAAACTCGTGTTTTTCTATCTGTTGGGGATAAAAATTGGATTTTCTGAGTTGTTTCCTTGTTGGCCAGAGCGCCCAAGATACAGGCTTAGCCTAGTTTGGAGCTCAACACTAACTGTGACATACGAACTCTTTCTGTGCCATTAGTTAAAATCTTAAGGAATAAATGAATTACTTACTGGTAACCAATATTTGTATATTTTGAAGTGAAAACTTCTAGAATTCAATTTACAAGGCGCGCCGCCTTGTAAATTGAATTCTACCGTCACGCTCGGGTATGATAAGAAATCTTCGGGTAAACTCGGGACCTTGGCGATTGGGCATCTAGAAATGCGTCAGCCAATGGGAAATGTTAACGCATTTCTAGATGGCCATGCCATGATGGCGAGGCCACGGCCTCCGGTTACACCCGTGTAGTTTCCAAGGTAAGCAAGGTATCAAATTCTGAGTTATAAGTTTTCACTTCTATCGGCAGTTCCTATGACTGCCAATTTTTTTTTTGTTATTTTGAGTTGAGCCTGTTTTGAATCAAGTTCATAGTTAGCTCTCTTTTGATGAAACAGAGAAGAAGAAGAGTAAACCAGCCAGGTATATTATACGGATTATACCTTATACCCATGGCTCCTCTCAGTGGATGACATACCTGTGGGTGCTCCGCAGTAGGGAGACGAAGATTTTTTTTTTTTTAGTGTAGAGTGGCTCCACCCAGCAGACGTAGTCAGTTGATGAGGTTTAGGAGGGTAGTTTTTTTTTTTTTAATTATAGTAAAGCGTGGCTCCTCTCAGTTGACAACATATGTACATGTGGGGGCCTGCACACTAGAGAGACGGAGATGTAGGAGGCTAGTTTTTTTTTTAATTTTATTTTTACTTTTTTTTTCTTTTTTTTTTATAATAAAGAGTGTCTCCTCCCAGCGTGTCGTCGTACCTGTGCGTCCGCCGCACGAGACAGACGGCGGCCCCGGCGAGCGCGGCGGCGGCCAGCGCGGCGCCCGCCACGGCCCCGGCGGCGCCCCACCCGCGCGCGCCCTCCGCTCGGCCCAGCAGCGGGAACTCGCCAGAGTTGCACAGCTCGCCGAAGCAGCACGACACGTGCGCTAGGCCCGCTTGACGCTTACTAGAAAATAAAAAAAGGTTGTCTGTAAAGTCGGTTTCCTGACATTAGTTGAACGTGACAACTTCAACTACGCCTTAGAGCGAGGTAACGCCGGCGGCAAGGTAACGGCGTTAACGGCACATGACGTCATGTTTTATATTGGTGGTGGTGGTGGTGGTGGACAATTCACACACAACACCATCTGACCCCAAACTAAGCAAAGCTTGTATGATGGCGGCCAGATAGCTGATATAATTACTTATATAGTTTTAAATACATACTTATTATACATAGAAACACCCATAAACACATAGAATAGTTTTGCGGGCGTGCAGCCGGCTTCATCGAATTATAAGACGTTGTCACGTAAAAAAAATGGTTGTCTGTAAAGTCGGTTTACTGACGATAGTTAAACGTGACAACGTCTTAAGAAATCAGTACGCTGATAGCGCGAGTAGTGATACCGCTCGACTCGGCGGGTGGCGCCCTCAGCGCTCAGCTTCGTCCGCATGGCACTGACGACGAACTAACGGTAACGTTACATGACGTCATGTTTTGCGGGCGTGCAGCCGGCTTCACCGAATTATAAGACGTTATCACGTCAAAAAAAACAACACAACACTTTTGTGGATAATGTTGGCTTTGTCAAGATTCTGACAAAGCCAACATGATCCACAAAAGATGTCTTTCAAAAAACACGTTTGTGTCATCTGCAAACTGGCAATTAGACAGTGTAGTGGATTAAAGCCTTGACTCTTTCAGTGTGAGGGAAGGCCTCGAGTCGTAGCACTGGTACAGAATAAATATTAGTACAAGTACAGAACACTCACTTAGCGAAAACGATTATATACATAGCGACTCTTGCTGGGACACAACAAAGTTCAATTCAGCTCGCATTAGCGCTCAGTACCTGTCGCGATTTTCAACTAAACATTTGCGCTCTTTCTAACGCGTAACTCTGTCCCTGTCTGGTGCGGAGGGTTGTCGACATATCTAATAACAATATGCGCGGGAAACGTGTTGCGCGAGTGCTCAGCCGTAACGTCCGAAAACCGACTGGCACTTGTTCCCTGGGAGGAACGGTCTAGCTGTAGGCTAAAACCGCGCGACCTTGAGCAAGTGATGATGCACTGGCACTGGGTACATCACAGATTACAGAAATAAACACAGATGGAACCTTCGTGAACAGCACTGTGAGGCCCATAATTAGTCATGTTGACGTAAAATTGTCAAATCAACGTTCCAAATTACTTGTATAATGTTGTCAGTCTTAAGAAAAAAGTCCCACTATTGTTGTCTTAGATTGGGAAATCTTCACGTATAATAAACACATCAATTGATATTTTAAAATATTAATATTATTACACCGATTATGCAAGGATTTCTTGTTACTGCTATTTCGATTCTATAAAAGAAAATTTTGATTTTGCATGCAACTAGAAATTAACTTGAATCGCAAATAATAATATTAGTGTAATTTACTCGCTTAGATAGGTTAAACAAAAATTAAAACAACCATATTTACCACCAAGCTATTTTTGATAAAATGCATATAGGCTACCTGTATGTTACTCGTATAGGTCCAAACAACAAACAAAAAAAACTAACAAAATAATAATTTTAATAGTTCACTTATTACTCACCTTTTTTTTTTGACAAAACAAGACTTAAAATCAAGTAACCGTATAATATTAAAAAACTTTACAATTTAAAAATATTTCATTTTACAAACAACGTTATGCATAATATTAACTTCAAAAAAAATTGGTTGCCTGTAAAGTCGGTATACGGGCGAAAGTTTTACGTGACAACGACTTTGAGTGGTAAAATAATTTTAATTAAACTTGTATGCAGGCGCCTAAGCGAATCGGCGACTCGGGCATGGTTAGCCCGCCTAAGAGCGAGAGAGACAGACATAAAAAGTGAAAGGCACGCGTCCCTCTCACTCGCTCTCATTGTGAGCGCATAACGTGAGCGGAGCGTAACGCAGTTTCTTGAAGTGTCACCCGGCAAACCAATTTATAAGACGTTGTCACGTCAAAATATCTTCCTTCAACAAATGTTTTATTTTATAAACCATCATTTTATAACCAATTATATAGCCACCGTTTCACTTAGATAATATACCTATCGAATGACATTACAATATAATACAAAACACTTTATTGGCACCATAAACAAAGTTGACAAGAAGTAACACATTTAATAACAAAACAAAATGGGCACAAAAGGCGACCTTGTCGCTAAAAGCGATCTCTTCCATATAACCTTTTGATTCATGAGGAAACAAAATTTGTAATATTTTGGGCAGTGGTGCAACTAACGAAATAAATAAATACACAAACAAATTTTATGATGTATTAATGATTTTGTTTTTGTACATTTTTATGTCATAAATTACTCATTTTACAAATTTAACATTTACCAAAATTAAATTTGAAATTAAATTAAATTGAATAATACAATGCCCATCAATAATTTGGTGTACGAGTATCTAAAAAATATATACTATATTTTACCCTAAATTCAGGGAAAATAATTTCCATTTAGTATCGCCACACTAACCTATTTTCGTTGAGGTGTTGTGTTCCATTCATCACCAAAATGAAATCGCCTAAATTATATAAATAACAGTAAAAATATTCCATTTTTCCTATGAAATTATATTCCTCTTTCCTTTTTTTGTTTTTGGGAACATTGTTTGCAATATTTGAAGACACAAGACGGCATATTTAAAAACAAAACTTAAAATCACACGGGACGCCCGTACAACACGGAAGTCCGTTTCATACTGACTGGAGTTTGTATTTGCTTCGGCGTTTGTATTTCCTTTGTCTGCTTCAGTAGCTCTGTTCTGCGCGCTCCATCTGGTTTTATTTCTGTAATCTGTGGGGTACATTAAGTGAGCATCTTATAAGCCGAGCTACGCGGCTTAGCTTTAGCAACTTCGTACCTAAGCTGCATAGCGCATCTCTGGTGGAAAATCAGAGTTTTTAAGTAAAATCTTCGAGATCTTTGAAATTCTTGGCGTACCACACCCAGACTCTTTGTGGGTTGTGAATGCAGACGTAAGCGTCGCGCTCAGAAATGAAAGAAATGTTCGTGTGAATTCTGGACCGCCGTGTATGCCAGAGCGAGAAAGATCAGTTTTGTTATGACGCTATCACGTTAAACTATCGTCCGCAAACCATCCGACTTTTCTTTTGTTTTTGAAGTGAAAACTTCTTTAGGCGCGCCTAGACAGATTTTTCGTAGGCTGTGAATTGAATTCATTCGTCACGCTTGGGTATGATAAGAAAGCTTCGGGTAAACTCGGGACCATGGCTATTGGCCATCTAGAAATACGTCAGCCAATGGGAAATGCTGAAAGGGCGTGGACAGGCCATCATGGCATGGCCATCTAGAAACGCATCAGCCAATGGGAAATGCTGAAAGGGCGTGGACAGGCCATCATGGCATAGTCATCTAGAAACGCATCAGCCAATGGTGAAATGCCGACGCATTTCTAGATGGCCATGCCAAGATGGCGAGGCCACGCCCTCCGGTTTTACCCGTGTAGTTTCCAAGGTAAGCTATCAAATTCGGAGTTACAAGTTTTCACTTCTATCGGCAGTTCCTATGACTGCCAATTTTTTTTTTTTTTGTTTTTGTTAGTATTTATACGTACTTGGGCGCATGATGCCTGCACGTGAAGTGATAGTGATCGGCCAGCGTGGAGCACCCCCTAGCATGTCGCACCTCCCCGTCCGCGGACCGCACGGAGGACTTGAAGCAGGCGATGGCGCGCTCGCAAGTCGCCGGCGCCGCGTCGCACCCGGCGTCCTCGCACTCATGGCAGCTGAACCTGAACAATACATTCTTTTTAATAGACTGCTAAGGAGAAGGTGCTGCTATGTTCGCCTGTTAAATTTTATATGCATATTCAGTAGGTCTGAGAATCGGCTACTATCTATTTTTCATACCCCTATGTGATAAGGGTTGTTCACCCCAAATACATACAACCCTAAATTTTTACCCTTTTATCACCAACCCCTAATTTTTAATAGCCATTTTAGTAATTTAATCATTCGACAGTGAACTCCTCCTAAACAGCTGGACCAATTTGAATGTTTTTTTTTGTGTGTACAAGTGGATTCGAGGATGGTTTAGATTCACAATTAAGCCCGGCAGATTTCGCTGCAGACAGTGTCTAGGTTATGATCCGAGCGAAGCCGGAACGGGGGGTCTACCGCCTAACGAAAAACCCTTTCGACGCTTTGATGCTTTGGCATTGCCGTCTCTTTCATTTCAAGCAAGAAGGAAAGAGACAGCAACGTCAAAGCGTTTTTCGTTAGGCGGTAGAGGCCCGGTTCTCTAGTTACACATAATACACAGTTTCATTGTTTGTAAATCATAAGTTAAAAAATAATTTCTTTTATTTTAAATTACACTGTGTTGTCCAGGCTACAAAGTTGAATCTACAAGAAACTGCTCAAAAACTTACCGTTTTATGAATTCATCCCTCCTTTTCATAGTCAGCATACAATTTTAAAGATAAATTAACATTTTATGAAAAATTGTACATAAATAGGAAAAATAAATGAACAATACACATCCCACAAGTGCTAATACAACTGCTAAATTTTGTGTCTTTGTATGGATTATTGGATGTTCGTTGCTCTTTTATGCAAGAACTGCAGACTGGATCAGGATGAAATTTGGTATAAATATAGATTACTAGCAGAACGCGCGCGCGTTGCTACACCATCTATCAAGATTACGAATCAGTCGGTTACGAAAGTGGTTGGCCAATTGGTCGTACCAATTCAAATTTTGAACAAATTCGGTTACTTTAGGTTCTAATGACGCAACCTTTAAAATAAGTATGACATATGCTGTCACGCAACGAAAACTCTCAAAAAGCAATATATTTTCCCGTTTTTGTTAATTTTTCATTCATGCTCATCTCCTGTTGATAGTAGCGTAACGTTAAATAGCCTTAATAGTAGCCTTCCTCGATAAATGGACTATCCTACAAAGAAATAATACTTCAATTCAGACCAGTAGTTCCAGAGATCCTTGCGTTCAAACAAACAAACAAACTCTTCAGCTTTATAATATTAGTATAGATAAATATAATTATATGAAGTACAGGCTACATTGTCTGGTCAGTTGGCTGCACGAATGCACTAATACACTAATTCCCGAGCTAAACGAGTCTAGTTTTTCAAGCTAGGATAGCAAGCTAGTATTAGTAAAGCTAGCCCTTCTAGGTGTGTGTAGACAAAACTAGCCTTTCATAGTGTTGTCTGCAAGAAGCTAGAAGTACTTTAAAATTATATCTATCCCATATCCTTCCATAGAAATAGGGACTTTTATAATATTTAACTGTATAATCAGATTATTTTTTTTTAACTGACAATAACTTTTTACTCTAATTATTAATTTTTTTAATCAATAATACAAATAATAAAAGTTAATATGGAATAAGTCAGTTACGGCTTACATGTTTGTCGATAGTGTGAACTCTAAATGACCCACATTTTTTGTATATCTCTTACCTGGGTGTGTTTACTGTCAACTTGTCCGGTGAATCCTGGTCGCTGAGGAGTTGTGCAGCTCCTGGTGTGACATCTTCATCTGAGGACTCCAAGTCGGGGATACCCGCTGGAAATATTTAAAGATTTGTAAACTATATGTTTTTAAAAATAATTCTACTATTTTATTGAATACAAAGTAACATACAGGTAGCTAGACCAATATTATAAACATGAAAGCCTGTGAAAATGGGTGGATTTGTTGTTTTCCAGTTCTATCATAAAATTAGTCATATTTTCCAGTAACTTTTAGATAAGGTTTCAACCACAGGCAGCTTCAAATGTGAATTAAGTTTCGTTGATTTTAATACAACCGTTGGGATGTGAAATTTTAAGAGCTTACTTTACTATAAGCTTTGTAGACAAGATAATTTGGATGTGCAACAAGGAACACGCAGTTTTGTTGCTATTTAGACCTATAATATGTTAACAAGGTAAATAACAACAGAAATGTATACGACTTTCGATACACAGTAAAGAGAAATTGAAGACATGTGTGATGAAGGAAAAACAACACTAAATACTAAACTCAAAACAGGGAAAATAGGTATACGAAAAAACAACAACAAAAGCAAAGGTGTATTCAGCTTAGGATCTAAGAGTTTCTGTGGTTTAATGGCAGAAATTTCATACTACGAAATATACTAGAATTAATAAAGGATTAGTTTATTGGAATACTATACCGCATTGCACATTTAACACCAATAATGTGAATAAAAAACTAAAAATGACAACGTCCGCCATTCTTTACTCATCATAAACAATGTACTTGTAAAGTCAACACAATTGTATTTTAATATGCATGAAGAACGTACAAAAAAAGTCTTTCGGTAATAATTCAAGGGATACGAATCTATAATTATTTTTAGATATGCTTAAGATAAATTTGTAAATTATCTTATTGGTTATTGATAGTTAGTAACTCCAAAAAAGGATTGGATACATCCTATTCCGGATTCAGAATTACATTTCGTTCAAAAATAGACAAGAAGATTTAAAATTCTCAATCTTCACATTTTGCATAAATTACTTTATCAGCGAATATCTGAAAGTTTAGTTTTTGCTGCAATTTTCTAAAATAGCAAGTCAAGCATGCAGCACAGTCACAGCAGCAAGTGCTTCTGTTTCATTCTCTGTTCAAGTGTTAATGATGAATTAGGTTCCGTTCAAAAACAAATAATTTAAATATTTGCTTAGAATCTTGCGAAAATTCTACAATCTACTGTTGTAACTAAAGCTGCCTATACATACTGGCCGAGTGGAGGCCAACGCCAGTGTGTGGAGGGTCGTTTTGTGATGACTCGCATCGCTCGCCTCGCTGGCCGAGTGACGGCAAGTGGCCAGTGTGTATAGGGCTGTTTTGTCTCGACTCGTCTCTTGTGACCGGTGTCGGTTTTTGTGCACAAAACAAAGGCGCTCGGCGAAAAGCGTCCTGCTCTCCTATTGGCCTACCTCGTTTTTGTCTGCACTGGGCCAGTGTGTGGATGCTACGTTTTGTCTCGTGCCGTTTTTTTGTCGGCACTGGGCCAGTGTGTGGATGGTTCGTTTTGTCTCGCGCCGTTTTTGTCGGCGCTCGCGTTGGCTTGGGCTGGGCCAGTGTGTGGATGCTTCGTTTTGTCTCGTGCCGTTTTGTCGACACTCACGTTAGTCTGCGTTGGCCCAGTGGCCCCAGTGTGTATAGGCAGCTTTATTGTTGCTTGATAAAATATCCGAAATCCGAATGCATAATATGACCTTCATCCCATAATTTTACATATATCCGAACATGGCGCTGGATTAACATCAGTGTTTCCATTTTGAGACATTTCCCTCTATTTTAGAAACATCTTATTTTTAAGGATTTAGAATTATTTCTAAATTAATAATAATTAATACAATTTTAACACCAAATTCACCATAGTATTTGAATATGATCGTAGATGACCCTCAACTTGTTTTAGTAAAATTTACTAAACTTATCTAAAGTTTGAGCAATAAATTAAGGATTGTTTTCAGCATATATGTATTTATTTGCTTAAAAAGAAATGTGTGTGTATTTACGGCACCAGACCAGGGTAGCGATTCTGAAACCATTCGGTTGCATCCGACACGGAATCTCATCTCTCGGTCTTTGTCTTATCTGTTTAGCATGACAAAGACCGAGAGATGAGATTCCGTGTCGGATGCAACCGAATGGTTTCAGAATCGCTACCCAGACCACACGGCAGGAGTGAAAAGTTTAATGAGGAATAACTATTAAAAACCATTGAATAATTTTAATAAACAAAAATAAACTATTATATACGCGTATAGCCATGTGTGTTATGTGGTGTGTCAAAAGACGTTTTCAGTTCAACAAAATCTATTATCATCATCATAATCAGCCCACATTCGTCCACTGCTGGACAAATACCTCGCCAATAATACGCCACGCAGCCCGATCCTCGGTTTTACGTTTACAACCTGCCACCAACTACCTTAATGCGATTCCGAATTCGAATGGTTCGGAATCGAAATGACAATCCCTGTCTCTGTTATACTAAACAGATAAAACAAATACCGAGAGATGAGATTCGATGTCGGATGCAACCGAATGGATTTAGAATCGCTACCCAGAACTCGTCTACTCTAACGGTTATCGGCTCTGCGAAAAATCTATAGTCTATACAAAAAAATATATAAAGTGTTATGTTTGAACGCTCTTATCCCAAGTACTACTAAACCGATTTCAAAAATAATTATGTCAACGTTGGACTCCTACGTGATTCCTAAGTGCTATAGGCGTATGTATAGTTTATCACAAGCACCCTCGGCGGTCTGGAGCTAGCCCGAACGAATCTTTCACTTACCAAAGTGACGCTTGAGTGTGTTAGAATCTGTTAGGATTCTACGCTGTTATAACCTAATTTACATCAGGATAGCCTTAATTCTGTGAGCTTAGATGTGAATGTGCTGTCAACTACTTAAAAGATGGTAGGATGAATAGAAAACCCAATAGATGGTATTTAAATGTTATTTATTCTTTTATTCCACTTTCGGTGCACCTATAGACTACAGAGAAAGAATCGTGGTCAAGAAAACTCTGCGCCTTCACATACACAATCTGTACACAAGTAAATCTTAAACAACAGTTATAATACTTATCTTGGCTTAATCAATCGTTCGCTCGGGAACAAGAATTATACAGAGCAACAGAGAACACAGTAAGTTGTAGACAACAATATATAATAAAAGACAGCGAGCCGAACAGAGCCACGATCACTTTTATAATCCCCGTTGTCAACCCCACTCACCCATAGTCATAGCGCCGCCCCCCCAACCAAACTATAACAAGTTATAGCGGAATAGGTGGTGGATTTGACAACGTTGATTTACTTATATGTTTATTATACTTTATACAATAATACTTGCATAGAGAGACGAGACGTACTTCTTAGCATTCCATGGATTCACCGTGCGGGTGCCGGGTCCATCGTGTGGCAGAGAGAGAAATCTCGAATAGACCCCAAGACTTGTGACTCGGGCTGTAGGTTTAAAAGGGGCCCCTTACATTGACGTACGTCAACACTCACCTTCACTACTCGTATTTCTCTCCCTGCCCAGCCAAATCCGATATGATCCTACTAGTGCAGCTTTAGATACTCGTTCTAGTATAGAACTTACTGCACTTCTGGACAATCCAAGGTCTTTAAGCAGGTTATAGAGAGATTTTGCTGGTATACCTCTCGCTCCTACTTCTACAGCGTATAAATTAACTACATAGCCATTTTTTGTTAATTCATTTTGTAGGTCGTAATACTTATTTTGTTTCATCACGTGGTCTTTAGGTATATTAGTTTCCCACGGTACGGTAAGTTCTACCAGGACTATGCGTTTCGTAGCCCTAGAAAAAAGGAAAATGTCCGGTCTGGATGACGAAACACCCACATCCTCTGGGATTTTGTAGTGCTTTTCATACGTGTCCATTAAAATTGTCCAATCAGGTGCTGAACCCAGTATTGAGTAAGGCTTGTTCTTGGAGTTTGAAGTTGAGCCCTCTTTTACAAAGTTAATTTGTCTTTTGTTCATCGTCAATCCCTTTTGGGCTCTAGCTACCGAAAGGCTTACGGCTTCACGTATGATTTCAAGTACTCTGTCATGGCGCTGTGAGTAATGACCCCTATTAAGGAGCACCTTGCATCCCACCAATATGTGCCTTGCTGTACATATCGCCTCACCACAAGTATAGCAACATTTTTCAGAGGCTTTTCCCCACCTTACCAAGTTACTCTGGTCAGGGAGGGTCATTTGGAAAGCGTTCAGATAAAATTTTAATAAGGCAGGAGACCAGTCATATAGCAAGGTGCGCCACTTTAGAGCTAATGGGATACAAAACTCACCTATGGTTAACCACTCACTTTGCATTTCTAAATTCATAGCGTGCACTTTGTAACTATCATTTTCGTCTTGTTGTAGAAAGGTTTTTACCATGTCTCGGTCTTCCCTTTTCTTTCTCGCACCCAACCCAGCTGTATTTACTTGCGCACCTGCCATAAATTGTTTGTGGAATTGAAGTCTAGATTCAAGGTCCGAAGCGCTTTTGTCTTTTGGGAGAGATGCGATTAATTCGTCTTTCGACTTTCCCAAAACATGCGTTTTTGTAACTCTTAGGTGTTTGTAGAGTTCGGATGGTTTTTTTAGTTTCAGGCCAAAACTATTGTGATCCCTAAATAGAGTAGAGGGATCAGCCGGATGTGCCAATCCAAACCATGACTTCAATATCTTTATGACATTAGCATCTAATTTTGCGAGGAGGGTTTTACCGATGTCATATACTAGGAAAGGCCAAGTGAGACGTGATGTGAGATAGTTGTCATATATCCATGCTTTTTTGATATTGCTGATAGGCTGTTGGTCTACCTTACTGAGGTCATTCATGAAATTTCCAACAACTACCTCTAATGATGGTGTACGTCCTTTGTAGTCTATCTTTCTACCAAGAAATTTGAAAGGCACTGCCTCTGCTATTGTGGCAACTCTTTGGCCACTTATGGAGAGTCCCGGATCGTAAGAAGTATATTTGGTATCTCGTCTACCCAGACATAAACAATGACATTTACTTGGTTTTGCCCTCATTCCCTCCGTCCATGTACAGAACTCATCAACATCATTCAACAATTGTTGACACTGTTTGGGATTTCGTGTAAGTATTGCAAGGTCGTCCGCAAAGGCTAAAATTGACTCAGTGTACTTATTGTTGATTTTAAACCGGTAGCCCCATTTCTTCTCACGGGATATTAATTTATCTACTAGAATATTTATAACTATATTAAATACTATTGGTGATAAGCAGCACCCTTGGAATAGTCCCACATTATATTTAAGTGGTTTTGAGTATTCTTTGTTTACTGCTATAACAAATTTTAAGTGATTATAATATGAATTAATTATGTCAATAATTACAGCAGGAAAGTTATACCATTTTAGGGCAAATAACATAAGTTCATGCTGCACGGAACCAAATGCGTTCTCTAGGTTCAATCCAGCAGACTGTTATTTGTCTCTCATGTGTTCTGGCATCTTTCAAACTTTCCGCTAGTAATGTATCGTGTTCCAGGCATCCAGAAATACCAGGCAAGAAGCCTTTCTGGTGGTTGGGCCTGAAATACCTATTGCTAGCCATAAATGTGGTCATTTTTGTTTGCAATATACTGAAAAAAATTTTAGAAATTGTATTGGTTAGGGCTATCGGTCTGGTGTCTTTTGGATGAGTTACTTCTTTCATTTTAGGAATCAGGACAAAAATTGCTCTTCCAAATGATTTTGGGATTTGCTTTCCTGACCAGATCTTACTGAATATATTTAAGATATGTTTACGAACTGATGGACACTTTTTATACACTATGTAAGGAATCAGGGCCTGGAGCTGATTTAGTAGTTTTCTTCTTAATTTGATAGTTTACTTCCTCTTCACTAGGTGGAGTGCTTTGAAAGTTTGTTAGAGATTTATTAATTATATTTAACCGTATTATTTATAACATGGTTATACTTATTATATAATTTCGGAAATACATCAATTCCTTTCTTGTTATTACAATATCCTGTAAAATATCTCATTGATCAGGATTTGACACGTATAAATCACCCATTTAGTCAATTTTAACGTCAGGTGAAGGGTTCCCTTAATCTAACAAGTGCAAGTCACAACCCACGAAAAATTATGTTTGTGCCAGAAGTTTTCCCTTAAAAAATAAAGGAATAAAATATCTAATGCGAAAGTAAAAATGTAAGGTCAAATCACAAGCTGGTTTTAATGCTAACTTAAAAAGATTTGGCAGTCATAGGAACTGCCGATATAAGTGAAAACTTATAACTCAGATTACTCAGAATTTGTTAGCTTACCTTGGAAACTACACGGGAGTAGCCGGAGTGCGTGGCCTCGCCATCTTGGCATGGCTATATAGAAATGCGTCAGCATTTCCCATTGGCTGATGCGTTTCTAGATGGCCATGCCATGATGGCCTGTCCACGCCCTTTCAGCATTTCCTATTGGCTGACGTATTTATAGATGGCCAATAGCCATGGGCCAGAGTTTACCCGAAGCTTTCTTATCATACCCGAGCGTGACGAATGAATCCAATTCACAGCCCACGAAAAATCTGTCTAGGTGCGCTAAAGAAGTTTTCACTTCAAAAAACAAATTTATTTGGTCTTCTAAAATTAATACAAAAAATATATATAATAAATACATACTTATTTATTTCTTTTGAATATTACAAATTAATTTAAATGCTGCACTGCGACTAAAAACTTGAAAACTAATGCAATTCTTAAAATAGCTTTTGTGCTTAAAAAATTGTTCAGCTGTTTAATGTTTTATTTTAAATTTTATAACTAGCAACATAAAACTTAAAGCTTTTCAAAAGGAACCGCCGCCGTGTATTGTTTTGTTTCTTTTGAAAGTAATAAAATTGTTTTTAGTGAAAATAAGGATTTCGTATTTTGTGATAATATTACAAATTAGTTTTAACGCTCGTTGTTGCTCTTAGAAAGGATATACGTTTCTCAAAATGCCACGCACCAAGCGGCCCGCTCGAAAAACGGAAAAAATTGCCGAGGAGGACGATACCTTGAAGAAATTGAACAGTTTGGGTAAGTATCCTTTCATTTTGATGTTAATTACACCGTCGTTTCTTACATACTGGCCAATGTGTTCTTAGTTTTTGCTCACCTCATCAAATAGCTATCACAAGTTTTGCGTAGAATACTCTAATGAGGGTTAGACCATGATAACGCATTGTTACTTCTGATATACCTTAGAGCCTTCGACCCGTTCCATTAATGTATTTTCATGAATGCAGAGCCTAGGTATGTTTTGGTTCTGGTTGGTATTTGGTGAGGGAGACGACAACCATACTTCAATTTTGCCATGCCCAATATTGCCATAGAAATAACCGGGGAAAAATATAAACTATTTAAATCTCCTCATGGAGAGTGTTGATCGGTACTGACTTAGTAATAGATGTAGTGACTATAACTCTTCATGTTCGAAATATGTGGTGTTGTGCTAAAGACAGGTGAATTACTAGATATCAAATGGTTGCCCTAATCATCTCATTTCAGTATGAATTTATAAAGTAATTTATGTTTCCTTGTATCACACCATAATTGAAACATCTACTACTATCTACTAAGTTATTATCTTCTGGCCCTTTTTTCTGTTATACTGTTTATATCTCAAAACTGGCAGGGTTGATACATTTCAAAAACTTTCATAAATTCCCATGTATTTTTCAGTTGAATCTCAAAAAAGCAGAATTGATGGTCGGGTCCAGATGGAACTGAGAGATCTGGAATTGGCATTCAAAATTCTTCTTGGTTCTATACGCGCAGATGACTTGAAGAAAAGTATAGGCCAACTGGTAAGTAATTAGTATAATGTCTATTGTGAAGACCAAATTAATCTATTGTGTTTAATCTTTCGTGATTTGAACACATAATGTAAACACTATACAGGACCCAATCACAATCAACAAATTCATCATCATCATCCCACTAAATGTTCCCACTGCTGGGGCTCTGGGCCTTCTCAGGAGAGAGTTAAGGCCATAATCCACCACAGGCCCAGTGTGGGTTGGTGGATACATGTCTTCAAAAGATTCTAGGCATGTGTCGGTTTCCTCACGATGTTTTCCTTCACTGTTTTAAGTTACCGGCATTACGCACATGACTTCGAAAAGACTTGTGTGTGTGGCATTTGAACCCAGGGTACCTGGATCGGCTGGCGCCGTTCTCCCGACCAGACCAGCTGTAACTTTTGTTCAAGCAAATTCAAATTGTTTTGAAGCATATTCCGAAAACACACTCCAAATGATGTTCTAAAGACTCAAATTCTTGCTGTCGAATACTGTGAGTGTATGCTACCCATTGGGAACAAACCTAAATGTAAACAAGTAGTTTTTGTCATTGTTTACAAAATTATTTATCAAATATAGATATAATCAAATAGAGATAAAAAAGGATTGAAAGTTTGTAGCTTCAGCATGAAAACAATATAAAGTATAAACAATAGTAATTTTATTTTTCCACATAATCCAATAAAATAAATAAACAAAACCAGATGGAAAAAGTGCATTGAATTAGGTCCACCTAACTCAATGCACTTTCGCCAATGCCTGTATGCTGGTCATAAAAAAAGTTTCTTCAAGGCCTTTAAAAAAAATCACCCAGTGCCGCTTAGACCTTATTTGATGGAAATTTTTGACCTTCAAGATGTTTTAGGTTTGGGAATAAATGAAAGTCTGAAGGTGCCAAATCAGGGGAATAGGTGGGATGGGGCAGTAAGTCAAAGCCAGAACCAGTGCACCCTCACTCGCTCAAGGTCGCGCGGTTTTAGCCTACCGCTAGACCGTTCCTCCCAGGACACAAGTGACAGTCGGTTGTCGGACGCACAGCTGAGCTCTCGCGCAAAACGTTTCCCGCGCATATTGTTATTAGGTATGTCGTAAACCCTCCGCGCTAGACAGGGACAGAGTTACGCGTTAGAAAGAGCGCATATGTTTATTTGAAAATCGCGACAGGTATTGCGAGCTGAATTGAACTTTGTTGTGTCCCAGCAAGAGTCGCTATTTATATAATTGTTTTTGGTAAGTGTGGCTTCTGTACTAATATTTATTCTGTGCCAGAACCACGAATTTGTCCCACAGATTCAACAAACGTGTGAATGCATGCATTATCCTGATGGAACAACACTTTCTTGCTGATTAATTCTGGCCTTTTCTCTTTGATTGTTTCATGCAAATGACGTAAAAGGGTGCAGTATAAGCCGAGTTTATAGTTTCACCTTTTGCAAGGTAGTCCATCATGATGCCACCTGTAGCATCCCAAAAAACTGAAGCCTTCACCTTGCCAGCTGACAAAATTGTTTTGATTTTTTTTGGAGGCAGTTTATCTGTTTTTGAAGTGAAAACTTCTTTAGGCGCGCTATAGACAGAATTTTCGTGGGCTGTGAAATGGATTCATCAATCGTCACGCTTGGATATGATAATGGATCGGATCGGATATGAAATCTTCGGGTAAACTCGGTAAAAACGGCCAGGTAGGTACCAGGGCAACAGAAACAGTAAAGAGTTTCGATTACCTACCTCCAACAGCCCAGCGTTTATCTCCAGATACCAGGACAACAGATTTATATAAAAGAGTTGCGTTTGCCCCTAGGTACCAGTACCAGGGCAACAGCAAGTTTTCACTTCTATCGGCAGTTCCTATGACTGCCAATTTTTTTTCCACTGCTTGCGGATTGCGTTTCGACTCTGGGGTGCAGTGGTCTACCCAGGTTTTATCCATTGTCATAAATCTGGCCAAAAAATCTTGTGGATCAGCCTCAAATATTTCCTAACAATCGCAAGTAACCATAAGCCGTATTAGTTTTTGTTTAACTGAAAGCAATCTGAAACTGATTGATTATTTCTATAAAAATGTTTATCAATGTTTACAGAAGACTGAGCTGCATCTTAAGGAAGGTATGACTCCTCCGTCACTGGCACAGCCCAGTCGAACTGCCTCTCATGACGACGGTAAGCTTACAACTTCTTTACTACTCTTTTTAGCTGCTAATTGTAGACTTTTCATGTGACTAATAGTTATATTAATTAATATTAGCGGTCTAACATTTCAATTTTGTGCAGTATAGCTCTATATCCAGTAGTAACTAGGAATGATACCTGTCTCCTAGGTTTTAGATTTACTAATCTAAGCCACAAATTTCTTCTTACCCATGTCATAATAAACATTCTAATTCAATTTGTATTAGTTTTGTATTTTAAAACAGTTGATATACAGTAAGCAGAAATCCATCAGCTGTAATGTGTCCTTAGGATATGATTTAAGTCTGTAAAAAATATTAGTGTTAATGTGATGGATGGAAAAGCGAATAAACATGAACAAAAACCTATCAGCTTCTATTTATACTTTAGATATTGGTTCTACACAAGTTAAAGTTGATTTGATTATATTCTATACACCGTTACTTGTACATATAACTACCAAATGATAATGGTGACCGATCCAATCATGACCTACCTTTATCACTTCCTGTTAGAAATGCAGCATTATTCTAGCACCAAACTAGTCTACATCATACCTCAGGTGAGGGTGAATGGAATTTAGCTTGTGTTAAGTAAAATATAAGAGTAAAATTGTCTATATTTCTTTTCTACGATGGAGCAATTTCATTCCTATGTTAATGTACAAGTTAGAGACAGTTCTGAATTTTGTCAAAGAGGTACATATGTTTTGAAGGATTGTTGCTACATTTGTAGTTATAAACTGTGATCTTTGAGATGGGTATGTTAGCATTCTGAAAATAATTTATTTAGGCACTTTTCTATCAATACAAATTTCATAACTTTTCTGTGTATATTGTTCTGAGTTAACTTTGTGTACAAAATGATGTGGCATAGAACTATCAAACATAGTTACATTATTCAGGGCTTCACAGAGGAGATTGAGCACGGAGAGATTGATAGATAGTTTGTGAGATAAATTAATAAATAAGACTCTTAATTGCACTTAATTTTACACAAACAGAAAATACATAAAATGAGAACGAAATAAACTACTCATAGCAATTGGCGAAAAGAGACATTTTGTAAATAGGTAAAAAAATTACAAATTATTTGAACAAGAGTACAAATATTCGTCGTTCCATGCCACATAATTAACTTTTACGCTAAGTTGTAAGCTAGTGTTGTACAGTACATTGTTGTTTCATCGGTGTATCACCTAACCCCCATGTTTCCACTAACCGGGTGCTTTCTGGGGGCAGGCTACCTCACCGAGAACTCGAACCGGGGTTCCGAGGAGCGTATCAAGAAGAAACCCGGTGAGTACGGCTTGTCTTCACCGCTTGGTAGCGTATTACTTTGACATTCATCTTCTTTAGTTTAAGTCAGCCATTGATCCATAAGCTGGGTGGTTTTTAAAGTTTTATATTCATAAATGTAATAATTTACACGTCAAAATCACGTTAATATAGCTTAAAGACCTTGGATTGTCCAGAAGTGCAGTAAGTTCTATACTAGAACGAGTATCTAAAGCTGCACTAGTAGGATTATATCGGATTTGGCTGGGAGAGAAATACGATTAGTGAAGGTGAGTGTTGACGTACGTCAATATAAGGGGCCCCTTTTAAACCTACGCCCGAGTCACAAGTCTCGGGGTCTACTCGAGATTTCTCTCTCTGCCACACGATGGACCCGGCACCTGCACGGTGAATCCATGGAATGCTAAAAAGTACGTCTCAAATATAATAAAAATATTGGTGGACAATTCACACACAACACAATCTGACCCCAAACTAAGCAAAGCTTGTACCATGGTGGCCAGGTAGCTGATATAATACTTATATAGTTTTAAATACATACTTATCATTCATAGAAAATTAAATATATCTTGGTCTATATGTCGCAGCCAACTAGCTTAATCAGCCGTTCAATCAACAGCCTAGTCTCTTTACTAAACAGTGCTGTTTATCTATCTTGAATAATATTCTGCTGTATCATTTGTTACAGCATTTAATAAACTGGCTGGCTAATGCTTAGACCATTCATAGCGTTAAAGTGTAAAGTTTCTATGTATTTTTTTAAATAATTTTTTAACTAATGTTGTGTCAGTCATATCTGTTAAATTCTAACTAATAACATATGCACCTAAAGTACAAAAATCTTTATTGCTATTTGCAAGAAGATGTTACGATGAATATTGTACAATGGAATTTTCAGTTTTAACTTTAAAAATGTATACAATGTGTACGATCTTTTTTGTTTTCTAAAATTGACGTGTAACTGGTACATATATGAATAAAGAACTCTGACTTTGGTCTTCAAATTATTTTAAAAGTTGACCCATACAAACTGGCATCTTTGAGATACATGCAATATGTAACCTAACTATAAAAAATACAATTTTGCCTATTAAAATGCTATCACTGTGTCAGGCCGAGAACTTTCCACTTTGCCCCAAAATTATTGTGCACGTATTTTTTCTTTTGTTTCACAAATAATAAATCGCGGGAAGGAATGGTAGTTTTTCTGTTGCATAAAGTGTAGTCGTCGGTCAGGTATCCCGGTGTCGACGTCTCGTGCCGCGTCGTCGCGTCGCTCGCGGTCCGCGGACCCAAGTTTCCGCAAGCCCCCGGCGACGGCCAGCAAGCCGCCGGCGCGCCGCCGCTCGCGCTCCGTCTACCGCACGCCGGCCATCAACAAGAACGCGGCCAACGCTTACCCCATCATCACTCCCAAGGTAACTAATACGCAGCGTATACCCCATCATCACTCCCAAGGTAACTAATACGCAGCGTATACCCCATCATCACTCCCAAGGTAACTAATACGCAGCGCATACCCCATCATTACTCCCAACATCATCAACGTCGTCGTGTCGCTCGCGGTCCGCCGACCCCGGCTTCCCCCGGCCCCCGGCGACGGCCAGCAAGCCACCGGCGCGCCGCCGCTCGCGCTCATTGTGTTGGTCATAATCATCACGCTGGCCATAATACATCACACTGACCATAATACATCACGCTGGCCATAATACATCACGCTGGCCATAATACATCACGATGGCCATAATACATCACGCTGGCCATAATACATCACGATGGCCATAATACATCACGCTGGCCATAATACATCACGCTGGCCATAATACATCACGCTGGCCATAATTTAATGTTGGCCATGATGCATCCTTCTGGCCGTAATACATTAAGCCGAGTGGCCGAGTGTTTATATGTATAAAGTATGCCACACCACTGCCTTTATCTTAAAACTTTGCCCTTATCTTGTAATCAAAATGTTATCTTGAAGAGATTGCTATTGTTGCTAATGTTTTCTTAATAATGTTTTCTTGAATAGGGTACCGGACTGGGTCAAAAATACACCATTCTAATTAGTCCGTCTGCTTGATCATGGAAAAATATTGGACACGTATTTTTTGTTTTTTCATAATATTAAAAATCGTCAAAGATATAGACCATCAAACTTCTAGAGTGGGGGGTCGCGACGTCACTCGTGAGTAAAAATGGTACTCACAAGTGACGTCACACGAAACTTCGAAGCGCTGTATCTCTGTCATTTTTTGTTTGTGAAACAAAAGAAAAAAATACGTGTACAATATTTTTTGGCAATCTAACTAACGGGCTACTTAGTTTTTTTTTGAGGATTGTACCCTATTGTTTAGTTGTATAGGAAGTGTTATTGTATTGTGTAATAATAATTGTATTGTATTGTAATAATTGTAATGTTTGCAGGTAGCGCCGCACACGCCGCTGACAGTGCTGCGACAGCCGCGGCTCGGAGAGATGGTGGTGTCCATGTCCGGCTCGCCCGTCATGGTGCCCACGTTCAACAAGTAACCGCAACTTATTATCCTTCCTCTACTCCAGCCTTTCTCAATGTGGCCGATAACGCCCCCTTGGGGCCGCTGCAGGCCGAAAAGGGGAAGAGACCCAGAAAAAAAAAATTGGCAGTCATAGGAACTGTCGATAGATGTGAAAACTTATAACTCGGAATTTGATAGCTTACCTTGGAAACTACACGGGTGTAACCGGAGGGCGTGGCCTCGCCATCATGGGCTGGCCATCTAGAAATGCGTCAGCATTTCCCATTGGCTCATGCATTTCTTGATGGCGAGGCCACGTTCAGGCTAACAAAATAGAAGCGGCATCGTTTCATGGTTGATGTTCCAAAGACACGAACGAAGAGATTTGACTCTACTTTTGTGACAAGAACGTCTAGGCTGTGGAATACGTTGCCTGAGTGGGTTTTCCCCGATGGTTACAATCTTTGTGTCTTCAAATCGAGAGTGAATCGGTTATTTCTAGGTAAACACGTTCCATCGTAGACCGCATCGTCGCTTAACATCAGGCGAGATGGCGGTCAAGTGTGAACCTATAGAAATTTAAAAAAAAAACACCAAGATTATAACCATCGGGAAAAACCCACTCAGGCAACTAATTCCACAGTCTAGACGTTCTTATCACAAAAGTAGAGTCAAACCTCTTTGTTCGTGTCTTTGGAACATCAACCATGAAACGATGCCGCTTCTTCGAGCTACTCATGCTAAGAAGTTCGTCTCTGAGTATAATATCTGCTCATTTATTTTGGTTTACATATTTATTTGAGTGTTGTGTTGTCTTTGTGTTGCAGCATGCAGCGCGACGAGGTGGCCAACTGCAACATCATGCTGCAGGACGGGACCATGCTGTCGCTGCAACCTAAACAGCTGCGGCAGTCACAGGTACCTACACTTTAAACTTATAGAAAAAAAAAAAAAACGGTCAAGTGCGAGTCGGACTCGCCCATGAAGGGTTGGTTCTGTAGCAGCAAGTAACATATTTAAATAAGTTCTTGTAGTTTGGTGTAACTTTGATCAATGTTTTAATAATAGTGTATTTATAACATACTAAAAAAAACTACTCATCAGATCGAGTTCAAACCAATTTTCGTTGGAAGTTTGCATGCATAATGTACATTACATCATATATATTTTTTTAGTTGCATCATTCTCTTATTTTAGAAGTTAGAGGGACACACACATATTACCACTTTGGAAGTGTCCTTGCGCAAATTATTCGGTATAGACAAAAATTATATTAGAAATCTCTTAATGCGGTTCACAGAATACATCTACTTACCAATTTTCAACAGTGTAGTTCTCATAGTTTCGGCAAAAAGTGGCTATGACATACGGACGGACAGACAGACAGACATGATGAATCTATAAGGGTTCAGTTTTTACATTTTACGGAACCCTAAAAATGGCAGTCTTAGGAAATGCCGATGTGAAAATTTATCACTCTGAATTTGATAGCATACTTATACTTAGCTACAACCCCCATTTCGGAATTGCCACCATTTTTATTTTTAGCGTTCTATCTTAAAACATGATAGCTCCGCTAATTGTCAATTGATTTTTATGATTATTTCTTTCTTTGGTAGGTAGATCATTTTTTTTTTTTTTTTTTTTTTTTAATTTATTATATACATGGCTTGGAGTAGGTAGATCAGTGGTGGAGGTGTGGCCACATATAAATTTTATCGAAATTGGTGTGATGGAATTTGAAATATAAGTAAAAATTAAAATTTTCTTACCTTTACTTGGAACGACGATTTAAAAAAATATTTTTAAATTAGATTTCGCAAAAAATATTAAAATTTGTGGAGTGTCGTGAGTTCAATCACAGAATAAATATTATTACAGAAGCCACACTTACCAAAAACAATTATATAAATAGCGACTCTTGCTGAGACACAACAAAGTTCAATTCAGTTCGCAATACCTGTCGCGATTTTCAAATAAACATTTGCGCTCTTTCTAACGCGTAACTCTGTCCCTGTCTAGCGCGGAGGGTTTACGACATATCTAATAACAATATGCGCGGGAAACGTTTTGCGCGAGCGCTCAGCCGTGCGTCCGACAACCGACTGTCACTTGTTTCCTGGAAGGAACGGTCTAGCGGTAGGCTAAAACCGCGCGACCTTGAGCGAGTGAGGGTGCACTGGTTCAATATTAAATTGGAGTCAGTTTTTTTAAAGAAAATTTAGTTATTATTCTTCCGTGTGAATCGCAGCTGAATATCATTCTCGCTCTGGCACACTTGTGGTCCCGATGAACATTTCTTTCATTACCGAGTGTGACACTGAGTTTCATTTACAGCCCAAGAAAAATGTGTGTGGTTAACAAGTTTTCACCTTAAAAATGAACATTTAATTTTACTTATATTACTTTTTAAACTTCCCCAGGCGTACATCCCGTTCTCACTGATGGACGAGACGGTCCTCTCTCAGCTGAAGACGTTGAAGGAGAACCTCGACAAGGTGGTTAGACTCGGAGAGAAGAACATGCACAAGTAACCGATGTAGTTAGAACAATTGAAGAGCTTTTGAACTTACCTGGTATTGTTATCTCGCTTGCACACACTCTGAGCGAGGGAGATGGTACTATTACTATAATGATATTTTATAATTATCATAGTAAGGACTATACATTTTTGACCCAAATTACTCAATTACGCTCTGGAAAACTGGAATTTCATCAATATTGTTTGCAAGGAACGCTTGGTTTAGGAATTCGACTCGCACTTCACTCTAATGGTTATACAAGAAAGGTAGATAAGAGTCCTGCTATTATTAAATAACTCATATTTTAATGTAGTAGTTTTAAGCCGTGACTGAATATGTGTAGATGTTTGTGTATGTGTGTCTTCTATATGTGTGTTAGTGAGACTATGTTGACGAAAGTGCTTCGGATCAACATTTATCGTTCAAACCAGGGATGTAACGGAGGTCATGTTATCGGAACCGAAGTCGGAGTCGGGAGTTTTTAAATTTGATTTATCGGAGTCGGAGTCGGAACCGGAGTCGGAGGCCTAGGCAGGATCAAAATCAAAAAAAAAGAGAGATATTTTTACTGGGGACAAAATAAAATATTATTTTGTCAAACACGTGGACACGATAAAAATTGACGGGCAATTGATTTAAGGGGTTGGGATTTTGTATATTTATTTACTTTCCACCACAATTATCTCAAATATTTATACATCTTACCTCCGATTAAAACCTCCGATATAAAAGTTTCGGAGCGGAACGTGTAACAATAATCGGAAGTTCCGACTTAACGGAGTCGGAGTCGAAGCTCCGTAACATCCCTGGTTCAAACCAATGAAGTTATATCACATGGGCATAACGCCTCAAACGAAAGTTACAAATAAAGTGTCCTTCTTTCATCTATACGTACTTCGATGACATGTTAATTATTATCATATTAAAAGTTTTAAAATACAGCTCTATTTTCTGACAGTAAAGTTAAAATTTGTTTGCATTAAGTACTTTAGACATGTAAGCAAGCAGTCTAGCAATTATGTATGTTAGGGGGGGGGGGGGGGGTGACACTAGCTTCCGATGTTTCCGCAAAAGCGCTAGTGTCGCCGTAGCCATTTTGAACGCCATCTTGAAGCTGCCGTCATTTTCGACATATTATTAAATGTCAGTGTCATTGGAACAGTGGTAAACATGAACGTTATGAATCAAAAGTCTCCCCTAACTAAACATTAAGTAGGTATTTATTGTAAAACAATATGTATTATAATATACCTACTACTAACTTGGTGCTACATGCGAGGTGTTTATCTGTACTAGATTAAAACTACTTATCCAGATCAAATAAGTAAACCGTGGGTTATAAAACATAGTACCGTTCACGAAACTTCCAAGAAACGGACATTGGCAGAATTACGACAAAGTCGTATAGCCCAGACAATCAAGAACAAGACGTCTACTCTATTTCTACGAAAACGTAATTTCGAAAAAAAACTCGCGACTTTTCTGCTCTCGTTCTACTTCGTTTCGTTCGATACAGCATTGTTTGACGTTTAAATGTTCTTAGGATACTCTAATTAGAGTAGGCTTAGAACATTTAAACGGACAAAACGAGGGATCGCAGTAGAATCGGAGCAGGAAAGTCGCGAGTTTATTTCGAAATTACGTTTTCGTAGAAAGAGAGTAGACGTCCTGAACTGAATCAAAAGTTTTATTTGTTGTTCGAAAATGCGTTCTTAGTATTTGCTTTACGTTGTATTTTGTGTTCTCCACGTTCTGTTAGCTTTAATTTGGAGTTACAAACGTTATAGACTACAGGCCCGTGAACAAAATGTACGGGTCAAATGAACCACCAGGAGACCTATGTACGATGATAGAAGGGTATAAAGTAATAAGATTCAGCAGTATGCCGTCACTTGTAAGCTGTCCAACTGAGTACAGTCGAAGAGGGGGGGGTTGCAACCCTCGATCATTTCTCCTTGTCATATTATTTTTGTACGGCGTTGCGGAATAATAGATAAGAAGAGGTATTGAAAGTATAAAAATTATAAATTTTAACTTTTTATTTATTAGTTTGTCGGAAAAATTTACAGAGTACGAGTAATTTACAGAGTAAATTTGGTCATTTGATTTTGTACGGCATTGGTTCCATACAGTTTCAATACCTCTAATCCATTATTTCGCAATGCTGTACAAATATCATGCGACAAGGAGAGATGGTCGAGAGTCGCAACCCCCCCTCTTCAATTACACTTAGTTGGACAGCTTACAAGTGACGGCATAGTGCTGAATCTTATTACTTTAAACCCTTCTATCATCCTATATAGGTATCCTGGTGGGCCTGTAGTCTATTAGGGTTTAACATTACTGATTCGAATTGTGATATTGACACTTCTACGCAAGTCTGAGTTTCCCGATAACTATATTATATTATAATATAAGATATAATATATTATAATATAATATATTGTAATTATAATATCTTGCGTTGACGCTTTGACTTGTTTTTTGAGACAAAGTACTTTATGTCCACAATTATTACTCTATATTGTCGTATAGTTTCACTAACACATGGAATTAATTATTAATGTTATGGCTGAATTGTTGATAGTTATCTGAAAATTACTCTAACATTTGTATGACTTGTAATAAAAAACTATAAATCTTGTAGTAAATGTTTTATTTTTAGCAAAAGAATAGTAGTTTAGACTAACATGATAATGTGACTACGCCAAAACCAACAAACACATATTTTAATAACACACACGCACACACACACTCAACGTATTAAAACTACCAACTCTGGCCAACTGTATTATGTAACTAGAAATATAATAAATTTTAACACTATTATAGTAGGGGAGCCCACGATGTTAAATGGGGATTTACTCGAGCGTCATAGAGACCTGCCTATTTACAGAGAGGGTTGCAAAGCTTAGATGATAAGAAGAAAAAAATGTTATTTTCATCTGTGAGGGGATCTGGTCTCCACCTGTATATAAATCTGCTACGCTGGAGTAAATCTCGAGAATCCTGGTTGGGCTCCTATATCTAGATCTACCCTATATACATTTTATTTTGTATGTGAAATGTTATGGAAATTAGTGATAATGCGCAATAAGTAAACGTAGGTAGTTGTTAAATCAATTTATTTTTTCTGCAAAGTGACATTGTTTCATTGTTGTTGTTTCAAAGACTAATGAAAAGATTTAACTCTAATTTCGCAATAAAATAATCCTACTAATATCATAAACGTTAATGTTTGGATGTTTGTTGCTCCATCACGTCGTAACGACGGACGGACAGAAAACTGGAACAGATTATAGTCTGGAAGAACACATAAGGTCACATTTTATTATTGTATTGTATACCTACTTCTAATTATTATCTGTCTGAAAAAATTGTTTTACACACAAGCACGAAAAGACGTTACATTTCCGATATGTCTGAAATAGCAGTTGGCCAGAAGGACGAAATAAATATCAGTGCAGTAAAAATATCATCAAAATGAGTGTAGCTTCAGACCGGAGCCGCCGCGCTAGGCATAGCCGTGCTTCCCGAGTGTTTGTTCCACCTCTTTCACGTATTTCTCGGACACCTTCTGTTGTCTCATCGCTGCCACCTGAGAAATAATAAAAAAAGACTTGTGGTGTCACGCTGTCACGCGAAACCAGGTAAGAAAGGAGTGCCTTCGGATAATATAGAAAAATAGATTTAAATTAATGATAAGAGGGATCCTTTATAAAAACTATTATTCTCAGGAAGAGTATAGCATGGTATAGCGGTAACTTCCGGGATTCGAACCGGGGTACCTAATTTCATAGGTGACCCCTTACTTACTATTTGCGCCAATCGGTCGTTGTTCACATTGGTGAAATTTGTTATCGTATTCTAATTCTATCACACCACAAGGCACAAAACGTTACAACTTTTTCGTGAGATTTTTTTCCGTCTAGCTCCCTTTCATAACGCGCGATAAGGAACTTCGTTCCAAAACTTTGTTTAATTTTATGTATGGGATACCTACCGGTACGATCATCTAGATAATAACTAAAAAGGTTTGGAAAAATATTCGATGTAAGTAATTTATGTAACTTAACGAGTAACGCCGCCGTATTGGCCTCGGCTGCTCTGTCGAGCGCCTTTCACTTTACTCCTACTCGGCGGCTGACCGTCGATGTACAATAGATGGACGAAAAAGTTTGAAAATTTGAAATTGAAAATATCACTTTAATACAGTTGTCAAAACTAGCCCCGGGCCAAAGACGTCAAATGTGAAAGACACACAAAGGCTGCTCGGAGACCTGATAAAAAATCATATTTACATGTGTTGGTGACTAGTGTAATGATTCGGATTATAATATCGTCTTGTATCACATTCACGCACAGAACATGCCATAATATAAATAATTTAATAAAATCGTCTGCAATACAAGGATTAATTTAAAAATACACGATTTTAACCGCGACGAAATCAGACTGTTACGTTCGGGTATACTTAAATATTGTAATGACGTTACTTCATTCACTTTCTCTTCTTCTCTCGAGCGATTTCCACTTGAAAATGATTTCTCGCTCACTCGCTTTGTTGATCTTTTTGCGTAGCAAAAAAAATTCTTCATCTATGCCCCGGGCAGATTTTACCCGTCACTTTCATTATATATTTTTCACGGTTTACGATTTTATTCTCACAATATTTAAATTCGGTCGCACAGTAAAATACGTACCTATCTTCTCCCAAGCCTGCCGTAAAAAACTAAGTTCCAAACAAAATAATTTAATATCCTTTGTGACATGACAGTATAATCTGTCAATGTTTTTTCTATACTTGGTCTGAAGGACCATTTCCTGACAATCAAGGAAATAGAAGACTGATCACCTGAATTAACAACTTGAAGAACAAAGTCACTCTCAAAATTCAAACGTTGGACGCTGGCGAAATTGCGGTAACATTACCGAATGGAAGCAATGACGAAAAAAAAAATGGTTGTCTGTAAAGTCGGTTTACTGACGATAGCTGAACGTGACAACGTCTTAAGAAAATACTGATTGTGTTAAGCGCCATCTAGGTAAAACATTCTGAAGCTTTTTGAAAAGCTGTTCAAAGCGCCATCTCTGGGTACATCATTGTACTAGCACAAGTTCTTAACTTCATATCGTCGCTTTTCTAAAACATGGACAGACTCCTTGAACGTAATACACATTTCACTCACTAGATGGTGCGAAAAGTAATAAGGCGAGGTAACGGCGGTAAGTTATTATCTAATCTATGGCGGTAACGTTACATGACGTCATGTTTTGCGGGCGTGCAGCCGGCTCCATCGAATTATAAGACGGTATCACGTCAAAAAAGTACCGACCATTTCTATACTGGTTGTTAGCGCTTACCTTCTGCTTGATGACCTTCCGCTCGTACTTGTCCTGTTGTTCCTGCTCCATGCGTAGGGCTACGCCCTCGTTGTGGATCTTCTCTCGCAGCTCCGCTCTGACACATTACCAATAACTACATTAAAGGCCGATTTAAACTCAACGAGCATAGAGCTGGAGCTGGAACAAGAGCATTCTTTCTCGATCTTTTAGTGTAAACGAAAGATCGTTCTTAGCGTTTAGTAGGTATATTATATATTCCATAGAATCTTTGCGAACGCAAACAAAACAACGAAAGAATGCTCTACGTTTGTTTACACCAATGAATTTGATACAATGGGGATAGAATGAGCATTCGCTCGTCTAATGTAAATGGGCCTTTAGATACGTTATAATAGAATCTCTTGTTCTCTTGAAACGTTTACACTGCTACGATCTCGATTACAAAAATATCTTGGCTCTACATATCGGCTACTAGACAGCAGGTGCTAGGATCCTTCCCGATAGGGCCACACGGATGCCAGATCGTGCCTCACTAGGCTGCCATGGCGACGTCGCCGGCGGCGCAAGTCTGGCTTCTTCTGGCAACCGAGGGTCGCCATGTCGAGTGCCCATGGCGTCTCGACAGTCATTCGTATACCGTCCTCACGAATGAACGTAGAAGAAATTGCACTTCTTAGTTATGTACGTCGCAGAAAAATGGAAAAAGAAAAGAAGAAAAAAAGGAAACTATGGGTGGATCCCTCTCACTCATTTTTTTCAATATCAAATACAAATAAATATTTGAACGAGCGTCCAAAATGGCGGCTGAGTGAGGGAGGTGCAGTTTAATCGTGTACATTATAGTGGCAACGTCGCCAGGCCGCCAGAGTAGCCAGAAGCCACGTAGAGAACTGTCGCTTGTGGCAACGCTTCCAAATTGGCGACGTTGGCAAACCGTCGCCAAGTGAGTTAGGTAACACACATTTCAATATTAACTGCTTGGATACGTAGCCGGCGGTTTCGCCATGGCGGCCTAGTGAGGCAGAGCTCTTAATCTTCCCTATCGGCGGCAGCTCAAGCCGAGGTCGTATCGTCTGAAGTGCGCTTGTGCTAGTCGTACGAGATGTAGTAGGTACCTAATCATTGAGTAAGTAAGTACTGTAAGATTAAATTATGTAAGGCCCTGCGGCCCCTTAATGCCTTCTGAGTCAGCTATCTAGATGTAGCCACCAGCTTACGACTAAATTTTATTCAAATAAAAACTTTAAACGAAAAAGAAAACAAAGCCTAAAACCGGATAATTCTTTCGGGAGCTACGATAACACATACCCACTCACACACACATACCCACCCACGCATGCACTCTCTCTCTCTCTCACCCACGCATGCACCCTCTCTCTCTCTTTCACTCACACATCATACTTTTAACACCATTTTTGCGTCGAGAACAAAGTAAGTGGTACAGGAAGTTTCGAGAAGTATGTAGGTACCTGGCGCGTTCCTTGTCGTTGATCTGTTTCATGATCTCCTGCCGGTGCCGCTCGATGGCCGCCTTGCGCTTGTCGTCCAGCTGGAAAAATGAGGATGCTTCAGTCATGGGAACCGAAGTTTACTTTAGAGGTAAGAGGTTAGAGGTAAGGAGACTTATTCTTTTTTAATTGTTTACCTAAATTAAGACTGACACAATCAAGAAGGGAGAAACAAGGGATACAATCAAACTGAGACTCTTATGGATCCCTTACTATAACGAAGTGACCTTTATACTTTATAGGACGTAGAAGAGTTAACCATTAAGACATTAACCATAACACATACAAGTCCAGCCAAAATGTGCGTTTTTGTCGAACCGGAATAGGCATAGGTAATCGTGCACACCATACACACAACTGAAAACACCCTATCACACACATACGCATGTACACACAAACATACACGCACTACACAAGTACATCAACGTGTTGTTGATTTTGTATGATTATAATACTTATCAGTGTAAGAAAAGATTCTGCAACAGACACACATACGCCCGCACAGAGACCAGAGACATACTCTTTTACATTCACTCACGCACCATCACCCATCACCCTCAACAAGCACACACACAAATACTCAAATACACACTCTGCCTAACACACACAGCATATACAATGTGGTGGATTTACCCCCAACAATATTTTAACAGTCCATTCTAACACTGGTGTAGACTTCATCACCCAAGGTCTCTTTCCCCTCAGCACGGTAGATCACGAGATAATTCGAGTCAAAGTTTGACGTAAAATTCCCACCAAATCACCAGCTTAAACCCTAAAGCATGTACAGCAGACAAACGACCTTGCCACCGACGCCGCGACGTCGTACAAAAATCCGTGCGGAGATCTGGCCATTAGGGGTATGTCAAATGAAATAACAACCAAAAAATTTAATTATTTTTTTGGAAAAAAAATGTTGAGCTTTCATGCCTAATTTTCACATACATTATTCAAAACTTAATGTAGATGAACTACCATAAATATTGTTGCACCTTTTTGCAACACGTTGTATAGGTACAACTAACGAAACTCGCCGTGAAAAACGGAACTTTTGCACAGGGATACCTTTAAGATGTTTGTGTAAAATTTTAGGTTTTAAAGAAGTCCAGAAAAATAAGCTAGGTTTTAGGGAGGCAATCCAAATACAAAAAAAGCGTAGGTTATATTTTTTTAAACCTCTTTCTCCTTCGCCAAGAACTCTTCATTCTGCCTCGCGGCGTTGTTGAAACTCTGCTCGTCCTTGGATATCTCTCGAGCGATCAGACGGTGGATATCTTGGATCTGGAAACAAGAATCTGTCATGTAACATAAACACTACGATTATATCAACTATCTTTTAAGTGAACACTTCTTTTGGCACTAGGGCACTACAGATTCATTTTTCGTGGGCTGTGAATTGAACTCTAGCGCCACGCTCGGGAATGATAAGAAATTTTCGGCTAAACTCGGGAGCATGTCCATTGGCCATCAAGAAATGCGTCAGCTTTTACCATTGGCTATACGGAGCGTAATGCGTCAGCATTTCTAGATGGCCACGCCCACCCGCGTAGTTTCCCGAGTAAGCTATCAAATTCTGAGTTATAAGTTTTCACTTCAGCAGTTCCTATGACTGTAATTTTTTTACTGCTTTACGATTACGAGTATGTACCTATAATAATAATTTATTTATCATCAACAAACATTGGTAAATCAAATAATACCTACACATCGAAATCGTGCATAAAAGTATATTTGCAAACTCGTCAGGACGAATTCGGCACCCAAACTAGGATTATTATAGATACTCCTCCCACGCCCTATGGGTCTCTGTGCCCGGTATCTGACCTGCTGTTCCCTGGCTTCATGCAGTTCCTTCAGCTCCTTGTTCCTCCTGACGGCGTTGGCGCGCTATCTCCGGCAGTACTTCCCTCTACGTTCCTTGGATCTCTGTGCCCGGTATCTGACCCAACTGTTCCCTGACCTTGTGCAGCACTTGGTTACTCTCACCAGTGATATTCTTCCCACGCTTCCCTGGATCTCTGTACCCTGTACCTGCTATTTCTTGGTCTCGTGCAGTTTTTTCAACTCCAGTTTCCTACTAACAGCGTAGATCTCTCCGCCTGTACTCCCATATATTATATACCCCTGAATCTCTGTACCCAGTATCTGACCTGCTGTTCCCTGGCTTCATGCAGTTCCTTCAGCTCCTTGTTCCTCCTGACCGTTCCTTGGATCTCTGTAACTGGTATCTGACCTAACTATTCCTGACCTTGTGCAGCGCTTGGTTACTCTGGCCAGTGATACTCCCCACATTCCCCAGGATCTCTTGTGCCCGGTATCTGACCTGTTGTTCCCTGGCTTCGTGCAGTTCCTTCAGCTCTTTGTTTCTCCTGACGTTCCGTGGATCTCTGTGACTGGTATCTGACCAAACTGTTCTCTGACCTTGTGCAGCGCTTGGTTCCTCTCGCCACTGATACTCCCCCCCACGACCCCCCGGATCTCTGTGCCCAGTATCTGACCTGCTGTTCCCTGGCTTCGTGCAGTTCCTGCAGCTCCTTGTTCCTCTTGACGGCGTTGGCGCGCTCCCGGCGGCGGTACTCCCGCTCCACGTCCTCCTGGATCTTCAGGTTCCTGATGCGGTCCAGCTCTTCTTTCAGCTCTTGTTCCGCCTGGAATTAATACAACGATATAACGTAATCATCTAGATTCTAGAGCGTATTTCCTGCTAATACTAAGAATGCGGAAGTTTGAGTAAGATTGAGTTGATAGATGCGTGTATATCCTAGTAAGTAATGTAAAAAATGCGAAAGTTTCGATATTTATTGCTGAATCACGTCGGAATGCCCTAACGGATAGAGTTGACATTTGGAAAGAAGTTAGATTATTACCTGGAATAGGATATACTTACGCTACTTTTTGTCACGGGTACGTAAATAACGAGAACACGGGAAAAACAGCGGAGTGTTGTTGGTAAAAAATAAGTGTGATAAAATTTTTTTTAAAGCAAAAATCCTTCAGCCACGTTGAAAACCTTTCGATAGAGACATAGAGGAAAATCTAATGGATTGGCGTCAGCGATACGCAAATATGATGGCGTAGCGTCGGAAAGGCGGCGGAGCAAGATCGTGCTTTAGACACTTTGTATAGTTAGGTCCCGATTCGTTCAAAAGTGATTGAGCAACAAACATCCAAACTTGTACATTTATATTAATAAGATTTAGCAAAACGCTTTTGCACAAACAGCACAAAACACAACACTTAGGTACCTAGTTTCAGGGTTAAGGTAGCGGTTCGCACGGAGACCGCGACAGGAGACTGCGACCGGAGACCGCGACAAGCACTTGTTGTATGGGTGCCAGTTCGCGCCGAGACCACGTCAGGAGACCGAGACACGTGTTTCGGTCTCTGGTCGCGACGCGAACTGGCACCCATACTGTTCTATAATGTCATATGTGCCTGTCGCGGTCCCCGCGCAAACAGCTACCTTAAACGATCGATCGAAGGCCTCCAACCTACCTTCTGGGCCTTAACGATGTGGTCGATACCTTAACCATTGATCGTAAAGTTATAGGTATAATAACTGGTCACTGTCCTCTAAATAAGCACCTCCATAGGTGTAACAGACAGTCCTCTATGCAGAGGATGCATGGAGGAAAAAGAAACGCCATAGCATGTACTTGTGGAGTACAGCAGCGTCATCAACGGGCAGAATTCCTCCAATCTCCGTCGTCTGTTCCGGATTCCTGTCGCAACCTTAACAGGATGCTTGCCTCCTGACGGCCTGGGCTGGTTGGAGTAGGAAAGGGAAGTGTGAGTCACGCACAATGGCCCAATAAAGAGGCTAGGTGCGGAAAAGGCCCCGCTAAACTAACTAACGATTGATCGAAGGCCTCCCTACCTTCTGTGCCTTAGCGATGTGATCGATGCCCTTCTGCTTGGCCGCTTTGACCTTTAACCTCTTACGTGGCATGGGCTCACCGTTGGACCGCCGCGTTCCTGTTTATTTAAATCTAAACTTTTGTTGATTGAGTCTAAATTTGCTTCCCTCTGCCTTCTCCCCTGTCCATTAAGGGGTTAGCGATCGATCGAAGGCCTCCCTACCTTCTGGGCCTTAGCGATGTGGTCGATGCCCTTCTGCTTGGCCGCCTTGACCGCGTCCGCGTCGGCCTTGGCCTTGGCCTCGCGCTCCTGCCGCGCCTTCAGGAAGTTGTTGATGCGCAGGTTCATGATACGCTCCTCCTCCATCTGCAGTTGCTTGTAGAACAGCAACTCGGCGTTACCTGGATGCGAGGGATTCAATAGGGATAGGGTATAATCCTCAAACAAACTACTAGTCCTATATTATGTAGATAATGTAGTATACAGGCTGACTGTTTGAACACTTTAGATATTCAAGGATATGATGAATCATAGTCACTTGAAGGGCTTACAAATATAATTATAATTATAAAAATACAAATAAGTTACAAAGAAAACCTTCATTACATTAATGTGCGAAGACACGGAAATTATGGAAAACACAGTGCCTATCGGTCGCCAGCTCAGCTGTACTATTACTATGCAGTATTCTGTAACACGAGTGAATCCCGGCGCCGCCGCCGGCCGAGCGCTCTAGCACAGAATAAGTAATAGCTAGTATCAGCGAACGGGGTTAACGACCGTAGGTACGTCAAGACAAGACGGTACTTTTGGCGCAGCTGTTTAATTTTAGAGGTATTAAATACGCACGCTGAGCTGGTGACCCTACTTATTTTTATTGACGGATAATTAAAGTTAAATTAGTCAAATATTAAGCACCTATTTTTTTTTACGTAAATAGAACGAGAATCGACTACTGAACACGCTATATCAATATGTAAAGTGTTCAACCAGTCGGCCTGTATATTATGTAGATAATGGTGTGGGATATACATAGACTATTTTATTACATAGACATTGTGCTGTTATGTGGCAGGCATGTTGCTTACCATCACTCACATGTCCTGCTCGTCTCGTCAACTTTATTTTAAAAAAAAATGGTTGTCTGTAAAGTCGGTTTACTGACGATAGTTGAACGTGACAACGTCTTAAGAAAATACTGATTGTGTTAAGCGCCATCTAGGTAAAACATTCTGAAGCTTTTTGAAAAGCTGTTCAAAGCGCCATCTCTGGGTAGATCATTGTACTAGCACAAGTAAAGTTCTTAACTTCATATCGTCGCTTTTCTAAAACATGGACAGACTCCTTGAACGTAATACACATTTCACTCACTAGATGGTGCGAAAAGTAATAAGGCGAGGTAACGGTGGTAAATATTATCTATTCTATGGCGGTAACGTTACATGACGTCATGTTCTGCGGGCGTGCAGCCGGCTTCATCGAATTATAAGACGTTATCACGTCAAAAATATATAAAATAGTCTATGTATATGTATAATTGTATATCCCACACCATTATCTACATAATATATACCAAATTTCACCCACATTTCTTCAGTAGTTTTTGCGTGAAAGAGTTAGAAACATTCATACTTACAAACTTTCGTGTTTATAACATAAGTAGGATATCCTAAAAGTCAATGTTTGGATGTTTGTTGCTCAATCACGTCGTACGTATGAAAGGATCGGGCTAAAATTTGGAACATACATTATAGCTTGGAAGAACACATAGGCACAGAATAAATATTAGTACAGAAGCCTCACTTACCAAAAACAATTATATAAATAGCGACTCTTGCTGGGACACAACAAAGTTCAATTCAGCTCGCATTAGCGCTCAATATCTGTCGCGATTTTCAACTCTCTCTTCTAACGCGTAACTCTGTCCCTGTCTAGCGCGGAGGATTGTCAACATATCAATTAACAGTATGCGCGGGAAACGTTTTGCGCGAGCGCTCAGCCGTGCGTCCGACAACCGACTGTCACTTGTTTCCAGGAAGGAACGGTCTAGCTGTAGGCTAAAACCGCGCGACCTTGAGCTAGTGAGGGTGCACTGACATAGGTAGATAGGCATCGCTCACCGATCGAGCCAGATAGTGTTGCGGCATGTTGCGGTAAAAGTTGGTCGGCATACCTACCTAGGTACGCGACAACGCGACGTTATTCTTTTCGATCGATTTCAGCTAGATCATTCGACCGGACACAATCTTCTTGTTATCTTATTGTAATATCATAAATATATAAGTGTATTCATATATAGGTACTTAGTTTTTATATGTATTAGTTTTTAATCACTCCCAAGTAAAAACATTTCAAAGTTCATAATTATAAAGTCGGACATGATGAGCTGATTTATTTTTATAGTAGATCCAACAGTTTATTTTCTTTTTGACAGCACCAATAATCTCCTTGATCCCGTATAATAATCATCTTTGACAAATTGAGTCCATAGGTGCAGTAGTTTTTTAATGTAATTTATGAAATAACTACTGCACTTATGGACTCAATTTGTCAAAGATGATTATTATACGGGATCAAGGAGCAAATTTAAGCAGTTGTCATATTTTTAAAACCTCGCATTTAAAAGTGAACTTTTGCGTAACATGACGCAGTTACGTTCTATTGGTGCTGTCAAAAAGAAAATAAACGGTTGGATCTACTATAAGTCTTGTAATTTTTATATTGTGATAAAGAAATAGGCACATTTTATTATTTTAAGAATATTGTTTACCGGAATGCAAACTGTTGGCTATTGTTTGTAAGAATTACGAGAACACACATCCGACCACCACTCAACCGCAATAGTTTCCGCAGGCGAGCATACATCGGCAGGTTATCGGTACCTACTTACGTGGGTTTTTGCGCCAAAACTCGGTGTTTCGTTAGTGTGTTAAGTGAAACAAGGCAGTAAATAACAAACAAAAAAATGGTTGTCTGTAAAGTAGGTTTACTGACGATAGTTAAACGTGACAACGTCTTAAGAAATCAGTACGCTGATAGCGCGAGTAGTGATACCGCTCGACTCGGCGGGTGGCGCCCTCAGCGCTCAGCTTCGTCCGCATGGCACTGAAGACGAACTAACGGTAACGTTACATGACGTCATGTTTTGCGGGCGTGCAGCCGGCTTCACCGAATTATAAGACGTTATCACGTCAAAAATTGGCAGTCATAGGAACTGCCGATAGAAGTGAAAACTTATAACTCAGAATTTGATAGCTTACTTTGGAAACTACACACGGGTGTACCGGAAGGCGTGGCCTGACCATCATGGCATGGCTATCTAGAAATGCGTTAGCATTTCCCATTGGCTCACGCATTTCTAGATGGTCATGCCGTGAAGCCGTGATGGTTAGGCCACGCCCTTTCAGCATTTCCCACTGGCTGACGCATTTCTAGATGGCCAATGGCCGTGGCCCCGAGTTTACCCGAAGATTTCTTATCATACCCGAGCGTGACGCTAGAATTCAATTCACACCCCACGAAAAATCTGTCTAAAAGTGCGCCTGCGCGCCTAAAGAAGTTTTCACTTCAAAATACTTGGGAGGTGTCAAGGGACATTCTGATGGACCGAAGTTGTACAAAATATTGCAACTCTTTACTGTTGCTGTAGCCCTGGTACTGGTACCTAGGGGCAAACGCAACTCTTTTATATTTCTGTTGTCCTGGAATCTGGAGATAAACGCTGAGCTGTCGGAGGTAGGTAATCGAAACTCTTTACTGTTTCTGTTGCCCTGGTACCTACCTGGCCGTTTTACCGAGTGTATCCGAAGATTTCTTATCATATCCGAGCGTGACGATTGATGAATCCATTTCACAGCCCACGAAAATTCTGTCTATAGCGCGCCTAAAGAAGTTTTCACTGCAAAAATCAGTTATAAGTAGGTAAATACTATACCTTTGGGGTTAAAATATTGTATAAAGATGGTTTGCACTGACGGTAAGTACTATGTTTTGGATAAACTGCCGTTCAGCATGGGAATCCGCCGCGATCTGAACGGTAGTGGTTACCCTAGATAAACCTAACTTAAATCTAGGTCTCTGCTACCACCCAGTTTACGACTGGGAACGTTTTAACACTAAACCTATAAATAACTAGTACACGGTACCTTGGCTAACCAGTCCTTCTGGATAGGGTGTGTAAAACCTAGACTTCCCTAGAATCTACCCCAGGTTCCCCGTGTATCTAATATTATAATATATATAAATAGATGGGTACGATACGTGTCAGATTCTCGTCCGAGTCGGCCTCCTTCCGAACAATTGAGCACCGCAATCCAGTAACCAATATCTCGCGTCCGCGCGGATAACTTTTATCCCACAAACAAAAGGGTTAACGCCCGGCGTTATATAGTTCACACAACCTTCGTTCTCGCGACCGCGCTGAGAAACGAAGGCACCACAAAAACACGCGATCCTCGCGAAGGGTCCCGGACCTCTAGCAAACACTTGCACCCGGTGCACTTGAGTATGCGACAATTATTCCCGCGACCGCGCTTTCGAGTACCGACTCGACAATTCAACAGTCCCGGACTGATAGTTGAAACAAAGGGACAATAAGACATGCGCCCGCGCAGTCGACTAGTTCTCAATGCACAATCACGACTGTGTCGGAGCCGTCCGAGCGATGTACTCAACTTAAAAACGAAGATGTCGGTAGATCTAAAACGTTGGCCGCGCCCGGCCATAGACCATAAATACCCGTTTCTACAAGTTAGCAAAATACATTGTTACGTCATTCTATTCCGAACAACCCCCCGCTCTGAAGTGAATCCGTCACTTCACTAGTTCAATGCACCGGCAATCGAGACAAGGTGGCAAGGGCTCGTTTTAGTCGAGATCCGTCAACTAAAACCTCAGCGATGCGCGGTGTTCCGTCCGCGCCTGTAATCAACTTCAAAATACGGCCCCGCCGCCAATATAACGGAGGCATATTGCCCTCCTTTAACAAAACCAAATCGCCTTCCCTTGGCGGATCTGTCCGGTCTGTCCATTTGACTCTTTGTTGCAACAGATGCAGGTACTCGACCGACCACCGGCGCCAAAAGTCCTGACTCATCTGCTGCAGCAACTGGAAGCGCGATAACCGGTGAGCGCGCTCATCCTTCCAAGGATATTCGGGCAGAGCCGTAAGCGGTTGCCCGACCAAAAAATGACCAGGAGTCAAGACCTCCAGGTCGTTAGGGTCTAAAGACACCGGACAGAACGGACGAGAGTTGAGGACCGCCTCTACTCGACAAAAGACCGTGGCCAGCTCCTCAAAGGTCAACACGGTCTCCCCAACGACGCGTCGAAGGTGGGTCTTGGCCGACTTCACTGCGGCCTCAAAGATCCCACCCCAATGAGGGCAAGCAGGCACTCCAAAGCGCCACTCTATACCTCGCTGCGCGAGTGTATGGCCCAACAAACCTGTTTGGGCAGATAAGAAGTCCCCGACCTCTTTAAGATACCTATCCGTACCCTTATAGTTGGTACCATTATCGGACCGGATTAATGACGGGACCCCCCGACGGGCCACAAACCGATCCAAGGCCGCCACAAACGCCTCCGTCGTCAGTGCGGATACCACCTCCAGGTGGACGGCTTTTGTGGCCAAACAAATAAACACACAAAGGTACGCCTTTGTGACCTTCGCACTCCTTAGCGTGGAGGATTTGACAGCGAAAGGGCCGGCAAAATCCGTGCCGACTCCGGCAAAGGGCCTAGACGGCTGAACCCGGTCAGCCGGCAGATCTCCCATTTGGGGTTGCATAGTGGGGGCCCGCAACCTATAGCAGGGCACGCACTTAAACAAGACGTGACGCACCACGCGTCGCGCCGACAAAATCCAGAAATCCCGCTGGAGTAAGGCGAGCATCGCCGTATAACCCGCATGGGAATTGATCTTATGCCTGTGAGCCACCACTAGCTCCACCAAGGGACCTCCCTTAGGTAGGAGGAGTGGATGGCGACGCCCGAAGGGCAGGTCAGCATTCCTGAGCCGACCTCCTACGCGGATGAGACCACCCTGGTCTATGAATGGATTCAGGCGCGAAACAGCACCCTTGAGCTTAGTGCCGTCCCGGAGCTTCCGAAGCTCTGACGCGAAGCGTTCCTCCTGTAACCTGCCAATCAGGTACAGCATTGCGTCCCGACGCTCGCCAGCAGTGACCACTAGGAAGACTACCTTCTCCCGTGGGTGCCGACAATTATGTATGAAGCGTCTGACCCAGCTCGTGACGCCCAGCAGTTTATCCAGACTGCTGTATTTGGTTACCAGCCAATCCATGGTAACTGACGGTTCCTCCGTCACAACGTGGACTCTGAGTCCAGGCAGCTCCTGCGTGGAGGCACTCGGTGGGCTGCTAGGCCAGGACTGCTCCGGTCCGGCCAGCCATTCCGGTCCCCACCAGAGAGAGTGGTGTATCAGCTCCGGTGCTGTACATCCCCTGGACGCGCAATCCGCGGGATTCATCACCCCTGGTACATGACGCCACAGGATCGGCGTCCCGATTTCCTGTATTTGGGAAACCCTGTTTCCCACAAAAGTTTCTAGCTTGTGCGGTGCCGCGCGTAGCCAAGCTAGGACCACCTGACTGTCAGTCCAGGCATGGACGTTCCTGATGTCCACATTGGGCCCCAATTCGGTGGACACGTGACTGATCAGTCGGGATAACAAGTGAGCTCCACATAGCTCAAGCTTCGGAATCGTGAGCCTCGTCCGAATGGGAGCAACCTTGCTCTTGGCCAGCAGCAGTGTGACTTGAGGCCGTCCTCTAGAGTCCACTGTCCGCAGGTAAACCGACGCAGCGTATCCTCGCTCTGACGCGTCGCAGAAACCGTGCAAGCTGGCCTGGTACCTGCCCGGCGGTAGTATCTTTCTTGGCAGAGCCACCTGGTTCAGATCCCCCATGGTGGATATCAGCCGCAGCCACTCGTCCAAGGGTTCTCCTACAAGGGGCTCGTCCCACGAGACACCCAACGTCCAAAGTCTCTGAAGGAGACATTTGGCGGAGAAGAGGACGGGGCAGATCCAACCATTGGGATCGAACATCCGTGCCAGAGTGGAGAGGACCGTTCGCTTGGTCCACGCCTTAGGGGCCTCCAAGTCCACCCGGAACGTAAATACATCCGTAGCGGGCTGGTATCGCATACCCAATACCGCTACCATGTTGGGATCCTCAGCATCTTCAAACAGCTGAGGGTTCTGCTGGTGGTCTTCTGGAATCCCTGCCAGAAGCCTGGGTTCGTTGGACAGCCACTTGCGCAACTCATAGCCGCCCGCGGCGAGTATGCCAATGAGCTCGTCCCTCAAGCGAACCGCTTCTTCAATGGACGCTGCTCCTGTGCAGACGTCGTCAACATACAGGTCCCGTGTGAGCACGGCCGCCGCGCGCGGGAACCTGTGTCGCTCACGCTCCGCCAATTCCAATAGCGTGCGGATTGCTATGTAGGGGCTAGACTTCAGCCCGTACGTATTGGTATTCAGCTCGTACACCCTCATTGGTTTGGTCGGGTCCTCCCGCCAAAGTATGAGCTGAAACCTTCGGTCATCAGGGTGTATCAAGGTCTGGCGGAACATCATCCGGATGTCCGCTCCAAACACCACCTGATGTCTCCTGAAGTTCAGGATGATGTCGATGATGTCCCGATGCAGCTTTGGCCCTGCATGGAGACACTGATTCAGCGACACTCCTGTGGAGGTAGGCGCTGATCCGTCGAACACCGTCCTCAGCTTGCCGTTTGAAGCCTTCAACACGGCGTGATGTGGCAAGAAGTAATGACATGTCGATGTCCAATCGACGCGAGCGAGAGACATGTGTCCTAACTCCTCGTACTCTCGCATGAAATCCACGTACTTCCCCCTAAGTACGGGATCGCGCTGCATACGTCTTTCCATAGACAGCAGACGCTTCTCGGCCAACTGTCGGGACTGGCCCAGCTCCGGCGGGCAGTCCACGAATGGCAGTCTGGTCTGAAATCTACCCGACGGTGTCCTCACCGTATGAGTCTCGTAGAAGGACTCGCATTCCACATGGGCCGGGTCCAACCTGGACACCATGGGAGGCTCTTCCACTTCCCAAAACCTCTGTATCACCCGCGCGATGGAGACTGAAGCGTAGAGCAGGTTGTCCTGGGAGAGCTCCCTCTCCACCACAGGACCCATTATGCAATGGCCAAGAAGGGTAGGAATTGCCGACAACGAAGTGTGGGCAATAGCCTTGGTTGGTCCAGACCATAGCAGCCCCAGGACATCGCAGCCCAGCAGCAGGTCCACTGGTGCTGGCTCGTAGAACCGGGGGTCTGCCAAGCGCAAGCCCTTTGCGAGAGACGCCAACCCTGGCGGTAAGAACACGGAGGGACTGCATCCAACTACCGTGTCTATGACCGTAGCCTGAACCTGGATCCTCCAGGAGGACGGTTCCGCACCTGAAAAGGCGAAGGATGTCTCGCCCGCGAGACATCTCACTTCCACACCCCCTACCCCACGGATGGGGGAAGCCTTAGCTTTATATCGCAGGCCCAGGCGTGTCGCCACTCGAGTGGTGAGCAGACAACCCTGGGCGCCTGTATCCAGGAGAGCACGTACCCGTACGTGGTCCCCTTTAGGACCCCACACGCGTACCCACGCGGTGGGGAGGAGCACAGTCCCTGGCTCCTTGTGTGACTGCGCACCGGCTAGTCAACACTGGCCGGCGCCGTCCGACACCGGCGGACTAGGCGGGCCTGGCCAGTAGGGCGGTCTCGCGCAATAGACCACCGACCGTGGTGGTGCGTATGGCGCAGACGGGTGTCCATACCGGAAGGGAGGCGGGTGATACTCCAGCCGCGGATACTCGTGTATCGGCGGCGAGAAGCTCACCGGCCTCTCCTTGTGCTGCTCTACCGGAGGCGGCGATGGGGGGTAGGAGAAGGGCAGCCGGTCCAGAATGTGCGGGCTTATAGGGCGCCCGTCCCGCCAACAGGCCCGGGTCCTCGGGGGCCCACGCGTAGCCACATATGCCTGGGGCGGGCCGGTAGCCCTACCGGCCGGCGCGTGGACCGGACTATCCACCCGGATCCCTGCCGGGTTCATGGGTTGAGCGCGGGGTGCGTCGTACACGGGATGTCCGTAGCCTCCCGGAGACTGCGGAGTCCGTGGACGCGCGCCCCCGCCCGTGGGGCCCCTGCCCCTTGGAGGGGGCGTGCTTCGCTGAGGGCGCCCTGCGCCCTGTGCGTGTCCAGGTCCTCTGGACGGCGCGCCCCCGCCCGTGCCCTCTGCATCCCCAGAGAAGCGGCACAGGGCCTCCAGGTGTGGTCCACCACACCTGGGGCACGGCTGCTGCTCGGAACAGTCGCGGTAGTTATGCTGCCCGAGGCAGCCGTAGCATAGTTGGAGCCTCTTCGCCAGCTGCCGGCGCTCCAGCACCGGGAGGTTGGCGAAGGCCCCACACCACCGCAGCTCATGTGCCTGGCCACATGAGGGGCACCCCCCTGGGGTGCTGGTCACGGCCGCGGTCACCCTTCCGTGGCCCCGTGTCCCCCTGGAACCTCCCGGAGGTTGCTGCGCACCCGTGCGCGGGGGAACCCCGGAAGACCCTGCTCCCGGGTCGGAGGACTCTGCCAGTCTGGCCTCCCACTCCAGGAACTGGAGCAGGTCCCCCAAAGTTGGGAAGGCCGTCTTCCCCTTTCCGGCCCTGTCCAGCTGCTCGCGGTCAAACCGCGACCTCGCGTCCGCCGGGATGCGGTCCTGTATGACGTGGACCAGGAGGAACCCCCACTCCTCCACCGGCAGCCCTAGGAGTCTGAGGGCGTTGATGGCCACCCTCACCGGCGTCAGGATTTCCTTCCTGATCTGTGACCGGGAGGTGACCTTCCTCAACGTCAGCAAGCTCCTGACGTGGGCATCCGCCAGTAGTCGAGGGTTCTGGTACCGCGCCTCCAGCAGTTCCACTGCTGTGTCGTACTGGTCGTCCTCGACCGGGAGATGCTGGATGAGCGACCGCGCCTCATCCCGCACCGACGCGAGCAGGTAAGCCAGTTTTTGACCCTTGGTGAGATCCGCCCTGTTCTCCACCAAGGATCCAAACATATTTCGGAAGGCCGTCCACTCCTCGGACCTACCTCCGAAACTGGGAAGCTCGAGGGTGGGCAGCCGGCTGACCACCCCCGGTCCCATGGCCATTGCTGGCTGAGCGCCAGCCGCTGGCGCCTTGGCTGCCTTGCGGATGACTTCCGCCCGCTCCGCGATGTCGTCCGCGAGCTGGAAGATCTGCTCCATGTCTTCCTCCGCATCCTTGTCGCAGGCCCCCTGACTAAGGAGCTCTGCCAGCGCTTCCTCCGCCATGCCGACGCGTTCCCGCACGTCCTGGGCCCGGAGCAGGATGGCATTCTCTTTGTTGGGCCGCTCAAGGAGCGCTGCCGCAGATGCGAACCATCGCATCTGCGATTGTAACACAGACCGTGCCTTCGCGGGCGGAGCCATGACGCGGAGCTAAACTACCAAGTTAACCCCTAAATCACAAAACAACAAGGTTGGCGACCGCACCAATTTTTTAAAACCATACAAAAGAAAATGCAAATAAAAATACACACAATCAAAGTTGTATACAAAAAAACAATATTAATTTATATGTATATGAAAGTCCAAAACAATATTCCCTATGTCGTTTGGCAAATAAATATTCTCTTATGCAGCCAAATAAACACAAAATAATTATTATGTTATCTGGCAATATCCGATGCAGATAAAAAAGCCCTCGCCAAATTGCTTCGTTTGCAAGTGTAAAAAGAACCTTAGATAGACTTTCCGAGTCTATGGTTAGTTCCGACCAATGATAGAACAACAGCTTTCACAAAATGGCCGGATATTTTCCCAACAAATAATGCAAGATGACAAAATGACGAAACAATATATTTTTCCAGATTTTCAACAAATCCTTTGTTAGAAACACAAAATATCCATTAATAACAAACCCTACAAGCAAAGTCACGCGAAACGCCTTGTAGATTAACTACGCTACTTGCTACCAAAATGTTTTGGATAAACTGCCGTTCAGCATGGGAATCCGCCGCGATCTGAACGGTAGTGGTTACCCTAGATAAACCTAACTTAAATCTAGGTCTCTGCTACCACCCAGTTTACGACTGGGAACGTTTTAACACTAAACCTATAAATAACTAGTACACGGTACCTTGGCTAACCAGTCCTTCTGGATAGGGTGTGTAAAACCTAGACTTCCCTAGAATCTACCCCAGGTTCCCCGTGTATCTAATATTATAATATATATAAATAGATGGGTACGATACGTGTCAGATTCTCGTCCGAGTCGGCCTCCTTCCGAACAATTGAGCACCGCAATCCAGTAACCAATATCTCGCGTCCGCGCGGATAACTTTTATCCCACAAACAAAAGGGTTAACGCCCGGCGTTATATAGTTCACACAACCTTCGTTCTCGCGACCGCGCTGAGAAACGAAGGCACCACAAAAACACGCGATCCTCGCGAAGGGTCCCGGACCTCTAGCAAACACTTGCACCCGGTGCACTTGAGTATGCGACAATTATTCCCGCGACCGCGCTTTCGAGTACCGACTCGACAATTCAACAGTCCCGGACTGATAGTTGAAACAAAGGGACAATAAGACATGCGCCCGCGCAGTCGACTAGTTCTCAATGCACAATCACGACTGTGTCGGAGCCGTCCGAGCGATGTACTCAACTTAAAAACGAAGATGTCGGTAGATCTAAAACGTTGGCCGCGCCCGGCCATAGACCATAAATACCCGTTTCTACAAGTTAGCAAAATACATTGTTACGTCATTCTATTCCGAACATACTAGTTATAGTAGGTACTATTACCTACCTACTTACCTATCTACCAACCGAAATACATTACAAATAATAATTGAGATTGCAGAAATTACTTACGTAGATAGCTTGACTCCTCTTATCCTCTATACTTGTATATAACGGGTTGTACCTCAAAAAGTAAAAAACCATACCCATATCGACTTTCGGTAAATTACTAGACTGTCCGCGAACATATCCGTTTTCCATCATATACCTATTTCACGTCAATATAAATATACTAAAACAATTTACAATGTGATAAGATAATCGCAATACTATCGATAATAACACCGTAATATACATAGTACTTACTAGCACGAAATTTGCATCTCTCACCTTCGAAAACTGATTTAGTGAGCTGTGAGCCCTCTTTCTATCCAGAGTCCAGATAGTCCAGAACGCAATTGCCGCGTCGCTGTCGAATCGCGTGATCCCTGCAGGTCTACTACGAAATCCGATAAACGATATATCGGCCGAACTTATGGACTTTTCCTACCTCGAAAGACAATCTTCTGTCGGTTGATAGGATCGGCTGTTTCGTTCGATCCGACCCTCATCCGACCTAAGTCTGTGACTTCCGACCGAGATGTATCGATCTGACTGTTTTTCGTGGCAGGTTACAATACGATTCAGCTGTCGGTCGGATCCGATCATTCGGTGTTTGTTTTCGTAGTAGACCTGCAGATGACGTCACACGGCTAATGCGCCGCGCGGCTTTTTGATTTTTAGTAACTGATTTTAAATAGTTCACAGATTCGTCATTTATTGAGATATTCAAGAATTTTTATTTTACATGTTTCATATTTTTCTTTTCTCTTCAAATCTACGTAATTATTTTTTTGTTTTTACGTGTTTGGAAACTTCCTTTTATTGTAAACTAGCTGATCCGTGCGCGCGTTGCTACGCCATCTATGGAAAATTGGCCGAACCAATTCAAATCTAGAACAAATTTGGTTACCTCAGATTCCAATGACGCAATCTTTTAAAAGATAGACACATCCTGTCACGCATTAAAAGCTCTCAAAAAGCAATATTTTTCCCGTTTTTGTTACATTTTTCATTAATACTCCGCTCCTGTTGATAGTAGCGTAATGTTAAATAGCCTATAGCCTTCCTCGATAAATGGACTATCCAACAGAGAAAGAATCTTCAAATTCGGACCAGTAGTTCCCGAGATCCTTGCGTTCAAACAAACAAACAACATACAAACAAACAAACAAACTCTTCAGCTTTATAATATTAGTAGTATAAATAAGATCGGTGTGGCTGTTTTTGAAATGTGAACAACAATATTCGAAAGTCATAATATGAACTGTCGATATAAGTGAAAACTTGTAAGTTAGAATTTGATAGCTTACTTTGGAAACTACTCTGGCGAAACCGGAGGGCGTAGCCATGACCATAGCCACCTACATCATCCAAGTTTACCCGAAGATTTCTTTCATTTACGAAAGTGACGTCAATAGGGTACCGGACTGGGTCAAAAATACACCATCCTAATTAGTCCGTCAGCTAGATCATGGAAAAATATTGGACACGTATTTTTTGTTTTTTCACAATATTAAAAATCGTCAAAGATATAGACCATCAAACTTCGAGAGTGGGGGGTCGCGACGTCACTCGTGAGTGAAAATCGTACTCACAAGTGACGTCACACGAAACTTCGAAGCGCTGTATGTTCGTAAATTTTTGTTTGTGAAACAAAAGAAAAAATACGTGTACAATATTTTTTGGCAATCTAACTAACGGGCTACTTAGTTTTTTTGAGGATTGTACCCTATTAACAGCCCACGAAAAATCTGTCTACGGCGCGCCAAAAGAAGTTTTCCCTTCAAAAAGACGCACCTTGATCGAGGATCTCCTTGAGCTTGGCCTGCCGGCCGTGCTTCTCCTTCAGCTTCTGCGCCTCGTCGATCTGCATCGCGATGTTGGCCTGGTTCACGCGGATGCTCTCCTCCTCGATGCGCTCCGCGTCCATTATCTGTGCCAGGGAAATGAGAAAAGATTTGCCCACCATCTTACTAAAGCAGTCCAGGCCTTCTACCGCCCAACTAAATCGGGGCCTCTACCGCCTAACGAAAAACGCTTTGACGCTTTGACGTTGCTGTCTCTTTTCTTCTCGCTTGAAATGAAAGAGACGCGAAATGCCAAAGCATCAAAGCGTTTTTCGTTAGGCGGTAGAGGCCCCGCTATGGCCTTGCTATTGCTATCTCTATCATTTCAAGCAAAACGAAAAGAGAGAGCAACATGAAAGCTAAGACAGTTTTAGTTAAGCAGTAGACCCTCGGGCCTTGATGACGCCCGATATAATATAATGATGAGAATTATTAGTTCCTTTAACGGCGCGTACACTGACAGCCAAAAATGACATGATGAAGTTTGACCAAATTGGACGCACTGAAGTTTGGCCTCAAGGCACTCGAGTGGGTTCAATTCTAGTCAATTTTGGGCGAGCGCAGAAGTTCATCCGCAATTAATGATCCTCCTGCTGCAGAAGGATCATTAGTTGCGCGTCAGCATTAAGTAGGTACTTACTTCTTGAAAATTAAGGACATATAACTGTCTTGCCTCGCGTCGTAATGTACGCAAAACCGAAATAAGCTATTGAGTTTTAGTGGCAGATCAGCAGTCAATCGCTTTCATTTTACTTTTCATTATCAGCCGCAAGACGACCGCTGTTGAACATAGGTCTCCCCCTAGATTTCCACAACGAACGGTCCTGTGCACCTGCAACCAGCGATTTCTAAAGACCTTTGAGAGGTCATTTAATTTTGTCCATCTATAGTAGATCCAACCGTTTATCCTCTTTTTGACAGCACCAATAGAACGTAACTACGTCATGTTACGCAAAAGTTAACTTTTAAATGCGAGGTTTTAAAAATATGACAACTGCTTAAATTTGCTCCTTGATCCCGTATAATAATCATCTTTCACAAAATGAGTCCATAAGTGCAGTAGTTTTTTTATAAATTCCATAAAATAACAAACGTTTTTAAAAAATTACGTTCTATGGCTATCAACGTAGTGATGTTACGATTGAGATATCGATATTGTTTATGAACTATTTTTACACGGGTGTTTTCCGTTCTCGGCACATAATATCGGATTTATTTTTATGTAAAACCGTTATATTGATGCGCCTCAGGAAAACATACAGCATTATTTGAAGACGTGTTTATCTCCTGGTGTATATCCAAAAAATAACAAGGTTATGATGACTGAAACATTTGAATACTTATTAAAATAAAGTGTTAAATAACATTTTGTAGTTAGGTAAATTAACAAAGTTTATTTATGTCTGATGTAAACATTGAAGAACATGATGTACCATTTTCGTTAATTTCTAAATAAATTAACCTGATATGCTTAATGTGTTAAAATATTTCCATATTTGGCTTAATAATGTCTCATCAGTCGGTTGGGTATTATTTCATCACCCAAAGGTTACTGCTGTACCTGATCTACGTCTACTAGTTGTGCGTCTATAGCACTGTTTCAATAGACTGGACATAACTAATTTTTCAATAAAAGGATGTTAAGCAACTGCTATAAGTAAAATTTATTTAATATGACTCGAAATTTATTCGGGTTTTCTTAGATAGGGACTAGTAATATGTGATAGCACACAAATTATCTTCGTTTTCTATGATTATACTACCACCGCAACAATACTTATGTGTATTCGGTCTGTAACATTTAAAAAAGGTAACAAATCTACCCTTATTATCGGAAATGTCTAGGGTATTATCAATACTCGTGAAGATGTTAATGTGATGACATCTTTCAGCGACATGTACAGCGGACCAGCGCGGCGGGCCACGGCCTTTCCCCGAGTTCTAGTGGTGGGAACGAGCCAGAAGGCTGGGTATGGGCATCTTTCGCCATTTATGGCATATCCTGGGGTTTGTGCTAGACATAACATAGTATTTACCCATGGTATTTCGGTTGGCTGGAAGAGATCGCTATTAGCGATAATGTCGCCACTTGGTTCACTAGTTCTAGGATAAGTCCCTGTTGATTAAGTATTATATTGTGGATAATAAAGAGTTTCTATCTTTTTAAAGTCTTTTATAATATTAGTTGGCTAGTAGAGAGCCACCACTTTAAACGTCATTGTTGTATAGTTCAAATGTATAGTATGTATTTGTATAGTTTGAAATGGATATTTTGAATCCGTTAATTATTTATCTTCTAGTTTGCTTTCTATTCTCTCTCGCTTCGTCTAATGCTGACTTTCATTAGACTCAGTATCTGTTTTTTCTTACAAGTACAGAGTTTTTGTCGTCTAACATAACCACAAATAAAACAATTGTTCATTTTAATACAATTCATTAATTCATAATGTTTTTGGCAGAATAACTGAATTTAAGCTTCTTCTAACTCAAAACGTATGAACATAAGAAAAAAAATTAAACGAAAGTTGTAGGTAATAAACTAGTCTTTAAAAAAGGTCTGATGCGTTTTATTGATTAATCTAATATTTCAAGAGTTATCGGCTGCAATAGAAAAACTGGTTAATTAAATGGGCCATAAATCGTAAACGCTACATGTCACAGAAAAGTTTTCCGGCCACAAAAGATGCAAAATATTATTTTCTACAATAACGACCTCAACAATTTTTGCCCTAAAGTTTATAGTTTCCGAGATATTAGCCAAGCTCGCAGCAATGTTTTACTTTTAAAAATTCGGCAACCGGACTTTGGGACTGATTTTTCGCAGGCAACCCGACAAAATGTCATGTTCTTATTTGCCAAAATAATCTTTAATTTTATTTAATTTCAATTTAATAACCAGACCGTTGCAAAATGCTAGTATCGATGTACCTGTTTAAACTTGGTCACAACACTATAACTGACAAATTAGATCTGCCAAAAAGACAATAAATGGTTGGATTCACTATAGTGGGAGGCCGTCCAACATTGCAAAATTTTACTTTTATTTATTAGCTTTAATTTAGCCTAATAGTCGTCAAACGGCAGGTATCCTCATAGTTACCCGAGCGGCCTCGTGCGCGTGTATCTGCTCCTTCAGTGCTGCCAGGTTCTGAAGCCGGAGTCCGTGTGTCCGCTACTTGTTGTTCACCCGTCTCGCTCGCACCCGCAGGTACATAGTTACCCCCCGTCTCGCTCGCACCCGCAGCCCCCGTAGTTACCCGAGCGGCCTCGTGCGCGTGTATCTGCTCCTTCAGTGCTGCCAGGTTCTGAAGCCGGAGTCCGTGTGTCCGCTCCTCCTCGCTGTTGCAGCGCTTCACGGCCATCTGCCTGTTCTCTTCCATCATGGCGTCCAACCTGGAAGCAGGACGATTATAGAAGATTGATAGACACAATAGTTAAAATTTACACAGATAAGATTCTATGCAGAGCCGGCCTATGAGTCTACCACCCAGAAGTAATATCCAAACTGTGTAGGCAAAGTTCCAGAAAAGTTACAAGTCAAAGAGCCAAATCTTAAATCTTTGGGTGACCATGACGGTGGTGGTGGACCATGCTGGGTAATGATTTGTGGGTACTCTCTATGATCATAGTTGTGTGGCGCTGTGCAGTTATGGGCAGGTGTGTTGATAACCATCAGGTACACTAACGACCTCTTCGGTCGGTTCGTATTCGTACGGCAAACGTTGGCTGCAACACTGCAGACCATCCAAAAATACAACCTACAAATCAGGGACAGAAACGTGATCGTAGTGGAGGATCTGAGTCAGGAGAAGTGATATAGCAAATTCGGACTAAAGAGCCCTAGAATTGGGTTGAAAGTGTTACATACTCTCATTATCCTTTTCTTCTCCTAACCCAAGAACCCAATTAATATATTAAAAAAAACTCAAATAACATAGATCTCGGATCCCGGATTTGTGGATTTGCTAAATAAAAAAGAAACCTGGCACATGTCCTGCTCGTTTCTTCACTCTTTACTATAAAAGATAATCCCTTTCTTTTATATTACTCCATGAGTCATGAGTCTTCACGAGTTCTGAGTCTCCATGAGCCATGAGTCTCCATGATTTATCCGCTTGATACACCGCTGTGTAATATAGTACCCAAAAACTGGGTTTATGACGAAAACAAACAAACTTAACTGAGTCGCCATTAGGCTGAGGCTAAAAATCAGTGTAGTGTGTTCTGCTCACCTTCCCTTTGCAGAATCCTCCTGGGAAAGTATGCCAGTTATGCTATCGCCAAAACAATAAAGTGCTAACGTCACTGTGTTTCGTTTTGAAGCCCAATGTATCCAGAAAAGTTGCAGGTCGAATAGATAAATCATCTCATACCTCTGGGTGATAAATAATTTGGATAGTTTTGTGGCGTCAACGCGCTGTCGCATACATACCCACGCACGCACACCAGGGTGTGTGGGTTATAAACATAATCAGCGACGCCTTGCGGCAAGCGCCAACAACACAACGCCGGCCGCCGTTATACTAGTAGCGTCAGAGCGTCAAAAGACCGACACACGGTACTCGCGCTGATAACTCAACATAATAGTTTCGTACTCGTTCCACTGCACCACGACATTGTGGATTCCGGAGAAGTTGATTGTATCTATATCTATATTTGTGTTCCGTGGAGTGTACCCAATAAACATAGTGACCATAACCGGCTTTTCATTACTCTCCGAGGCACCAGGCAACGTGCTTGCCCCGTGAAACTGTGAACAATGCGTTGCTTACCATGAGGAACATCTCCTGCTCGTCTCATAACCATAAAAAAAATTGGCAGTCATAGGAACTGCCGATAGAAGTGAAAACTTATAACTCAGAATTTAATAGCTTACCTTGGAAACTAGGAAACTACACGGGTGTAACCGGAGGGCGTGGCCCGGCCATCATGGCATGGCCATCTAGTAATGCGTGGGCATTTCCCATTGGCTCGCGCATTTCTATATGGCCAGGCCATGATGGCCAGGCCACGCCCTTTCAGTATTTTCCATTGGCTGACGCATTTCGTGACTGGCCTCGTGGCTTAGTTGGTAGTAGCTCTGCCTGCGAAGCCGAGGGTCGTGGGTTCGATTCCCACCCAGTGCAAATATTTGTGTGATAAATTCAAATGTTTGCACTGTGTCTGGGTGTTTCTATGTATAATAAGTATGTATTTAAAACTATATTAGTATTATATCAGCTATCTGGCCGCCATCACATAAGCTTTGCTTAGTTTGGAGTCAGATAGTGTTGTGTGTGAATTGTCCACCAATATTTATTTATTATTTCAAGATGGCCAATGCCCATGGTCCCGAGTTTACCCGAAGACTTCTTATCATAACCGAGCGTGACGCTAGAATTCAATTCACAGCCCACGAAAAATCTGTCTAGGCGCGCCTAAAGAAGTTTGAGTATACTGACCGTCTCTCCTCGTCGTCGAGCTCCTTCCGTATGAGCTCCTTCTCGTTGATCTGCGCGTCGCGGATGGCGTGGCACTTGGACGCCAGGATGATGCGGTTGCACAGCCGCGGGCCTTGCATGTTGTCCGCGCGAATCACTGCGACACACATCCAATAACACTGTAATGCCCTCATAAGTTACGGCTGGTCTAGTCGGGAGAACGGCGGCTGCCGATCCGGAGACCCCGGGTTCAAACCCCACCCGCACCACTGTCTTTTCGAAGTCATGTGCGTAATGCCGCTAACTTAAAACGGTGAAGGAAAACATCGTGAGGAAACCGACATGTACCTAGAATCTTTCGAAGTCATGAGTCATCCACCAACCCGCACTGGGCCAGCGTGGTGGATTATGGCCTTAACTCTCTCCTTGCGAGAGAAGGCCTCGAGTTCCAGCAGTGGGAACGTTTAGTAGGCTGTTGATGATGCCCTCATACATTTAAACCCAGACGCAAAAACGATGTGGGTGTTATAAGTTTGACCTTTCTGTGTGCGTGTTTTTGATGTGATGAGAATGAACGATGCCCGCGCAAACCGGCACCCTGAAGTTAGGTAGAAAATTATTTAGAAAAAGCAAAACATTCGGCGTGTTGCCTATATTATAATTATTTTGTATGTCTCTCTCCTATTCGGACGCATCGGCCATTCGGACACATCGGATGGAGTGGAAGAGAGAAAAATGCGTCACAAATGTCGACAATTTGCATTATAACCGGCTGTATCTTTTGATTACGTAGGCTGAGAACTTTGACTTTTTCACAGGTCCAACCTATGAAAAATTACATATGTGTACAAGTAAGTACGGAAGCTTAAAAAAAAAAATCGGTAGTCATAGGAACCACCAATAGAAGTGAAACTCATAACTCAGAATTTGATAGCTTAGGTACTTTGGAAACTACGCTTCTGGCTCGTGGCCATGAGCATGACCATCTAGAACGCTGACGCATTTCTAGTGGTCATGGTCCCGACGGCCTACGTAACCTAGCCTACGGAAAATCTGTCTGTGGCGCAAGATTTCACTTCAAAAACATGGCGGCCGAATTGAGAATCTCTTCCTTTTTGGAAGACGGTTAAAAAGGGACCCGTTTCGTCCTTTTGTTGTATGGAAGCTTGTAAATCCCCCTATTCAGACTGGCCCAGCGCAGGCCAACGCGAGCGCCGACAAAACGGCACGAGACGAAACGTAGCATCCACACACTGGCCGAGCGCAGGCAAAAGCGAGGTAGACCAATAGGAGAACAGGACGCTACTCGCCGAGCGCCTTTGTTTTGTCCACAAAAACCGACACCGGTCACGAGAGACGAGTCGAGACAAAACAGCCCTATACACACTGGCCACTTGCCGTCACTCGGCCAGCGAGGCGAGCGACGCGACTGATCACAAAACGACCCACACACTGGCGTTGGCCTGCACTCAGGGCCTGATTAACCCTTAGGCTAATTAGGCTGCAGCCTAGGGCGCGAGGATATGGAGGGGCGCGCTGAAATCATCTGGGTTTGTCGAAGGGACAGTTCAGGTTTCAGAAAGACCTCTCCACGACCGACGCCGTTCGTCCGAAGGTACGAAGGAAGGTGTGCTCCAGTGGCGGCGTATTGTTTACGGTGTCTCCTAACATAGTAAACGCGTTCTACATCCTAATCCACCACACCACAACCACAACAGAAGTGCTGGAGTAGCCCAATATCTATGGCGCATCGTAAGAGAATACCTCTTTCACAGAGAGGTGATGTCCCCAACATTAGAAAGGGAGGGAACTTACCCTCATGTCACGTGGGGTTCGACAGGAGTTTGCTCTTACGCTACCCCTGTGGCACTTCGGTTGTTCGGTTACAAATAAGCAGCGCTAACTTTTTTTTTCCTATCGCGTGTAGGTCCGCTTTTGACCACCAACTCGCCTGATGGTAAGCGACGGTGTGGTCGAAGATGACGCACGTTGACTTAGAAAGTACCTATTCACTCTGACCTTGATAAGTTCTAGATTGTATCTCTCAGGGAACAAGGAGGCCGGCAACTTATACCTACCACTCTAAAGCTGTACGTACGAGAAAAGTGGATTCAAACCGTTTTGTACGGATTTTGAGAATATCCACAGTGTATGGGTGGTAGTGGGCCGACTTACGACTTGCAAACTGCGTTGCATCGGTGTCGCTTATTATGGAAACGGCACGCTGGTTATTGTGAGGGGCGGAGGTTTCACGAGGTGGCGGTGCTGGCGACAGTGGTAGCCAGGATTAGGAGCATCGGCCTAGAGGTGGTTTTTCACAAGTTGGAGGCCATCTATTCTGTTTCCGTGATTTCTGACGGACACCTTCACCTGCACCTGCAAGCAGCTCTAGCCTCTAATATTGTGATGTGTGGCGTGTCTGTCGCTGGCAAGCTGACACTGTAATATTTCGGTATTTGACAGCAGATCAGCTGATCAGATGGAAGTTTGGGGCGTATTTGCGTCAACTTGAAGAGCGAACTGTCTCAGGGCCAACGCTGAGTGGGTTCAGTGAGAGCGACATAGGTACTATAGGGCACGGGTGCATCAGACGGTACCTTATTTCTTTTAGCTTGAAATTATAGAGACAGCAATAGCAAAACCAAAGTCGATGTAGTTAGGCGGTAGAAAGGCTGGTGAGTCACCAGTGCAATTGCACAGATCACACCGATCAACACGCATTGAAGATGTACCCGGGAGAAGTGGCGCACCTCTTACTGCCTACTACCTTAGCCAAGATGTTTAGCAGTGTGAGGTCATGGGAGGCGGTGGTCTCCTTTTGAGGAATCATTATCTCGCAGAAGTCGCAGATGAAGATAGCTGAGGAGCAAGAAGGAGGTGGACTCTCGCTTGTCCGCGAAGGAGGAAGTGGTGACGAGAGCGAGCCACTCTGGCTCGTACCTACACCATCTCCACTTACAGAGCCTGAGATGTCGGACGTTCAATGCCGGCCAGCACCTTATTTCAGAAGGTGAGGTGGTGGGCCTCCCGAAAAGGCGACGCTAAAGTACTGCTGGTTTCCGTTGCATGGTTGGTGTGCAAGGGTTCTATCCCCCGCGACAGGGTCAATGACAGCTCTACGATAGAGTCAGCGATAAGGTCGCTGTCGAGTGTGAGAGTGCTCTCGCGAATCAGTCACCAAATAACTGCCGGAGAAACCCGGGGTTTACTTTCGAATCCTTTGAGGGTACTGTAGGCTCTTGCGTGCCTCCTCAAAAAAGCCCTGGTATAAATCAGGTTTAAATTTGTACACTAGGAAACAAAGTCACAACTAATATACTAGGTACTTTTTAGGCCGACCGTAAGATACCTGCCCTTCTACTGCTAAACTAAATCGGTTTTGGCCATTGCTATCTATATAATATCAAACGAAAAGAAAAGAGATAGCAATACCAAAGCTAAGCACTTTCCGTTTGGCGGTAGACCCTCTGGTGGGGGCGCGTCTTCATAATTAGCCTAGGGCGGTCAGAACTCTTAATCAGGCACTGCCTGCACTGGGCCAGTGCGTATAGGTGGCTTAAAATAGAATGTATCTAACTCTCAGCCCGGGCCATGGTGTGCGCGGCCTGGTCGGGCCCCTCCAGCTCGGGGTCGGCGGTGCCGGCGGCCGCGTCGGCGCCCGGCTGCCGGCGCAGGCGGCTCTTCAGCTGCTCCTTGCGAGCCTCCGACTCGCGCGCCGCGCGCTGCACCGCCGCCTCCTGAGACCGCATCGCGGACAACAGCTCCTCTTGCGACACGATCTACGAACGGAAACAATCTATCAAAATCAAATCAAAAAAAAAAATTGGTTGCCTGTAAAGTCGGTATACGGGCGAAAGTTTTACGTGACAACGACTTTGAGTGGTAAAAGCGAATCGGCGACTCGGGCATGGTTAGCCCGCCTAAGAGCGAGAGAGACAGACATAAAAAGTGAAAGGCACGCGTCCCTCTCACTCGCTCTCATTGTGAGCGCATAACGTGAGCGGAGCGTAACGCAGTTTCTTGAAGTGTCACCCGGCAAACCAATTTATAAGACGTTGTCACGTCAAAATTACGCGTCTTGAAATAGAAGATACAGGAAATAGGGGAGTAGGGAACTTTTTTTTTGTCGGTGGTTGATGACATTCCTACAATCAAGTGGGTTTTAACAGTATTCAAATAAAACCGGCCAAGTGCGAGTGGGACTCCCGCACGAAGGGTTCCGTATCATTAGCAAATAAACGGCGAAAACCTCTGGCTTTATTCCGAATTCCGTATACATAGACTATCGCAGTTGCCGCAGACAGGCTTTCATCCAAAAAGCTTACCTAAAATTTTGATTTTTACCTTATAGCACACCCCGGACACTCGGCCTAAACTCCAAACAAACGGTGAAGTCGACATACCTACACTCACACAACTACGCATATGTCGTTCGAACACATTTACGCATGTGTGCGTGTCATCTAGGGTTACTAAATTATTTTATAGAATAGCTGTGACCCGTGAGTTCACCTGCCTGTTGCTTACAATCTTACCTAGTTAGTGTTCGATCGTTAATGTAGGTAAATATAACTTTCATCAACAATCAGAAGGGAGAAGATTTAAAACAAAATAGGAGATAATAAAGGTACCATGTACGAATTGATTTTTAGAGTACTTACACTTACCCAAAGAGAAATCTTTGGGTAAGTGTATTCTGACAATTCAATTCTGACAACGAAAGCCGCAGTTTAAAAACAACGAGTTTAATAATTTCGTCACAGGACTTCAGTTTTGGCGCGTACTTCTAACCAGAATAGCTTAACACAGTTTATAAAAATGATTCAATCTTTGTAGAAATTCTTATGAAATTAAAAATCTCTTATTCTTGTTTCGTATAATAGACGAAAAATTTGGTACTTACCAATTTGTTAAATAATACAGCATCATGGTCGTATTCTCATAGAAAATTATCGTCCGATATAATAACCCTTCGTTGAGACCGCCTCGCGTCCGCGTGGGGGAGGAAGCTTGAAATTGGCGGGGGGTGGGGAGTGTCCGTTCTATCTATATTATCTATTCTATGCTTATAGTTCTGACGATGAATTTTAAAGCGTGTTTTAGATTTCTAATGGCGCCATCTAGTTTGCTTGGGACGGACTAATAGAGCAAGAAACGGTAAAAAAAAACAAGTTTGTTGTATGGGAGCCCCCTTAAATATTCATTTTATTTTAGTAAATATTAGTTTTTTTTTTTTTTTTTTAAATAAAGAGTGACGAGACGAGCAGGACATGTGCCTGATGGTAAGCTACATGCCTGCCACATAACAGCACAGTGACACGCAGCTATTGGAACATGGAGAGCCCAAATCATTACCTAGCACTGCACTGCGCTCGTCACCCAGAGATCTAAGTTGTTATATCTCTAAGCCCTGTAATTTCTCTGGAATAAGTATTTGTTGTTATAGCGGCAATAGAAATACCTACATCATCAGTGAAAATTTCAACTGCCTAGCTATCACGGTTCTTGAGATACAGCCTGGTGACAGACAAACGGACGGACAGCCAAGTCTTAGTAATAGGGTCCCGTTTTTACTCTTTGGGTACCCTAAAAAGGAGGGGTTCCTCAATTTGGTTATATGTTTTCCGTATTTATGTCACGCAATATTAAATCGATTTTGATGGATCTTTTTTCGTTTGGTACATCATAGTTCTGAGATCGTCCCATGTAAGTTTTATCGAAATCTGTGTTGTAGTAGGTTTAAAAAATTTAATAAAAACTAAAATTTGCTAGTGAGCGAGCGCAAAATTGAGAACTATCTTTCGCAAGTGTAGGTATGTGTGTGTGTAAATTCGCATTCTGAAAACGCCTGCCTACCTAACAATAGCAAAGTCTCAAACCACATTTGCTATTAAAATATTACCAGGCAAAGTTACAATTCGCTACCGTACCTTGGCTTGTTTCTGGAGTCTCTCAAACTCTGCCTTCTTCATGATAGCCGGGTAGAAGTTGGGCTCCGCCTTGGGAATGACGAGCTTCCTCCAGGCGCCGCTTTGAGGGACCTTCGTGTACGTGATCTTCGGACCTTGGCACTTGTGGATCGGGAGGTTCGTGATCGGAAACTTGAGGCGGCATTGCGACGGCCTGGAATGTTTTAAACTCCAATGTGTAATTCAGGAAGTAAATAAAACTGATCCACTGACAGATGAACATACAATAAATATGATTCTATTCTATGATTTAAGGTAAGCGTCCACAGGCCGGCATCACACGTATCGGACTCATTGCACGTAACGGATTTTATTTCGCCTTGTATAAAAACTCATACATCAGCGTCCACTGATCCGCACCATACGGAAGGCTGGCTCATCGACAAGGCAAAAAAAAAATAGCAGTCATAGGAACTGCCGATAGAAGTGAAAACTTATAACTCAGAATTTGATAGCTCACTTTGGAAACTACACGGGTATAACCGGTGGGCGTGGCCTCGCCATCTTGGAATGGCCATCTAGAAATGCGTCAGCATTTCCCATTGGCTGATGCGTTTCTAGATGGCCATGCCATGATGACCTGTCCACGCCCTTTCAGCATTTCCCATTAGCTGACGTATTTTTAGATGGCCAATAGCCATGGTCCCGAGTTTACCCGAAGCTTTCTTGTCATACCCGAGCGTGACGAATGAATTCAATTCACAGCCCACGAAAAATCTGTCTAGGTGCGCCTAAAGAAGTTTTCACTTCAAAAATCCGTTACGTGCGTCCGATACGTGTGATGCGGGCCTGTGGACACTTACTTTAAATCGGAGAATGGCGATTGTCGACCCGAAATCCCACGGGCATCTCTGTCTTTTACTGATATGACGAAGTATGTAATGCCGCCATCTTAAAAAATGGTGAAGGAAAACAATGTGAGAAACCCCGCATTTGCCTTTCAAGGTTATGTGTCGTCACATACTATCTTAAACTCTGGCAAAATGATGAGCGCAGTTCAATGCTAGGCAATGATTTGGACTCTTCATGTCCCAATAACTGCGTTTCACTGTGATTTTATGGGCAGGCATGTTGCTTACAATCGGGCACAAGACCTGCTTCTCTGGGTAGCGATTCTGAAACCATTCGGTTGCATCCGACACGGAATCTCATCTCTCGGTCTTTGTCATGCTAAACAGATAAGACAAAGACCGAGAGATGAGATTCCGTGTCGGATGCAACCGAATGGTTTCAGAATCGCTATGCTGGTCACTCTGTATTATAAAAAAAGAAGTTAATTGTAGGTAATTTTGAGCCACTCTTCGAAGGTGTCTAAAACGGTATCTACCTGTGCAACTGATAACAGCCCGGCTCTTCTCCCGTTGTAATCGCGTGGTATGGTATCCCATCGTGCGGAGTTTTCAACACTTTCGGCATCGTAACTATCTAAATAAAGAAAAACTATTGGATAGAAAGACGATTTTAACGACCAATCTTTCCAGTGTAAATAATAATAAATTCGATTTATTTTATTCTCGTCGCTTGGCAACGATTGACTTTAGTTGTAAAAATAGGTAAATATGTTTCGAGTTTTTGACGAAAGAGGTATCTTAGGTTATTGATCAAACAAATGTAAACAGCGTTGAAAACATTGTCTATGTTGCTAAGTAGTAGGTAGGTATTGGTAGGTATGCAGTAACTAAGATTTTTTCGAAGTCTCGGCAATTAGGTAGGTATACGTGATCAACTGATCAAAGTTTTTTAGAATTTTCTCCAGCGCAGCGTTGAAAATTCTTTATCTTATATATAAAATTCTCGTGTCACAGTGTTTGTTTCCTTACTCCTCCGAAACGGCTTTACTGATTTTAACCAAATGTTATACGCATATTCTGTAGGTATGAGAATCGGCTACTAGCTATTTTTCATACCCCTAAGTGACAAGGGTTGTTCACTAAGGCAAAACAACGTTTGCGGGGTCAGCTAGTCTATACTTATAATAAAACTGTAGCGGGTCGAATTCTGTACATTGAAGATATTATGAAAAAATGTTGGGGGCACTCCATAGTCGATACTGATGGCGAAACTGCATTTTTTTTCATGTCTGTCTGTCTGTCTGTACAGGGAACTCTCATCACGCCGAAACTACTGATTCAATTCAAATGAAACTTGACATGATTTAAGATCATCCTAAGTAGATGGTAGCTGTCTACTTTTAATCCCCAAATTCTGCAGGGTTTTCTTGCAGAAAGGGGTGAAAGTCAGTATGTGTATTTGGTTGTAACTCATGTTTGCGTTGTTCAATTTCGTTAATTCTTATTTTGTTAGAAAGAACACATTTTTAAAATGGTCTCATCAAATTTTTAACAATATTTGTCGTGTGGTTCGGAAGTTACATAGAAATGAAATAATAACGGTGAGTAATAATAAGTTCGTCACCCAGAGATCTAAGATGTGATAGGTATCTCTGAGCCCTGTAATTTCTCTGGAAACATTGCCCTTCAAACCGGAACACAGTAATGTTTGCACATTATTGCTTGGCGGTAGAATAACTGGCAAAGGTGTGGTCCTTCCCCAGGCGGACTCTGCCAAGAGTCCTACCACTACTACTAAGAGTTTTTTTTTATATTTTTTTATATTTGATAACTAAATAAGACAGCGGGGAAACGATACCTACCTATGGTTATTTTCACCAGTGCTAGGTAATGTTAGATATTTTTAGGGAGATAATTGTATTTTTACACTATAGTTAATTCCTAATATCAATAATTATGAAAAAAGTGTTTCCAAACCTTAGCACAATTTTCACAGTTCTGTGGATACTGTATACTGTGTATTCGGCTATATGGAAAAGTTTCCATGCTTTTCTTCGCTCTCAATAAAATGACAAAATCAGCTGTTTAGGAGTTACGGACTGTCACTTTTACGCCGTGTGCCGTCCTGCCGTCTGTCACTCTGTCAATCAGTTATCAATTTACATTCTCTTTGTCAGTTATGTCATTGTTGCGAATTCTCGCGGAAGGGTCTTCTCTTCCTCTTATTATTAATTTCTAATAAAATATTATAATTCCGTACTATTTAATGAAATTGAACTCAACGAAGCCGCTTTTTCTTAATTTATACGCTATTTCACTGTACGCATAATTATTCGGCCTATGAAACTACCGAAGAGTAGTTTGATATTTCTCATGAAAATTATAAAAGTTGAATGAAAAGTGCTTAAAATCATCATGGCCAGTGCAGCAGACAACATGAAGTCCCTGAAATATACGTATCTTCCTCCGTTAGGGGTGAGTTTTTATAAAATACGATGTTATGTTAAACTTTAAAAAGTTAGGTTATGACAATAAAGATTTATCTCAAAGTTTTGTAAATATCATAAAAAGGTTTAGCTGGTTTATTATTCTCTGTTGCTAATGTATTTTGGTAAATCCCAATAATAGTTACATATTTTTTGCAGCAACTATTTCTGATGCAATACCATTTCTCATAATGTAATTTTTAAATACTATCTCATTTATCTTATTTTGACTTTATTCAACAAAAAAATAGTACTTACTAGTATTTATTTTATAATATGAACTACTGAAAAAAAAAATGATTTGTAGAATCTGCCAGTCCTGTATTGTTAAGATTGTTTATTACATTATTATTTTTTTGTAACTAAAACATACAATATACTTATAACTTAACTTTAAAACATATTTCTGTTATTTTTAATGAAAAAATATTGAATCGTATCCTATATTAATTTACACGATAAAATCTAATTTAATTATTATGCAATCATTTCTTTAAATATTGTGTTGGGATGAGCAATTAATGACCCTGATGGTAACCGTGAAGCTTGCCAATAACAACATAGTACCACACAGTTACATAAACATGACAATTCTATCACTGTCAAGCACTGCTACGCATCCAACAACCAGATAAAAAAAAGCATTCATATTTTCAGTATATTTCTAGTTTATTTAGAATGTAATACAAGTCCCCTCTCCATTCTAGGCGGGGGCTATAGCTGGACTCTCCGTCGATGTAGCTTTATACCCCCTAGACACGCTGAAGACCCGCCTGCAAAGTGCCCAGGGCTTTCATAAGGCAGGGGGCTTCACCGGAGTATACCGAGGTACTGTTGTGTTATTATTGTCATTGTAATTCTAGGCCGGTGCCACCGCGGGGGTGTTAGCAACTACCCTTCTGTACCCTGTTGATACGGTCAAGACTCGCATACAGAGTGGACGGGGGTTTTGGAAAGCTGGAGGCTTTAAGAGGGTGTATGGAGGTACTTATTGGTGGGGGGTCGTAGTCGTTTCCTTCTTTTGTAATGTTTTGTAGAATTAGTGTACCGAGTCGGCAGTAGTTAGTTATTCTGCTAGTATAAAGTTTATATTTGTTGATAAAATATTGTTATAAACAGCCATTACTTAAATTATTACGTTAGAAACATTTACAGTTATTTTAAGACACAAAATAAAAATACACCATATTATCCCTTTTGTATAATCAATCATTTAATTGTACAGCATACTCCTGGACACATAAACGGTACTTCATGACACTATTGTGATGAAATTGTATGCTATAGTCTGGGTAAATTCCATACAAATAAAGCAAAAACATGGCAGTCATAGGAACTGCCGATAGAAGTGAAAACTTATAACTCAGAATTTGATAGCTTACTTTGGAAACTACACGGGTGTAACCGGAGGGCGTGGCCTGGGCATCATGGCATGCCCATCTAGAAATGCGTCAGCATTTCCTATTGGCTGATGCATTTCTAGATGGCCATGGCATGATGCCGAGGCCACGCCCTTTCAGCATTTGCCATTGGCTGACGCATTTCGAAATGGACAATAGACAAATTTTTCGTGGGGTGTAAATTGAATTTTACCGTCACGCTCGGGTATGATAAGAAATCTTCGGGTAAACTCGGGACCTTGGCGATTGGGCATCTAAAAATGCGCCAGCCAATGGGAAATGCTGAAAGGGCGTGGCCTCGCCATCATGGCATGGCCATCTAGAAATGCGTGAGCCAATGGGAAATGCTGACGCATTTCTAGATGGCCACGCCAAGATGGCGAGGCCACGCCCTCCGGTTACACCCGTGTAGTTTCCAAGGTAAGCTATCAAATTCTGAGTTATAAGTTTTCACTTCTATCGGCAGTTCCTATGACTGCCAATTTTTTTCTATCGGACTTCTTGTAGCTTCAGAAAGCGGCGTTTCATAGTTGATGTTCCAAAGACTAGAACAAAGATGTTTGATTCCATTTTAGTAATAAATAATAATAACATCTAAAGTTTGTAATACACTGACTGAGTGATCATTTAGAGAGTGGTAATTCCTAATAGATATAAATTTTAGTATCAAATCTTAGAGTTTACCAATTAACCAACAATAAAATAAATAAATATTGGTGGACAATTCACACACAACACCATCTGACCCCAAACTAAGCAAAGCTTGTACTATGGCGGCCAGATAGCAATCAGATTTAATTTTTGCTTTCTGTTACGGCTGGTCTAGTCGGGAGAACGGCGACTCCCGATCCGAAGCCTCGGGTTCAAATCCCACGCGCAATACTGTCTTTTCGAAGTCATTTGCGTAATGCCGCCAACTTAAAACGGTGAAAGAAAACATCATGAGGAAACCGACATGTACCTACCTAGAATCTTTCTGGGAAACTGGGCTAGCGTGGTGGATTATGGTCTTGACTCTCTCCTTGCGAGAGTAAGCCCCTAGTCCCAGCAGTGGGAACATTTATGGCCGAGCTACACGAGGCTAGTTTTTCAAGCTAGGATAGCAAGCTATTGTTATCAAGTTAGTCCTTCTAGCTTCGTGTAGACAACGCTACGCAACGCTAGTTTTGGTTACACAAAACTAGAAGGACTAGCTTGCTAACACTAGCTTGAAAAACTAGCCTCGTGTAGCTCGGGCGTTAGGGACCTGCTCATGCTAGATTCAATTATCAGAATTCAGAACAATCAGAATTAACCATCAAAGTTAACCAGTTCTTAAACTAATTCGGGTTCTTGTAGGTCAGCTCGCTCTACCATGAAGCGCATCGTCGCTTAACGTCGAGCATGACGTCAAACGCAACAAAAAATTCAACATCTCATCAACTCAATATGTTTTTAATGTTCTTTGACATTCAAATTATTTCTGTTGAAAATATTTAATCAGTTAATGCACATGGTTTGGCTCGGTACACTTTGTCCACTGTACACTGTAGGTATTTAATATTTATTGTTCACTTATAGTATGTAATGCTGCCTATCCACACTGGGCCAGTGGAGGCCAACGCGAGTGTCGACAAAACGGCACGAGACAAAACGTAGCATCCACACACTGACCCAGTGTAGACATAAACGAGGTAGGCCAATAGGAGAACAGGACGCTACTCGCCGAGCGCCTTTGTTTTGTGCACAAAAACCGACACCGGTCACGAGAGACGAGTCGAGACAAAACAGCCCTATACACACTGGCCACTTGCCGTCACTCGGCCAGCGAGGCGAGCGACGCGAGTCATCACAAAACGACCCTCCACACACTGGCGTTGGCCTGCACTGGCCCAGTGTGTATAGGCAGCTTTAGTATCGTATAAAGTTACGTTCTGTATGTAGTGACCGTTTGTGGTGTTTTGTCTGGTTTTTACAAATGCTTTATTTACGAAAACAAATGATATAGTACACTGAAATACACTGTGTTGACAAGAAATAAAAACGAAATAAATAATTATGCAAAAGCACACAGCATTAGCTTGCCAATTAGCCCCAAACTAAGCATAAGCCATGCGCGGCTCCATGGGGGGTTCACGGGGGACATGACACCCCCCAAAATCATTAAAAATCTAAATAAAAACCAAAATGTCTAATAGTACCTGTAGACTATTTTTAAACGCGGGAAAACAACTGGAACGTCAACTAAGCGGGTAAAATCGTAGGGCGCTACTAGTAAAGTCTTTTTTACTCGATTTATTGTATTTCTACTCGTGACCCCCCCCCCCAAACTGAGGCTGCGTACTGGTGACCCCCCCCCCCCCCCAGATTCGAAGCTGGGACCGCGCCTGGCTTAAGCTTGGTGCTCATAATGTTATAAGTACTAAGTAAATGGAGATATCCAGTTACTTTACTCAGCTTACCATCTTTTGTTTAATCGACTTCAAATACATATTATAATTTATTTAAAGCAGTAGCAGCATAGTAGTAGCAAACGTAACACCGATGATTGGGTTGAGTGGCGTGTTTTGGGAGAGGCCTATGTCTAGCAGTGGACGAACACAGGCTGATGATGATTATGATGTTGAATGGCATTCGCAGCCCAAGAAATGTTACTAGTGCTGGGACTACTGGCTGGTTTTGTGAGTTTGTTATAAAAAGATAGTACTGATGCGCGCGCATCGCATTTGTGAACAAGTAAAAAATATTCCGCACGCTTTTTCTTTTCGCTGTATTGTTTTTATTTGAAAATGTCTTTAGAGTTTTATTTATTTCCTCGCAATTATGTTATAAAACGTCGTATGACATACGTGCGCTTTGATAATTACAACCTCTGTTAATTATAGTGATATATGTACTAGCAATATCGCCTCAGCTGTAATTATCAACTTACCGCACTTATATCATAACTAGCTGAATCGCGCGCGCGTTGCTACGCCATCTATCTAAACTTCATCGTACCAATTCAAATTTAGAACAAATTCGGTTACCTTAGGCTCTAATGACGCAACCTTTCACGAACCTTTGACGAATGACACATGCTGTCACGCAACGAAAACTCTCAAAAAGCAAAATTATTTCCCGTTTTTGTTACATTTTTCATTCATGCGTGTAGTTATGTGTTAAACAGATAATAAGGAAAGTACCTATGTACTCACTTAACTATTGTCTACTAATCTATTACCTACTTAATTATAAGGTAAAAAACTACCATATGTTGCACGTCCGCTAGGACAAACTGTTGATACCAAACTTTTATAACACCATCAATGTACACGGTTTTAAGCAATAAAATTTATTTCTATTTCGTTCCTGTTGATAGTAGCGTAATGTTAAATAGCCTATAGCCTTCCTCGATAAATGGACTATCCAACAGAGAAAGAACCTTTCAATTCGGACCAGTAGTTCCCGAGATCCTTGCGTTCAAACAAACAAACAAACTCTTCAGCTTTATAATATTAGTATAGATGTACTATTATTTTCTCACACAGACTTTTGAAGTGAACACTTCTTTTGGCGCGCCTAGGCAGATTTTTCGTGGGCTGTGAATTGAATTCTAGCGTATACCCGAGGGTATGATAAGAAATCTTCGGGCAAACTCGGGATCATAGCCATTGGCCATCTAGAAATGCGTCAGCCAAATTGAAATGCTAAAAGGGCGCGGCCAGCCCATCATGGCATGGCCATTTAGAAATGCATCAGCCAATGGGAAATGCTGACGCATTTCTAGATGGTCATGCAATGAACGCCAGCCCACGCCCTCCGGTTACACCCGTGTAGTTTCCAAAGTAAGCTATCAAATTCTGTGTTAAAAGTTCACTTCTATCGGCAGTTCCTATGACTGCCAATGAGCCGTTTTCCGACGAGACAAAAAGATATGATTTAATAAAACGATAATAGGGGGCGCTTGTAGGTCTTTTGGTTTGTTATCAAAAGCGTTTGGGATAATGGGATTCAATTCATTCAATTTGCGAAAGCACGACTTCTAGTAATAAATAATAAACTACTTTATTCATGTACGCATTTTATTCGAATGAAAACTATATCAAAACATCAAAATTTCAAAACAAATTCGTAAACCTGATGAAAGACAAAATATATATTTTTTAAATTTATTCTTGGCTATGGATACTAATCCTTCAGCCGAGAGAGTATCTCTCTACTTAGTCTGTGGATAAAATATTGTCGTATCAGTGTTGCTATTTATATCTTTGAATTTTCCTTCTACTTTGGCTTAGTTGGTGTCTATTGCCTCGGGAGTTCTAAAGATTTTTACTGAAAAGGGATTGTGATCAGTAACGGTTTTTTATTACATTATCAACCTAATTAGCTATTTTTATTCCCAATATTTTAAAATTAAAAAAGACACTTTTTACACTATACTTTTTCCCTGAAAACGGGTAGGGTTTCTAAAGGGATTACACTGTTGAGAGTATATGGTAGAGACAGATCTATCTGCATCTCGAACAATCGCCATCTAGTGCGTCCGTTGGAACTATTTTTGTCTCGTCGGAAACTCCCTCATTGTTTTTATGATTATATACCGCATTATCGTTTAAAATCTGCAGGTCTACTACGAAATCCGATAAACGATATATCGGCCGAACTTATGGACGTTTCCTACCTCGATAGACAATCGGTTGGTTGATCGAATCGGCCGTTTCGTTCGATCCGACCCTCATCCGACCTAAGTCTATAACTTCTGACCTAGATGTATCCGATCCGAATGTTTTTCGTGGTAGGCTACAGATCCGATTCAGCTGTCGGTCGGATCCGATCATTCGGAGTTTGTTTTCGTAGTAGACCTGCTGATAAGACGGCGGTCTAGCGCCAACCTGGCAACAGAAGGACCTCGCTCCGTGTTTCAGGCCTGCTCACGGTGGCGACGAGCTCGATGCCGACGGCGGCGCTGTTCTTCATGTCGTACGAGACGACCAAGAAGATGGCCGCGCCGCACGTCCCTCCCCAGTACGCGCCGCTCGTTCACATGGCCGCCGCGAGCATCGGGGAAGTGGTCGGTACACCTTATTTTAACTATTTGTTAAGCCGCCTATACATACTGGCCGAGTGGAGGCCAACGCCAGTGTGTGGAGGGTCGTTTTGTGATGACTCGCGTCGCTCGCCTCGCTGGCCGAGTGACGGCAAGTCGCCAGTGTGTATAGGGCTGTTTTGTCTCGACTCGTCTCTCGTGACCGGTTTTTGTGCACAAAACAAAGGCGCTCGGCGAGTAGCGTCCTGTTCTCCTATTGGCCTACCTCGCTTTTGCCTGCGCTGGGCCAGTGTGTGGATGCTACGTTTTGTCTCGTGCCGTTTTGTCGACACTCGCATTGGCCTCCACTGGCCCAGTGTGTGGATGCTACGTTTTGTCTCGTGCCGTTTTGTCGACACTCGCGTTGGCCTCCACTGGCCCAGTGTGTATAGGCAGCTTTAAGAGCGTAGTTATCAAATGAAAACGAATGATTTGAAGTTTGAAAGATAGTATAATGTAGAAAATAAAATAACTAGGTATAAGTTCTAATTAGGACGCGAGGGGTCCGCGTTCGAATGCTTGTGTTTGAAGGAGTGAAGCGACGTTCCGATGCCCGAGCGCCGGCCGGTGGGTCCCGTCGGGGGGGGGGGGGGGGGGGTCCCTCAGCTAGTGATGTGGTTATTTAACACTATTATAGATTTAACACTTTTGAAGTTAAATCTTCTTTTGGCACGCCACAGAGACATTTTTCGTGGGCTGTGAATTGAATTCTAGCGTCTGGAATAATAAGAAATCTTCGGGTAAACACGGGATCATGGACATTATTGGACACCTCAAAATGCGTCTGCATTTCTAGATAAACATGTTCATGAACGGGCCTTCCGGTTTCATCCGGGTAATTTCCAAAGTGAACTATTCAAATTCTGAGTTATAAGTTATCACTTCTATCGCCAGTTCCCATGACTGCCAATTTTTTTCTCTCTTTTTTTTAAACTTTTATAGGTTAACACTTGACCATCTCGACTGAGGTTAAGCAATGATGCGGTCTACGATGGAGCGTGTTTACCTAGAAGAAACCGATTCACTCTCGATTTGAAGACACAAAGATTGTAACCATCGTGGAAAACCCACTCAGGCAACATATTCCACAGCCAGCACAGCCTAGACGTTCTTATCACAAAAATGGACTCAAATTCTCTTCGTTCGTGTCTATGGAATATCAAGCATGAAACAATGTCGCTTTTATTAGTAGTTCACGTGGTGCGATTCTAAAGTCGAACCAACGGGAAAAAAGAGTTCACGTGGTCCGATTGATCGAACTACGCTGTCGAACCACGTGGCCTGGAGGGCTTTATTGAGTTACGAGCATTCCGATAGAAATAAGGGCAAGGTATTAGATCATGTGAATCATTTGCACACTCCCTTGAAGGGAAAACTTCTTTTGGCGCGCCACAATCCGATTTTTCATTGGCTGTGAATTGAATTCTAGTGTCACGCTCGAGAATGATAAGACATCTTCGGGTAAACTCGGGACCGTGGCCATTGGCTATATAGAAATGCGTCAGCATTTCCCATTGGCCCTAGCTATGTGTCAGCATTTCTAGATGGCCATGCTTGTGACCACGGCCTCCGGTTACACCCGTGTAGTTTCCAAGGTGAGCTATCAAGTTCTCGGTTATAAGTTTTCACTTCTATCGGCAGTGCCTATGATTGCCTATTTTTTTTCTGGTTTTAAACGGCGATGCGGTCGACGATAGAGTTTTTAACAGTAAAAATTATAACAATGACTACGTACATAAACTGTTCGCCACCGAGCCGAGCCCTGCAAAGTTTATTTTGAATACAAGATCAGCAGGACATGTGTCTGATGGTAAGTAACATGCCTGCCGATAACAGCGCAGTGACACGCTGCTATTGGAACATGAAGAGTCCAAATCATTACCTAGCACTGCACTGCTCTCGTCACCCAGATATACAAAATGTTTCATCTGTATGTAATTTATCTAGAAAAAATCCCTTCAAACCGGAAAACAATGATGTTTGCACAGTACTGCTTGGCGGTAGAATAACTGGCATAGTTGTGGTATTTCCCCAGGCTGAATCTGCAAAAAGTCCTACCAAAAACAATTTTATGGTACTTGGATTTAGCGACTAATGTTTTATCAACTTAGTTAAATACAGAAAAAAACGGCGAGATTCCGTGTACCATAAAATTGTTATTGGTAGGCCTTTTTGCAGATTCCGCTTGGGGAAGTTTGGATGAGGCAATATCTGTTGAATCCATGTGTTAAACTCACGTAGGTACTCTGGTATCTTTATATCTTATCGCGGTCTGCATATTAACTGTTACACAGATTTGATAAATGTGTCTGATATCTTATGCAATATATACGTGGATATTTGGATTATACCATGTGTACGTATTTTTGGCAATGATTAGATTATGGGGTCTACCGGTTAACTGAGATAGCTAGGTATTCATTTATTTATCTATACTAATATTATAAAGCTGAAGAGTTTGTTTGTTTGAAAGCAAAAATCTTTTTTTTTTTAATAAAAGTGACTAGACGAACAGGACATGTGCCTGATGGTAAGCAACATGCCTGCCACATGACAGCACAGTGACACGCAGCTACTGGAACATGAAGAATCCAAATAGTTACCTAGCACTGCACTGCGCTCGTCACCCAGAGATCTAAGATGTTATATCTCTAAGCCCTGTAATTTCTCTCGTAACATTGCCCTTCAAACCGGAACACAGTAATGTTTGCCCATTACTACTTGGTGGTGGAATAACTGGCAAAAGTGTGGTACTACCCCAGGCGGACTCTGCTAAGAGTCCTACCAATACAAGGAACTATTCTATCTAAGGAGCTACTGGTCCGAATCGAGAGATTCTTTCTCTGTTGGACAGTCCATTTATCGAGAAAGGCCATTTATTTAAAATTACGCAAAAACGGGGAAAAATATTGTTTTTTGAAAGCTTTCGTTGCGTGACAGCATGTGTCTTATCTTTTAAAGGTGGCGTCATTAGAACCTAAGGTAACCGAATTTGTTCAAAATTTGAATTGTTACGACCAATTTTCGATAGATGGCGTAGCAACGCGCGCCCGGTTCAGCTAGTGGTATATAATAGATTGCAGTCGCATCTTGATGAGTGTGATCTTGATGAGTAGGGATGGGTAGAGTAGGGTAATCCTACTTATATTATAAACTAGCAGCGTCCCGCTGGTTTACCCGTGTAGTTCTCGTTCCCTTTATTTTTACGGGATAAAAAGTAGCCTATGTGGTCTTCCAGACTATGATCTGATCACGTTACAAATTTCGGCCCGGTCCGTTCATGCATTATGACGTGATTGAACAACAAACACACATTCATCTTATACCTTTAAACGAGCAATCATTGTATATATATATAAATATACATAGAATCTGAATTTCGGAAACGGCTCGAACGATTTTCATGAAATTATGTATACAGGGGGTTTTAGGGACGATAAATCGATATAACTAGGTTTCATTGTTTTAAAACGGATATTATGCGCGTTTTTTAAAAGATTAAAAACTGTGACATTAACATTAGAATGCGACAGTAAATTTCGCAGCCCTGCGCGGCAGTATATTAGCTCAGTCGATAAGATGGGCGGTCATGAAGCAGTGGACACCGGGTTCAAATCCAGATGGCTTCTCTTTTTTTTCAAGTTATTTTTCTTTCTTTTTTTTTTTTTTGAGAAAATCTATTCCTGGGAGCCCTTTATACTAGATCTCAAGTATACTCAGTGTTTAAATCGAGAAAAGCTCTGTCACACAGGTACTTACTAATTTAATAGAAATATTAACACCCAGTCAGAAATTATAGTAGTAGTATTGAGTGTTACTTTTGTACCCCATTTCCCCTACTGTGTATGTATGTGCGTATACAGGCTGACTGGTTTACATATTGATATAGCGTGTTCAGTAGTCGATTCTCTTTCTATTTACGTAAAAAAAAAATAGGTGCTTAATATTTGACTAATTTAACTTTAATTATCCGTCAATAAAAATAAGTAGGGTCACCAGCTCAGCGTGCGTATTTAATAACTCTAAAATTAAACAGCTGCGCCAAAAGTACCGTCTTGTCTTCGACGTACCTACGGTCGTTAACCCCGTTCGCTGATACTAGCTATTACTTATTCTGTGCTAGAGCGCTCGGCCGGCGGTGGCGCCGGGGATTCACTCGTGTTACAGAATACTACATAGTAATGTACAGCTGAGCTGGCGACCGATAGGCACTGTGTTGTCCATAATTTCGGTGTCTTCGAACATTAATGTAATGAAGGTTTTCTTTGTAATTTATTTGTATTTTTATAATTATATATTTTTAAGCCCTTCATGTGACTATGATTCATCATATCCTTGAATATGTAAAGTGTTCAAACAGTCAGCCTGTATAGTGTGTACCTATGTGTTGCAGCTAGCGTGCGTGATCCGCGTGCCGACGGAGATCGCCAAGCAGCGGAAACAGACGCACGTGGGCACGAGTACGAAAAGCAGCCTCGCCATACTCGTCGACGTGAGTCACCAACTATCAGCCGTTTTCACAACTAAATGGTGTAAACGCTATTAGTATAACGACTTTTGACGGTCTAAGCTTTTTCGTCGATATAGAGAGTGGCCGACAAACATTTTTATTTTAGTTTTATTTTATTGAAGTGAAAACTTCTTTAGGCGCGCCTAGACAGATTTTTCGTGGGCTGTGAATTGAATTCATTCGTCACGCTCGGGTATGATAAGAATGCTTCGGGTAAACTCGGGACCACGGCTATTGGCTATCTAGAAATACGTCAGCCTATGGGAAATGCTGAAAAAGCGTGGACAGGCCATCATGGCATGGCCATCTAGAAACGCATCAGCCAATGGGAAATGCTGACGCATTTCTAGATGGCCATGCCAAGATGTCGAGGCCACGCCCTCCGGTTACACCCGTGTAGTTTCCAAAGTAAGCTATCAAATTCCGAGTTATAAGTTTTCACTTCTATCGGCAGTTCCTATGACTGCCAATTTTTTTTTTAGTGTTATTTTTATTTCATTTTGATTTTATTGGTACGATAACAAACAAATCATTACTTAAGACGCTGTAGAACCCTAATCGAAATTGAGATATCGGCGCTTGAAGCGCCACAACAATACATGCGGTCAAGTTGGCACAGTGATATCGGTATGACTGTGAAATAGATAGATGGCGCTATTATTAATAATTGAATTCAAATAATTCTCCTCTTTTATTCAAAGCGCCACTACAATACATGCGATCAAGTTGGAACTAGGATATCGGTATGACTCTATAACTACCACTGAAAAGTAGATAGATTAGCAATAATTGAGTTCCAATAGTTACTTTCTTTCGTAACAATTAATTGTATATTTTCATTTTGTGTTTTTATCTCTTATTTTTTATTAATCGTAAGTAAATATAGATTATAATGATTTTTAAACACAAATAAATGTGCAAAAATAATATAAATGGACATCGTAACACATAATGTAGGTTCATATTTTAACTGCATATCTATAGGTATATAATTATTTATTTGTCTTTGATATAAAATCAAATTTATTAATTAATGTAAAGTACATAAAGTGATATTGTTACAGTTAAAAATAAATTTACTAAGTTTTGAGCAATAATTTCGATCCTAGGGTTGTCACACAAAATTTTAACGCACCCAGCAAGTTTTTTATATTTTTATTGCCTGGCTGAATTGCAAAAAAATACACTTTATCACACTACTTATTATTACACTACTTATTATTACTCGTATTTATTACTTTACAAAAACACGTTATTAGCTCTGTATAACTCAGTATCACTTCATATCTCTTAGTTACTTATACAATAGAACACTATTTAGTACAATTGCGCTTACCCGAAAAGAGCTAATTATACTCATCATTACGTATATGAATATGAACAGTAATAAGTTTGTATTAATTAGTTACTTACTTACTTAACTAGTTACTATGACTATGATTAATTAAAAAACAACATAAACTGACACTTACAGAATTACATGAGAGCATCATATTAGAGTAAACTAGCGGACCGCTCCGGCTCCACTTCGGATATTTTCATATAATAAGTACTTTAGGAGTCCACCGCGGACAAACAATGTGACGCTGATTTTACATACATACAACCCCAGAACCACTACTACAACAACTACATACCATATTACATTTAAATAATGGTGGAGCGAAAAATCTTTTTACGTTTAAGGTGCTGACAACACATAAATGAAATTCACAAATTCAAATTTAAGCCACGCCCCTTTAAAACTTCGATAAGACAGCGCCCCCACATGCAAACCGCGTTCAGCCGACGACATTATTAGTTAGTATTGATGGAAACAAAAAGCTACCGCGCGAAGATCATAGATGGCGCTTTTTAATTTTTTTTGTAATTTCATTCAATATCTTTTTGCACTTTTTCAGATTGTGAAGAACACTATGAGTAAAGCCTATAAATAATAACTAACTTTCCACCGCTTACAGACATAATGAGATTTCTTTTCGCCAGATTGTCTAATTTTTGTCTAATGATTTTAGTGAATGTACGGTATACAATTACAATAATACACAATTACTAATTAATTTATTTTATACACAAAATTAAACCGACTTCGAAATCACCAATAGGCACTCGAAAAATAAATTAATTTAATTATTATAAGCGCTACTCACTCATCTATTTGAAGTCAAATAGATTTATTCGACACGAACATTAATTGCATAAAAGTAGCTACAGCAAAAAGCCAACATTACATAGTGTTCCATTCCCAGGCGGTCACCCATCTAAGTACTGACTACGCCGGCCGTTGCTTAACTTCGGTGATCGACGAAAGCTAGTGTTTTCAACGCGCTATGAACGTTGTCAATCATTAAATACGTATATTTAAATACAACCATAATAGTTATCATCATCATCAATAGAGGAGCCCGCGAGTTAATGTCCACCTATTTTAGGAGCTTGTTACCTTTTCTGGAACAATGTTATAATAACGAACACTGTTTCTTATGAAAGAAATGTCCGTCTCGTGTAATCTACAACGCGGATACACATGTCTATTTTTATAATGCGATGCATCGGACTTATTAGCATAGTGACATCTATTTTTTCTAGCATACATGATGCACTCATATATGTAAAGCGATGGCACTGTGAGGATTCCAATTGTATTAAATAAATCTCTCAAAGATTGTCTCGGGCCTAACTTATAGATAGCGCGTATTGCTCTCTTTTGTAGCACAAATATTGTAATTCTGCCGCCGAACCCCACAATAATATACCGTAAGACATTATGCTGTGGAAGTATCCAGCTTTTTGATTTTTAATTAGTAATTTTAAAATGTTCACAGATTCGTCATTTATTGAGATATCCAAGTATTTTTTGCAGTTTGTATAATTTATTTCTATTATCTTTAAATCTATGTAATCATTTTTTGATTTTATCCAATTGGAAACTTCCTTATTGTAAAAAAGTGTCATTAATACAAAACTTCGTCGATTCGACGAGTCATGGTTGCTGGTCTGGCTCTCACAGGCCTCCCATATAAGAAATATTACCGTGTGTTATGAGGGCAACGGCCCAACTAAGACTATACGGAAGCAGCAATGGGTGCGACAGCGCACTTAAAATTTAGATATTTTTTTTTCACATTCGCATCGTCGATCCGACGAAACTGGGTAAGGTTAATGGGTTTTAGAGGGCTAAGAGACTAATTACACGGTATTTTTACATGATACATAAGATATATCAAATGTATATAAAATAAGCCAAGTGCAAGTCGAATGAACGAATGAAGTATCCCGTACCAATATCTATGAAAACGGTAAAAATCATGTCAATTTTATACAAACCCCGCTTCCACACATTTATATTAATTTTATTCTTATGATTATTAATTTTAACACAATGTAGAAATAATCAAGTAATAGCCAATTAAAATACATAGAGAATGGTAGAAAATCGTCAGAAGTAGGAAAGTTGAAAAATAAAATAACTGAATTTTGAGTTGTGGCTCTTTTGTCTCAAAGCAGCGATTTATTTTCAATACATCGCCAAATCTAAAAATGTAGTATTAAAGAAATGACGTCTCTTGCAAAATTAAACTACGTAGGGCCATCTTTCCGCTTAATCATCAGACCTGGTTACAATCTGCGTAAGCAACCCACTATTTATTCTCACTGCTGGGACTCTGGGCCTTCACTCGCAAGGAGAGATCTAGGCTGGGGCTAGGTTATAAATCCACCACGCTAACCTTGGTTAGCGTGGTGGATTTATTTATGGGTTGGTAAATGTCACATGAGGTGTACCTACACTCTAGGTACTTACATGTCGGTTTCCTCACGATGTTTTCCTTCATCGTTTATAAGTTAGCGGCATTACACGCTGACATCGAGTGGTGCGCGTGGGGGTCCGAATCGGCAGTCACCGTTCTCCCGAATAGATGAGCCATAACGTAGACTTTAACAGCGTCTTAGAATTTAACACCAATGTACTCGTTTAATTACTGTCATCCCTTAACCACCTTCCAGCACCTTCATCAGACCCTGGTTACCATCTAGCACCAAAGTACTCGTCAAGACAAATCAAATGATCCCAAGCTCGATGGGGTTATTGGGGTTACGTCGTTTAATTGCTGGGTTCCTATGACCACCTTCCAGTTCCATCATCAGACCCTGGTTGCCGTCTAGCACCAAAGTACTTCTCAAGACAAATCAAAAGAGCCCAAACTCGGTGGGGATATGTCGTTTAATTACTGAGTTCCTATGACCACCTTGCAGCTCCATCATCAGACCTTGGTTACCATCTAGCACTAAAGTACTCGTCATGACAAAGAAAACGAGTCCAAACTCGGTGGAGCTATGTCGTTTAATTGTTGAGTTCCTATGACCACCTTCCAGCTCCATCATCAGACCTTAGTTACCATCTAGCACTAAAGTACTCGTCAAGATAAAAAAAACGAATCCAAACTCGGTGGAGCTATGTCGTTTAATTGTTGAGTTCCTATGACCACCTCCCAGCTCCATCATCAGACCTTGGTTACCATCTAGCACTAAAGTACTCGTCAAGACAAAAAACGAGTCCAAACTCGGTGGAGCTATGTCGTTTAATTATTGAGTTCCTATGACCACCTTCCTGCTCCATCATCAGACCCTGGTTACCATCTATCACCAAAGTACTCGTCAAGACAAAGAAAATAAGTCCAAACTCGGTGGGGCTATGTCTTTTAATTCCTGAGTTCCTATGGCAACTTTCCGGCTCCATCATCAGATCAGCATCATAAAATTTTCATACCATTGTTTGCAATAAAATTTACACACGTACCTATAATGCGAGATTTCAACTTTTTGCAAGATTTGATAATAAGCATTCGGTTTCGTAGTAACTATTTTCTAATCTGTGGCTTCGGGACAGGTGAAACTAAATTTTAATATAGGTAGTATAAAAGCTTGAAAACATCGGAGAAAGAATCTAACAACAATGTTATGAAAAAAAACATGCAAAAAGATTTCACAGTGGTGAGGTTCGATCTCAGTGTTACATCCGTCCACCGCTGACGTACGTTGCTCACTAACCGTTGAGCCAAACTTCCTGATTACTAAAGTGTAAAATTTTTAGACCATATGAACTCAATTAACGTTTGTAAGAATTGATCATTTTTATTTATTGAATATTGAACGGCGAACGGAGCAAAGAGCGACGTGCGTCCGTGTAGCAAGACGTCTCTTCCGACACTGTCAGATCTTATAAGAGTGAAAGAGAAGGAAGATGCGATACGTTTCGACTTTTTAAAAACAATTAAATAAGTGTGAGTTTTTTAATTAAACCAAAATATAAACCAGCAATGTCCTTTGTCAAAATATAATACGTCATAATTTAAAAAATTACTAGTGTCCGTCTCCTAATTACACTGATATCTAAGTCTAAAACTAATTTTTAGAGGTTTGTTTACGAATTTTTTCTATCGTGATTTTTTTACCAAATCTTGTATTTATGACCTCGGGTCACTCATAAATATGTTCAAGAATAACATATATTTTACTCATTATCTCAAACCATACACATTTAGCTAAATTGGTATTGAAAAAAGTGCCATTTGGCTGTTGTCAGCGTCTTAACTGTGATGTAATGGTAAAAAATTGGAGCCTTTTGGGCTTAAATTAAGTAATCCAAATATAAATCAATTCGGTTTAGAGTAACTGCCTCCGCATCGGCACTGATTTTATAAAAATAGTAGGTTTTAGACTTCACATAGACGCCAACATATTATATCAGTACTATATTTTCATAAACAACTTTTTTTTTGACTGGCCTTGTGGCTTAGTTGTTAGTAGCTCTGCCTGCGAAGCCGAGGGTCGTGGGTTCGATTCCCACCCAGTGCAAATATTTGTGTGATGAATTCAAATGTTTGCATTGTGTCTGGGTGTTTCTATGTATAATAAGTATCTATTTAAAGCTATATAAGTATTATATCAGCTAACTGGCCGCCATCACACAAGCTTTGCTTAGTTTGGGGTCAGACGGTGTTGTGTGCATTGTCCACCAATATTTATTTATTTATTACAAATTGTTCTCTGGGATCCTATATTTTCGATGTATAATACATTAAGAATCCAAATAATCTGTTAGTAACTTTAATAAGGGGAGTGTGGGAGCGCGGGAAGAGACTCTAGCGGCACTTGTCACGACACTCGTCGTTCACAGTGCTCTGTTCTTTTCAGTTCCTATTTTTAACACTATGTAAAGAACTCGAAGTGTGTTTAAATGTCCTTATTTGGGGGATGTTAGCGTGATAAAAGAGAAATCGTTAACTTGACTAAGATGTAATGAAGTATTACGAATTGACATGAACGAGACATCAACTAAAATTACAACTAGAAAACGCAAAAGAGACAATTTTTTCAGAGATAGCAGACATTGTAACATCTAGGGTTGGAAATATACGAATAGTAATAATAGAAATACGAATGGGGATCATTCATTAATGATCATGATCATCAAAGTCTGAAGGTGCCAAATCAGGGGAATAGGCGGAATGGGGCAGTATTACAAAGCCACACTCACGAATTTGAGCCATAGATTCAATATTACTTATTACGAAAATTAAATCACGAAAAAAATCCTCTGGAGTGGCTAAAGTAAATAAAAAGAGCAAAGTAACCCTGTTTTTGGATGAACAAACGGGGATGTTTATTAAAACTGTTCCAAATGATGATACTACGAGGGTCAAACTGAAAGTTCTTAGAACTGGCCACTTATAAACAATATAATAAAAAAATAATTCTATAATTTGAAAATAGAACTCTTTGCCAATATTACTGAGTATATACTTCATTCATTTGTCCTTTGTTTTACGATTTGGCGGCAAATTGAAAATTGTCTGTGTCACGTCAACATGAATTTAACACGAGAAAATTTTCGTGCAATGATTTTTTATGACTTTCGATGTCATTTAAGTCAACAAGAAAGTTATGATAGACTACGATTGGCCTTTCACGATGAAGCCCCATCTCGTGCGACTGTTTACAACTGGTTTAATGAGTTTAAACGTGGTCGCACTAATCTCACTGATGATTTACGTGAGGGACGGCCTTCTACGGCGACGACTGAAGATAACATCTGTGTTGTGCGGCGTATGATAGAGACTGACAAAAGAGTGACCTATCAGCAGATTCGGACAAGCTTAGGCATCGGTATGAGTCAAGTGCACAAAATCCTACACGAACATTTAGCGGTCAGGAAGCTTTGCGCCCGGTGGATACCTCATAATTTGACTGAGGCTCAAAAACTCCATCGTGTGGATTGGTGCCGTAAAATGATTGAAAGAATTAACGGAGGTGACTCAAATGCTGTGTTCGACATACTAACAGGTGACGAAAGCTGGATTTACTGTTATGATCCTGAAACCAAAAGACAATCTGCTCAGTGGGTGTTTCCTTTCGAGGAGTTGACAACTAAAGTGAAGAGAGATCGAAGTGCGGGGGAAAAAATGGTGGCCTCGTTCTTTGGAAGGATAGGTCATTTCGCAACAATTGTGTTAGAGGATCAAAAAACAGTTTCTGGAGAATGGTACACTACCAATTGTTTGCCACTTGTCTTGGAAAAAGTTCGCGAGAAACGACCTCGCAGTAGGATCCTCCTTCACCACGACAACGCCTCATCGCACACCGCCAAGCGAACGATCGACTATTTGGCGACATCAAACGTTGAATTACTGGGTCACCCGCCGTATAGCCCCGACCTCGCGCCTTGTGATTTTTATTTATTTTCAAAAATTAAAGAAAAACTTAAAGGAAAGCGGTTTATGAATGCTGAAGAAGCGGTGGCTGCGTATCGCGATGCCATTGAAGAGACCCCTAAGGACGAGTGGGCAAAGTGCGTTTCCCAGTGGTTCCATCGCATGCAGCGGTGTATTGACGTGAATGGACAATATTTTGAAAAGATATAATAAAACTAATAACTGGCTAATGTAATCAGTTTTTGATTTTCTAAGAACTTTCAGTTTGACCCTCGTATGGCAGAAGAGAATGAAGGCTGCTATTTGGACGGCAATTTTAGTGACTCTGATAATCAGAATACTTTCAATCCTGAAAGCCTCAACAAAATGTGTATCAAACTGATAAACTTTCATTTAGCTCAATCAAAACTAAAAGTGACAACATCATCGACATCTGCACAAAATAGTCCACTATTAAAAGCTTCTTCCGGTAACGGCGTTATTTACACAAAGATCAAAGAGCAAAGATCCTTGAAAAATGATCCTAGTAAAATAACTATACTCTCCAATGTGGTCATTAAACCAGCAACGCAAACATCAGATGTCTGTACTTTAAATGACATTTCAAATAATATTAAAATTATGTCATTCAACAGTGAATTACCAGATTGCTTGCAAGAGAACAAAATTAAAGTACTGGAAAAAGAAAACAAGGAAAATTCACGAAAAAGGAAGAAAGTTAATAGAAAAAACAAGTCGTCAGCAAAAAAGCCAGCTAGAAGCAGTACTTCAGTGAAAAGAAGAAGGAATAGATTATATAGTGAGTCAAGCTCGTTATCGACGGATACTGAAGTAATTACAATCGACACAGATAACTCAGACTATGAAACAGTACACGATTATTACATAGCCGAATGTTTAAGGGAACAAGAAGAAAAAGAAAACTTTGAATTAGATAGTATAACATTTGGGCTACATGATATTCAATACTGCACTGAAAACCAGAAGATATTAAAAGCAAGTGATTGGATTTTGGCGCGGTTCAGTACAAAAAAGAGCATCAAGCATTTTGTTGGTCAGGTTTTGGATGACAATGATTCAAATCCTACGGTAAAATTTGTCCGAAAAGTTAATAAATCTAGATGTGACAAGGGAACCACTTTCACATATCCAATAATTGATGACATTTGCACCATACAACATTTAGAAGATGTTATCACAAAATTGCCTGAGCCTGACATTACTCGACGTGGCCATATATCATATTTTATTTCGATTTCAGTAGTTATAACAAACAATAAAGGTATATTAATTCATTATAGTCGCTTAAGACACAAGACTGTTTTTCAAAAATAATTTAATTAAAATAATAATTTACTTTTTTTATGTACCTAATTGTGAAAAAAAATGTTTTTTCTATGGTTAACTTAGCGGTTGAATTTTTAGATTTAAATTTTTAAGACTGTTTTCCAATGTATAACAATAAGTAAAAGTAATTCATTATAGTCACATAAAACACAAGACTGTTTTTCCAAAATAATTTAATTAAAATAAGAAATAGCTTTTTTGTGAAATTATGAAAAAAAAATGTGTTTTCTATGTTTCAAGAAACGGGTTGATTTTTTTATTGAATTTATATGACTGTTTTACAAATAATAATTTAAAAAGACTTTTAGTTATGTTTATTAATTAAACATAAGTTTATTGTGAATATTTGTGAACGCCTTTTATGGTAAATTAGCGGTTGAATTTTTAGATTTAAAATTTTATGACTGTTTTCCAAAGTATAATTAAGCAAAACTAATAAAAGATTTTTTATGTGTATTTAAGTGTCTAGTTACTTCTGCGATAATTTCAGTAAGCTAACTCAGGCTGAAATACAAATTATTAAGCTTTTTTTAACAAGTTCCTAATACGCCTACTGAAATTATCGTATAAGTGCCTAACTCTATTCTCCATTGATTGAAAAGAAAAACTTGGTTATCACTTTATATCACTATTTTTATATTATTTTGAACCTCATTTCAAACTTTGATTGATCTCGATTTTGATGTTAGTATTTATAATAATAAGTTTATATTTAAGATTTAGTTAGAGTTATAAGTAAACGGCTGAACGTTTGTATTTTTGAGAAAAACATAAACATTAATATTCTAATTTTGTTTTTGGTACCTACTAAAAATATTTGCTTTTGGCAGCCCTAACATTTTGACATCGCAATTTTTGTCTATAGTAGATCCAACCGTTTATCCTCTTTTTGACAGCACCAATAGAACGTAACTGCGTCATGTTACGCAAAAGTTAACTTTTAAATGCGAGGTTTTAAAAATATGACAACTGCTTAAATTTGCTCCTTGATCCCGTATAATAATCATCTTTCACAAAATGAGTCCATAAGTGCAGTAGTTTTTTTATAAATTCCATAAAATAACAAACGTTTTTAAAAAATTACGTTCTATGGCTACCAACATAGTGATGTTACGAAGTTACGATTGAGATATCGATATTGTTTATGAACTATTTTTACACGGGTGTTTTCCGTTCTCGGCACATAATATCGGATTTATTTTTATGTAAAACCGTTATATTGGTGCGCCTCAGGAAAACATACAGCATTATTTGAAGACGTGTTTATCTCCTGGTGTATATCCAAAAAAGAACAAGGTTATGATGACTGAAACATTTGTATACTTATTAAAATAAAGTGTTAAATAACATTTTGTAGTTAGGTAAATTAACAAAGTTTATTTATGTCTGATGTAAACATTGAAGAACATGATGTACCATTTTCGTTAATTTCTAAATAAATTAACCTGATATGCTTAATGTGTTAAAATATTTCCATATTTGGCTTAATAATGTCTCATCAGTCGGTTGGGTATTATTTCATCACCCAAAGGTTACTGCTGTACCTGATCTACGTCTACTAGTTGTGCGTCTATAGCACTGTTTCAATAGACTGGACATATCTAATTTTTCAATAAAAGGATGTTAAGCAACTGCTATAAGTAAAATTTATTTAATATGACTCGAAATTTATTCGGGTTTTCTTAGATAGGGACTAGTAATATGTGATAGCACACAAATTATCTTCGTTTTCTATGATTATACTACCACCGCAACAATACTTATGTGTATTCGGTCTGTAACATTTAAAAAAGGTAACAAATCTACCCTTATTCTCGGAAATGTCTAGGGTATTATCAATACTCGTGAAGATGTTAATGTGATGACATCTTTCAGCGACATGTACAGCGGACCAGCACGGCGGGCCACGGCCTTTCCCCGAGTTCTAGTGGTGGGAACGAGCCAGAAGGCTGGGTATGGGCATCTTTCGCCATTTATGGCATATCCTGGGGTTTGTGCTAGACATAACATAGTTTTTACTCATGGTATTTCGGTTGCCTGGAAGAGATCGCTATTAGCGATAATGTCGCCACTTGGTTCACTAGTTCTAGGATAAGTCCCTGTTGTTTAAGTATTATATTGTGGATAATAAAGAGTTTCTATCTTTTTAAAGTCTTTTATAATATTAGTTGGCTAGTAGAGAGCCACCACTTTAAACGTCATTGTTGTATAGTTCAAATGTATAGTATGTATTTGTATAGTTTGAAATGGATATTTTGAATCCGTTAATTATTTATCTTCTAGTTTGCTTTCTATTCTCTCTCGCTTCGTCTAATGCTGGCTTTCATTAGACTCAGTATCTGTTTTTTCTTACAAGTACAGAGTTTTTGTCGTCTAACATAACCACAAATAAAACAATTGTTCATTTTAATACAATTCATTAATTTATAATGTTTTTGGCAGAATAACTGAATTTAAGCTTCTTCTAACTCAAAACGTATGAACATAAGAAAAAAAATTAAACGAAAGTTGTAGGAAATAAACTAGTCTTTAAAAAAGGTCTGATGCGTTTTATTGATTAATCTAATATTTCAAGAGTTATCGGCTGCAATAGAAAAACTGGTTAATTAAATGGGCCATAAATCGTAAACGCTACATGTCACAGAAAAGTTTTCCGGCCACAAAATATGCAAAATATTATTTTCTACAATAACGACCTCAACAATTTTTGCCCTAAAGTTTATAGTTTCCGAGATATTAGCCAAGCTCGCAGCAATGTTTTACTTTTAAAAATTCGGCAACCGGACTTTGGGACTGATTTTTCTCAGGTAACCCGACAAAATGTCATGTTCTTATTTGCCAAAATAATCTTTAATTTTATTTAATTTCAATTTAATAACCAGACCGTTGCAAAATGCTAGTATCGATGTACCTGTTTATACTTGGTCACAACACTATAACTGACAAATTAGATCTGCCAAAAAGACAATAAATGGTTGGATTCACTATAGTATGGAATATAGAAAAAATGTCAGGGTAATTTTGCCAATTAACTTAATAGGGAAACTTGGTTCGTTATCGGTAAGGTTTTTAAAGGTAACGTCGTCATTGCCCTAATCCTTTAGCTAGTTTCTTTCTCATTGGCATAAAGGCTAAACTTGAGTCAAAAAACCACGTGGGCAATGTTGGCTAAAAGTCTAGATAACTTTGCCCGCCATCAAAATCAATGAAAAGTTGGAAAAAATGTCAACTTTTTAAAAATCTTAATTAGCCAATCTATGCACATGACGTTAGAGATGCAGCATATCAAAAAAATACACAAGCGCTCATAGAAAAAACAATAAATAATTAGTATTTTTTGTTAAAAGCGGGCAAAGTTGGCATGTTACACGGTATCTCTTCGATGGTTTTTTCTTTTTTGTTTTATTACCCATATTCGATCTAAATCCCTATTTATACCTATTGGTTTTCTACGACAGATTCATTGATGTTATCTTCTTATATATAAAATTCTCGTGTCACAGTGTTTGTTTCCTTACTCCTCCGAAACGGCTTTACTGATTTTAACCAAATTTTATATGCATATTCTGTAGGTATGAGAATCGGCTACTAGCTATTTTTCATACCCCTAAGTGACAAGGGTTGTTCACTAAGGTATTAAGTTGATGGTATTATTGGAGTATTTTTTTCATAATTATTTTTCTCATGTTTGTGCTCTGTGTACTGAAACAAAAGCGATTTGGTTCTGGCACTTCGCCGGCCGCTGCCGCGGAATGTTCGCTTCGCTCGCTTGGCTTGTGCCTTGTTGGTCACAGTTCTAACCAAACCAAACCGATTTCTTTCTATTTCACCTTAACTTCATTCCGAACTTTGAAATTTTGCAAATGTGTACAAATGTTGGAGATTTTTGTGGTCATAATATTACATGTAAAAATAATTTATTTTCTAACATAATACAAATGTATAAAAGGAAACTGATACACAGACGAAACGTTATTTGTCTAAAAGTTGTTTGGCGTAGTGAAAGATTTGACAAATGATAAGTGCCTTGAACGTATTGAGTTATTATAAAAATCTGTTTAACAATAATTCTGCCCAATGAAACGTTGCCATACAAAAAGTTGACAATCGTTAGTTGTCAATTTGAAACATAGACGAACCGTTGGTTGGCCAGTGATAATCGGCCAATCAGTTTTCGGCGAAAAGGCAGTATCCCATTTAGTTAGATATGATTAAGCCAACAGTTAATCAAAAAGTATTTTTTACTAATTTAGGAAAGTTTTGATAATCTCAATCAATAAAATCAAAATTATGCCAATGAATGAGTAGTAATAGTAACCTGTTTGTAGTTGTTCACGCGCGCGAAATGGGAATTTGATTGAACCGAGTTACTCGGCCGAGTACTCTGTTGAAATAAAATTGAACCGAGTAATACTCGGTACTCGTTACTCGGCAAAAGTGTTACTCGGCGCATCTCTAGTAGTTACTATTGTCGTTTGTAGTTTGTGTATAGATAAACATAGTATTGTATAGTGATAGTCGTCCTACGCTGCGCTGGCTGCCACCGTATCCCGCACGCGGTCCAATGAAACTCAACATTTTACAAAAAGATAGATGGAAATGGGACGCGAACCAGGGTTCGCAGTTTCTATGGATATGGTCTGACCACTACGCCATATATTCTAATACGGTTAGTGCCGAAATAAAGAATTGATACCTACGTAAACTGACACTTACAGAAACATGTTATCAATTGCAGTATAAAATCAAACTAAATAGGTAATAATATGGATAAAAAACAAATTAGTGGTCTCATCTCTCATTATTTATAAAATTAATTCCAGTTGATATAAAACCAAAAATACGAGTAAATGAATTGAACTGTAATTTTAGTTCTTAGTTAATATTTCAAATATTACGGCAACGGTTTCAATAATACCTATGACCTACCAAGCAAAAAAACATCAAAATCGATTCACAATTGGCGGAACTATCGCGTATTAAGATCTATAAAAACATATAACCGAATCGAGAACCTCCTCCTTCTTTGAAGTAGTTTAAATACATATTTTATCGTCTCAGTCAAACACAAAATTTATTAAAAACTGCAAAAATAAATCACCCTAACTGGGACACGAGTCTGTAGCTTTCTGTTTTAGAACCGAGTCGCTTAACGAATAGGCTAATAAGTGTTACATCTGCAAGGCCAAATTAACAATCAGTAACTGTAGTTTGAAATTTCGTTTGATGTGTAATAGAGATATTAGAACTGTTTTATCGACAGTTCGTTTTCTATTCGTAATTTCCTAGTCGGGGACCGCATTCGAGCCGGCCGTACGTCTGTTGTCCTTGACGGCTCTGGACATACTAACCGTCCATAGCGAAAACATAAATAATTATTTTTTCAGATGAAAATCAAGATATATGAAATATTTTTCTACCAACACATCAATTTAGATGAGGTGCATCACCTGTATTTATTTCATAATGATAAACTAGTGAATAACAGTGTAGTAGATGTGTGAGTTTTTTTAGAGACTTTTTCGCGATTTTTTTCTATCGAGAATTTTTTTCTCAATCGTGTTTTGTAGCCAAGCAGAACATCAGAAATATAGTCAAAAATGACATATATTTTATTCAGTGCGATTTGTTTAACAGATTTCCCAGTCCAGGCATTCAAAGAAGTCGAATTAGCATCATTCCTCCTCTTAAATAAACTACTTATGATAAACTTAACAAAATAAATTTGTTCATCTAAATGTCATCCACGGCATTGATAACAATTAGGTACTACATCAAGACAACGGCAACTTACACAACGAATTTTCAAGAAATGTTTAATTAATATTTAGCGACAATCTCATTCTAGGACACGTCCCATGTCCCATAGCCATACCACAGTATAAGATAACGTGTAATAACTTGACAAAATATTCCAAATTTTGGCAGCAAATTATGTATTTGAGACAAACTGAAAGCTTGTCACATACTTGTCCCCAACACAGAGGCGCAGACCTGGCTGATGAATGTTGAATGGCAAAACGAATCCCTTAATAATTTAGATCATGCTTTTATGGACTAGACGTCTACTCTATTTGGTATGGTCCCATCTGGCCCGGTGTCTTATTTCTACGAAAACGTAATTTCGAAAAAAAACTCACACTTTCCTACTCTACTTCGTTCCGTCCGATACAACATTGTTTGACGTTTAAATGTTCTAAGCATACTCTAAAGGCCGATTTACATCAGACGAGCGAATGCTCATTCTATCCCCACTGTATCAAATTCATTTGGTGTAAACAAACGTAGAACATTCTTTCGTTGTTTTGTTTGCGTTCGCAAAGATTCTATGGATTATAATATGAAAAACGCTAACAACGACCTTTCGTTTACACTAAAAGATCGAGAAAGAATGCTCTTGTTCCAGCTCTAGCTCTATGTTCGTTCAGTTTAAATCGGCCTTAAAACGTTTAAATGTTCTAAGCATACTCTGATTAGAGTAGGCTTAGAACATTTAAGCGGACAAAACGACGGATCGAAGTAGAATCGGAGTTGGAAAGTCGCGAGTTTATTTCGAAATTACGTTTTCGTACAAAGAGAGTAGACGTCCTGGTAACAAATTTTGGCGCACCGCAGACGATTTTTCGTGGGCTGTGAATTGAATTCTAGCGTCACGTCTCGGGAATGATAAGAAAGTTTTGGTTGAACTCCGGACCGTGGCCATTGGCTATCTAGAAATGCGTAAGCATTTCCCATTAGCCATTTAGAAATGCGTCAGCATTTCCCATTAGCCATTTAGAAATGCGTCAGCATTTCCCATTAGCCATTTATAAATGCGTCAGCATTTCCCATTAGCCATTTAGAAATGCGTAAGCATTTCCCATTAGCCATTTATAAATGCGTCAGCATTTCCCATTAGCCATTTAGAAATCCGTCAGCATTTCCCATTAGCCATTTAGATATGCGTCAGCATTTTTCATCGGGCATTTAGAAATGCGTCACCATTTTTCATTGGCCATCTAGAAATGCGCCAGTATGCTCACGGCCACGCCCTCCGGTTACACCCGTGTAGTTTCCAAAGTGAGCTATCAAATTCTGAGTTATACGTTTTCACTTCTATCGGCAGTTCCTATGACTGCCAATTTGTTTTTGTATGTATATAATTTATTGGGGTCGCTTATAAATGGGTAAATTTTCAGGCGTACAAAGCGGAGGGTTTCCGCAAGGGCGTGTACCGGGGCTTCCTGTCGACGGTGGCGCGCGACCTGCCGTTCAGCTTCATCGAGCTGCCGGTCTGGGAGCTGCTCAAGACGACCGTGAAGGAGAACAACGACGGACACATCACCAGCTTTCACGTGAGCACACCTTCAACTACATATACATTTCAATTACATGCCATATTACAAGCTTTTTGTTAAATAAATATAAATAAATATTGGTGGACAAAATTCACACACAACACCATCTGACCCCAAACTAAGCAGAACTTGTACAATGGCGGCCAGATAGCTGATGTAATACTTATATAGTTTTAAATACATACTTATTATACATAGAAACACCCAGACACGGTGCAAACATTTGAATTCATCACACAAATATTTGAACTGGGTGGGAATCGAACCCACGACCCTCGGCTTCGCAGGCAGAGCTACTACCAACTAAGCCACGAGGCCAGTCAAATAAAGAGTTACGAGACGAGCAGGGTATGTGCCTGATGGTAAGCAACATGCCTGCCACATAACAGCACAGTAACACGCAGCTATTGGAACATGATAGTCCAAATCATTACCTAGCACTGCACTGCGCTCGTCACCCAGAGATCTAAGATATTATATCTCTAAGACCTGTAATTTCTCTGGAAACATTGCCCTTCAAACCGGAACACAGTAATGTTTGCACATTACTGCTTGGCGGTAGAATAACTGGCAAAGGTGTCGTCCTTCCCCAGGCGGACTCTAGGTTAAATAGGTTTAAGATATTGTAATGTGAAATTAAGTATAGCACATTTTATTCCAGTTTCCTTTCCGAACCCTCCGTCTGCAGTTTTCGTGATTGTTATATAAATGTATGTTTTGTGTCCAGAGCGCGGTGTGCGGCTCAATAGCGGGCGGGTTCGCGGCCGCGGTCACCACGCCCCTCGACCTGGCCAAGACCAGGATCATGCTGGCCGAGGACTACGCCGTCACCAGGAAGCTGAGGATACGGCCCGTCCTCGGAGACATATACCACGAGTCAGGTAACCACGCAGCTGAGGATACAACCCGGCCTCGACATATACCAGGTAACCAGGCAGCTGAGGATACAACCCGGCCTCGACATATACCAGGTAACCAGGCAGCTGAGGATACAACCCGGCCTCGACATATACCACGAGTCAGGTAACCAGGCAGCTGAGGATACAACCCGGCCTCGACATATACCAGGTAACCAGGCAGCTGAGGATACAACCCGGCCTCGACATATACCACGAGTCAGGTAACCAGGCAGCTGAGGATACAACCCGGCCTCGACATATACCACGAGTCAGGTAACCAGGCAGCTGAGGATACAACCCGGCCTCGACATATACCACGAGTCAGGTAACCAGGCAGCTGAGGATACAACCCGGCCTCGACATATACCACGAGTCAGGTAACCAGGCAGCTGAGGATACAACCCGGCCTCGACATATACCAGGTAACCAGGCAGCTGAGGATACAACCCGGCCTCGACATATACCACGAGTCAGGTAACCAGGCAGCTGAGGATACAACCCGGCCTCGACATATAACACGAGTCAGGTAACCAGGCAGCTGAGGATACAACCCGGCCTCGACATTACCACGAGTCAGGTAACTAGGCAGCTGAGGATACAACCCTGACTCTACATATACCACGAATCAGGTAACCAAGCCGCTGAGGATACAGCCCGGCCTCGACATATACCACGAGTCAGGTAACCAGGCAGCTGAGGATACAACCCTGACTCTACATATACCACGAATCAGGTAACCAAGCCGCTGAGGATACAGCCCGGCCTCGACATATACCACGAGTCAGGTAACCAGGCAGCTGAGGATACAACCCGGCCTCGACATTACCACGAGTCAGGTAACCAGGCAGCTGAGGATACAACCCGGCCTCGACATATACCACGAGTCAGGTAACCAGGCAGCTGAGGATACAACCCGGCCTCGACATTACCAAGAGTCAGGTAACCAGGCAGCTGAGGATACAACCCGGCCTCGACATATACCACGAGTCAGGTAACCAGGCAGCTGAGGATACAACCCGGCCTTGACATATACCACGAGTCAGGTAACCAGGCAGCTGAGGATACATCCCGGCCTCGACATATACCACGAGTCAGGTAAGCAGGCAGCTGAGGATACAACCCGGCCTCGACATAAAAAAAGACATTATGTAAGCTCATTTAATTATCCTGAACCTAAATTGTATCAAAAATATGCTTGTAATTACGTAATAATAAATTTTCATTTCATTTCATTGCATTACATATGCCACGAGTCAGGTAACCAGGCAGCTAAGGATACATATATTTTTTAGTTTTTATAGGTATATAAGTTTACTTGACCGCCATCTCGCCTGATGTTAAGTGACGATGCGGTCTACCATGAAGTGTGTTTACATAGAAGAAACCGATTCACTCTCGATTTGAAGACACCAAGATTGTAAACTTTGGGAAAAACCCACTCAGGCAACGCATTCCACAGTTTAGACATTCTTATTTCAAAGGTAGAGTCGAACCTCTTCGTTGGACTATTTGGTACATCAACCATTGTACAGCGCCCAAGTGTCCAAAAATGAAACGCACGTATAACCATCTGTAAAGATTGTATTCGTTTGTTTGTAAAAGTTTAGCCTATGGATAACAACGTGTAAATTTTTTTTTTTTTTTTATAGCATAGAGTGACGAGACGAGCAGGTCATGTGCCTGATGGTAAGCAACATGCCTGCCACATAACAGCACAGTAACACGCAGCTATTGGAACATGATAGTCCAAATCATTACCTAGCACTGCACTGCGCTCGTCACCCATAGATCTAAGATATTATGTCTCTAAGCCCTGTAATTTCTCTGTAATCATTGCCCTTCAAACCGGAACACAGTAATGTTTGCACATTACTGCTTGGCGGTAGAATATTTGGCAAAGGTGTGGTACTTCCCCAGGCGGACTCTGCTAAGAGTCCTACCACTACTAAACTACTAATATACAGGTAAACGAGTGATTCGTCTCGGAAACAAAACATCAAACAATCGGAAGCATTTGATGGATGGTTTACAAAATTACATTAATTTTAACATAACCTACAACCATTAATTGTACTTATACAACCATGAAACGATGTCGCTTTTTTGAGTTACGAACAGTCCGATAGAAAAATGGGCAAAGTGGTATTAGATCATTTAGGTAATCAATAATAAATACATCATCATCATCAACAGCCCACTAAACGTTCCTACTGCTGGGACTCGGGGCCTTCTCTCGCAAGGAGAGAGTTAAGGCCATAATCCACCACGCTGGCCCAGTGCGAGTTGGCGGATGACACATGACTTCGAAAGATTATAGGTACATTTCGGTTTCCTCACGATGTTTTCCTTCACCGTTTTAAGTTAGCGGCATTACGCACATGACTTCGAAAAGACAGTGGTGCGTGTGGGGTTTGAACCCGGGGTCTCCGGATCGGCAGTCGCCGTTCTCCCGACTAGACCACCGTAACTTACAATAAATACATAGTAGATCATTACTAAGGTTGTAATATTATTATTTTATTGTGTACATTTTTTGTGCTCTTTGTTTTTTTAATAAAGAGTTATTCTATTGTAATCAATGAGATTGTTTGTTATTTAACACGCATTTATTAGCTTGGTGTGTATGTTTTAGTGTGTATGTATGTTGAGAACGGCGGCTGCCGATCCGGAGATCCCGGGTTCAAACCCCACACGCACCACTGTCTTTTCGAAGTCATGTGCGTAATGCCGCTAACTTAAAACGGTGAAGGAAAACATCGTGAGGAAACCGACATGTACGTAGAATCTTTCGAAGTCATGTGTCATCCGCCAACCCGCACTGGGCCAGCGTGGTGGATTATGGCCTTAACTCTCTCCTTGCGAGAGAAGGCCCCGAGTCCCAGCAGTGGGAACGTTTAGTGGGCTGTTTTTGTTGATGATGTATGTTTTTCTATGAATCTGTGTATCGGCGTCGTCGAATCTTTGCATGTGATTTTCACCACTTTCTAAACTATGATTTTGTTTTGTCAGGAGTACGAGGTCTATTCGCCGGCGTGACTCCTCGCGTCGCCGCCTTCATGCTGGGAGGGTTCGTGTTCTTCGGGGTCTACGACGATATTAAACGGATCATGGAACAACATTTCGCCACGTAGCTCACAGCGGACATTGTAGCTAGGATATCGTTGTTACGACGTGAACACGTCTTTGAAATTATATAAATAATACTAGTGCTTAAAATATATTGGTGGACATTTCACACATCACCTCACACCAAACTAAGCAAAGCTTGTACTATTTATTGAGGTGAAACTTTTGAAGTCAAACTTCTTTAGAATCGTTGTGATTTCAAACCGGATGCAACGGAAAAAAACGACAGGTAAGAGACACAAATACAAAAATGTGTAGGAAAGAATGAGACAGAAATATACATACTATTTTGTCCCATACTGCAAGTAAGCGTCATTTTCGACGCATCTCTTAAACGGCGTTTGGCGCAATTGTTACGGTCTCGGCTTAACGTATGTACAAGTACCGGGTTCGATCCTGACCTAGGCCTGTATTTAAGATTTTTGTTTTGCACGCTTTTTGAAGTGAAAACTTCTTTAGGCGGTAGTTTCCAAGGTAGGCTATCAATATCAAATTCTGAGTTTAAAAATTAAGAAAAATATTGTGTCACTGGCAAGCCAAGTGATTAAAATGTGAAGATTTTGTAATTATCCTACCCTTGTTATATTTATTCATCTCATTTTTTTGGCGATTTACTGAAGTTTCACTTCTATCGTGTGTGAATCGCACACACACCTTTTTTTTATTAATTTATTTAATTCACAACTAAAACGATTTATCAATAAACCAATTACATTAGTTGACAGGCTTTTTGATACAATATGTTATCAAAAAAAAAAAAAATTTACAATTTTGAGACTAGCATACACTTTTCATATTATTAAATGAATCAATGAAGTCAAGTGATTGTAAATTATTGGACCTCTAGGTCTAGTCAAAACTGTAGCAAAACATAAAAAAAAAATAGATTTATATGTCAATGATACAATAGGTAATGTACAAAAAATAAATAATGTCAATATTTAGATACATCTATATATATAAAAATCAATGCCACTTTTCGTTGTTAGTGAACTCCTCCTAAACGGCTGGACCGATTTGAATGATTTTTTTTGTATATGTTTGGGTAGGGCCCTGGAAGGTAGGTAGGTAGTAGATTCACAAATCAGCCCGGCAGATGGCGCTGCAGTTGATATCTAGGTTATTATTCGAGCGAAGCCGGAACGGGCCGCTAGTAATGTCTAAATTAAATTACTATGGAAGCGAGATAGATAATTTGTAATCACATTATACATACTTATTATACATAGAAACACCTAGATACAACTACTACTGGCGTAAATTGTCCCACTGGTGGGCAAACGCCCTCAGTTCTCCAGGTCTTAAATTATGTTATAATAAAAAATGTTGTATTGTTAACTTATATTTACTAGTTATAGGTATCGCCCCCATGGGCAAGAAGAAACCAAAAAATGTTGAACATGTTTTATATCAAATTTATCTTTAAGGAATAATTACAATTAAATTGAACTCGTAATGGTGTGAAAATAAAGGTGACTCTTGCTTTGGGGTTGTGTAGTGTGTACGCTTGCCGCGTTTTTTGCGTTGAAGAACTATGGTTGAAGCTACATAGGCTTCAGCAGCACGAGGCATAAAGAGAATAAGTATTAACTTATTGTGTAGTGATTTTTTTTAACTTACAAATTGTAAAATAGTTATAATATAATATAGACTACAGGCCCGTGAACAAAATTTATGTGTTAAATAAATAAATAAATATTGGTGGACAATTCACACACAACACCATCTGACCCCAAACTAAGCAAAGCTTGTGTGATTGCGGCCAGATAGCTGATATAATAATTATATAGTTTTAATTACATACTTATTATACATAGAAACACCCAGACACAGTGCAAGCGTTTGAATTCATCACACAAATATTTGCACTGGGTGGGAATCGAACCCACGACCTTCGGCTTCGCAGGCAGAGCTACTACCCACTAAGCCACGAGGCCAGTCGCCGCCACAGGCAAATGAACCACCAGGAGACCTATGTAGGATGATAGAAGGGTATAAAGTAATAAGATTCAGCATTATGCCGTCACTTGTAAGCTGTCCAACTGCACTCAGTTGAAGAGGGAGGGGGTTGCAACCCTCGATCATTTCTCCTTGTCGCATGATATTTGTACAGCATTGCGTAATAATGGATTAGAAGAGGTATCTAAACTGTATGGAACAATGCCGTACATAATCAAATGACCAAATTTACTCTGTGAATCGTCGGGAAATTGGGAATTTTTCCGACAAACTAATAATTAAATATTTTTTTTTTTATAGTTTCAATACCTCCCTAATGTATTATTCCGCAACGCCGTATAAAAATAAAATAATGCGACAAGGAGAAATGATCGAAGGTTGCAACTTGCAACCCCCCCCCCCCCCCTCATCTGTACTCAGTTGCACAGCTTACAAGTGACGGCATAGTGCTGAATCTTATTACTTTATACCCTTCTATCATCCTACATAGGTCTCCTGGTGGTTCATTTGACCCATACATTTTGTTCACGGGCCTGTAGTCTATTAGAGATTATGGGTTGTTTTATATTGTTTCAAAAACACTTTTATTTGTTGAATCCTAATAGGCGTTTTCAAAATTCACATATACCTGTTAAATATAATTCTGAATTGCATAATAGGTGGCGCCACTTGTTTCATTTTTATTAAATTTTCTTTAATAAAATGAAATATTGGCCTCATCTTTGGTGCTATTGAGAACAAGTTGTGAAATATAGTTACCATTTACACCAAGGGTGGCGCCACCCTGTTTTATTTTGTTGGACAATGTTTTATAACACAAAAACACCAGGACGTCTACTCTAATTCAACGAAAACGTAATTTCGAAATAAACTCGCGATTTTCAAACTCCGATTCTACTTCGATTCTTCGTTTTGTCCATTTAAACCTTCTAAGCCTACTCTAATTAGATTATGCTTAGAACATTTAAACGTCAAACAATGTTGTATCGGACGAAACGAAGTAGAACGAGAGTAGGAAAGTCGCGAGTGTTTTTTCGAAATTTCGTTTTCGTAGAAACAGAGTAGACGTCCTGTTTTTGTGTTCAAATAGTGTATTACGAATGTTACGATTAGAGTTGCCAGATTCGGGTTTACCATTTCCTGGACATTTCTGGGGTTACAAACGGAGTTTGAGTTTTAGTGTCCAAATCCAACTACAAATGTTTGGTGTTAGACGGCCAATGAAGAAGAAGAAGAAAACGGCCAACAGAAAAAAACTGTACAAAATTAGTAGGTATTACTTTTAAAAGGAATATTGCAAATGAGTTCAAAAACAAATTTATTTATAAAAAAAGTTTGTTAAATTTTCTGAATCAAAATATCAACGAACACACTAACAAATTAACATTCAATACAGAGTAACATATTAGTCTTTATATTTGAAAAAAAAAAGCCCCTTTATCAATAAAAATCTACTTCAAGTAAGTATCAAGTAATTAGTGTTCATGAATTTTGGGACAGTAAAGTGTAATTACTGGACACGGGACCACAAGTGAAATTCCGGGACTTTCTCAGAATTCCCGGCCATCTGGCAACCCTAGTTACGATAAGTGTGACTTAAGTAGTATTATTGCATAACGTGAAGTTACCAGGGTGCTAAGGGGCAAAACATATAACCGCCTTGCGGCGCCGCGCCGCTAAAATCGGCTGTTTGCGTTTCGGTGTTGCAGCGTCGCGAAAAAGAGCATTTTATTGTCGTATGGTAGGGTATCCAGTTCCTCGAGATTTTTTATTGTGGATAGGTCTCTGCCATGGACAATCGTAAGAAACTTATTGCTCATTTGTTATTAAAAAGACATTACTCTATTTTTACGATTTCTGTTTTTTTTTTAAATAAACGACAAAGAAGATACTGGATACATCCATTTAATAAGGCTATGAATCCCGATGGCGATTACTTTTCTCGAAAATACAAAGAAAATAAAATCTTTAAGATAGACGAAAATAAATTTTTCGCCTACTTTAGAATGAGTAAATCATCATTTGAAGAGCTACTACGCGGGTTATCAAAATATATACATAAACATATTAAAGGAAGGAAACAAACTAAATCATTGTCAACAAGTATGACATCATAACGCTGGAACCAGCGACACGCTGCGGTGCCGTGCCGCGAGAATCGCCAGTGCCGCAACTGCCGATTCTCGCGGCGCGGCACCGCAACTGCCGATTCTCGCGGCGCGGCACCGCAACTGCCGATTCTCGCGGCGCGGCACCGCAACTGCCGATTCTCGCGGCGCGGCACCGCAACTGCCGATTCTCGCGGCGCGGCACCGCAACTGCCGATTCTCGCGGCGCGGCACCGCAACTGCCGATTCTCGCGGCGCGGCACCGCAACTGCCGATTCTCGCGGCGCGGCACCGCAACTGCCGATTCTCGCGGCGCGGCACCGCAACTGCCGATTCTCGCGGCGCGGCACCGCAACTGCCGATTCTCGCGGCGCGGCACCGCAACTGCCGATTCTCGCGGCGCGGCACCGCAACTGCCGATTCTCGCGGCGCGGCACCGCAACGCGGTTATGTGTTTCGGCCCTAAACGCCATGCAATAATAGACAACTTAAGACATGAGTATCGAATTTATGTATGGAGTAAAAAAGAACCTAGTTATTTAAATCACGGAAAAGCGTGCGTAAAGGTCGCACAGGGCTATAAAAACTCTTCATTAAAACATACAATCAGTCCATGGCATGGGTAAATATATGAAACTTCTAAATTAAAGCGCCATGCTTGATTTCATTTCATGACGGGTAAGAGTGAGTGTAGTATATATTTTGATAGTTTAACTATCGTTAGAATACTTAGTTTAGTAAATGGAGTTGTAATATTGTGACCATCATATTTTTACAAGTTTTATTATACTGTTAGAATAGATGTTGTGATAATATAATTAATGTTGAAGTTTATTTGTGTTGTTTTATTTTTACCGTATTTAGTTTGCCTGGTTATTTGGTTTGGTTTGGTTGGTTATTGTAGGACCCTCGGAGGTTCTATTCGTAATGACCAATAATAATAATCTAACACATTTTTGCGATATAACTGAACTGTATCGTATAAACTATATAGTAGCATTATCATAGAAACTATACAGGGTTAATGTTAAACAGCCTGCATACTTTTAAGGGCATATTAAGTACAACCCGTGATGCGGCGGAACCCATAGTGTTCGGTACTGGATAAGACTAATCATGTGAAAACATTTAAATAAATAAAAAATGGTTGTCTGTAAAGTCGGTTTACTGACGATAGTTGAACGTGACAACGTCTTAAGAAAATACTGATGGATTTTGTGTTAAGCGCCATCTAGGTAAAACATTCTGAAGCTTTTTGAAAAGCTGTTCAAAGCGCCATCTCTGGGTACATCATTGTACTAGCACAAGTTCTTAACTTCATATCGTCGCTTTTCTAAAACATGGACAGACTCCTTGAACGTAATCACACCCCGGACACTCGGCCTAAAATCTATACAGACGGTGCAGTTGACATACCTACACTCACACAACTACGCATATGTCATTCGAACACATTTACGCATGTGTGCGTGTCATCTAGGGTTACTAAATTATTTTATGGAATAGCTGTGACCCGTGAGTTCACCTGCCTGTATTAAGTGGCCTATAATCTTACCTAGTTAGTGTTCGATCTTTAATGTAGGTACATATAACTTTCATCAACAACCAGAAGGGAGAAGATTTAAAACAAAATAGGAGATAATAAAGGTACCATGGACGAATTGATTTTTAGTTAAGTACACTTACCCAAAGAGAAAACTTTATTCTGACAATATATTAATTAATCACTTCACATATCGCGTATTTCATTATAGGTAGGTAGGCTAGTCACAGAACATTAGATTAGGTACAACAACGTTCATAAGTTGCAAGGCGTCATCACAGTTCACTAGGTATATCAGAGTATCATACACTGCACAAACTAATTATTTACATCTCATGTCAGCACAGTAAAGAAAAACAAGATGATTTTTCAACTCAAAACTCACAATTCAATTTTGTAAACAAACTCGAACCGGCCGGAAAGATAATGTTGCTAGTTCCGGATTTAATTTATTCCTAATTGCTTAAAAAATATTACTTTTGTATATTGATAAATAGTGATTTATTTATTCGCATTATAGTAAGGATCGCATAAAACTTTAAATAAGTATTGTGAGAATAGTAAGTGAGTCTATTATACTCAAATCACAATCATATTTGCGCCAAATAAACAAAAATCAGTTTTAATTTCAAATTAAATTCAGAAACTTAATTGACCAAATTTCAACGACGATCATAAAAAACTTGATCAAAAATAAACGAAAGTAATTTTTAGTTTTGTTTTCATCTGACCTCGGCACAAAATAATTGTATCTAATCTCAAAAAAATCTAATAATTGTATGTAAATATATTTTAGGAAAAAAAAATACACCACTCCCATAACCCAAATTAGTGGCTAACATGTTTTTTTATCAGTGTAGTTTTGTAGGCGTTTTTTTTAAAGTTCACCAATACTGTTTGCAATCCGATGTAATCATCATCATCATCTTCATAACATCTTAGCATATACCTCTCTTCAAGTACCTACGCCTCATATCTCAGGCCTATGCTAGTGCTGTGCTTGTGCTAGTACTTGTCCAGATTTGACCCGCGATGTAAGCATACTGACAATTGAATACAAAGTCCAAAGTACATTACCAAAAATAAGCGTATTATCATGAATTATTTTACTTACACTCGTTAAATTTGAATTCCAACGCCACCCATCGCGAAAAGAACCTAAGCATATTCGTGCATTGTTTGATATATCTCTTTATGACTCAGCCGGTATATATTATTTTTCTATCATTAACACCAAATTATACAACATATTTTGTTCCATAAAACGAGCTTTTGACACGAACTTCTACAAAACTTCTACAGGCAAAAAAACGCAGGTTAGCCACTCAAACGGATGATGATGATAGTTTAGAATATTATTACTAATAACTTAAAATCCGAGGTACATCAAAAAACCCAGGTGTGGCACCTGGGTTTTTTCAGTGTGATTTGGGCTTATGTCCTTTGTTTCACAATAAATGGAGCTATCACGTAACAAACATATAAACGAATTGAGATCCGTCTCCTTTTTTGAAGTTGGTTAAAAATGAAACTAAATCGTAGTAGTACCGGTAGTACTAGAACCGTTAAAGTTTATAAGTCAATGTCAAAGCCGTTAATTACTGAATAAGTTTTAGTTTAAAAATATCGTTAATTTTTTTTTGGAACTATCCATTCCAATAGTCAATGTACTCGTATCCTCTTACTGCTTTTAATGAACGGTTGTTGCGAAATTTTAAATAAGCATACTACTAGATGAAATCCTATATTCATTGTTCACTATTGACCGACATAATATATACAATATACATGGACGCACATAAAAGTACAGATAGTCTAATATAGAACCTCTTTCTTTTTTTTGAGTCGGTTGAATGCTAAGAAATAATCACTTACCAATAAATCTGAATAGTAGCAATCTTAGTAAAAAAATCCACTAAATTGGCAACACTAGTGACTAAGCGAACTATACTCCGCGCCATCACTCGTTACCATACGTTATTGGCGCCACTGACGTATTTCACAACGATTAACGAAAGCCGCAGTTTAAAAACAACGAGTTTAATAATTTCGTCACAGGACTTCAGTGTTGGCGCGTACTTCTAACCAGTAGCACAGTTTATAAAAATGATTTAATCTTTGTAGAAATTCTTATGAAATCAAAAATCTCTTATTCTTAACTTAAAATTGTGAACTTATCAAAACACAGTAGAAAAACGATTCAATCCTAGTATATTATAGAAATTCTTATGAAATTAAAAATCTGTTATTCTTGTTTCGTTGAACAGATGAAAAAATTGGTACCTAAATTTAAATAACACAGCAACACAGCGTCATGGTCGTATTCTCATAGAAAATTGTCGTCCGATATAACCCTTCGTTGAGTGTTTCTCGCGTCCTTGCGGGGTAGGAAGCTTGAAACTGGCGGGGGGTGGGGAGTGTCCGTTCTATCTGTATTATCTATTCTATGACGTAATACACATTTCACTCACTAGATGGTGCGAAAAGTAATAAGGTAACGGCGGTAAATATTATCTATTCTATGGCGGTAACGTTACATGACGTCATGTTTTGCGGGCGTGCAGCCGGCTTCATCGAATTATAAGACGTTATCACGTCAAAAATGAATCTACCCTCAACAATTTAGAGGTTAGTATTGAAAATAAGTGAAGGTTTATCAACGAAACGTTTTTCGCGGCAGAAAAAGTATGAACTAGTGAAATAAATTAATAGAATTTATCTTGACATTTACTTTTGATTATGGGATAAATGTATTAACATTATTTGTTCTATAGTTTTTAAAAATATCGTAAAATTTTTGCCCCATACTAAATAAAAACATCGAACTCTAAGTACGTAATAAGATAGCGAGCACTCTATAACGCTCTATAAATGAAGTGTCATCGATCAAACAAATTTTTTTAGATATGTATTGAGTTTCAACAAAAGTTGTTCATTTTATACATACAGAGCGTGCCCTTAATTGGATGCAGGTTGATTATTAGTAACCCTGTATCATGAATACGTAAATTTGAAATCATCATCATGTCAGCCGAAAGACGTCCACTGCAGGACAAAGGCCTCCCCCAAAGATTTCCACAAAGATCTGTCCTGCGCTGCCCGCAGCCAACGATTTCCGGCGACCTTTACCAGATCATCGGTCCATCTCGTGGGGGGCCTGCCAACGCTGCGTCTTCCGGTACGCGGTCGCCACTCGAGAACCTTTCCGCCCCAACGGCCATCGGTTCTGCGAGCTATGTGCCCAGCCCACTGCCACTTAAGTTTAGCAACTCGTTGAGCTATGTCGGTTACCTTGGTTCTCCTGCGGATTTCCTCATTTCTGATTCTATCGCGCAGGGAAACTCCGAGCATAGCTCTTTCCATTGCCCTTTGGGTGACTTTGAGCCTTCTTATGAGGCCCATAGTAAGCGACCACGTCTCTGTTCCGTATGTCATCGCTGGCAACACACACTGGTCAAAGACTTTCGTCTTGAGACACTGCGGTAGTTTAGACGAGAAGATATTACGTAGTTTCCCGAACGCTGCCCAGCCGAGTTGGATTCGACGAGTGACCTCTTTCTCGAAGTTGGATCTACCTAACTGGACTGTTTGTCCTAGGTAAACGTATTCGTCCACAACCTCGAGCGTAGAGAGTCCTACTTTAAGAGGAGTGGGTACAACATGGTTATTTGACATGATTTTTGTCTTATCCATGTTCATTTTAAGACCCACTTTTTCAGAGGCTCTACTGAGGTCATTTAGCATTCTGCCGAGGTCGTCCAGGGTTTCAGCCATGACCACGATATCATCGGCAAAACGGAGGTTGGTCATGTACTCACCATTTATGTTGATGCCGAGTCCGTTCCAGTCCAGAAGTTTGACGACGTCTTCCAGTGCGGCGTATCTATACTAATATTGTAAAGAGGGTAGATTAGCATTTTTTCAAATAAACTTAAAAACTACAACACCAATTTCAAAAATCAGAAAGTCATGTATATTAGGTATTACATGGTATTACTGAGTAACATAGGCTATATTTATTACTACAGAAATTCTTACTAAACCAACCCAATGTGTGAAAAATTAGCCATAAAAATATCTTTTACCACATGGCGCTGCGGAAAATATGATAGAACAAAAAAAATATTCCACAAAATTATAAAATATAAGCAGTGCATCATCACTCGCTCAAGGTTGCGCGGTTTCAGCCTACAGCTAGACCGTTCGTCCCAGGGAACAAGTGCCAGTCAGTTGTCGGACGCACGGCTGAGCGCTCGCGCAACACGATTCCCGCGCATATTGTTATTAGATATGTCGACAACCCTCCGCGCTAGACAGGGACCGAGTTACGCGTTAGAAGAGAGCGCAAATGTTTAGTTCAAAATCGCGACAGGTATTGAGCGCTAATGCGAGATGAATTGAACTTTGTTGTGTCCCAGCAACAGTCGCTATTTATATAATTGTTTTTGCTAAGTGAGTGTTCTGTACTTGTACTAATATTTATTCTGTGATATAGGTGTTAATATTTACAAAAAACTCGACGAGACGATATGTCAAACTATTGTAGTCATATCTCTATACCTAACTTTTGTGCATTTCAAAAGATAATAGAAATAAATGTCTATCAAAATCAGACTATGTTATCTTGTTATCCATACATTTGCATTAATTAATATCCATATAAATTATTTTGTACCCATTCAAGACTGTTTTGACATCAGTTAATTCCTATTAACCCGACTGCGCAACGCAAAGGAGTGGTAATGTGTTTAACAGTCTATGTATGTATGTTCCTTTGAAGCACTATACAGACCAAACCCCTCGGCCAATTTTTATGATTCACACGTCAATCGATTCCTCTTAGCCTGGCGAGTGACACTAAAGACATGACATTAGTGTAAATGTGCTTGTTATATTCTTTTCAGTTTTTTAGGATGTAAGGACGTAGTTTGGTTCACTTTTTACGCAGTCGGGTTTTTGAGTTTTTGAATTATATTTGTTATTAAAATCGGATATTCGATTCAAACGAAATTAAAAAACCATACAAACTGTTACTATAATATTATAAAGCTAAATAGTTTATTTGTTTGAATCCGCTAATCTTAGGAACTAGCACCTATTTCAAAAATTCTTATACTTGGATATGGACTTGATATTACGAGTTAAATAGCTGTATGTTGCGGCCATGCTTTATAAAGTTCAAGAAAACAAGTTACTTCACTCAATTGTGTATTTCACTAAACTTTTACAATGACAAGTGGCTATCGTACTATCTACTAAAGCGGTCGCCGGACTGCCTTCGCCGCCCGCAACATGTGAACATGTGCAAGCGCGGGGCGAACCTCACCCCCCTTCCCAGCATCAGGAAGATCGCGCCATCCCTACGGCTGACCAATACGGCCGCTAACTCAATCCTAATTACCAATAGGAGACAAAGTGGACGCTTCATAATATATATTGTAATCGTTGCATTTCGCGGGAACCGTTTTTTGGCGGGAAGGACGCGGCCGTGCGGAGGGTTCATCATCATCATCATCATCAGCCGCAAGACGTCCACTGCTAAACATAGGCCCCCTAGATTTCCACAACGAACGGTCCTGCGCAACCTGCAACCAGCGGTTTCCAGCGACCTTTGCGAGGTCATCTGTCCATCTAGTGGGAGGCCGTCCAACACTGCGTCTTCCGGTTCGTGGTCGCCACTCGAGAACCTTTCTTCCCCATCGGTTGTCAGTTCTACGAGCGATGTGGCCTACCCATTGCCACTTCAGCTTAGCTACTCTTCGAGCTATGTCGGTTACTTTCGTTCTTTTGCGAATATCCTCATTACGGATTCTGTCTCGCAAAGAGACTCCGAGCATAGCTCGCTCCATAGCTCGCTGTGTGACTTTGAGCTTTGTTATGAGGCCTACAGTGTAACGGTTGTTACTTCTTAAAAATAATTATGTTTTTATTATAAGCTACTAATTTATAATTGCAATCAGTCTTCGTAAATCAACTTTAAAATGTCACGCGGGTTGACCAATGAGAACGGTTCGCGCCGAATGACTACCGGTCGCCGGGCCGCGCATGACTTTGCGTGACATTCTACCAAGTGAAGCTGCCTCGCGCGATAACTTAAATCACTCCTAATTTACTTGATTGTTGAATATACTACACTAGATGTAATTCTGCAAAATTACCGATAACAAGGTGTTTGATTGACTGTGATTCGTTATACCCCAAACTGGGTAAGTGTTTCTATAAATCCTATCGTGCATAAGCTAGTGATCATGACGTGAGTACATTCAAATATTATGTTCAGATTTCTTAGTTACTGCCAATCAATTCCTTTTATATATATCTTATAACCATTTTCTTTATTCTCTGAAATTGTAATATTCTTAACAGCTTGAGTTCGAAGAATAAACTAGAAAAATCAATTTTATAATTCATTACGTAGGTACCCACTTGTAATTTTTATTGAACATTATATTTGAATGTACCTAGATAGTCTTTCTTCATGCTTTCAATTGTATTTTTCATAAAATCATTGTACAAGTTTGACTGCCCTCATCCTAAGATACTATTCACTGCATTAGATACCATTGGTACTTGTTTTTGCCTTGCGCGGTTGGGATAAATGTGGCAGTCAAACAATGAATCTGGGCATATTCATAGACGTCCAAAATTATAAACTTCCAGGGTCCAACTGCACGGCAAGTACGGACGTCGCCCCCGTTTCCCTACCGAAGCGGGACTGTTCAGATAACGCCACTTGTCTCGTGCCCTACTTCCACTTGTCTCGTGCCCTACATCTGCTTACTTCGGGGACGTCTCACCACCAACGGATCCGACCCCACTGCACGCGACGGATTGCAATTTCAAGGCCAGTGTATCTTCTCCTACGGATAAACAACGTGTCTCGGTTCATGAATGTACCTTACCCCGACCCGACTAGATTTCTAATTTACTAAACTTTTCCTTTACTTTATTTTAAACTTGCTTCAAAATTTTTATTCAGTTACCTTTTTCTGTTTTTCTTAAATATATATTATCTTTTGTTAACTTACTAGTTGTCTTAATTATATCTCCCTAGATTTAGGTATTGTAGGGCAACTAGGAACGTTACAATGGCGCCCAGCTACAAAGTACATTCATAACCGAAATGCGTTGCTCTTCCTGCTGCTTTTAATAGTTTTCTCTGGTGTTGGCTACATAAATAGTCCTAAGATTTTGTTTGTTCTTCATTAGTAAATGTGTGAAATATCCTTTTTAAATTAAAAGGTATTCAAGTCGTCTGAACTTTCCTTGTTTCTTTATCTAATTTTTTTTAACTAGTTTATTATTAATTTTGTTTATTGGATATTCTCCCACATTAACTAATATTTAAATTAAGTTTGCTTCTGCAATTAGCTTTAAGTCATTACTGCTGCAATTTTCATTTTCATTGTTATACTGGTTTTGGAAACACTTACCCAAGCATAATGGCTTACGAAATAAAATTCCTCTCACTTCAAAAGGCGGAATTAGAATATGAAGTTGAGCTTCGCGGTGGTACCGGAGATTCTGTGCAAGAACTTCGTAAACAAATTATTAAACTATCTCAATTGCTACCATCTGAGGATATACTTGAATCCTATTTGGAACCTTCCGATGATATAAAGGCCATTAAAGAATCTTTGTTAAAATCTCAAGGCAACCTGACGTCTCTTAAAGCAAAGTTTGATAAAAATCTTTTATCGAGAGCGGAAAACCTATTGAATCACATTTATCATCGACTGTATAGGATCAGCGTCAATCCTGAAATTTCTGATCTTCATAAAGTGTGTGTATCAAATCTAAATTTCCAATTCAAAGACCTTAATACTCTTAAGCCTCAGCAATCACAGGTACAGTCTAAAGCTAGCACATCCGCGAACCCAGATACCATGCCGGATGGTATCAGTATTGCCGTGACATGCGATCGCGACTTTACTACTGGCACTTCTAAATTAAAATTTAACGGCAAGTCATGCGTGCGCTCATTCATCCAAAAAGTGGATGAATTTGCTTTAGCTAAAAAAATATCATACGATAAAATCCTGTCTCTTGGTTATGAAATCTTTACTGACGACGCTTTACACTGGTTTCGCGATAATAAAGACAATGCTCAAACTTGGCAAGAGCTGTGTATGTTACTCAAACAAGATTTTTCTAGAAAAAATTATGATTACCTATTAGCTGCTGAAATTCGAGCGCGCACTCAGGGTGATGGTGAAAATATTGCTGTCTACATTGCTGTAATGCAAGGAATGTTTTCTCATCTCGATAATCCCTTTTCGGAGGAGGAAAAATTAGAAATTCTTCTGCATAATATACTTCCTTGTTACACGGCAGCGTTATCTGCATCACCAATAATCCAAAACGTAAAGGAATTAAAATCGGTGTGCCTCAATTATGAAAATTTGCAGTCTCGTTCTTCTCTTTACCGCGAACCACCTAGAGTATCTAGCTCAACTCTGCTCCCTGATTTCGCTTACAAACGTACGACAAATCTATCAGTTGCGTCACCGAATCGTTTTCAATCTTACGCTTATGACAACAAAATGAAGATTACGAACTCGAACTTCAACTTTAAAACTAAGCCCAACGTGAATGCTGTGCACGAGGAGGTAATTTCGGATTCCAATGATACGGACGAAGTCAATGCTTTAGCTGCTAGTTTCTCCAGTCAAATTGAATCCAAATATTGCCCTAGATGCAGAGTAACTGGCCATTCGCTTAGGAACTGTAAAGAAGAGCGTTTCTTGATTTGTTTTAAATGCGGTAAAAAAGGTGTACGTTCATTAGAATGCTCAAACTGCAATAAAGCTTCCAAGCCAAAAAACTAACTATCAAGGATTGCGAACACAACAATACGAATGCATCAACAGGTACTAAAACTAGCCCTGCTGAGTGGGCGGAGTGGCTCAGATTCGTCACTAAATTCTCTGTATTTAATGTTGTGTCGTCAATCCGTGATACAAAATCAGAAATAAATAAGTCTAGACTATTTGTTCATATTTCTATCAAAGACAAACGTCTCACTGGTCTCCTCGATACTGGTTCTTCCGCTACTATCTTAGGCAACGGAAGTCATGAAAGCCTGTTGAAACAGGGTTTCCAAATGGAATCTAGTGATTCTACTCGATTTGTCGCTGCAGGAGGAGAAAAACTAAATTCTATTGGGATAGTTAATCTTCCCGTAGCTTTTCAAAATCAAACGCATACTCTTCAAGCTTATGTAGTTCCTAACGTTAAACATGACCTTATATTGGGAATGGATTTTTGGCGATTATTTGGACTACTACCCAAAAATCTAGACCGTATTGCTTTTTGTAATAAATCCGAAGGTAGTGTTGCCGAAGTAGATGATGGAAAACCCAAACTACTTCATGCTTACCATCATTTATCGGACGAACAAAAACTAACTGCAGATGAGATAATTGCTTACTACCATAATATATCTTATGAAAAACGAGGCTTAGGACGTACATCCTTAACTACACACTCTATCGACACTGGTGATGCTGTCCCTATTCGGCAACGATATTACAGGATGTCACCTGAAAAACAGCGTATCTTAGTTAAGCAACTAGACGAAATGCTTAAAGAAGACGTTGTTGAAGCATGCGAGAGTCCGTGGTCATCTCCAGTATTATTGACGCCCAAGAAAAACGGAGAGCTACGATTTTGCTTGGATAGCCGAAAATTGAACTCTGTAACAAAAAAAGATGCATATAGCTTACCTTACATATCAGAGATTCTCGACAATCTTCGAGACTCTAAGTATCTATCGAGTGTAGACCTCTCTAAGAGTTTTTGGCAAATTTTAATTCGAGAAGAAGATCGACAAAAGACCGCGTTCTATATACCAACCCGCGGAACCTTTCAATTCAAATCAATGCCTTTCGGACTCACAAACGCACCTGCTACTCAGCAAAGACTTGTAGATACTTTGTTCTATGGGCCTGAGTTCGAGCACAGAGTATTTGTATTTATCGATGACGTCATCGTTGTGTCCGACTCTTTTGATCAACATATTTCACTCTTAAAACGCGTCCTTCAAAAATTGACTTCGGCTAACTTAACAATTAACTTTGAAAAAAGCCAATTCTTCAGATCTCAACTTAAATACTTAGGTTATATTGTGGACTCTGAAGGCTTACATCCTGACCCTGAAAAAGTTGAGTCCATAAAAAACTATCCCACACCTACTACTAGGAAAGAGGTAAGACGTTTTTTGGGAACCGCTTCATGGTATCGCAGATTCATCCCTAACTTTAGTAGTCTGTCATCTCCTCTAAACAAACTAACGTCACAAGGAAAAAATGCTCCACCTTTTAAATGGTCTCCTGAATCGGATAAGGCATTTGAGGAACTTAAAAAGTGCCTTGCCTCTGCACCTATACTTTCTTGCCCTGACTATTCGAAGCCTTTTCAAGTTCACACGGATGCGAGTGATTATGGTATCGGTGCGGTATTAACACAGATTTTCAATGGGCATGAAAGAGTCATAGCGTATATGAGCAAATCTTTGTCTCAAACAGAGAGAAATTACAGCGCAACAGAGCGCGAGGCCTTAGCAGTGCTTGTTGCGATCGAGCACTGGCGTTGCTATCTTGAAAATGGACTCAAATTTACGGTGTTTACTGACCATTCTTCTCTAAAATGGTTCCTAAATCTGAATAACCCGACTGGAAGATTAGCTCGCTGGGGTGTACGATTGTCTGTCTACAACTTTGATATCAAACACCGAAAAGGAAGTGAAAATGTTGTGCCAGATAGTCTCAGTCGCTCGGTTCCGGTTTCCATTATAGATACGGCCCCTACCTCTACAAATACAAACGATCAATGGTATCTTAATATCTACCATGGTTGCCAAAATTCCCCTATTTCTTTTCCAAATTACTTAATCAAAAATGATAAACTTTATCGTATCATGAAAAGTAAATTTGCCCTCTTGAAAGAATTTGAGTGGAAAGAAGTTGTTCCTCAAGAAGTCAGAGTAGCCGTGATTCTAGAAAATCACTCAGAGCCGATTGCTGGACACTTCGGTATATTCAAAACGTATAATCGCTTGGCCCTTAAATACTACTGGCCCGGTATGCATGCTGACATAGTCAAGGTGGTCTCTTCTTGTGATGACTGTATAGCTCACAAACACCAGAATCATCCTATATTAGGTGAAATGGGAAGGCCCAAACACTGCTCAAGGCCATTCCAAGTAATCAGTGTGGATTTAGTTGGTTATTTACCTATGTCTAGGAAACAAAACACTTATTTGCTCGTTATAACGTGCTGTTTTAGCAAATACTGTCTTCTATTTCCTATTAGACGTGCTACTGCCGAAATAGTGACTAAAATCCTCGAAGAAGACGTATTTCTGGTGCACGGTATCCCTTCTACAGTAATAATGGATAATGGTAAACAATTCGTTAGTGCTACTTTAAAACAAATGCTTTCTAAATATAAAGTCCCTAAATTGCACTACACCCCTAAATACACACCACAAGTAAATACCGTGGAAAGATATAATAAAACAATTATGACTGCCGTTTCTACATTCATAACTAATGATCAGCGCGTCTGGGACACGTTCATACCCAAAATACAGTTCGCGATAAATAATAGCGTGAACGAGGTTACTGGCTATACACCATCGTTTCTAGTGTATGGCCGGGAGTTAGTGACCTGTGGTTCTCATTACATCAATACTGAACCGGTGGATATGGATGAGAAAATTTTTCAACCTAGAGACTATTACGCTGAAACTGTGGGTAGCAACCTTTCCACGGTGTTTAACAAAGTACAATTGTCGTTGTTACGGGCACATTCCCGAAACTGCCATTCTTATAATCTACGAAGAAAGAATATAGAGTTCGATGTAGGTGATGTGGTTTGGAGGCGAACATTCTACCAAAGCGATAAAGAGAAATACTTTAACAAGAAACTAGCCCCTAAATTCTTGAAATGCAAAGTTGTGTCTAAAAAATCCCCTCTCGTATACGATTTGGCAGACATGAATGGCAAATCTCTTGGTACATACCACATCAAAGACTTAAAGCTAATTAATTATAAAGAATAGTATAGTAGACCACTGGGTTTTTGTAGGAAAAACCCTATCCTAAAAAGGGGGGTATGTAACGGTTGTTACTTCTTAAAAATAATTATGTTTTTATTATAAGCTACTAATTTATAATTGCAATCAGTCTTCGTAAATCAACTTTAAAATGTCACGCGGGTTGACCAATGAGAACGGTTCGCGCCGAATGACTACCGGTCGCCGGGCCGCGCATGACTTTGCGTGACATTCTACCAAGTGAAGCTGCCTCGCGCGATAACTTAAATCACTCCTAATTTACTTGATTGTTGAATATACTACACTAGATGTAATTCTGCAAAATTACCGATAACAAGGTGTTTGATTGACTGTGATTCGTTATACCCCAAACTGGGTAAGTGTTTCTATAAATCCTATCGTGCATAAGCTAGTGATCATGACGTGAGTACATTCAAATATTATGTTCAGATTTCTTAGTTACTGCCAATCAATTCCTTTTATATATATCTTATAACCATTTTCTTTATTCTCTGAAATTGTAATATTCTTAACAGCTTGAGTTCGAAGAATAAACTAGAAAAATCAATTTTATAATTCATTACGTAGGTACCCACTTGTAATTTTTATTGAACATTATATTTGAATGTACCTAGATAGTCTTTCTTCATGCTTTCAATTGTATTTTTCATAAAATCATTGTACAAGTTTGACTGCCCTCATCCTAAGATACTATTCACTGCATTAGATACCATTGGTACTTGTTTTTGCCTTGCGCGGTTGGGATAAATGTGGCAGTCAAACAATGAATCTGGGCATATTCATAGACGTCCAAAATTATAAACTTCCAGGGTCCAACTGCACGGCAAGTACGGACGTCGCCCCCGTTTCCCTACCGAAGCGGGACTGTTCAGATAACGCCACTTGTCTCGTGCCCTACTTCCACTTGTCTCGTGCCCTACATCTGCTTACTTCGGGGACGTCTCACCACCAACGGATCCGACCCCACTGCACGCGACGGATTGCAATTTCAAGGCCAGTGTATCTTCTCCTACGGATAAACAACGTGTCTCGGTTCATGAATGTACCTTACCCCGACCCGACTAGATTTCTAATTTACTAAACTTTTCCTTTACTTTATTTTAAACTTGCTTCAAAATTTTTATTCAGTTACCTTTTTCTGTTTTTCTTAAATATATATTATCTTTTGTTAACTTACTAGTTGTCTTAATTATATCTCCCTAGATTTAGGTATTGTAGGGCAACTAGGAACGTTACTTAAGGACCACGTCTCAGTTCCATAAGTCATCACTGGCAACACGCACTGATTGAAGACTTTTGTCTTCAAGCATTGGGGTATTTTGGACTCCAAGATGTGCCGTAGTTTCCCGAACGCTGCCCATCCGAGTTGGATCCTTCGCTGGACCTCTTTGTCGAAGTTGGATCTACCCAATTGGATCTTTTGACCCAGGTAGACGTATTCGTCAACAACTTAGAGTGTGGTATTCCCAACAATAACCGGTACAGGTGAGACATGAACATTTGACATGACCTTCGTCTTGTCCATATTCATCCTCAAACCTACCTGTTGGGATAATATACTGAGGTCCCTGAGCATAGCACCGAGGTCCTCCATCGACTCCGCCACAATGACTATATCATCGGCAAACCGAAGGTGAGTGATGCATTCGCCGTTGATATTGATGCCATGTCCGTTCCAGTCCAGTAGCTTGAAAACATCTTCCAGCGCGGCAGTGAACAGCTTCGGAGATATAACATCTCCCTGTCTCACGCCTTTCTGTAACCGGATATGTTTTGTGCACTGGTCCTGTAATCGGACAGACATTGTGGCTTTGCTGTAAATACCCCTCAACACTTCGATATAGCGATAGTCCATGCGGCATCGCTGGAGAGACTGAAGCACTGCCCAGGTCTCGATGGAATCGAAGGCTTTCTCATAGTCCACATACGCTATACATAATGGCCGATTATACTCCTCGGTTTTCTGTATAATCTGCCGAAGCGTATGGATGTAGTCTACGGTACTATAGCCTTTTCGGAAACCGGCTTGTTCGGGTGGCTGGAAGTCGTCAAACCTGCGTGCGAGACGATTCGTGATTACCCTTCGGTAAAGTGTCGGGTCAGCTTGGCTCTGGGGTCTTTTGCCATGCTAACGACAGGTTGTGCTTGCGTAGAGGTGTATAACTGTTCATAGAACCTCTCAATCTCCTCCAAAATCTCGGGCTTCGACGAGACGACGTTACCACTGTCGGTCTTCAGTTTGGTCAATTGACTTTGCCCAAGAGACAGATTTCTTGCGAACACTTTCGAGCCTTTGTTCCGCTTGATCGCTTCTTCAATACACGAAGTATTGAAGCAGCGTATGTCGCGTCGCACACAAGTAGATATCTGTCTATTGAGCCGTCTGTATACCGTCATGTCGACCGAAGACTGCAATCGCATATCTCGCCTAACCGCCATGAGATTTAGAGTATGATCAGAGAGCTTTTGGGTTCTATTTTGGCGTCGGCTCTTATAAAATTTCCTGCCAACTGCTTGAACAGTTTTCACCAGCCTGTCGTTTATTTCGTCCGCCGTTACGCATTCATCTAAGGCTTCGAAGCGATTTTGAAGTTCGAGTTGAAAGTTATCGGGATCTTCGGTTTGAGCATAATTTGGTCGGAGCGTGGACTTCATTAGACGTGATCTTTCGAACTTAATGTTTAGATTCAGCGTGCCTCTTACAATACGGTGATCGCTGCCGGTCTTAACCCTACTGATCACAGAGACATCGCTGAATATTTGCCGTTTAGTCGTCATAATGAAGTCGATCTCATTTTTTGTGGGACCATCTGGGCTAATCCAGGTCCATTTTCGTTGTGACTGTTTCTTGAAAAAGGAGTTCATCATAAAGAGGCTCTCCCTTTCCAAGAAATCAGCTAGACGTTGCCCTCTTGGGTTCCGCTGCCCATATCCGAATCGTCCCACTCTCAACTCATCACCGCTACGTTTGCCTAATTTCGCGTTGAAGTCTCCCATCACAACTGTGAAATGTGTTGGCGAGACATGTATGGCTTTGGAGATGTCCTCATTCATGGTCTCAACCTCTTCGTCGGGATGTGTCGAGGTCGGTGCGTATACCTGTATGACCTTCAATGAATACCGGTCGGTTATTTTAAGTACAAGGTATACAACCCTGCTCGACACACTCTCGATCATTAACACGTTGTTGAGGAGAGACTTGCGGACGATAAACCCGACACCCCCTTGGGATTGTTTATCTCCCTCCCGGTAGTAAAACAAGTTGCCGGATTCGAGGGTTATTCTGTCCTCGCCCTGTCTACGGACTTCGGATAACCCTATCTACGGACTTCGGATAACCCTATGACATCCCATCGCAACTTGTCCACTTCTTCTTCCAGCTCCACAATCTTTTCGTCAGCCCTCAGCGTCCGTGCGTTGTACGTTGCGAGGTCGAGTCGTTGGGTTTGGTGACGGGGCGTCTGCCGGGGATTCTTAGCACCCCATGCTCCGCCGGAACCAAGGCTGCCACCAACGCCTGGAATAACGGAGCCGCCAGGGACTAGGGGCCGTTTCTTTTTTGTGACCATCATATGGGGGGTGTTTGCCATAGTCACCACGCTTGGCAGGCGGGTTGGTGACCGCGGAGCCAGTCCTTTGCACCGATGACGCCGCTGCCCGTCACCGGCCAGGTCAATTTAGGACTGGCTTTTAAATGGATATACCGCCATTGGTTCGGTCGTCAGAGCCTCGTTAGTCGGCAGCAGGGTGTACCGCGCGCAGGAGAGTTTGACATTTGGGGAAACTAGATGTTAAGCGCTTCCCCCTTACACCCCGGACCCCTTACACCTGCGGAGGGTTGGTTTACGACAATGTTATATTTTATATTTGTACTTACCACGGACAAAGCCGGGCGGACCGCTAGTAGTGACATAATTACAAGAGTTGAGAGTTGGACCTGTCGTTTGAAATGCAGGAAGACTTAAATATGAAATCTGTTCTTGAAAACTAAGTAGGTAGGTATCCCTACAGCATCATAAGCAGCCCACTAAATGTTCCCACTGCTGGGACTCGGGGCCTTCCCTCGCAAGGAAAGAGTCAAGGTGATAATCCACCACGCTGGCCCAGTGTGGGTTGGTGGATGACACATGACTTCGAAAGATTCTAGGTACCTACATGTCGGTTTCCTCACAATGTATTCCTTCACCGTTTTAAGTTAGCGGCATTACGCACATGACTTGAGCAAGATTGTGTTGCGCGTGGGATTTGAATTTTGATCCCGGAGTCGCCATTCTCCCGACTAGAGCAGCCGTAACCTTGTCACTATTAACTAGGTACTTACTTATTACATGACTTAGGTTATTATAAAATAAACACTGGTTTCTGTATACACTCTTTATTATTTAATGATCTCATATAACCAACCAACAACAATTTTATACATTTTATATATTAATCAGTTTTTTTACTCATATTTTTACAGACTTATCTATTAATAGATATATGTGGTTAAACTATTTATATTTTAAAAACAATATTCAAATTACCATTTGAACGATTTCTTTTTTAAATTATATCTGAAAATACATTATTTCAGTTTATAAGCTTAATGTTATTTAAATATATTTTCTTATTTATTTAATTTTAGTGACAAACATATTTTTGGGTGCGATCAATATTACATCAACAAAAAATATATTTCTAATCGATCACAACCAAAACATTATAACGTTTTAAAACTTAAATTATTTTCTTTTATACAAAAATATATAATACATTTTACATTTATTACTTATTAAAAAGCTAATATAAGTAATAAACGCTACATGACAACAAATATAATTATTTTATGAGAAAAAAAATACCAACTTCAATGTACAAATTAAACTCACACCATAATGTGAGTTAGGAAATAAATGGACGGCTTCAATAAGAAAGAGGTTTCAAAGTGTTAGAAAATATATTAGATTTTTACAATGTTTCGATTTTAGTTGCTATTTCTAAAATTGCTCGACCGATTTCGAAAAAAAAATAATGAACCTTTATTAAATACAGGGTGTATTTCCAAAAACCAAATATAAAAATCCAAATTCAGGTGTCTTCGAGTAATAGGTTTATAGGTAATAACATAAACTTTAAAAAAAATGAGAACCTCTTTGACGTCGTCTAAAAATCAATGAAATAAAATTAAATTATACGAATGTATACAAAATTACTAATATTTTTATACACATACCTCATTATAGACAATATAACATTACTGAAATTGCAATTAAAAGAAATGACATACAAATTTGCTGAGGGTAAAGTACCTAGCATGGAGCTTTACTATTTAATCGCATAAATACATTTGAATGAAACTATGCGGTTAACAAAAAAAAAAAAAAATTTCATAGAAGGTTTAAAGAATTATTTTTTACACAACAATAATTGCAAATTAATAATAAATTCAGCAACTGCTCAGGTCTTTCAGATTAAAGACACGGCAGTTAACAATAATCACCTTATAAATATATATCTGAAAAGTGAAGAAGTTAGAATACATCCAAAAATAAATTAAAAGAAAACAGAAAATAATATAACAATATAATATCTATTATTAGTAATTATTAACTTGTAAATATTTTGTATATTATTTCATATTTTTTAGTAGTTCAAGTTCTTTTATTAAATTATGTAGTTTTATCTATTTATGAAAATATTGATTAATAAACTTTTTAATAATCATCATGACACACAATCAATCTTTGAGTTATTTTTATTGTTAATATAGGTACACATTAAATTGTTAAATATTAATAAAAATGCATTATAAATAAGTAAGTAGTAAGCATACAAGTTATATAATATCATAAAAAAAATAAGAAAAATGACAATAAAATAATGAGGACAGTAATATTTTATATGTAACTTTGGATAATCATAGCCAAGTTAGGCCCGGGGGGGGGGGGGGGGGTGTCTAGCTCCTAAGTAATAAGCTTTGCTGTTGTGGTCTCTTTCATTTCAAGACAGAAATGAGAGAGAGAAAGACCGCAAAGCAAAGATTTAAGCATTTTAATAAAGTGGCAGTAAGGCAGATTTACTTCAAATACGGGCTTTCAAAATGTAATCTAATTTAGTACTTATTTAACATTTATCAAGTATTCAATGAAATTATTACATTTGTATATATTTATGCTAATTAAATGAGAGCAGTTTATCAATTCACAAATTTTTTAAATGTTTGAAATATCTGCTAATTTACGCCGGGCCTTATAATCCCATATTCTAACTATATATTTAGGACCCTAAATATATATTAGTTGTATAATAATGCCGTGTCTGTTATTCTAAATATATACAGATTATACTTCAGATTATAGTTAGAATAAAGTCTGTATTATAGAGCAACAAAGTATATAATTAAAACTAGTTTATACAAAGAAAATAATAAATACTTATATTAAATTATATATTAATATCTTAAACAAGTAATTTATGTTTGAGACAGGATTAAAAAGGCGGTAAATGAGGTTGAAATTAATAATAAACATGACCATCATGTATGAAATGATCTAGACTTCGCGCCACCACTCGTGACCGTTGGCGAAAGGAGCCACTGTCGTATTCCACAATGACAGATGAAACCTACGATATAGTGGCTTAGTTCAATAATTTCGCCAAAGGACTTCAGTGATGGCGCGGAGTCTATCTCTAAAATTCCCTATCAACCTTATAGATTTTACTTGTAAATACTTCCCAGTATTACTACAGCCCGAAGTTGTGACTAAGAGTTCACGAGCACTAACCGTTAGATGGCGCTAATATACAACTAATGTTTAAAATGTCTTACAACCATGATAGAAAAATGTATGACTTTTTCACCACACACTATAGTTGTCAAAAAATAATATACCTGTTTGACATTTGAAAAATATCGTAGAATTTAACTTGGAACGAAAACGTAAGATAATTAAAGATAAAATATTATAATTAATTACGTTAAGTTACAATAATCCATATAAGTAAGTACATTCAGGTTACATCACTAGATCCCTCGCGATGACAAATGTCAAAAAAATATAAAATCTTTTATTTTTTGACGACTATTTTAGTACTATTCATTACAGGATGTTTAAAGGGTCGTGTGGATAGCAAGTCCACGATATTTCGTTACAATTTCATGCACCATCTTCACAAGCGAACGGTAAATTTCCCGTAACTAATAATACCAGTGTGGTGAACTTCGATAGCTTAGAACAATATTCTTTCACCACTTTTCACCAATAACAAAAATAAAAGATAACAAAAGAATTATGTTTGCGTCAAAGTTGCTTATTTCTCGTCAATAGATGGCGCTGTACTAAATCTACCTGAATATAACAACCGAAATGGAGTGACAAATGAAATTAAAATACGATGGATGGTGTAATTTCGAATCCGATCCAAACCTTGCACCTAGGTGTTGTTTTTTTATTTTCAAAGTATTAATTTAGGTATATCTACTTATTTTTAGGTGATATACCTATTCTTAATACATTCTCACAGGCAATTATATCTACGTTTTTTAGATAAGTAAGATTTGACTTAACAGAACTTGACAAATAATTTGCCATTTTCGTTTACTTTAACGTACAAAACCCTGTGCGACAAAAACCGGAAAATTGTTAATTGGGAGAAAATACAAATTAAGTAAGTAAGTAAATATTGCAGCATTTGCCAATGGACGGAATTGTTCAAAGTCACTTTTGGGCACGCCAGAGAAAATATTGATGACTTGTAATAACAATCTATGCACAAGAGAAATCAAAGCACTTGGATATTTTTTTTGAAAGCCCTATGGCTATTTTCCTCAGATGGATGCTAAGGCCTAGAAAATTAGAAGACTACGTATTAATAGATTAATTAATAATTTACTAGAGTAAATTGGAAAACAACGTAGTAATCTAAAACATTTCAAAATTCCGTAGTAATATTTTCTGACGTGGCAAATTAAATCTGATAGAAGAAATAATACTTGTGTAGCAGATCACTTAGTTGTAGCTTAGTTTAGCGGACGGAGATGGCAGGCGAGGCCGAGGTTCGCGGTCTCGGCTAACAGATGGCGCTTTTATAAATCTATCTGAAGATAACGTTGCTGGTGTGGGAGCGGTGCGAGCTATTCTCGCGGGTGGTGTGGCGCCGGAATGGGTTCCAGGAGGGAGCGCGTCTGGCTGAAGATCTGGAAATAAAAAACAATGTGTTTGCTTATGTGAAAACTAAAATAAAACTGACTCATAGAAATTACTATTAAAACTTTTGAATGATTTTAATAATTCAAAATGAATTTTTTTTAGTAATAACATGGGTGGGTGGACTTCACACAACACTATCTGACCCCAAACTAAGCAAAGCTTGTATTATGGCGGCCAGATAGCTGATATAATACTTATATGTATGTATATGTTTAAATGCATACTTATTACACACAGAAAATTGAATATAGTAAGCATAGCGACACGACAGTAGTAACAGCGAGACAGCAACAGCTGACTGTATCTTTCTCTCTCGGGCACACTCGGCGGTCGCGAGTTCATCCGAAGGTATCTTTCACTTCCAAACGGAATCAGCCTCGTTCACAGGCTACGAAAAAATCTGTGTATAGTGCGCCAAAAGACTTCACTTAAAAAATAATTTCAGTCAGTGGATAAATCTCTTATTTATCCATAGGTTTGAAGTTACGGCTGGTCTACTCGGGAGAGGGGTGACTGCCGATCCGCAGTCTCCCAGGTTCGAATCCCACACGCGCCATTGTCTTTTCGGAGTTTTCAAATTAACAATGGCGAAGGACATACACTGAGAAAACTTGCTTGTCGCAGGAGATTTAACTCTTTAAACACTAGTGAAGTCTACCAACCCACAACTTGTTCAGCGTGTTACACTTATTATGGCCTAGATCTCACTACTTCTACACTACACTCGTTCTCCGTGCGTCTTTTTATTTGGGGGAAATACATTTAGGTATGACCATGGTGGGGTATGTCAGGCTCTACACCATGGTGGCGGAAATGGTGCACCTACCGACTAAAACCCCCACAGGTTTCACCGGGATGATCTGGGGGTCAGAGTCGCGGAAACACTTTTCGCACTCACTAATGTCTCTGACCCAGGGCTAGATTTAGAGGTGTGGAGGCCCCGGGGTCGGGGCATCGTTGGGGACGTTGAAATACACCTTAATACCCCGTTTACATTATTCCAGTCCAGCGACCGAACCCAGCGCTGGATTGCTTACTGGAAGAATGTAAACCGGCACTGGAATGCATTGGCACAAATGGTTTAAAGTTAACGTTTTTATCTTTTGATAAAGTTACTAGTCGGAATTTGATTTTTCCCGAAGTCTCTGTTGTGGATGCCCCCCGTTTGTGGAGGTCCCGGTTGCCCTCCCCTATATCCAGCCCTGCCCTGACCCACAAGCCTTGCCCTTGCAGTGACCTTGCGGAGGGAGTCCACACGTATTTGGCTACAGTGATTCGCCGGAAACCAGCGGCGCGTCACCTTCGAGACCTATCCCTAGGTGGAGTGCCGGAAGGGTACAACATGCGTCTGTATTAACACATAGCAGTTCCTACGGTTACAGTATGAAACGTATATTTATAACACGCTTTTATTATTAGCTTCACTTGTAACTAACTATGTATGTAAACAAATCTTGGAATCTTAATTTGACCTACTTCCCGGTCTTCGATTAGGATGAAATTTTGCACACGCTCTGAGTTCTGATGACAATACAGGACTAGCTAAGAAACGTCATTACAAATCCAATATGACGGGCTCCCCAAAATGGCGGACTGACTGTTTGAAATCCACCCCCATGACATGGGTATCAAATGAAAGGATTTGTTGTCAGGAATACGAAAAAACGTCCGTAATTGGGCACACTGTTTGTACATTTAAGCTACTTTAAGATCTTTGTAAACACAGCATGGCAATAAATGAATTCTTATTCTTAAAAATAGTCACGTGACTTAAGTCCAATTTGGCGGACAGCCTATTTGAAATGCACTCTCATGATATGGGTATCAAATGAAAGGGTTTGCTGTTAAAAATAAGAAAAAATAGTCACGTGACTCCAACATGGCGGACATCCAAGATGGCGGATTGCCTATTTGAAACGCACCGCCATGATACAGGTATTAAAAAGGGTTTGCTGGATGGTATACAAAAAAATAATCACGTAACCTTTTTGTAATTTTTAGTGCATGCTAAAAGCGTGTTTATTAGTTTTTTAAACTATTACTATTTGTAACCTTTCTGCTTTTTTGTGACGTTTAGTAAAGACTAATTTGTGATAAGAACGTCTAGGCGTCTAATACGTTGCCTGAGTGGGTTTTCCCCGATGGTTACAATCTTTGTGTCTTCAAATTGAGAGTGAATCGGTTTTTTCTAGGTAAACACGCTCCATCGTAGACCGCATCGTCGCTTAACATCAGGCAAGATGGCGGTCAAGTGTAAACCTATAAAACTTAAAAAAAAAATTGGCAGTCACTGCCGATAGAAGTGAAAACTTGCTGTTGCCCTGGTACTGGTACCTAGGGGCAAACGCAACTCTTTTATATTTCTGTTGTCCTGGTATCTGGAGATAAACGCTGGGCTGTTGGAGGTAGGTAATCGAAACTCTTTACTGTTTCTGTTGCCCTGGTACCTACCTGGCCGTTTTTACCGAGTTTACCCGAAGATTTCATATCCGATCCGATCCATTATCATATCCAAGCGTGACGATTGATGAATCCATTTCACAGCCCACGAAAATTCTGTCTATAGCGCGCCTAAAGAAGTTTTCACTTCAAAAAGAGTCATCTCATGTTATGTTACCTGGCGGTGACAGCGGTGGAGCCACTGGAGGCGGTGGAGGCGGCCGACACGGAGCCCTGGTTGGAGTTGGGCGGCCGGGGGCTCTCAGGGGACGACTGCGGGAACACAAATATACTCTTATTCTACGGTTATCATCGGAACAACTTTCCAAGCATGGTACAGACAAGGCTAGGCTAAGCAGGCTAGGCTGGTCTACTAGATTGAAGTCTTGTCACCACAGAGTACTCAAATCAAGTACTTAGAAATATTGCTTAATTTTATTGAAGTAAAAAAAAAATTGGCAGTCCTAGGAACTGCCAAAAGAAGTGAAAACTTATAACTCAGAATTTGATAGCTTACTTGGAAACTACACGGGTGTAACCGGAGAGCTTGGCCTCGCCATCTTGGCATGGCCATCTAGAAATGCGTCAGCATTTCCCATTGGCTCACGCATTTCTAGATGGACATGTCATGATGGCGAGGCCACGCTCTTTCAGCATTTCCCATTGGCTGACGCATTTCTAGATGGCCAATCGCCAAGGTCCCGAGTTTACCCGAAGATTTCTTATCATACCCGAGCGTGACGGTAGAATCCAATTTACACCCCACGAAAAATCTGTCTAGGCGCGCCTAAAGAAGTTTTCACTTCAAAAACTTCTGTTGACGCACCACACACAGATTTTTCGTGGGGTGTAAACGAAACTCAGCGTCACGCTCGGAAATGTTCGAAGGAACCTGGGACCGTCAAATATACCAGGGCGAGAAAGATAGTCAGTTGCTGCTATCTGTCTGTCACTGTCTTTTTTAAATTTATTCTTGACCATGGATACTAGTCCTTCAGCCGCATCTGTCATTGTCGTGTCGCTCTATTTATTACTGTATAGGTACATTAACCGTTTTTTTTTTTCATTAGCAAAATTGTAACAGGCTATGTAGACAATGTAGCATATTAAAACTGTGCAATAAGGTTACCCTTAAAGTCAATATGCAGATGGCCATCAAGGATAGAAATGCAGTCGTGGTGGAGGCGCTGAGCCGGGAGGAGGTGACCCAGAAAATAAAATAGTCCTAGAATTAGCAAGAAAATGTTCCCTACTCTCCCCTATTTCCTTTTCTTCTCCAATCCAAGATTCATGTAATAAAAAGAAAACGAATGACAAAGGTCAAGGACCCCGGAGTCGGTGGAGCTGTAAAATTTCAATAATAAAAAAAAATCTTTAAGTCTATATTACAGAATCTGTAATTAGTTGAAATTTACAAAAATCCTGCCTAAAAGTATGATCAATTGGTCATGTTTCTAAACATTTACACGATGACGTCACTATTAACAAATGGTACCTATGACGGCAGGGGACCGGCGCTTCTACCGCCTAACGAAAAACGCTTTGACGCTTTGACATTGCTGTCTCTTTTCTTCTCGCTTGAAATGAAAGAGACGGCAATGCCAAAGCGTTTTTCGTTAGTCGGTAGACCCCCGGGCGCACCTACCTTGCAAAACTACCCACTTTTTATAATTTGAATTATGTACAACAAAAATATAAATAATCAATAAATATTCGTGGACAATTCACACACAACACCATCTGACCCATCTAAGCAAAGCTTGTATGATGGCGGCCAGATAGCTGAGATAATACTTAAATAGTTGTAATACATACTTATTATACATAGAAACACCCAGACACAGTGCAAACATTTGAATTCATCACACAAATATTTGCACTGGGTGGGAATCGAACCCTCGGCTTCGCAGACAGGTACTACCAACTAAGCCACGAGGCCAGTCCATATTTATATTTATTTTATCTAGAAAGAAATACCTACCTACTCCGTTTATTTTTTAAGTTATATTGCTAACTTTTCCTTCAGACTTTCTTGGGCTTCGGACCGGAACAATACATCCAATTTAACTGTTTCAATCTTTATACGCTAGAATCTTTAAAAAGATAACGTACCCATTCTTGCATATTAAAAAAGTTGGAATCAGCTATTTATAACAATCACTAATTTACTAAACAGTTTGTGCTTACTTACTGGTACTTGTTTAGTTATCATTCCACCACCATTATCGATACACACACAACCTGATTGTATTTTAGCGAGTGCTAACTGCTCTGGCACCTTACTTCGCTTTAAAACTTGAGCAATGTCTGATACATCAAATTAAAAACGCGTTTTATTTCACTCTCAAAAAAAAGATCACTACAACTGTACAGATGCACTAGTATTTTTACAACACACAAACTATCATCGACTGACCTTGACTGTGATCGAACCGTAACTAAAGAAATGCAAGTGATTATTAAATTTGAGGGTAGGCGGGCGTCACGGTTGGGATTGTTCGACCTTGACAATGAATTTACACATGTAAACAAAGAACGCTGAATACGTCCACAACAAAACTCGTGCGGAAAGGATGTCAGTGACCATAAAATACATAATTTCCGTGAATTTTTTCATCAGATATTTGATTGTTTTTCAACTTGTTGTATTTAGTAAAGGCAGTAGACAACGCTTGTAAAATTTAATTAATGAAAAAAAAATAACGGTGTATAATCGTTTTCATTTTTAATTATTAAACTTTATTTAGTAGTTGTTTAATAATTTAAAAAATAACTTATTTTCGTTTCTTAGTTCACTTTTGCCGTGCGGTCCCATTTTTTACAAACATTTTTTTTTCTTCCGTACCTTATGCGTATGATGGTCCATGGGCGTGGCGAGGCGCAGCGTGAGCGCGTCCCCCGCGCGCTGGATGAGGCGCACAGCGTCCGCGTGCGCGCTCCACTTCACGTCGTGCGCGCCGATCGAGATTATGAAGTCTCCCTCGCGCATGCCGCCGATCTGTGAACCACAACCATCACTCAGTTCTCCTAGCTGTCTGTACAAACGACGCGTCGATAACTGGCAACTGTTTTTTTTGAATAATGAGTGACGAGACGAGCAACATGCCTGCCACATAACAGCACAGTGGCACGCACGCAGCTATTGAATAGTATAGAAAATATATTGGAACATGAAGCATCCAAATCATTACCTAGCACTGCACTGCGCTCGTCACCCAGCGATATAAAATGTTTCATCTCTAAGCCCTGTTATTTTGTCTGGAAACATTGCCCTTCAAACCGGAACACAGTAATATTCGCACATTACTGCTTGGCGGTAGAATAACTGGTAAAGGTGTGGTACTTCCCCAGATTCTGCCAAGAGTTCTACCACTACAAAAACACTTTTCTATAGATCAGCTACCTATACAAGAACAAAATCATTTTTTTTTATTTACTCCCGACTATATCGGATTTGTAAGCCAAACCCTTTCTTTCATTTTTTTACCCATATTGGGAGGTTGTAAAAAAATTAAATTGAAGTGAAAACTTCTTTAGGCGCGCTATAGACAGAATTTTCGTGGGTTGTGAAATGGATTCATCAATCGTCACGCTTGGATATGATAATGGATCGGATCGGATATGAAATCTTCGGGTAAACTCGGTAAAAACGGCCAGGCCAGGACCAGGGCAACAGAAACAGTAAAGAGTTTCGATTACCTACCTCCAACAGCCCAGCGTTTATCTCCAGATACCAGGACAACAGAAATATAAAAGAGTTGCGTTTGCCCCTAGGTACCAGTACCAGGGCAACAGCAAGTTTTCTCTTCTATCGGCAGTTCCTATGACTGCCAATTTTTTTTGTCCGCCATTTTGTGGAGGCGGCCATCTTGAATCGATATTAATCAAACAGAACCACCACGTACGGAAACTAACCTTCAAATAAAAAAAACCGCATCGATCCGTTTGAGCTCTACGGTGTTACAGACACACACACAGACAGACAGATATCGAGGTCAAACTTATAATACCCTCTTTTGGTTGGGGGTTAACTAAGCATAGTACGATGCATAGACATACCACTAAATGTTCTCACTGCTTACTCTTACAAGGAGACAGAAGGCTATAATCCACCACGCTGACCCAGTGCGACTTGGTGGACCGACTAGCTTTACCTTACCCGCATACAATGCATGATCACATTTTATGAACCTGGTCAGCAGGTCTACTACTAAGTCCGATAAACGATACATCGGCCGAACTTGTGGAAGTTTCCTACCTCGATAAACAATCGGTCGGTTGATCGAATCGGCCGTTTCGTTCGATCCGACCCTCATCCGACCTAAGTCTATAACTTCTGATCGAGATGTATCGATCCGAATGTTTTTCGTGGTAGGCTACAGATCCAATTCAGCTGTCGGTCGGATCCGATCATTCGGACTTTGTTTTCATAGAAGACCTGCAGGTTTCTCTAAGACTATTTGACGGGGCCTAAGTCTTCTGGCCCTAAAGAAATCTTATCCTCTACAATGAAATTCTTCTAACTAATAACTAGCATCGTAATGGCAAACTTTATGGTTATCACATTTGACTGATTTGAGTTTAAATTTGTCGATACTTACATCAGCCAACGAGTTGGGTTCCACCCCCGCTATAACGACCGGCGCGTCTCCTCTCACCGAAAACCCAAATCCTTCCTCTTCCTTCCCATTAGCCACGTTATATTCACTCGCTACCCTCCTCAGAGGTTCTTTCCTTCTCTCCCTCCCATTCTTAACTCTCCCATTTACATACTCTCCGTTCTCCGCAGAAGACTTGCTTCTATAATCATAGTCTAAGACTTTAGGATGATAATCATAATTGTTGTTATAACTGTTGATATAAACTCCATTAGTCTTCGTTACTTTATGCAATTTCTTTTCAATATCTTCGGTGTATTTCTCATCGCTTCTGATTATTTGGCTGTAATATGTTGAATTGTCTTCTGATCTGTCTCGTTTTTCGCTGTGTCTGTGTTTGAGGGGTCTGTCTTCTTCTTCGTGGTTCCCGTTTCTTAGTCTTCTGGAACCTTCTCGGTGTTTCTGGAGTTGGATCAGGCGAGGGGCGCTCCAGTGCCGCTTGGCGGAGAACACGGCGATGGGGCCGAGGGATTTGAAGAGATCTTCGACGCGGTGCTGGGCGAAGTCTGGGGGCGTTAGGGCCAGTTGGAATTTTGATGATGCTGGAAACGATATTAACGTATGTTAGATATTAAAATTGCAGGAAAGATATAATATAAACTTAAGTATGAACATACATATCCATTTATGTGAAAAAAGAATCGTTTTTTAATTGTAACAAAAATAAAAGTCGAGTAAAGGATACTAAAATTAAAGTTACTCGAAACATGGGAATGGGAAAATATCAATATAAGCCAAAACCTAGAGTAAAATGAAAAAGAAACATAAGTGATAGCATGAAGAGACGGAAAATGAAATACAGTAAAGGTAAACAAAATTTGGCATAACACGGATAGAACCGCAATGAAACTAAATAAATAAAATGGAACTAAGATTTAACGAAATAAATTGAAACAACTAAATGTAGACCAAGCATTCCCTCTTCATGCACGAGAAGACTTGACTACGCCGTGGTCTTCTCGTAACCACGCCGGTTGTAACTCTGTCGATATATTGCGGTAATTTTCGCGCGTATCTTGTATGTTTGTAAATGTCTTTATTCCCACGTATCTTCCAAACGGCTGGATGGATTTTGAAATTTATAGAAATTTACAAACATACAAGAGACGCTCGAAAATTACCGCAATATATCGACAGTTACAACTGGCGGGGTTATGAGAAGACCACGGCGTAGTCGTCGTAGAATCGTCTTAATCACCCAAGTGTACTTAGATGGTGTTTTTTATAACATAATGTTTTTCCACTAGATGGACAGATGACCTCACAAAGGTCGCTGGAAACCGCTGGTTGCAGGTTGCGCGGGACCGTTCGTTGTGGAAGTCATAAGGTATGAAGGAGGATGTAAGGTATAAGAAATGTTCGGGTGAACTGGCCATTGGCCATCTAGAAATGCGTCAGCCGATGGGAAAAGCTGAAAGGGCGTGCCCTGGCCATCTAGATATGCGTGAGCCAATGGGGAATGCTGACGCATTTCTAGATGGCCATGCCATGATGGCCACGCCACGCCCTCCGATTATACCCGTGTAGTTTCCAAAGTAAGCTATCAAATTCTGAATTATAAGTTTTCACTTCTATCTGCAGTTCCTATGACTGCCAATTTTTTTTATCTGTAAATTTTTCGCAGTCGGATTTTTTTAACCCTTCAGTTGAGATTCATTTTAAGACAAATTCTATGAATAGATTTCACTAGTTCATAGTTTTTTTTAATACTCCTGCCGAAGAAGTGTTTAGATGATAAAGCTTCACTTATGATTTGTTTCGTCAAAACTAACCTCAAAATTCTTGAGGGTAGATTAAATTTTTTTCACATGACGAAGTCATATCCGGCGCCGAACCCATATGGGCTCTCCCTGCCGCTTGACGGGTAAATGAAAGTTATAACAATATGAGTTTAAAGCCATGTATACGTACGCAGGATACACGGCGCGTCGAGCGGGTCCGCGAACTCGTCTGCCGGGGGAGCGCTCTCCCGGGCGGCGCGCTCCAACGCCGCGCGGACCACCAGCGACACCGCCTCCTTGCCGCGCAGCTCCCTGCAACCACAACAATAACGATCACTAATGAGCTGATGTTCTTTTTAGTAAGTTACGGCTGGTCTAGTCGAGACAACGGCGCCTAACAATCTCTCCGGATTGGCCGGTCTCCACCCATGGATCTACTATACCGAATCACTTTTTGAAGTGAAAACTTCTTTAGGCGCGCCTAGACAGATTTTTCGTGGGCTGTGAATTTAATTCATTCGTCACGCTCGGGTATGATAAGAAAGCTTCGGGTAAACTCGGTACCATGGCTGTTGGCCATCTATAAATACGTCAGCCAATGGGAAATGCTGAAAGGGCGTGGGCAGGCCATCATGGCATGGCCATCTAGAAACGCATCAGCCAATGGGGAATGCTGACGCATTTCTAGATGGCCATGCCAAGATGGCGAGGCCACGCCCTCCGGTTACACCCGTGTAGTTTCCAAGGTAAGCTATCAAATTCTGAGTTATAAGTTTTCACTTCTATCGGCAGTTCTTATGACTGCCAATTTTTTAGATAATTCTAAATATATCATATTTTACATGTAAAATTGTGTAGCTGAATATAGTCTGCTAATAGATGGCGCTCACAAACCTGCACATCCGCTGCAGACGTAAAGCTTCCTCGTATAGCGCGATGGCCTCGTTGTTGTGCGCTCGGCCCAGAGACACCAGGTCTGCGTCTTCTTCTTTGCCTAACAAACGAACAAATGATTTATAAGCAGTTGTAACAACAATGATGTAATTTTCTTAAATACTAGCTGTTACCCGCGACTTCGTCTGCGGGAAATAAATACTAAGGTGACTCAGGCAGTACCTACCTATTTCTATACCCAGACACATTTACGGTTACTAAAAACAGCTTATAATAAAACAATTTTATACAATTTCATCAAAATCGGTTCAGTTGTTTAGGTTTGAAAGCATAAGAGACATTTGTCCCCAATTTCAACTCCAAATTCACCCCCATACAGATCGAAATTACAAAATTGCTAGGACAAGCATTTATTTGCTTTGTGTCAAGTGTCTCTAGATACAAAATTTGACATCTTTGAAAATGACGAATTTTCATACAACCGTTCATCCCTTGTTTCACCCTCTTAGGGGTTGAATTTCGCAAAACCCCGTCTTAGCGAGCGCCTACGTGCTAAAAGGGACCTCCATGCAAAATTTCAGATTCCTAGCATTTGTAGTTTCTGAGATTCCTTGATGAGTGACCTTTCGCTTTTATATATATAGATAGAAGATAAAACGACTTTGATTTAAAATTAAACTTTTCGACATTTCTTGTATACCTACTTGATAAAAATTTTTATTTTTTTGAAACCTACGAATAGGTACTTAGGTACGTTGTGTCCAGGGTAGCGATTCTAAGTCCATTCGGTTGCATCCGACACGGGATCACATCTCTCAGTTTTTTTTTAAATTAAATGTGACGAGATGAGCAGGACATGTGCCTGATGGTAAGCAACATGCCTGCCACATAACAGCACAGTGACATGCAGCTATTGGAACATGAAGAGTCCAAATCATTAACTAGCACTGCACTGCGCTCGTCACCCAGAGATCTTAGTTGTTATATCTCTAAGCCCTGTAATTTATTTGGAAACATTGCTCTTCAAACCGGAACACAGTAATATTTGCACATTACTGCTTGGCGGTAGAATAACTGGCAAAGGTGTGGTCCTTCCCCAGGACTACCAAAAACTACTTGTCTTATCTGTTTAGCATGACAGAGACGGATTGTCAATCCGATTCCGAACCATTCGGATTGCATTTAGAATCGTTACCCAGGTAAGCAAAACAACAAGCTAATAACAACTGGGTTTATCTGCTACGCAGTAGATACATGAATTCCTTTAAAAGTATAAATAAAAAATGGCCAAGTGCGAGTGGGACTCCCGCACGAAGGGTTCCTTACCATTAGCAAATAAACGGCGAAAACCTCTGGCTTTATTTGAATTCCGTATACATAAACCATCGCAGTTTCCACAGACTTTTAACAAAAGATTTTCTATTTTTTTTATGTAGATAGCTATCGATTTTAACGACGAGGTCGCATGCTCGTTTTAGTGTACTAGTGGCGCCATCTAGTTTGCTTGGAGCGGACTAATCGAGCAAGGAACGGTAAAAAATCAAGTTTGTTGTATGGGATCCCCCCGTTAAATATTTATTTTATTTTTAGTATTTGTTGTTATAGCGGCAATAGAAATACATCATCTGTGAAAATTTCAACTGTCTAGCTATCACCGTTCGTGAGATACAGCCTGGTGACTGACGGACGGACAGCCAAGTCTCAGTAATAGGGTTCCGTTTTTACCCTTTGGGTACGGAACTCTAAAAATCTTTAAGTAAATCCGAATATAAAAGCAGACAAATACTTGAAAGGCTAATAATTTAATATTAAGTATGAAATTACCGTTATCGCTTCGGTCGTCTCCGGCGTAGAGCGTGGCGAGTCGGTCGCGCATGCGCGCCGCGTCGCTGTCCTCCGCGTGTAGCAGCGCCACCGCGCAGAACTGGTGCGCCAACGCTGCGGATACACATCGGTGAGTGTGCTACTGAGATACACTATACATATACACCTTATGTTTTTTTTTATAAAGAGTGACGAGACGAACAGGACATGTGCCTGATGGTAAGCAACACGCCAGCCACATAACAGCGCAGTGACATGCAGCTATTGGAACATGAAGCGTCCAAATCATTACCCCCCCTACCCCCCCAAGCCCCCCCCCCAGGTACCCCCTGGACTGCGCTCATCACCCAGAGATATAAGATATTGGATCACGTGTTTGGTGTTTCACCGAACACTTTAAGACAACAAGTTTAAATAAACACTATCGTAAGCTGACCCCATCTATATCATCATCATCGTTGGGAAGAGTGAGTTCACTCTTGCCGTTCTAGTCGGTTGCAGAAAGCTGTGAACCCGGACGTTTTTACCTATTCTTTGTCAAAAACCAAAAAAAGTAGAACCACAGCATACCTCGCCGCTAGCGATTCTAGGGGTCAAGTAGATTGGTAGCTGTAAATCACTCACGCTACACACAGAGACGCAGTTTATTACCAATTTTAAGGTGCTCAGGCCATATCTACGGTTTATATCGATGTTTAAGACGACAACTTTAAATAAACAACACGCTTACGTAACCTAACACCCGTTTTCCCGCCATTTTTCTCGCTTTCGCGGCGGTGTTGCGAGTGGTAATAAATAATAAATAGTTCACAATTTTTTATTGACACCAAAACACAGATATAAGTCAACAGTATACAGGGTTATTGCTAATCAGCCTGCATCCGTTTAAGGGCATGTTCTGTATATTTAAACAAACAACTTTTGTTCTACAACTTTCGTTAAAACTCAATAGATAACCCAAAAAAAAAGTGTTTTTTGCCCTTTTTTGTACTGTTTAGCGAATTTTTAGTGTTTATTCGCTTCGGCACATCATTTTTTGCGCGTTAAATAGCGTACGCGCTCTTGTTACGAATTGTTACGAAGAGTTCGATGCTTTTAGACCGTGCAATTTTTTTTTATTTTTTTTTAAACTGTAGAACAAAAGTTGACGTATTGAATGTACCTAACATCCCCTTAAAAGGATGCAGGCTGATTACCAGTAACCCTGTATAAAAGGTATAATTAAAATAGTCTTAATGTAATTACAATTAAATCATTGCAAATGTCAAATTAATAAAAGAAATAATAATTATAGTTAAAATTGTAACAAAATGAAGGTTTCATTCTTACCTTTATAGTATTCAGTCTTGACGTGTACGAGGGATACCCACGAGTATGGCACGTAGTTAAATACTCCTTCTGTCTGCATCTGGATGACAAAACAACGCGTTAAATAGAATAGAATAGAATAGAATAGAATATAATTTATTTCATTGATAACACACACATTACAATTTTTTACAAAATGGTTGTATGGTACACTATGAAAATGTCAAATGTAAATTAAAATATAAATAACAATCAAATACAAAACATTTGATAATTAATTTCCTTTCCTTTTTTTTACAGTTAAAAATGCTGTATAAGGGCATTTTATTCATTTAATTATTTAATTATGTCTATACTAACATTAATTTAATTTTATGTCTACACATTTATAAATAACATTTTGAAATTATTAAATTATTATGTCAGGTATCAGTCCAATTGTAATTGGTGTAGTCATTGCTTAAATATTCTTTTAGTGTATAAATGGTCTTGTCTAATAAAATAACCTTGACTTTCTTAAGAAACTCTGTGTCACTTGTCAGGGTTTGAATTCCCGATGGGAGTTTATTATATAATTCCTGGCCTCGGATGAGTGGAGTTCTATTAGACATGCACAATCTGTGTGGTATAGGTTCAAAATACATTCTGTTTCTACTAGATTTTACCCTATTGGTTCTATGGAGCTTGTATTTACTTATATTTTGCCTAACATATTTTAAAATTTCGAAAATATAAAGTGACACAGATGTCAAAATCTGCAAATCCCTGAAATGGTTTCTACATGACTCTTTACACTTGATACCAACCAAAACTCTGATTGCACGCTTTTGTATTTTCAAAATTCTCTCGTAATCTGTTGCACTTCCCCATACAATTATACCATACGACATTATAGAATGGACATATGCATAGTAAACTTCTTTCAAACATTCAGAGGAGGTGATAGTTTTTAATTGTTTGAGAGCGAACACTCCTCTGGACATTTTTTTGCATGTGATATCTATATGATTTCTCCATGTTAGCGAGGAATCAATTTCAAATCCTAACATTTTGACAGAATTTGTTGTGTATAATGTAGAAGTTCCTAAGTTTATTGGGAAAGTATTCCCTTTAGGTGTTAAGGGGTTGAAAAACATAATGTTTGTTTTGTCCTTATTTAAATGAAGTCCATTTTCCCCAAACCAGCCATCTAATTTATTGAAAGTGGCTTTAAGTTTACTTATCAGGTTATCTGTATTATCATCTGAAACAATTATTGTGGTATCATCTGCGTACTGTATGATGTCACCCTGAATATCTAATTGATTTATATCATTGATAAAGAGGAGAAAAAGAATATTTCCGACTGATGATCCTTGCGGTATACCTATGCCAATAGTCTGTGGATTAGATCTGATGCGACTTCCTTCATTTTTTATTTCTACCGTTTGTTCACGATTTGATAAGAAAGATTCAATGAGTTGTAGATTTCTACCCCCTATGCCATAAGTTTTAAGCTTCTGTGACAAAAGCTCATGATTTACCGAATCAAAAGCCCTGGAGAGGTCTAGAAATATAGCAGCGACTTTTTCCTTACGTTCAAGACAGCCCTTTACAATGTCAACAAATCTAACTGACGCTGTTACGGTAGACCTACCCCTTCGGTAGGCATGTTGGGATTCTGATAATAATTTATTGTGTGTTAAATATTCCATTATATCACTAGACATAAATGATTCTATAATTTTCGATATAGTTGGTACAATTGTAATCGGTCTATAATTTTTAACAGATGTATTATCACCCTTACCCTTGTACAGCGGAGTAAGCCTGGACTTCTTTAGTGACTGCGGATAGTAATTTGATTGTAATATATTGTTAATGAGGTAGGTCATATGCTCACCCAGACCTCCAAGGATTCTATTCAGAAACATTCCAGATATATCATACAAATCTTTTGTGTTGGAATTTTTTAACTTTAATTTGGACCGTGTTATAACATCATATTGACTCACAATCTGAAAATTAAACTGCAAGTTATCTATTGGAAGGTTTTTCAAATTTCGTAATGCCTTTTCGATATTGGGGCAACTTATTGTTTTAAGATTATTTGCAATTGAAGTGAAGTAATTGTTAATGTAATGAGGTATATTTTCAATTTTAATAAACTGGAAGTCTTCATCGTTCAGATTCCAATCAGACGCTTTAAAACTCTTGTTTGTTTCTTGCTTTATAATGTTCCAAATTTCTTTCTTAACATTACTTGCATTCTTCAATCTATTATTTACATGTTCTTGTTTACATTTTAAAACAGTATGGGTTAACAAGGTTTTTTTTTTGCTTATATGAACTTCTGATAATTCAGGAAATTGAAACTTCATGTTATGCAAGTCATGAAGGTCAAGCTGTAACTTAATAATTTCATTTGTTATCCACGGACACTGATTTCTCAAATTTATTTTAACCATCTTATTTGGGAAGAATAGGTTAAGGTTCCAAATAAACCTATCAAAGAAGATGTCAAAAGTTTTATCACAGTAAGAACAAAACAAATTATCCCAATCATATGCCAACATAGCATCGCAAAAATTAACAGTATTCTGTTCACTAAATATACGTTTTTCAATTTTAATCCATTTGGGTTTGACATTTTTCTGTGTTTTTAATGTAGTAAGTTGTGCGAAGTGATCTGAAATACTGGAAGCTATAGACTGAGCTTTTATCAAAGTGTCATTAATATTTGTAACAACACAGTCGACAGATGACTTTGCACTTTTGTAAATTCTTGTGTAAAAATTAACTATATTCCTGAAGCCATTAGCATCCATAATATCAATTAATGCCATTTTACTAGGAGAAACCATCATAAAGTCTATGTTCCAGTCTCCCACTAAAACTATCTGATTGTTGGACAGACCCGACAATACATCAAAAAGTTTACTTACAGAGTCCATAAATATGAGTTCACTACCTAGACCAGTTCTATACATACCTATTACAGTTAATTTAGATACATTGGTAAGATTTATTTCCACAGATGCGAACTCACAATGATACTCGACCGACACTGCATCAATTTCCTTGCAAGGTCTCGACAACAGGTCATTCCTGACAAATATGGAGACACCACCATGACGTCTTGATTTCCGAACATAATGATTTGCATGGTAATAACCGTGGATAATAACACCATCGACTTCACTACAATCTAGCCAGGTTTCACTTAGTACTAGCACATCAGGTTTGTACGTTACGGTTAAGCTCTCTAATCTTACAATCTTATTTCGGACACATTGGATATTTTGATGAATTATATGAATAACAAATTTATTAAAAATTGTGCCTGATGGTATGCACCATGCCTGCCTTCAACGACACAGTGACACGCATTGGAATATATAGAGTCCAAATGATTACCTAGTACTGGACTAAGCTTGTTACCTAGAGCTGTTTTATCACTATGCCCTGTAATTTCACTCGAAACATTGCCCTTTAAACCACAATCATGTCTTCACATTACAGCTTGGCGGTAGAATAAATTGCAAATATGTGGTACTTCCCCAGGCGGACTGCCGGCCTGGGAGTTGTATGTCGGACGTTGGACGGGCTAGCTATAGACGAACCAATGACAGAACAGAGATAGGTAATCCTGAAAGTAGCGGGAGCCTACCTTCTCATAGAACTGTCGGTAGGTACAGCTCCGCACATGTGCAGTCGCGGCACAGCTCCCCTTACCTTCTCATAGAGCTGTAGAGGTGTTAGCGAGGTGCGCGTTCTCCTGCGCTAACTCCGCACATGTGCGGTCGCGGCACCGCTCCCCGTAGTGTTGGCAGCACCCCTTACGTTGGACAAACCTGCTCTAGACGAACTACCGAACGAACTGCCGACAGAGATATGTAGGTAATCTTGCAAGTAGTGGCAGCTTACCTTCTCATAGAGCTGTCGGTAGGTGTTGGCGAGGTGTGCGCTCTCCTGCGCTAGGTCGAGACACATGTGCGGGTCGCGGCGGAGTCCCCCCTTGCCGGAAGCCTCGCGGGCTTGCAGCTGAAGCTTCTCGAACAGACACTCTCGCGCTTGCGCCTGGAAACACAAACATTACAATTTAGATAGCTTTTAGGAAACTTTAATAGCATAAGAATAAGAGAAAAAGCAAGAAGTGGCAGTGGGCGGGTCGCATATGTCGCAGAGCCGCTGGACTTTGGGGAAGACAGGTTCTGGAGTGGAGACCACTTTCGAGACGTCCCGTGGGGCGGCCTCCCTCCCGCTCGTTGGACCAACGACCTGAAGAGAGTGGCAGGAAGCGGATGGATGCGGAGAGCCGAGAACCGGATTTGGTGGCGCAACATTGGAAAGGCTTATGTCCAGCAGTGGACGACAACGGGCTGGTGATGATGAATAGCATGATCAGCCTCCTAAATTGTTCAATTGTTTCAAGGGTCCTTTTCTCGGAGAGAGTGAAAGCCATAATCTACCACGCTGGCCCACGCTTGATCTTAGTGATTGCTTGATTGTACTGACCGTCATGAGCGCCGGTAGCACGAGCAGCGTGTCCGCGGCGAGGTCCACGGACGGCGCGTTGGTGAAGTTCTCGTGGATGTAGCGGAGCGTGCCGGCCGCTCGAAGTAGCGCGTCCACCGCTGCGTCTAGACCCTGGCACGTAGACCGCTCCTATAAACACATAAAACTCTTCATTTATAGGTTTTGAAGTGAAAACTTCTGTTGGCGCGCCACAGACTGATTTTTCGTGGGCTGTGAATTGAGCTTAAACGTCACGCTCGGAAATGAAAGATATCTTCGGGTGAACTCAGAACGTAGCTTTTGTGGTTAGAAGAGATGATTTATTTTCCATTACCATCTTAGAAGAGACTTAGCTTAAAAGACTTATCTAGATGGGCACTAGACAGTTGCTGTCCTCCCGACTAGACCAGCAACTTCCTTATAATCGATCCAGTGCTGTAACTACCTAAATTTTAATTCCTTATGTAAACAAAAAGATATAAAGAAGGACAACATTTTAAATATTGTGGTTTCCTTGAACATCTCGGATTTCTAATTTGTCAAACTGTATTTATACGAACTAGAAGTGGGTTTAAATTTTTTTTAAAGAATCAGTTATAAAACTTACTGAATTGTCTACAAATCATACAGAGCGACGAGTAGTCCGATAAAAATGATGCAAAGAGATTAATTTATCGTGAATAGGGTACAATCCTCAAAAAAACTAAGTAGCCCGTTAGTTAGATTGCCAAAAAATATTGTACACGTATTTTTTCTTTTGTTTCACAAACAAAAAATGACGAAGATACAGCGCTTCGAAGTTTCGTGTGACGTCACTTGTGAGTACGATTTTTGCTCACGAGTGACGTCGCGACCCCCCACTCTCGAAGTTTGATGGTCTATATCTTTGACGATTTTTAATATTATGAAAAAACAAAAAACACGTGTCCAATATTTTTCCATGATCTAGCTGATGGACTAATTAGTATGGTGTATTTTTGACCCATTCCGTTACCGTATTGGACATAAGGAAGTGTAACCCACCTGCTTAGCTCCGATCTGTGTGTAGATGCCAGCCATGTTGAACAGGACGCAAGCTTTCTCGAAAGCCACCGTTCGCTGGCATGACGGTACACCTGCAGAACACAAACATTCGTCCATCAAATTCGCTAGAATACTTCTGGCTAAAACAGTAGGGACACAGCAAATCACAAGGAGGTAGTCTGATTTTTTGACTGATAGTACAGTGACAGGATGAGCAGGATATTTGCCTGGTGGTCAGCAACATGCCTGCTCATAACAGCACAGTGTCACAGCTGTTGAAACATGAATAGTCCAAATCAAATAATGCCAAGCAGTAATGTGCAAACATTACTGTGCTCCGGTTTTTAAGGGGAAAGTTTCCAGTGAAATTACAGAGCTTAGAGATATAATATCTTAGATCTCTGGGTGACGAGCGCAGTGCATTGCTAGGTAATGATTTGGGCTCTTCATGTTTCAATAGCTGCGTGTCACTGTGCTGTTACGTGGCAGGCATGTTGCTTACCATCAGGCACATGACCTGCTCGTCTCGTCACTCTATACTATAAAAAAAATCTTTGGGGGAGGCCATCGTCCAGCAGTGGACGTCCTTCGGGTGATATGATGATGAGTGGAAAGTGAATCATACCGGTGAGCGAGTCGAACCACTAGATGAAGATGAGTATTAAGTTAATCATACCGGTGAGGGAGTCGAACCACTCGAAGTAGATGATTAGTAAGTGAAGCATACCGGTGAGCGAGTCAAACCACTCGATGAAGATGAGTAGTAAGTGAAGCATACCCTGAGCGAGTCGAACCACTTGAAGTAGACGAGTAGTAAGTAAATTATACCGGTGAGAGAGTCAAACCACTCGAAGTAGACGAGTAGTAAGTGAATCATACCGGTGAGATAGTCGAACCACTAGATGAAGATGAGTAGTAAGTGAATCATACCGGTGAGAGAGTCGAACCACTAGATGAAGATGAGTAGTAAGTGAATCATACCGGTGAGAGAGTCGAACCACTAGATGAAGATGAGTAGTAAGTGAATCATACCGGTGAGAGAGTCGAACCACTAGATGAAGATGAGTAGTAAGTGAATCATACCGGTGAGAGAGTCGAACCACTAGATGAAGATGAGTAGTAAGTGAATCATACCGGTGAGAGAGTCGAACCACTAGATGAAGATGAGTAGTAAGTGAATCATACCGGTGAGAGAGTCGAACCACTAGATGAAGATGAGTAGTAAGTGAATCATGCCGGTGAGAGAGTCGAACCACTCGAAGTAGATGAGTAGTAAGTGCAGCATACCGGTGAGCGAGTCAAACCACTCGATGAAGATGAGTAGTAAGTGAAGCATACCGGTGAGCGAGTCAAACCACTAAATGAAGATGAGTAGTAAGTGAAGCATACCGGTGAGCGAGTCAAACCACTAGATGAAGATGAGTAGTAAGTGAAGCATACCGTTGAGAGAGTCGAACCACTAGATGAAGATGAGTAGTAAGTGAATCTACCGGTGAAAGAGTCGAACCAGTAGATGAAGATGAGTAGTAAGTGAATCATACCGGTGAGCGAGTCAAACCACTCGATGAAGATGAGTAGTAAGTGAATCATACCGGTGAGAGAGTCGAACCACTCGAAGTAGATGAGTAGTAAGTGAAGCATACCGGTGAGAGAGTCGAACCACTAGATGAAGATGAGTAGTAAGTGAATCATACCGGTGAGAGAGTCGAACCACTCGAAGTAGATGAGTAGTAAGTGAAGCATACCGGTGAGCGAGTCAAACCACTCGATGTAGATGAGTAGTAAGTGAATCATACCGGTGAGAGAGTCGAACCACTCGAAGTAGATGAGTAGTAAGTGAAGCATACCGGTGAGCGAGTCAAACCACTCGATGAAGATGAATAGTAAGTGAATCATACCGGTGAGAGAGTCGAACCACTCGAAGTAGATGAGTAGTAAGTGAAGTATACCGGTGAGCGAGTCAAACCACTCGATGAAGATGAGTAGTAAGTGAATCATACCGGTGAGAGAGTCGAACCACTCGAAGTAGATGAGTAGTAAGTGAATCATACCGGTGAGAGAGTCGAGCCACTCGAAGTAGATGAGTAGTAAGTGAATCATACCGGTGAGAGAGTCGAACCACTCGAAGTAGATGAGTAGTAAGTGAATCATACCGGTGAGAGAGTCGAACCACTCGAAGTAGATGAGTAGTAAGTGAATCATACCGGTGAGCGAGTCGAACCACTCGAAGTAAACGGGCAGCGAGCGCTCCGGCGGGAAGAACCGGCGCTCGATGAAGTACAGCTGGTTGTAGTACTTGAAGAGCAGCGCCACGCCCGCCGCCGACCGCACCGGCGTACGTATCGCCTGAAGGCACAACAAAATCATTGTAAAGTTAAATAACTCTCAGTAAAGTCAAAAAGTACCTAAATTATCATTTAAATTTCATAAATAAAGTTGCAATCAAATAGAAAGCACGAAAAAAGTAAAGTTTAGGAGTCAGAAGTCAAGGAAGAGATAGAAGTCAAGCTAGAGACGGAAGTCAAGAAAGTAGAGATAGAAGTTAAGATACAAAATAATATCAACACACCATGATCAAGGATCCTTGACAATGGTCAAAGAAAGTCCATAAACTTTCACCTCATTTTACCATATAGTCCTTTAATTTGCTTTCAGATTTCTTATGTAAAGCTTAAATCAAATACATAGCGCGCAAAAGGTAAAGTTTAGGAGACAAAAGTCAAGGAAAATGTTGCGGTAGAGATTGAAGTCAAAGCAGAGATAGCTAGATAGATGTAGAAGTCACTATAGAGATAGAAGTCAAAGTAGAGATTGAAGTTAATGGAGCGATTGAGATAGAAATAGAATTCTAAATAGACATAGAAATCAAGGTAAAGCTTGAAGTTAATGGAGCTATTAAGCAAGACATATAATTAAAAGTAGAGATAGAAGTCAAGGTAAAGCTTGAAGTTAATGGAGCGATTATAGAATTCAAAGTAGTGATATAAGTCAAAGTAGAGCTCGAAGTTAATGGAGGTAGTGAGCTAGAGATGGAATTAAAAGTAGAGATAGAAGTCAAGGTTGAGATTGAAATGATTAAGCTAGAAATAGAATAGGAAGTGTAGGTGGAGGTGGAAGTCAAAGTAGAGATAGATTGATGGAAAAAAGACAACGGAAACCAAGAACGGGAACTAAGCAAGTCAAACTGCGGAGAAGTGCTAGTATATAATATGTTAGTGTAGCAGACCTGTCTCATGTCCATGAAGTCGGAGATGGCGTCCTCGTAAGCGGCGGGATCCTCGCTATAGTGCTCCATGATGAAGTCCTTGAAAGGCTCGCGGAAGTCCACCTCCTTCGTCTCCTTCAGCCCCAACGGAATCATCGGCATCACGCATTCTGTGCTGTAAACATACAAAACACACAAATGCCATTTACAATTCTAGACTGCCAATCCTACTGGTCGTCATTTTTTTTAATAAAGAGTGACGAGACGGGTGCGACATGTGCCTGATGGCAAGCAACATTCCTGCCACCTATTAAGCACGCAGCTATTGAAACATGAAGAGTCCAAATCATTACCTAGCACTGCATTGCGTTCGTCAACCAGAGATCTAAGATGTTATGTGTCCAAGCCATGTAATTTATCTGGAAACATCCTTCATACCGGAACATAGTAATGTTTGCACATTGCTGCTTGACGGTAGAATAACTGGCAAAGGCGTGATACTTCCCCAGGCGGACTCTGCCAAGAGCCCTACCACTACAATCATCATCATTATCATCAACCTGTTTTCGTCTACTGCTATGTCCAGCAACCTCTCCCATAATAGGCGACCTTACGTCCTACTTACGTGTTGCTTGTCTACTGGTCCTACTAGCGTTATTAATGCAACATTTTGGATGTTAGTGACTCAGTGACGTCGGAACAGCTGAACAGAGCGGCCCTTTTATTGCCTAACTAAATTGACTCAGTTTTAAACCCAGTAGAGCCTTTATCAATAAAATTTAAATGTATTAAATACCTATTTAACTACTTACACTAAGCACATCTGAATTATCGATAGGTCAATGAAGGTCTAAAGATGAACAAGATGTTTAAGCCCACAATTCGGTCCCATCCATGCTGGAGGCATTGCTACGCGCAATATCAATGCTTATGTGATGAAAATTATACTCAATAATTTATTGCTTCGGTATATTACAGATAGTAAAGATCACTGATACAAATATAAGTTGTAACAGAACGGAACAAAATAAGACAGTGCAATTTAAGTGTAAGTCGTAATGGAACGGCCAAAATAAGACAGTGCAATTTAAGTATAAGTCGTAATGGAACGGCCAAAATAAGACAGTGCAATTTAAGTGTAAGTCGTAATGGAACGGCCAAAATAAGACAGTGCAATTTAAGTATAAGTCGTTATGGAACGGCCAAAAAAAAGACAGTGCAATTTAAGTGTAAGTCGTAATGGAACGGCCAAAATAAGTGCAATTTTAATAATCGCCTTGGACCGAAGTATTTTTATGTCACAGTGAAATTTGAATTACATCGTGCTCGAGATTTCTTAGGTAGTCGGCTGAAAACTCGGATAGTCTATAATAAGGCTTCGGACAGCATCAAATCTCTCAAAGTTTAACAAACTTACGCTCATCTTCAATTTACTTAATTTTAAGAGGAAGCTACCTACTTTAGAACGAAATCAGAATTTCTTTTGGCGCCCCATAAGACAGATTTATCGTGGTGTGTGAATTGAATTCTAGTCTCACGCTCGGGAATGATGAGAATTCGGTAAACTCGGGACCATGGGCATTGGAAATTAAATGCGTTAGCATTTCTAGATGGCCATGCTCATGGCCACACCCTCCAGTTTCACCCGCGTAGTTTCCAAAGTAAGCTATCAAATTCTGAGTTATAAGTTACCACTTCTATCGACAGTTCCTATGGCTGCCATTTTTTTATTGCCATCGCAAGCGGACCTTAAAATGAAGAACGTAGAAAGTGTACATATTTGGGTATGGTCTGGTCTACCTTGGACTCTCTCGACTGATTTGTCCCCAGGCAATTCCGTACCATAACTATCTACATAATACGATTACACCATTTTTAAATAACGGTAGAATTTAATTCTTGGTGAGAATACGTTAACACCTGTTTAATGAAATCAAAATCTTTTTATTGCAGAAATCTAGGATTTAAATGAAATAAATACCATTACAATTTATGTATTGTAGAAGTTACATTTTTTAAAATGGTAGTAAGTAGGTAGGTATATCTATCTGTGGACCCGGATGTCGTTGGTTCGATTCTCACCGAAGGCATATGTACATTTGTGTGATGAATATAAACAAACAGATATCAGTTTTTGTTTAGTTTGTATGCTAACAATAGTAGGTTTGTATGTTCCAAAAAAATGGCTGTCATAGGGACTGCCGACAAAAATTTAAACTAATAACTCAGAATTTGATAGCTTGCTTTGGAAACTACGCGGGTGAAACTGGTGGGCGTGGCCATGACTATGGCCATGGTCCCGAGTTTACCCGAAGACTCATTTCATTTACCTACGAACGTGACGTTTGAGCTGAATTCATAGACCACGAAAAATCTGTTACGCCAAAAGAAGTTTTCACTTCATAAAATTGGTCATCTGAAGCTGACGCCCATATTTTATGTTCCTTTAATAAACACCAAGAGACAAGTATGACGTAAACAAGAAAAGAAGAACAAAATCTCGAACCTCCTTTTTCGATGGCGGTAACAAGAACAAGATTAATCATGCTCTACATTTCACACACCAGCCATCACTCTTGCCTCGTTAATTAATTGTCTATGGTCGCAATACAATATGGCCGCCGAGCGCGGGAAAGCACAATACAATGGCGGAACTATTTTACGGAATTTCTTAATTTTAATTGCCCCTGAGAACGGATTAATTGAATTGGAGCAGTTATCTTTTACAAACATTAATTACATTAACTATTTCTTTAATAAATAATGTAGGTTGACTGAGTATTTTAAACGGGTGGCTTCGTCTTGGCTTGAATATCTTTGTTTAATAAAAGTGTTATTTTACCTTGCATTCAAGATGCCTCCATGTTGGTATTAAATTTTTGAAGTGAAAACTTCTTTAGGCGCGCCTAGACAGATATTTCGTGGGCTGTGAATTGGATTCTAGCGTCACGCTCGGGTAAGATAAGAAATCTTCGGGTAAACTCGGGACCATGGCTATTGGCCATTTAGAAATGCGTCAGCCAATGGCAAATGCTGAAAGGGCGTGGCCTCGGCATCATGCCATGGCCATCTAGAAATGCATCAGCCAATAGGAAATGCTGACGCATTTCTAGATGGCCATGCCATGCTGCCGAGGCCACGCCCTCCGGTTATACACGTGTAGTTTCCAAAGTAAGCTATCAAATTCTGAGTTATAAGTTTTCACTTCTATCGACAGTTCCTATGACTGCCAATTTTTTTTATAGTATAGAATGACGAGACGAGCAGGACATGTGCCTGATGGTAAGCAACATGCCTGCCACATAACAGCACAATGACACACAGCTATCTATTGGAACATTAATTATTATTAGGTAAAAGAATAAAGGTAAAAATATTAGGTACATTATAATAATTTAATAACGTATTACAAAACTTGACTTCAGCCCAATATTGGCTCTGTGAATTCGTTAGTTCGTTTCTGCGCAATATGTTGTGGCCCGGACGTGATACCATTAGATTTCAGTAGTGTAAGGTTTGATACTTTTTTTCCAAGCACAAATTTAATGTACAAAACTTAAATAACGGCAAAACAAAAAATGTGAGGCAACGGGAGTGCTTCAAGATCTTTTGAGGACATCTGCCAACCCACCATGTGGTGGATTATTGCCCTGACTGTCTCCTTGTTGTAGGAGATAAATTATTGCATATTATCTCAGAGAAACTATTATGGTACCTAAGTGAATCCCCCAAGGCATATATCTATCTATCTATATCTATATATATAAAAGCGAAAGGTCACTCATCAAGAAATCTCAGAAACTACAAATGCTAGGAATCCGAAATTTTGCATGGAGGTCCCTTTTAGCACGTAGGCGCTCGCTAAGACGGGGTTTTGGGAAATTCAACCCCTAAGAGGGTGAAACAAGGGATGAACGTTTGTATGAAAATTCATGATTTTCAAATTTTGTATCTAGACACTTGACACGAAGTAATTAAATGTTTGTTCTATCAATTTTGTAATTTCGAACTATACGGGGTTGAAATTGGGGTTAAAATAGGGGATGTATGTCAAATCAATATGAAAGTTCCCAACCATTGAAGGTAAAACCATAAAACTCTGAATATAGACACTTGACACGAAGCAAACGAATGTTGATTCGCGCAATTTTGTAATTTTGAACTGTACGGGGTGAAATTGGGGTTGAAATGGGGGATGAATGTTAACAGGGAAGATCCCAACCGTTGAAGATAAAACCATGCAACTCTGAATATAGACACTTAACACGAAGCAAACGAATATTTATTTGTTCTAGCAAATTTTGTAATTTCGAATTGAATAGGGATGAAATTGGGATTGAAATGGGGGATGAAAGTAGGTATACATGGAAGCTTCCAATCATTGAAGATAAAACGATGAAACTCTGTACATATAGGCACTTGACACGAAGCCAATAAATGTTTGTTCTAGAAATTTTGTAATTTCGAACTGTACGGGGATGAAATTGGGGTTGAAATGAGGTATGAATGTCAATATGGAAGTTTCAAATCGTGGAAGATAAAACTATGAAACTCTATATGTAGGTACTTGGCACGAAGCCAATAAATGTTTGTTCTAGCAATTTTGTAATTTTGAACTGTATGGGGATGAAATTTGAGTTGAAATGGGCGACGAATGTCTCTTACGCTTTCACACCTAAACAACTGAATCAGTTTTGATGAAATTGTATTATTATAAGCTGTTTTTAGTAACTGTAAATGTGTCTGGGTATAAAAATAGGTACTGTCTGAGTTACCTTAGTATTTATTTCGCGCGGACGAAGTCGCGGGTACCAGCTCATCTATATGTTTAAAAGCGAAAGGTCACTCATCAAGGAATCTCAGAAACTACAAATGCTAAGAATCTGAAATTTTGCATGGAGGTCCCTTTTAGCACGTAGGCGCTCGCTAAGACGGGATTTTGCGAAATTCAACCCCAAAGAGGGTGAAACAAGGGATGAACGGTTGTATGAAAATTCGTCATTTTTAAAGTTATCAAATTTTGCTTCTAGACACTTGACACGAAGCAATTAAATGTTTGTTCTTTCAATTTTGTTATTTCGAACTGTACGAGGGTGAAATTGGGGTTTAAATGGGGGATGAAAGTCAATATGAAAGTACCCAACCGTTGAAGCTAAAACCATGGAACTCTGTATATAGACACTTGACACGAAGCAATCGAATGTTTGTTCTAGCAATTTTGTTATTTCAAACTGTACGGGGGTAAAATTGGGGTTGAAATGGGGGATGAATGTCAATATGGAAGTTCCCGACCGTTGAAGATAAAACCATGAAACTCTGTATATAGACACTTGACACGAAGCAATCGAATGTTTGTTCTAGCAATTTTGTTATTTCAAACTGTACGGGGGTAAAATTGGGGTTGAAATGGGGGATGAATGTCAATATGGAAGTTCCCAACCGTTGAAGCTAAAACCATGAAACTCTGTATATAGACACTTGACACGAAGCAATCGAATGTTTGTTCTAGCAATTTTGTTATTTCAAACTGTACGGGGGTAAAATTGGGGTTGAAATGGGGGATTAATGTCAATATGGAAGTTCCCGACCGTTGAAGATAAAACATGAAACTCTGTATATAGACACTTGACACGAAGCAATCGAATGTTTGTTCTAGCAATTTTGTTATTTCAAACTGTACGGGGGTAAAATTGGGGTTGAAATGGGGGATGAATGTCAGTATGGAAGTTCCCGACCGTTGAAGATAAAACCATGAAACTCTGTATATAGACACTTGACACGAAGCAAACGAATGTTTGTTTTATCAATTTCGGACTGTACGGGTGTGAAATTGGGGTGAAAGGGGGGATGAATGTCAATATGAAAGTTCCCAACCGTTGAAGATAAAACCATGAAACTCTGTTTATAGACACTTGACATGAAGCAAACGAATGTTTGTTCTTGCAATTTTGTCATTTCGAACTGTATGGGGATGAAATTATAGTTGAAATGGGAGCCGAATGTCTCTTACGCTTTCAGATCTACACAACTGAACCGATTTTGATGAAATTGCATACAATTGTTTTATTATAACCTGTTTTTAGTAACCGTTAATGTGTCTGGGGGTATACAATTAGGTACTGCCTGAGTTACCTTAATATTTATTTCGCGCGGACGAAGTCGCGGGTAACAGCTAGTGTATTATGAAACCGAAAATTAGAGCAGCCCCGAGCGGGAACAACAGGAGCAGGTCTATTACGAAAACAAACTCCGAATGATCAGATCCGACCGACAGCTGAATCGGATCTATAGCCTACCACGAAAAACATTCGGATCGATACATCTCGGTCGGAAGTTATAGACTTAGGTCGGATGAGGGTCTGATCGAAAGAAACGGCCGATTCGATCAACCGACCGATTGTCTATCGAGGGAGGAAACATCCATAAGTTCGGCCGATATATCGTTTATCGGACTTCGTAGTAGACCTGCTGTACTCGTATATTATTTACTAGCTGAACCGTGAGCGCGTTGCTACGCCATCTATCGAAAATAAGTCGTACCAATTCAAATTATGAACAAATTCGATTACCTTAGGTTCTAATGACGCAACCTTTAAAAGATAGACACATGCTGTCACGCAACGAAAGCTCTCAAAAAGCAATATTTTTTCCCGTTTTTTGTCGTCTCGCGTATTCAATGCCAATAATTTAAAATTTGTGAAAAGAAAATTTATTTGTTTACCCTTTCGGGAGTCCAAAACCAGAGTATAGGTACCGTATCAGAAACCAGCGTGGTCGGTTCGCCATGGTTCCTCGCGCAGGTGATGTTATCCGAACACAATTATGTCCCATTTACTGTTTTTGCCACCACGGGCCCGCTTGAAATGTCCTGTCGGCATTTTTTACTTAGCCAGGGTTCCGTGGAACCACGTACGAACCATTAACCAATGAAACTGCTGCAATTTTGTAGCGATGATCGTGGTTCTTGATGAAGTCATTATTGAACCACCAAGCCGCAATAATACGCGCAAGAATCAGCAAACCGATATTGAAAATACTTCGTGTTTAGTATTTATGCCAGAAATACCGTCTCGGGGCCCATAAGCGAGACTCAAAAACAAACTAAATGCCGTTATACCGATTTTAACATTTACTTCCCTGATTGCAAACCGAGTAGTGCCAAGAAATGACTTACCTGGGGTTCCCGGCGTCGTCCAAAGGTCCAGTTTGGTCGTCAAGGAATAAGGAACGGGAGCAAGGGGAATTTGGAGTACCAAACCAGACAAATTCCGTAGACTTCCTCCGCCCAAGAACGATCCTGCGTTCTAGAAGCGGCCAATCCCGTAGCCGCTTTCACTGTGTGGTCTTCCAGCACCAATCCAAGGTCACAGTTCACGTTAATAATGTATTCCCGCACAATATTACACTTTTAACCAGAAAAGCAAACCAGATTATATAGATAACAGTAAAACGCGTCTTTTTCGTTCCAGCGAAAAACAGACAACGTCACTTCACAGCCGGCTGTCAAAACCATAGATCCGCTATGATTTTTAATGTTGCCCGATTATACGGAACAAAACCCCCGACCAATTGAACTCCTGTTCAATTTTAGAAAACCAGTATTTAGCAACTAGTATTTAGCAGTATCCGGACCCCAAATAAAAACAAAATTCCCAACTTTGACCCGAAAGTGGAAATCAAACCAAAAAAAAACTTTATCAAAAATAGTATTAAAATTAAATAAAATTTTAACCTTGAAAACACGTTTATCTAATAAAGGGGCAAGCGTGCCAGAGAGGACACCGCGCGCTGAAGTCTGGAACCAGAAATCAGAATCTCCGCCACGCGGGGTGTGCCATCAGTACCAGATATCAATTTTAAAATACGTCCCCTACGCCAGAGTAGGGGGGCCAAATTTGCCTCCTTTAATAATACTAAGTCCCCTTCCCGAGGGGCCTCCGTCCTATCTGTCCATTTTACCCGTTGTTGCAACAGATGCAAGTACTCGGCCGACCAGCGCCTCCAGAAGTCTTGACTTATTTGCTGCAATAACTGAAAACGGGACAGGCGTCCGGGGCGCTCATCCTTCCAGGGATACTCCGGCAACGCGGTTAAGGGCTGACCGATCAAGAAGTGACCCGGCGTCAAGACTTCTAGATCGTTAGGGTCAGGCGAGATTGGACAGAGAGGACGGGAATTAAGCACTGCCTCCACGCGGCATAGTACCGTGACTAACTCTTCCCAAGTTAACACGGTCTCCCCGATGACACGGCGGAGATGAGTTTTAGCAGACTTCACCGCAGCCTCAAAAATTCCTCCCCAGTGAGGACAGGCTGGCACACTAAATTGCCAGCTGATTCCCCGCTGGGCGAGAGCCAGACTTAAACTATTATTACCAGAAGTTAAGAAATTATTAACTTCGCGTAAATAATTCGCCGCCCCTCGATAATTTGTGCCATTGTCCGAACGTATTAAAGAGGGTACTCCTCTTCGCGCTACAAAGCGATCCAGCGCCGCGACAAAGGCCTCCGTAGACAGCGCAGAGACCAGCTCCAGGTGGACTGCTTTGGTGGCCAAACACACAAAGACGCACAGGTAGGCTTTAACGACCTTGGCGTTACGCAACGTCGATGACTTGACCGAGAAGGGCCCAGCGAAGTCCGTTCCGACCCCGTCGAACGGCCTCGAGGGAGAAATCCTATCCGGAGGAAGATCTCCCATCATGGGCTGCATGGTAGACGCCTTGAGCCTATAACAAGGGACACATCTAAACAGCACCTTTCGGACCGCCCTGCGAGCCGACAAGATCCAGAATTCACGCTGCAACACAGCGAGAAGCGCGCCACATCCAGCGTGCGCGTTACCGATATGCCGATCGGTGATCAGCCGGTCCACCAGAGGACCTCCTTTCGGTAGCAACAGGGGGTGCCTGCTGCCGTACGGCAGGTTGGCTTTCCGGAGCCGACCTCCTACGCGCAGAAGACCATCCTGATCTGTGAAAGGGTTCAACTTAGCGACCGCACCCTTCAAGCGAGCGCGACCGCAGCGCAGCGCCTCAAGTTCCGTCGGAAACCTCTCACCCTGTACCAGCCGAATGAGGTGCAGCAAGGAACTCCGACGCTCCTCCACAGTGGCGATCTGGTCACTCCTCCTCTGACGAGGGTGACGACAGTTGTGGATGAAGCGCTTAATCCAGCTAGTTACCCCCAGCAATTTATCCAGCTTGCTGTAACGACCCGTCAACCAATCAGGGTCTGGGGGCACTTCCGCCACAATCGCATGCACGCGGACTCCGGGCAGCTCCGCTCGCTCCGAGTCCGCGCCGAGAGCTGGCCAGGAAGCTTCTGGCTCCCGCAGCCAGTCCGGACCCCACCATAAGGGGTGATCAACTAGCTCCGGCGCGGAACAGCCGCGCGAAGCACAGTCAGCGGGGTTCAACTCACCCGGGACATGTCTCCAAACCATGTCCAGTCCAATGTTTTGGACTTGGGAAACCCGATTTCCCACAAAGGTCTCCAAAGTGTGAGGGGCTGCTCTTAACCAGGCAAGCACGACCTGACTGTCTGACCACGCATAGACATTCCGGATGTCTATCGAGGTGGACAGTTCCTGATACACGTGCTTAAGCAGCCGAGCAAGTATGGTGGCTCCGCTCAATTCCAGTTTCGGAATAGTGAGTCGTGTCCTGATAGGAGCTACCTTGCTCTTCCCCAATAAGAGCGTGACATTGACGTGGCCTCCAGCGTCAACTGTACGCAAGTACACAGATGCGGCATAGCCCAGCTCGGACGCATCACAAAACCCGTGCAGGCTGATCCGGCTACAGCCTGGTGGCAGAATGCGACGGGGCAACGCCACTCGATTGACCGTTTCGAGGTCAGATATTAAACGAAGCCAAGTGTTAAGCGAGTCTCCGACCAGGGGGTCGTCCCAGGAGACCTTCAGAGTCCAAAGTCGCTGTAACAGACACTTGGCTGCGAACAGAACCGGACTGATCGAACCGTTTGGATCAAACATCCTGGCGATGGTGGACAAAACCGTCCGTTTTGTCCACGCGCGTGTGGCTTCCAGTGCCACCCGAAAGGTGAAGATGTCAGCAACCGGTTGATACTGCATGCCCAGAACCGCAATCCCGTGCGGATCGTCACCTTCCTCGAAGAGCCTCGGATCCTGCTGGTGATCGTCCGGGATACCAGCCAGGACGTTAGGGTCGTTAGAGAGCCATTTTCGAAGCTCATAGCCTCCAGATGCGAGAAGCTCTGTAAGCTCATCCCGGAGCAACAGAGCTTCCTCCACCGTCTGCGCACCAGTGCAAACGTCGTCCACGTACAGGTCGCGCTCCAGAACTGCGGCTGCACGTGGGTACCGAGCCCGTTCTTGCTCCGCCAACTCCAGCAGTGAGCGGATCGCAATGAAGGGGCTTGATCTCAACCCATAGGTGTTGGTGTTCAACTCATACACCATCATAGGGTCCTGAGGACTTTCCCGCCAGAGGATCAACTGGAACCTCCTGTCCTCGGGGTGTATGACCGTTTGTCGGAACATCATACGGATGTCCGCTCCCAACACCACCTGATGCCTACGGAAATTCAGGATGATGTCTATAATATCCCGATGTAGCTTCGGTCCAGCGTGGAGGCACTGGTTCAGTGACACTCCTGTCGAAGTCGGAGCGGATCCATCGAACACCGTCCTGAGTTTGCCCGTCGACGCCTTCAAAACGGCGTGATGAGGCAAAAAGTAGTGGTCCATGGTCGACCAGTCGTCGCGAGCCGGAGACATGTGGCCCAGTGCCTCATACTCCCTCATGAACTCGATGTACTTTTCCCGAAGTACAGGATCTCGAGCCATGCGTCGCTCCATGGACCTGAGCCTTTTCTCGGCCAATGATCGAGACTGGCCCAGACGCGGGGGGTTATCCCGGAAAGGCAGCCTAGTCTCCAATCGCCCAGAAACCATTCTCCGAGTGTAAGCCTGATAAAAGTTCTCACACTCCACGTGCTCGGGATCCAGCCGAGACACGGTAGGCGGCTCTTCGATCTCCCAGAACCTCTGCATGATCTGAGCGAGGGCCGTTCCCGTAAAAGAAGCCTGATTCGACTGCTGCCACTCATCCACCATTCCCAAAATGGCGTTCCCGTAGATGGTGGGCAGCGCCATAAGCGAAGACTGATCCAGCAGTCTAGGCTTGCCGTTCATGATGTAACCCAGTACATCAGAACCCAACAAAAGGTCTACCGGACCCGCCATCCCGAAGCGGGGATCCGCCAACCTGAGACCCTTAGTACAGGACAAAAGATCCGGATCTATGTCCGCCTGAGGAAGCCAACCGACAACCGAATCCATGACGGTAGCCCTGACCGCAATCCTTTCCGAATAGGAATGTACGGACGAGAAGGAGAGGCGGGTCTGTCCAGCCAACCGCACCTCTGTGTTCCCGACTCCTCGCAACGGAGTCGGTGACGGAAACCTAGCCAGGCCCAGGCGATGAGCAACCCGGGTTGTTAAAATGCACCCCTGGGACCCTGTGTCCAAGAGCGCTCGTATCCGGACGTAGTCGCCTCTTGGACCCCAAACCCTTAACCAGAGGGTGGGCAGCAGGACCACCGGTTGATCCTGTGCCAAGGGAACGGAGGCTAGTCATTCCCTCCGAGGCTCGTCCGAACCCGTCGGACTACAGGGCCCAGCCCAATATGGCTGCCGAGTGCAAAGGGCCATCGGAGGGGGGGCATATCCAGCTGCCCTGCCGTACCTAAAGTAGGGCGGGTGATAATCCAGCCTCGGGTGCTCATGGAGGGGAGGCGTGTACGCCCTCCATTCTATGGGTCGCGGATCCAGCGGCGGAGAAGGATAACGCTGGGGAGGTGGCCCCCGTGGTGACTCCGGTATCACCCTTCCACCTCTCCAGTTCGCCCGCGTCCGCGCGGGCTGTGAGGTCGGTGACCGAGCCGCGTGCAGGACGCCCCTTGTTGGGCTGCCCGGTGCTGCCGTGGGTTGGGGTGGAGGGGGTGTGCTCCACGCTGTAGCCACTTCATGGTTGTACAAGGCGTGGCTCTGCGTGGGAGCGCCCCCGCCCGTGGAGGGCCCCCTCCCTGAGGGCTGTCGACCAGCACCATCGCTCCTGACGCACAAGAGCTGATGGTGTGGTCCCCCACACCCAGGACACGGCCGTGCCGTGGGGCAGTCATTGTACAGATGACCCCCCAGGCACCCGTAGCACCGACGCAACCGCCGAACGATCCCTCGTCGTTCGGAGGTCGTCCGCGCAAGCAGGGCCGGACACTGCACCAGCGCGTGAAGCTGGCCACAGTTCGGGCACTCCTGCTCCGACGCACTCGTCACCGTCGCAGTCCGCTTCACCGCACCCTGAGTGCGGGAATTGGTAGGTCGCGGTCCTGTTCCGGCAGGGCCACGAGCTGACGCGACGGGCGGTGCCTCCTGAGGCGCCGACTCTGCCATCCTCGCCTCCCACTCCAGGACCCGAAGTAGCTCCTCAAACGTGGGGAAGACCTTCGGGTCGCCGTGAAGGCCCCTTTCCCGCTCGAACCGGGCGCGCAACTCCAGCGGCACCTTGCCCAGCAGGATGTGGACCAGCAGGAACGACCAGTGTTCTACTGGCAGTCCCAAGCTGCGCAAGGCGTTGTACGCCACCTTCACGGGCGTGAGGATTAGCGGCCGCAACTGAGACCTCTCAGTCACCTTCGGCAGCCCCAGTATTTGGGACACGTGAGCGTCGGCGAGGAGCCGAGGGTTTTGAAACCTCGTTTCCAGCAACTCCATCGCCGTGCCGAAGTTGTCGTCGTCCAGCTCCAGGTGCTGGACCAGGGAGAGTGCCTCACCCTCCAGTGACGTGCGGAGATAGGCCAGCTTCTCCGCCCTCGTCAAGTCCTTGCGTGAGTCCACGAGAGAGGCGAACATGCTCCGGAAGCCGCTCCACTCCCGCAGGTTCCCTGTAAACCTGGGCAAGTCCAGAGTGGGAAGGCGTCCCACTACACCCGAGCCCGCATCCCTGATGACGGGTCCCGAGCTCGCCCTTCCCTGACGAGACCTCTCCAGCTGGCGAACCCTTTCGGAGACCTCGTCGTAGACATCCAGGATGCGCCGCATGTCCGCCTCGATCCTCTCCATCTGCTCCTCAGGTGGAGACGGCCTTGCATCCCGCAGCGATCCTGCGCTCCTCTCAGCGACCTCCAGGCGCCTGTCGAGCTGTTCTGCCCTGTTTAGCAGCGCCTCCTCCCGGTCTCTCCGGCCGACCAATCCTTGCAAGGATTCGAACCACCGGAGCTGGTTGGCCAAATCCGAAGCCATTTTTAAATTTAAATTTAAACTTTAAATTAACCTAAGTTCGGACAATGTCACAACAAATATCAAAAACAACAATATATCCGCAACCTAAAAAACCGGATACCACTTAATACTAAATTTCCCGACAGTTTGGGGAGAAATTATAAACTGGGAACCCCCAAATATTCGGCTTACCCGGTATTTTTTGCCAGAAAATAAAAACAAAAAGGGAGTAATTACGGCCAACCACGCTCTGCTACCAAAAAATGTTTAGTATTTATGCCAGAAATACCGTCTCGGGGCCCATAAGCGAGACTCAAAAACAAACTAAATGCCGTTATACCGATTTTAACATTTACTTCCCTGATTGCAAACCGAGTAGTGCCAAGAAATGACTTACCTGGGGTTCCCGGCGTCGTCCAAAGGTCCAGTTTGGTCGTCAAGGAATAAGGAACGGGAGCAAGGGGAATTTGGAGTACCAAACCAGACAAATTCCGTAGACTTCCTCCGCCCAAGAACGATCCTGCGTTCTAGAAGCGGCCAATCCCGTAGCCGCTTTCACTGTGTGGTCTTCCAGCACCAATCCAAGGTCACAGTTCACGTTAATAATGTATTCCCGCACAATATTACACTTTTAACCAGAAAAGCAAACCAGATTATATAGATAACAGTAAAACGCGTCTTTTTCGTTCCAGCGAAAAACAGACAACGTCACTTCACAGCCGGCTGTCAAAACCATAGATCCGCTATGATTTTTAATGTTGCCCGATTATACGGAACACTTCGAAATCTTTAAAATGGTCACAAACTGTTTATCGCTTATTGTTTTTTATCTGATGCATTCCGGAGACCCTACTGCTGATCTGCATAATACTATATTGTCCTTTTTGAAGTGAAACCTTCTTTAGGCGCGCCTAGACAGATTTTTCGTGGGCTGTGAATTGAATTCATTCGTCACGCTCGGGTATGATAAGAAAGCTTCGGGTAAACTCGGGACCATGGCTATTGGCCATCTAGAAATACGTCAGCCAATGGGAAATGCTGACACATTTCTAGATGGCCATGCCAAGATGGCGAGGCCACGCCCTCCGAAACTTACACCCTTGTAGTTTCCAAAGTAAGCTATCAAATTCTGAGTTATAAGTTTTCACTTCTATCGGCAGTTCCTATGACTGCCAATTTTTTCTAGCAGGGATTTCAAGGATTCCAATGTTTACAATCTTGGTGTCTTCAAATCGGTGTCTACTGGGTAAGCATGCTCCAACGTAGACTTCATCGTCGCTTAATATCAGGAGAGATCCGTGGGAGAGAAGGAGGTAAAGTGTGAACTAATAAAACATTTATAAATATAAATAGGCTACCTACTTAAGGCCGCAAAAATAGTGGGAAATAGGCGAGTACAACCGCGGAACGGTACTAGTTTTTTTTAACTATTATAGGTTTACACTTAACCGCCATCTTGCTTGATAATAAGCGACGATGCGGTCTACGATGGAGCGTGTTTGCCTAGAAGAAACCGATTCACTCTCGATTTGAAGACACTAAGATTGTAACCATCGAGAAAAACCGACTCAGGCAACGCATTCCACAGCCTAGACGTTCATATCATAAAAGTAGAGTCAAATCTCTTCGTTCGTGTCTTTGGAACATCAACCATGAAACGAAGTCGCTTTTTTAATAATATATAGTTAACTAGCGGCCCATTCCGGCTGCGCTCGGATATTGCCATTTAAAGACTATTATTAATTGAAATAAAAACTATACTATCTCTCAAGTTGGACCAGACTGCTCGCAGTGTGCCAATTTAATTTAAAATCGGTTAAGTAGTTTAGGAATCCATCGCGGACAAACATCGTGACAGGAGATTTACATATATTAAGATTATTATAAGTTTCATTCGGAACCCTAGTAATCGCCAAAAGAATCCAGCTTCACAACGTCCATATATTCCCAGCGACATAAGCGATTACCTATGTAAATTTATTGCATCAAAAACGAGCAAGCCATCGACTTATTTGTCACAAGACTTTAATGGCATAATGGTATGTCTGTAGCGAGTTGTTTTTTATTATTTAGTAAAGATTTTTATATGACGGTACTTTATGGTTTATTTATTTATTTTCAGATATATTTTTAATCCCGTTGTCAAACAAGTGTTGTATGTTTTTTAACGTAATTAGGTCTGCGTTTGACCAACATCTTCCTGATGGTAAACGAAGAGGTGGTAGAAAGTGATGTTTCAATGTTTTGTAATGTTTCAATTCAATAAATAATGCTTTAACTATTGATTTATGGCTTTATGGCTTTTATTGTGGTTTAACCTCACAACGCCACCAACGTCACGTAGAAAATTCAATTCTTCTTCTTCTTTTTTCGTCATGGCTTCCATTCGGTAATGTTACCGCAATTTCGCCAGCGTCCAACGTTTGAACGTTGAGAGTGTCTTTGTTCTATATATGTTCTTAATTCCGGTGATCAGTCTTCTATTTTCTTCAAAGCTTCTGAGAATTTTGAGCTTGATTGTCTGAAAATACGTAAAATCGAGAGGCTCTTGCTTCAAATATTTCCATGTATGTGAATTTAGTGAGTATATGTTAGTGTGTAAAAACCAACGGACATATTATATAGACAACAATACAAAAAATGGAAAATTCCATTATTAATTCCATTCTTTAATAAATATTAATGGCGCGTGTTGTGACTTTAGATATGTCACTTATTTGCATTGTTATGTCATTTCGTGGCAGCTTCGTAAACGGCAGCGATAGATTTTAGTGCGAATTCCGCCGATCGGCAATGTTTTATTTTGGCAGCGAAATTTGAAACCCATATTTTATTCATATTTATTGTTATGTTATTGGTGTTTTTATGTATAATAAGTATGTATTTATAACTATATAAGAATGATTGTACTTATAGCTATCTGGCCGCCATAGTACAAGCTTTGCTTAGTTTGCGGTCAGATGGTGTTGTGTGTAAATTGCCCACCAATATTTATTTATTATCCTATGTAGGTAGTACGATTGAGTGTATGAGCAAATGAGCATGTACCTAGCCTTTAGTAAAAGTTGTCAGACGGAGCTTAAGTGTTACATAAATTAAATAAATGAGCGATCACGTCACTCAGATTAGGTAATTGTATCAGGATATCGCATCACATAACCGAGCAATTTTATGCTAAGATTAGATTCAATTTGTGACTCATATCGAAATGTAGAGGTAGGACCGAGAAAGTAGATTAGACTCTAACTCAAGAGGTATTGTAACTATAACAATTATAAATTGTTATTTTTTAATTATTCGTTTGTCGGAAAAAATCGTGATTTTCGGACGATTTACTTATTAAATTTGGGCAATTAATCATGTACGGCATTGGTTCCATACAATTTCAATACCTCTCCTAATCCATTATTCCGCAACGCCGTACAAAAATCATACGAGAAGGAGAAATGATCGAGGGTTGCAACCCCCATCTTCGACTGTACTCAGTTGGACAGCTTACAAGTGACGGCATAGTGCTGAATCTTATTATTTTATACCCTTCTATCATCCTACATAGGTCTCCTGGTGGTTCATTTACTACGTAAATTTTGTTCACGGGCCAGTAGTCTAGATGGGTAGATAGTCCGTCTGGGGAAGTAGATAGATAGATTATCTCTTTATTGCACTTAATTTTAACTGAGTGGGTTTTCCCTGACAGTTATAATCTTGGTGTCTTCAAATCGAGAGTGAATCTGTTTCTTATAGGTAAACACGCTCCATCGTAGACCGCATCGTCGCTTAACATCAGGTGAGATGACGGTCAAGTATAAACTAACAAAAAAAAAACACTTAATCTTAAAAATAAAGTAAAAGTAAGCAAACTTATCACTAAGAGCTATCTCTTACAGACAACCATAGGATGGAAAAGGAGAAACGAACAAGGGGAAGTACTAAAAACAATAATAAAGGCCGGGTCACACAGAGGCGATCAGGTAGCGATAGCGATGCGATAGCGATAGCGATTCGATACCGAGTATGGGATCGCGCCCGCTTGCTGTGTGTCAGGTTGAATACAAATTCGAACATTACAAAAAATATCGTCTCGCTATCGGATCGCTATCGCTATCGGATCGCCTCTGTGTGACCCGGCTTTAGAAAAAAAAGACACATAATCTTAAAAATAAAGAAAAATACCTTATCGCTAAGAGCGATCTCTTCCAGGCAAACGCAGGAAAAGGAGAAACGAAGAAAGGGAAGTACTAAAAATAATAATTAAGTATCACAACTTTGCCAGATATTCTACCGTTAGGCATGAACTTGGTAATAATAATATTGACAAAACTAAAATACAATGAGAACTACACTACGCTACATACCTAACAACTACTTACACTAAGCACACCTGAATTATCCATAGACCAATGAAGGTCTACAGATAATCAAGATGTTCAAGCCCACTACCAATCGGAAGCGTACCCAGCATGCTGGCGGCATTACCACGCTGAATGGCAATGCTTATGCGTTGGGCCAAATAAACGCCAGCATTTTGGTCACGCGTCGCGTCGACCAAGCGCTCGGAAAGGCTTTTGAAAATGAGGTGACCTCTCGGCCCCCACGGACCCAATGTCTCAACCCCAAAGGGCTCAAATATGTAACCTCTTCCGAGGGTTGCATATTTGCGCCGTTTGAGTCGCTCAGCTGAATTAGCCGCTGCACCAGCCCTACAATGTGTCTCTGGAAGATGTGATGGTGCCACAGTATCAACGCAAGTTGCGTCCCACACTAGGGGCCGACCCAACTTCCGAGGCAATATTTTTATAATATTGTGTTCAGGTTTGAGAGCAATGTTTCTAGAGTGAGTAAAGGGCTAAGAGATAAATCATTTTATATCTCTGGGTGACGAGCGCAGTGCAGTGCTAGACTCTTCAAGGTTATGCCAAGCACATAATCGCTTAGCACAAGCACAAATTAAATTTAGCTAAGCACATTTTTTTTTTGGGATTTGTCGCCTAAGTATCTATAAGTTTTTTTTTTATAGCATAGAGTGACGAGACGAGCAGATCATGTGCCTGATGGTAAGAAACATGCCTGCCACATAACAGCACAGTAACACGCAGCTATTGGAACATGATAGTCCAAATCATTACCTAGCACTGCACTGTGCTCGTCACCCAGAGATCTAAGATATTATGTCTCTAAGCCCTGTAATTTCTCTGGAATCATTGCCCTTCAAACCGGAACACAGTAATGTTTGCACATTACTGCTTGGCGGTAGAATATTTGGCAAAGGTGTGGTGCTTCCCCAGGCGGACTCTGCTAAGAGTCCTACCACTACTGATAAGAGTCCTACCACTACTGTCGAATCAGACACCTAATTAACCTTTAATTCTTTGAATAATACCTAATTAAATATATCTAGGTAGCATTCTCTAAATCTGTCCAATATTTGCGAATTAGCATCGGCTGCAGTTTGCGAAATATCCTATCAAAATATTTACACCACACCTATTGACATTTCAGAATTCAAGGTTAATGCGACCGTAGAACACAGTAGGATCGTTATATCATTAACTTGATTGATACAATACAAGACTATTATACCAATAATAAAAAATAATAACCGGTCTAGAAGCCAGGAACATCCAGCAACTTGCTCTTCGATATGGCCTTGTCGAGTCCGAGGTGCCGTACTAAAAGTCATCATCATCATCATCATCAGCCGCAAGACGTCCACTGCTGAACATAGGCCTCCCCCCTAGACTTCCACAACGAACGGTCCCGCGCAACCTGCAACCAGCGGTTTCCAGCGACCTTTGTTAGGTCATCTGTCCATCTAGTGGGAGGCCGTCCAACACTGCGTCTTCCGGTTCGTGGTCGCCACTCGAGAACCTTTCTTCTCCATCGGTTGTCAGTTCTGCGAGCGATGTGGCCTGCCCATTGCCACTTCAGCTTGCTTACTCTTTGAGCTATGTCGGCCACTTTCGTTCTTTTGCGAATATCCTCATTACGGATTCTGTCGCGCAAAGAGACTCCGAGCATAGCTCTCTCCATAGCTCGCTGTGTGACTTTGAGCTTTGTTATGAGGCCCACAGTTAAGGACCACGTCTCAGGTCCATAAACTTCGTACTAAAAGTAACGCACCTTTACTTTGCCAATAGGGTACCGGACTGGGTCAAAAATACATCATCCTAATTAGTCCGTCAGCTAGATCATGGAAAAATATTGGACACGTATTTTTTGTTTTTTCATAATATTAAAAATCGTCAAAGATATAGACCATCAAACTTCGAGAGTGGGGGGTCGCGACGTCACTCGTGAGTAAAAATCGTTCTCACAAGTGACGTCACGCGAAACTTCGAAGCGCTCTATCTTCGTCATTTTTTGTTTGTGAAACAAAAGAAAAAATACGTGTTCAATATTTTTTGGCAATCTAACCCAACAAACATTTTATAGGTCGCCACAACGTGCCGATTCTTACTTTTGGTTCTATACGCTGGTCGCAAATACGTCACTATAACGTAAAAAAAACCGAAAATAGGATATGTTCCCAGTCGCCCCCGCGGCAATGGCCACCGGAGGCAAATGGGAATAAAAATTCCCAGTTGCCACCGGTGGCGACTGGGAATCATTGCCCCCACTTAAATTTCGCTGTACATTGCTTTCTCCGTCGTTAAGAATAAAAGGATGCAACTTATGATTCTTTATATTAAATATTTATAATAATTATTTATATATTATTATTCTTCTCTGGAAATATTCAACACCTTTAAACCGGAACACAGTGAGCCCATTTGATGGTATGATAATTGGTACGTCCCCAGGCGGACTCCGTAAACTGTTTTACCACTACTACTATTATAGGGAATCGTATGTGTTTGCCACTAAAACCTCCACATTCCTATTCCAAAAATGAAGTAAAACCTCCTCTTTCGTGGCTTTAGAACGCAATTTCTCTTCTTCTTCTTCTTTCAACTTCAACTTCTTTTCAACTACGAAACTATGTCGCTTTTTCAAGCTATATTAATGTAATATAGCTATATTAATCGTGGGTTCGATTCCCACCCAGTGCAAATATTTGTGTGATGAATTCAAATGTTTGCACTGTGTCTGGGTGTTTCTATGTATAATAAGTATGTATTTAAAACTATATAAGTATTATATCAGCTATCTGGCCGCCATCACACAAGCTTTGCTTAGTTTGGGGTCAGATGGTGTTGTGTGTGAATTGTCCACCAATATTTATTTTATTTATTTATTAATAGAAAAAAGAGCAATAATTTAGCAATTTTGCGGATAGTGTAATTTTATTTTTGAGTCTAATAGATTTGTATTTCAAAAGCAAAATAAATTTATTTGGATTAGTGTTATCTGAAATTATGTCACAGCTAGGCCCATCTTCTAGTTCAGGCCAAAGTGACATGGTGTATATAAAAAGACGTCATGGAACAATAATTTTACGTGCGGGCCAACAATAATTTTACGTGCGGGCCACCAATATTGTTTAAAAAGAAAGAACAATAAAATAATTTTAACAAAAAAAAGAACCGACTTCAAACAGTAAACTAAAAAGTAAAAAATAAATCTCTTTACCACAAAGTAGAACGTACTTTGATTAATTTGAACAGACATGATTAAATAAGTATTTAACAATTCTGAAGTAGGTGCCAAGTAAATGTTGCAACAACCTTCCTGTTTATCATACATATGTCCCCAACAACTTATATTTATTTAATTGGTTTACTTATACTCAATTGATAACACAAAGATATTTTATGTACTAAGTAGTTAATTCGGCATAATCGACATTTTATGTAATTTGATTAATCTGTAATAATAATGCTAATTCTTAGTTTAAATATCTCAAGTTCAGAAACATTACCAAGAATTGTTTTACGAATACTGCATAACGTGTTTAAGAATTATACCTTTACATATGTATATCTCTGTGATTGAAATTGATGACGAATTTTAAATATTAAGTAGGTACCTATTCCAGAAATATATATAAATATGTGTATGGGTGTTATAACGTTATACAAATGGTAAATTAATGATAAACCATAATAAAGAAAAATCTGTAATGTACATATATGAATAACCCTGTTTATAATACATATTTACTATGCATTACTTTCCTAATTTAATTGCTGTGTTAAAGAGTCTGATTATTATTTGTGATCCAAATTACCAGATTAAATGTTAAATTTAAACATGTTTGGTTTATCCAAATTAAAATTAACAAATATTTATATGCACATTAGTCTTTATTTTAGAGATTATTAGGTCTAGGATAAGTTTCCTCATTTATTTTCATAAGTTGCATCATTTTATTTTTAACGATGGAGAAAGCAATGTACAGCGAAATTGAAGTGGGGGCAATGATTCCCAGTCGCCACCGGTGGCAACTGGGAATTTTTATTCCCATTTGCCTCCGGTGGCCATTGCCGCGGGGGCGACTGGGAACATATCGAAAATAGGCCCATTTTATACGAATCGGAGTCTTAATAGAGTTACGTAGCAGTCGTATAACTAGCTACATGGTCGTGTAGTGGTTGTATAGACGTTGTATAGACGTCGTGAGATGTTCTTTTCGTCGAGTTATGATGGTAATTGCCACTACTTTAGGACATTTTATCGAATAAGTAGCATCCACCAGGACTTTTATAAGGGATTTCGATGTAAAGTGATTGATAAAAAGTAGTGTATTTAAACTAAATCGACAATTTACAATCTATGTTAGTTATTACTTGGAAGGTAATTTCGTCATAACAACATAATATTACGTCTTTGAAACATGTTCAAGTACAGAAATCTGTTGGGAAATTAATGTTATCGGGTGATTTAAGCTACTTTTCTCAATATAGCTAACGCGCCTTATATATTCGTAAAAATAAGCAATATTTTTAACTATATTTTTAAAGAACGTGCTACCAGCAACCTGTATACGACTTCAGGTGTAAGACACAACCGTAATACAACATTTAAACGACTTTCCATTCCGGGCGCTTCTTTCTGATCGGTTTATTGTCAGCCATATTAACGAAATTTTTAGGGTCTAGTTGAAGAAAATTTAATGTGAAAAAACCAAATTCTTTATTTTAAAATCACAATTTTGGATTTCACACAAAAACGTGACATCACCGTTCGGTATTTTCTATGCGTTATTGCGTTTAGGAAACTGGTTTCATAACAAAAGACACTTTAAATTTAATGGGCTTACCAATGGTAAAATGTAATTTTCTAATAAATTCATACTTTTAAAATGGACTTACCCATCCAACTTTGAATGATCACAAAGTAATTTAAACACAAGATATAAAAATTAAAGTTAGTACAGTTTTTTTCCATATAATCATCACTGTCATAATGAGAGTTAATTTAATATGAAATTATAGGATCAGTCGTAATGCCTGTTAGGTAGAAAAGGTTGTTATCTTTGAAAGGTTGTGTATGATATATGTTTTTTAAATATTAGCATTCGTCACATAAATTTGCACTGGGTGGGAATCGAACCCACGACCATCGGCTTTGCAGGCAGAGTTACTAAGTCACGAGGCCAGTTAGGCCAGGATTGTTAATAGTTTTGTAAGCTCTTAAACAAAATTCTTTGTAAAGCAAGGTTTTACTCTTGGTTTAATAAACTATTTTCTACAAAAAAATTTACCGACTTCAAAACCACAAATAGGCACTCAAATCGTAAAATAAACTGATATCCTAATATTATAAATGTGAAAGTATGGATGTATGGATGTTTGTTGCTCAATCACGCCGTAACGTATGAACGGATCGGGCTGAAATTTGGAACACAGACACACCCCGGACACTCGACCAAAACTTCATACATACAGCTATGTTCAGTAACCTATTACCACACAACTACGCAAATGTTATTCGTACACACGTATCAATGTGTGCGTTTGTTTTAGGGTTGCTGAATTGTAGCTTTCCCCCGTGAGTTCACCTGTCAGTGTAAAGTAGGTATCCTAAAATCTTCCCAGTCCTTAATTAATCCTTATTTCGTGTTGGATTGTTCAATGCAAATAAAACTTTTTAAAACCGAAGGGAGAAGATTTTAAACAAATACGAGATAATAATATTATCGTTACCATGGACGAATTGATTTTTAGTTAAGTACACTTACCCAAAGAGAAAACTTTAATCTGACAATATATCAACATATCGTGTATTTCACATTGGATTGAAAACTACGTCCATAAGTTGGATTTTCACACAGTTCACTAGGTATATCAGAATCAGAGTATCATACACTGCACAAACTAATTATTTACATCGCATGTCTCACCACAGTAAAGAACAACATAATTTTTCAACTCAAAACTCTAATTTAATTTGGTAAACAAACATTACGAAATACGAATTGTTGTTAGACTCCGCGCCATCACTGAAGTCCTCTGGCGAAATTATTGAACTAAGCCACTATATCGTAGGTTTCATCTGTCATTGTGGAATACGACAGTGGCTCCTTTCGCTAACGGTCACGAGTGGTGGCGCGGAGTCTACTATGGCCGCCTCGTGTATCTTGTGTCTCGTGGGATAATGTTGCTAGTTCCGGATTTCATTTTTTTTACTAATTGCTTAAAAAAATATAACTTTTGTATGTTGATAAATAGTGATTTATTTATTCGCATTATAGTAAGGATCGCATAAAACTTTAAATATTGTGAGAATAGTAAGTGAGTCTATTATACTCAAATCACATTTTAAGGTTGAAGTCATTACTCAATAATTTATTTGCGCCGAATAAACAAAAATCGGTTTCAATTTTAAATTAAATTCAGAAACTTACTTGACCAAATTTCAACGACAATCATAAAAAACTTGAACAAAAATAAACAAAAGTAAATTTTAGTTTTGTTTTCATATTTCAAAACTATGATCTACCAAAAAAAATAAACATTCCCAAATCTTACCCTGGCCTCGGCACAAAATAATTGTATTTCTAGATTTTAGAAAAAAAATTACACCACTCCCATAACCCAAATTAGTGGCTAACATGTTTTTCTATCAGTGTAATTTTGTAGGAGTTTTTTTTAAAAGTTCACCAATACTGTTTATTTTAAATAAAAAAATGCAATCCGATGTAATCATCATCATCATCTTCATAACATCTGAGCCGCTCAGATATACCGCTCTTCAAGTACGCCTCACATCCCAGGCCTATGCTAGTGCTGTGCTTGTGCTAGTACTTGTCCAAATTTGACCCGCGATGTAAGCATACGGATAATTGAATACAAAGTCCAAAGTACACTACCAAAAATAAGCGTATTATCATGAATTATTTTACTTACACTCGTTAAATTTGAATTCCAAGGCCACCCATCGCGAAAAGAACCTAAGCATATTCGTGCATTGTTTGATATATCTCTTTATGACTCAGCCGGTATATATTATTTTTCTATCATTAAACCAAATTATACAACATAAAGGAGACGGCCCATTTTCCATGGGCATTTGCCCCACAGAAAAAGTGCAAGAGACTTGACCAAAATTGGATCATTGTATAGGATTTTTAATATATATTGAGGAACCGTTTATGTTTTTATCCTGCATAGCGGGGTTTAAAAGATATCAGCTAAAACATAAAAAAAAATAACGCCGCAAGTAGGTAATCAAGAACGTGATTATGTACTTACTACTAAAAGAAGGTAGTAAATTCATTACTTTGCGATTGCGACTTACTGTGCTCAAAATAATGTCGACTCAACACAGAGAAGGACCGGAGATTCGGCCAAACCACAAAAAAAATATGAAACCTTTGGAAAAATAAAGAAATTCCATGTGTTGTGTGAGTTTCGATTCGCACGAATCGATTTTCGAACAAACTTTTACTGTGCGTAAACTTCAACTGAACAAAAAAAGAGAAAAACATAGCTGACTTTGACTATTGACTGTACCTATTATATTCCTTATTCTAAGACTGTACAGTACCTACACATAGGTACAAATGAAAGGAGATAGGAGTGTTCTACGTAATACTTATTTATTGGGTACTGACCCGAAATCAAAACACTAACTAAACCTTAACAGGCTTATTTAAATTCACAAAAACTTCGGTAGCGTGTTTTAACGCCGTACACCGCCATCTAGTTTCGTTTCATGGAACTACAGTACCTTAATACAAAATTACTTATACATAGTCATTAAGGAACTTTTTAATCACGAATTTGCAATCCCCGCTTGGCAGGTTAGTATTGAATGTACAGTTTGAATTATTTAATTATATGTTATTTTAATTAAATAACTTGTTTAGGTCTCCGGGGCTAATTAAGTACCTAAACTTGAAACGACTTGGGGCAGAAATGAGCCGTCTCCTTTTGTTCCATAAAACGAGCTTTTGACACGAACTTCTACAAAACTTCTACAGGAAAAAAACGCATGTTAGCCACTCAAATGGATGATGATGATAGTTTAGAATATTATTACTAATAACTTAAAATCCGAGGTACATAATTTTTGCGCCACACCTGGATTTTTTAAATGTGATTTGGGCTTCTGTCCTTTGTTTCACAATAAATGGAGCTATCACGTAACAAACTTATAAACGAATTGAGATCCGTCTCCTTTTTTGAAGTTGGTCAAAAATGAAACTAAATCGTAGTAGTACCGGTAGTACTAGAACCGGTTAAGTTTATAAGTCAATGTCAAAGTAAAAGCCGTTAATTACTGAATAAGTTTTAGTTTAAAAATAGCGTTAATTTTTTTTTTGCAATTATCCATTCCAATACTCGTATCCTCTTACGCATTTAATGAACGGTTGTTGCGAAATCTTAAATAAGCATACTACCTACTAGATGAAATCCTATATTCATTGTTCATTATTGACCGACATATCCATGGACGCACATAAAAGTACAGATAGTCTAATATAGAAACTCTTTCTTTTTTTTTGAGTCGGTTGAACGCTAAGAAATGATCACTTACCAATAAATCTGAATAGTAGCAATCTTAGTAAAAAAATCCACTAAATTGGCAACACTAGTGACTAGTGACTCTATACTATACTCCGCGCCATCACTCGTTACCATACGTTATTGGCGCCACTGACGTATTTCACAACGATTAACGAAAGCCGCAGTTTAAAAACAACGAGTTTAATAATTTCGTCACAGGACTTCAGTGTTGGCGCGTACTTCTAACCAGAATAGCTTAACACAGTTTATAAAAATGATTCAATCTTTGTAGAAATTCTTATGAAATCAAAAATCTCTTATTCTTGTTTTGTATAATAGACGAAAAATTTGGTACCATTTTGTTAAATAATACAGCATTATGGTCGTATTCTCATAGAAAATTATGGTCCGATATAACCCTTCGTTGAATCCGCCTCGCGTCCGCGAGGGGGAGGAAGCTTGAAATTGGCGGGGGTTGGAGAGTGTCCGTTCTATCTGTATTATCTATTCTATGACACAGATTATAGTCTGGAAGAACACATAGGCTACTTTTTATCCCTAAAAATAACGGGAACTACGCGGGTAACACCGCGGGGCACTGCTAGTAATTATTATAAGTGCTACTCACTCATCTATTTGAACTCGGTGCCAGCCTAGTCAAAAAGCTAGTACTTAGATAGATAATGATACCTACTATACTATGCACGTAGTAAGTAGCCATAAAATATAAATATGTATATAGGTAGTATCTATCTACTATCTTTTAGACTTGTGATACTAGCTTATAATTATTATATCAGTTTATTTTACACTTTTGAATGCCTATTTGTGGTTTCGAAGTCGGTTTAATTTTTTGTAGAAAATAGTTTATTGTACCCTTTTTAGTGCAACACAAGTTTACATTAATGCACTTACACAATTTTGTGTTGTCAGGATCGCATTTCCTAACTTTTGTGAAATCTACAACCATGTCATCCAGACAAAATTGTAGGAAAATTTTAGTTTTTTCTTCATATTTCAAAAACCACCTCACGGATTTCGATAAAATTTATATGGGACCATTCGGGAAGCATACCCATCCGAACATTTTTTTTTTATCGATCCGGCCATTCACGAGAAATCAGGTAACAAACATTAAAAAAAAAAACTATGGATCCAATAGATCTACTTTCTGCGTTTTAAGCTACATCATATTGTTTACACCCACACTCTGTACAGGACATAGTTCTTTCGATTTCAAAATTACATTTTGTGCGGAACCATCTACAGTTTGGTTAGTCATGACATGTCGTGTAGAAATATTTGATGTAATACAATTAGACGTAAGAAGCTAAATTATTATACACTAATAGAACATCGAGTCATTTAAAAGTTGCGTAAAAGTGCTCACATTTGCTTAAAATCGTAAAGAAATGCAATTTATCACTCTAATACGATCGTCATGTAAATAGTAGTTCTCGCGACTCTAATACAATTAATGTTGGGGTAAAATCCGTATAAACGTTATTATGGCGACGCACTGGTTAATACTACTGAAAGTTGTATAACAGTCTTGCAAAGCAGTCGTATAGAAGTTTATACGATGTCTATATACGACTACAAGTTGTATAAAGATAAAAGGCACTAAGTCGTGTTACACGCCAAAATTACTTCAGTGCGATGTTTATAGCATTTTGAATCACGTTACTACCATTTATACGACTAAAATGTTTGTTGGGAACTAACGGGCTACTTAGTTTTTTTTGAGGATTGTACCCTATTCTTGAAAATGGTCGTGCATTGCTCTACTGCAGCCTTTACCCAAAGTGCCTCCTTGTGGGTGCTGCAGGCCTAAAGGCTTGATTCTTTCGCTGTCATGTGTCATCCACTAACCCGCAGTGGGCCAGCCGCCTACAACATAACCAGCTCAATAAACGTTCCCACTGCTGGGATTCAATGTCTTCTCTCGCAAGGGGAGAGTTAAGGTCATAATGCACCATCACCACCACTTGGAACATATCGGTTTCCTCACGATGTTTTTCTTCACCCTTTTTTAAATTTGCGTCATTACACATATAACTTGGAAGAGACTATGGTACGCGTGGGATTAGAACCCGGGATCTCCGTAGAGGCAGTCGCCATTCTCCCGACTAGACCAGCCGTAACTTGATTTTTGAATGCCTGCACCAAATTGGATGATTCTTAGTTATTGTTGGGACAAGGTTTATATAGCACAAAATTTAGAATATGTGGACGAAAAAAAAGTATGCCGGTACAAAGTTCGCCGGGTCAGCTAGTCTGTACTAATCTATCCTATCTATACTAATATCATAAAGCTGAAGAGTTTGTTTGTATGTTTGTTTGAACGCAAGGATCTCTGGAACTACTGGTCCGAATTGAAAGTTTCTTTCTTTGTAGGATAGTCCATTTATTGAGGAAGGCTATAGGCTATTTAACATTACGCTACTATCAACAGGAGCTGAGCATGAATGAAGAATGTAACAAAACGGGAAAAATAATTTAAAGCAAGGAATAAGGAATTTTGAGAGCTTTCGTAACGTGCGTTAACGTGACAGCATGTGTCTAAAATTGCATCATTATATTTATGTAAGCCTTTGCTAATATTTTTTTTTCTAAATCTGTTAGGTGTTTGGTTGGAGTTGGCACGACCAATTTTCGACAGGTGGCGTAGCAGGTAGCTTAAGAGTTTTTTGAAGTGAAAATTTTCTTTTGGCGCGCCTAGACAGATTTTTCGTGGGGTGTGAATTGAATTCTAGCGTCACGCTCGGGTATGATAAGAAATCTTTGGGTAAACTCGGGACCATGGCTATTGGCCATATAGAAATGCATCAGCCAATGGAAAATGCTGAAAGGGCGTGGCCTGGCCATCATGGCATGGCCATCTAGAAATGCGTGAGCCAATGGGAAATGCTCACGCATTTCTAGATGGCCATGCCACGATGGCGAGGCCACGCCCTCCGGTTACACGAGTGTAGTTTCCAAAGTAAGCTATCAAATTCTGAGTTATTCACTTCTATCGGCAGTTCCTATGACTAACAATGTTTTTTTGTTTGAACGCTATATTCTCAGGAATAACTGAACCGATTTCAAAACATATTTCACCGTTGGATATGTTCGAGATCTCTAAGTGCTATAGGCTAAATATGTACCACGGGCAAAGCCAGGGCGTACCGCTAGTATAGTATAAAAGGAATCATAGCCGTAACCATCCAGCTATAAACTAATCTGAAAGGAATCCGCTCGTGGCGCCTCACCTGTCGTTCTGGTAGAGCTCCACTGAGGAGTTGAGCTCGGCCAGCTGTTCCTTCAGCAGCTGAAGGTTGGAGTTCACGAAGCTCAGCTCCAGAGCCACCGTCTCCCGCAGCTTACGGTTCGATGTCGCCTGGAAACAAAAATAACAAAATTTTCTACAAAAAAAAAATGGTTGTCTGTAAAGTCGGTTTACTGACGATAGTTGAACGTGACTACGTCTTAAGAAAATACTGATGGAATTTGTGTTAAGCGCCATCTCGGTAAAACATTCTGAAGCTTTTTGAAAAGCTGTTCAAAGCGCCATCTCTGGGTACATCATTGTACTAGCACAAGTTCTTAACTTCATATCGTCGCTTTTCTAAAACATGGACAGACTCCTTGAACGTAATACACATTTCACTCACTAGATGGTGCGAAAAGTAATAAGGCGAGGTAACGGCGGTAACGTTACATGACGTCATGTTTTGCGGGCGTGCAGCCGGCTTCATCGAATTATAAGACGTTATCACGTCAAAAAGTAAAAATTATAATCATACACTCCACCAAATTTCATAGGAAACTGTCACTAACTCATCTAGATGAATTAAAGTAAATTTTAGTTTTTGAAGTGGAAACTTCTTTTGGCGATTTATATATGTGGCGTGATGGCTATAACAGATTTTTGGTGGGGTGTGAATTGAATTCTAGCGTCACGCTCGGGTATGATAAGAAATCTTCGGGTAAACTCGGGACCATGGCCATTGGCCATCTAGAAATGCGTCAGCCAATGGGAAATGCTGACGCATTTCTAGATGGCCATGCCATGATGACCAGGCCACACCCTCCGGTTACACCCGTACGGTAGTTTTCAAAGTAAGCTATCAAATTCTGAGTTATACGTCAACTTCAACTTCCAACTCTTGGTTTATGGCTTCTATTGTGGTTTAGCCACACAATTCTGCCAATGTCACGTAGAAAGAAAGAGTAATATGTTTTCACTTCTATCAGCAGTTCCTATGACTGCCAATTTTTTTTAAATATTTAAAAACCGCCACACCGGTTTCGATAAAATACCGATAATTGGGACGTCCACCTCTCTAAGTACGGCTCACTAAATAAAAAAATTGGCAGCCATAGGAACTGCCGATAGAAGTGAATACTTATAACTCAGTATTGGATAGCTTGGAAACCACACGGGTGTAACCGGAGGGCGTGGCCTGACTATCATAGCATGGCCATCTAGAAATGCGTCAGCATTTCCCATTGGCTCACACATTTCTAGATGGCCATGGTCCCGAGATTACCCGAAGATTTCTTATCATGCCCGAGCGTGACAGTAGAATTCAATTCACAGCCCACGAAAAATCTGTCTAGGCGCGCTTAAAGAAGTTTTCACTTCAAAAATATGAACAAAAACTACAACAGGAACTTAGAAAATCTTATGCTAGACATTTTAAATGGCGGCCTTATCGCTTAGACAAGATAATACAAACTTGCTCCTTCGAGAGGTGTGCAATAATAATACTTCTGGCATTACAATTAAGTTTTTATACTGCTAAAATTATTAGTAATAAGTAGGTGCTTGTTTAAAGTTAAAATGTCAAGATATGTAACGTAATTCGATTCACCCGAGAACATATCGGTTATACAATATATTATATTTATGGTCTTAAGCTCTTAAGCTATAGATATTACTATGCAAGTGGATAGTCAAGTTTGAAACAGGTTGTTTTAAACAATGTCCGATGTCCGTGTGTTATTAATATAATTAAATTATGCATAATTTAAAAGTTAAAACAATAATAATATTTTTAATTAATAATAGGACTTATGTAATAATATTTTTTCAGCCTTCTTTTGAACAGAAATCTACAAATTGGTTATAAGACCTGTCGTCATGTATGGACAACCAAATGTTGGGCAACCAAAGGTTATACGAATGCTGCGATAGATCTATGTTTCGTGTGACGCGGATAGACGGGATTAGAAATGAGTATATTAGAGGAAGTATGAAAGTGGCACCCGTGACAGAAAGGTTGAGAAGCTCCAGGACGATGCCACTTTCATACTTCCTCTAATATTCTCATTTCTAATCCTGTCTATCCGCGTCACACGAAACATCTATCGCAGCATTCGTATAACCTTTGGTTGCCCAACATTTGGTTGTCCATACATGACGACAGTTTGGACGGTTTGGGCATGTTATGCGAAGGGACGAAGACCACATAAACCAAAGAGTTTTAAATATGAATGTTGATGGATGTTGTGGTAGAGGGCGACCAAAAAAAGTGTGGCTGGATTGTGTGAAAGAGGACATGGATAGAAAACGAATAAACTCAGATTTGACAAATGATAGAGACGAATGGAGGGAACGTACATGTTGTACCGACCCCACATAAAGTGGGATAAGCACGATAACCCTGGGGATAAAGGTAGGCGAATGACGATGACTTTTGAACATGGTGTAGAACAAAATCTTTTTAATGATTGAAGAAGATTCCGATGAATAGAGAGAAACTTCATCCATCCACGATCCATCTAGAAGTTTTATTTGAGGATTGTAAATTGAAAACTAATTAATCTAACGGAAAAATGTAATAACCTCAAGCAAACTAGCATTCCATTGCATTTTCTCTATCCTGCAACTAAATAACTAGAAAATCAACTCATTAGAACAATTAGATAATTACTGAATTCGGTTACAAACTAGCGGAGATCACGCTCGCGAAATAAATCCTGTTTATAGTCTCGAAAGAAAATGTGGTTAAATCAATCTAAAACTCTCTAATATGAGTAACGCTACTACAGAATATAAAGACGCAGATGGAGATATTTCGTTCATTCGAATCAATTCGTTTATTCGAACCATAAATTCATAAGAACACTTTGTAACGTCATTTATAAAAATACAAATAATTTGTGTACATAAAAAGATAACATACTAAATAATGTCAAATATGAATAAGGCACCTGTAAAAGGGCTTTGTCAATTAGATGCAGCCAAAAAGTTTACATATACTACGTATAGAGTTAGAACAAACGCTTTACACCGGGCGCACGGGGGGTCTAACGCCTAACGAAAAACGCTTTGACGCTTTGGCATTGCCGTCTCTTTCATTTCAAGCGAGAAGAAAAGAGACAGCAATGTCAAAGCGTTTTTCGTTAGGCGGTAGAAGCGCGGGTCTGATCGTTATTGTCTTGTCGCTCTTGTGAAAGTATCATACTTTTGTCGCGGCACATCACTATGTCGCCATAGCTAACATACACCTCATCTGCTTACGATTGGTACAAACGAACCGTGCGGAAAACCCTGAACTTATTTACATATTCTATATCTATGGATGCATGCAGGTATAAAAAGGTTTTGTTTATGAGTCAAAATGTTTCTATGTATAATTCTTTCTTACGAGTTTTATTGTACACTGACGGTGTATAAAATATTACGGTAAAGTATACTCAATAGGAGTAACTAGTGCGTAGACCCGAAAGAAAATTAAAATTTAATCAACGTAGAAATGTTTTTCGTTTTATTATACAGGATAAGTTTTAAAGATGTCCGCTTTAGAGGTATGTTTTCCATCTGCTCATTGCTCATCTGTGGCACCCTGAGTCACAGGTAGGAAGCTGATGAACAACAAGGAATGCTCCTTTCTTCTCGAGCATTGACCGCGCGCCGAGCACAGTACACAGTAGCAACTAGTAACTGTACAATCGGAGGAAACGGGCAAGCTGACTCGGCATAATACCCGGTTTGCATTTTTCCAGCCCAGGGATCGAATCCAGCGCTGGATTGCTTACTGGAAAAATGGAAACCGGCACTGGAAAGCATCAATCCAGTGCCAATGCTTTCCAGTGCCGGTTTACATTATTCCAGTAAGCAATCCAGCGCTGGATTCGGTCGCTGGACTGGAATAATGTAAACCGGGTATAACATAACGCGGTTGTTTTCGGTGGCGATGTTAGCTAAGGATTGGGCTATTTAGCTATTTACTCCGATTTCGTCAGCTGAGTCGATCGGTTGAGACTCCGCTAGTGTCTTGTATAGAATACTATTCGCACCTTGGGGATGGATCGGCTAAGTACCAGCTGAAGGCTCTGGAATCGATCGAGAGACGTGCCGAAAGGCTCATAGGCAACGACACTTGCGTGCGAAAAAGACTTCAAAGTCTTGAACATCGCCGCAAAATTGCTAGCTTATCGGTTTTTTATCGGATACACTTCGGAGAGTGTGTCAATCACATTCATCACCTAAATCCACCTTGCCATTTTTTCTATTGGACTGCTCGTAGCTCGAAAAAGTAAAATCGTTTCATGATTGGTGCTCCAAAGACACGAACGAAGACGTTTTTCTCTACTATTGTGATAAGAACGTCTAGGTTGTGGAATGCGTTGCCTGAGTTGGTTTTTCCCGATGGTCAAAATCTTGTAGTCCTCAAATCGAGAGTGAACGGTTGCTTATACACGCTCCATCGTAGGCATTGTTTACCATCATGCGAGATGGAGGTCAAGTGTAAACCTAAAAAAGTGAAAAAACTGGCAGTCATAGGAACTGCCGATATAAGTGAAAACTTATAACTCAAAATTTGATAGCTTGCTTTGGTGAAACCGAAGGGCGTGCCTTGAGCATGGACATCTATAAATGCATCAGCCAATGGGAAATGCCGACGCATTTCTAGATGACCAATAGCCACGGTCCCGTGTTTACCCGAAGATTTATTTTCATTCCCGAGTGTGACGCTAGAATTCACAGCCCACGAAAAATCTGTCTGAGGCGCGCCAAAAGAAGTCTTCCCTTCAAAAGCTCTCCAGCGTTATAATATTTATGTTTGTGTGAATGTGATAAAAGTAGCACGAAGCCTCGGGCTCCGACCACGCGGCCAGCCGTGACGCCCCTCGGGCTTCGAACCCTGACCTTGTGTATTCGCGTTCAAGACATCCGTCGCTGTGTACCCTCGTCGGAGCTCTTACGTGTGGTCATTGTTTGCGGACGTTAAATGAGGTCTTTGGCTTTTCACACCTTACTGTTTTCGGCGTCGAATTAAGTTAGTCGCAGATTTTCTTTTTGACTATTAGGTTTACTTTTAACCGCCAAAAGCGTAAGATAACTTTATTAAAGCCATAACAAAAGAGAAAAAAATATAAAACAAACTTTATATATAGGTAAGCTTGACATTTTAATAGGCGGCCTTATTGCTTAATCTATTTTTTTATATTAGGCGACGATGTAGTCTAAGATGGACCCCAGAAGAAATTAACTTGAAGACACCAAAGTTGTTACTATCGGGGAAAACCCATTGAGGGAACGCGTTCCACAACAGTGTTGTCCGAAGACCAACACAATTTTCCCCCAAAATGTTCTCGAAATCGCTCCAAAAACCGGGGTTTCCAGAAAAAACCCCATAGAAAATTATGCCTTAATTTGCCCTTTAAAAACAATTTTACGCAGACGACCATCTCAATTTCTCTCCAAAATGTTCCCGAAATCCCCCCAAAAGTCAGGTTTTCAAGAAAAAAAACCCCCAAAACAGAAAAAAAATCTCCTTACTCTGAAAATACAATATAACGCTGTTCAGAAATATACATTAATAATTGTATCGACAAGCCCACATAATTAAGAAATGGTGATTAAAATATTGTGATAAGTGCCCTTTTCGCAATACGGTAGTGAAAAATCCCCAATTTCCCTCCAAGCTAATTTTTTCCCCCCCGCAAATCCCCCCAAAGATTTTGTCCCCCCAAATTCCCCCCGTGGCTTTCAAAAACCCTCAATCTGACAACAGTGTTCCACAATCTAAACAAACTTATTACAAAAGTTTCAGTATTATTGGAATCAAAACTCGTTCGACTCTATGGAACGTAAATCATGAAACGTTTTCCAGTCCGATAGAAAAAAGAACAAAGGTTTTTTGAAAAAAAAAAAAACAATATTATTTGAGTTACCTCGTTCGAGTCTCTGAAACATCAATCATGAAACGGTTGCTTTGCAGTCCGATAGAAGAAAGGATAAATCAGTCATGTATATCGCTTGCATACTCACCGAAATGTATCCGATAAAACACCGATAAGCTAGCAATTTTGCGACGATGTTCGAGAGTCTGATATGTATCGTTCTCACTAGCGTTTGATTAATTTTGCGATGGGCTAACATGAGGGTAGTTCAAGACACAGCTCTAAACAGCTGTCAAGCACCGCGCACTCGTCTCTTGGGAGCGCGCCTCAGTGAACGTGGTGAAAGTAACAAGAAGATATCCTCACAAAAGTCTACTCAATTTACCCTTTTGCATCAACGTGATTACTCGTATCATCTATATTCAGAAAACCAACAAAAAGGAACGTATACGTTTAATGTACGATCTGGAAGCTAGCGCAGCAGTGATTTGAGGAAACATCATCGACGAGGCGAGCAGTCCCAGGTACGTGGTGTTTGATACTACTCCCTCTAATTCTATGAACATCGCAGCTTTAATTTATCGTATTGCCCCCGAGTATGTGCAGAAAGCCACCTATTGGTGCGACGGTACATATATCTTTATCGAACAATGGTGTTGGGCCAAGTCTTTTGACACATCTCTCGACCAATTCTAGATTTAGTCATTGACAAAAGAGATAACAGAAATCCAATTGCGCAGTTTGCCAACGGGCTATGGAGCGAAGTATTCTCGGTGTAAAGCTAACTGATCGTAAAAGTACATAGTGCGTTAATAACCGACGTAACTCAAAATAACAGGACATGCTTTTAATGGCAAGTAACACGCTTGACCATAACAACACAGTGTCACGCAGTTATTCGAACTTGAAGAGTGAAAATCACTACCTGACTCTGCACTGCGATCGTCACCCAACATATAAGATGATTTACTGATGTGAAAACTTTTTTTGTCGCGCCACAGACAGATTTTTCGTGGGCAGTAAATTGAACTCTGGCGTCACTCTCGGGAATGATAAGAAATCTTCGGGTAAACTCGGGCCATTCAGGACTCGGCTTTTCTAGATAGCCATGCTCATGACCACGCCCTCCTGTTTCACCCGCGTAGTTTATCCATCAAATTCTGTGTTATATAAGTTTTCTTCTATCGGCAGTTCCTATGACTGCCAATTTTTTTTTCTATACCCTGTAATGTGTTTGGTGAAACGTTGCTCTTCAAATGACACAGTGATGTTTGCACATTACTGCTTGGCAGTAGAATAGTTGGTAAAGGCGTGGTATTGCCTCAGGCGAAGTCTGTGAAAAGTCTTACACATGCACAGATCAGATACCCTGAAAACCACTATAGAATCTAAGTACTCATTATCATGAGTTTGTCCTACTGCTAATAGGCCTCTCCATCATAACTCACCACTTAGCCCAAATACTCAGCTTTACGCTTGAATGTATCCCATAAAAATAAACAAATTATTGAACTTCGTATGAGTAAATAAAGCATGATTTGATTTGATCTGACTGCTTACGTAATCATTAGACCCAAGTACCAACAGTAGTCAATATATTTTCTAAATAGTGTTTATTCCTCACACCAGTCACGTAGTTAGCTCATTCAGGGCACCGATCGCCTTCCGCATCAATACACTCCCATGCTAGGTATTGCGAGAGCTAATCGAGTCTAATGTAGGAAGTCATGTAAAGACTGTTAACACATGATGGAATTGAGATTTAGGTATCTACAGAGCCGGATTTAGAAGTGTGGGGCTAATAATCTTGTCTTTAACCTCGTACGAAATACCCACTTGGGTTAAGTCTTTTTGTGGAGCCCCCCCGTTTGTGGAGGCATGTGCTCCAGTTGGCCGGCACTGGGTATCAACGATCATAAGTAGCTGATGCAATGGTGATGTCAGCATCTGATGATCTTCAGGCTTAGGTATCTACGATTACAAGTATCTGATGCAATGGTAACTTGGTAACTGCCTTCTCTCCAATCTGCAGAGATGTGCTAAACACTAAACACACGCGAATGGTGCAAATTAATTTGACAAAGTCTTGCTCCTTTCATAAAAAGCGTGTGTACGTAGGCAAGAAGTGTAATTATTTAATTTTTGAGTATCACGAACGGTAATAGGCATAACTAATGCTCTTTCTGCGCCAGACTATAGTTGGCTAGGCATTAGAGGCCACTTGAGGCTAAAACACTTTGGTAGGACTCTTAGCAGAGTCCGCCTGGGGAAGTACCACACCTTTGCCAGTTATTCTACCGCCAAGCAGTAATAGGCAAACATTACTGTTTTCCGGTTTGAAGGGCAATGTTTCCAGAGAAATTACAGCGCTTAAAGATACAACTTAGATCTCTAGGTGACGAGCGCAGTGCGGTGCTAGGTAATGATTAGGGCTCTTCATGTTCCAATAGGAGCGTGTCACTGTGCTGTTATGTGGCAGGGGTGTTGATTACCATCAGGCACATGTCCTGCTCGTCTCGTCACTCTTTATTAAAACAAAAGAATGCCCTAAGTGCCTTTGCCCAAAGTTGGCTAGGCAAAGATGGCCTTTGGGCTATTATTTATCGTATTTCACTCTAAAAAAATGTGCAATTTACTTCAGTGTGTCGGTGTGCGCGTGTATATTAAAAATACACTCTGAAGATACAGTAGTCAGGCAACTTCATCCTGTCGTTTTTAAGATGATCAAAGCATGTATCAAGCACAGAGAGATGCATCAAGATCAAGGAATTAAAAATGTTGAGTTATCCCCGACCAACTCGGATTCAAAATCTATCGTAGTGTATTCTATTAGTCAAGCCCTTTCGTTCGATACCCATATTGAGGGAGTCGTGAAAAAAGTTACCTAATCCGCTATGTTGTGCGGCGGTCCTCTACAATCGATTTTCATAAAAAATACCTAAGAACGCTCTCGACTTATTAATTACTAGCAGCGCCCAACGGTGTTACCCGCGTAGTTTGCGTTCCTGCTGTTCCTTTTGTTTTTCCGGGATAAAAAGTAGCCTATGTGTTCTTCCAGACTATAATCTATATGTGTTCCAAATTTCAGCCCGATCCGTTAATACGTTAGGATGTGATTGAGCAACAAACATCCAAACATCCATACATAGACATTTATAATATTAGTAGGATTCAGCAAAAATCTAAATCGGTTTATCCGTCCGAAAAAAAATCAGTTCGACGCGACACATACAGGTAAACTTTTATCACCCCGTCATTTTTACGTCGATGGTTAAAAAATGCGAGGATATGAGGATGTTCCAATAGCTGCGTGTCACTGTGCTGTTATGCGGCAGACATGCTGCTTACCATGATGCGCTCTTGTATGGAGTACTGACAGTACTCTCCGCACCTTTGGGATGGATCGGCTAAGTATCAGCTTGAGGCTCTGGAATCGATCGAGAGACGTGCCAAAAGGCTCATAGGCAACGACACTCTTGTGCGACAAAAACTTCAAAGTCTTGAACATCGCCGCAAAATTGCTAGCCTATCGATTTTTTATCGGATACACTTCGGAGAGTGTGCAATTGATCTGCATGATCTAATACCACTTTGCCCATTTTTCTATCAGACTTCTCGTTACACGAAGAAGCGGCATCGTTTCATGGTTGATATTCCAGAGACACGGACGAAGAGGTTTGACTCTACTTTTGTGATAAGAACGTCTAGGCTGTGGAATAAGTTACCGGAGTGGGCTTTTCCTGATAGTTATAATCTTGGTGTCTTCAAATGGAGAGTGAATCGGGTCCCATCGTAGACCGCATCGTCGCTTAACAGGCAAAAAAAAAAAGGTGTGTGCTTAAGACCACACGGCAGAAGTGAAAACTTCATTAGCTGATTTTTGTATTAGGTAGGTATGTCGTATTATAATAAAATATTATGGATCGTATTAGTTGAATAAACGAGTAAAACAAGCCAGAAATTAAAGTAAATATTTATTGAAATTTTATTTATATACAAAGTAAACTAAATATTTACACGAAAGAAACGAAATATTCACACAGCAAAACTAATTAATTTGATTGTGAAAATTATAAAGCACCCGTCGTGTTTTCCCGCCCAAAGAAAAGTCTTTTGGAGTTGGTAGCCGTCAGTGTTGCCATTATGATTTTGAGCTTGTCGCCAAATAGTTATGAAACAAAGTCGCCGGTTTTGATTGAATTATTAAGGGAATAACAGTCTGGAAGAATACATAAGCTTTTTCCTTCTCCAACCTTCTACACTACACTAGTATATTCCCCTTTGTCGGTAACACGTCGTCTAAATCCGCTAAAAGGTTTTAAAAATTCGCCAGTTTCAGCGACAAAGTCGCTAAAGTGTCAACACTGGTAACCGGTAGCGAGCAGCGAGAGAGAGAGAGAGTATCTATTGTCCCATGTCCTCCTCTAACAATTATCTTTCTCGGTCTGGCACGTTTGTTGATCACATTATCTTTCTCGCTCTAGCATCCCGAGCTTACCCGAAATTTCTTATCATTTCCGAGCGTGATGATCACGTGATCATAAATCCATTTCACAGCCCACGAAAATTCTGTCCATAGCGCGCCTAAAGAAGTTTTCACTTCAAAAATGTGGAGCGTATTTGACGAGCATGGTGGATGACCTCGTTTCTCTTCATGTGGGAAAAGGTCCGAAATCGAGGTCCAAGTTAGATTATGCCGTTGCGAAAATCCCGAGGTCTCTGAGTGGATTATACTAAAGTACGTCAATTTACAATTTTTTATAGTTATAGTTTTATTTATTATCAAATTTTTCAACACTGTGGCGACATAAATAAATAAATATTGGTGGACAATTCACACACAGCACCATCTGACCCCAAACTAAGCAAAGCTTGTAAGATGGCGGCCAGATAGCTGATATATAAATAAGTTCTATTTTTAAGTAATATTTATGTACGACTATTGATATGTCTTTAGTTTAGATCACTTTGTAGTGGTAGGGCTCTTTGCAGAGTCCGCCTGGGGAAGTACCACACCTTTGTCAGTTATTCTACCGCCAAACAGTATTTCATTTAATTTGCAGGCATCACAGTGTTTCAGTTCGAAGAGCAATGTTTCCAGAGAAACTACAGAGGATAAGATAGCATTCTTTGTTTTATGTGTTCGTTATTGTCGGTACACGGTACAAGGTCTATATTCAAGAAGATGTAGAAAATATTAAGGCTGTATGATTCGTCAGATGGCGTAATGTTAATTTGGGGGAATAACAATATCTACTAAACTACTGAATATTTAATTCTGAAATTCATGTATAATAAAGTTCAGGATATACTCGACAGTAATTTATATTCGCAAATACGTTTTCATAAAATTTCCTCAATAGAAAAAATCGCTAAGCTACCTCTATTTTTTTTAAATAAACGTTGATTACTCAATAAATACAGAAGCTAGATTCTTGAAATAAAGTATGATAATTTGAACAAGTATAAAGATTTAATCATACTGTTTTTTTTTGACGTGACAACGTCTTATAATTCGATGAAGCCGGCTGCACGCCCGCAAAACATGACGTCATGTAACGTTACCGTTAGTTCGTCTTCTGTGCCATGCGGACGAAGCTGAGCGCTGAGGGCGCCACCCGCCGAGTCGAGCGGTATCACTACTCGCGCTATCAGCGTACTGATTTCTTAAGACGTTGTCACGTTCAAATATCGTCAGTAAACCGACTTTACAGACAACCATTTTTTCACAAAGTTAGTTACAAAGTTCGCCGGGTCAGCTAGTTTACAAATATGTAGCATATTATAGATAGATAGATAGATACTCTTTATTGACACACCAAAAATAAAAATACATACCAAACATAAACAAAACATAGTAAATTAGTGCGACAGTGGGCGGCCTTATCGCTGAAAGCGATCTCTTCCAGGCAACCTTAGGATGGAAAACAACATGTGGACAAATCAGAAAATGGGGTGCGTAAATAAGAAGTACTAAAAAAAAAAAATACATAAGTACTCATAAATAGTAATATAAATACCTAAATAACGGAAATAAAAACAAATTTGTTATAAAAATAGAACAACCTAATACTAGTAGGTAGGTACTTAAATGTTGAATTATAATAGACTAATAAATACGATTATAAAAATATATATATACACAAATAATACATATATGTATACATACATACAAACATATAAAAAAAAAAAAAAAATTGCTGCAATTGCAATATTAGGACATCAACCAACAACAAGTCTACAATTTCGACAAATAGAATTGTTTCACATCTTTTTTGAAAGTGTTTAGTGAAGAGGAAAGTCTGATGTGCACAGGTAGCTCATTCCACAACTGAGTCGCCCTGCAAGTAAATGACCTGCCATAGAAAGTTTCAGTTCGAGCAGAGGGAGTCTTAAGGGAGAGATTGTTTTTTGACCTTAAAGGAAGCTGATGGTAATCATGTAAAAAGGTAAAGCGTTCTTTAAGGTAGCGGGGAGTGGAAGGATTAAACAAAATATTATACAATAAAGAGAGAATGTGAGCATATTATGAAGTTACGTTTGCAGCAAGAGTTGCAATACGCATACAATTCGGCTGATGGTAAACTGTTTCTGCTTATATCCTAAACTGGGACAACAATGTATTAGTTTAAGACGTAATTTGTGAATGTTTTCCTCGTTTTCTCCGTTTTCCATAATTTCGTACTGATCGGGGGCCGTCGGGTCATTAAATGTTTTATCTCGAAGCGGCGTAGATCAGTCGGCGCGTGCGCACCTCATCGCTGGAGAAAGTGTCAATCGGTTCGTACTGCCGTGGACATAACTGTTATTCAATTTATATATTTTTTATAACAGTATGTATGTCGTATTTATACGGCCATCACGGCTTATCCAGTAGCCCAGTGATTAAACTACTATGGAACTCAATCAAAACTCAATCAACACCAGACTGAATAATATAGCCATCGAAACATCAGAAACGGATATATTGGTCTCACTACAAAGCTTTCTCGCTATTCTCCTAACACGGTTATCAAACCTTACCCTATCAAGGACTTTTAGGATCTACTGTTTCTTGTCTTCCACCAGCTTGTCTTATAGTCCAGTCAAAATAGACATTCCAGTTTGCATTAATTCCCAACAAGCTGGATTTTTGTGCAAGCTTTGGATGCGTCATTACAAATGATATGTCAAAAGTCCCCATCGATCCCGCTTGTGCGTTGTTTTTTATTCGAGGTCAAAGTTAAAAAATTGCGTTTTTGCGTATTATCTCTGAAACAACGAGAGTTACCAAAAATTGGTTCAGAAAAAGTTTGTAGATCGTAAAATTGTCTACAAAAAATCTTAATTTATTCTATTTTGACTGGACTATCATTCGTCATGTGTGATGTTGAATAATAATTTTATAAATTTTTATTATCGTCATCATCATCAGCCTATTTTTATCCAATGCTCGATATAGGCCTCTCCCATGGCTAGCAACTAGCATGGTCTTCAGATTTACGTATTTACCCATAGCCTGTTGTCTTTCGTATATCGTCACAGCAACGTATATAGCTTTTAATATAGGAGTAATGACATACGTGGCGGCATGCGTCGGCCACTGCCGTGGAGACAGCCATTGCGGCGGCATGCGATAATTCGATAAACTGCAATGAGCTGTAATAGCGTGACGGATAGCGCAGGGAAGTGAGAGTGCTTTGATCCTGTACCATTCATTTTTTATCACTTAAGTGGATAGCACTAATCGACTTTGCTTTTTGTATGTAAGTGGAAAAATCTGTTTCAAGTATGTGTCAAACGAATATTGAACGAATACACCAAATATGTACTCATATTTGGTGTATTCGTTTCATCTTTTGGAACAGGCAAGAACATAAGACACTAAACCTGATTTACATCTGTACACTGCTGTTAATGCATGTGAACACAACCGTGTTCTGAAAATAAGTATTTTGATTTGGAAAGAGATGAATATGTTTGAAACGCGAAAATGCGATAGAAAAAAATTGTCAGTCGTAGGGACTGCCAATAGAAGTGAAAATTAGGAACTCAGAATTTGATAGCTCACTTTGGAAACTACGAGGGAGAAACCGAACCCGAAGATTACGATCGTGACGCTTGAACGAAATTCACAGCCAACGGAAAATCAGTGGGTGGTGCGCCAAACGAAATTTTCACTTCAAAAATCACGGGTAAACAGATACTTACCATCCTGCCTATAAAGGAAAGTGCCACGGAGATACTTTAACGTGAAGAATCCGAAAAGTACACAATAAATCCCTAGTGCGATGATGAGATTAGATGTCAAGGACACTTTAAATGCTTTCCCTGAAAAAAAAAAAGGCCTATTTAAGTATGTTCCCTGGGAAAAGGCTTATTTAAGTACTTTCCCTGGAAAAGAGGCCTATTTAACTACTTTCCCTGGAAAACAGGCCTATTTAAGTACTTTCCCTGGAAAACAGGCCTATTTAAGTGCTTTCTCTGAAAAAAGCCTATTTAAGTACTTTCTCTGGAAAAAGTTCTATTTAAGTACTTTCCCTGAAAAAAGGCCTATCACGCCCACTTTGAATTTGGTCCCAAAACCCTCGATCCTCACCTTGAAGAGGTTCTCGGCCCCGGCGCGCAGGCGCAGCTCCTTGTTGATCTCCTGGTTGAGCTGGCAGCGCCGCGTCTGCAGCCGACCGCGGCACGTCGCCACCCGCGGGTCCGAGCCCTGCAACAACACGCAGACACAGTTACCTTCGTGCACGAAAACTTCAATTAACCACTCCACAGACTACGTGGTCCGTGATCTTTGTCTTTACAATTCTTTTTTTTTACATGAATGTTCATGGTCATGACCCCTATTGTCACCCTGGATCCGCTCTTGCTCAGAAGGCTTCTACTGTTTGTAGTTATGTGTAAAATGTGTCACAAATTAGTAAATAAATATATCTGTATTTTCATCCATCTGAACTTCACAGTCGGAATAGTGTAAAGAAATCAACAGTTCAGTAGCTTCACATACATAGGTACAACCATGCGCACAATAATCACAGAATTCAAAAGATATTATGTTAACCGCTTAAGGTATGAGGTTAACCATTTTTTTTCCGTAGTTAATTTTAGTAATCAGATTTAGGCAATCTAGTAATCTAGTATTTTTAAGTGATGACATGTTAATTTTTGTAACTGGCGAAATGACATTGTATACCCAATTGACATGACATTGTAAACGCAATTGACATGACATGACATTTGGAATATAAATATATGAATTATTGTTTACAAAATTATATTTATTAACTTATACTATAGAATTTGTTATTTGACGTTATTATTTTTCATTGTTTACATATTTATTATAATAATGTTTAATATTTGATTTAATTATGTAAAATGTTTGGTGTTAATTTGCGGGTTGTCTTTCTATATTTTTTATTACGACGAACAATTCTGAAAGCAATCATTGTTAACATTTTTTATGGTTCTTGTTTTTGACAGTTGATTTGATATCATGTAAGAATAATATTGCTATCTTAAAGTAATCAATCAAAATGTTAATTGTACTTAACTCTCATTAGTGTAAGTCGTTGTTTATAACGGTATACAAATAAATTTAAAAATATATATATAGTACAACGGACTGAAGTGATGCTCTATCAGGTTAGTTCAGTTACCTAGAACTCTAGATGAAAATTGATTAATGAATTTTAAAGCCGTGATTGCTTTGAAATAGATTTGTTGAAGTAATAATACTAAAACCATTTTTTTTCATAATAACGATACAAGTCTACTACAAATATCGACAAAAGCGTTGCAGTACTTTATTCACTAGAAATCAGTTCTAAGTTATTTGGAAAGGTTAAAAAAATAATGACTTATTATTCTCAGTATGCGGTGGAACTTCAAAATGAACACAGTACCATACACCGCCATTTATTTATTTCTACGAACAACTTTTCCCAAATATCCAACTATAAATCACATGTTAGAAAACTATATATTATACCAAAAACGAATCTTAAGCCTCAGGTGAAAACATGCGGACATATGCGGAGGTGGATGTATTACTGGTGGACATAGAGTATCTCTCTACCTAGTCTGTGGTGGGCATTTGATGTCAATGCGTGGGTGCGTCTATAGGCGGAACATTGTTTGTAATATGAATAATTTAGTTAAATTTTTTATGATATGCAGAAATTATCTAAATTAATAGCCGTTAATAACTGTACTACAGATACAGATTTTTATTGATAAATCAAATTTACAAGTCGCATTAAAAATATAGGGTACATTAAAAGTACATAATATTTAGTTATTTATTTGTCACATATTTCTCATTTAAAAAATCTTTTGTGGAGTAGAACGGTTTTCCTACCAAAAGAACCATTAATCTTGTTTTACAAGAATACTAACTGCTGTAACTACAATTAACTTTAATGGGGTAAAAGGTAGCTTACGTACTATTCGTGACTATAATCTGGGTTCCAAATTTCAACCAGAACCGTTCAGACGTGATTGAGCAACAAACAATCAAATTTTTCACATTTCTAACAGAGGGAGTACAAGTATTGGATGATGTGTCTCGTAAAACGTTACGATGCGTAATGGAGCTAATAATGTTTTGAGCATGAAATACCCCCGAGTTGGTAACTTGTGTGGTGACTTTTGGGAAGCATGCGTGGTGGCCACGCTGGCCCAGTGCGGGTTGGATGATGACACATGACTTCGTAAGATTTTAGGTACATGTCGGTTTAATTTAAGATGTTTTCCTTCACCGTTTTAAGTTAGCGGCATTACGCACATGACTTTGAAAAGACAGTGGTGCGTGTGTGGTTTGAACCCGGGGTCTCCGGATCGGCAGGCGCCGTTCTCCCGACTAGACCACCGTAACTTCTATTACGGCTGGTCTAGTCGAGTTAAAACGGTGAAGGAAAACATCGTGAGGAAACCGACATGTACCTAGAATCTTTCGAAGTCATGTGTCATCCGCCAACCCGCACTGGGCCAGCGTGGTGGATTATGGCCTTAACTCTCTCCTTGCGAGAGAAGGCCCCGAGTCCCAGCAGTGGGAACGTTTAGTGGGCTGTTGATGATGATGAACTTACTAGACCAGCCGTAACTTAACACAGCCGTAACACCGAAGCCACGCTACATATAATTTGAGCAGGAGCGACATGGAAAATACTCATAGAAGCAGGCGAGGTTCGAACTAACGACCAATAGTTTGTGAAATCTCACGCTTTGTCACGTTCTTCCTCAGGCGGACTCTGCAAAGAGTCCTATTTGAAGTGGAAACTTCTTTAGATGCGCCTAGACAGATTTTCATTCGTCACGCTCGGGTATGATAAGAAAGCTTCGGGTAAACTCGGGACCATGGCTATTGACCATCTAGAAATACGTCAGCCAATGGGAAATGCTGAAAGGGCGTGGACAGGCCATCTTGGCATGGCCATCTAGAAACGCATCAGCCAATGGGAAATGCTGACACATTTCTAGATGGCCATGCCAAGATGGCGAGACCACGCCCTGCGGTTACACCCGTGTAGTTTCCAAGGTAAGCTATTAAATTCTGAGTAATGAGTAATAAGTTTCCACTTCTATCGGCAGTTCCTATGACTGCCAATTTTTACTTCTTATTGTAGTTACGACCGTGTATCTTCGTTCCGACCAGGTGTCAATCACACCTTTTTAGGGTTCCGTAAAAAGTGAAAACGGAACCCTTAAAGATTCGTCATGTCTGTCTATCTGTCTGTCCGTCCCTATTTCACAGCCACATTTGGCCGAAACTATTAGAACTACACTGTTGAAACTTGGTAAGTAGATGTATTCTGTGAACAGCATTAATATTTTTACAAAAAAATAAAAAAGTTTAGAACTTACCTACCATACTTAGAACTGAAACTCAAATTTTTTTTTTCATCAAACCTATTCGTTTGGCGTGTCTATAGATAGGTCTTCAAAAATGATATTGAGGTTTCTAATATAATTTTTGCCTACACTGAATAGTTTGCGCGTGAGACAATTCCAAAGTGGTAAAATGTGTGTGTGTGTCCCCTCTAACTTCTAAAATAAGAGAATGATACATTAAAAAATATATATATGATGTACATTACCATGTTAACTTCCAACGAAAATTGGTTTAAACTCGATCTGATGAGTAGTTTTTTTTTGGTACCTACGTCATAAATACATTATTATGAAAACATCGATCAAAATTACACCGAACTACAAGAATTTATTTATTATGTTACTTGCTGCTACGGAACCCTTCATGGGCGAGTCCAACTCGCACTTGGCCGCTTTTATTTGTAATTGCATTATTTTCGGTTTGCTACAATAGGGTACAATCCTCAAAAAAACTAAGTAGCACGTTAGTTAGATTGCCAAAAAATATTCTACACGTATTTTTTCTTTCGTTTCACAAACAAAAAATGACGAAGATACAGCGCTTCGAAGTTTCGTGTGACGTCACTTGTGAGTGCGATTTTTGCTCACGAGTGATGTCGCGACCCCCCACTCTCGAAGTTTGATGGTCTATATCTTTGACGATTTTTAATATTATGAAAAAACAAAAAATACGTGTCTAATATTTTTCCATGATCTAGCTGACGTACTAATTAGGATGGTGTATTTTTGACCCAGTCCGGTACCCTATTACATCCATAAAATTTCTCAGTCACACAGTTTGTTATGCTAAAGCAACATTAACAGTGGCCATGATTACAATTTGATGCGCATGACCTCATGACGCCACAGCGAGGAGTCACGTCTAGGAAACCCTTGATGCAACTGTCGATTGCAATACGTGTTTAAATGATAATAAACGTTACATATATGATAATACAGTATATTGTTATGTGGGACACGTACGTTCATGTCGTTCCCACAGGGCGTTAAGGTGTGTAGTCTCTAGGATGGTTTCTTCATAGCTTGGTATTAAGTTCAGGGTCAGAAAGACAGGAGCGGTCGTAGCCTCAAATTTTGGGGGGAGGTCACCAATAGTAATACAATATGTCGGGTAAAAAGACTTTACAAGCAGCACCCGTGATTTTCCGTTTCATTTGTTGTCCCGCTATAGAAATAATCTATGTACCTACTATTCGATATTTTTTTTTTAAATTGACGTAAGTTTACTAATTTGAGGGGGTCATGTCCCTTGTCACTACTCCCTTCGGACTGCGCCTGGAGTAAGTCCACTCGCTATGACTCTAACTTAAAACAGTGTAGGAAAGTTGTTGACATGTTCGTAGAATCTTTCAAGACATGACTATCTTTCACCAACCCACACTGGGTCAGCGTGGCGTGGTGGATTACGGCTTTGACTCTCTTATTGTGAGAGACAGCCCCGAGTCAGTGCATCACCACTCGCTCAAGGTCGCGCGGTTTTAGCCTACCGCTCGACCGTTCCTTCCAGGAAACAAGTGACGGGCTGTTGTCGGACGTACGGCTGAGCGCTCGCGCTACACGTTTCCCGCGCATATTGTTATTAGATATGTCGACAACCCTCGCAAATGTTTAGTTGAAAATCGCAGCGCTAAAGCGAGCTGAATTGAACTTTGTTGTGTCCCAGCAAGAGTCGCTATTTATATAATTGTTTTCGCTAAGTGAGTGTTCTGTACTTGGACTAATATTTATTATGTGCCCGAGTCTTAGCAGTAGGAACATGTAGGGCTTTTTCTAGCCTATGTTTTATTCTAAACTATTATCATTCTGTATAAAATTTCATCCAGATCGCTTCAGTAGATTGAAAGAGTAATGAACATCCATGCATGTTCACAAATATTATACTTTATAATATATAACTTTATAATATTAGTAGGACTAGTGGGATGCTATTTATAATACTATTAGTCTTCAGAGCCGTTGCTCTCTGTAATGTTCAGAAACTAGAAATTATTGTTGATGATGACTTGATGTCTGTTACTCTGAAAAAGCCAGAAACTCGTCGATCTAATTTAATTTTATTGCTCAATATCTTTTACCTACACATATCAGTAAAAACATTACGAATCCTGGAAGAGATAGTATATTTAGGGATAAAACTGTCGTTAAAAATTCAATGAATGCAAGATTTTTTTGTACAAGATCTTAGAAGATTAATTTAAGGTCTGATTAATTAATGCAATGTTACATCATTTTATATTGTTGCTCTTCTTCTCCTGTATATATGGATTTTTCATGACGTGTCTAATAAGGTGTATTTAATTGTATCTATCAATATCTAGTGACATCCTCAGCTTTTTCGATCCCTTTTTCAATTTCTTCCATATTAGGTATTTCTTTGGGCGGATAAACAGTATCTCTGAGTGCTTGCAGTTCTTCCTCGTTCAGATCAATGCACATCGTGCCTATCACATCATCTATGTTGAGTTCTCCGTCCCCGGCGATATCCACTTCTTTTAAGAAATTATCCACCAACTTTGGTTGCATTTTGTAGCCACGATGCAACATAAGTTCCCTTATTGTATCTTTATCAACAATACCTGTGTGTTTGGGATCAAACACTTCAAGAGACTTGCGAATTTGTTCTTCGAGTACAAAATCTCTCTGTCTCATAGTCACTATACGCAAGAATTGTTCCCAGTTTATGTGTCCTTCAGAATGTGGGGGTCTTACACAAAATTCAACCATTTCGACCATCTGCTCTAGTGTGTACGTCATTAGTAGAAGGGCTTTGAGCATGTAAATTAACTCTTTTGGAGTAATGTATCCATCGATATGAGAGTACGCCGGAGTATGATCTTGGTAAATTTGCCAAAGTGATTCAACTACAACCAATTGTGCAGGGCTGAGTTCAAACGGTAATTTTAAAGCTTCTTTAGAATCTGATAAGTCGAATGGTGCTGAAGGGTCCACAGGAGGTTCTTCGGGAAGTTGTTCTTCTTCTCCCATCATTTCATCTTCGGTCACTGTCGATTGACCTTCTCCTGTTGTAGTTTGACCCTCGGAAGCGTCTTCCGTTTTTTGTTCACCTTCTAGCTCTCCATCGATTTCACCATCAACACCTCCCTCACTTTTGACAACAACATCTTCTGCGGTTTCCTCTTTTATTTCACTTTTTACTTGTTCACCTTCCTCGATTTTCACATCCTCTTGCTTCAATTCAGTTTTTTCTTCTCCTTCCTGTTCTGTTTTAATCTCTGCACTTTCAGTCACTTGCTGCCCAGTCTCCGGCCTCTGATGTCCCCCTTCTCCCATATTATCTGCATCTTCGACGAATTCTACTTTAATTTCTGGGATTTGATGTGGTCTATCATCAGGCGCTTCTGTTGGGGCATTACCTTCTGCTTCTGCCATTATGTTGAGTTAATTTCTCTCACTTGTACAATTTTGACGAAACTTTGATTAATTTTATTTAATACATAGATTATTAGGAAGTTTTAAGATGGTCAACAGCACTAGAATTTAGAAGTTCATTTCGAGGTTTGTTTAGATCATACTAAGAACTGATCTCCACTCCTCGGCCTAGCAAACTGCGTCCTTAGTATCACCATCAAGTTCCCTGTTATTTTTTCGCACAAACGATTACTACTATTCGCCAGAAAGTCAAGTATTTCAATGAAGCCCTGTTTAGAACTCCCTCGTACCGGCATTGATACAGAATAGAGATAAATAATATAGTTTAGAAGCGAATACTATTGCATCTCTCGCGTGAGGAACGCCATTGTCAATTCGTTGTACATTTAATAACAATTTTAAAACGTCAATACTGTCAAGGAGTCTTCGTTTCGTTATACAAACTATTTCTGCATAAGAAACAGGTTTTTATTAAACCCAAAACCTGTTCATGTAACGTTGGAATATCTTCTTATATATAAAATTCTCGTGTCACAGTGTTTGTTTCCTTACTCCTCCGAAACGGCTTTACTGATTTGAACCAAATTTTATATGCATATTCTGTATTTTTCATACCCCTAAGTGACAAGGGTTGTTCACTAAGGCAAAACAACGTTTGCGGGGTCAGCTAGTTTTGTTTGTAAAAAAGTGTTTTGTGTCAACACTTTTATCTCATTCTTCCTGTCGATGAAAAAGAAGAAGTATATACAATTTCTGTCGGTATAATACTATCTAATATCTCTATCTATTTATGGTACAACCGAATCAGGTCATGGAACACAAATTAATAATTTTCCCAAGTGTAAATCTACAAATCTTTCATCACCACTGGATTTAGCGGTGAAAGGAAACATAGCGAACAAACCAACTTGTTCTAAGCTATATCTCGAGAGCATACGCAAACAACCGGCACTTGGCCAGCATGGTCGATCACGGCCTTAAAACAAAAAGCTTTTTTTTCTATCGAAATGCTTGTAGGTCGAAAAAGCGACATCATTTCATGGTTGATGTTCCAAAGACACGAACGAAGAGATTTGACTCTAATTTTGTGATAGGAATGTCTAGGCTGTGGAATACGTTTGCCTGAGTGGGTTTTTCCCGATGGTTACAATCTTTGTGTCTTCAAATCGAGAGCTAATCGGTGTTTTCTAAGCACGTTACATCGTAGGCCGCGTCGTCGCTTTACATCAGGCGAGATGGCGGTCAAGTGTAAGCCCATAAAATTTAAATGTATGTAACTTTGATGCCAATAAAATATTTGTATGCAGGTTCGTTGGTTAAAGATTTTTTGAAGTTGGATCCCTTCACAGGTGAGTCCGTGCATACAGATGAGCGAGATTACGATCGTTGCATCAAGGGACCGAAGGGCACTACACTATAAAGACGTGACAAGCAAGCTACATTGGAAATTCTGTAATTGTTATAGTACCATAGTATAAAGAATATGATTTAAAAGACTGTGATAGTAAAGTTACACCCAGTTTACATTATTCCAGTCCAGCGACCGAATCCAGCGCTGGATCGCTTACTGGAATAATGTAAACCGGCACTGGAAAGCATTGGCACTGGATTGATGCTTTCCAGTGCCGGTTTCCATTATTCCAGTAAGCCATCCAGCGCTGGATTCGGTCGCTGGACTGGAATAATGTAAACCGGGTATTATGCTAGTAAGTAAAGTAAAAAGAAAAAAAATGACAGTCATTAGGAACTGCCGATAGAAGTGAAAACTTATAACTCAGAATTTGATAGATTACTTTGGAAACTACACGGGTGTAACCGGAGGGCGTGGCCTGGTCATCATGGCCATCTAGAAATGCGTCAGCATTTCCCATTGGCTGACGTATTTCTAGATGGCCAATGGCCATGGTCCCGAGTTTACCCGAAACTTTCTTATCATATCCGAGCGTGACGAATGAATTCAATTCACAGCCCATGAAAAATCTGTCTAGGCGCGCCCAAACAAGTTTTCACTTCAAAACTTAAAATCTAGGGTGCCGCCAGCAGCGGGGCAGGGCCCAAGCTACCGGTGGTTAGGGCTGCAGAGTGAGGAACCTCCTGACGATGCGCGCTGTGTCAAGGATGACCGCCTATAATTATTTATTATATTTTCGTCCTAGGAGTAGACAAAGGGCAGAGAGGTACTCAGTACTTGCCCTAGTTCGCCCCAGTACCGGTTCTACCCAGGACCGTTCGCAAGAAGCGCGATTTTCGCATAGTTCAAGGCAGCATAGCGGGATCTCGATCTAATATTTATAAATGTCCGTGACATTATCAAATCACACATAATTCTACATTCTGTATAATGGGCACAGTAAGTGTTTGCTCTATCATCATTCCGGTTTTTATGTTGTATTTAAAAGTTTCGACATGATATCCATAACACATATTGAGGCATAGTATGTAAATCGTACATCAGACGAGCGAATGCTCATTCTATCCCCACTGTATCAAATTCATTTGGTGTAAACAAACGTAGAGTATTCATTCGTTGTTTTGTTTGCGTTCCCAAAGATTCTATGGAATATATAATATGGAAAACGCTAAGAACGATCTTTCGTTTACACTAAAAGATCGAGAAAGAATGCTCTTGTTCCAGATCTAGCTCTATGTTCGTTCAGTTTAAATCGGCCTTGACACGAAATAAATTATTTCAAAATCGTGGAGCTCCGTGATTTTCATTTGTCAAATGAAAACTGGGCGAGTTTTCATCCTTAAAGACTATTATTGTTTAACTAAAATTAGTCGACTGAATTCAGTCAGTCAGAAACCATCCTTGCTTGTGAATATAGCAGGGTTGCTTACTGAATTATTCTATCACACTTCACTGAGTGTAGTGGTAGGACTCTTGGCAGAGTCCGCCTGGGGAAGTACCACACCTTTGCCAGTTATTCTACCGCCAAGCAGTAACGTGTAAGCGTTACTGTGTTCCGGTTTGAAGGGCAATGTTTCCAGAGAAATTACTGTGCTTAGAGATGTAATATCTTAGATCTGTGTGTCACTGTGCTGTTATGTAGTAGCAGGCATGTGGCTTACCATCAGGCACATGTCCCGCTCGTCTCGTCACTCTTAATAAAAAAATAAAACAAATCTTAAAATTTTAATTTATTGTAATTTCCCAAACTCACGTCGTAGACAACAATTGTTCAATTAAGTGGGCTACACAACGAACTTACCATTTTGTAATGCTAAACTGAACCAATTTGAGAGCATAGAAAATTGTTTCGTTCATTTTCTAATTGAGTTTCAAACATAAAGCAGTTTTATTTTATGTCTCCCATAAAAGAAGGTGCAAATTACCGATTCATTTCATAAAACCAGATTGCATATATGTTCCTGAAGCCAGTGATGTAACCCGGGTCCTCAACCCTCGTTAGACGTAAGTGTAATCCCGTCTTTCCTGTTCATTTATTTTTATCCTGCAATTATGGCGGCATTGCGTAACGCTAGTGGCCATAAAAATTGAAAA